>OZ026834.1:7531368-9931368 GCA_964023205.1 Lutraria lutraria | reverse complement strand
TCGCCTGAGTGGTCGCCACATGTATTCATAGCGGCCTTTATTCACAAGTAGCCGTTTAATGAAAATTGACGGCAAACGCATGCGCTATCCATTTCATCGCATTTAAATCAGTCAGTGCGCCACTGATTATGAAAGATCATGTTAAGCACGATCATTAATTTTATTCTTACAGGGTCGAAACTAGTCCACGTTTAACTGCAAAAAAACGCACAAAGTACACCGTCTGCTTGAATATGTTCGTTGACATAATAGAGCAATTTGAACAAACTCGTAAATGCGTGATAATTAATTTACAACACGACATAAGTGGCCTAATGGTAAGACATAACGCCCGAGTTGTACTGGTTCACAACGAGTATACGTGCACCTGGCATTTTACGTTTTACGTTGGCATGACACATTTTGTCATAAACCTCTATAAACAAAGATGCATTTTGCATATCCAATAATAAATATGATGTAATATTTGAATATTGACCCTGCTCTAATGAGACGAATACAGCAATTTCCGATACTCGTTCAGTCAACTTTCCGGTTATTGTTAGCTGGCATAGTTAGTGACATTCATGTCCGGGCATAGTGCGCGGCGACACTGTTTGTTGTGATGGATTTAAAGTTATTTACTGACAGTCTGTCTGCTTGATATTCGACGGACATATTTGACCTAACCATTGGTCAAGCTTTCATCTCATTCCATACCTAACTGCCATTTTTTCCGCATGGGTTCCGAATATAGTAAGAGGTTTAAGACAAATGGTTATAATACCTGTAAAATTATGGTAAGAAATACTATTTCCTCCTGTGACTCTAACCAGCGACCCCTCGATCCACTGTAATACACATTAAACTACGGGCTTTACCCATAAGATTGGCTTTGATGCGTTGAAAATGCTATCTAAAGGAAGACGCAGACGATAGCGCGTCGGTATTCACTGTTTTAATAGAAGAATTCGCGAATTATTTCATGGTTTATATTACTCATGTTCCAGTTTCACCACCTTTTGCCGTCTGCTCTTTAAATTATAAGCATACTAACATTTAAACTTGAATATTGTAAAAACTCTATACATAAAAGGTTCAGTTCTCCAAAGCGACCCTCTCTTGAGCAACAACCTCTCTTCAACAACAGCAATTACCATTTGTTAAAAAAAAACATATTTACTGCATAATGCGCTTTTTGCTATTGATTTTTCGCCATAATTACTGATGTATTTTTATGTATGTTCAACGGGACCGTAACTAATAGAGCCGTAACTAAGTTTTAGAACTTGTGGCACGACCTCTTTGCACAATTTGTATATATTTACTCTGTTTAATGTTAAATGAAAGTTAACTAGAAAAGCTTTATAGTTTAAACTAAACTAACAACGGCAGGATTTTCCCAACTACTTGATTTAACTATTAATTTAACCTTCCTAGAGCAACAACCTCTCAACAACAACATAATTTCGCTTCTCCCAAAGGATGTTGCTTTGCAGAGGTTGCACTGTAATTTTAAGCTGATTACAAGTATTTCGATTTTTGACAGGAATATGGAGCGCCCTACTTTAATATCGTAGAGAAATCGTAGAGAAATTAAGTGCACACAAACTTGCATGGTTAATTAAACCTAGCTAGATTTGTCATAATGTACATAAACAGACGCTTATCGTCTGCAGCAAAAAACAACAATTACGAGTATTAGACTCAGTTAGATAGCACGTCTGTTTGTTGAAATATATTTTGGATAGCACAGCAACGAAACAGCACCGCGATGCACATTTTGATAGCGTTTTAAACAATCACGTTAATATACTGCTCCATGCCAAAAAGAGAATGCCGTCAAATCTGTGAATAACGACAGCTATTGGGGGTCTAGAAATCGGTCTTTATACGGATTTGGACGTTATGCAGAGTTGGTTTTCTTTGCCTACTTAATTGATATTTGATTCTTAAAGAATGCCCGTTGTTGACAAAAGAGCTTTTATTCAAAGATGACCTTGAACTCGGATGTGATTGTATTGATCAGAAATAAAATTAGGATATTGTGTAGTAAACACTAGCATCTCATCACCGTGCGTTCGAATCCTACCGAGCACTAAAGCTAACGAGAGGACGGTATTCTACCCAATCTACGCCTCGGGTCTTCACCCATCGTTAAACCTGGAAGGTCGCCGAATGACATTGGCTGTTGTTGCGACGTTAAATCCCAGTGAAAAAAAAGAAGAAAGCATAATTAAAGCCCGGATAGTCTTCAGATAGTAATGGTCAGTCGTTAATATATGACCCGCCAGATTGTGGTGGAAAATGATGGCGTTAATCTATAGTATTGGTCAGACAAAAAAGATAGTTTAATGATAAACCAATATGGTGCGGAGAACAAAAGGTGTCGCAGAATTGTCTTTAATCCAATAATGTCCACTGTATGGAGAAGACCAAGTTAGATGTTTTACACAGATTTGTAAGAAAATGATAATTTTAGGGCCTGAACCCGTACATTGTGACTACATATATCTTGATTAAACAGTCGACCTTGCTATTTAAGCAATTATAGCGACTTTATTGTACACGGTGAATTAAAGATTTGTCAACTTTCAATTTAATTGCGGTATTTACACTTGGAGCTAATAAATTTTCGAATAAATGTCCAATTCTGTGTGTCATTTAATGTATCATTTGTGGCAATACATTTTAATGACTAGGATTTTAACATATACCTCTTTAATATGATTATTTTATGACCAAAAGATTGATCACGCTATAAACTTAAAATCTTAATTTGCATATATATTTGTATGATTATTATGCTTGTACTTCGATTTTTTTTAATTGGCTTTAATTTAATCGAGCTACTATCGGCCTGCATTTACTTAATTAATTTGGTTAACATCCCAGTCGTATGCTGCATTTCTTTTTCCACCTCCAAAGATGAGAATTCAGTATAAAACGAACTCTGGCATTTGAACCGATGGATTAGCAATATCTGACACTGTGTGATGAGATATATGGCCCTCATGCTCAGATGCAGGTCATGGCCGTAGTCCAGTGGTTAGTGAGTTTGACGTGTAGCCCAGCGATCCGGCTTCGAATCTCGGTTGCGACAGGTCATACCCCATAACCTCTCTGAAAATTTGACAAAAAAGTCGATTTCCTCCAAATATTTAGAAGTTGCCGGTTCCTCGTGGAAGGGTAGGTTGTTTCTGGTTTAATTACAGTCCAGGAAAACTGGTTAAGTTGACCGGCCGCCGTAGTTATGTAACTGAAATAAACAGAAATATCGTTAAAAATGGTGTTAAACCACTGAAACAAACATGCTCAGTTGACATTATATCCATGTTTTATTTCAGATCAAATGACTTGTCCTTTTCCAAATAGAAGCTTATATTTACAACTCAGGTTTGACTTTATTAATGATCGATCGAGAATTAATGATTTTTACCTTCTTTTTAAGACCTATCTGGAATGTCATCTATCATTTCGTTAGCAGTTGCTATGAACTGATTACAACGATGGCTGATAGACAATATCAAATATTTTAGCATATGTCGTCTGTATTTTTTAAGAAATATGATCGGAAATTAAGAGATGTGTTCGATTGATTAAAGCGTCTGTTCTTTTAGCCCCTTATATGAAGCAGACGTCTTTAATTGTCGTCTACATGCTTCAAAGTGATCGAAGTATTGCTAGTACAGAAAGTTGTCAACCTTCATATTGAGCGTTCTGCAGACGATAACAAACTAACGCGCATGCGCATGTTCAGTAAGCGTCTAAATGAACCGGAATCGATCGCAGACTCGGATAACACCTGCTCGTTGGAATTTCTGGTATGCGAAGAATGTTTGATTAATTAATCAGGTAAAAACACTAAAGATTCCCCTCTATAGTTTATTACTCACGTGATTTTAGAAAGTGACATGCTTTGTATATACGACATACAGCCTGATACGATGATATATATTCGAACATATTCGCACGACAAATTTTATATGAAAAAGCACATTTTGTAATTCCATTTTGAAAGAAACAGAAAAGTCAATTTCTACATATGATGTATTAGTTTGATATTTTTTCGTCTATAATCATATTGATTGATTGATTGACTGACTAACTGACTGAACAGGGACCATTCTTTCCGTTCATGGGTTTCCCGTTTAATTGAAATGTTAATTACATGTGTATCAGTTCTAATTTGACTGGTCTAGCATTCTTTTTTTTCAAATAGTTGAGATGCTTTTAGTGAATGTATGAATTAATATCATCACATACATCCATACTTTCCTAGTTAAATCTGGATGTACCATAAAAGGCAAACATTGTAGGTACAAAACAGTACACGTAGGTCTACCTTTCCTTTCAGTTAGTATAGATGCCAAGTTAACCATAATTGTGTACGTTAAATTAGCAAGACCAATAATTATTTCAGAGCAAGTCCTAGAATACACCAATACAATAATCATATTTATATTCCAAGGACGAAATTTAATTACAGAATCGCGAAAATAATGAGTTTAATGTTTATGTAACGTTCTGTTATAATCTGTTATCAAGCATGCCATTAACGACTCGTGTAAACTTGAACTAGGAGGCGACCACATCAACGGGGTCGTCAGGTGCATATTAAACATACAGTTTTGTTTGATGTCATTATACACAAATTCGAATGAATGCATAAAGCAAAATGATTTCAGAATACATTTAGTTCAATTGTTTCTTAACTGTTTCTTTGGTTTTGGTGAATAATTACTGCCAATATAGAACTAGGGGCTTTAAATTTTATATGTATCACTTTCCGAAAGTACGTGACGAACCGACTGGGAGGGAGAACAGATTATAAAAGCTCCATATATATTTTATTTAAATGCCCAATATCAAAGCAGTTAATTTCAATATGAGTAATAATACTGCAGTGTAATGTAACCAGTGTATTGTGTAACGGTAAAATAAATATTATTTCCACAAAGTGAATTTACAACGAAGATGGGGATAATTTATGTAATATTTATATTACTGTATCTCTGATTTTAGACATTTCTTTGATTTATTGGGCAAGATAAAAACATCACACGCTGACATAACAATACATTGTAATCTAATATACTTGATGTATTTAAGTATCCGCGAGCCCAAGATGTATTTTAAACGTGTTGTTTAGTCAAATGACCTCGTACAAATTAATAATTAATGCTAACGATTACAAATGCCATTTTCTGTCAGCAGTAGTATATTGCAGTAGCATATTTAATTTTTCTGCGGTTTATTCGTTCAGGTGAACTTTGTTGTCTGTCCTGATTTGAAACCTTAAGGCCCCATTAGCATTAAAGTAGGTCTTATTTTACCTAGATAGATGTCTTATCAGTGAAAACGACTTTAGCTTGCAATAAAAAATTTCCGAACTTTTTAATCACGAAGTATATATAGAAAAGTAGCATAGAATTTTTTCAATTATATTGCAAAAATAAGAAAAAGCACCTGACAATATTTTTACGAGATTTGGCCAAAGAAGGGCATCATACAAATATTGTTTTAGAGCAAATAGAATATATTTCTTGTATTTTTCTATCATTTTATCTATTATTCTGTATTAGCTAATCGGGCTGTAAGGGTCCGATCCTTATTATACATCAGTTTCTAAAATTGAGATTCTTCCTCAGCCAAACATTTCTGTGATTTATATAATGAACTATTATAATTATGTATCAAGTAGATTTCCCTTAACGCCAAAGTTTTTCTTCACTAATGTGAATAATACGACAATACAGTTTGTTTAGATAACATTTTTTTGTAGATGAAATATGATACATTTAAGTTCAAGACCTGCTCATATGTAATCTTTCGTGAAAGCATGGCAAGAATAAACGACTTTATAAAATATACTTGAGCGTGATTTTAATAGGTCGTATTTTGAACTTATTGTCAGCACACAACAAGTCTTCCTGAATGAACCTGCCTTTGCTCTGTATAAGGAATACGTAACCTTACGTAATGTTTTGTATGCTTCACCCATTTACTGTGCGTTTTAAAGGGAAATTAAATGCGCAGTTTACGTAAAGCAAAGCTGGTACAATAATGCATAACAATTCATAAACATGTAAATTGATATCGATTATTGTAATCAGTAACTGATCGTTATTAATGTTCAATTACGCAATACTATTTACTTGGTTTAACTTCCGTAAATCAGAGAAGTATCGGAAGATTTCAATGACAAGAACACTTCTTACGTAAATTGTTCTTGTGTGTACGTTTGTATTTATACAGCTATGTATGTGAATATAGAACGCAATAACCTAAATTCATGTTAGGCAATGGTTAAATAAATACTGTATTGTCTTTATATTTTATCTCTTTTCTCAATTGATTACCATCCTTTATAGACTCATTTTCACATTTTATATCATCTTTCATTTACTCACGTTGCCAACTAGCCGTTGACATTAAATCTTATCCTTCATTTACTCACATTTCAGTTTTACTTCAATCATTCGTTTACTCACACTCCACACTCACACATTACTCTCATTTACAAATTACTCATTTTCACATTTTACTCTAAACCTCCAATTTCTCACTATCACATTTTACTCACATCCTCCAATTTCACATTTTCTCAGTTTACTCCAATCCTCTAATTACTCATTTTCATAATTAATTCAGATCACATTTACTCATTGTCTTATTTACTCTCATCTTTCACTTACTGACTTCTCCATTGTTCATGTTTTCTCATTTGTTTCACCGTCCATGCACCCCCTGTCTGATTTTACTCCATCATTTAAGATTTTTTCTTTAGTTGCTAGTTCTCCAATTACTCAAACCATTTACTTCCTTTTCTGTCCCCATCCCACAGCTTTAATAACTGGTCTGTCTTACCCATTTACTCTCTTTATTAAAGTACATGTAGTATCTATCTATATGATCTTACTTATCACATGTTGCATGCAATACGATCATTACATAATGTGTGTAATGTGAAACTAAAGATCATTGTATAATGTGTGCAATGTGATAAGTAAAGGTCATTGTATAATGTGTGCAATGTGATAAGTAAAGGCCATTGTATAATGTGTGCAATGTGATAAATAAAGGTCATTGTATAATGTGTGCAATGTGATAAGTAAAGATCATTACATAATCTATGTAATGTGATAAGTAAAGGTCATTGTATAATGTGTGCAATGTGATAAGTAAAGGTCATTGCATAATGTGTGCAATGTGATAAATAAAGATCATTACGTAATGTGTGCAATGTGAAACTAAAGATCATTACATAATATATGTAATGTGATAAGTAAAAGTCATTGCATAATGTGTGCAATGTGATAAGTAAAGGTCATTGTATAATGTGTGCAATGTGATAAGTAAAGGTCATTGCATATGTGTGCAATGTGATAAATAAAGATAATTACGTAATGTGTGTAATGTGAAACTAAAGATCATTACATAATGTGTGCAATGTGATAAGTAAAGGTCATTGTATAATGTGTGCAATGTGATAAGTAAAGATCATTACATAATGTGTGTAATGTGAAACTAAAGATCATTACATAATGTATGTAATGTGATAAATAAAGGCCATTGTATAATGTGTGCAATGTGATAAGTAAAGGTCATTGCATAATGTGTGCAATGTGATAAATAAAGATCATTACGTAATGTGTGCAAAGTGAAACTAAAGATCATTACATAATGTGTGTAATGTGAAACTAAAGATCATTACATAATGTATGTAATGTGATAAATAAAGGTCATTGTATAATGTGTGCAATGTGATAAGTAAAGATCATTACATAATGTGTGTAATGTGAAACTAAAGATCATTACATAATGTATGTAATGTGATAAGTAAAGGCCATTGTATAATGTGTGCAATGTGATAAGTAAAGGTCATTGCATAATGTGTGCAATGTGATAAATAAAGATCATTACGTAATGTGTGTAATGTGAAACTAAAGATCATTACGTAATGTGTGCAATATGATAAGTAAAAAGCATTGCATAATGTGTGTAATGTGAAACTAAAGATCATTGCATAATGTGTGCAATATGATAAGTAAAGGTCATTGTATAATGTGAAACTAAAAATCATTGCATAATGTGTGCAATATGATAAGTAAAGAGCATTGCATAATGTTTGCAATGTGATAAGTAATGATCATTACATAATGTGTGCAACGTGATAAGTAAGATCATTATATAAATTATAATATGTGATAATTAAGATCATTACATAATGTATGTAACATGTGATAAGTCAGGTATTAAGTAATTATATAATGTATATAACATGTGATAAGTAAAATCTTTACATAATTTGTGTAACACGTGATAAGTAAAATCATTACATGATGTGTGTAACATGTGATAAGTAAAATTATTACATGATGTGTGTAACATGTGATAAGTAAAATCATTACATAATGTGTGTAACATGTGATAAGTAAGATCATTACGTAATGTTTGTAACATGTGATAAGTAAGATCATTACATAATGTGTGTAACATGTGATAAGTAAGATCATTACGTAATGTGTGTAACATGTGATAAGTAAGATCATTACGTAATGTGTGTAACATGTGATAAGTAAGATCATTACGTAATGTGTGTAACATGTGATAAGTAAGATCATTACGTAATGTGTGTAACATGTGATAAGTAAGATCATTACATAATGTGTGTTACATGTGATAAGTAAGATCATTACGTAATGTGTGTAACATGTGATAAGTAAGATCATTACGTAATGTGTGTAACATGTGATAAGTAAGATCATTACATAATGTGTGTAACATGTGATAAGTAAGATCATTACATAATGTGTGTAACATGTGATAAGTAAGATCATTACGTAATGTGTGTAACATGTGATAAGTAAGATCATTACGTAATGTGTGTAACATGTGATAAGTAAGATCATTACGTAATGTGTGTAACATGTGATAAGTAAGAAACTAAGTAATTATATTATGCATGTGACATGTGATAAGTAAAATCAGTACATAATGTGTTACATGTGGTAAGTAAGGTACTAAGTAAATATATTATGCATGTAACATGTGATAAGTAAAATCATTACATAATGTGTGTAACCTGTATTAAGTAAAGATCATTACATAGTGTGTGCAATATGTGATAAGTAAGATCATTATATAGTGTATTGGCTTTCTTTAACCCCACCCCCACCATCCTATGTCTTGACCCCTTCAGTTTTCTCACTTTCTTCCACCCCTAAAATTTCTCCCATTTCCTGTTTTCCTTTTCCGATTTTCTCCGTACATTTATTCTGTAAAGCCTAAACAATAGAAGATATCTCGTTGTACTATAGATACTGTACTAGTAAACATGCTAATGTATACAACAGTCTGTCTGCAATATTTTACATAAACTAAATTACCTTTTGTTTCGTTACACAAGCTGTTGGCACACTTCGACCTCATTAACAGAAATTCAGTTAATGTTGATCAACTATTACTACTCTTTAACCTAAGTGTCCCCACTCCTCCTACACATATATTTAAATCTAATCAGTGATTATATTGGCCTGATGAATTATTACAAAATAGGTCAGTAGGTATATCAACCACCTGTCAGACTGAACGTGATGACGATAAGTTCATTGTAATGAAGACCAGGCTATGTCCATGTGGTTATTTATATGTGTCCACAGAATAAAACAGAATGTTGGCTTTTCTTTCGAAACAAAGCAGTTTAAAACATTGAAGACATGTCTGTGTCTAACTTCCCTGTACAGAATTGCATAAATATACCCCCGTATAAGTTACCATAAATTCATATTAGTCAAGCATTACTTTATTCTCTAGCAATTCTTTTTTGTGAAAACAGTCATGTCAAACGTGTAAATTCTATATCTTATGATAGTTTATTCAGGAAAAAGGCAAATTGCCGAACATTTTTACACATATACATATGTATGTCAATAGCATACTGGTACAAAGTTAATACACCTATCTGAACAGACTGGACAGTTTTTTCATATTGTAGCGAGAGAAAATTGTATTCAGTCGAGCTAGTTAGGACAGGTAGGAAAGCCACGACAAGACGGGTTAGGTGAGGTCAACTGATTATCTGATTACAAAGATACGGTTGGGAAATAGAGATACACTATCAGTCTACATGAGATTTGATGTGTCATAATTCATATATATTAATACATGTACAATATGTATGTCACCAATATGACAATGAAAAAGAGGGATTTACGCAAGTCAACGTAAAAAAGTCGGAATTTCCTTCGAAGTTTCCTATAATACAAAAAGATCTGTATTTAATGATGCTAGCCGAATCTTACCCGGTAACAAACATTTTCCATAACACATTATTAGTTAGAAATTAGGGATTTACAATAGTATATTTTCATACATGTACATGCTGATTTATACTTTTATGTAATATCCTGTATATATGTTATAAAAAATGAATAAACGGATTACCGTTCGGTAATTGAAAAAAAAAATAGGGATTTTTTTTGTTTTAATATAGCATGGCCGATTGGTGGTAACTCCATACATTATAGCTATGATATTACAGTCAAACCTGTGAACAAAGGCCACCCTTGGGAAAAAGACAGAATGTGGCCTTAATGGACAGATGGCCTTTATTCGGGTGTCATTTGTTCTAAATAATGTATGAAAGCTTTTAAAAGAATAACCATAATTCACAGAGTGGTCTGTATTGGGAGGTGACCGCTAAGAATATAAATAATATGATCGTTTACCATAGACGTCCAACTCATGCAACTTTGTCAGGGCTTGGCAGTCAAGGGAAAAGCCCGATAAGTTCCAAATGGGATGAAACGTCATAATTCGCTAAATATAGATCTCGGACGTAGATATTGTACATTGCTTACTTAGTTTTGACGTATGAGGTTGCTTTTTTCCATTTTTTTGAGTTGAAGATAATAATATAACATTTTTCAATAATCCAAATAGATTCTTCACATTCATACGTTTGGCCGGCATATTACATTATACATATAAGTTACATTATCATTCAGTTCACGAAGCTGTTAACGTGACACGTACATCGTCATATGAAAATAAAACGCCATTCAATTCAAAAGAGAATTATTTACCAAGTCTATTTGAAGTACACAACTGAACTTAATAGATAATCTTTTCAAGATTTAAAAAAAATTATAGTCACGAGCTGACAAGTCATTCTTTAAAGATATGAGCATGCAAAAATAGGGGTATTTTTCAAGTCGTATTTATTATTAAAATAACATCGTAAGATGAATATCACTTTACATATCAAACAATAAAAGGACAGTTGCCAATTTTCCATTTCTGCGCAATTTCTGAGTTCATTGGCCTTGACCTACGATCCAAAATTACATTGGTATATATTAACATAACACCTTATATATTATGCGTCTTTAGTTGCGAACTATTGGTAATGATTGTTCTTTATGATAATAATATTCTACGTGTATAAAAGGCGATTATATTACCATATACAAATAAAAATTCCCTTCTTATTTTACAAGTAGCTTATTTCAAAATAGAGTTATTTATATTGCTATTAAATGACATTTGTATACCAAATTGGGACAGCAGTCATATAACTTAAGTTACAGTCTGTATATTCATAATACGTATGTATTAATTATAACAGCTCTTGGCCACCGCCCAACTTCCTTTTTCCGAAGTGTATGTAACACGTCCAACAGTCGGATATCATGACTTCATTGAAACAAGAGAGTGTCCCGGGGACTGATACCGCTCGCACCCAATAACATATATATGCTGGTCTCAACAAGACTTGTTGGCATTGTTTTGATAGCTTTAATACACATTTTTGGTTACACCATTGATGACATTGCTATAGCAATGAGTTTGTCTAATTTCATGTTCTGAATGTATTTTCAATCGTTTTTTTCTGAACCTTTAGTATACCTCCATGAGATGGCTTGATACAAAGCATCCAAAAGCTGCATGTCGTGTATATTATTATTTTTGTATCCTTAACAGCTGTGTACTTGCGCGAGTTAATCTGACAAAAATCAGACTCGGTCTTAGCATACTAGTATTACAGTTTGGAGGTCATGCTTTGAATGTGTCCACGTCATTGGTTAGTTATGAGACTAGGCTACACCGACCAACCAATCAGGTCAGAGGTAACAAAATACGAGAACATTAGAATTCCGGGCGCTAATCTCAATGTCCTTTACAAAATATTTAAGTTGAAAAGACACAACGATCTAATGAATAAATAAAACTTCAGATCAGTTATACAGAAGATCTAATGTATCAATATCAGCATTGTCGGATCATAAGTAAATAAGAAACATTTAAAGACTAAATATGAGATTTGAGCTTTGAGACAGTATCTGATCTAAAGTTGTTTAACCAGAGGGCTAGGACCTGAACTTAGAGGTCGATCTCAAATTGTATATTCTAAGAATATGACATTGGCAACCAATCTCAAGTTGTATATTCTAAGGATATGACATTGGCAACCAATCTCAAGTTGTATATTCTAAGAATATGACTTGGAAACCAATCTCAAGTTGTATATGCTAAGGATATGACATTGGAACCCAATCTCAAGTTGTATATTCTAAGGATATGACATTGGAACCCAATCTCAAGTTGTATATTCTAAGGATATGACATTGGAACCCAATCTCAAGTTGTATATGCTAAGGATATGACATTGGAACCCAATCTCAAATTGTATATGCTAAGGATATGACATTGGAACCCAATCTCAAGTTGTATATGCTAAGGATATGACATTGGAACCCAATCTCAAGTTGTATATTCTAAGGATATGACATTGGAACCCAATCTCAAGTTGTATATTCTAAGGATATGACATTGGAACCCAATCTCAAGTTGTATATTCTAAGGATATGACATTGGAACCCAATCTCAAGTTGTATATTCTAAGGATATGACATTGGAACCCAATCTCAAGTTGTATATTCTAAGGATATGACCTTGGCAACCAATCTCAAGTTGTATATTCTAAGAATATGACATTGGAAACCAATCTCAAGTTGTATATTCTAAGAATATGACCTTGGCAACCAATCTCAAGTTGTATATTCTAAGAATATGACCTTGGCAACCAATCTCAAGTTGTATATTCTAAGAATATGACATTGGCAACCAATCTCAAGTTGTATATTCTAAGAATATGACCTTGGCAACCAATCTCAAGTTGTATATTCTAAGAATATGACATTGGAAACCAATCTCAAGTTGTATATTCTAAGAATATGACCTTGGCAACCAATCTCAAGTTGTATATTCTAAGAATATGACCTTGGCAATCAATCTCAAGTTGTATATTCTAAGAATATGACATTGGAAACCAATCTCAAGTTGTATATTCTAAGAATATGACCTTGGCAACCAATCTCAAGTTGTATATTCTAAGAATATGACCTTGGCAACCAATCTCAAGTTGTATATTCTAAGAATATGACATTGGAAACCGCACTCAAGTTCATTGTATTACAATCTCAAGACCTGGGGGCCTTTTTATCAACAAGGTCAGTCGTCAGTCGTAAGACTTGTCTTGCGACCAAGTCTTAGCTAAAATCGGTCGTACGATCTTTGATAAAACGCCCCCCCCCCCCCCCCCCCTGGTACTTTTAATGTTTGGTCTCAAGGTAAGGTAGATTTTTCTAGGACACGAAATACAAACTATTTAGATACAGCAAACAGAGAAAAAACAACTCACTGCTTACATAGCGCATATTTTTTATTTCAAGAACTTCAAAGAACCATGGTATGTCAACTTGTGATGATATCATTGAAAATTATCCCCCCAAAAATCATCCGCAAAAAATGAACGAAAGAAAAATGATTTTATTTCAAAACATGCATAATGTAACACAAGGCATTTTCTTGTCAGAAGTTCACATGAAATGTACCTCCAACTCACTGAAAACTGAAAACCTAATGCCCCAAGCTTGAGATATCTTTATGTGAATTTATTACCACCATTGTATATTCCCAATCATAGAGATACATTTCAAATGAATACATAAGTAAATATTATACATTATTCTCACACGAAGAATAAAGTGTGCACATGGATAGAGAGAATTGCTTATACTTATAGAAGCAACATAAAAATTGTAGGCAAATTTGGTATCGAAATTAGCAGAAATATATTGGCTACACTATGTTCTATTTTTATGTTTTTAACTGAATTGAGATAATCATTAGAGTGTTGCTTTATGTGTGAATAATTCTGTGTCTTGAGTTGTCTAATATTAAAGTGCACACTTACTTCCTCGTGTTAGGATTTACAAATTCAAAAAAACGATTGCAAACGAAATCAAAATACCATTAATGATATAAATGACACATATACATGAATCTGATATAATCAAAAATGAATCGTTTTACTCTTATAATGTCATGAAAACTTAACTTTACCCCAAGAAAATAGTAAACATAACGAAAAGAAATGGGTAATTTAATTTTGCACCAACATGCTAGTAAAAAATATTATCTAAAACTCCGAACTTAACCAACGACTCACCGCACTTTCTTTTCTTTCGTAAATAATAATAAAAAAAACATAGAATATAGCAAAATAAGTACATTTTATTTCTAATGTGATCAAAGATTGTTTTGACAGCGAATCTTTCCTAATACAGACGATTATCCCTGAGTTAAACTCGCCACTTCAACTGTTCGGAGCGAAAAAATGCATATTATGTATTTTTTAATGTGCAAACAGGACAACATTTTCAAAATTGCACAATACTTGGATGACAAAATAAAACTTCAATGTATCAGCACTAAGTGACTATTCTTCTATTGTAATATTGTAAGCCAGATACAAAAAGGCAGTTTAATATGTTACTTTGTAGAGAAGATGGAAACAATACAATTTGAAACCTTAAAACTATTTTCATAACCGTTATTTAAAAAAGCTACACTATTGTGATTATAGAATTCTAAATATAGGGGTGTAGCTTAGCAACCAATAGTTTTGACACCAATTTCGAATCTAAGGATAAAATTACGATGAAATAAAGATTATGTATTTAAAAAGTTCCCTTTCACGTATGCACTAAAACCCCGTTTGAAGAATAAAGAACATTAGGTTGGTTGAAGTCAGTCGAATAAACGTACATATACTAAGCCGAATTTCTAAACGTCCATTTGTATTTTATAGCACGAAAGAAAATTCCAATGAACACATGGTTGATTTACCAAGTGGACCTTGAATCTATTCAATACAAAATTTACTCTATGCTCTAGATATCTTTTAGTTCATTTTTTTCAAGAATCGAGTTGTCAAAGGCGGACGCTAATAAATTTCGACTCAGTTTATACACATGTACATTGTATATACAAATGTACATACATGTTACAAGACTGGGTCTACGAACTGATGCATTTGATTACATAGTTTTAAAACTGCACTATTGCAGTTTTTGTCCGACAAAGCTCGGCATCTTATGTACAAACATTCGCTGTACACGCTGAGGAAATACAAGTATGTAAACAATCAACACAGAACGTCTTGTATACATTACAATTACGAAATGCAATATACAAAACAAACTTTAACAGTTCATATCACACAGAATATATTGAGATCAAATTGTTCCTACATTATGCGACCAATAAGTAATGCATAAGTCCAATAAAAACATAAACATGATAAAATGAATGAATTATTTTTTTATCTTAGGATATACTACTAGCGTAAATAGCCAAATAATTAACAAGTTATTATTCACAAAAACAACCCATTAAGGTTAAACGACCATTAATGACATCTTAAATAGTATATCGCAAAGATCAGATTATTCTTAAATAGAAAGTCAAGATAAAGAAATAAAATGAGCAAGATTTAAGGAATAGTATGAGAGTTTACAGTTGAATAACCTTAAAGAAATACATGCATCTCAATCGAATTTAAATTGAAGTGATTTAAACTCACCAGAATCGGTCAGTAAATGGTCAAAACATCGAGAAAATTTGTGTAGGCCAGGACAAATAGTAATGTTTACAGTTACCCCGCCCAACCTTTTTTGCGCTAATCCTAAATATACTAACAGTAAAATTAAAGTACGAATTATGTTTGGTACGAATCGTATCTCCGAAGTATAAAATTATCTAAAGAAATGTTTTTCAACCTATCTACTCTCTCTTTGGTCAAATTATCTGATGTTCAGAACAAGAACAACAGTTCTTGACATCATTTAGCGCTTCACTGCGATTTTTAACTTTAATCTTCAATGTTACATTATTCCAGATCCCTCATGACAAATGATAGTTACTATCTTAATATCTTTCTTCCAAAATAGCAGTTAACATTGTCTGATGCAATATGCAATAGTTTCTGAGTCATATAATCTAATTAATGCCCCAAGCTATGTATAATATCATATATTTGTGAAAATAACTTCCGTAACAGTACTAATTATGTGGTGATTTTCCTACTTAAGTGATATATCTACTTGAATATCCAGTACAATAACCCTTTAAAGATATTGATTTTATCCCACAAGTGATGATTCATGCAGTTTACATCAGTATATATATATACTGGCGTGACCTTAGTCCATTGTCTTACTGTATTGGCGCGTCTGTAATCGGACACTATACGTTTTATTTTTATTGAAAATGCAACCCAAAAATGTCTGTAAACAGTATAGAAATTATCACTCCGTCAAAACCGCACAAATAATCGCAAAATGTAACAATAATTGTTGAATAAAGCAATGTTGTTTTAGAATGAGAGCACCACACTGTGCATGCTCCTCTTGCAAACGTACCTTTAGCAGTCACGCTCACCATAACAAATGTCGAGTTTTTCATTTAACTTTAATTCTTGGAGTGGAATGATAGTAAACACATTTCGATTATAGCCAGCTACAGCATTACATCAAAACAATAATATTTAGCTTCACAGTTTCTCAAAAGATTCGATCGACATCAAAAACGTATTAAAATCTTTAGAGTATAGTTGAATGACAAAATAGTTTGTATAACGTCTTATATCAAAATATACCCTATACGTGAGACATGATTATGTATTCAAACCAGCAACACTTGGTATACAATTTTTATTTATTTTTTTATTTTTTATTTTTAATGACTTTTATTGAATAAAATCCAATAAGTGTTCTTATTGAAATAAACGTAAAAATGTTAAGAGATCATTTTCATATTGCACCAAAACAGCCCGGTACACTCGCTTCACAAGATATACGAAACAAAAATAGTAAATACAAAACAACTCATTTGTGATACAAATATGTACATAAATTTGCATACATTAATTATTTCAATAAAAACAATAACAACAAAAATATCAACACATATTTTGGTAGCGAAGCACCAATTAAACAGGCAATAATAAGATATACAAAACAAATACTGTCAAACCTGTGTTAGCGGCTACCTCCAAATATAAAGGCCAGTCTGTGAATATAGGACATTCTTTTAAAACCCTTCAATGATTATTTTAGAAAAACGACCCCAGAATAAAGCTGTATTATGTCTTTCCCAAGGGTGGCCTTTGTTCACATGTTTGACTGTACTTGTACATTGACTTACATAAATGTAGGAAACGAATAGTCAGAATGAAGCCATGAGCAAATCTTGCCAGGGAAAGTATAAAATACAAAAGTAGAATTGTCTCCAAAGCAATCATTTTCAAGTCAAAAACTTATTTCTCCATGTATAATTAATGTTTGGTGAAAAGAAAAGAAATTTTTCAAAAAAATTGGAGCTACACAAAATGTTACCAATTCGCAAATATTGGCACAACTTTCGCCCCCCCCCCCCCCCCCCCCCCCTTCAAATTGTAAGTTGGCACGATAGCACTTATGGAAGAGGAACAAAAGAGTTTCATGTTCAAATAACCAAGACGTGACTAGATGGAATAGATATCAGGGTTTACATTAATAGAAGAAAACGCACCAAAACACTGCACCAAATGTAATTTCACTAATTTGCATCATTTCGATTATACTAGAAACAACCATTAGATGGATTTTTGAAACTCCATACAGCTATGAGAGATACATACATGCATCAAATACGTGATTCTGTATTTGAGAACATCAATTTGATTGACGTTTATGTCTACGTTACCAACTAGAATAAATGAAAATGTCTTCTAATGTAAACACAATTTGAACACAACGTTTTGAAGTCATACCCCATAATCCTAGAGTTTGATATACTCGTACATGTAGTAACAAACACATATTTTATCATGAAAGAAACCTGAAAGAGCAGTTTGATTAATGGAAAATATGCTTATGGGCAAGTCAATATGAAACACGGGTATTTCTTAATACCAGTTTGTGTATGAACCAGTGACTGACTTGTTTATTTTCTGACTTCAAAATACAAATATTTGACTCTGAACAGTAATGTAACATAACCAAAAACAAACGTATCTAACATTCACAGATATTAAACAAAAACAAAACAAAAACGTTTGAATGAACAAAAAGGTCAATACACCAGGCCCGATGTTATAAAACCTCAGAACAGTCTCCAAGCTCAAATCTCAATATCATTCTCAAAGCATTATGGTTGAAAAGATAGAGCTAAATAATGTTTAAATGCATATTCAGATCAACTTTGCCATCAGGGTAATGTATGAATTATGACATTATTGTATGACCATAATTAACTTAGAAACAATAAAAGTCAAAATATGAGATTTGAGCTCGGAGACCGATCTCAAGTTTTATAAGCTCGGGGCCTGGACTTGTTACCTTTCAACTTTCACGTATACTGATGTCATTAGTCCTAATGGGAGCTGTTGCGGTAAAGAAAAATCTTGTCATTTAAAGAGTTGGTTTTCAATTGAAATTTAACCGGTGGTTAACACATTGAGAAGCTTAAAACTGCATGAAATCATGGTGTACCTAAAGGGACCTGACTCCAGACGACCATCAGAATAAAAAAAGTAAAGGCTTACACTATAAAGGGATAGGTGTCGTTGATTATTTGATTTGATACATCAAACTTGTGTAGTGGATATTTCCACAATGTGACTAAAGCTAGCTATGGATATTTTTCTACATGTATGAATGAATGCGTGTTCACGTGTTTTATGAATATACTCCACATCTAAATCATTGTATGAAGTTTGTAAATATAGATGATAAATCTCGAGTCAAGTCCCTTTAAGGTCATAAATTAAAACACAAAACAAACACATTATAACATGCATTTCAATGGAAAGAATTTGAGTTTTACACATTGTCAAAGCTTTAATGTGAACAAGGCCAAGTTCTCCGATTTTACTCAATGCATATTTTTATTTACAAATAAAACCAGACAACTGTGAGATTGGTTTGCAATTTTAAGAAAAAAAAATGAGATCAATATCATATGATAAAGTTCGTATTTCACCCAAGTACTTGTAAAATAATGAGCAATTAGAAGGAAAGAACAGTTAAGAGTGTTTTTTGAGCTGTGTAAGACAAATAATTTACTCTGCAATACGTCTATTTACGAATACATTCTTAAAGTCAGACTTGTTCATGTACATTTGTATTTGTAAAACAAGCGCTTGACTAGCGTCTGGGCGACCCTGCATCAGCCATAGAGTAATCAACTTCCGGAAGCTGAATCTCTCAATTTTGATTGGCTCATTCTGTAGGTCATGCCCTGTCTAAATATAGGACGAATCAGTTGCAAACCGTTCGAGCTGTGGCATCCATAAGTCTCCTTTTAGTGTTTTATGCATATCAGACGAACATTTCATTTAGTTGGAGGGTACTTAAACGGTTGGTCGTCTGCTTCTGGTGTGATGGAGCTGCTCGAAACGTATCTTCGTAATCTGGCCCAGTAAGCCTGAACGTCAATGTTGACACGCATAGGGAATGAACTGGACTGTCCATTTCTCTGAAAAGTAAAACAGTTACAACACTGAAACAGATGTTTATAAAGTGCCTTGTATATACTATTTGACACACTGGTTCCAAATCCGTTTTTTTTAATTGAATGAACAGCACAGCGAACAAATAACTGAATATTACAGTTCGCAGTTTAGAGAACATACATATCAGCGTATCAAATAACCAACATTGTATTTGCTAAGCATTTATTTCTGTTGCCATATTCAAAGTAACACTTGCCATACAGCATTAACAAGATTCGAGACTTCTGTCAATATGAATAACGCTGCTTGATTTCAATTGATTCTTCACTGTAGTTTTTTGCCATGTAACTGGATTGAGTTAGAAGCAGGCTGTCTTTATATGAATACGGTAAGCTCCCTATTAGGACCACTTTTGGAACCACATTAATTGGTGTAAATATTGAGTCTTTATAAATCAAGGCAAATATAGATGACTTGTCGAAAAATGTAAAGTCCGAAAATGTGTGGTCGTTTAATAAGAGGTAGTCTCTAAACTGACTTTTACTGTAGTTTACAGAAAACGTTTAAACTTTAGGCTATTAGATAAAATTCTTTGATTTAGTATGATAAAGTTCATTGGAAAGATGACTAAATAGCTTTAATTTAATGCATATACAATAGAAGATTTTGAAATGTTGACCAGCAGACAAATTGGAAGCGTAAAACAACGACGCACAAGGAAATTAAACAGTCAATCACGATTTGTTATTTAATAAACTTAATTTAATTTTAGAAACACCGATTTGGCCGATCTCCAAAATCTTTGAGCACGTTCACACTGACGACAAGATATAAATTGTATTATTGAATCTACGAACATTATCAGATGATGTTCAGAAACCATGTTCAGTTTGTAGAAATCTGACATTTGTGTATATCATAGATCTACGTACATCTTCGTACTGTGAAATCAAGTCCTATATAATTAATCAACGAACTCGTATATTTCTTTATATGTTTGATGCAGAAAATGTACAGTCAAGCTTGTGAACAAAGGCAACCCTAGGGAAAGGCGAAATGTGGACTTAATGACAGATGGCCTTTGTTCAGAGGTCATTTTATTATTAATAATCAATGACGGTTTTAAAAGAATAACCTTTATTCAGAGAGTGGCTTTTATTCAGAGGTGGTCACTACCACAGGTTTGACTGCACATTCTTTGTACAGTTATTTCATAATAGTTTGCGATCATACGCGCGTTTTAAACAAAACAGATTGAAGGACAGACAGTGCGGGTCTAGAATAATGTTACTGATCGGAGACTCGATTAAGGCAACTGTGTAATCTTTTGTTCTCGTTTTGTGCATGTTCTCATCAATACGTATACCAGCCTAGATTTAAGCCTGGTTTACTTACATGATGATTAGTCATTATTTACAGACAAATTTATCTGAACACAAATTCGATACTTTTTCACCTCGGTAAAATAATCCTTGGCAAACATCTCGATTTTCAAAGGGTTTTTTATTCTAAATGACTCAATACTTTTATTAAAGAGATTAAAACTTCGCGGGGGATATCTTATCAATATCTGTGTCAAAGTGAAGTTTATAAATCTATTAAAATGATTACAATGAAATTTGAAACGCAATATGTATCATATCTACTTATGCCGGACGAACTGGTATAAAGATCTGCGTTTTCTGATATTTGATACACATTTTTATTTTAATAAATATTTACCTGACGTATTGGTGTAAAGGACGAGAGAAATTCGTCTGAAATACGTCTGAGTTCTCGTCCAACTTCTCGTTCGTGCGCGAGACTGTATGATGGAACTTCCGGTAGAGAAACCGATCGATCGCGAGGAAAGGGTATAACATCCGGTAAAGGTGATGGCCCTTCTGTCATTTCCGATTCTGATCTCAATCTAAGTCGGCTCAGGCCCCGTCCTGAAACAAAAGACAATACATATAAATTGGCTTATTGGTCCATTCCCGTCATACTTTCATTCACGAATAAACATCGGATAACAGATTGTATTGATTCAATCAGAGTCGCTCTAATAAAAGACCCCGGTTCGTGAAAACAATAATACGGGCCATCATGATCCTTGTGCGAGGTAGGGCGTGTCTCGTAAATAAAACCTCGTTGTTTAAATATTGCTTGTGGGTATATAGCAATACATAATATTTGCATAAAATATTAAACTGGGTCTAATTACGTCGCGCAGTTAAAGGCACTAAAAGTAACATACAAACGAATACTAAAAAACGCCATTTCTATAAAAGATTGCACTAAACTCACTTAGCACACTTCAATGTTATTACATTCTTTTCATCTTCGAATCAATGCAGCACTTAAATCAGCTACACTATCAACCTAAAGTTGCGGTTTTCCCTTTGATTTCGCCCCAAAAACATAAACACCCAGCCGACCGCAAACCGCAGGCCAGTCAGACTAATCCAGAACACACTTAACGCAGTATAAGTTGAAAGATCTTTGAACACACCTTCCAATAGTGGATGAAATAGATGTGCTCGTTTAAGAGACAATATAAGACGCCATTCATAGTATTTCTAACAAACTTAAGATCGTTTCCGATTAGTCTTTACGATTTTTTACGACAGTCGCAAAGTAAAGTGCGTAAATTCTGGTTTGTATTAATACTGACACACTCATTTACAAGGCGGAAGTTTCAAACATGAGCATATTTCGGATATATTACCAGCGACTTAATACTATAAAGATTGTATAAAATATTTATAATACACTGACAGCCAGTTCAGTGTTACAACAGACAAGTATTAGTAAATATTTGATAAACTGATATAACAAGCACTGAGTTAATTTAATTGATATATTAAAAGCAGTTATCTGTTTGTATGAGTCAATCATGGTATTAGCCGAATGCTTTCGATCGATGTTATAGATAAAAGCAAAACCGTACACGCCGCAACCCGGAGAACAACGTATTTGACCGAAGTCAGCCGAAAACAAAACATTAATAGCGTATATGACCGAAGTCTGCCGAATTCAAAACGCTAAGAGCTATTACATTAATATCCATCTGCGGTTTTAGTTTCATAGCTTCAAATGTGTTTTATTTGTCATATTCTATATACATTACATAAGCCACAACTCGCATAGGAGAATTAGAGAAAAATCTAATTTTCAAAAGATACAAGTATAAGTATAAAACAATCTCACTAACGCACCATGTTCTAAATTATCACACAGAGCTCAAAATAGTGGGCAAATTAAAGAGGTAAAAATCATCAGAAAAAATGTTTTTTTGTGTGTGTAAATGATAGATTCACCTAAATCTTTTACATAAATACTATAACTTGACTAGGTGACAATGATAATAATAATGCGCAATAAGACACACCGTGTAAAATATCATAAAAAATTAACCACAAATCTAAGATCTTCTATCTGTCAAGTGGATCACTCAGTTTTTCGAGAGCGTCGACTATTTTATTAAAGGGACAAAATGTAACATAAAACACTTTAAGCATTTTGCAACTACTTCGTCCTTATTATTATCATGTCGTGAAAAATACAATAATCTTAAAATTAAACTCAAATGAACTGCGCACTTATGATTTACTGATAAGATTTCTCTAAGGTCGAAATGACTAAACATCAAAGCAAGGACAAGAATAAATTAGCGAATCATAATTAGAAAGAAAATAGAAAGGAAACAAACTCTTATACACATGTAATTCTAATGGTGAATGATCTAGCCACCGGGAAAACTGAATGAATTTTAGGACAGTCTAACATGTGAACAAAAGCCATCCCTGGGAAAGACAAAATGTGCCCTATATCGACAGATGGCCTTTATTCGGATTTTATTTTGTTCTGAATAATCAATGGCGGTTTTTTAAATGGTCATTTCAGAGGGTGGTCTTTATTCGAAGATGGCCGCTAACACAGGTGACTACATATTATATTAAGTATCTAGTTTTCTATGTTGTGGTCGCTTTATTTATCACCCACGATCGTAACTAGATTCGAGGTTTTAGAACATCGTGAACTAATGAACTGTTATGTAGATAAGAGGTTAATCACAGTGTAAATAAATGATTAATAGTATTTAACTTACGTCTGTTTTTTTTTTCATTCAATTAAAGCATAACAATTCAGCTCAAATTTCAAGGAGCGATTAGTAATGTACGGTCGTCTGGAGTTCTTAATCAGTTCTTTTGACAATTTTATGAACTTTGTGCGACTTCTGTCAACTTTTAAGGTAAGTATATCACTTCACACCTGATTAGACTTTATCGCTCTTTTACCGCCGTGACACTGGCGGGTGACCTGCGCACGAGGCTATTTATGGCGGCTGATGTAAGAAAATGTACGGTGAGTCATGTTTAAACTTTAAATAGTGAAGTGTTGTAATTTATTAACTACCGTTTAATCATTATATTATCATTATCGGAAGATCAAATCAATAATTGGTTTGTTTTTCTTTTGTCAATTTTATATAACTGTTTCATAAGACACATCAGCCGACATGATATCTTAATTAATTTAATAATATCCACGTTCTTTGCTTATTAAACGACTTTAAGTGGCACTTATTGAATTTAATTGCTAAGTTTGTGTGTTTTGAGATTAAAACATTTCCAAGGACGTCTGCGTGTAACGTTATATTATGGAGATAGAGCCGCGGTACCAAGAAATCGTAAATCAGGTTGTAGAATTAACGATCCGTTACTTAACATCTGGATATGCAGCATAATTTTAACTGAATAGATTCAGAACAGAAAATATTCAAATTAAGTTCCAGGTCTGGCTGCTTCAATACTTCTGATATGTACGTGTTGTTACAGCCTAGTAGCTTATACAGATAGTTCGACTCGACTTATTTCATTGTTATGTATGGTAAAACGTTGCAAACGAAATAAAAATATAGAACAGAAATAATTTCAGTGAATTTTTATTTTTTCATCATCTATTCAATTGGTTCGAAAAAATGCTGTTTGACTTATCGAGTCAGCAAGCTCGGCGTACGCACTGGGTTCGAGACAATATTTTAGAATTATTTGTTGCTGCACAAAAACGCTAGTTATTGACTTACAGTGTTTGAAATATTTATGACTCAATAAGTCTTTTTATAAAATAAGAAATTAATTTAGCTAATACAGGTTCCGATTTCCAGTCAATGCAGTGTAAGTTTAATAGATCATCGACCAATTTACCATATCAAATTGTTTATGAAGATAAATAACAGAGTTGAACATTTCAACAAAGATAATTCTTTAGAACGAACTGATCCCTATGTTGATACCATTCGGTTGTTTAGAAAAAAAAATTATGCGCGTCGCCATGTTTCGTTGTGGGTTTTTTTTGCGCAGACTGTTAACGACGCACAATAACGGCGCGGCAATTGTCGTAAGCTCAGATTAAGTGGTTTTGGGATAAAAAATGATTGTTTCTGGTTACATACTCATTAAAAAATAGGGTCGGTGGGGAATTTTTTCTGGAAAGCGTGCGGAAAGGTAAATAAAGTCAGACGGTTGATCTACCGTTTCTAGGGCCTTAAAAATAGGGTCTTTATGACTGAAAGGGTAACCAGAAATCAGAAACAAACAATTTTTTACTCCTTATCAATATTACATTTCCTAACTTTGTAATCTTTATAATGACCACAAGAAACATTAATTGTGTCACTATGACAACCATCAGTCATTATTGTGGCAGCCAAACTTTTTTTGCGTCGTAAATTAATTGACATGCCTACTATAATACGAGATTTGGTCACGTGGTTTAAGATTAAAACTGAAGTGTCTACTTATTATTATTTTGTAGCTGCAATAATCTTTTATATCTTGGTGCAGATACAGGGTTTTATATAAATGTTTTACACAAACACAAAACACACGCCGTATGAGCACGACACTTTGCGGGAGGTCGGTCGAACAAGGACATGTCTGGGGGTATTTTTTTGTTTATTTAATGTCAGTTTTACGCATGTCCTGAATTAACCTACATTATTGTATCTACGCAGTGTGCGACCAGTATGTGCAAATTTTCATATAATGACACAAACCCTTAGCATGCTGTTGAATTAAGAGGGCGGTTTTAGCATGCTGTTAAATTAAGAGGGCGGTTTAAGCATGCTGTTGAATTAGGAGGGCGGATTTAGCATGATGTTGTATTAGGAGGGCGGATTTAGTATGCTGGTGAATTAAGAGGGCGATTTTAGCATGCTGTTTGAATTAAGAGGGCGATTTTAGCATGATGTTGAATTAAGAGGGCGGTCTTAGCATGATGTTGAATTAAGAGGGCGGATTTAGCATGATGTTGTATTAGGAGGGCGGATTTAGCATGATGTTGAATTAAGAGGGCGATTTTAGCATGATGTTGAATTAAGAGGGCGGATTTAGCATGATGTTGAATTAAGAGGGTGGTCTTAGCATGATGTTGTATTAGGAGGGCGGATTTAGTATGCTGGTGACTGATTAAGAGGGCGATTTTAGCATGCTGTTTGAATTAAGAGGACGGTCTTAGAATGATGTTGAATTGAGAGGGCGGTCTTAGCATGATGTTGAATTAAGAGGGCGGTCTTAGCATATTTTACTACATGTATAATAATTTCGCGACAAAAATGTTTTGTAACTATACAGTCGTTTCACAAAAATACGCTTTTGATATGAACCAACGGACCCCTCATTTAGAGATACAAATGAATACAGATAAACGATTTACGTCCTATAAAGTGTTGTGACAATTTCCTAAGTTACACACGCACGGTTAGTGTCAGGAAATATTTAGATACGATATCCTATCTTTAAAAGGTTGAAGTGAGCCAGTGAGTGATTGGGTGTGCTTTGTTGCAGTATATCGCAATGTAATTTATACATAAACCATAATACAGTGTCTGAAGTTTGACATTCGACGTAAAACACTTCAAACATCGTACGATGTTTCTAAACATTCCCTGGCTCTGTTTTAATGTTAAAACGAAAGATAAAACTCGTACATGGTAATTTATTTCTGGGCTCCCGTAATCAAATTTACACGCGAGATAAACGTATAAACATATCATATTTACGTAATTTATACTTTAAAGAAGTGTTCGGCTATAGCCGCAGAAACTAGTACAACTGTAGTTGAAAATTGTATTATTTATAATTGTACGTCATGTATAAATACTTCATAGGGGGAATAATTGAATGTCTGTCAAGGTGCTTATACCAGTTCAAAAATATTATTTGTCCTGGACTTCGGGGAAATGATTTTAGTCACATATCGTTCAAATGATGCCGTAAGCCACACCAATCACAAAAATGTCTTAGTTATAATAGAATTTATGGTAGTAATATAAAACAAACATACCCCTTGGTGGTCTGGCAGATACACGTGATGGTAACGATCCAATGCCGTCTGGGCTCGGTGGTGTCTGAGTCCCAAAACTACGACTGGCAATTGGACGGAATCTGTTACGCTGTCTTTCTTGTCTGTACCACTGAGTATGGTGAATTGGTCTGGAAATTTGACCGTCTAAGTTATCACCAATTGTAAATTCCACAGTTGTGTCTTCATCTTTATCTTCCTCAGGTGTAGGTATGGGAGCTTGTGGTCTTTGAATATTGATAGGTTGAGACACTGTATGATTTACCTCAACCGAATCACTTAGGAGATCTTCCACTTCTTTATCAGTATCATCGCCATCATCGTCCTCTATACGTAGTATATCCTGATTCATATTACCCGACTCAGAAGAGTCAATGAACACATCATTTTCTTCAATATGCATTCCTTCCAATTCTTCTTGAATTTCGTACGTAAATTGACGAGGAACGGAAGTCCCCGAGGTCTGGGAAGCGGGGGAGTAGTTAACGTCCGTACCATACCCGCTGTCACGTTTATTATCCGAACCTAGAAGATGTTGTATGGTTGGAGACTTTTCCAGATTTCCTGCGGAAACCGGACGTTCGTCTGAGTTCACCCCATCTTGTGAGTTTATTGCTGGAAATCTCTGCATGACTGTTTACATTATATACGATGTGAGAATCTGAAACAGAAATCAAACGATAAATATATAAGATGTTTTGATAGATATAAAGCTAGCATATCTAAATGTAGCGAGTGGATCCTCTATACATCGAAACCGGGATGTAAAGATACACAAACCTACTCTAACTTGAAGCAAATCTTGTTATAGCTTGAGACTATCGAAGCAATCTTAACAAAAATATAATTTTAAATGGGTAACAACTAGATTAACATCAGCCTGGTTGTATTTTACAACTCCTTACTTTATGAACGTCAGGGGCGTGTTGGTACGTAATGGTGTCGTGACAGAAAACGATTCCCAACTCAAACCACAAACTAGCGAGATCTGACACTGAGTTCGTGGTTTACTTGGTGCAGTCGTTCTTCAGCGATTGCGAGATAGCAATAGAGAACAATTATCTAGAGTGAACTAAACTGGCACCCGTTTCTTCACATATTACATCAAAAGTTTGTATGCGTAGTTTGTGAAAACAGGAACCAGTTTCGGACTAAATGGAATAGGGAGGTTTTAATGACATAATTAGGACGAGAAAGAAATTTAGAACAATACGACCTAATAAGACAAAACAAAAAAATGTGAATGTTGAAGTATTGTCTATTTACGTTTGTATTATATTATTTAACATGTACATCCTTATTGATTAAAGTAATAACATTGTACGCAATTAAATCGATACAACAATATAAATGTATATTTCAGTCTTAAGTACGCAAATCAAGCTAACGAGTCCCCATTTTCTATTAAACTTTGACATTGAACCGGAGATCGAAGCGCTTTGATTGAAAATATTGTATTATATGATCATATGTGACTGTCATTGATTTATATGTTTAAATTTGTTTAAATGTTAATTTAGCAGATTACCATTGCCATTGACTTATATGTTTAAATTTGTGTAAATGTTATTTTGTGTACTATGTACTCATGGACTATAAAGTCCTATGTATTGAAAAAAAAATAAAACCTACATTATATGATCATATGTGACTTTCACATGTCATCGTCCTGACCAACTGCTTTGTTTGTTTAAATGATTATATTTGTGTTCGTTCACAGATCTAATCTCAAACCACTTGATATTTCTTCCCGAGTAAAAAAAACGGAACATGAATGTAGTCTAAACTGCGAATATAGGTAATTTTGTGGTTAAATAACGTACGCCATAAGCAAATTTTAAGATTTATTAGCTCAAAGCAACTGAGTCACGTATTTACCATGAACCATTTTATCTTCCCGTATATTCCTGAAGAAATCGATATCTTATTTTACTAAATTGCTTCAAATAATTAATACTGTATTTTATCAATATTTGTTAGAAAAATGTAAAATCAATAATTTTTAATTAATTTAAGTACGACTCACCACAATATAATTCCGGTTTATTTGTTGAATAACTACAACTATCGATCCGTAGTAACTCAATAATAATATATCACTATCAATACTAGAAAAAACACGACCGCTGACTAGCGAAGCAACAAATGTTATGATCTCTTGTCAATGTTTACTTTTCATAAAAGGCCTCTTACAATCACAGTGAGTCGTCTGCTTTTATCCAATCATAAAGTCCGTCAGCAATATAAATAAGTTTGGAAATGGGCGGAGATTAATCTTCGTGAGTTTTCGTCAATTTCCGGAATAAGTTAAGAAACACTCGTGATTTGTCAATGCGGTTATTCTTATTTGCATATTTCCCACGGCGGTGAAATGTCGAGGTTTGTCGATCACGAAACTTCTCACGATAACTCAAGCTTTTGTTTTATAATAAATAACACGGTTATTCTCATAAACGTGATTTAAACTCTTTATAGCACCTTCCGATAATACTACACCGATATGGTTTAATCAAGAATAGCTATTACGTCGATATTGTTTTTAAAATTTATTTCAAATAATGATGAAAATCGAACACAATATGTCGGTCAAGATACTATAGCTGAAATGATCCATCTGCGTGCTTAATAAACAAGTGTAAAATGAATGAAAGTATTTACTCGAATAATTATGATACTTAGTATACATGTATATATTGTACTTGACCGGTATACTCAGTTTCACATAACGATTGTCGTGACCATGTAGCATGTACGCATCATGTTTAATTATCATCATCATCTAATCCGACGAAAATTGGTTAGCACGACATGACACGATATGACTTCCCCCATTGAATCAATGCCAACTTACATAGGAAAAACATTTTATTTCCAAAAGGCTAAAAAGCCCACAAGGACACAATGATACAAATATGCATATATAGCAAGATAGACGAACAGAAATATACAATAAATATAAGATGTACTTTTTACATACTTATATTTCATCTATTGTTATTAACTTTTGTGAAAAGAACAGAGAAAGTTTAGCCTTTATATTCCCATGTATTTGTATAAAGCAGCAATTGTAAGAATCTGTACATGAATGTATCTGATTCTCATCTTAAACATCAATGTAATTTCATGTTCATGTATGTCCACATGGGCCTCATAGGCTATTGATTTCAAATAAACTTATACAATCATGTACTATACGTAGTTGGACAAGAAACGAAAGGAACGAGTACGAATATTCGTTCAAAATAGTAAGGAAAACAAACAAGAATGAATTATACAATATGAACTAGCGAATGTTTTCAGTCTAAAAATATAAAAATGCAAATATAACACGCGCATGTAACTCCGACTTTAGCACGGATTAAACGGTTCCGTACAACGAATGATGTATTACAAACGACAACAACAATATTTAGGTTCAGTATACTAAAGATTAAACTGTTCATGGTATCTAACAATGTCTTGGATTTAGTTTAAACTTTATTTAGGCTTAAAATAAAATCTTTGTTTCTGGTTAATGCTCATTAATTAGGGTAGACAGGTCGGGGGTTTGTTGGCTCTTGAAAGCGTGTGACAAAATAAAAAAAAGGTGAGAAAGTGTATGTACCGTTCCGCGGACCTAACATTTAAGTCTAGGGTTGCGGGAATATTAAGTCTAGGGTCGCGGGAATATTAAGTCTAAGGTCGCGGAAACATTAAGTCTAAGGTCGCGGGAACATTAAGTCTAGGGTCGCGGAAACATTAAGTCTAAGGTCGCGGGAATATTATGGGTAGGTCGATTTAAAAAAAACACTTGGTCCAGTAACCCGAAACCAACATTTCTTTGCCATATTAATAAAACATAATATTTATATGTTTATAACAGTACATCAGAAAAAGATGATTGGGTCGGAAAGCGAGTCGAGGAAGCCTATACTGATTCCTCTCCTATAAAACACAGCGATTTATGTCATATATGTTTCACATATATACGTTTACTGAGATTTATAAGGGTCATATTTAAAATCCACGTTACAGTTTGGCGCTTCTGAAGAGTGTGGTTAAGAGGACAGTTTTCGAAACGTTAATTTCCGCCTATTTCCGTTATTTTCCAAGCATGAAAACAATTATGCCCGTACGAGTTGTCCCCCATGATCAAAATTGCACAAGCAATTTATCTACGAATTAGACGAATATAATTGCTATTGCAGCGCACAACTAAATAAAGGAACCTTTCACAAGCGCACGTTGTTCGTGCAATAAAAGAGCCAAACCTATGGAAATAACACTAATTGACAAACACAATCATTGCAGCATCTTTCCTCGGCATCGTAACGTGTAACATCATCTTTCAGACCCTATTCATCACAAAAACAGACACAAGATGAGGTATACGAGCTAATATGACTCACACAATATCCAACTTACGATATCTGACTAGTTTTCATGAGAATGGGTGCGTAGGTCAACCCAATAGATTATAAATAACCTAGAAAACTTCACAACTCTGTAACAAGAGAGACCTGTGCGGTTTCTGCGGTTGTAATGAAACATCAAAATATCCAATACAAATATCATAACAAACAAGTACACACTTAGCACGCGCAGTCAGGCGTGGGAAAACTACAAACTGCGAGTTACCGTAACCTCAATGTTTTCCTTAATTGCGTAATTAATTAACGTGATTATGTAGTACTTAATTAAGGCTTTTAAAGAAGAGTATCAGTGGAGCATTTTGTTTCTAGGTCACTGTGTATGAGAGTACGTTCGTCAAATTTAATAAGACTGTTTCTTTGAGAACGCATAACTACGATAATGGATAAAAGCAAATCCACACAATAGCATTAACGTCTAAGGTACCCGACTGGTTTATTGTGCTTATGTAATAATGCTGTTGGGGTCTTTATTTTGGGTACGAATCGTGCATCAAAAGTACGAAAGGTACGGTTTAAAAAGATTAATAAAAAAACATTTTGAGACTGATCTACTTTATTTTTGGTCATTAGACGCAATCATGACTTTTTTAGTAATATATAATGTATCGTTTTGAACTGACAACTCAAGTATATACCCACGACAGACTGACTGCAAAGCATCTCGCACGAGACCCATGAGTACTGTGTACAATGTATAATACAATGTCCATGAACTCTGGACCAAGTCAGTGTGACAATCATGGTGGTACATGATGTCGATCTGGGTTAGTTTTAGCTGTATGCTTTACAGACGGACCTTGATGGCAAAACATAAATAAAAAGGGCGAACGATATAAAACTCGAATAAACTTGTCTAGACCACAGGATAATAAATGTGAAATAAACATTATTACACTACAAGGACTAGTGCCAAAAACTGCAAAGTTCGTGCACTTCGTAATTGGTGTGCCGCTAAACTACTGTAAATGGTCCTTTACAAAATGCTTAGTTAGATCAGTGATATATCAACGAGTGCTGGAAGTCAAGATTTATTGGATGCAACAATTCATCACTGAATGAAGTCACATGTAACAGCATTCTGGGTAATACATCAATAATTGCGGTGCATGAACTCTGGAACGCAGAAAAAGAAATTGTAATTACGAGATGCAGACGTTCATTAAAATACGAATTATTTTACAATATCTGTTGGCAACGACTTAGAGGCAGTAATACAGTGTAGGCAAAACATTGGCTAACTTGGTTTGAGTTTTTGTATTAGAATTTTAAGGTAACTGCTACGATAACAATAAATATGCACTGAGTGTGACGAGTTATTGTCTATACAAACGAAACAATAATACAAAAGAAAACAACAAAAACACGATGCAATCATTCTGCAGACAATAATAAATATGTTTTCCTTTATTCGCAATCATCAAAACTAAACCAATGTCGTCTGCGCGCGTAAATACCAAACGGTTTAAAATGAGTGGAATTATGACTTGTGGGGAAAAACATCCAACAAATTGGACAGGACGCCAACATATGAAATATCATTTATGGCGAACGCTTGCAAGACTTGGCAAAATCTGTAACTTTTTTGAATATCTTACTCACAATGATTGTAATAATCAAGACACAGCGCATGCCTCATTATAATAATAAAACTAAAAAATGGACACATTTTGCCCACACGAGCCATCTTGGCGCACTTTTGAGGGCCACGCGCTCTTTTGTAGCCTCGAGGCTTAAGTATGGTGGCAAATAAATTGAGAAGCATTTTTATACGAATGACACGCACCGAAGGGCTGTGGACACATGTTGAAATAATAACCTTTTAGAGTCCACCTATTTTTGTAGCTGAACACTTACTTTAAATGACTCTGGTCACATTATGTATCTTACCAATAATTAGAACAAAACACGGTGATTTTATTTGTGCCGTGTTTTTGTGCCGTATATTGTCCACCAACCTTCGTTTTTTAAAGGCCCTTTAGCTTTTTGAATTTAGTAATAAAGAACAATTGATAAAATTATTGTAAAATATAAGAACTATATTCTTTCTGAACTAAAACAATGTTTACATAATGCCTTTTTAGCCAGATCTCGTAAAAATGTTGTCAGATGCTGTTTCTTATTTTTTGCAATATCATTGAAAAAAAAATTCTCATTATACTGTGCTATATTTCTTTATAAATGTATTTCGTGATTAAAAATGAAAATTTTGGCATGTTTATAATGAAAGTAAAAGTCAATTTCACTGATAAAACACCATTCTAGGTAAAATAAGACTTACTTTAATTTTAACATACAAAAAGCTAATGGGGCTTTAATATCAAAAGTTTCCGAAAACAAAGCGTAAGAAAAATCCCACGATAGTTATTTCAAGCAAACAAAAAAAAATCCAATTTCTGTCAATATTAATCCCAAGTTTTCATCGCCTATACATCAGATTCAATTACGATTTGACAACAATACTAAATATCCGAAAATATGGGAATTGAAATATTTAACTTAAATTTCGGATATTGATTTTAAACCCATTCCGATTTTTTTTATTTATCATCTCAGTAATTGAAGAAAACATTTCCACGATAAAAAAGAACACAAGTGAATTACATTAGGTTAATTATGTCAACACTTATAAAGGGACTTTCTTCATGATATCAATTAACGTTTGTCACGTGAGAATGTTATTTGAATTTTCCCATGACAATGCTTAAGCAACATTTCTGTATTTTTGTATCTCTCCTAAAGATTTTCCCCCAAAAGATTTTGACAGAATATTTATAATGATTTGTTCCCAAATACAGCATCTGCATATATATATATTGCAAATATCAGTATACAACGAATCACGTTGTACATGTATATTTATCTACAAAAGAAAAAATCAAACTACTAAATGTGAAGATGAACAGAGTTGTTAAATGTTATATACCAGTATTGTTTTCAAAATTTATGGATTCTTTTACAAATACACATACTTTATTAACTGATAGAACGTTCCGAAACTGAAACCGTTTTTTGGTCCCAAATATGGCCCATATAGAAGTAAGTTTTTTGTTATTAAACATTGATTTGACTGATGCTATTTCATGCAATTGTACATCCACAAAATATTCTTGATGATACCCTACCCAATTTTAATGAGCATGTAATTATAACCAGAAACAAACATTATTTACGCCTTAACGTAAATATATTTCCTCACTATGTTTTCGATTTCTGTTCTTCAATTTATCTTTTAACAAGTTATAAAACACGTATTGACGCTGTGGTAGGTAGCATATTATATCTCTTATCATTTATCCCTACAACCACTGATACATGATAGCTCCTCATACAATACTATTTCCAGTTTTCATCTCTCCCCGCCCTCAAATAACCTGGACTTCTTTGTTACGCCGGCGACGATGATTGTCAGAATTGAGAAAATCCAGTCATAATAAAACGCAACGTAGGAATTACGAGCAGATCTGCAAATACAATACAAAAAGTGCCAAGAGTAACTGTTGATACTTACGTGTTTCTCTGCGTTCCCCGATGCCACATCGACGATAGATGGTCATAAATCATAGTGAGAACCGATATATGAATTGACTCATTGTCTCCCCCACCAGGGCGGTATTATTCCACAGAATGTTTAACTTGACGTACATCATCATTTGTCAAACTTTTACATGTGTGTGGCCTTTTAAACGTAAAAGATGTATTCATTAACGGGCTATATATATGTACGATATATCGTCTTGGGAGGTTTCATGAATTATTATTAACACTTTGTTTTACTGCTCTAAGCATGATAGACTATGAAGATCTATAGATTTGTTCTGTCAGATTTCTGTATATCTGTCGGATCGAATCATATGGAAACGATTTCTTCAACGAATATATATATATTCAATTATTATTCATACTGCGACATAAAACCAAGAAAAGGGAAAATGATAGATTCTTTAATGTGTTTGAGGATGTTGGCAATTAAATACAGCTCAATTATCACGGATTCATTCAATAAATTTGTGTTCGTTTCATGAAGTGAATATTGATGCCAACATTGTAAAGCAACCACACGATAAAGCACTCAATGCAAGGCAAATCATGGAATAAATGCGTAGCATCGTACTGAATATCCAGCAAATTCACCAACCACATTTAACTGTTTCGTGAGAAGCTCATTGATTCCGTTACCTTGAATAAATCGATGTTTGACAGCTCCTCAATCAACTATGATTGTGTTCTTAATGTGTTCATGCATATACTACGACTTAAATTGGCAGTTAGAATAACATTTACACGCCCGTTTAACTCAGAACGTGTGCAATTTATCCTTCGGCAAAGAAATGTTGTGAGGAACCCATTCTGCATGTCTGACAACGTGAACAAGGTAAGTTTTCCAAAATTTTGAAGAATACAGGCCTTTGTACTCACAACGAGGAATGGAAGTTCCTCACAACATTTTTGCCGAAGAAAATATTACACTCGTTCTGAGTTAATATGTTAACTGATTTATATGTTCACATATTTATCACGCGGCTGCGTAATTCGACATTCTCATTGTGGTATAAAAACTTTCAAGCCAGTATATCCACAATTCAAACGAACAGTCTTTTACCACAGCGGTTATAAGTCGCACCAATAGTCAGAATCACTTAGCGACTTTCCCCGAGTTTAAAACGATGAGGAGAGATCCCAGGCATATACACCTGTGTTGAAGAACCGACCTTCCGTATTCCGTAAGCAAGCTTCAGCTGGATAACTTCAAACAAACGGAATTCGCACTCATAGCTTTGAGAGCTAGTGATTACTACTAGGCCGTCCTCTCAATTATTGAATGGGATACGGACATTTGCCTCCCCCCCCCCCCGGACATTTGCCCTCCAATGAAAAAATGGTCATGTGGACATTTGCCACCCCCAGTAGAAATGGTAGGTAGGGCATCCCCCCAAATGCTTATTTCTAAGTGGACATTTGCCCCCAGTGCTTAATTCTTAGTGGATATTTGCCCCCAATGCTTATTTCTAAGTGGACATTTGCCCCTATAAAACGTTATATATTACTTTGGTTGTAAAAAATACGTGAATACCCTGCAGACACTGAAAATGACACTGCCCATGGCACTTCTATAGTAGAGAGAGTTTTCTTCAACAACGAAAACATGAAAGTTGCATAGGAATAGGTCTAAGGAATTAGGCGGATGTGGAAGCTGTTGTTTATATTTTTCGTTTCCAGAAAATTGTGAACAGCTGCCTTTTCATTAATTAGGCACTAGCTACAGATCAACGTTTTTCATCATGTTTCTTCACTTTTGACAGGCACATGTAACGGTTCAATCGTATGGTACAGTAATTTGAGCAATGGGTCAGTCAGTATTAAATAATACGGTTTATAAAACTTTTCCCGCGCTTTTTATTCTTGTTGCGCTGATCGACCTAGCTTGGTCTTTGTGCAGCCACTGCTTATTATTGACGCGTCTCTGGGGCTCTAATAATATAACGATAAACAGCTCTGATAATCTACGTTTGTCACAATTTTTGTACTTCAAGAGTTCTGTCAAGAGATGCGGGACCCATCGGGCACAAAACTTTTTACTTCCTGATTCAAAATCTCACGAACTGACCCCGATGATATACCAATACTTTAAACTATTTCTTTCACTGTAAACCTGGCATCTTAATTTTATTTCATCTCATCTGCCACAGCAGCAACATTTAATTTAGCTATGGTAGCTGCTGTTTAGGGATGAACGGCCCTCGTATTTATACCAGGGCCATTCAAAAAGAAGTTATAAACAATGTCAAGAAATAAGCTAAGCTTAAAAACGTTTTTGGTGTCATGCTCATCAAAAAGGGTAAAGGGTAGGCAGGGAATCTTATATTATTATTCTTGAAAGCATGTGTGAAGGTAAAGAAGTGAAATAATACAGTGTAACGTTCCTTGGGTCTAATAAAGTGTAAACAGTAGTTGCGGGGAAAATTAGGGCAAGTCAGGTAATCAGAAACGTTTTTACACCTTAATAGACACCCCTCATAGAGGCCACCGTGGGAACTTATGATGACATACACATTTTGTATAATATGCTATATACAGTCCCTGAAGAGACCCAATGAATCTATTATTAAAAGAACAATGCATATAAGGGCCATACTTACTGGCATTTGGCACCAGTTGCTTACAATTTTACTCCAGCCATTTTTAATTACGAATATATGTGGTGTCTGCGACAAGATGTTGGCACTAAGTTGTACATTTTACCAAATACATGTATATCTAATTCATTAAGCATTTGACACAGATAAACAAGCTACCATCGAATGATTTGTCTCTTGGTTCCAAATTCGTAGTTTGAAATCTTGCAAGGGAGACAACTAATACAAGAATTGTAAAAAAATACTTTTCTGTATACATTTGATGGAAATGAAGTCTTATATGTATAAACTACACAACACTTAGTGTTTAATAGGTCTTTAGATGAGAACAACAAAGATTATTTATGGGTATAGTGCGTATTTATTAAATATCATTTTTAATATCACAGAAAATGTGTACAAATAGATTTATATAAATGTATATGTATCTACATACAATTCATTTTAAAATGTTGATGTATATTTGAATATAAATAATAAATAAATGAATAAATTACAGATGATAAGATATATTGCTGTTGTTTGAGATGGCAATTTATTTGTATGTAAGCAAGGATATAAGATGAATCTGAAACAAAAATGTGCAAAAAAAAACAACCAAATCATTGCAGATATATAAGTGCAAACACCCCATCCACTAAAAAGCACAGCATACAGTATCAGTCAATATCAAACTTAAATTATCAACCCAATAAATACATAATTAAACACTAAATATGTGAAGAGAAATTATCCCCCGAAATTTGTGACGTATACAAAAATACTCAAATCTACTCATATTTCAATCATTTGGCTTTATTAACAAAAACAAAGTAATATCAAACTTCAATTATTAACTCAATAAAATACATAATTTAACACTATGTGAAAAGTAATTATCCTAAAAAAGGAGTTATACAGAAATTCTAAAATCTACTCCTATTTCAATTTTTGGCTTTTCATACTAACATAATCAATATAATATTTTCACAAATATAAGGAAATCAACAGTAATACAACATTTTTCATATTAAATCTAACAGATGACTCAAGATCAATTTCCCAATAACCCCCAATTCTACCCATGATTTAAGCATTGCAAATAAATATAACATAAATACCCTAAGTTTTGTAAATTTAGGGTTTGCATATAATCATGATTGCACATAAATTGCAGTAAATTAAATTAATTTGACTTTTATTTGTAATATTTAGACATGAATGAACATAAAAAAATACCCGCTAAAAACAATTAGCATTTCATTCCAACAGGTAAAAATATTCAATACCATACTACATGTATATGATAAAGAAGTATACTTCTTCATATATGTCACAGAAATAAGGTCTATATAAAATGTGTACCCCTTACACCAAAAGAATCACACACACAAACCCACATCATCTAACAACTTACAAAATCAAGCACTATTTGGCACAAAAGTGCAATTTCTCAGTTATGCTCTGAGAATATAAAAATTCAGACAATAAGGCCACATTTTTGTTTCTTTGCTGCCTTTGTTACAAGACTGTCCAGCAAAGAAAAATGCTGACAATCTAACATTCTAGACTCTGGACGTATATCAATATTTTTACACTTATTCAAAGCACAAAATACCAGTGAACACAAAATGGTGCCCCCCCCCCCCCCCCCCCCCCCGATGATATTATGTAAATCAATCAGTTTACATAATCATATATGATGAAATATTTGTTGTTAAGTTACAGCCACTTTTGCCATACGTTTGAGCAATCTGCGTAGATTATTACACTGATCTTCAAGTTTATAACAACGGGAAACAGCATCTTTTTTCTGTTCCTCAACTCTAGACAGAGTATCTATTAAATCAGCATTTTCTTTGTACAAATCAACAACAAGGGCATTTCTTCTCTCACTGGCCTCATACTGGAACATACAAAATACAAACAAAATTAATTATTATACATGAATATATAACATTCAAGGCTTGACAAATACAATCGTCCGCTTGTAATAAGAAGTAGAAAATGACTCAGGACGAGTTGAAATTGCTGTAAACTGGTTATTTCTTAGGTTGTTGTCCAACAGGAAAAGTAGCCTGAACGTTTTTGCCGAGCCCTGATATTAGAAATATGCTATCACATATAATAGATTTATAGAAATATCACTCATTTGTTTCATTAAAATAAATCAAAAAGCACTTTAATCTATGTCCATCTTATTCAAATAGTTACCAATTACCAGTCCATTCTAGTACGCTTAACAGTACCTGTTAAGACTGAAGTCCATAAATAATCTTAATCTATTTATTTGATATCCACAGATACTAGTATGTTAGTTACGTTCTACTTTGATAAACTCAAACTTGACAAAACACTTTGATAAGGTTGTAGCATGAACATTGTATTACCAAGACTCATCTCTGTGTAATTTCAACATAAACTTCAAGACTAATTCAGTTGACACTACAAGAAATAAACAGCATGATCTTAAACAGTATTTTGCTTATACACAAGTTTTTCATACAAAATGAAAAATCTGGACTGACATCAGAAATAGGATAGATGTAGTTTCTGTTGTGATACTACTAACCTGTTGTTTAAATTTATCAATCTGACCATCCAGGATATGCTGCAGTGTGGTCAGATTTCTCATCAATGTCTCCTTCTGACCTTCCAGGCTCTTCATCTCTACCTGGTGTTTCTCACTGGTCTCTGTGTTTAAATTAAATATCTTATTTTAGTTTATAATCTTAGATAATTGATACACTTTCCTTTTATGCAGGTGTTTGTAAAATAAGTACCCAGTAGTTTTCTCATGGAAAAAGCATCAGATAAACCAAGGACTTATATACATACATGTATTCGCAACTTCCATATTAACATTTAAAAGTAATCAAATCCGGCTGTAATAACAAGTGAATCAAAGAGATTGTCATAATGAACCAAGATATGAAGTTTGATGATTGTAGGCGGTAGCCTTTTGATTTAATAGGCAAGGTTAAAGTTTGGTACAGACAAACAAAGGGCCATAAATCTGCTAAAAATGATCGAATCACGAAACCCTGACAATATATGCTGGGGTACTTGGTGACAATAGTTCTATCAAAGTTTGGTAAAAATCCCTTGAGAAATTTGGGAGGAGTTGTGCACAGAGTATTTTTCTACTACATATGCACAAAATAAACAAAGGGCCATAAATCCGCCCAAAACAATCCAATCACAAAACCTGGAATATATGTGCTGGGTTTCTTGGTGACAATGAGTCTGTGAAAGTTTCATCAAATTCCTTTGAGAAATGTAGGAGGAGTATCATAGAAGAAATTAAGGACACAAAATAAACTAAGGGCCATAAATCTTCAAAAAAGGATCGAATCACAAAACCCACAAAATATGTGTTGGGGAAATTGGTGACAATAGTTCTATAAAAGTTTGGTCAAAATCCCTTGAGAAATATAGAAGTAGTGCAAACAAAAGAGTATTTCTGTATATACAAACATGTATTACATAATCATGCACATAATAAACAAAGGGCCATAATTCCGTCAAAAATTATTGAATCATAAAACCTTTACAACAGGTATTGGGTATCTTGATAACAATAGTTCCATGAAAGTTTTATCAAAACCCCTTTAAAAAAGAAGGAAACAAGAGTACATTGTATTTCGTTATTACAATCGCACAAAATAAACAAAGGGCCATAATTCCGTCAAAAATGATCGAATCACAAAACCGGGAAAATGTGTGGGGGTTCTTGGTAACGACAAATCTGTGAAAGTTTCGTCAAAATCCCATGAAAAATGTAGGAGTAGTATCCTAAAAGAAATGTAGGATTTTTTTAAACACAATGACCCTGTGACCTTGACCTTTGACCTACTGACCTGAAAATGCACAGGTCATGTAGAGGTTGTCATGAGGAACCTACATATGAAGTTTGATGAATGTAGGTGCAAGCGTTTTGATTTTATAGGCAAGGTTAAAGTTTGGTACAAACAGAGAGACTCAGACCAAAAACAATATGCCCCTGATCTATCGATACGGGGGCATAAAAATAAACTTGGATACAGACCCTGAAATGCTTTAGTAGATGTTTCTTCCTTAGTGTGAAGTAGGTCCTGAAGGTCCCTCAATGATCTCTGATTGTCTACAAGATCTATCTGAAGTTTGGTATATTTCTGTAGATCTACCATGTTACCACATTGCTCCTTCCATTGTTGTAGTTCTCTGATATGCTGTGACTGACTTATTGAGAAATTTGTTGTAGCTTCCAATAACTGCAATAAAATTGGGGACATACATTGTATTAATTCATGCACTGAATTGATTTAAAAACCCAACGATTGCACAATAATGATTTCATTGATAAAATGAAGTTCGGACCAATGTTTTACAATGCACCATCCCAAAACTATAAGTGGGCAATTAAAATGATTCACAGCTCCAATACAAAATTTTCAAGACTCAATAGAAATATTTAGCCCCAGGCTTTGGGCTTGTGAGATGGTGCAAAGACTGGGTATGCTGATAGGTTGTTAACCACTTTTTGAATATAACAGAACTGGAAAAATATCCAATGAATTGTACAAGCAATATACTACATGAAGCACTTCAGACAAATGTATTCCATTATTTGAATTTGGTGATTAAAAGCTAACACTGCAGAAATAGATTGCAAGCACATTTTTGTACAAACCATACGGAAAGTACCATTGTGAACTTGTTTCTAGGTAGAACTTATCTGGGGCCCAACAAACACATGTTCATTGGTCCCAGATCTTACACAGGTTTTCATTTTAAAAACAAAGCATAAACCTATTAACAATAAATGTTATCAAATAAAGTCATGTACTCAATTAATTACAATCAGATTTGTTCAAGAAATGACAATAAACTGTCAGGGAAAATAAAAATCTTTTGACATAGACCATAAATGAATCACCATACCTTGTCACTGATTTTCTGTAACTGTAATTCCAACACCTTCTTCTCTTCAAGAACAGATGTAAGATGGCCCTTAAACAAAGATACAAATAAAAATTAAAATTGTAACAAGGAATATACGTTAGATTCAAACCATTATTTAATGTAACAAATTGTTTGTCTTCTTTTTCTGCAAGAAGCATATTAACTCAAACAAATCTGCCTATCCAAATGATTTATACTTATAATCTCCCTTTACAACTCTTCAATTTTCAACAAAAGAAGTCACGAAGAGTCCAATCTGGCTATTCTTCAATACCTTATCTTCATGGTCTTCTTTTTCAGCAGTGCTGGCTTTATTCAATTGTTCCTTCAGAGACTTTGCAAGGCCCGAAACTTTGTCCCTCTCCTTACACACATCTTCATACTTTTTCTGTGGAAAAACAACAACATTAAACACATTTTGACACATAAGAGTTTTAAAATATAGAATAAAAAGTCTATAAACTGAACCACAAAATTTATTATGTATAAGAAATAAATAAGGATAATTACTTATATTGACAATTTACGCCTAGTCACTAGTATTTCAACATAAAGAGTTTTGACTGAATATGAATTACGAGTACAGTAAAAGCCTGAAACAGCCAATAATATTCACCATAATGGCATTTAACCACATATTGCCATCCCACCGTTAAAGAATTTCAACAAATATAATGAAGGCTAATTGTAGCCTTGTGCAAGAGGTACATGTATTGCTAATCTATCAGCAACATTTAAACATGTTCAACCTTAACCCAGTGCAAATTGTCCACCGCAAGCCAGTCTTAGTGACATGTGTTCACCCATACCATAGTGCCTGCAAACTGTTGCATTTTTAACCTGTTGTAATTTGTATCTCTCCTTATATCTTAAAGCATCTTTAAGTTCTCTCTCAGATTGTATAAGTTTAGCATCAGTGTCAGCAAGCTTATCTTGAGTCTCCATCAGAGTTTCTTCAACAACAGACTGACCGATAGACATTTGTCCATAGTCAAACTGTTATACCCAAAATAACACAAAATGTTACAAGTTGATCCTTGTATAAACTTTATTATGATAACAAAATTCCTTTTCTAAGGCCATACTAAAAGCTTGTTGGTTTGTAGTTATGCAGTAACTCAAACTTTAAGAGTGGGTAGAAAGGTAGGCACTTTTTTGTTTAACATTTATGCTTGTTCTAAAAGCTGGAATGATGAATGAAAAAAATTCTTAGTCAAATCACCAAAAGTGTTGGGGTCGGGAGATATTTAAATGAGTTGGCTGCATATCTGCAAAGCTTAAATTTTTAAGGATGGCCAAATATATCTGCTATCATTCTCTACGTCATGGCTATCAAATGACATAATAGACTGCTTCTGTATATGTACACAGGTTAATTGATGATTACTTTTGTATCACTACAAAAAAGCCAGTTTAAAACTTATGAAATGACATGATCACTTTCTTTAAACAGTTACAACATCTCTCTAATGCAATTCAAATGTCAACTCAAGTATCAAAGGAACACAAGTCAACAAAAAGAAATCATCAATATGAAAAGCTAATCATCACTAGACTGGGTATTGATCAGTTTTGAATGAATCCAAGTATATTGAAATGTTCTAAACAGCAAAGAATCATTTGTTGCCATCATATAAGATTAAATTTTGAGTTGACAAAATCACAATACTCAATTATAATGTTATATGTTTACATTTTTCATTAACAGCGAACAAGGTAAATATTCTAAGAACAACAAAATGTTACCTGTAAGTGGGTATATTTCTTTGCCATTTCTTCAACCTCCCCATATCTGTTCTGAATATCAACAAGTTGTTCTTCTAACTCTGATTTCTCTTTGGTCAATTCATTTATAGCTCTCTGTAGAACATACCAGTAAACATTGAGTTATGAAATATTTACTTTTTTTCATTGGATTAAGACCAAACAGACTGAAAAAGTTCTTGCACTAGGTCTACTGGGTTGATATATTTTATGTTGCACAAAATGTAAGATAATAGATATTTTTCTTTTCATTGATGTATTTTTGTAGGTAATGTTTCTGCATGTTTATTTATTTTGTGTGAAAATGTTGCATTTATACTTAACTATTGCATTATTACTTGTATTGACTATATGTACATAATCTGCTTCACTGTAAAACCTTGTTGTGTTTATAAGTTCAGTCAAACCTGTGAACAAAGGTCATCCTTGAGAAAGACATAATGTGACCTTTATTGACAGATGGTCTTTATTCTGAGGTCATTTTGTTCTTAATAATTGATGTTTTTTAAAAGCCACAGGGTGGCCTTTACTTGGAGGTGGCCGCTAACACAGGTTTAACTGTAAATAATTAGGTTGTATTTATTCTGTTGCACTAGTGCATTATACCATGTATCCCCATGGGCTACATGGGTTACAGGATTGCTTCTGAATAAACTTATCAAACATTATTACTCATAAGCATAAAAGCATTAAAAAAAACATTACAAATTACTAATCTATTCTCAACATGAGTGTCAAGTTGTATAATCATTATCAGTGAACATTTGATAAAATTACAACAAAATATTACAAATGGAAGCACTGAACTGCTACCAGCTCGTCCGAGACCGTTATACATCAAATAATACCTGAGCATGTTCTGGAACCTCAGTAGCTGTTGATTTATCTTTTTGTGTAGACATTGTCTCTATATGTTGACATAGTTCTAAATTGTCTTTTTTCAGTTTCTCAGCTTCCTTCTGAAAAATAAAAACAGAGATTTTACACATTACCAAAACATAATATTTGAAAAACAAAATTAATTTACAAAGATAATAATTTGACTGATGGTGCTTTTTTATGTAACACAATAAATGATACATACAGTAAAACAAGTTATAGTGAACTTGGATATAGGGAAGTATTAGACATGGTGGTGTTATTTTTTCCAGGAAACAGTGATTCAAGGCCTAAATCAAAGTCCTGGACCGACTGAATTTTAGAAGATGGGTTTTCATTATTTGACATTCACCCAGCATGAAATAATACTAATACTTTAGACATTATTTTTTAAGACCCTTAGAATTATATGTAATAATAACCTTCAAAGCAGAGTTCTGACTCAAGCCTTCCTGTAACTCAGTGATCTCTTGTGTTAATGCAGTCACTCTCTTCTCCAATCTTTCCTTTTCATCTTCAACTGCATCAAATGCTGCCTGCCATTACAAGTAAAGTACACAATAAATAAGTAGTCTTGCCCTTGAAACGTTGCACTTTTGTTTATTTATTAACTGATCCCATAGAATTGTGACTGCAATTCTTGGAATTACATGTGCCATGTGCCATAAAAAAGGTATACATGATGTCAACATTGCAAAATTATAATATTTTTTCTGACAACTACCTGTATTCAAATCATATGCAATGCACTTAAAAATGACTATATACAAAGTATTCTCTGCTTTAAAACAGTGGGAGTATTTTGTTCTAGTATGAATCAGGAACAAATAATGCAATCAACTGTAAGTCAACATGTACTTTTTCATCAAGCATTGCAAAATAAACATGTTAATTTACTCTTTTCAGTTACCTTATCCTTTCCACTCTGTTTAGATGATTCTACAAACTGAGCTTTCACAGCAGTTATTGCACCTTCCTTCTCAGCCATAAGTTCATCTATACGAGATTCTAAAGCATTCTTTGTGCTTTCCAGAGTATCTCTCATTTCAATCACACTTCTGTCAGCCTAGAATTAAACATACCACATTCAAGAATTAAGCTTCATCTAAAACAAGAGAGTTATATACTTGTAAACATGTAACAACTGCTTTCAGATTATCAACATCAAGACAGTTATCACTATCCATTTTTGAAAAGAAAACTCAAATGTTAAATTTGTTTGTTCTTTACTAAGATGTTTTGTAAAACCAAGGTGATCATGAAGCATCATGCAGCAATTAGAAATGGAATGAAAGCAATTTAGAATTTCAAATACATATTTGAATTGAATTTGAGTAGTGCTTAAATGGATATTGAGATAAAAGAATGAAGAGAAACTGTTCATTATAAGTGTAATAGTAGTGCACATAAAGCAATTATCATGTGACCTAAAAAAATACCTGTCTCTTGTCTTGCTGTAGTTTATTGTTGGCCCTCTTCAGCTCATCCAGTTTCTTTCTATTCTTATCTCCTTCTTGAAGAGCTGTCTGTAGCTCTTCAACTTCCTGTTTAAGAAGATTTGTCTGAGCCTCATACTCATGTTTCTCTTCTTCGTAAGCTTCACGAATCTCTTCCATTTGTTGACAAAACTCATCCTATGAAATAAATATACATGTATGACAACATCTCCACAGTTTATGTAAAACATGAAAAACATATGACAATATCACCACAGTTAGTATGAAACACATATGACAATATATCCACAGTTACCGGGTAATATAATTATACCTGTATGACAATATCTGACAATGACAATCTCATTAGGTTTTACAATATTCAAAGTATTTCAACATAAAATATATTTCTGTAGACCTGATTTTCTGAATAGTAAAAACCTGCAAGAACTTAAACTTCAGTAAACAATGCGTACGGTACCTGTTTCATGTCTCAACTTATAATTTTTTGACACCTCTCACAACTGGTAAAGGTCATAAAGTTCTAAAACACAGAGCTTGGAAGTATTAGTTAAGACTTCCACTGTGTTTTGTCAGATGGGTTCCTGCTGTTTGTTTATTTGGGTTTTTCACCCCTTTTCAACAGCCAGAGTCATGTGAGGTGGACAGTTCACCTAACAATCGTTCCTGGGAAGACTCCATGCTCCGTAAGCAACTGCCTAATTTCTCACATAAAGAGAAATGGTCTGTAGCTGGGTTGGAACCCATGACCCTCTATCAGTAAGAGGTTACAGTGATTTAACCACTTGACCACAGAGGCAGGTCGGGGTCCTTGCTGAGTTTGCATAAATAATAACTATAGATAACATACTATAACACTATGATATCATAAAACAAGCACCATATGAATGGTCATTCCATCATTTAATCATCATGGCATAAAGAAGTATTAAACTTTACAAATAACAGAGTGAATCAAATGAATGTAAGATGATTATTCATTTGTGGGTAAATCTTTAAACAAATGATTGTGATCTTTCAGATGAAATCTAGGAAATACTGAGATTCTAGAGAAATCTCATGATGATCTCTGACTAATGTACACTAGAGAGCTCTATATCCCTAAAACAATTAACTCTAATTGGAAAGCACTTAATGAAATTTTCTGTATCAAAAAAAAAATTCATACACAAAAATAACAAACAAATAGAGTGATATACAGTAATACTATACATGACAAGCACTACATCACGACAGCCAGTACAACTTATTAAAATACACAAAGTTTCTACAAGTAATATTTTCATGCAAAATATGTATACCAGAATATACAGTCAAACTTTGATATCCAGACAGCCTTAAAAAGGATAAATATCTTAATACAGAGCTTTTTGGGGGAACTGAATAGGAGTCAAAATTTTATCCCATTGCCGGACCTGCATGAAAATAATTTTTTACTCAAAACATTCATACAAAATTCCCCTTCAGTTATTTTTTTTTTATTGCAGTCAATTTTGGTCGACAAGATTGTTAACAATCCCCTTTTCATCTCAAAACACATTTTCCCCCATTTTAACGCCCCACCCCATTACCTTTAAGGTAAAAAATAAGTTATAGTGATTCGAGATGATCGTATTATTAAGTATAGTTGAAATATGGAAAACAAGTAAAGAAATTGGGATCATTAAACTGAGATGCAGGTCTTAAAATCCCATTAAAATATGCAAAAAACAAGCAATTGCCAATATTATCCCAAGATAACAATTACTGACGAAACGAGCCCTTTTTCTTCGAAACACACTTATTTCACTGTAACTTTTGCTTTTGAAAACTAGAAAAATATGGAGCGTTCTGATTGACTGTAAACAATATGGTTGACTCGGGAAGTAGTACATTGTTGATTGTGAGTATATTGTCTATCTTACGCATCCATTATCATAACATTTATCATGATACTGGTTAACCATTGAATGAATATGAATTGAAGAAATTTTAAGTACCGGTAGCACATTATCTTTTGTCAAAGTAGAAGTGACGTGACATGCGCATGTGCTTGAATATAATTATGGACTATGGGAAAACCTAGCTGTTCTATATATTGAAAAAAATTAAATGGTGGTTTCGAAAACTAATTTTCTTGCTATAAAGTATGCACAGGAGGAAAACACACTGGATTCCTCTGTTATAGGACAAACAGAAACTATAACGACTGATAAATTTATAAGCTTATGGGACTTAATGGTGAAGTGGCCACAAAATAAGACTTAACAGTGTCATACATACACTAGCATAGATATGTGTGTGAATGTGGGTGATTTGATGCAATATTGTTATACATGTACATATTCATATCATACATATAAATGTATTTACCTCTTTATTTTTTCGTATAAGTATTTTACCCATTCTTATTCTTCGTCTCCATTTTGATAACTAGATTTATATAATTTTTATATCACTACTTTAATTTTACCAAACACAACAATAAAGCGCATTTCCTTAATAATTCTCAAACAACGCTAATTCTGTTTTATTTTTCATTAGTGTTTAATGTTGAATCAACAGCAAGGGTCTTTGGCCATGCTTTTGTAGTGGAACAGACCTCAGGCATTGACCTCAGTATAACAACCTACTTTCTGTCAGCTAGCTGGACAGCTCCTTCAAATTTTATGAAATTTGTCTGGTCCCAGATGACATTAATAAAACTCAATGTTAGTATTTTAACAAAAGTTTCTAATACAGCAAGGAATAGTAAATGTATTAACAATTTCTTTGAAATTTATGTCTCTTTTTTACAAAGGTTTGACCCAATCCCTCTACATGGAGATGAAATTCAAAGCAAAATAACTTTTAATCATCTTAATTTTTACTTACCTCAAGTTCATCTCTCAACTGATGAGCAAGTTGTTCCTCGATGAGTTCTTTCTCATTATCAAACCTTTGTGCAAGAACTTCTCTTTCTTCTTCAAGTTTCTCCTGAAGTATGTTAAGTTCTTGTCTCATTGATTCAATCTGTGCTTCATAACGCTCCATTAATTCTGTCTTCTCCTTCTCGAACACATGACCTGATGCCACATAAAGAATTGATACAAAGTCTTATTCTTTTAATGCATTTGAATAAAGTTGGTATACAGGATAAATGTGTTGAATTGCAATAATGCATGAATATAGAATGTACCATAGGATTCTAAATTTTTATCTATAATTATACTGAAATTTACAAAAATATACAGCTTATAAAAATCATACCAAAATCCATACTTACACACTGCAATGTTTTCTTAACACTTTTCCAAACCAACCAACTGTATGTTTAAATTGGTTTAATGTTAAATTGTTTAACTGTAGCTATCACATCTTGGAATTTTAAAAATCTCTAAACATTTTTTTGTAACATACAATATATGAGAAATATCAGTAAAAACAGTTCACATACTTAGTTCTGACTTTTTAGTGTTAAAATCATCTTCCAGTTGATGTTGAAGTTTTTCCAACAATTTACTTTTCTCTTCACTCAGACTTTCCTGTTTAGCTTCATCAACAAGTTCAAAGAAATCATCCCTTAGTTTACCATGTAGAGACTCAACACCCTGTAAATAGAAGAAATAAAAAAAAATGTTCTTAAAAAGAAGAATCAATTTATTAATACTTAGATCTTTGATTCTAATCCATTATTCTTTTGTCCATTTAAAATAAGTGTTGAATATTAAAGCTAATAACAAAGTCCTGAATAATGAGACACTTAGGCTCTCTTGATTACAAACCTCTGCATTAACATAAATGTAATGCAATATGAGGAATCACTGCTGATCTTACAATGTATTTAAGGACATAAATGAATTACAGTTAAACCTGAGAACAAAGGCCACCCTACTGAAAGGCAAAATAGTGCCTTTATTTTTATTCATTTATTCAGATTGTACCTGATTGATCTGCTTTTGGCAGTGATCCTAAAATTCCTAACAATGTAATCCAAAGTACAAAAATAATTGGGGAAGGAATCCCACCTCCAAAGTACCGGTATAAAGTTATGTATAGAAACAAAATAGAGAAAATGCTACCAACCTACCCTATTATTTGGTCAAATAATTGTAAGCATAACTATCTAGTTAACTGAACAGGTTAGTTAAGTTCTTGAAGATTTAAGTAAGAATGGACAGAATGGAAGATATAATGAAATCGAAGTGCATTTAGCTCACATACTTTTCTGAATAAATTTTCCAGATCTCGGTCAGACTTGCTTTGCTTGTCTTCAAGTTCCCTTATCTTTTCAGTATATAGTTCACCAATTTCTTGTTTCTCTTGCCGGAATGATAACTCAAGCTCTTCTTTTTGTTGTCTCATCTCTAATTCCAATTCTGCTTTCTGTCTCTGCAATTCTCTTACATCTTGACCTTGTTGATCTATTTGATTCTTTAGGTTGATCATTTCTTTCCTAAAGTTCACTTCCATTTCATTACTCTGTTTCTTTTGTTCAAGTTCCAGCTCCTTCTTTTGCTTTTCAACATCTCCCACAGTCTGCATATATCTTGATAACATTCCTTCCATCTCTTTTCTCTGTTTCTCCAATTCTTGTTCACTGTGTGTTTTCTGTTTAGTCAGTTTATGTTCAAGTTCAGAATTCTTGTCCTCCAAATTCTTGATAAATGGTTCTGTTTCAGCTAAGGCTTCTTCAAGTTGGAACTTTTCTTGTTCCAATTTGGATTTTAGAACTTCAAGCCTATCTTTAATGTCTTCATCATAATCTGTTTGCAATCTGTTTGAACGAAAGCAAAGTCAACAAAATGAAGATCATATGAAATGAAACTGAGAGAAGGATCATCTCAAAATACCATAGCTTATGTTGACACTATGGGTAACTTGTTTCAATGCTAATACCTCTCATAGTTTCCTGAAATCAAACATGCAGCAAAGAAAAAAATTATCGAAAAAATGAATTTTACATGTATTCAAATCATTTTATAAGCCAAAAGTGATACGCTAGTTGATTAAGTCAGCTTTTTTTTTCTAAGCAGCTTAAAATCAAAATGAATTCAAAATAAACACTAGCAATTTAACACTCAATAAAGCCACATTCCAATAATAAGATACCTTTCTCTCAGTTTGTTTTCCTCTTCATCAAACTTCTGCCTAAGATGATTCTTTTCAGATTCGTGTTTTTGTATCAAATCTTCTTTCTCATGAGCAAAGTTTGTCTGCAGTTCACAAGCAAGCTCTGACAAGGCCTGCTGCTGAAGACGCTCAAATTCATTGGATATCTTTATCTAGGGAGAATAAGTTTAATACAGATGACTGCAAGACTTTATATACTGCATGTATATAATAACTAGAGAGCAGTGTTGAAATTCAATGGTAAACCGGTACATGATATACATGATCACTATAGTATGTGAATTTACAAGTAAATTCATCTCCTAACTAAACAACCTACATTCTCACTCAAGAGCTTAAAGGACTAGTTTTAGTTCAGTGGATTTAATGCTGTTTTATATACGAAACTTAGTGATACTGGGCAGCAGGTTCGGAGAGGACAATTTCTCCATATACAGAGGTAAATCGTTTTTTTGTCATATTATTACAATCAGGCTTTAATATTAATCAAAACTTTTTTTTCTAATGGTGAACCTTAGAATGATTCAAATAACCATATCGGGTAAACACTTGTGAAAACCAGGAATTTGAGACAAGGGCATAAGAAGGCACTATGAGCAAATACACAACTATATGAGCAAATACACAACTATATGAGTAAGTTCACAAACTACAGTTAAACCTGAGTAAGTTAATGGCAACCTGTGAAAAAAGTTATCATGGAAAGAATGGCCACTCTTAAACACACCTTAAACAAATGTACCACTAAAAAAGGGACAACTGAGCATAATAAGGGCCGTATTTTGTATTTCCTTTAGATCTCGAGTTATAGATTCCCAGGATTTACAGTATAAGCAATCAAATTTAACTGAACGTAAGGCAAACATTTCATATTTACATGAAAATGGTGTAATACCTTTTCCTTTTCTATATGATTTAATAGTTCCTCTCTCTCTTGGTTATGTCTTTCTTCTTCAGCATTTATTTCCAGTCGACAAGCTTGTTCAATCTCTCTCCTTTCTATATCAAAATGATCCTTTAAACTCTTAACTTCTTTTTTCAACTCATCAATAGTTTCCCGGTCTGCTGAGCTTCCGATACCTGAAAATTTTAAGATATAATTAGTACTTTCTTAGGTTACCATAATTATCATGTCAAATTTAAAAAAATACAGTAAACCTCAGAATTTTTCATAAATTACCATGTGTAGCAAGAAGTATTCATGTATTGCCATACAAAGTCACTTTTTCACATGGTCCTAATTTTCACCTACTTAATCCAATTAGCCATTATTTTCTTTTAATTATTATAAATCTTAATATTGTTTTAAAAAGACTACCATTAATAATTTCATATGTAAGTTAATACATCAAGTAAATATTTTCTTCCAATCAACACAAACATTTCACTATATATCCTCATATTGCAATACAGTCAGCATTTGTCATTATACCGAACATATAATTCCTAAAGCATTATACATGGCATTTTCCATTTAGAACTTGGACTTATAACATCATTTATGCTAATGAATTATTCAATAAGTTTAATTTCACTAATTACGTCTAGAAATTAATCAGAAAGAAAATGTTATGTTAATGGAGATTTCAAAGGAATCTTAATGCTTACTGACCAGCCCAGGGGCAGGGCAAGAAAATTATATTTGAGCGAGTGAACTTGGTAAAAATTGGGTAATTGGAAGATTGGACTAGTGCTTAAAAAATAAGATCAAACACTGTATAAGTGTAATGTCTTCATGAAAAACAAGAGACCAAGTTGTCTTCCTAGAATCTACAACATGTTAATTAATAAATTAATAAATGTTAGTTATGAATTAAAATATTAGTGTTAAATAAAATATGAAAATTCACCAAATGTATTCCTGGAAAAAATGAGTAAGTTTTAAGAAGAAATATTTGAAACATCCAACAAAATTGGCACATTACGTACTGGTAGTTTATCACTAATATATTTGGCTTTTAGTGAAATATATCAAAGGCAATGATTTATACTAAATCCACATAGCAGTATTATAACAATTCTGAACTGGAAGATATTACAATACATGTAAATGTGAACTACTGAGAATCACGGTCCTTCCATCTGCTAGCTGGACAGCATCTTTACATGAAAAATTGTCTGCTCTTGACTCACAATGGTGAGGGACTAGTGATTACTAATCAGAGACCATAACTTCGCAATTACTGAGGCCCCCACAAAGATGCTTATATATAGGTACCAATGTTACAATGCAGCATGTGGAGACTCTTCAGTACATGATTAAGAGTACATGACAAGGTGAGACTATGGCATATACTTTAATTACTACAGATACATATTGTAATGACACAAGCTAACTACAACTGGAAACTAGCTACATGTACCATAATTAAAAAAAGCTGAGGGACATAAACATTGTCATATAAGTACAACTAGGGTATACTTCAATGTACAGAAAATAGTTGAAAAATTAAGGTCATAATTACATTCATTCTTCAACAGCATTTCAGTTATTATGCTCCACCTACCGAGCTAATTAGAAGAGTATTCAATGTACATATAAGAAGAGACTGTAACAATCTAATTTCTCTATAGAATCTGATAATGTTAGGTGGAAAAAGAAATTTCAACAAAAGAACAACATGTTAGAGATTTAAAATCCAGTAGAAATTATTATATCACATTTAACTGTGAATTAATGTGAAACATAAAACTAAATGAACAGACAGTTAGTAAAGACAGGAATTAATTTCACAACTAGTAAGGTACAGTTAGAAAATTTAGGTCTTCATCACTTAACTAACAGAAGTATAATGAAAAATACCCGAGTTTCATATAAACTTGACCACAATGATGGCGTCTACAAATCAAATTGTTGTATCAGGTTTATTCCATTATAAAACAGGTGTGTCAGACCCAAATTTTCTAATTCTTACATGAACACATAACAATTTCTAGATAACCTTACATTAGCATGGACAGGCACTAAACCAGAAACTGATAAAACTATAACTATGGTATTTTCAAAATAAAGGATTAGTGGAACTACATAACCAATACCTGTGTGTGGTAATATTCTGTGTGCAGATTTAAACAGTTTTTTCCCTGTAACCATTGGAAACAAAAAAACATATATTTATACAGAAACTTAACATTTCATAGTCATACAGGGTGATTTCTGTATCTCTTCTCAAATCCATGAAAAATCCTGAAAAGTTCCTATCAGGTATCTTTCCCATAATTCCTGCCTCCCCAGCCCGTCCCGATAAAAAAGGACCTCAGCTATGACCCTTTGAATCACTGAATTCATATTTAGTGAGTAATTACGTGTGCATGGATTTAAAGAAGAGAAACAAAAAAATAGGTTTGATAATATCTATAACAAAACTTGAGGCAATATGTATAACAGCACAAACATTTCAAGACCTACCAAATCCCTCTTTTCTACAGAGAGTAGTCAACACAAAGAAAAAAACTTGAAAGCCAGTCTAAAGTTCAACCTTTAAATAAAGGCCACCAAAGGAAGAGAAATATATGACTTTGATGCTCAAAGGTGGCCTTTATTTACACAGCTCTGATACAGTGTATAGACAAACCTGTGAACAAAGGCCACTCATGGGAAAACACATAATCTTGCCTTCATTGACATGACATTGTGGTCTTTATTCAGAGGTCATTTTATGATAAACTCACTGGATTTTTTTTCAAATAATGGCCTTTATTTTAAGGGTAGTCGTTATTTGGTGGTGGCCACAAACACAAGTTTGACTGTGTATCATTTTATGGTCTAATTCAAATGAACGACAAAAGATATTAGGTTTGTTTCAGTACAGGGATGGTAAATAAATAGATATATATCCATTGTGAAGAACATACTGATCCCATTCACCAACATAACATGTCATGCTTTATAAGATCCTTGTGAAGTTTAAACATTTATAACAATCAAAGTTCTGTGATGACAAGAATCAGAGAGATTATACTAGTATCAAATAAAAATATAAAAGTATAGTTCTTGAAGACAAAACATTAGAATTCAAGAATTTAAATGGTTCACAAATAAAAATATTAACATACATATACAAATGTATTATAAGTATTTTTATCTGTCTAAATTAAGTTGAGAATAAAGATGAGAATTGAGCTCAGTGACTAATCTGAAGTTTAGTAACCTCGTACCCAGCCAAAATCATAAATGATAATTAAATATTCAAATACATAAGTCTTAAAATTGAGAATCCCAAAATGAGAATCAAAAACTCACAAAAGAAATAATATTGTGTAACATTAGGCTGTGGACCGTTGGGTAAGTGAGGATCTGATCTAATCCATGATTCAACACTTACAATCCACAAATCGAATCACGAATCTTTTGTTATCAAGTAACCCATCTAAAACTTCAACATTGCAGTCCTGAACGCAGCTGAATTATTTTTTTAGGAATAATGAAGTAAATCAATGTAAATTGTAATCGAACTCCAGCATCATTTTTTAAGAACTGATTGGACATCTTCGCAAACAAAGTGCTCCATGATTAGACAATATTAATTCACAGAAATGGGATTTTTAAAAACAAAGAATAGACTTTTGATTTGTTAAAAACAAGATCGCGAACCACAAATCTTAGTAATGACCATTATTCATACTCGATTTTTCAATTTGATTTGTGAATACCTGAGTACTCGGATACTCGCCACAGCCCTATGTAACATATTGTATAATAATCCAAAACAATTCCAAGATACTGAATTATAAGATACAAGTATGTAAAAATTTTAGAAATTTACCTCGACCATACGTTATGCCTAGTTTTGCTAGATCCTTTTTCAGTTTGTAAACTTGCAGAATGACAAAGAAATGAAAATCAATACGGAAGACCAGTACAAGATATCTGTCAGTTCCAGAATAACTGACAAATGATTAGAAATCAATAAACAAATTACCGGGACACATAATATTGATACCATCATGGTACAAAATGATCATTAATTCTCAGATAATAAAATAAAACATTTCTACAACATGTTAAATCTATGCCATCGCATGATATTTTGTAATTGAGTTCAGGTTATTAATTTTTCTGTAATAATAACCAACAATTATGTATAATTGAAATGGTTTGATATAATTGTCCATTGATGAAATTGACTAATTAATTGTTAATCAACAAACTATTTACACCTACATAAATCAACCTACAAATCTCATACCAAATATATTAACCAAAAGTATTACAATTTTCATTTGCTACATCCAAGTATTTTTTGTCAGATGATATGAAATATAACACAATCAACTTACATGATTAATTCATTTTCTTACAAAAAATATTAGCATTATCTCAAACACTATAAAAAAAATTAGAAAATTATAACTAGTTTTTAAAACAGTAGCTGTGATTTCATGTCTCCAGACATGTCTGTAATAAAAAATGATGCCTGACAACACCAATATCAGAAACAGATAACATATTTTTTTTTATCAAATAGTTGAAATTATATCTATATTAAATTGTCATAAATTTGTTACAAAAGGGTAAAATAGACAACTTCACTTTTATTAGCCCTAATATTGTGCTTGCTAGACCTATCTGTAAATTACAGCTAGAAAATGTAGATCTGTCATCAGTTTACAAACAACTCAATACTGAAAACCTGATTGTTCAAGTAGACCCGACCACAATCAGGGTAACAACCAATCAAATTGCTATATTTGGTTTGTTCCATTATTAAATAGGTGTGTCTGTAAAAGAATGCGAGTATAAAAAGGTGACAGAGCCAGATTTGCTAGCTTTAATAATTCCTGTTAAAAAATGTTCTACACATTATTGGCCACATAATGTAACATGCTTAAGAAGTTGAGTAAGAATCACGCCATGTGTTGTCATAAAATACATAACTATCCCAACTTACTTATATCATCATCGTCATGGTGAACTTTTGGAAGACGTCGAGCATTTCCTGTTCTTACTTCATCATCAGAGTAATCTATAATGACAAAATATGAAGACATGTATGGTAGCGTTTTTTCATCTTATTATGTTGATAAAGAATTCAAGCAGTTGAGTAACATGTATCTTTTTAGGTAAGATATAAACATTTCATACAAGCAATTTAATCAGTCTCTGATTTACATCATTTGCCTGAAATTCTTGACAAGTAAAAAATTGCCAATTTCTTGCACTACATTTATATACACAAAATTTTAGAACTTAAATCAATCCATTTCAAAAGTTTAAATATTATATTATAAATACAACAGGGAGAACAACACACAGTGCATTTTTATACAGTACAACCTATCCAGAACAGCCCTCTGTACAGAAACAACCTCTCTATAATAACACCATAAAATTTCCCTATGTTGATATTTACTACATGTATAAATTTAACCCCTTTAGAGCAACAACTTCTAAAAAACGGTCAATATTTGCAGCTCCCCAAGGGTGTTGCTCTACAGAGGTTGTACGGTTCTAGATAAATCATGTTTAGTGATTAACAAGACACATTTAGAAGTCATTCAATTGGCATAAATTGGATAAACAGAAAGCAGGAATATCAAGTATATATAATATTATGATATTTCAAGAACCCTATACTTAATCATGGTCTGTTACTGTATATGACATCATAGTCACCAGACAAAGGTGAAGCTTACACTGCAGGGCTTTTTTCACAGGCAGGGGAAGGGACCCTTAAGATTTGGGGGGAAATTGGTATAATCTTTACAAAAGGGGAAAAAAACTTATGTAAATTGAATTTCTTGGGTAAACTGCATGATTTTAAAGAATTTTCCTGAGGGGAAGATGCCTTTTAACGGCCCCTACTTTGAAAGGAAAAAAGCCCTGCACAGTAAGTTTGATCAAGGACATGACAATTTTTGAAGCAGTCAAGTTATGCAATAAACAATATATACTCCTATACATTTTGCAGTTTTATAAGCAGGTTCTGCAATGTTTGAGAATGACCTTGAAAAGATGACCATGACATTGAAGAGATGACCATGCTTATACAAAAACTCATAGACAAAAAGCCTGATTAATACAATACAAACCGGCAGATGAAAATGAAGAGGTCTTTACAATGACGGGTTTGATATAATCAGACATGATGGAACCATCTTTTCTGATCGGTGTATGTATATCTATGTTATCCATATCAGCTGGTACCCGGACTGGTGTAACTTGCAGCTTGGTTTGTTCCAATTCTGCAGTCAACTCATCATTATGATCTTTTAAATCCTGAAAGATAGAATCTTGATATAAACTTCAAGTTGTCTCAAACTGAATATAGATAAGGAAAGGATTTCCAGAAAAAACAACATATCAAAAATCCTCAGTTATCTCCACAATACTGATATGTCATTCGTTGTAACTTAAAGGTTAACAAGAGTTTTCTACCTTCAATGATTCTATGTAATACCTCACTATATATAATTCAGAACATTTGGTCTAAGGTTAAAGTGACTTAGATGCATTGTAAGCAATATCTTCATATCTTAATAAATGTTTTTTTTTAAGTTTTACCATTGAAATGTAATTATCTGAGATCATAGAATGAACACTAATTTTTCTTGGATTTCCAGTTAAATATTGATAAGGAATCATATACCTTATTTTCATGCTCCAGTCTTTGTAATTTCTCTTGGATGAAATTTTGTTGTTCTGGAGTTAAGACACCACTACTCTCATAATCTGCTAACTGTAATGTAACATGTTTGTAGAGTGCAAGTTATGCCAAATGAAAATCAGAGCTTCCATAATTATATTGGTATATAATGAAATGTTCATAACATCCTGTTTTCATTACTTATGAATTAAGTCATACATTAATTTACTGACACAGCTACCTTTTTGTAGACATGAGAGATAGATAAACTCAGCAGCAATCTAGACACATAACTCACTTTCATTAAATTTTCATTCACAAAAGAAAAATGGGGAATAATTCAATACAATTTACATGGGACATTAAGATACCGGTACACTAAAATAAAAAAAGAATTGATTTTATTTACTTTTCTGTTAAGAACTTCAATATTTTCTAATTCTCGTTGTAACCTTTGACCTTGTCTTTCTGATTCCTCAAGTTGACAGGTTACTTCTTCAAGGTCACGACCTTGCTTTTCAATTTCCTGTATATCAATAAGTTTAAACAAAATTATCATAAAATGTGATTCACAAAATACTGTGAAAAAGAAAAAGGTATGCAAACAGTTCAAAAACAGTAATCAGCTTCATTTTCACCACTTATATTGTCAGCAACAAACCTGACTTATAAAGCTACAGAAAAACAAAGAAATTATCCATGGTCATAAGCCATTTATATACTGTCCCTTGAAATACAAAGAGTCAGATTAGAGGACACAAGAACTATTTTTTTCCATTGATGATATGTGAAGGCTAGGGCTGTGGCAAGTATCCGAGTACTCGGGTAATCACGAATCAAATTGAAAAATCGAGCATGAATAATCGTCATTACTTAGATTTGTGGTTTGCGATCTTGTTTTTAACAAAAGTCATAAGTGTATTCTTTGTTCCTAAAAATCCCCTTTATCTGAATACATATTGTCACGTCATGGACTACTTTGTTGTCCAAGATGTCCAATCGGTTCTTTAAATAATGATGCTTGTAAATCAATTAACTGGAAGGGAGTACTGTAAAATTAAGCCATATAACAATCTATATTGATTTACTTCATTATTCCTAAAAGAAATTAAATTCAGCTGTCTACAGGAATGCAATTTTGAAGTTTTAGATGGGTTTCTTGGTAACAAAAAAATTTGTGAGGGCTCTGGATAAAACCTACACTCACAGTACACTCATACAGTTTTTGTTTTTTTTACATAACAATAGATCTACTTTTTTTTATTTCTTGGTGAAACCATGCTGTTTCGTCTATTTTTCTTTATTTACATAACAATACTAATTACAATAAATTGGTAAATAATAATGGCAAAAAGAGATATATCATAAGCATTGGTACGTAACAGATGTCTACACAACAAAAATGTTCAAAATAAGACAATTACCTTCTGAGCTTGTATGAGGTGTTCCCGAAGTTTGCCCTCTTCAACTTTCAATTCTTCCATTTCAGCATCTAGGTCTTGTTTTCTTCTTGCCGTAAAGGTAGAGAAGTTTTCTTTTTCCTTATCTAGTTCACCGTGAAGCTGTTTCACCTGATCCTGGTATTTACGTTCAATAGATCTAAAATGAGACGTAGATTTTAATGTTACCAATAACTTTTAATTTGCTGCCATTTTTTCCCGATTAAAACACTGTATTAAATTTTCCAGTGTGACTTCACTACTAAAAAGTTTTTTTAAGTTTATTTTAATGACTCAATCGCAGTACACAAAAAATGATAAAAAAAATGTTCAATCAGATATAAAAGATCAATTCTAATTTACTGCAAGTTTTTACTTCAGTTGGTCTTCGAAAGTCTTTTATGATCTCAAAATAAACAATAATTTAAAAGATAAATGAAAACTTTTTTTAAATGAAAATATAAACAAAATGCTCTCAAAACCTATAAATCTAACTGTACATCTCAAACTCATACTTAACAACAAACATGTTGCATCAATGCAGATAGATGTCTTTATAAAAGTCTTCTTTGACTGACATGCACCTAATACTAAGATAACTAGAGTACCGTCACATTAAATAAATGGTAAACATATGTTACAGCATTAAAACAGAAAGAATCATTACATTCACATCAATAAAACTCATTTTCATCTATGTAACATCACCATATAACATCCAATTTAACTAAAAAATGTTCATTACATGTATGAAACTTACACAGCTAGGTTAAGTCCATCAGAATATGATTTCCAATCTCTAAACCTCCAATAAGTTTACATTTATAAACACAAGAATTATGGCCACTTACAACAATCTGTTCAAATAAAACAGACAATCTGGCATACCTAACTTGAACAATAAATCATTTGATGTAGGTTAACATTTAGGTAATAAAAGTCTGACCAAATAAATCAAATACCATCATCACTACAAACATCAAATTGCTGTGAAATAAAATAAAATGGATATGAAAGACCTTTGGTAACAATATTTTGAATGTCTTGTAAAGCCAATTAAGGTTACAGTTCCATAAGAAAAGTGACTAATTAAGCCTTACACAAACCATTGAGAGTAGAGGTCTGAAAAAAACTATATAAGAGAACAAAAACCTATAAAAACAATGTACATCAACTTCATATTTACATAAAAATCCAATTTCATCAGCAACTGGCAAAATACTGTATAACTATAATCATTCCAAATAAAGAGAAATTGTCCACAAGTTACCAGTACATGCATATAACTGTCTACCTATCATATAGTATATAAATATACCAAACGGTTACAGTATAAATGAATAGGGATGATAAAAAATAATAAATATTTGATAAATAATACAATTTCACGTTCCTACACAATAAATATAAAAACTCATTTATTCTTGGGAAGGTTATAACTGTTAAATAATATAGTTACATATGTATACTGAGGAGTTAAGATAAAAAGGTTTGAGAACTGACCATATTTGGGAGATATAAGAACCATGTGGTCTTATCATATCATAATACAACCAAGCCTAACTTAGAACCATAACAAATATACTGGGTATACTGTTATTAAATACCTCATATACAAATAATTGAATACATAATACAGGTGTGTAGCAAGACATATTTAGTAATTCTGTAATAACTATTTATTATTTGATTTATAATTACAAGTCAGGTAGTAAATCTGAATCAGAAAACAGTACTACCAAGTCCCCCTAATGTGATATGTATGACATGTCCTTGTATATGTTTACAATTCACAAGATTTCTTACTGCTGTAAATTTACTTCCAAATTTGTCAAGCTACGTCCCTGAACATGCAACTTATAACATGATAATAAAGAACTAAAATAACGGAATGCATGCAATATACTCACAAATATGTTGATTTTATACCACACAGTAATTTGCTGACATTGTTCAACAAAATATCAGTGAAATACATGTGCACTACACAGCTTTTACTATGAGTCAACAGGAACTATAAGGAACATTTAGTGTATTTGACTATCACTTTGTTTATCTGATGACTTATAGACGAAGCATATTAAATGTCACTTAATTCTATCATAAGCTTCATTAGATCTAGAATTAAAGACCAATTAGCTTTTTTGAATTTAGTATCACAGAACAATAGATAAAATGATAGCAAATATAAGAAACACATTTTATTTGCTCTTAAACAATATTTACGTAATGCCTTTTTTAGCCGCATCTTGTAAAATGTTGTCAGATGCTTTTTCTTATTTTTTGCATTATCAATGAAAAAAAAAGTACAGTACTTTGTGATTTTGGAATGTTTTTACTGCAAGTAAATGTCAGTCTAATGGGGCTTCAAAATATATTACAGTGTCTTGCATTTATAGAATATATCAAAATCTAGGTGACTAATTATAGTTGAGCAGAGTAAAAACTGGTGCAGAAATATGTTGGTGGTCACTTGAAAATATATATCATGATTGTTGTATCACTGCATTATATTTGCGGGTCAATACAAAAATCTTCAAAATGCGTGTTCAGTGTCACTAAAAGGTAAGTGAGTCATATAGTCAGAAGCAGACTTGTAACACAAAGTGATTTAGTGAATTTGCCATGCTATATAGAAAAATACATTTGAATTACATCCTGAATACTTCATACTTTAATATAATTTTTCACATAAATAAGTTATGACCTACATAAGTTAGAAACATCCTGCACGCAGACTGTAGGAAATATATAAATATTATAATGTTCACATAAAAAATAAACAAGAGCGCCGCAAGCGGTGCCAATGCTCGTCTGTTCAGTACCTCAGTGAGATATATACACCTGTGACGTTTCATGTTGCTAATTCTTATAGTTTCAGAGTTATGATCTACATCAAAGTTTTTGCACCGATGCAGATGACGTAGACTCAAGGTGACACAGTGATTACAATAGCTTGACTTTTTCATTGAAAACAATCAGATTAAAAAAACAATCTCTGCATTAAATTGCATGAAAATGTTTTAATGAAAAAAAAATTATTATTACTTATAATGATCTGTAAAATTCACACAAATAGCATAGGAAACCTTATAGAAAGATTTGAACACAAGTGATTCAGTGATAGCAAGTATTTCAACAACAAAAAAAAGACAAAACAAAGAATTTCTATTGATTAGCAATTGTTTTAGATGAATCCACATATACCCTGATTTAAGGGCTTAAGCTGGTGGGTTTTTCATCCACCAGGTTTTTTGTTTTGAAGTCACGATTTGATCCCCGCACTGATGAACTAAAACACAAAAAGTGATCAAAATCTTCTGTAAAGGTACTTACAATAGTTTAGTTTCTGATGATCGTTCCATCAGGGCATGCCTCTCATCGACTTCTTTTACAAGTAAACTGTTTCTAGCATTGGCATCAGCAAGGTCCTGCTTCAATTTATCCTTCGCCCATGCTGCTTGTTCTAACGAGGACCTGAATTTCAAAATAGAACACCATAGAACACAGGAAGATCATGGAAAATATCCTTTTTTTCCTTGGATGTTTTGAACAATTATTGCGTTTTGTCTCCTACATAGAAAAAAGTTATGTACTTACATGTTTGATACTTAAATACAAAACCAAACAAGCAGTTGACATGTTTATATTCTTTTTATTAACGTAATGATACAAAGGAAATCAATTATCAAGTTTCAATTCACACGTCCAATTTTGTATGAGATTGTCCAATCAATTTCAATGAACCAACGCTCTAAACAGAAAGAGAAATGAAACTGCAGAAACAGCATACTATAAATATAAATTTGTATCATTCATTATAGTGGTCAAATTTTGAGAATATGTTCTAGCTGATAACATACTTAACATGTCTTATTTCTTGTTGATATGAAGCAAGTGCAGCCTGGTATACAATACTTTGTTCCTCTGGGTTTATCATCACTTGATCGAGAGCAGCAGACAACTCTGATAGATTCACTTTTGTGTTGAGATCAAAATCTAAAGCCTGTAAGTGATGATATATCAAAGTTAGGTATTGAACAAATAAGAAGATGCCTCCAACATCCAAATACAATTAATAATACCAATTGTTATATGAATACATAAGGGTAAATGATCACTAGAATGAGAATAGACTGTACTGTTTGAAATAGTTAATTGATAAAGAAATATACATACCAGTAAAACATCAGCTCCATTATGTACATTAAACTGCTCCCACAAATCTATTATGACATCTGTTTTAGCAAACCTGAAATATAGAAAATGACAGCATAACTTACAAATGTATCTAATTTTTTTGCAGCAGAAAATAATTAAGGCTGATAATGTCAAGTAATTTGATATTTTTTTTCAATAAGTGATCGATCCTAATAACAGAGATAGTCATAGCATAGTGCCTAATTATGTAAACTAACAATAGAATTACCACGAACATCAATATCATATAATTATGACTGTGTACTACTAGAAATATAATAATACTAAACTGAAATCTAAAAATTTATCAGTTCAAAGTACTGATTGTCTTACCCAGTTCTTGATGGATCAATAACTGAGAACAGCCCAGTGACTCCTGACCCTGGTACTATAGAGGGTGTGGTCCTTTCATCGTTGTTTGGAAACTTGAGCTTCTTCTGAGCAGACATAGCTCTAGTAGGAGTGGTACCTTTAGACCTTGGAGTGGTGGGGTAGTTAGTCGGTGGTGAGTTGTGATGGAAAAGTTCATTCTGAAAATCTCTTAATGAGACTCGTCCATCGCAGTCAGCATCAAGTTTGTCAAACAGCTGCTGCAATTGCTGTAATTTCAGAAAAGCATATTTTAGATATAAATCTGATGTTGGGTCTATCTATTGTGTATTCAGAGGCTTCCTTTTGTTTAATACAAGTTAGATAAAACTAGAATGTCACAATCCCTCAATAAGGGAAAGTACAGTAAGACCTAGCTGAGCTACCAGTCATCACCAGTATAGATCATCATGTAAGCAACAGTCACTCATTAGAAAACACTAATTGATACAGATTAGAGAAACTATGAAGAATGCCTAAATGTACACAGAGACCCTATCCCTTCACTCACTATGTTGGCATTCATTTACAGGTTCAATGATATTCAATTAAGCTAGCATCCAGAATTTTTACATAAGATATAAATATCATGTACTACAAATGAATGGAAAATACATGAGTTTAATTTAACTAAACAACATAACTAGTTCTTATGAACAAACAAGACATGAAATCTACGTACATGAACGACCAAGGCCAAAAAAAAGATTATTGACGTAAAAGCTTACAGTATCATTCATGCTGCCCATTCCAATAAGTTCACACACTTTTGCCAGTTCCTCTATCTCTATATATCCATTTTTACCAACTCCAAGACTATTCCAAATACCACGTAGATAGTCAGCCTCAGATGTTGTGTCACCCGAATCAGCCATTATCAGATTCATCTGACCTAAAAATGGAAACAAAAAATAAGCTGAGTCACAGAGAGAAACTGTAAAAGATACATGAAAACATTTATAACAATCAACAAAATATCAGGACAAATTTCAAGTCTGTAACTTAGTGTAAGCAATTGATAATGATACTAACTCTGGAAGACTCTGCTTTTTTCCAAGACAGAATCACATACCAATAAAAAAGCTGCAGACAAAAACCATCAAAAGAAACATATAGAATAGGCAGGAGAAGGGACACATGTTAATGTCATCATTTATCCCGTTTCTACATTGTTTATAGACCTAATAAAGCAATGACCAATCTGCCCATTTCAGCTTTCTATGCCTCACTGGATAAACGTTCTCCATCTCAGCTACAACCATGTATTCTCTATATAATTACCTTCTGCTTCAAATGTTTCCATACCAGCATCACTTTCAACACCATCATGTCCTTCCAGTCGTCGCTGTTTCTTTCTGGTCTCCACTGAATCCTGAAGAAATATAATAAAACTATATAGACTGATATACTCTTTAAAAATGTGTGAAAGATTTCATAGCTGCTCTGTTCTGCTCTGTTCTAATCTGCTTTGTTCTGCTACATATGCAGGATGGTTCACACATCTCTAGCAGTTTAAAAGTGGAAAGAATCTTATTATTGTATTAACTGCACACTTGACTGATACACAATTTGGCTCACTTGAAACTTTCATGGATATTTAAACTTACAGGACATTTAAAGTTAATGGTTTTAACACAAAAAATATGTACCTTCTGGAAAATGAAATATTCAACTATATGGACAAATAAATAGAAGCAAAATCGAAAACAATAATAACAATAAAAGGACCTCCTTTAACAGGGGGAGTAACTCTTAGTCTCATAAAGTATACTGTTAAATAGACACAACCAAAGTAATAAATCAGGCAAACATTTATAATACAAAAAGAAAATGTTCCATAAAGAAACCAACATACCTCACCAAAACAGATAAAAACCATTATAAACCAGTATAATGAATTAAGAATGTATACTTAATTCTACAAAAATAAGACTCAACACTATAAAAACCATTTGGCAAAATAAGAACTATTAATAGTAATGAATAAATTCAACATTTCTCACCTTATATCTTGCTCTATTAGGATGTGAACCTGGCCTATTATAGTATGACTTAGACTTTTTACGCACTTTCGATGACTCAGCATACATCAGAACTATTTCTCAATTGTTAAACAAAAACAAAAATCTTCAGAGAGACGCAGTCTGTATCATTAATTCAGCAATTTAAAGAACCAGTCCCTTTTACCAATAATATCCAAGTCACGAAAATAAAACCACTATGCCTTAAAACTTATATCCATGAACTATAACAATTAATAGTCAAGTACAGACAGTAAAATATCTTAACTAGTACAAAATCAATAAGCTAAAGATAAACAATAGAGTATATGTTAGGTAACAGCTGCAGGTAGCTTGTCAATAGGATAACATGATATTATGACCAATATAATCTCATATACAAAACTACAATCAATGATATACTTCTTTAAATATGTTTTCCAAAGAGCAATCTGTTCCAGTCTCTAATCTGGACACCTCTGATCCCTCTAATCTGGACCCCTCAGACCTGGACTACTCAGACCTGGCCCCTCTAATATGGACACCCTCAGACCTGGACTACTCGGACCTGGCCCCTCTAATCTGGACACCCTCAGACCTGGACTACTCGGACCTGGCCCCTCTAATCTGGACACCCTCAGACCTGGACTACTCAGACCTGGCCCCTCTAATCTGGACACCCTCAGACCTGGACTACTCGGACCTGGCCCCTCTAATCTGGACACCCTCAGACCTGGACTACTCGGACCTGGCCCCTCTAATCTGGACACCCTCAGACCTGGACTACTCGGACCTGGCCCCTCTAATCTGGACACCCTCAGACCTGGACTACTCGGACCTGGCCCCTCTAATCTGGACACCCTCAGACCCTTACCTTCCTAACAGGGGACTCCCTAATTTAGACACCTCTGATCTGGACTCTCTTATTTGGACACCATCAGACCCTGACCCCTCTAATCTAATTGCCTCTGATACGCCCTTCCCCTAATTTGAAAATCACTAATTTGGCAGTACCAATTTCTTATTCAATATGATCTTTTATATTTTTTTGTATGCCTTCTATATATATAAAACATTTTTTGTAGAAAGCAATAGGCAGTGGCCATGGTCCAGTGATTAGTGTGCTGAATTTGTAACCTGGCAATCCGGGTTTGATTCCTGGTCTCGGTAGGTCATACCCTCCCATGAAAATTTGACAACAATGCAGAATTTCCTCCACATGTGGAGAAGTTACCGGTTCCTAGTGGAAGGATAATGAGGGCTCAGCGCAACACTGGTGTAACTTGTTCTTATTTCAATATGACTTACAACACTGTTGCATTGAACCCTCAATTATTAAGTTAGTAATACTGGTTAGAATATAGTTCAGGAAAACTGGTTAAGTGAACCAGTCACTGGTCGTTTATAACTGAAAAATTGATAAAAAATGGTGTTAAACCCAAATGAATAAATAATAGAAAGCTATTTAACCCCGATGATTTCCCTGTTTTATTTAAGTCTGAATCAGAGACTTTGGTTCAACAAGACTGAGAATGGACCTCAGTCAACTATTCAAAACAGAATAACAACATTACGTATAAAATAAATGACAATATTGTACTTCAAGCTCTCAGAGCACAATGACCTGATATCAGTCTTGAGTCAAATAAAAAAAAATAATACATTTTATGTTTATAATTTTTATATACCCCGGTATGCACCTGAACCTGCCACAAACTGAAGATAACATACTCTATTTTTATTTACCATGTTATAGCTCATTACTGTACCATCATTTGTAAGCAAAGTTTATGCACAATGCTTTTAGTCATTATCATTATGCTGAAAATGATTTCCACTAGCTGCTTTCAAAAGTGTGTATAAATACAACAACATCAATTTTGTGTTTATTTTTATAAAATTGTTGTCTGTTTGTATAAATTAGTTTATTTTTAGATTATTGGATTTTTTTTTTTGTATAAATCAGTATTTGTGTAAATTTGAGTTCATTTGCATAATTATATTGGTGTCTATTTGCATAGAACCAGATTTATTTGTATGAATTTGCATTCATTTGTAAAATAAAATGTGTTTATTTGTATAGATTCATGTAAATCTTGGTTTATTTGCATATATTTTAAATTATTTGTGTTTTTTTTGTGCATGTTCTAAAAAAACATTTTTAACTCATTTTTGCCAACTCTCACTTTGACAAAAATGTTGAATTAGAAATGGTGTCATATTAATACTTTCCGGAATTTGATAAATAAAAAATGGCACAATTTTGAAAAGAATTCAACTTACTTCCATCTATATACAATGTCCATAAAATCCAACAAAACTGTGTAGTATTTTATAAAATTTATTACAGATAAATACAAATTCCAATATTCACCAATAATCCCACATAAAAACCTTATTGAAGGCTCCACAATTTTACATACAGAGCTTTAAATTTAGTTAAATAGCTCAAATAGAAGATTTGTTTATCTTTGTTAAGTACTTAGACAAACTTGAAGTGTTTCGAGTCAAAATAATAGCTACATTACAAAGTATTGCACAAAACTAATACAAAGCCATTTAAGTTTAGCAGACAAATGTAACTGACAAATGGAACTATTTAATAAATATTGTTAACAGTGGGCTTTTTTTCACCTTAAGCGGAAAGGTTGCAGGCCCTTAGAAAGAGAGACAACAGCATTCTGAAGGAAACACAGGGCAACAATTACGACAAAGTTAAAATTTAGGGGAAAAACTTTCTTTTCAGAAAGGAGAACAAAAAGCAAGCAAATAAATATACATGACCATCCTATCATCAGTATACAGATATATACATGTATACAAACAATCGTGACTGATACTGAAAACTTACATCTTATAGCAATTAGATAAACAATATCATTAATGTAGGCACATGTAGTAATTAACTGATACTGTTAGATGCGAACAAAATATTATATAGATCCATTCAATAATAAAATATATTTTTACAAAACTAAAATGTATAAGACAGCATTGGATTTTGACACTAATGATACATTTTGCATTTTTGTTATAAATGAGCAAGACCATATAATTATTATATGATAGTATTTTGCTTAAGTAGATAGACAAGGCATATACTTGTTGTTTGCTTTCATTGTGTTTTAGTGACAATGAGATGCACTTATAGCAATTTAATGCATGTGACTATATTGTCAGACAGGAAATAATCAGATTCAAAATTCAATTATCACCAACAAGACACCATCATTATGTAACAACTATACTTGTTTCAGACCATTTTCAATATTTCCTTTATATTTCCAACTATTATGACTTGTGAATATCCCTTAAGGTATCTGGTATCATGGTCGCCAAGGTTTAACTGCAGTATGTAAATAATGAAACAAGAGGGCCAAGATGGCCCTATATCGCTCACATGACAATCACTGTTCACTCATTAAAACATTGTTTTGAACCGGTGACCTAGTTTTTGACCCCAGACGACCTATGTTCGAATTTGTCTTACATATCATTAAGACAAACAGTCTGACTAGGTTTGGTGAAGATACGATCAAAATTTGACATCTACAGTGTTAATAAGGTTTTCCTAAGATTTGACCTTGTGACCTGGTTTTTGACCCTAGGTGACCCATATTTGAACTTTTCCTTAATATCATTAAGACAAACAATCTAACAAGGTTTGGCCAAGATCCAATCAAAACCATGACATTTAGAGCTTTTACAAGATTTTTACCTAAGATTTGACCTTGTGACCCAGTTTTTGAACCCGGCTGACCCATGTTCATCCTTGACCCACATATCATTGAGGCAAACATTTTGACAAGGTTTGGTGAAGATCCAATTAAAACTGTGACATCTACAGTGTTAACAAAGTTTTCCTAAGATTTGACCTGGTGACCTAGTTATTGACCCCAGATGACCCATATTTATACTTGACCCTTATATCATTAAAACAAACGATTTGACAAAGTTTGGTGAAGATCCAATAATAACTGTGAAATCTACAGTGTTAACATGGTTTTTCATAAGATTTGACCTAGCGACCTAGTTTTTGACCCAAGATGACCCATGTTTGAACTCGTCCAAGATATTATGAAGACAAACATTCTGACAAGGTTTCATGATCATCCAATCAAAACAGTGACTTCTAGAGTGTTCACATGGTTTTCCAGCAATTTGCCCTAGTGACCTAATTTTACTACAGAAATTACCCATTTTCAAACTTGACCTACATATTATTAAAATAAACATTCTGACAAAGTTTCATGAAGATAAATTCAAAACAGTGATTTCTAAAGTGTTCACAAGGTTTTCCCTTATTTGGCCCTGGTGACTTAGTTTTTGACCCCAAATGGCCCAATATCGAACTCGTCCGAGATTTTGTTGATATTAACGTTCTGACCCAGTTTTGCTAAAATTGAGCCAAAAATGTGGCCCCTAGTGTGGTCACAACAAAAAGTTTGACGACGCACGACGCCGGACGCCGAAGGAGAGTGATCCTAATAGCTCACTTTGTCACTTTGTGACATGTGAGCTAAAAAGTGATCTCGATCATGTTTTTCAAAAACTCATGTCATTATTATAGTGGATCCTATATTACAGACAAATAAGGGAATAATTATTAGGCTTAAGAAATGTTCAAATGCTGCAACCTTTTTTAGGTTTTGGGCGATTCTGAGTGTCACTGGGATCTTCAGGCTCAAGCCCCTCCTGTTGATAAAATTTAGCCCACAACATTGGTAACATATAAGTATTCATCAAGGAACAGTCCTCACCAGTGACATTAAATTCAGAATCGAACTTTGAACTGGGTATGGTGATAAAACTCTCCGGAAACTTCCACATAGTTTCAACAAAACAAAACCTTTCCACTAAAAGTTGAATCAATTTGAATTGTTGCAATTCATTGTAAAAGTCAGATCCTTCGGCTATAATTTTGTTCCACAATGTTTTATTGAAATGGTCAAACAGAATGTAATCCACGTGGCTCCAATTTCGATAAATTTCAAAAAGATGACCTTCAGGTTTTAAAGTTTTGGTTTTACCATCTTTGTAATTGCCAGCATTAGAATGATGGTAAACGATATCCTTAAAGCTCCAACACATGATTCGCTTCAGTAGAACAAGGGATTCTGCAAAATGATCGACAATTATTACCAATGAAAATTCACCCGCCAAATATTTAATGTACTTTTGTATAGCTTCAAGGTCATTTCCAATGTCTTCTCTGCCTATTGGGAAACCAAGAGGAAACCCGAGACAGTGAGATTGAAGATTACGAGTAATTGAAAATCCTTCAGGAACGCAATAACGACGATTATTTTTTTCGGGACTCATATAAATATTATTATAGTAACTTATATTGCTTAGGTAAGTAATAACATCCTCATTCGGTACGTTTCCGATTTCACCAACGTCAAAATAATTGTAAGTGGACTTGAAGTGTTCCCATGGACTTCTTATACTTGTGATAAAAACTGTTTCATTCGGCATAATATCCCTCATGAACGTTTTGTTGTAGATACTATGCTCCATCAATATATTGTACTCATACTGCGATGAACGAAGGTCACTTTTTTCAATAGGAAAAGGCCAACCAAGATACAGATTCCTCTTCACAGGCAATACAAAATTCAAATTCCTAATGTATCCAAATCTTCGAAATATTGAAGCCATCGTTTCAGTAGCACATTTCATACATTTAATGAAAACAAAATTTGTTTTTTCTTGACACATAGGTTTATTAACGTGTTGAATAATTTCTCTGAAGTCATTTTCAAAATTTCGTGAATTCAAACTTTTTCCAGTTTCCAAAGTTGATAAAACATTGAGCATCATCAACGTAGAGAAATACAACACAGATATAATTAACAAAATTATAAAAATATAATTTTTTACACGTCGTTTCTTCATACTTAATATTTTGGAACAATCTTTCCAAACACAATATCAAACTATGTATGACATGAAAAAACAGAGGATTATTCTTTGTATTCAGTATTTATAGGGAAATCAACAAGTAGGAAAAGATAGAGGGGTGATCTCAGAAGTGACAATTGTTAATTTCCTGTACATTATTAGATAGGGTAGTTTGTCATGTAAGGATTGGCATATCAGGCTTCTGCAGATAATTCCAGCCAAGTAGGATAGTTTCATTGATACCAACTGCAGCATAATATTACAATGTCTGACTTCTACCATGCAGACAAATTATAAGACATAATTTCATCCAACTATCCCTTATTAGTCAGAGCATGTTAAACTGCTTGAAAAAGTTGATTTTAAGATTATGTTCCAATTGACACTTTTCTTGGTCCCGAAATTTCTCCCTCCATTTCTATGTAAGTAAGTAATAGACTTCTGAATTCCATAACTTCCAAATTCTGAATTCCAGATATTTTAATAAAGTTTGGCTTACATAAGCACAATTCTATTTCCAAAATCCAGACAGTGCAGAAAGTGTCCACTTTAATTAGTCCCGCGGTTTTAAACCCTGTGGCAATATGTCATTTTCCCCTCATTCAATTGTTTACCAATCAGCGGTGTTAGTTAATTTTAAAACATGTTAGAATCACAATATTTAAATCATATGATTAAAGTTTAGCCGAATATAACATTAAGTAGACAGTTGTAAACTATTAAAGTGATGATTAGAGGGTTAAACGGTGACGTTTGCATCAACACTAATAATACATCATAATTGCGGTGTTGTTGCAAGCAAAATTATAATAATCAGCCATTACGGATAATGGATGTTTTTTCGTAATTAGCAACACATCAATAAATTGATGGGACACAAATGTACACAAAATGTAACTAAATTTTCACACTATAAATTTGTTTGTTATACATTGTATATAGTGTGATTTATTAAACTGTCAAAGCCGCATAATTTCATGGTCAATACTTCCATGATTCATTTTTAGCTTGATTAATTTTGTAAGTGATATGATAATCCTCGTTATACTAAATAACCATGCAGAATGGGACATTCCCTAACGGTAAATTAAATAATGGCCCTGTATCGCTCACCAGATAAAAAGACTCTAGAAGAAAATTATCATTGTCCTTTGTAAAATTAAGTGACCCTGGGGCGGGGCCAATTTTGCCCCTACGGCAATAATTACCATGGTAAATGTCCACCAGACAATGCTACATATAAAATAAGTAAGCTCTAGGCCTTGAGAATTTGGACATGAAGATTTTCTTGTTTTCCTATATAAGCTTATATAAATCATGTGAACCCAGGGGTGGGGCTAATTTTCACTCTTGGAATTTACTTTTAACAGACTTGGTAGAGGTCTCCTAGACAAATTTCTACACACCAAATATCTAAATGTACTCTATAGGCATGGTAGTTTCTGACAAGAAGATTTTTAAAATTTCCCTATATAAGTCAATGTAAAATCGAGTGACCCCTGGGGCGGGGCCAATTTTGACTCTAGGGCAATAATTTGAACAAACTTGGTAGAGGTCCACTAGACAATGCTAAGCACACCAAATATCTAATCTCTAGGGACAAGAAGATTTTTTTAATTTCCCTATATAAGTCAATATAAAATCAAGTGACCCCTGGTGCAGGGCCAATTTTGACCCGAGGACAATAATTTGAACAAACTTGGTAGAGGTCCACTAGATAATGCTACACACCAAATATCTAAGCTCAAGGCCCTGTGGTTTTGGACAAGACGATTTTTAAAGTCTTTCCTATTTTTAATGAAATTAACAACTTCAATAGAGCTTCATGCAAGGAACATCCATGTAAAGTTTTGTTGAAATTGGCCAACTGTTTAAGAAGAAGGATGTTCTTTAAAGCAATTGTTGACGCACGCACGGTCATGGCAGACCAAAGCTTTCTTGGGACGAAGTTGTGAAGCGTGATCGTGTAACCCTGAACATGGACTCTACCAACCCACTGAATCGCCAGGCATGGAGAGGAAGACTTCGCTCTCGACAGACAGACCTGTAGAATCAAAACTGGTTGATGATGATGATGATGATACACACACATGACGACGGACATGATGAGGTAACACACGATCACAAAGTGCTCACTTGGTGAGCTAAAAATAATTGTATTCAGTGACCGTGTAATTATTTAGCTTAGACTGTTTAATAAAATCACACTGTAACAATATAAAATTATACTTGTATTAGATTTTGACTAATAAATCATAGAAACGTTTAGCTTTTATTTTTGCATCATGTTTATAATACGTAGTATGCATCAACAATGATGTGCCAATGATGCACCTTTAATAATCTCTAGTGTTTAACATCATTCTGTACTTGTTCAGATAATTCTATAGACTTAATTCTGGTAACTTCAAAAATACTGACATTTTGGCCAGTAAAAAATGTGTCTGGATTTCAGAATTTACTCTGTACAGAGTGTTGCTAGTTGTTGCTCTAGAGAGGTTAAATCAATATAATTAAATAGTACAGTAGGGAAAAACATACTGTTGTCCAAGGGAGGTTGTTACCCAAGAGGGCAACTCTGAAGAGTTTGTACCGTATCTAAGAATCTTTTTTTTATTTAAAATCAGAATCAAAATTTGTCATTGTTTATTTTTTATTCATTTTAGTTTTTTACAAAATCAAATATGTGGTCACGATGGCTAAAAAGGTATTTTTTTACCAGACCTTAGTCACCTAGACAAAATGACTAAGGAGAAAATACTTAGTACACTCAGTCTTTATTCAAACTATATAATTATATCTAAATATCTGCCATCTTGTTAATTAACAACATTGAAACAATGATATACTGTAATATTAGACTGAATGTTACTGTTATTATTATTTTTCCATTTTACGAAGAGCATGGTTTGTTTATATAATCTCTGGAAGGATTGTCTGATAGTGCCCGACTGCCAACTCAATTAGACATTCTCATTATTTTAAAGATCATATTTTTTCACATCTTCTATATAGATACCAGAATATGTGTGGGATGGTGCTTGAATTATCAGTTAATTGACAGCTTGATAATTGACTGACTCAGTGATCAATCTGGTTAAAGTTATGACTGAATAAGTTTTGAGATGGTCCCCATCCTCAACAGGCTGTTACCATGCACGATGGGCACGAACCTTTGTTTAGGCATCATATAAACAATGAACAATACTAAAATATGGCATATAAAATCATTATTATCTTTGTTATTATAATCATAGCATATGTTATCAAAACTATAGAAAACCATAAATGGCTAGGCGAAGCATAAAATTATGAGTTTGCCCTAACTTGACCGACTCAGAAAAAATACCATGACCCAATTTTTTTTATAGCAGAATTTTTTTTTACATTTATATGCTATCTGTGACCAACTAGCACCTATTACATTGAGTTAAATAAAAAACTTAAGTTTTCAAGAGTATGTTTGTTGACTACCGGTAAGTCATGGTTCAATTAAAAAAAACTAATGATAATAAGAAAATCTTTTCCTACCCAAAATTTCAAACTTGAATATTGTTAACTAAAATAAATGCAAACATATATATTTTAATTTAAGCCTTATTGATGTATCTTCAGCAACTACCAGCAGCAGATGTTTTTGCAAAAGAGCTATAGATTCAAATTGTGTGCTTATTAAACAAATGTATACATTAAATTTCATATACTTTTTTCAGATCACACAAAAGTAAAAACAAGACAGAAAATAAATAAAGTATCAAAATTTTATTTCAATAAAACAACTAAACATTACAAACCATGGCATAAAAATGAAATATAATTATACATGTATATAATCATAGAAATTTATCATTCAATTAAAGCAACATCTTATCAAATTTCATTTATATCACTCCCTCTTTCTATATAAATCTTGATGATGAATTGTTAAACTATAAATGAGCTTGATGATGCTTTTTAAAAGATAAATGTCAGTTGATACTTGATGCAGCGACTTGAAGTTTGCATCAAACAGTTGATACCTATCATCAGACAATGTGCAACAGGAGCATACTTTAATGAATTCACATTATTCATTACATACAATTACGTTTATCTGTCTTTTATAACAGCCCATTCGTCAGCCACAGTCATTAATTTTAACAGCCCATGAGAGAGAGTCAAAAAGATACAGGAGAACATGGCATTTTATTCAAACTATATTTCAATTTGTTTTTTAGAATTTTTATTGGGCCTGTGTAAAGTACTGATACACCTCTCCCATTTCCTGTGACTTTCTAAACACAGTACTGCATGGGTTTGGTCAAGTTTGGATAGGGATTCTGAGTGTCCCTGAAATATCAGGAGATGGAGTCAAGATTCAAACCCACGCACGACCTTTCAACATATTGGTAGTCTAGCAAATTACCATCAGACCTATGATGTACATTTTCTAAATATGCATGATAATACAATCAAATAAGTGCTAACGGACACCTGAGGTGCGTACTAAGGTCACTTTTAGGATTTCTGGAGAAAACAAGTTAGACTCAAATTGAGTGTATACAATAAACTAATTGAAACAAAGCAAATTTTGGTTGTCTTCATTGTTTTTAATTTCATTTACTATTTTTTAGGACATTAAATTTTGTGTAATAGTGTTTATCAATTACTGAGGTATCAGGCAATTCATTCTGAAAAACATGCAATCCATGTCATGATTAATTGTCATAATACTAAAATGATATAAAAAAAATTAAAGGAAGTAACTTCATTACAAATCACACATAGTTTCAGCTATATTAACAAGCAATCAGAATACACTAGTAATAAAATCTCAATAAAATCTGTGGATTAGTGAAATTTGCATATAAAGGACAAATAAACTTATTTTATTAAATTAAAACAAGAGGGCCAAGATTGCCTATATCGCTCACATGATAATCATGATTCATTCATTAAAACATTGTTTTGAACCTGTGACCTGGTTTTTGATGCCAGATTACCCATGTTACAGCTTGTTTTACATATAATTAAGACAAACAATCCAATTAAAATCATGACATTTAGAGCTTTTACAAGGATTTTACCTCAGATTTGAACTGGCAACCTAGTTTTTGACACCAGCTGACCCATGTTCAACCTTGACCCACATATTATTGAGGCAAACATTCTGACAAGGTTTGATGAAGATCCAAAGTTTTCCTAAGATTTGACCAAATGACCTAGTTATTGACCCAAGATGACCCATATTTGTACTTGATTGTTATATAATTAAAACAAACAATTTGACAAAGTTTGGTGAAGATCCAATCAAAACTGGGAAATCTACAGTGTTTTATTGCAGATGACCAATTATCAAACTTGACCTACATATCATTAAAATTAACAATCTGAAAAAGTTTCATGAAGATCCAATCAAAACAGTGATTTATAGAGTGTTCACAAGGTTTTCCCTTATTTGGCCCTGGTGACCTAGTTTTTACCCAAATGGCCCAATATCAACAACGTCCGAGATTATATTGATATTAACATTCTGATCTAGTTTTACGAAAATTGACCTAAAAATGTGGCCCCTAGTGTGTTCACAAGGTGAAGTTTGACAACGTACAATGCCGGACGAAGACTGATCACTAAACCTCACCCTGTCACTTTGCGACATGTGAGCTTAAAAGTATTTGCCGGAATTAAATTGCTAGCACCCTCTCTTTGGATTTTTTTTAGCATACTGTTCAGTTTTCTTCCAGCCTTCAATTCTTTCAAATCTAGTCTTTAGGTAGGACAATAAATCAATCTTTAACAGTATACAAAAGTCTCTGCTAACTTCAAATCTCTCAGTAAACTTTGATTTTCCAATCAAAAGCGGAGATTCTGTGTTCTCAGCTTTACAATACGTAGTAACTTCATCTTGCACTTTTGTGTATTCCTTCACCTCTTCATGAAACTCGGCACCTTGTTTTTCTATTTTCCTCCACAATGTTTTATTGAAGTGATTATACAGAAGGTAATCAATGTGGCTCCATTTTCTGTAAATTTTCAGATTCTCTTCACTGGGAGGAGATTTTTTAAATTTGTAGTCACCAACGTTAACTGTATGATACAGGAGATCTTGAAAGGACCAGCACATTATACGTTTAAGAAGAATCAAAGATTCATGGAAGTATTCCATTATCATTATTAATTCAAAATCACCGTCAAGCTGTCTTATATAGTTGGAAACAGCAACATCATCAGCTTCAATATTTTCACGACCTGCGGGAAAACCTAGTGGCATTCCTAAACAATTTGATAACAGATTTTTTGTCACAGAGAATCCATCGGGAATACAGTATCGAATAGTTGAACCTTCATGACTTTTATAAAAACTTTCATATTTATCCAAATTATGAAGATATCCAGAAACCTGGTCACTTTCTTTGACAAATGTAATATTGGCCACATTGAAGTAATTGAAAGTTGACTTAAAATGACTAAATGGTTCACGTATAATTGTAACGTAAGCAGCATCGTTTTTTACCAATGCCCTCATCCTGGTTCGATTGTAGATCGCATGTTCAAGGAGTCCATTAAAGGGTCTCTTTGAAGGTCTATAATCATGTTCATTAATTATATAGGGCCATCCAAGATATATGTTATCACCCCTTGGCAACATGAAATTGAGATTGCGAAGATATGCAAAACGTCTTAATGTGTTAACCAATGTCTGTGTACCACACTTCATTGTTTTTATGAACACAAAACTCCGCCTCTCAGCACATACACCTCTACTGGAACTGTGAATTACTTTCCGCTGATTAATCAGAAGAGATGCAAAGGTGTCCACGTATTCATAATCCGAAATGTTTGAGTTATCATAATTATTATCATCAAAGTCCATAAATCCAGTTTCCTTGATTCTCAATGTATTCTTATCATACATGTAGACATGCTTCTCTGTATGTTGGTACGATTTAACCAACAGTATAAATATAAACAAAATGAGAAGAAATAACATGCAAAGTTTGATATTCCTCTTATTAAGACGAACCTTCATACTTAGAAAATAAGATATACAAGTGTTAATGTGTTAATCCCATCCAGTATTTCATACCAGTACTTTGATTACAATCGTATAACTTATGCACGAACAGTCTCATCATTTACATAAAGGTATATTTTATAGTTCACACATTGTCTCATTTTTTGTATTCAAATTTTACAGTCTGACATGCCTTCAGGGCACAATATTGTTTTCAAATTGAATATGTTAACATTATTTGTTTTTTGCCATCAAGGCAATATCTGATATATTTACAACATGTAGAAAATTCAATTGCACAATCTATTTCACATAAATTGCTGACATGAGTTTATCGCAAAATATTTTCAAATATTTAACACAGGCCTTGCATATTTTATCATAACATCAAAATTCCCAACACTTTATCTCACTGAGCACGTTAGTTCAGATAAGAGGCATGTATATGTATGAGACATGTAAGATCACTCCAATTCAAACCAGGAATTATTCATTTTGAAATTATCACAACCTTAACACTCCAGGTAGTATTTCAGTTTTAACACAAACAAATGAAGTTCCAAAGTCAACTGAATTGTCCTTTAAGATTTAACATGGCACAAAACAATTAGATCTTAAAAATTTGCATTCCATATAATTTTTTAAGTACTTCTATACATACTATACATATACAGTGTTTACTACAAGTCATTCAAATCACCTGCACATTATAAACCTAGTATGTTAAAAGACAATAAATCAATACAACGATCAGTTTGTACTTATAACATTCATTCAACTATGAACTGTTTCATAAAAAAAGGCACAGAAACTACACAAAATGTCAATTAAAGACATGTACATCCATTATACATATAAAGTTGTCCACATGTCCACCACAAGTTTATACAGGTGTCAACAGAAGAAGCTATTTATAGATTTTCCTGTCTATGAACAAATAAATCTAGGACAGTCAACATACCTTAATTGAGAAACAGACTATAAATACTTAATAGTTTAAGAAAATGTATTCCATTTAATCTTTTGAATGATAAATTTTAAATGATGTTTCTTTATAAAGAAACTACTGTAATTAAAGAAGTTATTTTTTTATGTAAATCAAGAATTAATAACAGATATTAACTATATACATAATTATGTATGTACATCAAAATGCTAATAATTACAGACAAATTTAATTTTAGTTATATTTTGACATTATATTTTGGTGGATAACACAAATTTTGAATATATAAAGTTCAATTTTCAGGATAAAATGATATTACCGGTATACCAGAATTTTTTTTTATTACAAAACTACTATAAAGAGCCCACTTTTTACAATGAAAAATGACTTTACCAGAAATAAATTGAGTTCTTTCAGAAATTTTATCGTAACTTTTTACTGTATTATTATAGATACCTAACAAGAATAAATGCTATTTTACACACAATAAATCCAGAACCAAATTATAAGAAATATAAACAAAAGGGCCCTATTGGCCCTTTATCGCTCACCTGAGAACAAAGGCCAATAATTAATGACCAGGTAATATAGTTTCCATCTCGTGAAACTCATTTTTACATAGATTTTGAGATCAAAACCAACAATGAAGGTAAAATACTGTTAAACTTGTAAGCTAAAACGTAGCAAATTTTCTAATCCAAGTGCCCATTACTCTTGAAGTTCCGGTCCGATCCCACCAATAACTGAACTTGTCCAAAACCATCAGGTCATACACATTCATTGTAAATATGATTAGGATCGGTGAATAAATGAAGGCGCTAGAGTGTAAACAAGCTAAAATATAGCAAATTTTCTAAGTCAAGGGCCAATAACTCTTGATGATGTGGTCTGATTCCACCCATAATCAACTTGTCCAAGATCTTTTAGTTATACTCATTTACTGAAAATAGTATTAGGATCGATGAATAAATGAAGGCGCTAGAGTGTAAACAAGCTAAAATATAGCAAATTTTCTAAGTCAAGGGCCCATAACTCTTGACTTTCTGGTCCGATTCTGCCAATAATCGAACTTGTCTAAGATCTTTTGGATATACTCATTTACTGAAAATATTATTAGGATCGGTGAATAAATGAAGGCGCTGGAGTGTAAACAAGCTAAAATATAGCAAATTTTCTAAGTCAAGGGCCCATAACTCTTAACGTTCTGGTCCGATTCCGCCCATAATCGAACTTGTCCAAGATCTTTTAGTTATACTCTTTTAATGATAATATTATTAGGATCAGTGAATAAATGAAGGTGCTAGAGTGTAAACAAGCTAAAATATAGCAAATTTTCAAAGTCAAGGGCCCATAACTCTTGAAGTTCTGGTCTGATTCCGCCCATAATCAAAATTGTCTAAGATCATTTGGTTATACACATTTACTGAAAATATTATTAGGATTGGTGCATAAATGAATGCGTTAGAGTGTAAACAAACTCAAATACAGCAAATTTTCTAAGTCAAGGGCACATTACTCTTGAAGTTCTAATCCTATTTTGCCCATAATCGAACTTGGCCAAGATCTTTTGGTTATACACATTTACTGAAAACATTATTAGGATTGGTGAATAAATGAAGGCGCTAGAGTGTAAACAAGCTAAATGTAGCAAATTTTGTAATTAAAGGGCCCATAACTCTAGAAGTTATAGTCCGATTTTGCCCATAATCGAACTTAGCTGAGACATTGCGGCCATATACATTGTGAGCAAGTTTAATCAAGATTCTTTCAGAGCTGCGGTTGCTAGAGTTTAAACAAACTAATTGTGGACGATGGACGCCGGACATTCAACGATCCTAAAAGCTCACCTGATGAATCAGGTGCGCTAAAAAGCAATATAAATTATTTATCGGTTAATTTTTTGTGTCAGGTAAGAGCACTTATAGGTACCCTTAGATCCAAAGAAAAAAAAAAAACATTAGCAATAACCATAAACACAAGTCCAACAAGATTATAACAGTAATTTTTATCATGACTTCCGAACATCAGTTACGTGACTATCTGCCAGTATTTTAATTCATGGCATAATTTAAACTGGCTTCCTGAAAAGGGACTGATCATGTTAAAGGTAGACAAAGCTTGTCTGTAAGGAAGTTCCCAGTGGCGAGGGTAAACAAACTCAAGTGAGGAAGCTATCCAGCTAGTTTATGGAAAAGGTCAAGACCACCTCTGTGGTAGAGTGGTTAAGGTCGCCGACTTCAAATCACTGTAACCTCTCACTGACGGAGGGTCATGGGTAACCAAACCCAGCTACCCACCATGTCTCTTTATGTGAGAAAATAGGAAGTTGCTTAGGGAGGGAGTCTAGTGCTGGTTCTTGGTTAGGTGAACTGTCCATCTTATATGACTCTGACTGTTGAAAAGGGGCGTAAAACTCAAACAAACAAATTGTCTGTGGGTTTGACCCAGGAGTATGTAAGGTCTTTCTCCTCATATAAAGCAGGAAAGGTTTCCAAATAATTGTTGGTACATTGCTAAACCCCAGAGAAAATTAAAGTATTGACATATTTTTTTAAATAAAAAGAACATTATGAAAATAATAACCAAACAAAACAATAGGGGATTGTTATTTTTTTAATGTAAATGATATTTGCACGAGTTTATTGATATACATGTATTGTAAAGTAATTATTATTTGTCGATACTATGAATTAATCAGACAGAAAATTGATCATCATTCCTAGCACTCAAGTTAGTATAGATTTCAACAGGTATATGATACACAATTCACCAAAATATTAAAATTTAATTACAATACACAGTTACTGGAGAAGAGAACCACAACAAGATCTAAAAGGTCACGGAATAGGGTAATTTATTATTGGGGGCCAGTCCCATTACACAATTATATGTTACGATTATGTACATGTTATTACAATAGGAAATTCTTTACCTTTTTTAGATCCATCAAATGGAAGGCACTATCAAAAATGAACAAAATATCATCAAATACAATGTACAGTGCAATATCACAGACTATGTGTACAAACCTAATTAGAGAATAAGTACTGTGACCGTACTACCACTTGATGAAAAATTTCATTTTATAGTTTTATCATCAACCTATTAGATAGTGACTTGATTTCTTAATTTGCGTAGAAATCCTATAAGAGTTTACATTAGATGTCAATAGTTGAGGGTCAATTATGACCATTGGCTATTCATAATTTAGGGTGTCAGCAAAATTTCCTACAATTGTAATAGCATATTTGATCCTTTGGTACAAATTCAAGACTCAGAATCCTTATTTACGGAAACTAATTTTAAGGGTCAAAATACCATGTTAAGGGTCAAGAATGCCTCATATTCATATATTCAGACTCTAATGTTAACAAATATGGCTGACAATACACATCAGACAGAAAAAAATGACTTAATTGATTTGTTGTTCTGTTATTGCAAAGCAAGTCCAATGATCTTCTGTCTTTCTAACAACCAAGAGTTCTAAAAGACGTCTTAAAATATATGTACTTTTCTACTTTAAAAGACTGTATACCACAGTATGCTTGTGGTGTATTATGACATCCCTACTCCTTTTACTTACAAAAAATATTATTTTGAGAGCTGGTGTTTCTGTCTTCACAGTCAGAAAACATTGTCATTTATTTGTGCAAAAAACTTCTTACAAAACCACCAACTTTATAAACTTTCAACTTATCCAAAACATTAGTGCATTACTTCAGCAAGTACATGTACAAATACATTATTTCAGACAGTCAGTCTGACAGACAGATGAACAGACAACAACTAGTTTGATGTGCATAAAGAATTAACAGTGAAGACAAAAGGCCATTAATTGAACAGAACATACAAACAGTACCCAAACTACCTCTTAGGGATTACCAATCATACAAAAGGTTTGGGCACTTTCAAACTGGTTTTTTGTATGTCTTAAACATGTGTTATAATCATAGAGCTACAGAGCACTAGTGATTTGCTTAGCTACTAACTTATTTCTATGGATAAGACAGTTTGCAACATATGCCAAGGTATACAAAATATTAACAAGAAATATATTCGTAAAACTCACCTCATCTGAGTCTGTTTCTTCTCCAACTGTGATGGAATGTTTCAAAGATTTGATTGATGAAGCCACTTCTATATCCTCATCATCTAACAGAGACATGTCATCAAGTTCTTCAGCACTGACAGGAAGTGATCTACGACCATATCGTTTCTCCCCAACAATGTATTTTGGGCTAACTTCTCTTTTTACAGAACTTTCTGCAAAATGAACAAAAGATAATTTGATACATTTTACATGAAATTAATACAACAACATGTTTTTAGACAAATTGATGACAAGCAGTCTTTTAAAGTTCCATAAGCATATAAATTTATCAGTCCTAATGGTTTCTGTTAGTTATGTAACAGAGGAATTCGGTGTGTTTTTCTCATGTACATTCTTTATGGCAAGAAAAAGTGAATCCAAAACCACTATCGTATTTTTTTCATTATCATTGAAAAAAATACTATTTATAGAACAGCTTTGTTTTCCACAGTCGTGTTATGCACAACTGCTGACTTTGATTGACAAAAGGTGGCTGCCTCAGTTAGGAGTGAAAATTGATAATTACATGTAATTACTCTTTGTTCCACAAAATGCATGTCAGCATATAAGTATGATGGTATTGACTCTTAAATCCATAATCCATGCTTCAGTTAATCTTATTTTCCTAAGGTCAAAACATCAACCTTCATACAAGCAGCAAAAAGTTATCAATTTTAAATAAAGTGACTCAAAGTCTAAAACATTACCATCACTTTCCTCAGGTAGTGTTTCATCCATAGTAACATCATCATCAGCATCTTCACCACCATCACCATCTTCATCTGCCTCTCCTAGTTCACTCTCAATACTCTCATCTTCATCACTTGAATCTGTTTTTGCATATGTTTGGCACAAGATTTTAACAAATGATTCTTGAAATTCTGTGAAACCAACCTAGAAAAAGAATTACATCACAAGTGTTTTTATACAAACAAAAAAATGTGAAATTGCACATATGATATCAATATAATTTTTGTTTATAAAAATAAGTATGCACAGTATGAAAAATGACATATTTGTTTAACTAGTATTGAAAAAATAACCAAAGTCAATAAACATTGCACAACAATTTACAGTCAGATCTTTCGTCAGTTTTTAAGCTTTTAACAGAGGAGGGAGACCTCTAACTTTCACCTGGAGAGACTCACCAACTTTCCTTAAGCTAGTTTATGGACAGCTTGCTCAGATATGAAATATGTCTGGTCCTGGGTGGAATTCAAACTCATTGCAGTGAGAGGCTAATGTTCACTTGTCAGATATCCAAGGTCAAATGTATTGATACCAAAAATTGATTACCTGTGTGTTTTATATAATCATACAAGCGTACATAGCATTTAAAATTGAAATGCTGTACGTAGTATCAATTAATTTCACTGACATTATTTTTACAAAGTCATTTCATAGCAGTCTTGATTTAGCACATTCTCACACATCACGAGAACACAAGAATGTTGGTCAAGTCATCAATTTGCACATTGATTTTTATATCAAATTCACTTAAATTTGTCTTGATTGAATAATAATGATACTGTAGTACTCTGGAGTTTTATGATCAAACATTGAATCAGTATACTAGTACCTCATCCTTATCTTTCAGAAGCTGATTCACAAGATAATCAGATTGGTCATTGAGCTGAAGTTTCTCACAGAGTTTCAGTAATTCTTCTCTTTCTAATGAACCAGAACCAGTCTGATCACAGCTATCAAATACTTCCTTGAGTTGAGCTATGTACATATCATGTTCCCCAGATTCAGTTAGTAAGTCAGCTGCAGACATTCTGTAAACATACAACAGGGTTTTTTAACGTATCGGCATTGGTTATAATCGCTAAAACAACGTTAAATGATACTTTTTATGTTATTTACATAGATTGAATATCATACTTTAACACCAAGCAACAAAAAATTCTAACCGAACGTTAAAAAATGGTGTTTTATTGCGATAAATACTGCACCCCTTTATCGGCTTTTCCTTATCAGCGTTAAAAATCAATAAGGTAATGCACATTGTATTGGTATGATACTATTAATTCATTAATGACAAAAAATTTGTTATAAAATCTCTTACTAGACATCAAACATGGACGTGGTTTCAATTATTGAACCGTAAACATTAGCGATTTTGATTGGCTATCAAAATTGAAAGGGGTGCGTCAAGTTCGTTGATTTCATGAGACGATAATGATCCGACACTTCAATTGTTAATTGTTCGGCTTAAAAAAACACAGTAGGTGTCATTTTCGAATAAACATTGCCGTCTTATTTGATGACGGATTTCAAAGCGGTTTTCGGTATTTTGTAGCGGACATGTTAACCTAGGCAATTGTGCCTCAGAATCTTGATACTTGTTTTCATTTTTTATCTATGGTGTATTACGTAATAAACAGTGGGTTTTGGGTACGGAATTTCTTTAAAGTCAAGTATCTAACAAACCGAGGAGATTATAAAAAAAACTGAGGCACGGTTCCCTGCATTATACATTTATAGTGATTTTAAGGCTATTTGTTGTAATATATTCATAAATACAGAGTAGTTATCGTTGTTCAAAAAATCAAAAATTACGTGCGATATTGGTTTATAGAAGACCAATCAAATGTAATATTTGTTTCAAATCACTTGCAATGCACTTTATACAGTGAGTTTATTTTAGTATATCATTATGGTTTAGTTTTTAAATCTATAAATTGGTGAAACGTGATTTTACCTCAAATCCAAGCCTGATACCTTAAGGAAAAGGTGAAAATTCTGGGTGCTGGTAAAACATGGGAAAAATACACACATGATAAGAGGCAAATTTGGGTAATATTTATAATGCAAATAGGAAAAATATATTTTTTCATGAAAAAAATAAAGCTTTATACTCAATTCAAGGACTTATATACATACATGGATTCGCAACTGCTAAAAATAGCTCAAACGATATCGTTCTGCGATCCCAAAATGCATTGCTATATACTCGGCAATGTCCGACAGCTGTAATTGGGCGTTTACTAATTTGATTATACTAAAAAAAACTCTGACAATTGGGCACGGGAAACAAATTCCTTAAAGATATTAAGATATATTTATAATCCACAAAGTCTAAGCATTGAAAAAGGCATCAGTCAAACATTTTAAATTCCAAGATGGCGGACATCTATTATAATCCTTTCGTCTCCGAGATTAAACATTCGGAATACCACGGATATTTTCGCTGTTATTATCATTTGGATTATCACGGATATTTTCGTATTTTCGCTTTTGTAAACAATAGCTTGTATTCCCGTTGATTCACGTCTTTTTATCGTGGGATTTGATTACTTTAAACTGTTAATACAGAAGTTGCGAATCCATGTATGTATAATATAAGTCCTTGCTCAAGTTACTTTCCTAGATGAAGATGACATGTAGATGATTTTCAGGGTCACTTTCTTAGCAAAAAAATCCTTATACAATCATGTCAGAAGTCTTAAATGTTCTTTATTTTGAACTTCCACATAAGACAAGATGCAGTTTTAATAAAAACTTATTAAATTTCTTCACTTCATTTAATTGTTGGTCTTTGTTCACTAATTGGACAACATTTTACATAGCCCTTGATAACAAGATGCAATGTAAATTTAAAAACAATACTACTGACAGGCCTGTATCGTATGTCATGTACAGAAGATAACATAATATGTATGCCTTTCATTAGCTGTATGCCTTTCATTAGCTAAGTATTTTTATGCTGGTAAAGAAAAATAAAAAAAATAATATTGTGGCAAGGGTATTCACTATTCAATCAATGGTTAGCACTGATTATTCACCAAGCAGACTAATCAAGCTATTTATTGAGCAGAACATCTAATAAGACTATTTGTGGCAGCAAGTTTTTTATTTGGCTTCATCCCGCTCCAGAAGAGAATTTAATTTAGAAATAATTTATAAAACTGGCTATTTAACCAGAAAGCCAAAATAGTAAGTTTCCCATTGCGTCAATATTTATATGTTAGCTTTTTCACGATGTATAGTATCAAGGACTTATATACATACATGGATTCGCAACTGCTAAAAATAGTTCAAACGATATCGTTCGGCGATCCCACAATGCATTGCTATGTACTCGGTAATGTCCGACAGCTGTATTTGGGTGTTTACGAATTTGATTATACTAACAAAACTCTGGCAATTGGGCACGGGAAATTTGTAAAGGATGCAACAAATTTCTTAAAGATATTGAGATACATTTATAATCCACAAAGTCTAAGTATAAGCATCGAAAAAGGCATCAGTCGAACATTTTAAATTCCAAGATGGCGACATCTATTATAATCCTTTCGTCTCCGAGATTAAACATTCGGAATACCACGGATATTTTCGCTGTTATTATCATTCGGATATTACGTATTTTTTCGTATTTTCGCTTTTGTAAACAATAGCTTGTATTCCCGTTGATTCACGTCTTATTATCGCGGGATTTGATTACTTTAAACTGTTAATACGGAAGTTGCGAATCCATGTATGTATATAAGTCCTTGATAGTATGTAAGGATATGGCACTAGACTGAAATTATATGCCAACATATATCATGCATTTTATGTGCAAGGATTATTCTGTAACACTGGATTAAAAAATGAATTTAACAGGAAATACAATTTATACTATGAGTTGTTACCTAATCTGACACATTTCACACTTCGACCAGTTGGTGCCACGATCATTAAGTGTCCGAACTAGATTCATGCAAGTTGCATTCCCAGACATTTTTAAGCTTAAGCTGGAAATACTTATCTGGTCTGAAAACAACGGTGTAAATTATGCTTTAAACTTCATATGACAGTGTACTGAATATAAATGCGATTACCTTTCAATTCACGTCGATAGTAATGTATGTCACAAAAAATACAAGTGGGTGGAGTATGACAGCGTCATTACCAACCAGGCGATTCTGGCCTTCACGTGAATTGATGGTGGTTCACACACATGCACATACCCTAGCAATCAGTAAATAGATAATAAAATATGATTTTGTTTCTCGACACACCTTATTTGAACATGCTTTTTACGAATAACACACTAGTTGATTTTACAGCTCAATCTTGTTGACATTTGATACCAAGCCGTGTTAGAGTAAATACCGAAGTATTCCGAATAACTTTCAGTTTGTGAAGGTTCGGTCTAAAATTCGAAAAAACCGGTACATCACGAAACTATAGTCTATTTCAACAAAATTATTGCTTGTTTTACTTCGCACGTTTTTTTTTAAGATTTGCGCTAAATACGATTTTGTTCAATATTATGAATATATTCAATAGAAATGATTATTATTGATTCATTGGTACCAAACTATACTATTCTGAATTTCACTAAAAGGCACTCCTTCCACTGAACTTACGTCACGACGCGTCTACGACTATCATTGTGCATATAGCAGACGCGTGTTGAAAATCGACCAATAGAATTTGTTTGCGTTCAGATTTTTTTGTACTTCGTTACACGCGTGTATTGATCTATACATATTAAGACACACGTTGTAAACACTACAAGGAAGGAAATGGATGAACTGAAGCCAGGTATTTGTTTTATAACTTATTAACTTAATTACATTATGAAGCTTAAAAGTTATAATCTTATTTTGTTACTCGTATGTATTTAACACGCGTTGTGTGTACATACACACATGAAATGTAAGGATATAATAGTATGTATATGATATGTATGTCTGGTGCGTAGCTGTACGTACGTGGATACAACGGATACAGAGTTTTATATACTGTCGATCGGTAGAAATATAACAAAATAACGTTGTATATATTGGCCGATATTTTACAGTTTAAGTGACATATATATAATAATTTAGTAAAATAGTATTGGTATATTGCAACCTTTAACAGAACCTGTAAGAAAAACACATGGTATAATCAATATATATATATCACATGCATGGTCAATAATGTACAGTATCACACACGTTGACATGGGGGAAATTAACATGGAATATAAACATATATAATTATATATGTATCAGGCATAAAATTAAAGACAAGTTTAATAACAACTTTATTAAAAACTGCATTTAAGAGCTGTGAGTGGGTTGCTGATCTTGACTTCGTCTAACTGAAAATGCCATAAAATACGTAAATAACACCTGACAAATAGAGAGTACAATAGTGCGACCGCTAAGACGAAGTTTAAAAACAATTAATTATCACTCCAAATTAGATTTGCCATTGGGAGAAACTGATCAGCGCGGCTCAACCCTCTCACAAACATCAAACAAGATAAGCTTAAATCATCTTCAAGCATAAAAACAAAGGATACAGCAAATAAATGAACAAAAATATAGACAGTAAAGTTTAATAACCAAGGGTATAGAGAAACAGAAGAGGAAAATATAGTCTCTGGTGGAATGTAATTGCAGTTTTGTTTAAAGTACAATTATAGACATGTATACCCAGAAAACAATTACTGATTACATGGTTATAAATTTATGAATGTTTTAAGAACTGGACGGGTTCTCCACGTCAAGAGATCTAGAAGCCTATGCTGATAGGTTGTGGCAGCAGCGAGTCAAAACAGAACGTGAATCTGCTGAAAGTGACGAGGATACAAGCGGATATTCTCCTACCAGAGAGAACTTTTATTATGATGGGTTTTACACTGGAGATACCGATGCCTTCCGGGAACCTCTCGACTATCCCCTGAAACGAACGACGTCTGATGATCCACTATCACCGTCTAGTAGCACACAGAATGTAGCTGTTCCTGCGAAAAGAATGCGTGGCCGACCGTATAAGGAAGCCTCTGTGAAGATCACGTGTTTGAGACCAGAAGACAGACTGGCGACTACTTTGACAGTCGACTTTAATAAACTACAGGAGGAGGAACTAGGTACGTTGTTTGTTTGATGAGGTTATCTTGTTGTAATGGTAAAACACGCGGATTGATAATGAATATAACTGTTTTTATTGAGTATGTCTTTTTCTAGTTTAGGACTAATAGTTTATATTTGTTGATCACGTGTCACGATTCTCTGGTTTGATTACTGAACTAAAATGTCTCCTATCTATCGTAAAAAAACGTTACCTAAATAGATAATTGAAGCCATAATGTCATTGCTCAAGACGATTCAGTATGCTTCCACTTCATTTGAACTACATGTATTTTATTTACCCTTACTACTTTTGATGATGCTCAGTCGTTCGTGCTTCATTCATTACCACACATTAGTGTGTGTGTGCTTCTGTTGTTGTATTTTCTCCGACATTCCCCACCAAATTTTTTCATGTTTTTCTTAAATAGGTGTCCCGAAGTCAGAATTAACTGGAGGTTTGCGTTCTTCTTCAAAACTGCCGTTAGCTTGGTCAGCTGAGGACCTTCGTAGGCATATATTGACTTTATTCCCTCGTGTCCGTAACTTCATGTACATGAAATGCAACCACAGCAAAACCCTAGATCCACTTCCAGATGATATCAAACCTGCTGATTTACGTAACCTGCTTGGGAGGTCCGGCCTTTATATCATACCAACGGGATCTCTGTTACCAAAGGTAGGATTCTATATTGAATATGCCCAAATCTTTCGTTAATTTCATTTCATCATATATTTCATCCATCAACAGTTAGTGTTTTTTTTTGTCTGATATCATAATGAATCAATTACATAAGTTACTTAGAGACACTTATTATTTCATGTATTTATCCGTTAGTACATGTATATCTAAACATCAGAGTACATGTAGTTTGTTCTTCAGAAACTCTCGGCGTATTATATAGATCAGTACAATGAGTGATTTCTATCACAGGGTACAACTGCACCGGATGTGATCATCAGCTCTCCTGAGCCTAGCTACAGTGGAGTATCTTCAACAAACTTTGCCAGCGCAGCAAGCACCACGTCAACTGTTGTCACTGGTGATCAACAGCAAACCGGAACTTCAAATGCAAACAAGCAATACTGGTTTCCGGTGAAAGTTTCTGGGGAACAGGTGAGAATGACGTGACACTTTTTGAGTACTTGATAGTAAACTATTCTAAATAAACGTATAACCAAATTAACAAACGACGAACGAAGCAAACAAACTCGAAAACAGACAACAATAAAAATCCATATAATCACGAAGTACACGTAGTTATTATTAAGCTGAGTATTGACCAAACTGGTTCCTGTTGACTTGTGTGTACAAAGCCTTTGGCACACTGTATCATGTAACGGGAACCAGTTTAAGTACTGACTTTCGTATTGCATTCAATTGTATATCCTTTTTGGATTATTAAACGCAGGTAGTGAACAATGAAGAAGAATTCCGGATCACTCTTGATATATCCAACTTCAGTCCAGATGAGATTACGTTGAAGACAAAAAATAACCGTGTGGTAGTTCATGCTAAGCATCCTGAGAGAGTTGATGAATATGGCTTGATTGAAAGAGACTTCAAGAGACAGTATATATTACCTAAGGTGGGTTGTGTTTGTTTGTTGGTTAATATTTGCCATTTTTTGTGTACATTTTGTTTGTATTTGTCATTTACAATGTACACTTTTCTGTTTTAAACTTTAGTCACCGTTTAAAGTCTATGCAAATTTATGCTTTGGAGAGGTATTTGTTCAACTCAAGATAAGTGCATGATACGTAGGTTTGGAGGTGGCTGCAAATTGTATTGTTGATAGTTCTGGCATTGTTGTTTGGTAGGACACTACAGAGGTGGAAGATTTTGATTTTAGGAGCGGGTATACCAATATGTGCCTTCACTGACCTTCCGTAATCCACCTGGACAGCTTCATAGCATGTAATTTTTTCTGGCCCCGGGTAGGATTGAAACTTACTGTGGTGCAGGAGTAGTGATTGCTCTTGTCGATAGCCATAACTTCTTGACCACTAGACTCACTTTGCAAATAATTTATATGAATTATTACAAGTTACGTGATTAGATTGAATTGGTATTTTTATGTTTGTTGAAAGTTTTTATGTGTTTTTAAGGATGTGGATCCAAACGAGGTGACTTCATCTTTATCAACAAACGGAATATTAACAATGAAAGCACCAAAAATCGACAAAGATAATGGTAAAGAAAGAATCATTCCAATAAGGTTCTCACATGACGACTCTTAAGTTAAGAATATTTATTTATTTAGTGAAAATGGGTTTTATATTGACTGAACAAAAAATCAAGCTCGAACTATTTCATATGGACTTCAGTGATTCTTAAAGGTCTTAGACACGAAGTGTTTTAAAATGTCTTTACCACCTCTGTTGTTGATTATATTTGCAAATATGAAGTTGAAACAAAAATGACTACATATATTGCAAGTTATGTATACCCTGTAAGGAATTAGTGTGATGCTATAAATAAGTTTTGAAACTTAATTAATTGTGTTCAGTATAAATCATTTGTTACATATTATGTTATGTGATTTGTTATTTTTGGCGTAATTGAAGAATTATACCTTTTTGTTTTGTATATGTGTTGTCTTGATTATTTTCTTCGGAAATTGTTAAAAACACGTGCATGGAATACGCAGCTCAATGAATAGCGAGACTGCAGGATTTTTTATTTTCACACGCTATCGCACTAAAATATGCATTTGATAAGAATGAGAAAAAATGATTCCATTTAAATTGCATGGACAATTGACTTGACAATACTATAAACCCACCCTAAGGTTGGATAGCACGGAAGACATACACACGTCATGTATGACAACATAACTACCGTGATTGCAATTAATGTACATGTAACTAAAAGTATTACGTGGTTGAACAGGTTATTTCAACACCACAGTTCACTTCGTAAGATTCTCTAAAAATGCTTCACGATGCGGGTAGATACAATGCAACCTCACCAAAGCAACACTCTTTGGGAGTAGCAAAATTATGTTGTAGAGAAATTGTTGCTCTAGAGAGGTTAAATAAATATACATGATTAAATCGCGCAATGGGAAAATCATGCTGTTGTTGAAGGGAGGCTGTTGCTCAAGGGAGGGCTACTCTGGAAAGGTTGTACTGTACACACAATTTACATTTTAACTTCGAAATGCAGTAAACAACACCCAACGTATTGATTCTGGAAGATCATTATCTTCAACATCTTTTGACGGATCCGGACTTGTTTATTACTCTTCTCTTTCGAAGTTGTACACAGATCTAAGCACTGTAATTCCCGAAGTTCACGCGTGCTAACTGGTTCATTAATTACTTAATCTTCTTCGCTAAGTATTATGGCACAAAGCTATCAGGGCATATACTTAGTATACCTAACAGTATTATATATTTACCTGTTCCTTGATTCACTCAAAGAAGCTATGAGAATAACTGTAGTTATATCGTCCTGGAATCTAAAAATAGATTGGCCATCTTTATTTTATACCTTGTACTGTGTTACTATCTGTTTCAGTTACACATACATCCTGTTTGTTATTTAAATGTTAATCGGCCATAAAAATATATTGTATACCAGTTAAAGGTTGGTGCATGAAATACACGTCAGTTTTATTTGTGATTTCACGTACAGTTTTCAAGAAATACTTATAAAGTTAGAGGCACGCTTTAGAATATATATAGTATAAGCTTGCATGTTATGTCATGTTTACAAGTCAATAGCATTACATATGGCGATGGAGGGTGTTTTGTATGTGGGTATTTCAGCATAGCTGACTATGCTTACTTTTAACCAATTTCTTGGCCCGAATTTTGGTTGGACGTTTAGACCAGTACCAGTGTTTCAAGGAGACCTCTAATCTAGTAGCAGTTGATGTTAGTTAATTTCAGTTTTCACATAATGTATTGGCATGAAAATACTTAATTCTCGTTAATTGATGTGTGCTTTTTGTATTTTAGCTTTGGTTATGAAAATTAAATGGTATATCATTGTTACCTACTACATGTATTACTGTTACAAATTTAAAGCCATTGCAAGTAAAGACGCGGACTTGTGCAAATACACATACGGAATGGGAAAAATTAAGGCCAAATACTAACTACAAGACTGTATAACAGTGCGTGCGTGAGTCTGCAAATGTTCTATGTGTGCTTTTACTATTTGTAAAATCTGTAAATTGTAATAAAGTTATACACATGTCCTACCTATTAATTAGGTTCCCGTATGATATACATTATATTTTGATCAACTTATATATTATGCAATAAATTCATCCCGTCCTTTGCTTGCAACTTGTGAGAATTATGATTAATCATGTGATGCATCAGGTGGCGTATACATTTGCCACTATAAGGAAGGATTACGGCAATGCTTTTACTGTATCATCTGGTAATTTAAATTTACACTTCAGGATATCATAAATACAAGCGTTTAAAAGATTGCGCTATGTACTACTAGTAGTAGTAGATAACACACTAGTTAAAAGTTTTGATAAATTACATAATCTGACCTTACATTCCAATGTTTTCATGATCGCGACGGTTGTATCTTGCGGTCCTCGGTGTTCACCCTGTTTTGTGTTGTCGGTACTAGCGTAGACGATATTTGATATTTCCCTGATATTCGAAGAGGATCCTGGGAATTTAGTCTCGTAATTTAGTTAATATTTGAACACTATGGCTAATAGATTGACGCTTAGTGTGGCTTTAGTTTACACGTGTCTATTGAGTTACGATGTTGCATCGGAATCGTGTTCTGAATACGGCAAAGCTACGGAAAACCTGCGTGAAGTGGTTATAGGAAAATGTACGTTGTTCCAAGAAATTGTGAATAATGAGATATTCTGTAAGGAAGGGTAAGTGTTGTATGTTGATTATGTTCAATTTGATTTTTAATATCATGGGAAACTAACGTATCTAAAAAGATCATTTTCATCTCGATACTTTAAATGTCTTGGAAATTACCAAGTATTATCGATGATGTTTTCAACAGGTTGTGAGTTCGAAGCTCAGGCTAAGACAGTATTGTCTCCATGACAGTATAAACGAAGGGTCTGGACTTTACGTCGAACTACGTGATACAGTCAAGAACTACATGTTGTATATTGTATCATAAGATAACAAACTAAGTGCTTGTCCGTGCTGTTACAATTCTTTTTCCGTGAGGAACAATACTTAAGCTATTCTAATTACACTACTAAGATCTCACTTAATTCATACTGATTATGCAACCAAATGAACATCAAAATTTATTATCACCTACCACACATTTTCATTCATAATTACACGATTTTGTAGTTCAATCTGTCAGATATACCAATGACCATAGTCAGGGATGCTATAGCATCCCTGCCATAGTCAAGTAACAAAAACTAAACAATAATTTCTAACGAAATCGGACCACATGCAGCCTGAGTGGCATAATTTCTGTTTAGAAATATCTTAAGTGTCGGATTCACCTTGAATATACGTTCCAGATAAACAATGTACTTTTCTACAAGTAATATTTGATATAAGCTTGCGTACATTTTGTAATTTTATACTTAAAGCTCCGTATCTTTTATTATTATACGTAGGCTTAATCTCAAATTTCATAATGCAAGTTTTCTTACATTGTTTAATGTTTACTTGATACCGGTAAACGATTGTGATCATTCATTACATGTATGTTTGTTGCTGGTAGTTAAATGTTAGCTAAATAGTTTTCTAAATAAAACTACCTAGTTCATTGCGTCTATCCGTCTATTTATCGAAACAAAGAGATCTTTAGAAGATACGTATACTCGAAGCCGAATGTGATGAAATTAATGAAAACATGTACGTTACAATATCATAAAGTGCCACAATTTGTAGTTTACGATTTATACTTAGACCTCATTTTTATTATAATCTTGAACCCAGTGAATAGTCAAAATAAACGGTTAGAAAATGAGTTAGACTGTACGCACCTGAACATTACTATGCATTATGCACACCATATAGTAAAATAAGCTCGATGGAACATCTCAGACAATTTATCAATCTTGAACTGGTTCCCGTTCAATGTGGCACCGCGCTATTGAAGATAAGCACGTTGAATCAGTTTCCTGTCCGTAGTTACCGATCAAACTACGCTAAAGTATCTACTTGAAGAGCAAAAATAATGAGATAATGAGGTTGTTTAGAATTGCACCAGTTCTTTTCACGTTCCTTACCCTAGCTAATGTGTACATTGAGTCTAACCAAACTCAACATTTTTGATAAAGTTTGTTTTTGAAGATTTCCCACTGAGTAACGTAATATGAGCGCACAAAACTTGCAGCCTTGGCGAAAAAAATGCTATACAAAAGTTTAAAACACAATTCAATGCAATGTATTTCTTTTTACTTCAAAATATAATGGATACATTTACTGTGAATAAAAGTACGTATATAGCATAATGCCAAACAATATAAATAATTATATAAATGTACTAGTAAAAATGTTATTCTTACTGTTTAGGTTACGTAACTGCACAATGGTATGGGAAGCTTTCAGTGACTCATTTGTTTTTCAACCAAAATGTAATGTCAGCCTAGACAATATGACCTCATACATCGCATTAACAAACCACAGTATCCCGGAGAATATGGTATGATATACTAGTATAAGTATTTCGAAACTGAACGATAGTTGCATGAGCTTTCCATAGCCGTCTGCACTCGCTCGACGTTCATGGTTTGTTATGCGGTCCTCAGTACTATTTTATCTACATCCGCCATGCATGTTCCCGTTGCATGTTGCTGTGCAAGTCTATGTTGGTTCAGTTTCCATGAGTACTTTATTTTCTAAACAAATTATACTCATGGGTATTAGTTTATTATAGATGTTTGCGGATATTTAGTATAGTGTCTATTACTAGTTTGGCTAATCCTGGCCCTTTGATTGGCTCATGGTGATGACTGAATCTATTTATAGTTGATAGGTAAGTAAATCATGCAGGCATTGCCTAGATAAGTTGTGGTGTGGCATAATGTGATTGTATCATAGTGCTCAGATTTATGGTGAATTTGTTAACATTTAGGGTTTATTCTATTCTACGAGTATTTGATTGATGTAGGGTATGATATAACCATGTGCTTGTGAACTATATACATGAATTTATTCATTTGTCAAATACTTATGATTGTCAATATATATAATTACTCATATCATGTAAATATGTTATACTCAACTGAATGGAGGATTTAATAAAAAATATACAATCAATATCCTTCATGAAAAAAGCAACTTCATACAAAAAACATAAACCAATATGCTTCTTGTAATTCGTCTAACTATAACATTTTGTTACAGTTTTTCTTGTTATTACTCTTTTAATTATATCTCCTCTTTGAACAATGTTAGTACATATGTTGTATTTATAGAGATAATTTTGGAGAGCTATGATTAAAGAAGTCATCTTTCATCGTTCATTACCTAACGACTGTTTCTCAGCTTCTTGATCACGTACGTAAACTTTAAGAACACAATGCAGATTCCTACATGGTTTCAACACTTTCTGTTACAGAACTTATTTTGGGAGAATGTGTACCCATTCATTACTAGATATACAAACAACGGTCGGAGGTATATGTCAATTTCTGATACATTATCAGGTTCGTAAATCTAATATATTTATGGCAAATTGAAGAACCAAACCCAATTTTGAAATCTTCAAGTATAGAAGCATTTGTACTACATGTACATGTATTAACAATAGGGACAGTTATTAACACAAGAAGTGTCAAAACATTGATAATTTTCGTAAATTTCGGAATTCGGTAGTCCCCAGATTCATATCCTATACAAACTCATTTTAACAACGATCTTTGTGAACATGTTTTAAGCACTTTTATACACATCTTCTCTCTGCGTTATGTAATAAACCATTTCATAAATATTTGTTTATCAATAGAGAAAACCACCGAATTTTGAAGTATGCTATTAATTCAGTGGATCTTGTTTGAATTTATACATCTGTGAATCTAAGGTGGATATACTATTTCATTCTGAAGTTAAATTCGATAGCGGTGACACTCAAGAAATTGCATACATGAGTGGTGTGCACTTATGAAAGTGTGTTCACAAATACGGAAGACATCACATATAATACGACGCAATGGAGTTTTATCATATGGCTTTAAAGATTTCACGACGGTAACATACTTGTACTTGACACATCTTAATATTTAATTCAGGTTATGTAGGAGATGGGATCCAGTGGTGCAGCGACGACACATCACCAACGGGTATGACTCCTAAAGGACAATCATGTCCCGGATTCGAAGCTTCGCCTGATTGCTATCAGAGCGCACAACGAGCATTCTGGATTGCAGCATCATATAATTACGCCAAGAGTGCCAGAGGAGAAGTTCATATTCTACTGAATGCTTCAATAACACCAATCTTTTCTTTAGACACGTAAGTTCACTCCAAATACATGTACATGTATATGATACGTGTACTTATATGGTAAAATTGATGACGGTTCGTTCTTTTTCCAAATATTGATACTTGTAATGATAAATGAGTTCATGGTGTCTTTTTGGCGCGAGGCTTTTAATTATTGCATAGGTCATTCACTTTTTATTTGTTGAATATTTATTAGGTTACACTTCAAGTTTGCACTTATGGGTAACACACATATATATATATAAGTATTTTATATTTAGATACTTTGCTGTCTACGAACTTCCAAATATTCCAGAGAAGAGTGTTAAGAAAGCAACCGTTTTGTTGATAAATCAAAATCCCACAAGCCGGTAAGCTCCAACAAGTTATAAATTGCATAGTATATTTCATCACATGTAGATACAAGACCGTCATCTGGATTCTTGTTTGGTTATTCAGTTACTTAGTAAAAGTTTGAATTATTGGTAATTTTTTAAAACGTGTATTCATATTGCGTAACCGATGCTTTTCTCTGATAATCATAAACGCTAGTTGATCGATCGTGAAAAATTAATTAGTGATAATTAAATGTCAATCATTTAAACACAACTTACTGCAAAAATTGCTTTTGTATTTTCCAACGCTGTGTTTTATGGTTATTGCAGGTCTTCTTGTGAAGATCCAACATTGTCAAAACTTGCCCAGAAACTCCAAGAAAAGCAAATACAATATGATTGTATTGAAAATAGACAGTAAGTTAATACTGTTACCATTTTAGTACATTTAATACGCATAATCATGCATATGTGTGAACTTAATGGTGTGAACTGAACTGTCAACCCTTATGATCCATTCGTGATTGTACCCCGTCCTGTTTGGACAGACTGGTGAAGTACAAACATGTATAGGCATGTAAAAATGACGTTTTCAAGACCCTGGGTAGGACATATTATTCCGTTTGACTGATATTGTTTCATCAAATATATATGTATGTCTCTGATTAGTTCAATAGGAGAGATGAGTGGCCATTTATGTAGAATGGATACAAGGTACTGCTGGGTACTAAAATGTAACTCGGAATTACTGGCTAAGTCATTTAACTGTCGTTCACAACTGAACATTTTTATCGTTATTGTTTTCTCTTTCTGTGTCATTTAACGACTTTTCTAGCTTTAGCGGTAGAGGAAGGGCCCAGGTATACATCTGGATAAAACCATCGACCTTTGGTAAGCCAACATGACAGCTTCTTCGCATGTGATTTTTTCTGATATCCAGGCTTTGGGGACACGTAGTTGCTAGTCAAAGACCATATAAGCACTAGGCCATGTAGACCACTTAAATATTGTTGATAAACGTCTGTAAATCGAAACAGTAATAGCACCTGTTTCATCGAACAAAACTGTGCTGTTTTATTTATTATTTTTGACATTATAAAATTTATATTTATTCGATCTAGTAATATATGTATATGTATTCTGTTTTACAGTGATGTGCTAATGGCATTCTGCTTGGATAACCCTGCTGCAAAAGTGTGTGAAATGTTTGAGAGAGTAACCAGCAAATCACCGAGAAATAATTCATCAAGCATATATATTCTGGTGTGGCTTGTTGGTCATATCGTGGTATTCTTCCAAACTCGGACATCTTACAGAAGTCAGTTCTAGACAGATTCGCTATAAATCCTGCTTTATCGAACGTTATTGAAACAAAGAAGTGTTCTGTGTTTGATTTTCATTCACATTGACATAATCTTTACTGAATTACCGTTAAGAATATGTTTGAATTATGAATATCATGTACATAAATTAATTGTAGAAAGTGAAAAGCCATAATATCAGACTTAAGTTCTCGAGCGGGAGAAGACCTGTTACAATTTGTTTCCGTATCTTTCTGCAATTTTTGTTGCAATTAAATACAATGTTATGTAAAATGTACAGTTAAAATGTTGGTTAATATTATATACGTTTCCTATCACTTATTGCGGATCTGTTTTTACATTTTGATTAATTAACGAATTTGAAAAACCTGGTATAAACCTAAAATTGCAGTTAAAACTCATGAAAACTGTATGATTAATGTAAATACGTTATATCAGTCATTGGGCTTGGATTCCAGTAAAGATAACTCTTATTGTCGTCTTGGCATTGTATAGTAACATTTATTGCATGTTGATAATGATGTTTGTCTTGTAAATGCGACCTTTTCCGGGAAGCTTCGTTTGACATATAGTAATAAATTAATAATACATACATGTACTTTCTAATGTAACAAATTAATGAAATTTCTGGACCTTAATCACAGTTGTGTTGTGTGTTAATCATGAGATGAATAAATCTATGGAAGTCTGACTACGAAGAAACGCCAAACTTGTACCATGACGTGGTGTTATAGGTGTCGCCAGGTTTCACAATACAACTCGGAAAACTAGCCTGCAATGGTACGGAAATATCTAAGTTAATTGAATTGCATGTACGAACATGTATAAACAAACATTTCAAAGGGAGCTGCTGTGACGATTAATAAAACAAATACAAGAAGAAATACCTACAGGAAAATATCAAACGAGGCAGATCATTATGTATTTTTAAAACACAACGCCCCTTCAGGGTGACCTAGACGTTTGGATCTACTGATATGACAAGACAATGTACAGCTCTTGTAGAGGTTTCCATGAGGAATTGTTGTAAATGGAAGTCTTTATAGGCAGAGTTACAGTTTGGTACAAACAAACAGACAGGCAGACCAAAAACAATATGCCCCCGATCTACCGATACTTGGGCATAGAAAATATTTAACACGGACTACAAGTCCTTACTTGGTTAACGGCATTCGGATAACCTTGGGGCATGAAAAGAACCCCTCCACTTTTCTGGTACACTTGATTCTCTTTACACTTGGCATCTTTCAATAGAAAATCTAGATAGAAACAGCTATACGCGATGAACACGGGTTCTGTTGTTGAAACTTCCAAATATCGGCCACTTGACGGATGTTCGGCCCTGAAATCAGGAAATAACACACGGTGTTGTTTATAAAACTATCAAGGACATGCAATCGGAATTAAAGATGACAATTCACAAACATTATTACACTTTGTTAGTGCATTGATTGGGAATAAAATTAGTCAAGTGTTACTGATTAGAGCAATCGTAGATTTTGCGTGTATCATTGTCAATGAGACATATGTAAAATATAAAGAGAGAAAATATTTGTAAAATAAACTCATATACACTGTAGTTTACATATCCATTAGATAAGATAGTATATATTCTTAGATTATTACACATGCATTTGTACATGTATATAAATATTGTTTTTTTTTGTAAAATAAAATACTGAAAAATGCACGCTCTTACGTCGACTCCCCCGTAACCATAATGCCCGCAAATCAGAAATGTGTATAAATAAGTGACACACATGGCCTTTAAACTATACACGGTTATGGTGTTGTAATTCAAATTTGTCATACCTGGCCACAAGCTTTTTCTCCCCTTTCTCGCCTGGCAATACTAACGCACAGTGTAAACCGTCCTTTCCTGGCAGTGTGTCTAAAACATCGCTCAATAAAGTAGGCTTTCCAAAATCGAAAACCGTATCTTTAGTTTCGCTTATGCAACCTAGAATTTTAAATACTCCATTACATCAGGTAATTAAAACAACATATTGTGAACTTCGACAAGGATTTGTTTAATTGATAAACACTCATGACATAATCTGTATTGCTTTATACAAGCAACATGAGCAAAATTGTTAAGTTAGAAAAATTACTGCCAGTAATGCATTTACACCCACCCGACAAAGGTGCTTGATTATGTGTAATGGTCTCTGTAGTATTTGGACTGATATTTGAAATGCCAGTCACGTTAATCTCAGAATGCTACAAAAATGAGTAAACATGAGTTGACTATGGCGTTATTCCGCATAGTTGTTCATCTCATCATACTTTTCAATGCTAGACAACCGGTTGTGTTTGAGACTTCATGCACTTTTTGGACAGTTGGTAAGTTATGTCGGAGCGTATTGATGTTATGGTAGGTACAGTAAAACAACACAGTCATATTAGGGGATTGCTTTGTATTAACCTATGTCACTTAATCCATAACAATGACATACAATGGGACATTTTGGGAGGAAAAAAATGATTCACTGTATACCTTTCTTCATTGTATATAAGTTCACGATAGCAATGCAATACTTTATTTAGAATTCTCCTTTATTCAGGTCTGAACAGGTTACTAAACAATTGCGGGAGATATTTTTTATATGTATTTCGCTCTTAATTCGCAAACTTGTGCTGCAATACCAATAATTAACTTTTTTAGTAAACACCAAGAAGTGCAGCAAAGAAAGTTGTAGACGTTAGTCTGTCAAATGTTATACAAACATTCTTACCGGTAGGAATAAACTTGTCATTCAGCTCAATGCAGTGAGTATTACTCATCGTTACCACGTGGTCACCAACATAACCACCAGCCTAATTTAAAACAATCGTTGAATCAGTGCGCAACATATGTGCGTAACAGTTATGATTTGGAATCATTACAATCAAAATGGATGTTACGAAACTATATTAATCACATGTGCACTGGAGATCATAGTTATTTATATCACATCAAAGGTTCTTGTCACTGAATGATCGTAGATAGTACGTTTTATCTCGGGTAGAAAATAAGCACAATTAAGGCAACACATGGTGATGCTACACGTGTATTGTGCGAGAAGCATGCGATCAAGGATCATGCATACTAATTGCGAAGAGGTGCTAGTTTGTTTCCCGTTCGGTCTCATAAAATGTGTGGACAGTACATGCAACTACATATGTATATGTATAAAGAAAAATGACCGTCTACTATTAACAAAACAAAATTCAAACTGTCATTATTGTATTTTATCCAAGTCTAATAAACAAAAACATTTTGCCTACATGGCCAGATAGATTAACCATAAAATGGTTTGACATGTCGACTGGTGTGTCTTTGTTTGTTGTTGCTTTGTAGTCTATCATCAATCCTGAGTCCTCAGTAAGTTCATAGGTCACAGTAACCTTAAGGTCACCAGGAAAACCTTCTGCACCATCGACATCAACGTAAGTAAGGACCAGTTTTGAACCATCGACGGACCAATCAAAACACCTCTATCATAATGAGATAAGTTTCTGTTACACAAGGTGTTTGAATTACTGAAGGACCAATCAAAACATCTATGGCAGACACGAGTGGACCGTGTTTTGAATCGCCAATTAACAAATCAAACATATATTTACTTGATTTTATGGTACATATGTGTTTTTGATCGCCAATAGATCAATCAAAACACTTCTGGACTTGACAGAATAATATAATACATTGTATAACATGTGACATAAGTGGTCCATAGTGTCGAATCATCGACGAACCAATCAAAACGGTTCTAATATATCTTTTTTCTAATCTAAAAACACAACAATTTTTCGTAGCAAGCTAAACAAGTAAAGTAGATGTTAGTTAAACCAAACGATGAAAAAACAGTATAATATGAACATTAATAATGATATACTGATTACTCATTATCATGAATAAGTAGATAACTTTGATACTGACCCGTGATAGACCTAGAAATCCTCCATGACACAAATTGTTTCCAAGAGGATCATTCTTAGACACATCATACTGAACACCATTCATGTTAAAGGTTGCACCACATATTCGATTTGCAACTCGGCCACAAATTGCACCCAAGAATGCTGGATTCTGTTCATAACCTACATGTATACATAGTCACCTACTAGTATATAAGAGGATCGTGGTGGTCAAGTGCATAAGAATAAGACAAAAATTATTGCATCGGTTCAAATTGTATCTCTTAAGGATTTCAGAAAATGAAACATGTCTCTTATTATTCACTTTCATTATGGTATTACTGTTGATACATTTGTAAATGTTGATGTTACATTTGTAAGTAAATGAACCTTCAGGAATTTATTTAGATTCTTAAAGCACGTTTCCTTATTTCCGTACATTTACGTGTATATATTTAAGTAACAGTTTATCTGTCGATGGTGTCAACTTCAAATTAAAGAAGCCGCAAGAAGGTTAAACCTAAACAATACAGCGTTTGGTTGTGGTATAAATGGACAGACACTTTAGCTAACGACAATTTTGTTAGCAAATTCTATTGACATTTATAAAGAGGGTGCAATTTCAATGGGAGGGGGCAACTGTCTCAGAACGCAAGCGAATTGTCAATAAGTTATGGATATCTTTACATGTGCATATAACCATGAAATAAGAAAACATGTAAACTACAACATGCTTCGTTCATCTGTCCATTATGCAGTATTTTTGCAAATGACTACATTTTAAACTAATGCATATCATGAATACTTGCTAGACAGCAATTCCTCTTGGCTCTTTGTATTTACACTTCATTTGATCCAACTTATACAAGCCAGTTAACGTAATTGTCTTTTTAATTCAAAGGTCTGTGGGATGAGTTAAACTGTTTGACTATGGACGTAAACAGACATTTCTTGAAAAGAAGTATTACGCGGAGTAATTTCCTCATCATGCAGTTATAATAATGGTGAAAAGGACAAGAGAAGAAAGTGTACCTTCAAATGAATCATACCCCAGACAGACATCCACTATGTTACCATTACTGTCAGGAACAAGAATATCCTTCACAACACAACCAAAGTTCAAAATTCTCACCGTGATTTTTCCAGCTTTCAGCGTGAAACTGAAACAAAATAGTTCGTACGTTATAGGTGGCGCGCAGTAATTTGGTGATTCTTTTTCAGCATAAATGTAAATAAATATTCATTTATTGGGAAGGTATTAAAATACCGCAACCAAAATACGTAACACATTTTGGGTAAATTAAAAAATAAAATCAATGACGGAATCATCAAAATTTATTTGCATTTCGATAAACCAAAATTTCGTTCGACCCTACTCATGTACGTAGCGGTCTAAAAAAACACGTTCGATTGTAATCCTTGAAAACCATGGGAGATGTTCGCATCGAAATGCACACTTCAAACATATGTCCCATTTTGTTGCTAGCACTTCATTGAACAGAATAATCTTGAGATGTACCCAACGTTTATCTCAAAGTATTGATAAAGCACGGGAGAAGATAGCAGAAAACTGAAAAAAAAACAGGAGTAACCAGTACTAATCACAATCGAACAAGACCAACACTCTATTATAAGATAAAACTATGTGTGATTCGTGATTTAGTACAAATACCGAAGGGCTCAAATTACAATTTTGTTTCTTTGCCGCTTCCGACCCACCCACCTAAAATCCGCCGGACCAAAATCTTTTCTGACTAGCACAATTACATGCATTTGGGTATGACAGAAAAAAGGATTTACCTAGAAATCCATAAACTATGGATCGGAAGTGGCAAACTATCATTCTACCTGTAGTTCTATCATTGTTGTTACTCATGAACTCTTATATCGCTTTTTTAAAGCACTCATGCTTGTAAAACTTATTAAGTTTAAATTAGTTCGGTAACGTAACTAGTGTTCTGTACAATGCATTTTCATTCCTTATGATGGCGAGTAATGTATACCATAGTGTAACAAAAATTTACATTCATTATAGGTGTATAATAACAATTCCGTTAATGTAAATACTACAAACAACTGCCAGTACATGTTTATCTTTACAAACCGACAAAAAATAAACTGACATAGCTCAAGGAGATGCATATTCTAAACTTACACATATACGTCCTTCCCTTCCTTCGTTTTGCCGAAGTGTTCCTTAGCTATCGCATCCACATTAGCCATTACGATGTTTTACCTGCTCGATCAGTGCTCACACTGTTTGACGATAGTAGGTCAAGGTAGCTGATAGTGTGCGATATTTACATCGTTGTTGAACATCGTTCGTTTGTGAAATATACTCAGTGTTGCTCTATTTGGACATGGAGATAATAAAAATAAATACATTCAACCAGTTTGATAAGGGACAATTGTAGTAAACAGCTGCGACATCAATAACATTTCATGTCAATAAGCTGCATATTTAAGTTCTTCATCAGAGGCGTAGCTAGACTATATAGTATTCATGAAGTCACTATATTCATAAGACAAATAATTCATGAATTTATTTTCAATAAAAGATGATTCATAATGATATTACATTTTGAATATTTTTTTCATTTTTCTTTTCTAATAAGTGTTGAAAAAAACTTATGACCTTATGTTAAGCTACATACGTCGTTGCTTAAGGCTCGGTCACAACCCATCGGGCGTGTTTTAAGTCCGTACGTTTTTGGGGGAAGCCACGGTCGCCACTTTGTTCAGACAACGTGGGAAGGGAGCACTGAAGGTACTGTCAGAATTAATGTTTAAATTCATTCCTCCACTTCAGCACATTTGACTTCCCAATTTCATGTAAAAATTGAGTTATTAATTATTTCCCCCAACTATTTAATTAATACAAATGTATATGAATGAAACTTTTGTGCGTACCGCCCTTATGTAATTATTTTCCCATGCTGTCAAATCAACAAATCATGCATTTGTGGTTTGACATAACGATCGAAGAGTTAGTGGGTATGTAACAAACCTAGTCCCATGTTTCAAATGTATATGAAGATCTTATATATATCATTGTCTGTTCAACTCTGTTGGTACTTCACCTGCAGAGCCCCCAAAGTGCCGTCACAGAGATGATTCTCGCTGACAAAGTGAATTAAGCCGATATAAAGGGACACACTATTTATAATTAAGCAATAAAACGCATTCGGTTACATTTTGTTGTTGTTGTTGCTGATATGAAATTTGATATTTAATCTTTGTAAATACTTCATTTACGTATTTTAGCATAATAATAATATATACATATATACAAGTATAAAGCAATTACACTACGAGAAAACCGAAAAACATTCATTTGTGTATTAGCTAGATCAGAGACGTATAATACAGAGACGTATAATTGCGTCTCTGGCTAGATGGAAATCAAAGAAGATCCGGTCACCAGTCTTCACGCTAACCCACAACCGTCTGGATAGAGATTGATTAAGGGGCTCCGCAGCTTCTTCGTTTGGTTAAGAGAAAATTATACAAATTTGAAAACAAAATCTAAAGCTTGTATAAAATGTTGCAGGTGACATTGAACTATCCCCACACGACGGTCATCGTCAGGAGGCTGCGGGCTGAGTGTAGCCAACAAATGATTTTCCGTGGGCAAGAAATTATGCAGGACTGCAGACTCGTGGAACCTTCACATGGCCCTCGTATACGCTTCACGGATGCTGCTCATGCACTGTCGTGCAGCGGCCTATGGATGGACGAAACTAGTATGTTTCAGATAAAGCTGTGCTAGCAGACACCTCCAAATAAAGACCATCCTATAAATAAAGGTCATTCTTTCTAAAACCGTTATTGATTATTTAGAATAAAATGACCTCCGAATAAAGACCATGCACTTGTCATTAAAGATCACAGTTTGTCTTTCCCACAGGTTTGACTGTAGTTAAATGTATATTGGCCATCGATTTCCAGCATGTTTTCATTATTCGTTTCATGTAAGACTTGGACACAGATCTATAGATGCAGCATACCCGAGGTTGCAATTGAGGCAGGTCATGATGACAATGAATGCAACCCAGCACACAGTCACCGGCGTAACTTCTCAGTGCAGACTCTCAGTCACAGAAGCCGTAAGAGTGTGCCGTACGATTTCCTTGGGAAGCTTACAGTAGCTGCACGAAAGATGCACTGTGTTCGAAAGTGCACGACTTCCGTCCGTACTTATATTATCCGCGGGATCCCAAAAATTCAAAGCAAATCATAAACTAAAATGTCGTATGACGCCATGGAGGGTCAAATGTCAAACAGGCATTAGGGCTACATAAAGATCGATAACCGAATGTCAAGAACTCTGAAGAGACAAATTAGCTACATACATGTGCATGCTGTATATACGCGCAGCATATGTGCTAGGGTAAGTTATGTAATGAAAAAAGTTAATTTGCAACAGAATTTCTTATGTATCTGTCAGCAAATAGATAAAGACATCCAAAATAATTGTAGAAAAGATCAAACGTACTACATTGTACCTCAAAATTCAGTTATAGCGGGGTTTACATATCTTAAACCTATAATTACAAATGGAAAGCGACTGAAACGCTTTCCATTTTTTTGTAATTATTTTTCGGGACGAGGTGTCGTATTTTTCACCAGTCCGAATTGAACGTACTTTATACCTCTCTACACGGTTATCTACCTGTAAAGTTGATTTTTTTCGACCATATTTGAGGTAAGTAATGTTTATTTTTCCTGATTGATTCATTTGATAGTTTAATTACAACAAAGAACAACATAATTATACATAGCTTATGCTATATGTTGTTAACAAATTTAATGCAATACAGTAACTTTTTTCAAGTTTTTGAACAAAAAATGAAATCGAAAGTAAAATTTCCAATGTTCTGATTATAGTTACTTAATTTAGTTAGTCATACAATAACAACACAACAAAGTACAGAACTTTCGTATAATACCAGGAACATACTATTTCTTAATTATAAATATATCATGACTTACCTTATCACCAAAAATTACCATATTCTTTCAGACCAATATTTAAAAACTGATTGAATTTGTAGAACAGTATTATATATACAGACATAATATTGAACGTACTTTATACCTCTCTACACGGTTATCTACCTGTAAAGTTGATTTTTTTCGACCATATTTGAGGTAAGTAATGTTTATTTTTCCTGATTGATTCATTTGATAGTTTAATTACAACAAAGAACAACATAATTATACATAGCTTATGCTATATGTTGTTAACAAATTTAATGCAATACAGTAACTTTTTTCAAGTTTTTGAACAAAAAATGAAATCGAAAGTAAAATTTCCAATGTTCTGATTATAGTTACTTAATTTAGTTAGTCATACAATAACAACACAACAAAGTACAGAACTTTCGTATAATACCAGGAACATACTATTTCTTAATTATAAATATATCATGACTTACCTTATCACCAAAAATTACCATATTCTTTCAGACCAATATTTAAAAACTGATTGAATTTGTAGAACAGTATTATATATACAGACATAATATATGGCAGACCAAGTTTATCGCTAAATGGAGACATGATGGAGATGAAAACATTGAACATTTCTACTATTATGAAGCTAAAAAATAGCTTATAAATTAACATTACAAAATTGAATAAAAATAACTGCTAAAAAAAACCCTGATAATTGATTATTATCTAATTATCATTAACATCTTGTAATCCATCATGATGCGCTGTTAATTCGGAATCTGTTAAAACTCTATTGCGTTGTGTAAACAAATATGTCAAAAGTTATGATGTCAGTCTTCACAAAAAACTTTTTTAAGCACTGGACATTCGGGCCAGGGAAAATGAAAAATTTACTGGACTGAATTAACTTTCAGTGGACCAAGATGAGAATACACAAAATTTATATAATTTGGCTATATCATATTTTTTAGAGTGATTTTTTGCCCTGAAAGGTTGTAAAATTATCACTGAAAAATTTACTGGACCGTCAGACCGCTGACCTTTTCAAATTTACTGGACCGATGGCTAATTTGGTGGACTAGGTCCAAGGACTGGTGCTAAATTCAAAGACTGTGACGTATACATTTACACAACTTTCATTGGCTGATTTATTGGTTACAAATAAAATGCATTCCTTGCACCAGTTGTGTCACACTTTGCTACTATAACTGATCAAGGGAAGTAACCACTACAGAGAGATTGAGTTCTAGTAAGGCTATGCGAATTTCATAGTTGGTCATTGTAACTGCAATATTAATTGTCTTGAATTGGGGGTAGTAAGGTTAAGAAACGAAGCTATAAAAAAGCGTTGCAACCGAACCATTAAATTGGGGACAATTGATAAATATGTGTTAAACATTTTCAAAGCTTTTTAAAAACACACATTTTCTTTATCACTTAATAATAGATCCATACAGGTCAAATCAGGTTGTTTCAGAAAAGATGAAAAGAAAGTAAATACTTATTAGTAAAAACAGATTCTCCCAATTTGATTATATATACACACAATCCCTGGGTACGACCTTGAAAACTATCCAATACTGATGCGCTGTCAATAATGAGCCACTTAATTTGATTATACAGGCAATCTCAGCAATCCATCCCCTCAGATTTTTTTTTAATTGCTGGAGACACATTCAGGAATTTTCCAACATGCTTTAGCATCAAAATATTTATAAAGTTCTTGCAGTTTTTCTCTGCTAACTCTATTCATTTTGAGTTTTCAATTTAATAGCCTAAAGGAAGCTACGCCACAGTTATTATCAAACCACATGTAGGACCAAGAAATCTATGGTTATATAATATAAAGGTAGCCTTGTTACCCCAGTGAACTGTAGATAAATTGTATCGAGCCAATCCAAAATAAGTGGTTGTTATAACAAGGTAGTTGTTATACAGGTGGTTTTAAATTAATGGGGCTAACTTTATGTGTATAGTGGTATCGTCTAGTCTTTACTATGGTACCATGGTCACCAAGTACCTGATAGCAGACTGGAATTCTCAAGTGCAATCATATTTTTACTGTAATACAAGATTAATGATCATGATGTATTAACATGTTTCAGAATTTACATTTATCAATATATTTTTCAGTTACAGAAGTGGTTCAGTTATGAAGTAATGGACCTTGTTAAATGACAGTAATTAACATATATGGGACAAGTTCTGTATTGTATTAGTGGATGTAGACAATGCATACAGTGACCAGTGCACTGATATGTGTTGTTGTAAGTTTCCTGTGTTTTTTGTTTGTTTTTGTTATTACATATACATAATTATATCACCTGAGCACATGGTGCTCAAAGGTGAACTATTAGGTTCTGTCTATATCCAGCATTAGGTGTCCAGTTTTTATGGGTCTTAGCCCTCTAGAGGTCACACTTTTGAATTGATCTTCAACAAACTTTGTCAGAGGGTATTTATTGTTATTAATAACTTGGAGATGTAATAAATTGGGGTCAATAGGGCCAACCTTGATAAAACTGTTCAATTAACTCTCATGAATCGATGTGACTGGTCTGGGTCAAATGTCAATCAGCCTTGAACAGAAGTGGCTTGAAACTAAACTTTAAAGAAATCAGTTTTATTCTATCAAAGTACAGTGAAGACTTGTTGCCTTTCTAATTGAAAGTCTAAATAGTGGTTGTATTTTACAAATATGGGGTATAAAATGGTTATAATGGACCTGATTATAATGAAGAATCGCATTCAATTAAGTTTTCATTTTTCCTTTTGATTGATTCATTAAAGGCCCTGTTAGCACTTTGAAATATTTTTTATCCTTCAGGAAGTTTAAGTAGACGCTTTGAAACATTATGATATCAAAGGTATAGTGCATAACTGAGGAAAATGCTATATTGAATGAAGGCTCTTGAAATCGGAGTTGCCACCATGGGAACACATACTGTATTTTTTTTAACAGTTTTGAAAGATTTTTTTTTCATACAGTTTGGAGTTTAAATAATTATACTTGTTTTCCATTATTTAGATATCAACAGTGGTCTCTCGTCATACTGTTTTTACATGTGAATGTGAAAGTCTTATTGAAGTGACCAATTACTGTCCCAATAATGGCGTTATCGAATGGAAATGCAGAGCACAATGCAAGAAATGTGCTGAAGGGAAAATATACCACTGCGCTAAGCGATATGTCTCGACGAAAATACCTGACTATGAGTATGGGAGAGAGTCGTTCACTGATGGTTGTGCTATAGAGAAGAAATGTAAACAAGGTAAATGTTATTGATTAGATTAGAATTCCATTCCACATATCACTATTTATCAACAATAATTCAGTTGTAGTCAGTTGACTTAACCAGTGTTCCAATTAAGTGTATCCCTGCTTCCTCTTCATTCTGTAGATGATGAAGAAGTCCTGAAGAAATGTCTTAAACTATCTCTCAATAAGATACCCCCAGTAGCCAAGTTGACTGATTTAGTGCAATAATGCTGATGAAATTATCTATAAATAAAAACAACTGCAGACTTAGTGTTGGCCCACCCACTGAATTTAAACATTATGTCATTAACAATTAAGCAAACGTGGCACAATTTTCAATCATGAAGAAAAAATCTTCTTAAGTACTGGTAACCTTCTTCCTGGATTAGAAAGGAGAAAATTTGAAATTTAGAGCCACCTGATTGGCCTAAAATGTTGGACAAACACTAATTACACGGTGGTTAACCTGCTCGGACTTTTTTTAATCAAATCAGCATCCCCAGACTATTTTTGATTGAGCAAAGGACTTTTAATGAATATCAAGCTAAAAGTTTAGACAGGTGTGTTCAAAATATTTGATATTTATATGTTCTACTTATTTAATTTTAACTATTTATGTGCGACGGAACGGCACAAATGTGTATTAACAAGAAAATAATGTTAAATCAACATCACAGAGAACAGAGTCTATGCACAAATGTAATCGCATTTTACCTCGCAAAATTGGGCGATAATGTCGAGTGAAGGAATAAGATGTCAATTTCTACAAAGTTTTCACGTTTTTCAATCGATATGGTTACTGAACTGATCAATAATAATTTATCAAATGTTATTTATCGGGTATTTATCCAGTCAAAATTCGGTTCATTGTTGTTAAAGAGAAAAAACAACAAACTTAGCAGTGAAGGACTTCTAGTGATCATGGAAATGGACTAGTTATGATCAGTTTCTTAGGATCGTTAAAAAACTGATAATTTGATATCTGAAAGACCCAAGTTTGACTACAGCACCTAGGCAATGTACTATACATATATTTTAGAGCAATAAACATGCATGTCTGAAAAATCGGTGTGCTTTCTTAGTAATTCAGGCAAATGTTGATGCACTTTCACTTTCGCTTTAGAAACTTCAGACTATTTCTCGATGTAAAGAATAGATTTACAAGAAATTGTTAATTATTTTGAATGTATGGAAAGAACAGACATGTTAAAGTTCCGTGGTACAGAAATTGTAAAATTTGTACATGTTTTTGCGCCTGAATCAGGATGTTTGTCCATTGTTTTTAAGAAATTATTCAATAAAAGTCCTTTGCTCGATCAAAAATAGACTGGGGACGCTGATTTGATCCAAAAAAGTCCGAGCTGGTTAACCACCGTGAATTAGATTAAATCTACAGAGCCTGTCTTTATGTCAAGTTGCTGCAATAGTAATTGTTTTATCAAACAAATTGGCTTTAAAAGAAACAAAAATCAATATTGAAAAATTACACAATAAAGTAAAAGGATTAAATATGATAAGTATGGTATTCAAAACTTGACATATGTACATATACGTCATTATTTTATATGTAAAGGGTATATGTACCAAACTCGTGATAAGTTATTTCCTCCTTGAAGTTTAATCTGTAATCAGCCTACCTTGATACAACCAGCTGCATTTAACATAGCGTCACTGGCTATTTATCAAATTTCACCTATATATAGCTATGATGTGTTATTGTATTTTTCCATGGTCAACAGACTTGATAAATTAGCATTGATATTACCGTATTTATGAAAGTCAGGGTGACATGCATTGTAACCAACTTAAGTTAGCATTATAAAAGTTTTCATTAAAATTTTGTTTGTATTAGGTTTTAGTAGTTTTTTGTTTTGTTTGACCCAGTAGAAATGTATGCTGGATACTGCTACTATATTATATATTTACTTTGTAGGACTGGATATTGATAGCAAAATTTATTTTGCGATATTTACTAAGATATTGCAGTATATTACCATATATCGTGAACATTTAATTGTTAATTAAATTTCATATAACATAAACTTTAATTACTTACCAGTACTGTATTATTTTGCTTTCTTTGGAAAGACTTTTCGTGACTTTTTACTGTGCTACATACTTAAAGGGGCATGTCCTGGAACTGAAGCGTCTCGAATATAAATCCAATTGGTATCATTTGAATGCCTCAATTAATTAATGAAAGTCCTGTAAAATATTTACGAAATATCCTGCTAGTTGACTCAAAACACACATTTCAAGATTTACCAAACCTGCCGATTACACCTTAGAAAATATTCGTCATTTTCATAACTCGACCCTTTCGGGATCTGTCAAAAGCGGAAAAAAAGTCAACAAACTGTGAAATGGTAAGTATTGCTCATGTCATGTTCATTGTTTGCGATGTAAAGCTTATCTATCGATCAATTATAGGTAAATATCATTGTTTTGCTGCTTGAAAGGCAGCGCGCACGCTAAGTTAAATTCTCAGACGAATCGGAAATATCATTGGCGTCAATAAAAGGCTGTAAGCCTTTTATTTAAACCGGCATATAAATACCCATGCGCGCGTTATAGGGCCATTTTTGAAGGCACATTCTTCTTTGACTTTTCGGTAATAATTGTTTTTACAAGTGATAAAGGCATTTTGGTGTATAAAACTCAGCAGTTCCAGGGCATGCCCCTTTAAAACCTATATTGGAATAAAGATTCAAGTAAAAGAATACAATGACTTTTAAAAAAGAAATTTACCACAAAGTTGCCTAGTTTTAAAAGATTTCATACAAAACTATATGTCATTATATTCTCAGTTTGTCTAGACAAGAAAAAAGTAACAACTAGTTAGTTAATTGTAGGTCTAACTCTGTAAAAAGACTAGTTCAATCACACTTTTCTTTGAAAATTGAAGTATATAAAATATTGCAAAAATACTAGTATTTGGAAATCATTCTATAATAATATTGCAATAACCAGTATATTGGGGTATATTGTACACTCTTTTTCGTGTCTGTTTCAGGAGAGGAGCCTGTTTTGACGTTTATAGTGAACCAGAAGAAAGTGAAAGACCCTGAAGTTTATTGTGAAAAATGCTACAATAAAAACAAGTATAATCCAAAAGTACAGAGAAATTCTTCAACATATTCACAATGTGATTTTACAAGAGAAAATAGATGTACAAAAGCTAACCATAAAATAGCATGTTCTGATCCAGGATCTTCCTCAGATAGATCATGTCGGTGTGATGCACGGAGGGGATATATGCCTGAAAGTGGTGAAAATGGGAAAATGTGCAGCACTGAAAACTGGAGTTGTATTTTTAAAGATTGTTCTGCTGCTGATGAACAAATGCTTTTAAGTATGTATATCACTGTATTTATAATATTGTAATTATTATAATGCACTTTATCTAATTTAAAAAAATATTCTGAAATAAGTTTACTTGTGTAATTGTGTAGACACATAATTGTATGAAATGTTGATATCATGTCAGATTTGAGAATTGCTTTCCGGAGCGGCCGTCTCTTGAGCAACAACAACATAATTTTTACTTCTCACAAAAAGTGTTGCTTTAGAGAGGTTGCACTGTATACATTATATGATAATTATATAATGTATGTATCATAATTATTATCTGTTCTTTTTTTATTTTCATTGTATCTTTTACAGACTATACATGTGCATCATCTTGTCCTGAAGGTACAAATCGGTCTGAAGAATCTGATGATTGTGCGCCAGTCAGGACCAGGTTATTTTTAAATAATCTTGAACCTTTTCATTTATTTATGCATTAGGATTTTAATATGTGCCTTGTAGTATTTCTGCAGATTCCAACTTATTTAGTTTTTTATGCCCCCGTATCGATAGATCGGGGGCATATTGTTTTTGGCCTCTCTGTTTGTCTGTTTGTACCAAACTTTAACCTTGCCTATAAAATCAAAACGCCTGCACCTACATCCATCAAACTTCATATGTAGGTTCCTCATGACAACCTCTACAGGACCTGTGCATTTTCAGGTCAGTAAGTCAAAGGTCAAGGTCACAGGGTCATTGTGTTTAAAAAAACGACATTTTTTTTAGGATACTACTCCTACATTTTTCATGGGATTTTGACGAAACTTTCACAGACTTGTTGTTACCAAGGACCACCACACATATATTCCGGGTTTTGTGATTCGATCATTTTTGACGGAATTATGGCCCATTTTTTTTGTGTGATTGTAACAGCGAAATACTCTTGTTTCCTTGTTTTCTCAAGGGATTTTGATAAAACTTTCATGGAACTATTGTTATCGAGATACCCAATGCATGTTGTAAAGGTTTTATGATTCTTTAAATTTTGACGGAATTATGGCCCATTTTTTTTGTGTGATTGTAACAGCGAAATACTCTTGTTTCCTTGTTTTCTCAAGGGATTTTGATAAAACTTTCATGGAACTATTGTTATCGAGATACCCAATGCATGTTTTAAAGGTTTTATGATTCTTTAAATTTTGACGGAATTATGGCCCTTTGTTTATTTTGTGCATATGTAATATATGGAGAAATAATCTTTTTGCAAATACTTCTGTATTTTTCAAGGGATTTTTACCAAACTTTGATAGAAGTATTGTCACCATGTTCACCAGCACATGTTGTTAGGGTTTTATGATTCGATCATTTTTAGCAGATTTATGGCCCTTTGATTGCCTGTACCGAAATTTAACATTGCCTATTAAATCAAAACGCTACCACCTGCAATCATCGAACTTCATATCTTGGTTCATCATGACAATCTCTACAGGACCTACAGGGGCGTTTTCAAAAAGGGCAACCGGAGGGGCCACGGTGTTTATAAAACACATCTTGTTGTATGTTAAAATTAAAGTAGGTCTTATTTTACCTGGATTGATGTCTTATCAATGAAATTGACTTTTACTTTCATTATAAACATTCCAAAATTTTCATTTTTAATCACGAAGTACATACAGAAATATAGCACAGTATAATGAGTATTTTTCGGCACAGCTGTATTAAAACTGAATTTGACCTACATTTGAACCAATGAAATTGTTAGATACAAAATTTTCAGCTGAATAAGGCTGTTTGTCATTGGTTAAACAAGTTGTCATTGTGAAATTTTAGGGCAGAATTCGTAATTGTTAGTTGTTCGTTATTGTCTGAAAATAATTCAATAATCAAAATCTACAACCGATCGAAACATTTAAACCATGCATAATAAACTCAAGAGTATTGTTTATCACCTGAATGTCACTTGGTTTAAAATATCTAAATGTCAAATCTGTCTGATCATGTTGCATGCACTGGCGAAACCAACTTAAACAAATAAACACACAAAGCTTTAAAAAAACATGTGAATCGAGTAACCACCACATACTGATGAGTTATGCTAGTAACAGATCTAGTGTTTTTGTATGGTAAACAAAAACAAATATGACAGTATGAGCAACATCTGCCTGAATGTAGATATATTTAATTTACTATTAATTTGAATCAAACTATTAGTTATTTTTTGCTTGCATTGTTACAGTAATTTTCACAAGTTTACGATTTCCTGACATAGCTGGTGAGAAAAAGAAGAAAATATAATCTTGACCTATGACTGAGTACATTTACCCAAAAATCAATACAATCAATTATTTCCAGTAACAAAGTGTCGTCATGCTTGACTTTGCCAATGCCCGGAAATTGTACATCTATATGGCACTAAGTTTGTACTGTATCTGCGCCGATTATCTTTTTTTAAAGTTATTTCTTGTTTTCAATGATATTGCAAAAAAATAAGAAAAAGCATCTGACAACATTTTTACGAGATCTGGCTAAAAAAGGCATTATGTAAACATTGTTTTAGAGCAAATAGAATCTATTTCTTATATTTTACATTCATTTTATCAATTGTTCTGTATTACTAAATTCAAAAAGCTAATGGGCCTTTAAGTCTGAACTTCACTATATTTGCAAACTCATTTTATGTGAAGCAATTTGTTTTGTCAATATAACTTTATATATTATAAGTTAAATAATTTGCATCCGTAACAAGTTATTCTTGGCTATTGACTCAAATGAATAAGCTGAATGTGACATTTTGGACCTATCTGGTGTTTATTGAATTTTAAGTTGCATGAAAGTTTTGTTATAATAAAGGAATAAATATGAACACATATTGAAGAACAGGTTAGTGCATTATGAAATTTAAATAACACACAGCATATGACACTAGCAATAAGCACTGCAATGTACACAAATACCCGGCAAGCAATGCAAAATTGACCGCACAAATAAATCTCAAATGTCGAATGAACACACAAATTATGTGTACTGTAATAATGTACTATTAATGAGATGTATTATAACTTGATTTTTCTATTGAAACAGAAAAACAAATCCAACTACTGATTTCAAAATCAGTAAAACAACACCAAAGCAAATTATCACTACAAGTGAAACCAGAATATCTCCTACAACAACAAAGCAAATTGTGAGAAGTACTGAGCCTAGTGTCACTAATAATACTGGTCTAAGTAAGAGTGACTTACATTAATTATATAAACCTTTAGTTAAATATGTAATTTCTGAAATCTTGCTTTAGAATGACAATTTGTTGATCAAACATGTTGGGCATTCTGATTTTCTTGCAATTAACGACGTAAGTTCAAAGACTGTGAAATTATTTTTGGCAAATTCCATAAGACATTGTATCAATGGAGTACTTAATACTTTCTGTGAAAATTAATATTCAAGCTTCACAGTCATCAACATCGTACAAAATGACTTGGATACTGCAATTCAGTAGTTTACTGATGAAATCTGTTGTTATAGCAGTAGGCTTTTTGTTAAAAAAATTCCCCGTTGTTTGATTATTATTTTCTGATGAAAATCGGAGCAGATTTTATGTTGTCTGAGAACCGGCTGCCGTATCATATATTAAAGTCGCTCTATAGCCAAGGTAATTGGGCGACTTTCCAGTTCCAATGCTAGAGGTAAACCTAGGTGTACGTCTGGGTAGAACCTTTAATCTTTAATAAGCTAGCTGGACTGCTTCCTGGGCTGACTTTGTTTGGCAAATAAAACCATTAATGCAAGATATGTCATTGAAACATGTTTTATACAAGTATCCAGTATTTATCCAAATGATAATAATTCAATGTTCCAGTTTCTTAGAACAAGACTGTCTGCCTTAAACAATTCCTCCCAGCATTTGTGAGCCATCCACAGCTGGCGATCTGAAGATATAGGTACATGGCCTAATGTTTACTGTTGAATGACATTGTTAAAGTTCAGGTTTCCTAATTGAGTACTACATATGTACCGTACCTGACATCAGAAAGATTTTCAACCTTTCAATACTGGCCCTTACGCTTGAATAAGTGTGTGGAAATCAAGGATGAATATCTTGCAGACCTAAAAGAGGGAACTCTTTATTAATATGCTCAGTTTACTTTATGTTCATAATATTGCAATTCTTTCAGAATGTTATATAACCAGAAACACATAGTACTTCTTTTCATATGTTTTCAGTTGTTAGGATCACTGTGGGGATAATTGTTTCGGCGATGGTTTTAGCGATTTGCTGTAAATGTATGTAAATATCCACAAGATATGAACAAATTAGATACATGCAGATTAATAGATAGTTTGCAATATAATTTTCTGGTTCCTTTTCCGTAAGGTATTCATAATTACTCTACCTGCAAAGCATCATTAACAAAGCTTTCAGTTTACTTGGATTTATAGACAGCAAATTCCATTTCAAGTACATCTTAATTTTATCATCATTATGAGTAGGAAAGTCATGATTCCTGTGTTGTTGACTGCTACTTATTTTTGTTCAGCATTTTTCAAGTTTGTGATGCATATTGAATAATGCTTGGCTATTCATATGCTTTCTTTTTTCAGATAAACTGTTGATATATTGTTGTAGAAAATGCCAGTCAACACTTTCAAACTGTGAGATATTTTTTATCTTAATGCACATGCATACATTAAAATGTTGCGATGTACTCGGTAGATATATTGGTAAAATCAAAATGCTTCCACCCACAGTCATCAAACTTCTTAATTATGTTGGTTTCTCTTGATAACCTCTACAGGACCTGTGCATTTTAAGGTCAGTAGGTCAAGGCCACCTGGAGGGGCTTAGTGTTTCAAAAAAACATCTTTTTTGATATTGTTTTTAAAAAAAATTGAAATACATTATTATATTGATTTTCGAACAGGGTTGCTTGCAACCTTGTTCTTGATTACTACCAGTTTTCGACGCTCACTGAATCAAATTCTAAAAATAGAAACTAATGGCTTCCCCTATCACAACCAAAGAAGAAGTTCTTCACCAAACGCCAAAAAAATAGTTCTAAGGAGAAGACGGTATTCGGTCATATCTGGTTCAAACTGTCCATATAAAAACGACTTTGGTGTTAAGACTATACGTAAAACCTGTTGCTTAATGAATGGAATGAAATGAAATGCGTTAGATAAAAGTTATCAAAAATATAGTATACTATTGACAGCCGGTTTATGTCTATATCAAAAACGAACTGTACTATGGCAAGGAGGTTGTAGGTGCAACTTACGGAGTGAGAGGTACTAGGATCGATACCCGGTCGGAACATATTTTTTTTTTTTTTTGATATGAACATTTTTATTTCTCAAATAATTAGCTAAGATATCGAAGAGAAAGTACAGTTAAAAAATGTATTTAAATAAGACAAAAAAAATCCACACGAAAGACAAAATCATAATTATATGCAGTCTTCATGAAAAATTTATAAAAATATTATCAATAATCAAAAAACTGCCTGAAACATGTAAATAAATTACTATTATTTTCAGTGATAAATACGATATCTGACCTATGTCGGGCCGGTATCATAATTTCGTGGCAGCTGCGGCGTGGGTTCTAGTGTTTTGTACAACATCGGACCGACATCGGGCCAACATGCTTAATAAGGTGTTCAAACTAGTAGTATCCAAATTATTCAAACGATATTAGAATAAATAGCTTTATTGAAACATAATTTCATATGAATAGGTTCTACTCAGAAAAAATACATAGGTGCATCATATAAATATCGGGCCTGTTTTAAAGGTTCATATGAAAATTACAGTAGTAACAAGGTACATATAATACATACTAGTTAAGAATTGATAACTATGTATTCATTGTAAGGTATGGCCTGCAGCGACCGGGAATGGAACCCGGACCGCCGGGTTACATATTCAGTGCACTAACCACTGGACCACGGTCGTGACTGTGTGTGTGGTACTGTGTTGCTGATAATACAATTGTCTAACCTCAAGATCAAACCCTGTTCTTCAAGCTCTATCAGCGCTTTGATTATACATATTACTACTATAGATAACTTTCCATAGCTGTCACTTGCTCAGCGTGTATGAATTTAGATGCAGACCAAAGTACTACGTTTTTCTATATTCGCCATGCAAAAGTTAAACTAGTTCCTGTTCTGTCTTTCTCTTTCCATGAGCATGTTCAGTACTTTGATTATGGCTTACACTCATTCACTCAAAACACATACACTGAATATATATGAGAATAAACGGTTTGTATTATTCTGTTGATTCACATGAAATAATTATGTATGCACAGTTTTATAAGGATTTTTGTCAATTTAACAAATTGATGTAACTGTATGGTTATTGCCATAGTAACATATTTCAACTTCTAAAGCTGAGGCTTTACTTTTTGTGTGTATATGTCCTAAATTGACTGAAGATACTACGGGAACATCCTGTTGCATACGTTTTCCGCTTTCGATCTATGAATCACTTGAGCAATCAAACAGATGTTCACAGAATTTGACATGTCATGTTAGTACTGGTAACTAAGTGAACCAGGTGTTCTGGCTAAGTAATTATTCTGCTGGACTATTGATGGGGCAAAGCTCATATAGTTATACACTACTTTTTCTACTTACAATTACGTAACGCCTCTTACATCCGCGTTGAAAAAAAATAGTAACACTTGTTGTATAAGTATACACTGCAGTTTTTTTATAAAAGTTGGAGATATATTACAAGATTCTGTTCACTTTGAAAGCGTAGAAAAAAAGTATAATAATTAAATATTCATCGGCACAAAAATTTCATTCATAATCTATTAAGGTAACAAAATTTACTGCATATTGAAAATAGTTCAATCAATAAAGCAGTTCAGAAACACCATATTCCCTCTGAAAAAGTGAGATTACATAATGACATGAAGTCAGAAGTAAGATGAAGGCAATGAATTTGTGTTGGTTTTCAAAATGTGTAGTAGCTTGTAATTTCTCATGGTATGTCATGACTTTAGCATTAGAGATAGAAGTATGTCGTCAAGGCAAACAGTTAAAAGGTGTAGCGTTTCCGTGGTAATTGTTATACCCCTCAAACGAAGTGTATATGTGCAACACACAATTTTCATGCCCAGCGATGCACTCATTGCAGAGTTATGTCCTCTTGAACTTAGCCGTATGATGCATTCTAATTGTCAAAGCGGTGGCGGAGGTATTATCATATTCACCTCTGTGACAGCTCTAGTGGTTAATTGGTCTAAATGATAAAACAGGCCTTATTTTTTAAGGATGGTTTTATCTAATCCATATAAACTTCACTCCTGACAGTACTCTCAGTGCTTCGATTTATAAAAGCAAAGAATGGAATTCGAATGTTGTACTTTTACACAAAATAAATGAGTTGGCAGGCAGGCCATCAACACAACCATTGAAATTACATTTTTTTCAAGTTAGGAGACAAGCCAGTCTTTCTTAGAAACTAAGGAGCTGAGGACGGTTGTAATTTTTATTTACATACAGTTATTTAAATGCCTTTCGATATTGTTGTTGATGTGTACCATAATTAAATACCAAATACCTGAAACCTTGTCACAGAAGAACTTATGAAACTAACACTAGATACACAAACCAGTCAGATAATGAAGACTCGAGTAGATTAAGAATGGACATACATGTACCTGTAAATCCTAAATCTCAACAACCATAATAATATTGATATTTTTACAATACTATGTTTTCATTGATTTATATTTTTTAAATTTATTTATAATAAGTTTGGTACAAACTTTTAAGCATGAGTTGCATCTAATATTTCTGTTGGATTTAAATTCAGGAATAAGGACAATAGAAACTTATTTGTTGCATCTAGGCCTAGTTATTTAAAATTTTCAATGACTTCCCTACCAAACTAATGTAACTATTCCACTTACGGTACTCAATTAAATGACACAATTTGGACATACTTTGTGTAAGTTTGTTACTTAGATATGTATCATATTAAAAATTATGTTCCAATTTCATGTTAACAGGTTCAACAGGATCAAACATTACGAACAATTGTACTACAAATTACCTTGGTACTGTTAATTATATCAATGCAGAAAATGTCAGCTTTCAAGTAAGATATGTTTATACCTCTAAAATATGCTTCACTTTTACAATGAATCCTTTTCCCAGTTTTCCCCAAGCTTTACCTGACTTGCCTGTGTTTGCCTTTACATAGTTCATCTGTTTCAACAATTAGATTGATATATGAATGACTCATCTGAAAAATAGACTGTGTCAAATTATAAAAAATAGTATGTACGATGCCTAGCTGTTAGAGTCAAAACATGGTATAAACTTAAATTATTGGTAAAATTAATTAGGGTATGCACAAGAGTTTGCACATTTTCTGAATCTCAATTCAAAATATTTTTGTTAATCAGTTATAGCTCAAGTTTTTCAATGGGTGATATTACTTATGGTAATAATTATGTTACTACACTTAGTCCTTGTAATTATCACCCCTTTCGTAGAAAAGGGGGTATATTACTTTGCACATGTAGGTCGGTCGGTAGGTCGGTCCAGGCAAACGATAGTCCACTTATTGGGTATTGGAAGGTTCTGTGGCATACAAGAGGACACATGTGGAGTACTTAAGGGTCTTCCTGGTTTTATTGGGTATCAAATAACAAAAGAAATACAAATGTCCGTTGGTCGGCACGTCCGTCCGTCCATAACCAAAACTTATCCGGGCAATAAATAGAGAACTATTTGGCCTAAGCTCCTCAGATTTGGTTGGGAGGTTGGTCATTACATGTAGATGACCATTATTGAGGTCAGTAGGTCGAAGGTCAAGGTCATACTAACCAGTTGGCCTTATTGGGGCATCAATGTTTCACGTACACTTTTTGTTATTGCAAAATGTATGTATAGTCAAAGTGCATTACATTGTCCATGCCAAGATATATTGGAAAAATTAGTATAGTACAAGTGAATTCGATCATTATTCTTTGCAAAAGATCTAGCAAATTGGAATGCTTCAACATTTCAAATGTCATTTAATATCTATAAATGATTTAAACCATTTTATTTCTGTATTGAAGTTTGTTGTGAAACATTTTAGCCTTAATTACTTGCAATATATTATACTTTCAATTCTAGTGATTTTAGAATTGTAAATGTTTCAATGAATTGTTTAGCGAGCAACTACATATGAAGGTCACGAGCGTAATGATGATAGTCAAGATGATGGTGATGTCAATGAAACAACAAGCTTATATCAAAATGCAGATGAACCTGGAAGTACAGAAAGCCAAAGGAGTCAAGGGGAAACACCACAAGGAAGTGCCAACCCTTTACCTATTAATTCTGGTAAAACATTATCTAAATTACCTGTTTGTCCCTTTCATTCAGAGAGCAACAAAGTAACAAAGATGGTGTTGTTTATTCTTCTAAAAGTTAGTATTAATGTTTGAAGAATCAGTGAAGTAATTAATGTAAGACTGGAAATTTCTGTCACATGTATAATTTAATTAAATTTGTAATCTAGCAGGTGTTGGTGGAAGTGACTCTCAGCAGACGAACAGGGATAAAGGAGGACGAGGCAAGGCACCAATCGCTAAAATAGAGGTAAAGATGTGTTTCTTCTATTATTATGTTATTAATTGAATTTCTCATTTTGTCCACCTGTAGGAATACTGAACATTCTGGAATGGTCCTTCGCAATTTATTGATGCCAATAATGTACCTTACCTGTCAACAAACATGGCACGCGATATACAAAACAGACCATGGAATAAAAAAACAAAAAAAAACACAATATCTGTAAACCAACTATCTAAGCTTATACTTCCAAAAGTGACTTGTACAATATCTAACACAGCAGCTTAACTTCAAACTTAACAGCGCCACTCACTCACACTCAGTCATAAAAATATGTCAACAATTTATATAAGTAATATTATTTTTCTTCTTCAATGAATAAATGTACGTAAGGTTGGCCCAACAAAACTAATTTTTACAAAACATACTTTGTAGCGTTGTTGCAGAACGTTCCAAAGCGGTATCCTTTTGAGAAACTATGTTTTGTACTCAAAACAATTTTTTGCTAATGTCTTGAATGGTGTCGGGCTGGGAAGCTAGTTTTTTTTAGGAAAGTGGATTATTGTATGTTTTTCCTAGGAATTCTTCTCTAATCTTTGATTCATATATAGCAAACCATTTAAACACCTTGGCACATCATGCTTTAAAAATCATGACAAGACATGCCATGAATATTCATGTGGCAGAGTTATCTGCTTTTCCATATTAGTATGTAAGTATTTGTTTATCCTTCTATCCTGAGGTAGCATTATGCGGAAGATACGATTTTATTTCACTGTTTTCATTCAAATTACATTTCTTACCTTTAAGGAATTATCATCATTCGATGAAGAGATAAATGAATATACTGAAAAGGTAAGTTCTCTTGGTGAAGTTATAAAGTTTATTTTGCTCAATAGTATCAAAACATAAGAAGACTATGAAATATTATCTTTATTTATTTTGCCTATGAAATTATGAAGTATGTATTTCAGCTTCAAAAGTATTTTTGCTACTGATTTGCATTTTACGTAAAACGTTGTATCCATATGTACTGGCAAAATTCTTCACGCCTGACGTCGTCATATTTTAGGCAAAGCAGTCCACAAAACACTAGTAGTTGTGCTCTGTTTTTCAACCTCTTCTCCGTAAAACTCAGTTTTCTACTTGAAATTTATCACTTTTACCTGATGCTATTTAAACCATTTATGCCTTTAATTATATGCACGGTTGACAAAACAGTTTTAAAATAAAAGTACAAACGGACTAACAACTTTGGTCTGGATGAGCTTTTAGGATCGATGGATGTCCATCGTCCGTCCACAATTAGTTTGTTTACACCCTAGCATCTACAGCTCTTAACCAATCTTCATTAAACTTGGTCACAATGTATATGGCCACAATATCTCGGCCATGTTTGATTATGGGTGACCTCGGAGAAGGATTTTAAGAGTTATGTGCCCTTGACTTAGGAAATTTGCTATATTTTAGCTTGTTTACACTCTAGCGCCTTCATTTCTTCACCAGTCTTAATCGTATTTACAGTGAATGTGTATAATGATAAGGTCTTTAGCAAGTTCAATTATGGGCAAAGTCGAGCTTGAACGTCAAGAGTTATGAGCCCTTGGTATAGAAAATTTGCTATAGCTTCACTTTTCATAATCGAGATGCACAAAATGTACATCTACCTGTATCCAGTATTAATGAAAGTTGGAATTCGTTTTGATTAAAATCTGTGTTAAAACAGAAATTAGATGAAACAAATTTACCTGGTCATTAATTGAAGTTTAGTTGTTCTCAGGTGAGCGATATAAGACCATCTTGGCCCTATTGTTTAAAATAACTTGGCATAATAGTTAAACACTACCAGACGATGTGCAGTGCACAAGACCCAGGTCTGTAGCTCCAAGGTCAAGGTCACACTTTCAGGTCAAACGACCTTGTCCGGGCTGTATTTTCCTTACGCATTAACATATTTGAAAATAACTTTGCATGATTGTTAAACACCATGGGACAGTGTACAGTGCACAAGTAGCTCACACTTGAGGGTCAAACGTCAAAAAAGAGTATCATAGCCCTTGTCCGGGCTGTATCTCGCTAAGGCATTGACATATTTGAATATAACTTGGCTTATTTTTTAACAATATGAGACATTGTATCATGCTTAAGACTCAGGTCAAAAGCTCCAAGGCCAAGGTGACACTTGGGGGTCAAAGGTAAAGAAAGGGATCTATTTTTGTGTCCGCTCTGTAACTTTGTCATTCCTTGTTGGATTTGGAATTACTTTGTACAAGGCAGTAATATTAACCTACATGAGTCGATGAGTCATGCGCAAGACCCATGCCCATAGGGAAAGGTTCAATGTCACAGATGTCAAACATTGAAAAGAGTATTACAGAACTTGTCCAGGCTGTATCGCCCGTATGCTTGACATTATTAAAAGTGACTTGGCATAATACAATGAAATGATGTGTTCTGGGCAACACCTAGATAATTGCCAGATCCATTGATCAAAGGTCAAGTTTACACTTTCGGTCAAATGTATTTTCTTTGTCTGGGCTGTACCTTCTGTTTACATTCAACGATTTTGAAATTACTTGTTATAAAAGTTTACTTTAATGAGATAATGTGTCATGAACATATCCCTCGTAGTTCAAAGGTCAAGGTCACAAGCTTTCTTAACAGCGGGCTCGACAGGTTGCCCTTAGGCATCTAGTTTAAATAAAAGGAAAAACAAAACGGTATGTACTCAGATAGAATGTTTGGGTCAGCTGTATCTGATTTAGATGTAAGGGTTTGATTAAAGGCTTGGTTTAAATACTTCTTGTTCCGTGTGTTAAACCATGCAAATTAGGAAGCTAAGGTCCGCATTTATTCTCACAGAGGTAAGCAGTTGAACTGACATTGGTATGAGGCTGATAATTCTTATTTACGTTTATCAAACAACAGAAATGATTTCAATTTCCAACTGTGTGTGAAATAAGATACCACTTGTTCGTTAACACTGATACCAGAGACATAGATCTATGTCTCTGCTAATAATACATTGATAGCTTTGAGTTCTGCATTACAGGCTGTTACTATTGAATTGATGTCTAAGACTACATAAAGAAGATTAGTAATGTTCTCCAGAGTGGGAATATGCCAAACAATGAAGTTATTGACACAGTATTTGATTGAATTGGAGGAAAATTATGAAATTGTAATATCATTTAAACGTCTGATTTATCTTACGTCGTTAATTCGTAACATTGTCTATAAGGCTGTTTAGATTTCTTAGAGTGACATTTCATATGATGTTCTACTCACTGTAACTCACAGTGATTTTATAATGTTTCATTTTGGTATTGTAATGATTTATTGTTTGTCCGTCTGTCTGTTTGTACCAAACTTTAACCTTGCCTATACAATCAAAACGCTTGCACCTACATTCATCAAACTTAAAATGTAGGTTCCTCATGACAACTTCTACACGACCTGTTCATTTTCAGGTCAGTAGGTCGAAGGTCAAGGTCACGGGGTCATTGTGTTTAAAAAAAATCTTACATTTCTTAAGGATACGTTTCCTACATTTTCCATGGGATTTTGATGAAACTTTCACAGACTTGTTGTTACCAAGAATCCCCGCACATATATTCCGGGTTTTGTGATTCGGAACTATGGCTCTTTGTTTATTTTGTGCGATTGTAACAGCGAAATACTCTTGTTTCCTTCCTTTCTCAAGGATTTTGATAAGACATTCATGGAACTATTGTTGTCAAGATATGATAATTTTTGACGGAAATATGGCCCTTTGTTTATTTTGTGCATATGTAATATATATACAGAAATATAAAAAATATAAATATAAAAATATAAATTTCTTCTATGATACTCCTCCTACATTTCTCAAAGGAATTTGATGAAACTTTCACAGACGCATTGTCACCAAGAAACCCAGTACATATATTCCGGGTTCTGTGATTGGATTGTTTTGGAAGGATTTATGGCCCATTGTTTATTTTTAGCATATGTAATAGAGAAATTCTCTTCTGTGCACAACTCCTCCTAAATTTCTCTAGGGATTTTTACCAAATTTTGATAGAACTATTGCCATCAAGTTTCCCAGCACATATTGTCAGGGTTTTGTGATTCGATCATTTCTAACAGATTTATGGCCCTTTGTTTGTCTGTACCAAACTTTAACCTTGCCTATTAAATCAAAAGGTTACCGCCTACAATCATCAAACTTCATATCTTGGTTCATCATGACTATCTCTACAGGACCTGTGCATTTTCAAGTTAAAGGGCAACCGGAGGGGGCATTGTATTTTTAAAACACATCTTGTTACAGTTATAATTGAGAATAGACAATTTTTGCTACAGCATTATCATGTGTTCATACAAAAAGTATGCTTTACTAGTATGTATTAAGTTGATATTTTTTAACAATAATTGGTTTAGATGTAACCATAACATATTGTATTACATGTACCTATGTTTTTATACTTAGATATTTTGTTGCGTTATTTTATATACGCATACATGTATTGGAGTTATTAACTGTGATGTCAATTGTGTATGTAAATATTGGTTGTGAGTTTTTGTTAATTTAAACATCCTATGTATGTTTTTATCATGTTACAATCATCCAGCCATTTACTATTGGATTCATGAAAAGACCATAGTTCTATTTAATCATGTTAAATTTATGATTTAAGTATGCTTTGAAATCATTTCCTTAATGTATCAGTATTTATAACAAATTAAATCACTCAGTTACGTCATTGTATGGTTGAGTTTTGTGATATCATAATCTTATACTGTGCAATCTGAATTGATGTAAAATTAATATGTGTCAATATAATCATAGGCTTTCTTTACATTACCATTTGTGTATATCATTGAATGATGTGTTATGGTATATCTCCAAGTAATCTGAAACGGTAGCCTTATGTTTGTGCCATGATAAATGTAAAACGTTATAAAATGCAAATAAGCTCAAAGTACGCTCAATACTTCTATAAATGTAATTACATGTTCAATGTATACTCCTTTTGGAACATTCCTTGTTGGTTTTAAAATCTAATTCACCGCTCATTTTTATACCCTTGCGTCGATGTCATATTGATAACTATTCATTATTACGCAAGGACCGGAACCGACAGGGCGGCGGAGTATGTTTATACGTTAGAAGAGACTTGTCTTTTGATCCATGTAAAGAACTGAATCATGAACACTTAGAAGCTTTATGGATATCTTTATTGTTACCAAAGTCTAAACCTATAATTTGTGGTGTATTATACAGACCTCCAAACCAAACAAACTTTTATGATATTTTAAATAATGTTTTTCAATCTTGTAAGCTTGTAACTGAATATGAAACCATTGTACTTGGTGATTTTAATACTGATGTATCTTGTTCTACCAAATGTTCTTCTGTCAATGCATTTTTTGATTTTATTAGTATGTTTAATTTTAAACAATTGATTAACACATTTACAAGGGTATGTCACTTTTCATCATCTACTATTGATTTAATTCTAGTGTCTGACAAGGACAAAATTTTACAGTCTGGTGTTTTTGAAACTACTATTTCTGATCATTTTATGACATATTGTACTAGAAAATCTGTTAAAGTGAAGTTTGGTTCCCATAGGACTGTTACTCTTAGATCTTTGAAAAATTATAATAAAGATGAGTTCCAAGAAAATTTATTATCTACTGACTGGAGTGATGTACTTATTTCTGATAATGTTTCAGAGGCATGGGATACTTTTAAGACACTTTTTACTTCTGTTATAGATAATATTGCACCCATTAAGCAAGTTAGAATGAAACAGAGAACTGAACCTTGGATTGATGATGAAATTCTTTTATCTATTAGGAATAGAGATAAAGCATTCCACAATTGTAAAAAACTAAGAACTGAAGACAGTTTTGATTGTTTTAAATCTTTAAGAAACAAAACTAAATTTTTAATTGATAGTGCAAAGAAGAATTATTTTACTGAATCTCTTGAATGTAACAAAAATGACTCTAAGAGCCTTTGGAAAACATTAAAAAGTCTTGGTGCTCCATCCAAGAAAGACTCTTCCTCAAGTAATAACATATGTTTAAATGTTGATGGTGATATTTGTTTTGATAAGAAAACAATTGCCAATACTTTTAATAGCTTTTACACAACAGTCGCATCCAATCTTGTTGATAAACTTCCTTCTTGTATTAATACATTTGGTTCTGATTTTGTTTCTAAATTTTGCTCATTAAAGGGTATTTTTCCAAACAGTTGCTCCTTTTCTTTAGTCACTGAGAGCAAAGTACTCAAATACTTAACACAACTTAGTGTCAAAAAAGCCACTGGTCTTGATGGCATTCCTTCACGTTTTGTAAAAGATGGGGCTCCAGTAATTGTACAACCTTTAACACATATTATTAATTTATCTTTGATACAGGGCACTATACCTGATGATTTAAAACTGGCCAGAGTTGTTCCTCTTTTCAAGAAAAATAATAAAACCTGTGTTGAAAATTATCGACCAGTGTCTATTTTAAGCATTGTTTCAAAAAAATTTGAAAAAATTGTTTATGATCAAATTGAATCTTTTTTAAAAGATAAAAACTTAATTTATGAATTTCAGTCTGGATTTCGAAAAGGTTATTCTACTGACTCTTGTCTAATTCACCTGACTGATTTTATTCGTTTTGAAATGGACAAAGGTAATTTTGTTGGAATGATCTTATTAGATCTTCAAAAAGCCTTTGATACTGTAGATCATTCTATTTTATTAATGAAACTCAAACACTGTGGCTTCAGTAATGATATTTTAAATTGGTTCAACTCTTATCTCTCTGGTAGACAGCAATTAGTTAATGTTTCTGGAGTTAATTCAAATACAGCAAATATCACATGTGGTGTACCACAAGGCTCTATTCTTGGCCCACTTTTATTTTTAATTTATGTTAACGATATGTCAGATGTTGTGAAAAGTAAACTCTTGTTATATGCTGACGATTCTGCCATCTTATATTCTGGCAAAGACAAACAAATTGTTGAAAAAATTTTATCAGAAGATCTGAAAAATGTTAGTCATTGGCTCATAAATAATAAATTGTCTCTACATCTTGGGAAAACAGAATCTATTCTCTTTGCATCTAAGCCTAAATTACGATCCACTGAAAATCTTAATATTTCTTGTAATAATTCAGTTATTGAGCCAACTTCATCTGTAAAATATTTGGGAGCAATTTTATATCAGTCTTTATCTTTTAATGAAATGTGTCGTGCAATTATAAAGAAAGCAAATTCTAGATTAATGTTTCTATATAGAAAAAGATAGTATTTAACTCAACATACTAAAAAACTTCTTGTTTCTTCACTTATTCAATGTCATTTTGATTACGCTTGCTCAATATGGTATTATAGTTTAACAAAATCTATGCAAAAACAGCTTCAAATTATTCAGAATAAATTGATCAGATTTGTACTAGACCTCGATTGTAGAGCACATGTTGGCCGCAATGAATTTAAATCTATTGGCTGGCTCCCAGTATTGAGAAGAGTGGACCAAATTATTCTTTTACATGTTTTTAAAATCAGACAAGGGTTAGCACCATCTTATCTTTCTGAAAGGTTTGTCCATCAAGATCAGATTCATTCATACAATACAAGGTTCAGTAGTAAAGGTGCTTTTTCACAGATAAAAGTAAAAAGTTTTGGATGTAAGACTTTCAGTTCAGTGGGTGCCAAATTATGGAATAATTTACCAGATCACATAACAAGTTTAAATAATATTTCTTCTTTTAAAAGTGCTGTAAAAAATCATTTTTTAGATACTTTATCTGTTTAATTTTTATAACCTGACAATTTACATCTTAATTTATTTATTTATTTATTGTTTTATTCATTTTTGGCTATATAGTGCATATAAATTACATAGTTAAGTGCTTACATTTATTAACTACTCTGTCTCTGTGATAAATGCACTAATTTTTAATGTGATAACTTTTTGTGATACATAATTTTTAATTGCCATTGTAATGTACCTTTTAATTTATTTACCCACCAAATATATACATGTTGTTAATTAAGATATTTAGGATTAAGGTTTAATAGCTTGTTGAAGAGTATAACTTATTTATTTATTTGTACTACTACCACCATTGCCTTTCTAAGTCATGCCACCGACACTAAGGACCACAATGGAAATAAGGTTTATCCTTTTTTGTGCTATCCTTGGTGTTGGTGCATAGTTTAGTTTATAGTTTATTATTATAATACCACATACATATTTACAACAGACCGATAAAGGCTAAAAAGCCCATGACAGTCAAAAAAGGACAAATACATTTACACAAAACATAATTATAGAAATACATACAAAAGAATGCATAAGTTAATACATGCAGAAAACAACAGAAAAAAAGTACTTGGCACTTTAAGCGATTTAACCGGACGTATGCAGAAATTATTGCTAAACAAATATGTTTTATTAATTACTAGTATAGCTTACACATGCGAAACGAAGACATCATCATGTTAAAACATGCATTTGCTTCAAAAGAAACAGAACATACCAGAAATAAAATGAGAGAAATGCCTGGCAATTTAAACGATGCGTCTAATAATATCAATAATGCTTAAACATTATTTAAAATGTAATACATTTTTTCAAATGATGCAAATAATACTAAAACAATAATACATATTGTACAAGCGATACATTGAAATATGTATCAAGCTATTCAACAGAACGGATGATGCCTAACAATTCATGCAAGAGCACATCAAAAGTAAATAGCAGATATGAGTGTAAGATAAAATTGAATATTATTTAGTTAATTAAGCGTTATGACATGTAAGTATGTTTACACGTATGTTAAGTTTGATTCCTAAATGACGACCTTATCTCGAAAGCTTTATAAATAAATACGGATAGGTTTCTCACTATTAGGGTATTACTGGAATTAAGCAATTGTTCTGTTTTAAAAATATTTGGATGCATTCTATAATATGATAGAATATATTTAGATCTTATTGAATCATACAATTTACATTCAAATAGAAAATGCATTTCATCTTCAAGTTTAAGACAACAAGGACATAATCTTTCATTTTTTGGGGTGTTATTCCAACGACCTGTTTCAATTCTTAAACGATGAGAAGAGAGCCTAAATCTTGTCATAGATATGAGATATTTTTTTATATTTATATTATCTAGATACATGCTGTAGTCAAAATTTGCAAAAACCCTAAAAAACCTTGAACGGGATGATAGTTGTACTCGATTATTCCATTCTTGCATAAAAATGTCTTTAACTCTTTGTTTTAACAATAATAAAAATAGTTTAGTATTACCTACACCCTGTGAGTACCACACTTCAGAGAATCCTAATTTATTTAATGTATCTTTAACATTATATGCCCAGTTAGTGATGTGCGGTTTGTTTTCAATATCTTTCAACATGATTCTGTATATGATGTTTATATATTTCCTTTCACTTTTATTGATAACTTTTAACCAAAATTTTATAATTTGTATAATTCTTAGTGAGTAAAAATCCAATCGACCTAATTCTCCGTATATAAAATCGTTTTGTGTGTTACTTTTTACTCTCAATATTGACTTACAAAACGAAGTGTGAATTTTTTCAATTATTAATGCCCTATTAAAACCCCAAACTTCACAACCGTAAAATAAAATTGGTATCACAAGTTTATCGAATAATTCTAAAGAATGCCTTATTGTTATGAAATCTATATAGACATTTTCTTAATGTAAAAATAGCTTTTTGAGCCTGGCCAGCTAATGTTTTTTGCGTTTCTACAAAGGATCCCCTAGATGAAAACACTATTCCAAGATACGTAAATTTGTTAACAATTTCCAATTCACAACCTTGGTAGAAAAATTTAAGGTCTGATGGTAAACGCCCGCCTTTTCTGAATATAATAATTTTGGTTTTATCTTTATTTACAGTTAGTTTCCAACGATTACAGTATGTATCTAATATGTTAAGATTACTTTGTAGTTCTTCTGATGAGTTAGCAAATATCACGATGTCATCGGCATACATCAATAAAAACATTTTAATAAAACCTAAATCAACACCCTTTGCTCCATTTAAAAGAAGTTGATCTTCCAGATCATTAAGATACATGGAAAATAGAAAAGGCGACAAGCTCTCACCCTGCCTTACTCCAAGATGGCTTTCGAATATTTCGCCGATCTCATTATTTAATTTAACTCTGGATGTAATTTGATTATACATAGATTTGATGACATTATACAAATTCCCTCTTAGACCAGATTTATAAAGTTTATACCATATATTTTGGCGAACCAAATAATCGAAAGCTTTAGAATAGTCGATAAAAGCGCAATACAATTGCGCATTATTATTAATTACATGATTAATTAACCCATGTAGTACAAATATGTTGTCAATAGTACCCATTCCCGCCCTAAAACCTGCTTGTGATTCTACGTAAATATAATAATTTTCAGCCCACAGCGTTAATCTAGTGTTTATTAATCGAGTAAATAATTTGCCTATCACGCTTAATAAAGTAATACCTCTAAAGTTCGCTGCTTCTGATAAATTACCCTTCTTATGAATTGGAATTATGTAACCTTCACTCCAGCTTTTAGGAAAATATCCCATAATTAATAGTTTATTGAATAAACATAAAAGATAGTCAGATAGAACATCCTTGCCGTAGTAAATAAATTCATTCAGTATCCCATCAGGTCCCCCACTTTTATTGAGGTTCAAATCAAGAATGCCTTTCATTAGATCTTGGCGTGTAAAAGGTAAGTCTAATTCAGAAAACATGTCATTGATATCATTCCGTACTATATGCTCATTAAAATATTCAACATCTTCATCTGCTTGGTAAAATACATCATCTGGATTATTGATAACTTTAAAATACTGAGTAAACGTATTCAGCGAAATATTTTTCGGACTTTTTGGAACAACAGATTCTTTCAACATACGCCAATAAAGCCTGACGTTGTTATGCTTCGCTGCAATTAATTTGTCAGTATTTTGTTTTTCTTTCAAAAAATTAAAATTTCGAACCTTTTGTTTATAAATGGACCTGGCTTCAACCATTAACTTTCTAGTTTCTTCATTATTATCTTGTCTATAAGAATTCAACTTCCGGTAGAAATCGCGTTTACTGTCCAAACAAACGTCATCATACAAAGGTTTATTTTTTGAGATTTTACTTCCGTTTCGGACGTTCTGATTATTAGCTTTAAATGTTGGAGCACACACCTCGTCTATTGATGTAACAAAATTTTCAACATTGGAATCTATATCTATAGGTAATGACGCATTATCAATTTGTAGAATTAATTGGTTTAAATTTGACATAAAATGTTCATCATTCAATCTCTCGACATAGGTATCTTTACAATCATTCTTCCATCTATATGAGTTTCCCATCTGCCTAAAATCGTTATTTTCAGTACTTTCATGATTTTTTTCAATATTTTGACCACCATTAAGAGAAAATTCCATCAAACAATGATCTGATAATACATTTGGTTCATGAATGACAAATGAATTAAAAAATTGTAAAATATCTGAGTTTACAATGCAGTAATCAACGACACTACAACCATTGTTTCCGACAAACGTATATGCTCCTGATTGTTCAGGACATCCAACCCTACCATTTGCTATCCTCAGGCCTGATTGTTTTAGAAATTCCAGCAATAAATAACCATAAGGATTAGTACCTGTATCTTGTGAAATTCTTATTAACGTATCATCTATACCATAATCGTCAGGGAGTAAATCATTATTGTGCAAAAATTCATTATCATCAACCACATAATCAGGTAATGTACCAACTCTACAATTAAAGTCACCTAAAAACATAAAATAGCAATTACAATCCTCAAATTTGTTTTGTATATGTAAAATATCCTCTACAAAAATATCAAATATGTTATCATCAATTATGTTATTTCTACTGGAGTTTGATGGTACAATATAACAGAGACAAACATATAGATCACGGTCAAAGTCGAAGTGTTTCGATTCTAATTTCACCCACAAGTGAGAGTCTTTATAGTGAAACAAAAACATATCTTTACTCACAAATTTATCTCTAACATAAATCAATAGCCCACCAGAATGTCTTGTAGTACGTTTGAGTTTTTCATCCCTATTTAACATAAAATGTTGAAAACCGTCATATTGAAAGTCATGTTCAATACCACCCCAGGTTTCTGTGAAACAAATAATATCATTTCTTTCAAATATATCGCGTATTTCCTCACAATGAAGTTTGTTATTACTTTTAGAAATTAAACATTGAATATTCAGTAATGCAAATCTTACAACATTGTCTTTGTTATTGTGGACACCGCTTGAACTTTCCTATGTACCGCCCACTGAACTTTGAATCGGCGGGGGCATTGTTTTCTTCAACGACGTGCTCTTTGGTTGCATAGCATTGACTGACCGGGCTCTTCTCTGATTGGCTGTTGCTGTCGACCTAGATTTTGCCCTACCACGTGTAGTTTGTTTACGTTCAGTTACGGATTCGCTTGTAGATGGATTTACACTTGTTTTCTGCAATGTGTATGTTGGACACGGTTGTAAAATCGACTGTGAAAGAGTACGATCACTTGCACGATCCTGACTGATTCGTACTGGCGATTTAGATGGAGGTTTAAATTCATGTAGCATTGCTGATCCGGTGTTCTTACTTATTGAATTCATTGGCCCGTTTATATCAGTATTGGTGTTACCATCCTTTAAGCTTTCGTTGCAAACACGTGATTCACTTTGTGTGAGTGTACGCTGAATACCATCTAGTTGTGGACGTGTTCTGTTTTTTACAACTGGACTCATGATTTCATCCCACCCTGGGAACTCGTCATACATAACCCTATCGTTTACCACTATAGCTGCTGGATAGCGTAGATGCACACGATTATTTCGGTTTTTTCTATACTCTTTGTAGGCTGGCCAAAGTTTTTTGCGTGCGATTCGAATTTCTGACGGATAGTCTCTATCAACTGCATAATTAGTACCAGCAAGATTTGAAGCATTTTTCATGGCTATGTCAACATTACGTGGATATCTGAATGACACAATTATCGTCCGCTTGTAGCTAGGTCTATTATCATTACGACCAATGTTCAACACACCGATTCGCTCAGCTGATTCAATACATAATTGGTCAGTGTTAACGTGTAAAAAATGGTTGAAAAAATAATTCACATCATCATGCACACCATTTCTACCCTCTTCGAGTCCATATATCATCAAGTTGTTTTTGCGACTTCTAGTTTCTAAATCTATTATCTTATAAGTGAGAATCTTTAGATTCGACTCATGATGATCAACTTTTTTACCCAAACTTTGAACGTCACCTTGAACATCTTTGATTATCGACTTCGTATTTTCTTGACCGTTTTCAATATTCAGCATTTTTTGAAAAAGTACATTGAGTTTGCCATCTGGAGACATGTTTTCATAAGAATGGAAATCAACACTACCTGTATTAGCCCGTCTGCGTTTGGCGTTATTTCCTATTGTTGTCCAATTGCCGTTTCCCTCCAATTTATCACCATACCCCACCCCGTCATCAAGCGTACTTTGTAACAAATCTTCGTTTTCTATCCTTTGTGACAAATTCAACAACTGTGAAAATGTTACATCACAATCCACTGTTTCATCGCTCATAATTAATGATTGTAAACTTTGATTTAACTTTGATTTAATTCGTTTAAACTTGATAAATCTTCAATTTTTCTTTACTCCGTGAAAACACTTGTTTACGTCACCGGTGTACGCATATGTCATGATTATATTTATTTACAACTTGATTTGTATGTTTTAAAAATGATATCATGTTGTTCTTTTAATTGTCATGTTTTATGCATTATATGCCAAATAAATCTATCTATCTATCTATCATATTGTTTTGGCATGTCTGTTTGTTTGTCTCTCTGTTGTACACTTACACCTTGCCAATAAAATCAAAACGCTTCCACACCTACAGTTATCAAACTTCATATGTTGGTTCCCCATGACAACCTCTACAGGACCTGTCCAAGTCACGAGTGTGAGGTAGTGTGTTTCAAAACACATCTTGTTCAATTACGTAATTTTGTATTCACTAAGTTGCTGCTAATTACTGCTAAGATTATATTGTAATTAACATTTTTGCTACCAATAAAAAGTAAAGGCAATTTCAATTCATCTAAAAAGATACCTATATTTATTATTATCATGAAGCTGACAACAGTCTTTGGACTCTATAACAGCCTGTTAAAAGAAAGGCGCACATAAAAATAGTGTGAATATACAGACGTACCTGGTATATTTCTTCAGTTCAGTGTGTTGGATCTAAATATTTTTTCAATTTCTTTTATTGTAACCACATGGAAAGAGTCGTGTATCTTAATATGTACATTTCGTAAAAATGCATCACATATTTAAATGCGTAGAATGAAACCCGCGTATCCGGTATTAGGCAATGAAATGTGTTGGTGTTTTTGCATATGCTGTTTCCGTAAATAAATCTACCTTCGGTTTTCGTTCGATGTATGCATGCATTTGTAATAATTTGCAATCGATGTATGTGTTTTGTGCCTTTCTGGCATTATCTTGATATTACATGGCGAATGCTTGTTTAATCGTATTGATTTACACTTTACTCAAAACGGCAACGTAAATATCGAGTTCACGTCGGGTATTTAGAATAACAATTTGAGTCGCTAGATATGAACGCAATTTAGATAGTTAAAGAGTTCTTTCCATGCTCGATTATTTAGACTTACATTATCACGTCTACATTTCATGCAAATTTGGGTTAACTATAGGCCCTACTTTTTTAATCATATGTCATTGTGTCAGGGGTTTTTTTTTGGGGGGGGGGGTTAGTTACCCTGATTGTGTTCAGTGGGGTGATGGACTGTTGTGTTAAAAATCAGAGTATTGGTGTTGATATTTACTGTTACTTATGTGTTGTTCACTTGTTTGTGTTCTTAATGCAATTTCATTAATTGTCTTAATTTAATGTGCTGTAAGCATTTCCAATGATAATGTTAAAAATGTTTGCATGGGCACGAACAATATGGATACATTTCTTTTTTTTTTGCTTATTAAAGAAAAAATCACATTCCGACAGTACTTTCAGCACATTGGTTTTGATGCGCCTCCAACAAATGTGATATTGACATATTGTCTGCTACATTGATTTTTCTCTATATCTCTGTTGTTTCCGTACAATGCATCCGTCTTTTTTAGGCTACCCACATACTCATGTATGATGGAAGTACCAGCGATAGAAAATCTTGACAATCAACAAGAACAATCAAACAATAAAACATTTCTTAAATTGTTTTTAAAAATCGCGAGAAAGTAAACGCCTTCTAGTTCTTTATGCCATAGTTATGAAAGAACGAAAAAAAAATCAAATACATTTTTGAAATGAAGTTTAATTATTTTCAATATTTTTTTCATAAATGAAAATGGCATGTATCTATCATGTAAACTGTCATGGTGGCTCACTTGTTGACTTAAGGTATCGATTTGGATACACAACATATCTGGGTAAAAATAATATTTGAACAATTTGTAAGTTCAGGAATGATGAAGACTATAACGTATATGATTTGATATATTTTTATATATGATAAATAGTATTACTGTAATTACAAAATATTTATTTCACGGATATTAATACAAATGTGTTTCATCGATACTAAATTGTGTACACCGTTTTACGAGTATGTTATATCATATTTGTTTACGCCTAACCTCTCTAATAAACAATAATAAAAAAAATGTTTGCATTGTTTGTAAACAGAAAATATGGATACAGTGTATATCCGTCGGATACCATTGTGAATTGACTTTCTAAAAATAAGGAAATGGAATTAATTGTTTTTTTATAGCTATGTTACCTTAAACAAAGGGAACAAAGGTCAGGTTCGAAAGTAGACACACCTATTTATATACAGTATGTTTGAAGTTAACATCTGATAAAGTTCTAAAGTCTACTACATATCTCCATGTCACAATGATGCAGAAAGTGCAATGCATAAACACTAACCTTACTAAATATCCCTAAAAGTGATGTTACTAGAACAGCTCCAGATACCACTGTTACTAGCATCCATCTCCAAAGGTATAACGATGCTACTTTTAAGTAAAATAGGGTAAAACTAATCTGCTAAAACCTTTGATCAAATATAAAATGTGTTTGACATACATACATGTACCTTTCTTGTATTTTAATTCATTAATATTATTAACATTGTATGAATTGGGTTTAGTTCAATTTTCAGTACATGTATATTGATGGAAATGTCAAACAAGAATACATATAAACTATAAAGAAAAGATTATTGAACAGTACATGTATAATAAAATGCACGGAATTTAATAGAAAAAACAACAGTACATATACAAACTTTAACAAGATAGATATTTCACACCAGAGTTTGTGTAAAGGACAGAAATGGTAAGTAGAGAAGATAAATATTGTTGGTCCCTCTAACACCAATTCTACGAGATAAGTCACCTTCTTATATACATTGTTGTCATAAGCACACAGGTTATTCAGATGTTAAAAAGTCAAGTGTGTATGTCATAATATCAACATATTGCGAAGTAAAAATACACATGTTAAATAAATGACACTGGAACATGAAAGAAAATGGCTCTAAATTGTTTTAAAAAATATAGGCATTTGAAGGTAAATAGCCATTAAACTACATCTATGATATCCAAGTAAGAAATGTTCAAATACACCAAGGAAATAAATATGAGGGTCATGATGGCCCTTATATCGCTCTTGAGTGTCGTTACACTTGGAATTAATTTAATAAAAGAAATTCATTTGTCATAGTTAAAGACATTGAACAGCTACTATATAAGTGACCCCCCCCCCAAATCCACATGTGGTCTAATCTCTTAATTGTTTTATTGCCCCTAATCAGATAAAACCAGTCTGGTCACGGTCTGTAGACTTGACACCTAGTCAAAAAGTGGGGTAATAAATTTTATTGATTTACAGTGATAATAAGTTTATGACTAAATTGCTTTTGTTTTTATAAGCATAGAGTAACATATTATGTAAACAGGTGCTAGTCTATCAATGACCCTGTCTGTTTTATTACCCCCTACTGTGGAATTAGGGGACTTTCTGGTCCATAAGTCACATGCTTCGCATTCCTAGTTCAATGTCTTTAAAGAGTTATAGATCTACCCAACTGTAAAGAAGTTGAAATATAGTAAATTTTATTACAATACAAAGATTGGTTATCTGACTATCAGGATAATAGAGGATAAACATTGTAAAATATACCAATCTTTAAAATTCAAGGCTTAGGACATTATACATATTATGTGCAAATATGATTCAAGCATTTGAAACGTGCGTATGAGCTGTGACTGACAGCTTGGTCATACATGTGGCAAAGTTCTCTAAAAAATATGTCATAAAATATACAGTATATAAAATACAGCAAAATAATCACATCACTTTATGATTTAAAAAGGTTGTACATATTTAAACCAGCAAATAATAAAATTTGAATTTTAACAAATCACATAAACATTGTGAAATATACCAATATTTAAAATTCAAGGCTTAGGACATTATACATATTATGTGCAAATATGATCTTGAAAGCATTTGAAATGTGTGTATCCTGACCCTATGAGTCCTACTGATGACATATTAAATGGAATTTCAAACCAATCCAATCATCTGCTGCGGAAGATATTCCTATGTACAATTAAGTGACCCCTGTGATGGGGTCAATTTTGAATCTGGGATTAAGAAGGTAGACGGACACAAAGCAACGATACAAGTACAATATATAAGCTCCAAGCTTTATGGTTTTAGGATTTTCCTGTGTACAATGAAAGTGACCCCTTAGGCGGGGTCTATTTGAACAAACATAGTAAAGTTTCAAATTGGTGCAGGTCCACTAGCTAATGCTACATGTCAAATATCCAAACATTAGGCCGTCAGGTTTAATTTTAAGATTTTATGTACAATCAAGTGACCCCCGGGGTGGGGTCAATTTAACCCAGGGGTGATGATTTTTATAAAAACGTCCCTAGCTAATGCTACATGTAAAATATCTAATATCTAAGCTCTTGGCCATCTGGTTTATTTTTAGCTCACCAGAGCACGAATGTGCTCAGGGTGAGCTTTTGTGATCGCCCTGCGTCCATCGTGCGTCGTTACGATTACATAGCGTCCATGTTTACTTAAAACAACATCTCCTCCCACACCCCTATGCCGATTGCAACCAAACTTTGCTGGAATGATCCTTGGGTGGTCCCCTTTCAAAGTTGTTCAAAAAATTAAATTTCATTAAAAATTCTGGTTGCTATGGCAACAAATAGAAAAAACTTTAAAAATCTTCTTGTCTGAAACCACAGGGCCTAGAGCTGAGATATTTGGTATGTAGCATTGTCTAATGAAACTCTACAAAGTTTGTTCAAATTATTCCCCTGGGGTCAAAATTGGCTTCGCCCCGGGGGTAACTTGATTTTACATAGACTTATATAGGAAATTAAAAAAATCTTCTTCTCCGAAACCACAAGGCCTAGAGCTAAGATATTTGGCATGTAGCATTGTCTAGTGGACCTCTACCAAGTTTGTTCAAATTATTGCCCTAGGGTCAAAATTGGCCCCGCCACGGGGGTCACTTGATTTATATAGACTTATATAGGAAAATTTTAAAAATCTTCTTCTCCGAAACTGCAAGGCCTAGAGCTTAGATATTTTGTATGTGGCATTGTCTAGTGGACCTCTACCAAGTTTGTTCAAATTATGGCCCCGGAGTCAAAATTGGCCCTGCCCTAGGGTTTATTCTATTTTATATAGGAAAATTTAAAAAATCTTCTTCTCCGAAACCACAAGGCCTAGAGCTAAGATATTTGGTGTGTAGCATTGTCTAGTGGACCTCTACCAAGTTTGTTCAAATTATTGCCCTAGGGTCAAAATTGGCCCCGCCCCGGGGGTCACTTGATTTATATAGACTTATATAGGAAAATTTAAAAAATCTTCTTCTCCGAAACCACAAGGCCTAGAGCTAAGATATTTGGTATGTAGCATTATCTAGTGGACCTCTACCAAGTTTGTTCAAATTATTGCCCTAGGGTCAAAACTGGCCCCGCCCCGGGGGCCACTTGATTTATATAGACTTATATAGGAAAATTTAAAAAATCTTCTTCTCCGAAACCACAAGGCCTAGAGCTAAGATATTTGGTATGTAGCATTGTCTAGTGGACCTCTACCAAGTTTGTTCAAATTATTGCCCTAGGGTCAAAATTGGCCCCGCCCCGGGGGTCACTTGATTTATATAGACTTATATAGGAAAATTAAAAAAATCTTCTTCTCCGAAACCACAAGGCCTAGAGCTAAGATATTTGGTATGTAGCATTATCAAGTGGACCTCTACCAAGTTTGTTCAAATTATGGCCCTAGGGTCAAAATTGGCCCTGCCCTGGGGTTTATTCTATTTTATATAGAAAAATTTAAAAAATCTTCTTCTCCGAAACCACAAGACCTAGAACTAAGACATTTGGTATGTAGCATTGTCTAGTGGACCTCTACCAAGTTTGTTCAAATTATTGCCCTAGGGTCAAAATTGGCCCCGCCCCGGGGGTCACTTGATTTATATAGACTTATATAGGAAAATTTAAAAAATCTTCTCCGAAACCGCAAGGCCTAGAGCTTATATATTTTGTATGTGGCATTGTCTAGTGGACCTCTACCAAGTTTGTTCAAATTATTGCCCCGGGGTTAATATTAGCTCTGCCCTGGGGTTTATTCAATTTTATATAGGAAAATTAAAAAAAATCTTCTTCTCCAAAACCACAAGGCCTAGAGCTAAGATATTTGGTATCTAGCTTTGTCTAATGGACCTCTTTTAAATCTGTTCATATAATGGCCATGGGATAAAAAACGGCCCAGATGGGTCACTTGATCTTACTTAGACTCTTATAGAAAACTTCAACAATGTTAATCTCCAAATGACCTTTTCTCCTGGTGAGCATTTATAGGGCCATCATGGCCCTCTTGTTGTATTTTTTTAAAGATTTTCTATGTATAACCAGTTGCCCCCATGGGTGGGATAAAAAATTTGACCCCAGGTCATGATTTGAACAAATTTGGTGGAGGTCTATAAGACAATGCTACACACCTAATATCTAAGCTCTAGGCATTGTAGGTTTTGACAAGATGATTTTTCAACATTTTTCTATGTAAGCCTATGTAAAATCAACTGTCAAGTTGATGTTCAATACGATAGTAAATGTTTTCGCAAACAACGTAAAAGACAATCGCATAAATTATATGCTTGTATTTATCTGCTGTTACACCTAGGGAAAAGTCTATGACGAAACGAAATACATAGGCTTTCAAAGGTAATTATATCGCATTATGTCCATGATCTAGAACCAGGAAGTAGCTGCATGAATACTGTTTGCATGTACAATGTTATCGGTTATATATAAGTACTAATGGAACGACAAAGTGTAACAATTATTGGAAGATATCTTAAATTGAAACGAGTGTTGCCATTTGGTCAACCCATGTATTTGTTTAGGGGTTAGATCTCTGTATTATTTTGTTTTTTGTTTTATATACGTCCCAGCTACGTCTAAAACGAAATAGATATAACAACCAAATGCCGCATTTCGTAGTGCACTTGTCGGTGTAATTCAAGTAATAGACAAACATCAGTATGCTTGTATCGGCGCCATCTTGAAAAAAAAGACCAATTATATTACCGATACTTTCCGTAAAGAAATAGTGCACTTGGTAAATTAATATTTTTTAAGATATTCTTGTAAATCTAATATCTTTAATTTTGTTTCGTACGACAGAAAGTATTTCACATAGTACATGTGCAAAATGTGGACCATTCATTGATAAATTTCTTGGATTACAAGATTCTTGTAAAAGCTGAAACGTTGATAGCAGAACAGAACAGATATTGTTTTCAATTCCGACACCTTTCTTGGAATCTCGACATGTGACGTCATTATTTTTACCAATTTACAGCCAATTAATAAGAGATATCAAACTTGTGAAGAGAAATGAAGCCAGGGTGTTGGAATTATGGTAGTGCTGGTATTACATGCCGTTGCGCTATAGATATCATGGTTGTATAATCAGTGGAAGTTTCATACTAATTAAAGATATATAGTAAGGAAAATAAACAAAAGGAATTCATACACAAAATGAAAAGACGAACGTTATCACGCTCGGGGAAGGACCAAAGTGTAAATTTTATAAATAAGAACTATGCATATTTATGTATGTTACTTATAACAATTTAACATGGTCTTTAACATTATGACACTGGTGTCGTCGAAGATCTTATTACGATGAATGTGTAACAAGCGAATACATGTGTAAATAGGTTTACTGGTTTGGATCCTACAACCGGACACCTTTCAAACATTTTTTGTACCTGTCACTTGAAATTTCACCTGAGTAAAGCTAGTTTCTACTCCTAAACGAGCTAATTTGTTTACTTCTAAGAATAGGCCAAGCATATTTTAAGGCTCAGATATGGGTAAACCAAATTACGTTTTTACTGCTTGACAGAAATCGGACAGGTAGAGGTCAGGTTCAGTAATTTCAATTGATTGTGATTTTATCTTTAGAATTTTAAATACATGTTATTGTTCATCGTTTAAACAACAAGTTAAGATTTTAAAATTCTACCTTTCAAAGTCTTTTATGACGTTGCAGGGCCTCAAAATTTTCTTCTGCGTGCGCAGTGCACTACTGCCCCCCCCCCCCCCCCCCCACTCGCAATGTAAACATGATTGTTGTGACAGACAAAATATGAGGTGGCATTACGTGACAAATTCTTAAACTAGACTTCTGCGGCAGCAATATAAAATTATATTGCTAAAAGTATGCGTATGAATGATCAACAACAGGTCATGACAACTAATTAATTATCAAACGTTTACGAGTACGTCCGGTTTAACGGTCGTCCGAATTTAGTGATCTCGAACCAGTATACACAATCCGTTGAACTGTGCCGTATCCCATGTCTGATATAGACGCTATTTCATGTAATGGTATGCGTCTGTCCCTGTTCACAACGTCCCGAACGAGCTCAACGTCACTTTTACGGCTTTTAGTGGTTGGTCGTCCAGTGCGTTCATCATCTCTAACTGTCTCACGTCCTTCGCTGAACCTTTTATGCCACTTGTAGACTAACGAGCGAGCCACCTTAGACTTTCCGGAAGCCTCTGATATCATTCCCATAGTCTGTGTTGGTGTTTTACCCAAATTGCAACAGAATTGTATGATTGCGCGTTGTTTCAATTTGTCTTCAGGCGTCATTTTCGCGTAGTGTCGCGTTTGAATTATGGCACGTTATTCACTGCAGACACACCCAAACTTTGATTTGAAATGACGTCATGAATGGACAGTTACGTCAAATTAACGTGGTAACGTTTTAGCGCTTTTTTGATAATGTAAATGTTTGTTATTAGGTCTTAGCAACAGAAACTAATGCAGTTTTTGGAGCTGCCGCACTAAACGGACACCCATGTTGCCATAGTTACTATAATACACATGCTTTTATTTGGATTGATAAAAAAAATATGCAACATGTCAACATTGAAATACAGTTTATTTATTTATTTATTGCAAGTATTAGAATATGTAAACGTCAAATTTAGAAATTATTGAGAATGTCCACGAACTTTTGAATAGCCCCTCGTATATACATATGTAACATGTGAAGATATTTGTTATCACTATTTCTTTAATTACATATCGATTACATAATATATATATATATATGTACAGTATATTATTTTAAAACTGATGACAATCTTTAAATAATTCTACTCTATAAAAGGTTAGATAATTATAAAGATAATCAATTTACTTTATTTATATTGTATTTCGATAATAAAATATATATACAGCAAGAATAAAATATGTTCACCCTGAACGATTTTCTAGATATTTGAACTTGACAACCGATATATTCCATTCCATTTTAGTCGTGTAATGAATTTCAATCAAATATACACCTATCGTGCAATGTCTTTATATGTGTAAATCTATTTATGTTTATTTATCTTCATGTTTATAGTATGATTATTTTCCATCAATATCAATCAGTCCCATTTGTTTACCTCATTTATTCACATATATCATGAAAGAGAAAATATAAAGTATTTTGACTTGAAATAAATTCCATCAAAGGTATTGTGCATCAAGACTACTTTTACAAGCTAGCCTAATTGAGCAAACAAATTAACACCTTTTGAACATCACAGAACAAGGTAATAAAATGAAGCTTGTCTGAGTTAATCATGTGTGACATATACCTGATTAATACACTGAATGAGCTGTGACTGACAGCTTGGTCATACATGTGGCAAAGTTCACTAAAAATATGTCATAAAATATACAGTATATAAAATGCAGTAAAATACTATTCATAAACACATCACTTTATGATTTAAAAATATTGCACATATTTAAACCAGCAAATAATAAAATTTGAATTCTAACAAATCACATAAAGAGTATTGTATATTAATTGGACAATAAGGTAGGAATTTAGCGACGAAGGAAAGAGCGATGTTACAGGATATAAATTGTTACCTTCTTCCAAGTACATACTGTGTGCTGGTATTATTTACCACTAGCACAAGCCTGTGCATAGGACCAGGGACATTAGCATCTAAGAGCGATATCACAGGATATAAATTGTTACTTGTTTCTACGTACCTACTGTGTGCTGGTATTATTTACTACTAGCACTAGCCTGTGCTTGGGACCAGGGACATTAACAACTAAGGAGCGATATCACAGGATATAAATTGTTACCTACTTCTAAGTACATACTGTGTGCTGGTATTATTTACTACTAGCACTAGACTGTGCTTGGGACCAGGGACATAAGCAAGTAAGGAGCGATATTACAGGATATAAATTGTTACCCGCTTCTAAGTACATACTGTGTGCTGGTATTATTTACCACTAGCACTAGCATGCGCTTGGGACCAGGGACATTAGCAACCAAGGAGCGATATTACAGGATATAAATTGTTACCTACTTCTAAGTACATACTGTGTGCTGGTATTATTTACTACTAGCACTAGCCTGTGCTTGGGACCAGGGACATTAGCAACTAAAGAGCGATATCGCAGGATATAAATTGTTACTTGTTTCTAAGTACCTACTGTGTGCTGGTATTATTTACAACTAGCACTAGCCTGTGCTTGGGACCAGGGACATTAGCAACTAAGGAGCGATATCACAGGATATAAATTGTTACCTACTTCTAAGTACATACTGTGTGCTGGTATTATTTACTACTAGCACTAGACTGTGCTTGGGACCAGGGACATAATCAACTAATGAGTGATATTACAGGATATAAATTGTTACCTACTTCTTAGTACCTACTGTGTGCTGGTATTATTTACCACTAGCACTAGCCTGTGCTTGGGACCAGGGACATTAGCAACTAAGGAGCGATATCACAGGATATTAATTGTTACCTACTTCTAAGTACATACTGTGTGCTGGTATTATTTACTACTAGCACTAGCATGCGCTTGGGACCAGGGACATTAGCAACCAAGGAGCGATATTACAGGATATAAATTGTTACCTACTTCTAAGTACATACTGTGTGCTGGTATTATCCACTACTAGCACTAACCTGTGCTTGGGACCAGGGACATTAGCAACTAAGGAGCGATAATACAGGATATAAATTGTTACCTACTTCTAAGTACCTATTGTGTGCTGGTATTATTTACCACTAGCACTAGCCTGTGCTTGGGACCAGGGACATTAGCAACTAAAGAGCGATATCGCAGGATATAAATTGTTACTTGTTTCTAAGTACCTACTGTATGCTGGTATTATTTACTACTAGCACTAGCCTGTGCTTGGGACCAGGGACATTAGCAACTAAGGAGCGATATCACAGGATATAAATTGTTACCTACTTCTAAGTACATACTGTGTGCTGGTATTATTTACTACTAGCACTAGACTGTGCTTGGGACCAGGGACATAAGCAACTAATGAGCGATATTACAGGATATAAATTGTTACCTGCTTCTTAGTACCTACTGTGTGCTGGTATTATTTACCACTAGCACTAGCCTGTGCTTGGGACCAGGGACATTAGCAACTAAAGAGCGATATCGCAGGATATAAATTGTTACTTGTTTCTAAGTACCTACTGTGTGCTGGTATTATTTACTACTAGCACTAGCCTGTGCTTGGGACCAGGGACATTAGCAACTAAGGAGCGATATCACAGGATATAAATTGTTACCTACTTCTAAGTACATACTGTGTGCTGGTATTATTTACTACTAGCACTAGACTGTGCTTGGGACCAGGGACATAATCAACTAATGAGTGATATTACAGGATATAAATTGTTACCTACTTCTTAGTACCTACTGTGTGCTGGTATTATTTACCACTAGCACTAGCCTGTGCTTGGGACCAGGGACATTAGCAACTAAGGAGCGATATCACAGGATATTAATTGTTACCTACTTCTAAGTACATACTGTGTGCTGGTATTATTTACTACTAGCACTAGCATGCGCTTGGGACCAGGGACATTAGCAACCAAGGAGCGATATTACAGGATATAAATTGTTACCTACTTCTAAGTACATACTGTGTGCTGGTATTATTTACTACTAGCACTAACCTGTGCTTGGGACCAGGGACATTAGCAACTAAGGAGCGATAATACAGGATATAAATTGTTACCTACTTCTAAGTACCTATTGTGTGCTGGTATTATTTACCACTAGCACTAGCCTGTGCTTGGGACCAGGGACATTAGCAACTAAAGAGCGATATCGCAGGATATTAATTGTTACTTGTTTCTAAGTACCTACTGTATGCTGGTATTATTTACTACTAGCACTAGCCTGTGCTTGGGACCAGGGACATTAGCAACTAAGGAGCGATATCACAGGATATAAATTGTTACCTACTTCTAAGTACATACTGTGTGCTGGTATTATTTACTACTAGCAATAGACTGTGCTTGGGACCAGGGACATAAGCAACTAATGAGCGATATTACAGGATATAAATTGTTACCTGCTTCTTAGTACCTACTGTGTGCTGGTATTATTTACCACTAGCACTAGCCTGTGCTTTGGACCAGGGACATTAGCAACTAAGGAGCGATTTCACAGGATATTAATTGTTACCCACTTCTAAGTACATACTGTGTGCTGGTATTATTTACTACTAGCACTAGCCTGTGCTTGGGACCAGGGACATTAGCAACTAAGGAGCGATATCACAGGATATTAATTGTTACCTACTTCTAAGTACAAAATGTACATACTGTCTGCTGGTATTATTTACTACTAGCACTAGCCTGCGCTTGGGACCAGGGGCTTTAACAACTAAGGAATGATATTACGGGATATAAATTGTTACCTACTTCTAAGTACATACTGTGTGCTGGTATTATTTACTACTAGCACTAGCCTGTGCTTGGGACCAGGGACATTAGCAACTAAGGAGCGATATAACATGAATAAATTGTTACCTACTTCTAAGTACATACTGTATGCTGGTATTATTTACCACTAGCACTAGCCTGTGCTTGGGACCAGGGACATTAGCAACTAAGGAGCGATATCACAGGATATAAATTGTTACCTACTTCTAAGTACATACTGTGTGCTGGTATTATTTACTACTAGCACTAGACTGTGCTTGGGACCAGGGACATAAGCAACTAATGAGCGATATTACAGGATATAAATTGTTACCTGCTTCTTAGTACCTACTGTGTGCTGGTATTATTTACCACTAGCACTAGCCTGTGCTTGGGACCAGGGACATTAGCAACCAAGGAGCGATATTACAGGATATAAATTGTTACCTACTTCTAAGTACATACTGTGTGCTGGTATTATTTACTACTAGCACTAACCTGTGCTTGGGACCAGGGACATTAGCAACTAAGGAGCGATAATACAGGATATAAATTGTTACCTACTTCTAAGTACATACTGTGTGCTGGTATTATTTACTACTAGAACTAGCCTGTGCTTGGGACCAGGGATATTAGCAACTAAGGAGCGATCTTACAGGATATAAATTGTTACCTACTTCTAAGTACATACTGTGTGCTGGTATTATTTACCACTAGCACTAGCCTGTGCTTGGGACCAGGGACATTAACAACTAAGGAGCGATATTACATGAATAAATTGTTACCTACTTCTAAGCACATACTGTGTGCTGGTATTATTTACCACTAGCACTAGCCTGTGCTTGGGACCAGGGACATAAGCAACTCAGGAACGATGTTACGGGATATAAATTGTTACCTACTTCTTAGTAAATACTGTTTGCTGGTATTATTTACCACTAGCACTAGCCTGTGCTTGGGACCACGGACATTAGCAACTGCGGAGTGACAAAACAGGATCGAATTGTTACTTGCATCCAAGTGCATATGGTTTGCTGGTATTATTCCCTACTACTAGCCTGTGCTCGGGACCAGGGACCTTAGCAACTAAGGAGCTATATTGCAGGACATAATTTGTTACCTATTTTCGAGTAGATACTCTGTTCTGGTATTATTCACTACTAGCACTAGCATGTGCTTGCTATTAAGTTAATATTACCTGGTATAATATGTACTTACTGTGTGATGGTTTCATCTACCACTACCATTTCCGAAGACATTAACAACTAAACCAACACTAAGAAATTATTGTACGGGACAGAATTCGTTACATACATCCAAGTACAAAATAAGTACTGGTATCATTAACCATTAGCACTAGGCTATGCTTTGAAAAATGAACATTGACTCTACTGAAGTATATACATGTACTTAAGTAATATTGCAAGAACCAAAATCAATTATTTACTACATAAAATATTCTGTTAGTGTATTTGTTTAATAGACGATATATTTTTGACTGCCTTCAATGAGGCGCACAACAAGATGATAGAATAGCGGTGCTGGTAACCATGAGACTCTTATACATGTACATGTATGTTGTATGATATTACTGTACAGCGGGTTGACTAAAGTTCATTGCACAGATCTATCAAAACAATTTATAGCAGTAAAATACATATTTTGAATATAAGAACAAGTGGGTGAGAGTTATTACAAAGTAATAACCCAGTAAATCAGTAGGTAGAACACATGTCAGCTAATGGGTCTTGCACATACAGTCTCCACTGAACAGTGACTCGACACTGACAGGAGCACATAAAACAACAACAACAAAAATCTTTTCATGCAATTTTTATTGAATTACAGAACAAAGACCCATACTATAGGTCTTAAGACAGAATTACCAATTAGAGCAAATCTTGCATTGAAAACATTGTATTATAATTGAATGTAATTTAAACACTCAGAGAAATCAGAATAAAAAATAAAGGTAAAAAGAAGATTTTACTATCTGATATACAAGATGTGTTACGGCATTGGTTGTAAGATCCAGAATACAATAGATTCACAGACTGAGCTGGCTAAAGATATATACTAAAATGGATCAACCATGACAAAATACAATAGCAAAATTCCATCATAATCCAACTTATCTATTTTCGTCAAAATATTAACATATATATGTTTGTAGGTTATTACAAGGACAGTAAGGTCGATATTATAAGGACTGTAAGTTCTCTTCAATTAGTATTCCATTAAAATGTTACACAAACAATACAGTGTACATAGGTATAGACATAACCAGTTTATAGATAATGCCATATTTACAGTATATACAATGTTTGGAGCAACAATAAACTAAGATAATCTGTTTTATATTTACAAGTGCACAATTTACACATCTACACATGACACAATTGGCAAGTGAAACAAGCAGGATAAATGTATCCAATCAAAACACACTGAAAACTGAAATATAATAGTAGGCAATTCAGCAAGAAAATGACAATTATGTTATCCTATGGTAAATAACAAACAGTGTTAACTAAGAATGAAAGTAAGAATTCTGTCAATTTTCAATAAATTGATTACAATTTTAATTCTTCAATATGAACTTCATTTACTACAAGGATCTCATTTAATCATTCATACTATCACATGCTTACTGACATATATAATTACAAAAAGTATATTTTATCAAATACATACTCATGCATCAGACTTGAACTTAAAAAATGAAATACAGTTATATGGACCCCGTAAAACCTTGAGAATAATAACTGTTTACAAGACCATGTATCATGCTTGCATATAATTATATATGAGATTAAGGGAGTATTTTGACAATATTCACAAATCTCTCAAAATAAGCATTTCATGCATTCAAATTATAAATACTAGCACTAATTCATGCAACAAGGTTGCAACAATTTGCAAAATGTCCATACTAAAATATTTGTTAGTTTGAAGTAAAAGGACAGCCCAAAAACTGCAGGCTATTCATTAATTTGTATTGACTAGTGTTAACAATCATGTTAAAACAGAAATTCAACATAATTTCTGATATAAAGGAAAATCTCCTTACTTTACTTCCTGTAATAAAAAAACTAATAACTGAACTGATGAAGACAGTCAGAGTACAGCTCATCTAATAATACTGAGGACAATGCAGAAGAGCATGTATCACACCTGTAGTGTTTTTGTTCATTTTAAGTATTGATAAATTACTAAGTTATTCATATTTGGCTAATTTTGACAATCAGGAAAAATACTTTAACTTATGTTTATATTGAATAACAGAAACAGGTGTCTGTCGATTGAAAAGATTAAAGATTCAGACATTTAATGAACACTAGAAGTCAATCAACAAATAAAAAATAAACATATTATTATTGTCATGCCATACTGTCAAAATATAAATACTGTCAGACCTGAGAACAAAGGTCACCAAAGGGACAGAAGTATGGCCTTTATACATAGTAGGCCTTTATTCAGAGGTTTATCTTGTACATAAAATCAATAAATGATTGCCACAGGTTGACTGTTGTTCACTAATGACCACTATCCACAGGTAGCCATTAACTAAAGCTCGGCTGTAAAATAACACTATCATTAGACCTAGGTAGACCTACAAGTTTATTTACCAAAGTTATATCCTGTTGTTTATGCATTACACAAGTCCTTATCAGTTTACAAAGAACACATCTTAATTAAAAACAATGAAAGCCACAATATTTTTTATCAAAAAAAGAACAGCTGGGACTAATTCATTATAAGATATCACATCTACTGAATCTGTCAAAATGGCACAAAACATTCAGAATATTGTTACAAGACAGACTGTTTTATAAAACTGCAGTTTAAAGTAATACACAGAAAGCAATGAATATTAAATATATACCTTATTTTTTAAATCTTTTTTAATATTGATCACATACAGTTTTCAAAACTGTATTCCTCAATGTCAGTTTATTGGGTAATATCAAACTGTAGCATTCAATTGTGAAGATGTGGTAGAACAATGTGACAGAGTCATACCCACAACCTCTGTTCCTTGAGGTTGACATACCACCCATAAACCTTAATTAGCATCTCAATAACATGATTGAAGTTCATAATGCAAAACTTAATACAACAGTTTTTGCCGAACAAATTATGCAAATGTTTAAATAAGTATATAATTAAGTACATGTACTTAGTGCTTTTAATGGCATATATGACATAAATAATACCAAAGAAAAGGAAGATACACTTCTTTTTTTTAAGGATCTACTTAACATAACCTTTCTAGACAGATATAGGCCATCTATAGATGTAATTAAATAATGAACATAAAAATAAGTAAATATGATTGAAAAAATGATTTGAAACACTATATGCCAACAGTTCTTATTAACCAAGATAATGATCTGAAACACTATATGCCAACAGTTTGTACTTTAACCAAGATAATACTCCAACAAAGAGCAACTGCACCAGTATTGCAGTAGTTACATGTCACACAAAAAATGATAACAGTGATCAAAGGCATTATGTCCAACTTCAATACGAATATTAACCACTAGTTCATAGTCAGAAGCAACACATTTACTTAACTTGGCATCATCTACCTTGCTGCTATAAACAGTTCAAACATCACTGACTATATACCTCAACCGTATATTTATTTTCATGTTAAAATCCTAATTAAACACAATATGTCTTGTAAGCCACCACATCAGTATAGGCTGAGCTATGGACACTGACAGTATTAGATATAAACTTCGTTTAGTTCCAGACCCACCAAACCCTTCTGATCCTTGTCGGGACATTATCTGACTCTTTAATGTACGTATCTGAAATATCAAGACATGAGAACAATAATTATTTAGTCATTGCAAGATTTTTAAAAACAAAGTCAATGAACAGTCCAAATTGCTTGAGAGACTATTTGCATTTAGAATTTACCAATGTCTAATTTGTACTGTTAAAGAATAAAATACTATTAAGTAACAATGTCATTTTTTATCATCCCTAATTTGGCTTCTTAATTTCTATGCATCTGTTAAAATATATGTAACAGATTTTTCAATAAGTTTTAAAAAGCCTCCAAAGCACTTCACAGTTGGAAAAACTGGAATTAAATAGAAGTATAGTGGTTTATAACATTTCTTTATAAACTGAAAGCAAATCTATTCTTCTTATTAAAATCATTCTAATCTATTTACGCTATCAATTTCACACATCCACTTCCAGTCATTAAAACAACTCACAATCTACCATTAAATCAATATAAGGCTGATAAACTCACCAAAAAGAAAACAATGGCTATACTAAACCAAGCTAGAAGTCCATAATAACCAGTTCCCTGAAACAGCATCCCACCCAGTAAACTGAATATCATCCTGTAAGAAACCAGTATACATACATGTATAACATTATAGAAATCATGTGTCCGTGACCATAAACAGTCAGTGTAAATATAAGCACAAAAATTAAGTTTTTGACATATTGACAGTAGAGTTGGATATCAGTACTATTTGAAGTGATATCCAACCCTAATTGACAGCATACAAGGAATATGAGATCAACTTTACATCATAATTTTTTGTGTGTTTTCTTTTCAATTCAGTTTGAGACATAAGATTTCAAGGACTTAATATAACATTAGTTTGACTAATTGGGTTTTATAAATTTTTCAATATAACCACAGTAAGATTATAAAATTAATAAAGCAGCATCTAGTAACTATTGAGTATTCTACTTCATCCGAAGTTAGGATGAGATAATTATGCACCAATATCAAACATTGAACTTGTAGATATTAACGTGAAATATAACCTTCTGTAGTATGGGTATAAATTTTTATTAGTCACCAAGAAAACTGGAACAGTCACTTACCCTACGAATTTGTACCCAGTATATGAAAGAACATCCATGTATTTCAAGTCTGTAGATAAATTCATTATGTATACACTTAACATAACAGCAACAAGTTCAATAATTAACCACACTAAGGCTGTACTGGCTTGAAGACCGAGCTGTTCAGGTGTAAATCTAAAATAAATAAGACTTAATTACCATGATAATAAAATTTTCATCAACTGACACAAAGAGTGGCATAACAAGCAAATTTGTTGAATCGACAGCCCCATCAAGTATTTTTGTCAGTTTGTTAAAGCATTTAAAGCATAAATTAATAGTACTTTCCAACATGAATGCCTGTTCAAGCTACAAATCCACTGCAAGCCACATTACAGCAAAAGAACTTTCAAATTATACAGTGTGACAATTTCTGTAAGTCCAAAAAAGGCACTTTTCTGTCAGTTTTAGTTCATGATTAGCACATTTCCATTCATCAAACATTACTAATATTCTAAATATCACTCAGTTTCCTCTAGTACTTAAGTTATTTAAAACTGACACATTTTCTAAGTCCAACAATAATTCAGTCAAAATGAAACATACAGTTATGATACTTGCTCACTGCACTTCCTTTCATCACACTCTACCTAGATTTCAGGTTTTCAAAATGTTCATTTGGTACTTTTAAAGTAATTGTAAGTAACAGTAAAAGTGACCATTTTTCTAATTCAAGAAGGGGGATAACTCTGTCAAAATTCATGATAGAGCTATGGTTCTTGATCAGTACTCTCCCACTCATCACGCTCTACCAATATATCAAGTTTTATGTGGTTCCCTTTGGTACTTTTCAAGTTATGGTAAATTACAGAGAAAATGACAAACTTTTCAAGTTGAAGAGGGGGATAATTTAGTCACTTTTCTGACACTCATCACATTCTACCTATATTTGAAGTTTCAAACATAAACTTTCCAAGTTTTAAAGTTTTGACTTGGGCTTGCATAGAATCCACCCAGTTTATATAGCTATTCTCAAATATTTGCTTGCTGCCTCTCAACACTTACAGTGACATTTGGTTGATGCAATTATTATATACCTAGCGTCCAAACATAATAATAACAATTACCTGTTTTGTGTCCCTAAAACTATGCCGGATACTAATACATATGTGACAAATGCCATTGCTGAAATGAAAAACAACAACATTTAAACAAGAATGCTAAACTGTCATTATTGTCATGAATGACACCAGTTAAGACTATCTGGTGAACATAGGATGAACACTGTCCAACTTCAGGAGCAAGCAAAGACTATTTTATCATTTCATGCCGAATCAGAAGCCACAATTCCAGGGTGCAATGGATACCAAGCGCCGACATACAAAAAGTGACAAGTCACTGGTTTTACAATGTGTGTCAGGTAAAATACAACCTTGTATCTAACAACCTTGGTCTCACTCATGTAGTTAAATGGAGATACATGGTCTGCCAATATAGGGGTAGGCTGTAAAAATATAGTATGATTTTCAGAACTCAACTGTTCTATACACGATTAATGTTACTATCAAATGCTACTTGATGTAAATGGTGCTTTTTCTTATCTGAATGATACCACAAGCAATCATGATGAAAATGCTAAGATAAAGCTAATTTCACTAAATATCTATGGGGGAATGCAGACATGTACAGGCAAATGAATGTATAGACTTGCACCATGCGATATGGAGAATATAGATAGGAAAAGTATTTCATAGTAGATACGCTCACTGACCTAAAGTGATATCATTAATCTATAATTAACACTTACTGGGGATATACAAATCAGGAGCATTTTCATCAAATCTTGGAGCCACAGGCTGATCTTGATCAAATTTGATGGACCAATTCTGCAGAAAAAAATCATAAAATATACATGTACACCAGAATCAAATTTTTATAAGTCATAATGAATAATACAAATGTAACCAAATCCAGTCATGAATGTGCCTATATATAGCTGTCATCAAACAATACTTCCAAGTGCATGAACTCAAAAAATATATCACCATGTCATTCAGATGGCTGTAACATAAGTGTCAATACCATAGCGAACTCTAAGTCTTGCAGTTAATTAATATAAGCAATTACTTTACTTAGATGGCTTGAAAACTCAATGGATATAATATGAAGTCATGATCAATATTTACTGCAGTTTCTGGGAAATAAAACAGTGTCTACAGGATTATTCCATGATGAGTATAAGCATGAAGTATGCAATATCACAACAGTATCAATGAAACATATCAGCAGTAACATGTAGTGCTGCTCGGCATTTGTCTAGTATTGTATTCTAAGCAACAAAGCCAGTTAACTTTTCCATGAGTGATATAGAATTATTCAGACTATAGGATCAGGAAAATGAAACATAAACATAGTGTAATTTTCCCCAGAAGTGTCAAGTCATATTTTTTATAGAGACATGTATAGTGAAGTGGAGTTCAGTACAATAAGATGAATAATATGTAAATTAAAACACAAAACTATGCAGACATGTAACATTTGTAGTGACTGCATTTAAATAAATTAGATTTTGAACCAGTCACAGCTGGAAACGATACCAGATGTCATGCTAGGGTTAATATCGACATTCTTCTTTAGACTAGATTTGTTCATATGAATCAATGTTCGTTCTCTTCAAGGTTGAATTGATCACTTTTTTCAAATCAAAATCAAGTTGAGTTAGTTTTCTTGAGGCTAGCATGTCAAATATTGGTTCTAGTTGGAAAGCTACAACTGCTACTCATAAATACTGACACATGTACATCAGTCATGAATGCAGAAGAAAAGAGCAACCACCTAACTACACAAGCAATTTACAAACAATGGTAGTGGGATTTATTTAATTCATACTTACACTATGAGTATAAGGGAAGAATAACATCATTAACTTCTTTCCAACATAGGATGTGTCCACAGCAAAATAATATTTCAGTTTTGAAGTTGATACATATTTTTCTAGCTGTTAAAGAAAAGATTGTTTTTGAAAACAAATCAGATTTGACATTTATAAATGAATCCAATTCAAACTTACAGCATGGTCATAAAAAGCAAAGACCAAATCATCAGTATTACTTTTTTCCAAAATAATTACAGACTACATGTAGAAATATTCAGCAATAACATTAGTAGATATTATTTGAGCAAAGTAAGTCAGTGAAATGAATTATCAATCAAGACAGATGAAACTGATTATACACAGGGATGCATGATAGTGGGATGGCAAAAAAAGGAGGAAAACCAAATTCCTTGAGGTGGGGGCTTGGAGTTCATGAGGGCCGAAGTGGGTCCAAAGGTTTATCAAAATCGTGGAAATCTGTTCATTCATAAAATATCACACCCCTATATTTTAGAGTCATCAAAGCTTACATTTTGTTGAAAGAGGCATCTCTTACTTGATAAACAATATTAACTTGATTATAAAACAATGTAAGAATTTGGTATCATAGGTACACACTGCCACATACATTTTTATTGACCATATCTTTGCCTTGTCCAGCTAAAGACGTTCCATACTGCATGGCCATGTTTGCCATTGGATCATTGAAGATTTGTTGTCCAGGAAACTGATTCCAGTTTGGATTTTGTCCTTGGTCTGCATACTGATTACCTGTCAAGGTAAATAACAAACTTAATACACAAGAATTTATTTGATACAGCACATAGAACCGTAATAAAATACTCTTAAAAATGGATAGATTTTTTTATATGTAGATTAAATTTGAAAGAAACTGCCTACACTGTCCGTAACACTCAAGTTAAATCAACAAATAATGTGTGCATCAATAAAAATAAATATATGAACATCCTATATACATTGCATGTCACTAACAGCATACATAACATCACAAATTAAAGTAAATATTATAAAACCCATAAAAAGAACTTGATTCAAATAGAATTTCTAACAATAAGTAAATCAGTCACAGTCATACTTGTATAGTGAATATTGAAAAAAAAAGGAATCAAAGAACTAGATTTTATGAAGCAATAGATATTATATTGATGAGTTAGATAACACTTACTGGTACCTGGATCATAAAAACCAGCCTGTGGCTGATTGAAACCTTGTGGAGGAGGTTGTTGAACACTTGTGTCATCAAACAGCTGGGGCTTGCTTGCCTTGCCTTTACCTTTCCTCTTTCCTGAAGCTATTGAGGATAAATCATTCATCAGAAATAGACATGAAGGGGCAGTAGTTTTTTTAAGGTGACTGACTGATTTGGGGCTGAAATTCAACACCATTAGCCTGTCTGAAATGTTTTCCCCCAATGATAAACATGCCATTCAGTAGAATTTTATTTTTCAAAACAGACATCTTCAGTGATTTTTAGGGGTGATTTTATAGCTGAAATTCGGTCATATTCCCAATGGAAAATAGTATCCTTTTTCCCAATTCACAGACAAAAATTTGCAATAAAAAAAAATACCAGGCTGGCGTCAGCCGATCGCTATTGGCGAGTCAAAGTCGAATCTGGCAAGTTAAAATTCTCAAATGGGCAAAAAAAATTGCCAGACAATTTTCTATTTGGCAATTCTAACAGGCCTTGATAATCCAGTACTTTAATCTCAGATACGCACTTTTACACTGCAGACGGCAGTAATATGTGTGACAAATGATGCATGTCGATTGTTTACATCTGTAAACACCAATTTTAATTGCCCCAGGCGGTCATTTATAATGCAGATGACTCTTCTATCAAAACAATCGTGAGAGCATCGCCAGTGGTAATGAATAAAGTCTGTACCATACCGGTACAGTCCGGGTTGTATGTTCCGAAAATTGCTTTACACTTTACTGAATAATCTCGTGTTTTGTAAGTTTTTATTGACAATTTACTACAAAAGTACAATGTCATGTTGAATTGAACAGTATGACCAACAAAATATCAAAAACTCGTTAATTTTCAAGCATGGTTGTTAAACTTTTACTTCCATTAAGTATACAATTTCGGACAACAAACGTCGGATAACAGCACATGGTGCAAGCACACATCATTTATTGGGTGATTTATGTAAACCTGTTCTATTTGTTCAATGTGGTATATTATCCTTGATATATGATAATATGGCACACATTTATGATGAAATCATTATTTGCCAGGACAGCAGTGATATTGTTAGTCTTATGATAATAAGATAATACATACAAATGTACCACAGACAATTCTTCAACCTAAGACACTACAAGTTACAACTCAAGATTTATTGAAAACTGCAAATATTCAACATTTGTTATTCGGAGGGATGAATTGATCTTTGATGGTTCAATAAGTGCTCAATTATTGCAGAAAATATTGTGGTACATGGATGTATTACTGCAGTACGTATCAGTCCAGCACTGTTTGACTGTATCACAAAATACAGCTATACTGGTATATTTATGATATCGGCAGTCTCTGAATTAGTTTTTTGTGGCAGGTTGCCCGCCAATATAATGAATAAGTCTGAATAAGGACTTAAAGAAGGAAAAATCCTTTCAGGCAGCCGGGCAACCAACTAATTTGAACACTGAATTATCGTTGCACAACTAGGAGCGGATATTACAGTTTTACACCAGTAACCAATTTCAAAATTTTATAATCAAGTGTTGTCAGGTTTGTTCTAGATAACGATCTAGACAACAGAATTTATTTCGTGTTTCATTTCTTAAACACTACAAAAACTAAGCAAGTTAAAAAAGTACTGTTTACAGTTATAGACAAAAACGTCCGAATTGCCCATTTCCGAAACTATACCAGTTTTATCATATTGTTTATATACGCATGCAAATGATGTGAAAGTGTGTAAATATTCTATAATTACTTTGACGAAAATTAGATGGTGCGTCCATCACTCTATCATCGAAATATTTCCAAAAATAGCTTCGTGAAAGATAAATTCGACGATTCTTCGCAAAAATTCCTGCTCCGTTGGCAACCGGAAGTATCGAATTCACACAAACACGACTTTTGATTTCGAATTATTGTTGTCATCGCTCATTTCGTGCAATCAGACCATCTTGTCCCTGAATCATTATAACAATATCGATTGAAGCCTACTAAGAATAGTGGCGAAAACATATTAAAGACTTGCTCAATTTCGAAAAAGGATAATATCACTGCCAAACAAATCTGTTCAAATTGGGATACACTATACTTCATGACATAAGATGCATTCAGAATAGCCAAAAACTACTTACTTATTATTTTACTGCAAGCTTGAATCGCCTTTTGACATGACATATTTTCAATTCTCATAAAAATATCATAATCCGGGTGATATTGGAACATTGTTCAAAGTTTTAATATTATTTCCCCATTACTTCTAACAACATTTCTGCATGTACGTATAGGCCTATATCATAAACGTACATGGTCTGATTTCTGCAACAATTTGAGATAGAACATGAGCGTAATAATCTATCAACTAAAGTATTGAATTGAATAAAGCTTTTATAATATCTGTGTTTATGCTTATTTTATTTATCTGTCGTTTAACGGCCTATTCGACAGCTATATAGTGCATGGTCATTCCAGAGAGGCGAGATAAGATATGGGAGAACCAGACTGGCATTTATATCCTTACTCTCAGTTCCGAATAGTTTTTCCTGGTTCCGGTTGATTGTGCCCAGTGTAAACTTTCGCACGATATGACACGCCTTGCTCCTTTTCTTGTGATTTTCAAGGCTAGATAAAGTGCTTGTTTCGGTAGTTGGCATGGGACACTAGCTAAAAAGGCGTCCCTGAGAAATTCGATATAGGCGGAGCCGAGAATCAAACTCCGCAGTTGGCCCAAGACCTTTAATTTTGTAGTTTGGAAGCCAGGCGCATTACCACTTGACCACCGATCAAATCTGTTGCGTTTATGATATTCGTTTCTTTTCCTACCAAAAAACACAATTTCATAAAATAACTGTACATAGAAAGAAGCCAAATCACATGAGTTAATTATGGGCATGGCTTGAATTGTGACTGGAAATAAAAGTATGGTAAAACATGCATGCTCATCCAAATAATCGGCTTAAGCCAACTTATGACTTTGATGCATCGTTTTGGCCAAGCCTTTTTTGTGCTACGCTCCTGTACCCTTTTTAATTGAGTCGCGAACGCATTTTCCGAAAACGCCGTTGCAAACTATGTGTAACCCATACATATAAATAGACTTTATCTATCAGTTCGTGGATTGATAAAATTATACGTAAGTAGGCGTTTACATAATTTGATTCTACTGTACGCTGAAATTGATTTAATGTCTGCTTTTTATATTTATATAACGCCCCGACTGTAGTCGTTTTGTCATAATTTCACTTCGTTTCATCAGAGACGTATTATACGTCTCTGGTTTCATATCAAAAGATAGAAATCGTTTCTCCATGACAGACTACTTCCTCAGTCATGTTTTGGTTGCAACATGTGAAACCAGGGACTCTAGAATGCATGTTATAATATTTTCATTTAACCCCTGATTAAACAGATCGGAAACCATAAAATTAACTTCCTTCGATTCAGTTCGTCCTTCTATTTTCACTTCTTATTAAATCAAGCTTTATTGAACCGGTGTACTTTCGATTTCAGTTTTACATTTTCTCGAATAATGTTCAGCTCGTTTGCTTCACATGCAGTAGTAAAGGACCTTTGACGCCGTAATAGTAATTAATACAATCTGTGTAAAACACAATAATTTAACCAAACCAATCTAAAATGAAAAAATTGTCACAGAATTCGACCCCGTTCAACTTTACACTTTAATATCATAAGAAGGCGCGTATACTAGTAATTCTTCGTTCCGGTAAATGCGCATCCCCGTCTTCAAAAAAAGCTAAATTACAACATTTTTAAGATTCTTGCCAAATTCGTTCCAAAATGCAAAACTTTGACCCGTCACATTAGGACAACATATATTTTATCCATATAAGGCCAACGTTTTTTATTTTCTGTTTTACGGGAGCGCCGACCCTAATTTACCACAAAACCAAATAAAAATAAAACAAAAATTTTATTTTTTAAAAATCCGCCGTCTTGACAAAAATCGTCTACAAAAAAATAAAACAAAACGATGGCGCTTACTGTAATTATTTGAAAACGTATTACCAGAACTTTAGATTCATTAAATATCGTCAATACGCACCAAATAAACTTAAGATTCCTTACTAAATGTAAATACCTGGTGATGCAGCGTAATTAGGTCAAAGTGTGTATTGATAAATTCTTTATCATTGTTGACAGTCACAACTTGCAAAGTTCACAGGTAGATAAACAGTGCTGTACCGTTTTAAAGTTTTTATTTTATTTTTTATTTTGCATTGAACAATGTTAATACTTCAAATTTGCATGCAGCTTGAACATTTGAAATAACGACTCGCCACAGAGTAATAACGGCTCGCCACAAAGTAATAACGACTCGCCACAGAATGTTTAGTACAAAGTGACAGGTGTATATTGAATTATATTATTGTATTTGTATATTTGTTTACGTTATACCACAGGAACCTGATTTTTAATAAAAACAATATTTAAAAACATCTATGTCAATTAAAAATTAATGATTTATGGTGTTAATTATTTTTAAGCCGGTACGTATATCATATACGTACCTGTTTAAGGGACATATATATTTATATATATTTTATTGAATATCAGTTTCCTATAAATTGCATAAATATGTATGTATGTTTATATATGTTTATAACTGGTGTTTAAAGTAGATGTGAGTATGACGGGTTATTATTATTTGTATAGTGTATTATGAAATCTACTTAGAACCAATCAGATTGGTTCTAATTCGACTAACAACTGTTCTTCAGACGAACTAAAATATGTTTTAAGTTTAATCACATACGTAGTACTACACTATTTACAAATATCATTTCTGAGTTATTGAAAAGAAAAATTAATTTATATATCATTATTATATGTATATTGACCATATGATTTGAATACCGACTTTTGTAGAATGAAGAGATATTTAAATGCTTACCAAATGTCACACGTGCAGACATAACTCCATATGGAAGTGCACGAGAACAGCTGTTATCATCTTGAGAAGCATTTCTTGATTACCTAATTGGATTAATGAAACAATCCTGGATGAACCTCGTTGATCCGACTCAATTGGGCAATTTGTTAATGAAACATGTGCGAACAGATACGTTATTTACTTAACCGATCATCTATATCCATTGTCATATAGATTGCAATCACTTGATCATATTATGAAAACGTGTGAACGTGTCTTTAACAGAATACTCTTTATTTCTCAAAGATTGCACGGTAAATAATAAATGTTTCTATATGGTGTTCGTCTATCAAGGATCGCGAGGTCGAAGGTGCACCTATGGGTGTCTCCTCTTCTTCGACGACGTCATATCAGTCTCCATGACTGAAATGCTTCTAAAGATGATAACAGCTGGTCTCGTGCACTTCCATATGGAGTTATGTCTGTACGTGTGACAGAAATACAACTCTTTCGCGTGATAATGCGCAAATAAAAATAAATACATACATTAATAACATATCATATTTTTTGGAGACTGATACATGATTCCAACATTCAGCACGGTTTAGCCCGGTTGTCAATGAATGTATTCTAGTTACGAAATTGACTTTTACATTGTATGTTCGTACATAGCTATAATCAAATGAATTCAATTAGTGCCGTCTGCGATGGTGTAATACTAAATATACTCAAACTATAATTATTATAGAGCAAGTTCTTACAACTTATATTAACTACTCTCGATGATTGCTTCCTTGGTTCTCACCAGTACTCGCAGTACTCGCACCGAAAGCAGTGATTGTGAAGGTTCAGGACTGACGGGATTGGAACTCAAATAATAATGAAATATTACTAAAAAAAGAATAACTGCTCATGAACAAAACAGACCGATGATCGATCTTGGGAAAATGGTTCCCTACATAAATTTGTAACACGTGCACATTGTTAATTATTTTCCCGCGATTCTGTAAAGTGCGAAGTCGTTCTCTATGTTATTAGCATGTCAAAATTAAATGAAATATTATAGTTATGAACGTATCAGCTAAATGCATATATTTTGATATCCAATGTCATGATCTATTTAGCTCGTACATATTGTACACGTGTACTTTAGTCGGAACAAAGTAATCTGTATGTCTGTTTAATCTTGATATATTTACAAACCATAAAACAACGTACAATATACAATATATTTTACCGCATTTTTGCTATAATTTTGTATGTGTGTCTATTTTTTAGGTAATTTCATATCGGACGATGTCTTATATTATAATAGTGTTCTGAATTTCGTGAAAATTTCATGGATAGTGGTAGTACTATATGTAATTGAATGCATTTGAAAATGAATAACATTTCCCCCCAGTTTACAATTAATTATATCTTCAATTAAAATGTGTTGATTCCATGCAACAATTAGTCATAATTAACCACTTTGATGTCTTATGCTTATTCATATCACTTGTCTCATCTATTGTGCAACTTAATTAAGTCACAAACAAATATCGCTTTAATTAAAAAAAGACAATTTACAATTCTATTTTAACGGTTTATCTCATGCTTATTAACAGTAAAGAATACTAATTTGATGTAAATTTATGCTACATGTATAATTAAACATATCATAACCACTCTGATGTCTAACTCGAATCATGATGCCGAATCCATGCAGTGCAAATTACGATGTTTGTATATATATACGTAACGCTAAAAGAAGTCATGTTCAAATTTTAACAGGCTTTAAATGAATAAAGAAAATATTCATTAATGAACAAAGTCCTTTATTAAATTTAACATAAGAGAAACCCCAAATTAGTAAATATGATAAAACATCTATAAAAGTAAGTAAATAATATGGTTTAACACTCATTTCAGGTTCTGTGGCGAGTCGTTATTACTTTGTGGCGAGTCGTTATTACTTTGTGGCGATTCGTTATTTAAAGTGTGGCGAGTCGTTATGTGGCGAGTCGTTACTATACCGAACATTTTTAGATTGATAAAGAGAATCTATTTTTAGATTTACAACAATGACGATTTCTTATATTTTCAAGATATACAAACATCAAAACATACTTTTTCCACACTGATTCTTATTAAAATTCTACTTTGGTTAAGGCTTTGAAATACAAATTAAATACGACCAGCGGGAAAAAGGATTGCATTCACAATTACAGTCACAATACAAGTTGCAGTATTTTCGAATAGTCGCATGATTTTCGATCAAAATTTCGGCGGGCAAAAATTTGGGTGTGTTGTACGCACTGAAAAAACTAGAGAAAGGATCTAGGGGGAAATGCCCATTATATGCACTACAAATACGGCACCCCATATATTTTGCTTATTATTTTGCTTTTTTATGTATGCATGCACGTACCTCCACCCCGACTAGCATGCAGGTGCAACGTCAATTTTCTTTGCACAAATGAGCGTAACTGGGAACACTGTTAATATTTATTGTGATAGGCCTATTTACGTTTGTTTTTAAAATACAAATAAAAATTTAGTCATACAAAGCATTTGGCATACATGACGTACAAAAACGAAAGTAAGCAAATATTTATGATAAAAACAACAAAGAAGAATGTGATAAAGCTAGTAAGCCTAAGCTAGGAGTCAGTGAGAAGTGGTTATAAATACTTTTTTGTAATTTTATGTGAATCTAGTCAACAGTACCTAAAATGTTCTTTAAATGACTTCTTTAAAGTGGTCATTAATGTGGATTGGTCTGCGGCCCAGCTGTGAAAAATTATGTTGTTACTGAGTTTATTGATTTTTTTAATGACAGTTTGATATCTTCACATAACAAAGTTGTAAGAATGGGTATACTTCTTTCAACTTGTTCATCTGTCCAACACCGTGTGTCTGCATACAGTATATTGTGAGTGCTGTCTAGTTGGGCACCTTCTTGTCAGGTTTCATTCAAATCTCATTATTTGTAAATTTAGTGTGTTTTTTTCAATACAGTGATTAGACAAATTTCAATTTAGTTAAACTTCCCATGCATACTGTCCGTTGGGCATGCTCTCATCAGGTTTTGTGTATTTTTACAGACTTATATAATATATTTAACATCTCAAAAACTTGGCAAGTCTTGAATGAAACTTCACATGAGTGATGGGTATCAAGGCTGTCAACAGGTTTTGATTGGATATTTTTATATGTCCAAGCACTGTATATATTATTACCCTTTGTGATAGCCTGATTTGTAACTTTTCAACTTTACTTTATTTTATCTAAATACTTGTATATTTATTGTAATCCCATGTGAATTTAGTATAAATACACTTGTTTTATGTATATAATGAGCGATCTGTCAAAATAAAAAAAAATGCCAATGATTTTACTTTTATTTTTTTTATTTTTTCGACTGCTCAAAATTAAGGGTTTTATTTTCATTTTTATTTATCCCCCCGTCTCATTTTTTTTGAAAAATTTCCCGTAAAACAGAAAATAAAAAAACGTTGGCCTAAGGTTCAAGGTACATTTTATGGGATATGAGAAATTAGGATAAACTGTAAGCCGTTCACATTTTGTCCTAATTTCTCGACAAAATATGCGTACGTGACAGATATTAGCACAAACTGTAAATCAGTTATCGTTCATATTTTTAATTTTATGCGACATATCACTGCGCTCCGCTTCGCGTCGCTTGTGATATATCCCATGAAATTAAAAATATGAACGATAACTAATACATGTTTTTTTGCACATAACAAATTAACTATTTAGGAACTGACCGGCGTATCTTACGAACAAATATTAATACACAATGAAAGTTTTTTTATCTACATAATAACACATTGAAATTCACACGCAAGGAATTGGTTTAACAATAGAAGGAAGCGGTCTGACCACCTAAACAAACTGTTTTTGTACATTACAAATTGACTAATGTGCATAACGAATTACCAATGTCTTTTTGAACTAAACAAATTGTTACAACCAGCTATAGAATTGATGTTGCGAAACAACAAATTGATACAAATTTCACATAACGAATTGATATTTCCATGCGACGAATATAGCGTTTTGGACTAATGCCCTAGCTGAACCTATCAAACTTGGTTTATACATTACGAATTGAATATGCACGATATGTCAGTGGAGGCATTCCATATAACTGCATGGATCTTTTTCTTGAACAATAAAGGAATTCTATATTATAAATTCTAAATCAATAACTTACCAAGTCAATGCGGTACCACAGGTCACGGACGCCTGGTCATCCGCTCATAAGGTACCATTACAACCCTGGGACATTAAAATCATTATAAAAACTCAAATCCAAACTAAAAGTAGCTGCGTTTTCGACATGCATTACTAGTAATCAAAATTTCGAAAAAAAGTCAGAAACGCAGCTAATTTGGTTTGGGTGGCCACCTAACTGTGTATGGCACCACTGCTGTTATGTGTTGTTGCCACTGATTCAATGATTGACGCATATATTATTGATTTTGTAATGTAACCCATACTGACGGCAATTTCAGCTCTGGCGTCAGCTCGTACAACTTTGCATGTTAAAAGATTATATTTACATGATGAAATGTTTCGATGACATTTAACTGCCAATTTTCTCCATGTATTCGTACATGAAATTAATTTTGTTTACGATAAATCAATTATATGAATATCAATGTATCGTATATTTCTTACCTTAGAACAATTGTGTGACCCAGCTGTTATACAAATAAAGGCTTAACTGACCTTGACCGCTTGCACCATGACGAACTTGTACAAGGGTTCATAATTAAAACCATTTTGGCTTCCAGACTCTGGAATTGGAGTTACGCAATTTTTCCTTATGAACATTATAGATTTTGATGGGCCATATAGCATATTTCCGAATTTTGGGGCATCCGGCCACCCTGGTAATCAATTCATCTGAAAAAAATGATGCGTATCATATTTTATCTGATAGGAACAGAGCCCTACCCGTTGACCAGTACTTTGCTACCTAGATAATTTATACTTTGTGCATCTATTACTTTTTATTGATGAAATGCCGGTGGTGAAATGAAACAATGGTAAACTATTCGTTTTTTTTTTCTCTTTTTCGAGACTAGTCGATCGAGTTTGTTATATCACCCAATATGTTTTAGTTTTTCTACACTAATATTATTTTAAATTGCTTTGTCAAATAAACAATAAAATGATATGAAAAGAATCTGTGAACCGATTTTCGTGAAACAAATGATAACTGGAAGACTTCTACAAACAGACAAAAATCATCCAGAATCAAAAAAAGAAAAGGTTCGATTCATTATTGATTTCAGTGAAACAAAATGACTGGCAGACTTCGTGAAAAAGATCAAGATCAGTTGGAACAATGGATTGGTAGTGGACCAAAGGTTTTTACATTGCTGTATGCAATAACAAGGGATGGTTGTGTTTCAACCACTTTCCATCAGAAATGTGATAACCAAGGCCCTACTGTCACAGTACTGTACAACCCACAAGGCTCAGTGTATGGTGGATATGCTGGTCAAAGTTGGAACAGTTCTTCTACTTGGGTGAACACAACTGACGCATTTTTATACAGACTGCATTACAACCATGAAGCAAAACCTGTGAAATTTTCTATGAAAGCACAAAACAGTCAGCATGCATTTCATGGTGCTCCAACACTTGGCCCAATATTTGGTGTGCGTCATGATCTTTACACTTTTTCGAATACAATACCAGTCTCCAATGGTCAGTTCACTCTCAATGGACAAATGAACTCTTTTGGCAATACTTACAACAACCAAGGTTTAACTGCAGACAAAGTCAACAATGGAAGTATGAATGTTACAGAGCTTGAAGTATACAAAGTAACAGGTAGGTAACATTTGTTTCCGAACTTGTTTATAGTTTTACTTTTTTTGTGATCAGTCTTCGTCCGGCGGGCGGCGTCGTGCGCCGTCAAACTTTACCTTGTGAACACACTAGAGGCCACATTTTTAGCTCAATTTTTGCAAAACTGGGTCAGAATGTTAATTAATATCGACAAAATCTCGGACGACTTCGATATTGGGCCATTTGGGGTCAAAAACTAAGTCACCAGTGCCAAATAAGGGAAAACCTTGTGAACACTTTAGAAATCACTGTTTTGATTGGATCTTCATGAAACTTTGTCAGAATGTTTATTTCAATGATATGTAGGTCAAATTGATAATGGGTCATTTCCGGTCAAAAACTAGATCACTAGGGCAAATTGCTGGAAAACCTTGTGAACACTCTAGAAGTCACTGTTTTGGTTTGATCATCATGAAACCTTGTCACAATATTTGTCTTTATAATATCTAAGAATAGTTCGAACATGGGTGATCTGGGGTAAAAAACTAGGTCACAATATCAAATCTTAGGAAAACCTTGTCTATGCTGTAGTTTTCATGGTTTTGATTGGATCTTCACCTTACCTTGTCAGAATGTTCGTCTTATTTATATGTAGGACAAGATCTAACATGGGTCATTTTCCTATATTTGCCTTCCAATACTCTAGTAATTATTCATAAAGACATTGAAATAACTTTCTGTATTTGGTCTGAAATATCTATTATGATACCGAGATATAATGAATAATAGTAACACTTCAAAACAAAAGGTGATGTTTTTGTATTTTCTATTATATAGATGGACAAAGAAAAAAGTTGATAGATAAACCATGGCGTAAAACCCGAGACTGGACACAACAGGTCAGTTAGAATTTAGTTTAGGCATAAACATTGTTTGTTCTTGGTTACCCGACCTACCATAGTCATCCCCGCAACCCTAGACTGTTTATTAAGCACAAAGAACGATACATAGTAGGGATGGGTATTGCGGTAAATTTGATATCGCGATATGCTGTGATTCGCAACACTGTATTGCAATATGTATTGCGATACATTGGGATTTAAAACTCTTGAATTTTTAAGTGTTCAAGCTTGGATTTTAATTAAAATACATGTATGTAGTGTAGTGCCATTAATCATTTGCATGATGGTATCTTTATTTAAAATATCGGTGACTAGAATGAAACTTCAATGTTGTATAGTATACAATTATAAAACTCCTTGATCACAGCAACATACATTTCCAATTGTTTTCCGTTCGAATTAGGCTACAGCTGATATAATACAAGCTAAAGTAGTCAATATCAATTTACTTTAAAAATATCGCGATACGGGGTGGAACTGTACCGTTACGTACTGCATTTGGAACGTATTGCAATATATCGATATACCAGACCAATCGCACGTTAATCGTTCCTGGCAGCGTAACTTGATGTTACGTCGAAAAGGCATTTTTAACTTACGCTGTCTATAACGTACAGTGTATTGTTTGTAGACAACGCTTACAGATCACTATATGAGCTATATTTGTTGTTTACAATGTACATGTATAGAGCTTGCGTAAGCTGTCTACGCTAGATATGTAAGCACGTATACTTTTGAGATGGTCTTTCGTATATAGTTCAAATGAGTGGTCAGTATTGCAGATAATATCGTAATTATACTTGATTGTAATCATCACCACAACAGTCTTTGTCGTTGTATCATCATCATCAGCAGCAGCAGTGGTGGTGGTAATGATGAATAAGGGTGATTGCTAAACAGAGGTGCCATCTAGGACATGTTTGACTGTTGTGTATTTGTATAATTACAGCAATATTAAGTTTAAACCAACGCGTACAAAACATTACGTTTTTACCTTAATAGATGCAATTATGATACTGTTCAAGCTCTTTATGTAATTTTATGACATGATTGTACTTTTGTGTGTATATGGTGAACACTTAAATACACTTATAAATACATAACAAAACTGGAATATACTATTTCATAATTAAACATATTCGTATAGCAAACATGACAAAGAGCGGTTAACGCGGAAATTGCGCCATTACAACGTCATCAAAAAATACATGTACCATGTAGTGTATAGGGGACATTTATACGGTCTGGATAAAGTAATAATAGTCAAAATATGATAAAAATCTGAACTAGGGACTACAAATACTTTTTACTTTTTCATCACATATTTTAAAAATTGACTGGTAATGCTATCCCATCAACATTTGGGATCATTTCATAAACAAAAAACTGATTATGAAGAAAAAAGCATTTCTTTTCGAGGATGGGGGACATTCATAAAAACTTGAAATTAACAGAAAGCATGAAGTTTCATTTATTTATTTGCTACTATTGGTTTTGTTAGAATTTTTACACATGGAATGCATATCCTTTGTATCAATTTTGAAACATGTGTATATAACATTTACACCTAAACCCATAACTGAGCTGTACAAACTTATAAAATAAAAAGAGCGGACATTGTCAAGCTTTTTCATAAAACTATCGCGCGTCACTAATACATAGACAGCTGTCTCACGTTTTACCTGTCCGCGCGTTCGATAATAGAAAAAAAACAATTAAACATTATTCCCCTAAAAAGCAATTTCCCTACCTATCTACCCTAGCTTTGATAAGCATATGTAACCAACTTCAAACATTTTTGTACCCTTGAGATAAACTACATTGTACCTACAAAAGTTATAATTATACATGCATTTCACATTGCCTGTCGTAGAATAACATCTGACAAATTATTACTCTACATGACTGTGAAGTAAAATCAACAGCATAGCCCATGGAGAGTGAATAGGAAACAATAATTTATAGTATGTCCACAACATTGTCCGCTCTCTAATTCAAACAGTTTTATTCGGATCCTCACCAAACTTAATGAAAGTGTTTATGGCCATAAGATCTCGGCCAAGTTCGATAACCAGCCCAATCGGCCCAGGCACTTATGAGTTATGCCCCTTGATACATAGAACATTGACAATGCAGAGTCGACTAATTATCAACCGATCTTGGTGAATACGTTTATGGGCATGATATCTCTGTCAAGTTTGATAACCAGCCCTATCGCCCCAGCCATTGCTTCGTTATGACCCTTGATTCATTGAAAATTGACTAAAAATTCACTGTCCGCTCTCTAAGTGGTCTAATCATCAGCCGATCTTCATCAAACTTTGTGGAAATGTTTATGGACATGAGATCTCAGTCAAGTTTGATAACATAACCAGCCCTATCGCCCCAGGTACTTCTAAGTTATGCTCCTCGTTACATTGAAAATTGACTAAAAATGCCGTGTCCGCCCTTTAAATTGACCAATCATCAACCGATCTTCATCAGACTTGGTAGAATTGTTCATGGGCATGGGATCTCTATCACATCAGGTACTAATTTGCTACTCATAGTATCCAAAACCTTTTGAAGGGCGTATTTTGTGACCTGGCACTCTTGTCTTTAGTTGATACTGTTTGTCATTTTATAAATGTCCGTGAATTTAATAAATGCAATATATATATAGCTTTATCAACAGGCCCTACGATATATTCAGCTTTTGATTGTCACTCTATTATAGAATGTCACAAACAACATCAATCATTTCCTTCAGATCCTGCAGACAATAACATAATTATTGGTAAATTTTGTTGTTCCGAGTGACTTTCAAAGTTAGCTTCACATCATTTAATGAAACTCAACAGTTTTTATGCTCTAACTTTTATTAATGATCAGCAAAATTGTATGTTTTCAGTACCTGAACGAACTTAAAAAGGATGTCGTTGCATTTAAGCCGGTGGGTGATCTTGGAGTGAGTCAATTTCGTATCCTGATGGTAGGACCAGTTGGTGCTGGGAAGTCTAGTTTCTACAATACCATTAATTCAATCTTCAGGGAGCAAATTACCCGTACAGCACCAAGTGGCAGTGCTGAGCAAAGCATCACAACATCGGTAATTACAAATATCATATATTCACGAGTTCATAACATAGAAAACGAATATGCATAACATGAAAATGTTTCAAACATACCAATCAGAATTAAGCGAACACTTGTACCTAAATATTGCGATGACATTGTATTCTTTGTTTTCGGGTACGAAGTTTGTTTTCGGTAAATGTTTGTTTTCGGTTTTCCCAAATACCTAATGCAAAAGATTCATGAGGTGCTCTTGGCATAAACTTACACTTGTTAGGTAAAAATGTCCTCTACTATGTACTTGCAATACTCAGGGACAGTACATATATTACATGTAATGTCCCTGGAATACTGCAGAAAATCGGCTTAAAAACTCTGAAAAATTAAACCAACCACATATTCATTTTACAAGTGATTTGTTTTCATAAATGAAATGTACAATGAACGTGTGTTTATGTAGACTAATGAATTTTGTATTCTGTTACTCACAGTACAAACCATTCAAAATCAAGCCAAGATCTGGAGATCAACTAAAATTTCGATTATGTGATACACGTGGATTAGAAGAATCGCAAGGATTGGATACAGTGGAATTTAATTATTTACTAGAAGGGAATGTCCCGGACTTTTATAAGGTGATTATAATTCTTTGTACTTTAAAAATTATTAATAAACAACGTGAACAGTAAATTGAACCATAGGCACTCGATTCCGTGATTTTTATACGTTTACAGACGTTCTTTTGCCTGTAAACGTATAAAAATCACGGGATCGAGTGCCTATGAATTGAACCAGAACAGATTTTTACGATTCTTTTTATACGCCCGAAGGGACGTAAATTATGTTATGACCCTGGCGTCCGTCCGTCCATTTGCAAATACGTATCCGCCCTGTAACTCTTTAAGTCTGCAAAGGATTTTTAAGAAACTTGACTCAAATGTTCACCCCATCGAGACGACGTACAGAGTGCACGTTTCGGAAGGGCTTGCTTCAAGGTCACGCTTAGGGTCAAATATTACTTATTTCGTGTCCGCTCTATCTGTATGTCTTTAACACTGTATTCGTGCACCTGCAGTTCCATGGTGAAATGAAAACATGCATATTAATGCACGAAAAGTACTTCAAAAATGTTTTTACAGTATCATAATTATATACCTTCGGGCGTATATTGCACTGCCTTGCAGTGCTTCTGTCCAGTTTACTTATATTTTATGTTTACTATGTTTAATGGTGAATTTTCTTGTTCGTATGTTTATTTTCAGTGTTTAATATATAATTATGTAAATGATATCATGCATTTGATATCATTATATACACAATTACTGTCTTCATTCAGTTTCATCCATCAAGTCCAATAAGTTCTAAAACAACAGGATTTAAAAGTCAGCCATCCATCAGCGATACGATACATTGTGTTGTCTTTGTCCTAGATGCTACGTCTTTAGAAGTTCTTCCAACAAAACTAGTGGACAAAATCAAAAGCTTCCAGCGATTAATTATGGATAAAGGTATGATTTTTGTTCAGGAATGTTCGTCTTCCATATCGTTTAGTTCAGCTATTTCATATGCTAATGCAGAAGTTTCAAGCCTTGTACGAGTATTCAAGTCTTTTGAATGTTTTGAATCACATTACATGTTCACAATGGCAATCTTGACTGTTCCTGATCCCCGCTTTTAATATCAATCAAGATCATACTTTACAAAACAATTACACGTACACATAATTAATGAGTATTATTTAAAATAATTTATTAATGGGAATAAACTCCAAATTTTAGATCAGCATTCTATTTGATAGTAAGTACATGTATGTCATAATTAAGTTAAATGTGTACTAAGTATTACAATGCAATCCTTTAAGTTCATGCTTCAGACATGTTGAACAGATATAATGTATCAAGCGTTGAGTGTGAAAGCCCTTTTAAAATAAGGAAAACAAAAATGTACGTAGCTAAATGTGTTTCCTTTCCTGGTGTTCTCTTGTGTAGTCAACAGTGGTTGGAAAACCAGGAATATAGAAAATCAAATTTACCTTGTCGAAACATTATTCAAATAGTGCTGAAAAGCACCACATGTGCTCATAATTTAGCTGACCATATATTAAACGTTACATAATTCAGAAATTCCACAACTTATCCTGCTGACAAAGATTGACAAAGTTTGTGATACGGTTGATGAAAACACTGCTTGCGTCTTCAAGAGCAAAAAGGTTGAAGAACATGTAGAGAAAGCTTCAGATATTTTGGGTCTGCCACGTGGTGATATTCTACCAATGAAGAATTATGAAAAAGAGGCAGAATTGGATGAAAGTATCAACATACTGACTTTATTATCACTTCGTCAAATTTTGAATTATGCGGATGATTACCTCATTAATCTTAAAGACAAGATGGATGATGAAGCTGCCCAGAATGAAGTCTAAGTGTTGGCATGGAGGTTATGTACTATGTATTTGACAGAATTTCAATATTTACATCTTACATATCATTGTACTTTGTTTTTGTGTTGCGCCTACGTTGAAAGTTCTCAGAATGACGTTTATATATTTTTTTATTGACATGTTATCCTTACCGGTATATTGTTGACATGTATTAGTACTGTATATCTCTTTGTCAAGTTATTTTGTTGATCAGATGATAAAAATATGTATAATGAAGTCAAAGAGCGGACATATATGTTAAATATTACTTTGTATATTTTTTCGTTCACAGTTTTGCTCAGAACACTTTTTATCTAACCCTAGACAAGAGGATGAAGAAACTGAGCCGTTTAGTTTGTATGTTTTATGTGTTTGACAAGTTATTATCAGAATTCATTTACTCCCAAATATATCATGTAGTAATCCATAGTAGCATGTAATACTTTAAGTTTATACCATTCAAGTTAAAAGTTATTCTATTGCATGAATGATGTAGACAAGTTTAGTTCGGTGCTTGTGGTGTTCACATGTTACATGCTAATTATATAACTTAAAGAATGTAAATGTCTTACTAACAAATATAATAGGTAAATAAACAATAAGTTTATGCTCTTGAGTGTTGTCAATTGGATTGAAACTCATGAATAACAAGCCTAATTAAGATTTGAGAGCATACATTTTGTACAATACAGTGTAATTTAAGTACATGTATGGTGTACCAAAGTTAAAGATTTATCACTTCTTCTAAGTTACAAGTTCATAGTGTAAGAAGCGTTTATCAAACAATTAACCTATTCACAAGAAGGGATGTACATGTCACATGTTTTCACTAGTGAGTCATGTGTTTTCATGAGCATTGTTGTAGCAGACAATTTATAGGCAATTCCCAAATTAGTACTCACCAATAGGCATACTAGGTATTCAAAATCAAAAGAACATAAATGAGTACCAATCAAATAAGAATGATTTCACATCAGGTGTTTCAAACAAAATAAATAAGCAGAATTACATATATAATAAACTAGCTTCCTTCTTTTATTGCATTCAATTAATGTGATAACATTAACATAAACATCGATCAGCATTTAATTAATACACAAAGATTAAATAACCATACAGTCAATCATATCTATATCTACAGATAGTATTAATTATAAGTTTGACTGTATTTAGGCACAAGCTTTGTTATACACTGTAAAGTATCAATGTCCCTTCTTCAATGTAGATTAAACTGTCTATGCACTTGTTCTCTCCTCATCTTTCCTGTGTTTCTCAGAATGTTTATTCATGTGAACAATCTCCCATTTCTTCATCCATGGACCAGGTATGGTCGTATCAAACTCTGGATCTTCTTCATCATCCAAAATCTAAAATGGAAGTTTACATTTTAAATAAATTTTGCACATACAGCTTCCACTTCTAACTTCTGTTAATAGCTGATTGGGTGAAAACAATCGTTCTGTTCTGTCTTTGTCTGAATTCTTGTCCAATGAAATGTCCATATTTCATTTAAAACATATTATATTGCATGAAAATTGCCAAGGACATGATATGGAGAAGATAAGTCACTTAGTTTTCATTTGGACTTATTTTGATTAGGACCAACTGTAAATCAGTTATCGTTTGTATTTCCAATTTTATGTGACATAACACTGCACTTCGCTTCGCTTGTGATATATTGCATAAATTTGAAATATGAGCGATGACTTATACATGTCATCCAAGCCACTGCCATGGTTCAAAGCTAACTATAACACAAAATCATCACTGCATGTAGCCTACCATAATACTATAATTACATATATTTGAACACAGCTCTGTAAACTAAACACAATAACAACTAATCAATGTCAGTTTTCAATATCACCAAAACATCGCTTCTGACACAAGCAGTCAGTTTTTAATATCACCAAAACATTCTACTTTGTAACGTGTATTGTACGTTTCATATCTCATAAAACTAAGCTTTACCTCTGCCACAGATTTCTTTTGTTGTGAATGACGATTTACTGAATCAAATTCAGTCCAGTCTATTTCCATATTTGGGTTATCCTTAGACCTCATCAAAACAGGCTTCTTCATTCCCCAGAGACCATCAGGATCACTTGGACGTTGCCAGCGAAGGTCAAGACTCCAGCGAACATCATTGGAGACATTTGGTAAACTAATAGATCAAGCAGATAAGAATAATCAAACCACAGAGAAGTAAAGCATTTGATAACGAGACTAAATTATTAACCATGAAGAATATACAATTAAACCTGTGTTTGCGGCTATCTCTGAATGAAGGCCATTCTTTTAAAAAAATGACATTTGTTATTTAGAACAAAATGTCCTCCGAATAAAGGCAACTGGTCAATAAATGACACATTTTGTCTTTCCCAAGGGTGGTCTTTGTTCACAGGTTGGACTGTAGTTACATTAATATGATTCAATGTCAAAAAGGACGAGTGTTCAAGAAATTCATTATGGCCTACTTCTAAACAAAAGTCACTCTATTAAACATTAAAAAACACAAACGGTTTACTGCAAATATCAATCTTTTTCAACAACTGCAATTACATGGACTTACCAGCTAGTTACAAACAATCTTTGGTTGTAGTGGAATACCTGGTTTATAATAATAATGTCTTTATTTTCAGAGGCTACACATTTGCGGTTCCCTAGTCTTCCATGCACATGCCTCTCAACAAACATAATTTCAGAAAAGTTTCAGAATCTGTATGTATTTACCTGCGGTGAGGAATCATATTGCTGAAGAGAACAAGTCCGCCATAAGGTACTGGACAATTTTTAATATCGGAGTCAGGATTTACTCCTGAAATATGTAAGTGTAACAGAAAAGATTTGCTTACTCATAAACAATTAATACATTGAACCTGTGTTCCCCATAACCCCCCCCCCCCCTCAACTATGTTTGGTCAACATGAAGGGATCTGAGAATTTAGAGGAGAACTGAGACCACTAAGTCAACAAGCAATTTGATATACCACGGATCGCTTGTCATGTTACAGTAGATTCTCATCCTGTAAAAATTACCAAATTGGTCATATATTAATATCTGATACAACAAACCTGTATGTTACATTACAACTATCCCTGATGTCTGACTCTTGACAATCAATGTTATTCAAAGCTATATTTGACAGTGCTATCGTTGGCAATACAATTCTTTTTATGCAACAAGAATCATACTCTAGTACCTAAATTTTGATAGACAGAAATGGAAGGGAGACAACTTTGAAATAAAAATCAATAAAATCAAAATTGTTTGGTATTTGTAAGCAAACACTGGTTGAATAGTTTAACAGTGGAATAGAATGTAAGGGAACACTTTATTCTGAAAACTTGTAACAATCATGTTTGTATAATTACAGCAGCAGTTTTTGTTAAAACTTATTTGAGAAATCACAATAATATGGTTATAAAAAATTTGACACTTTCTGAAATTTATGCAGCATTTCTTGTCAGATAAAGCTTTAAACATTTCAATATTTTTGAAACAGCTTCTAACACCATGGGTCAATTTTCAGTAGGATCAGATTTGACTACTTACTTAAGTTACAATTGGCTTAGTTGAAAGGGTTGTGAAAAATCTAAGATAACTGCCAACATGAAAATTGTCAGAATCAACTACAATGGATTCAATATACCATCTCACACATTCCATATTGTTTATATTTACCCAGTTTCGACTTCATTTCTTCTTCATCGAGTTCAACATACCAAGTACCACCCCAACAGCATTTATGTACAGCAGTGTGACCTGATCTGTGTCCACGCTCTGCCATCTGAGAATACAATACAACCAGTACATGTATATAAAAATGTTACATATGAGCTTTTTATTACAAACCAGAAAGATATACTGGTTGAAAACCTATAGGAATGTTGTGTAAATTAACTAAACACCATTATGCTGAGACTAATCATGAGCATGAGATACATAAACTGACAACAAAAAGGTAATAAATGTATGATACATTCATTATTTATATAAAAAGGAAATCTGGGAAGTATCAGATCAAATATAAATATCAATGAGGCCTTAATAATTGCATGTTTCTGGTTACCAAACCTACCCCAATTTTATTTTCCCCACATCCCTAGTCAATTTAATAGGCCTGAGTAAGACAAAAGAATTTGTGTTCACTACGTATAAGCTTCATTTTCAAGAATAAAACAAAATGAAATAACATGAGGGCCAAGTGGTCTCGGATGCTCACCAGAGAAATGACTTATGGTAATGTCACGAATTTGATTTAAATTTGTGCTGCAGTAAGTAAAAACATTGGAAAACAGACCTCTGACAGTGAAATTATTTTAGAGGTCTACCACATGTTGCTACATGCAAATATCTAAGCTCTATTCACACAAAAATAACTTTTTAAACATTTTCCTATATAAGTCTATGTAAAACAGTGGCCCTGGAGCAAGGTCGATAATGACCCAATGGACATTATCATAGCAACTTTGTTAGAGTGGTTTAATACAAGAGGCTTATTTTACTTTTTTAAATTTTGGTTGCCATGGAAACCAGAGTTCTTTATGGAATGACTTTCCTTTAGCAACTTTTGTAAAGGACTACCCAAAGATCATTCCTGTAGAGTTTCTTCAAATTTGAAAATTGTTTGAAAAGTGTGGTCGGACGGAAGACAGACAAAATACCATAGTAACAGCTTACCCTGACCTTTGCCTTAATAGCAAGCTAAACATATAAAAGAACATTTATAAATATCTCAACTTACCAACCCCATTTTTTAATGTGCATGCATGAAACTAGAAACAAACAATTTTTAGCCAATTATTATTGATAAAGACCTACCTGAAGACACCCATTAGATTCATGTGCATCAAGTAATGGTACCCAAGCTGTAGGAACCAACATTTTGTATGCATCATTGTCAAGGTAACCATTGTCTGAAAATGTTGTATATTTTGAAAATTGGGACCATTTTAAATGAAGACCATTTCTTTTGGTATATTATTCAGGTTTCCCCAACGGTGTACCTGTGGATTTTCCTGTTTATACAAATTTCTTAAGATATTTGTAAACAAATACATATCTATAATTAGAATGTGGTCTGATAAGCAATCTTATCATTATCCAATGTCATTCATATATGCTGTATTTTTACCGAATGATAGTGCAGCTTTCTGAAGCCATCACTTGCTTGGCGTGCATGAAATTTGATGCAGACCAAAGTACTACATTTTTCTACATCCGCCATGGAGTTGTTAATTAAACATGCTGCAGTGCAAGTCTATGTAAGTTCAGTTAATCAGTTTCCATGTGTACTTCCAGTATTTTAATGATATTTACTTGAACTAGATAAATAAGTAAATACATGCATATTAAATTACCCTGATGCCACGGGACGGTTGTAGCCTCATTTTGGGGAGTCTTTGTACGAAGATTCCACACTGGACTTCCAGCCACATCAGGTCCAATGATTTGTTCTATCAGATTTAGTAGACGTTCATTGGCCCACAGTTTACGGTAACCCTACAATATTATGAAGCATTATTAATTAAAGGTAGGATACCAGTACAGTACAAGGTTATGATAATCATTATAACCTATTTTCCTTTATAACTTTCTTAGCTTCATTGTTATGGATTGCTTTGCACATGTTGATCTGTCTTCAGTCCTCAAACTTATTTACATGTACATGACCTCTTATAATTTTGAGGTTAGTAGGTCAAAGATCAAAGTCACAGAGACATTCAATACAAAAACTCGTCCAACAAAAACCTAGTGAGCAATTTGGCTTAATAGTCTCATACTTGGTTGGGCAGTTGGACATAACATGTAGATAATCCCTCTTGAATTAAGAGGCCAGAAGCTCAAAATTAAATATTTTTAAGTGTCTTTAAAGACATGAATGGAGATCAATCAATTTAACTAGACTATCAGTGGCATCTATGGCAAAGTACAGTTAAATTTCAACATAACTGTCAACTTAGGGACCAAATAAATTAGCCTTCATCAATACTGAGTTTAAATATTGAAGAAATATTAAATACCAGTCTAAACTGAGAACTAGTTGCAATGAAGTGGTCTAAATAATGAGGTGGTTGCTAAATGAGGTTTTACTGTAATATTATTAGTTTAAATGTTTAGGAAACTCACAGTAGGCATATTTGGTACTTTATGTAGAATCACATTAGCACCAGGGAAATCTTCCTCCAGTTTAATCAATCTTTGAAATAATCCATACTCCTCATATAGACCTGCAATTTCAACATCACTGATTTAGTATTTTACCAAACAATTTAATGAGAACAAGACATAGAGCTACATATAAGAGCGCCGCAAGTGCTGCCAATATTTGTCTATTCATCTATTCACCAATGAAGTTTCATGTTGCTACCTGTTCATGTTAGTTATGTCCGTTAATTAAGATAAATCACCTGTAAGTATTTAGTGCAGTGCAGTGTAGCTCAGTTTGTTCAATGATGCTTATATAGTATGAATTAACTTACTTTTAATTTTACCAGCTTCAAACAATTTCTTTGCTAAGTTGTCAACAAGTTCCTCAGTCGTTTTACGACATGGGTCAAGTTCTTCTTTTGTGAAGAAATTTGGAATAACCAGGTACCCCTAAAATATAATAATGATACTCAGAATTATTGTTTGTTTGTTTGCTTTATAGGCTTTTACTCCCTTTCAACAGTCAAAGTCATATGAGGTGGACAGTTCACCTAACCATCGCTAATTGGAAGAAGCAGTAATAAACTCCCATCCTCTGTAAGCAACTGCCTACTTTCTCACATAGAGACATGGTCGGTAGCTGGGCTCGTAACCACAACCCTCTATCAGTACACAGAATTAGGGCTGTTACGATATACCGGTATTTCCATATATTATGGTACACTGTTATAAAACAAATACCTGAACCCGATAGAGAGGGTTTGCGTTGGTGTAATCAGCACTTTTCTTTTTAAATAAATTTCACGGACCAAGAGGGCCATGATGGCCCTATATCGCTCACCAGATACAAAGACTCTTAGAGAAAATTATCATAAGCCTTTGTAAAATTAAGTGACCTGGGGCAGGGCCAATTTTGCCCCTAGGGTAATAATTTGAATAAATTTGGTAGATGTCTACCAGACAATGCTACATACAATATGTTTTTTATTATGTAAGCTCAAGGCCTTGAGGTTTAGGACAAGAAGATTTCTTATGTTTTCCAGCTATATAAGCTTATATAAATCATGTGTACCCCGTGGCAGGGCTAATTTTTACCCTGGGGCCATACTTTTAACAGGCTTAAATTGGTAAGGGTCCGCTCGATAATGCTACATACCAAATATCTTAGCTCTAGGTAAACCCCAGGGCAAGGCCAATTTTGACCCCAGGGCAATAATTGGAATAAACTTGTTAGAGGTCCACTAGATGATGCTCAGTCATTGCTACATACAAAATATCTAGGCTCTAGGCATTGTGGTTTCGGTCAAGTGATTTTAAAAAATTTCCTATATAAGCCTATGAATCAAGTGACCCCTGGGGCGGGGCCAATTTTGACTCTAGGACAATAGTTTGAACAAACTTGGTAGAGGTCCATTAGACAATGCTATAATACACACCAAATATCTAAGCTCTAGGCATTGTAGTTTCTGACAAGAAGATTTTTAAAATTTCCCATATATAAGTCAATGTAAAATCAAGTGACTCCTGGGGCGGGGCCAATTTTGACTCTAGGACAATAGTTTGAACAAACTTGGTAGAGATCCACTAGACAATGCTACACACCAAATATCTAAGCTCTAGATCTTTCGGTTTCTGATAAGAAGATTTTTAAAATTTCCCTATATAAGTCAATGTAAAATCAAGAGACCCCTGGGGCGGGGCTTATTTTGACCCTAGGGCAATAATTTGAATAAACTTGGTAGAGGTCCATTAGACAATGCTACACACCAAATATCTAAGCTCTATGCCCTGTGGTTTCGGACAAGAAGATTTTTAAAGTTTTTCCTATTCGTTGCCATGGCAACCAGAGTTTTTAATGAAATTAAATTTTTTAACAACTTTGGTAGAGCTTCATGCGTTGAAATAGGCCAACTGGTTAAGAAGAAGATGTTGTTTAAAGCAATTGTTGACGCACACACGGACGACGGACATCACGCGATCACAATAGTTCATCATGAGCACGTTGTGCTCTGGTAAGCTAAAAAACGTAGGTAATTTTTTATTGAGCATAATTTTTTTTTTGATTGAATAACAGGTGATTCAAAACAGGCACATATAGTATATCTCTTTATGAGTGTGTATCCGCCACTGAATCGAAGTAGTACACAATATGTAAAATATGATATCGAATTTATCTCACTGCATATAAATCATAGCTGCCCTCGGTTTGATAAGTTCGGTTGATCCAATGGTATTTTTAATTATAGTATCATTGGCTTGCTGTATATAACTACGTGTTGAGGGATCAATGAATGCTTATTATGTTAGTCATTCAAACATATCGAGTTAGATTGTTTGTAAACATGCATGTATGTGGTCTAGTTCATTGTTGCAGCTGATGCTGAAAATGTTGAGGACGTCCATGTGATGAACGAAATTTAACCCACGTACACTTGACTTAATTATACTACGCAATTTACCAAGTAAAATTTTAACTAACCTTTTCGAAATACTGGCGAATCAAATGATCTGCAAGTTGACCAGGCTTCTTTTCAGCAGCTTGGGGCAACATTGCCCGCTCATCGAATACTTCTGGGTAGGACGTGTCCGTTACCCCACTATCCACCTTAAATTCGGGCATTTTACAAAACTGCGTGGAACGCCCCTCTAAGTACTGTGTGCAAGTACGTTTTCCCCGATATTTCCCCGATATTGCACGCACGTTCAGGTACTGAGTCTCTGCTCTATGTAGTTCATAAACATTTAACTCCCGAGGTTAAAGCACCTATAGACGCTTAAACTAGCAGTCCTTCACTGATAAAACCACTTGTCACAAATGAATTAATGATAGCTCGCATTTAAACCGATAAACCAACTATAATGCTGTTAAGACTTGTCCGTAATTGCACATCTCGAAGAAACTACAAGTAATAACATCATAATATATACATATGCATTTAAACGCCAACGTTCTGTTCTTTACACTCGGGACATCTTTTGAAAAGTGTTGGTTAATATATATTTACGAGAGTCTTAAAAAATCCCATGTATAAAAATCCAACTTCGGCACCGTTTATAACATTCTGGTTTGTTGATTATCCGCGCACATACACGTTTTGTGTAAACTTGTGCAGATTGCTGGTACATTGCAATACTGTACAGCCTGTGTTGATATCATGTGTGTTTTATTATATTTAGACTAGCTATTGCGAACAGGTGGGGATCTAGACTTTTGAGTAGGTGAAAATACCCAGGTGCTCACTTATACGGGGTTCATTTAGTCACATCATCACAATGCTCATGAAAAAAAAATGTTCAAGGATTTGTGATCATAATTATACTTATTTAGCTAAAATATCCCCATGGTGCTAGTTTAGGAAAAAATATGAAAAATATGCCTGTTATGTATTAGTTATCGTTCATATTTTGAATTTTATGGGATATATCACAAGCGACGCGGAGCGGAGCGCAGTGATATGTCGCATAAAATTCAAAATATGAACGATAACTGATTTACAGTTTGTCTTAATTTCTGTACATACAGCGTAATAAGTGACGTATGTTCTCCATGTATTAGTTATCGTTCATATTTTGAATTTTATGGGATATATCACAAGCGACGCGAAGCGGAGCGCAGTGATATGTCCCATAAAATTCAAAATATGAACGATAACTGATTTACAGTTTGTCCTAATTTCTGTCACGTACGCATATTTTGTCGAGACAAAAACTGCCAATCATCACTATAGATGTAATTTGACACCGCCCACAAAGTACCTCGGTCATATACTATTTAGAGGGAAATTAAAAAGAAAGCGGGACATTCAGTGTGCTTTAAATGCGTTAATAAAAGCCAACATTTACCTGTAACAATGATTTTTTTCTTAGCTCAGGACGAATTCTAGATCTATGATTGTTTTATTATTGAGGAACTGGTATTGTGTTAGTTATTATATAAACAATCAATATCCAGCAATGCATGATTTTAATGTTTCTTACTAGTACTGTTTAACCATTCTTTCAATTTAGACCATTAGGCCTATGCACCTATATTTTACAGATTTCGACCGTTCTGTTTCGAGAAATACTTGTTAACAATAACAGCATAAAGCCCCGTCTTTTCCCAGTAAAGTAAACTTTTCGTTTTACCATGACAGTTCTAAAATGACATAATAGTATTGCGCTTGTTAATCACGGCATCTCACCGCTAGAAGTTCGAGTGTGGGATAACATGTAGTCGCTAACTGGGGTGTTTAGTACTGGCCTATCTAAAACTTGTAATTTATCTCTGAGCTCAAATCTTAATTCCATTCCCAAAGTATTACGGTTGAATATATGGAGCTGATTATTAATTTACAAAATACATATTTAGGTCGATTATCATGCAATTTTCATGTACATGTGTATCAATATTATGAGTAATGTAATAATTAATTTAGAAACATCGAAAGACAAGCTATGAGATTTGATTAACAGTTTTATAACCATGGGACCTGGTACTACCAAGGAACGATGGTAAAACTGCCCGCCTGTATTTGACTGAAATGCTGTTGTCACAGTGAACGGGCTTGGCGCAAAAATATAACAAAAAGCATGGAAAATTCGTATGCTAAAGATACGACTTGGTTCAGTATGATGCAATCTCTTATAAAGTCTATGATAGTTAAACTCCGCCTATTTTTTTGAGCACCGTGCCATTGCGGTAAATGATGACGTATTTTGCACCGCCCTAATCAGCGTTTGGTCACGTAGCGCACAAACTTGACTTATTTTATCCATATCAGGGTTTTCGGCACATTTTATGCGATATATTTTTCAAATTTCAAATGAAATGCGGACATTTCATTGGACAAGAAATTAGGACAAACTGTAAATCAGGTTCAAGGCACATTTTATGCGATATATTTTTCAAATTTCAAATGAAATGCGGACATTTCATTGGACGAGAAATTAGGACAAACTGTAAGTATTGTCCTAATTTCTCGTCCAATGAAATGTCCGCATTTCATTTGAAATTTGAAAAATATATAGCATAAAATTTGCCAAAACCCTGATATGGAGAAAATAAGTCGAATTTGTGTGCTACGTGACCAAGCGCAGAATAGGGCGGTGCAAGTTGCATCAGTTTTATTACGTCATCCTTAACCGTGCAATAAAGTAGGCGGGGTTTAAACTACTCATAGACTTCGTGGGAGATTGCGTCATTCGAACCAGGTCGTATATAGCATACGAATTTTCCATGGTTTTCGCTATTCTTTTGTTGAATTTAATGCCCGTTTACAACAGAATTTCAGTCAAATATAAGCGTGCAGTCCATCTTGCCATTGTTCCTTGGTAGTAATACCAGGTTCCATGGTTGTAATAATTACTCATAAATACATGTAGATACATTAATCTTACACCATCATAATCAACCTGAATGTGCATTTTATATAAATCAACCAGCACCTTATATGTATTCAACAATAATACGTTGAGAATGGAATGGATTTGATGCTCAGAAGCCGATTGTAAGTTGTATATAACATCTGGGCCGGTGACACCACACTTGCAAGGCTTTCCGATCTAAGCCGGACTCGAACTTAAACATGTGCAAGAATCCAAGAAGTTTGGCAAGAAACAGAACGACCGAAAACTGTAAATAACGCTGCATAGGCCTAATGGACCAAAGAATGGTCAAACAGTACGAAACATTGAAATCATGCATTTCTGGGTATTGAGTTTATATAATAAGCAAGACAAAACCCGTTCCTCAAGAATAAAACAACCATAGATCTAGAATTCGTCGTAAGCTAAGTGAAAATCCATTGTTACAGGTAAATGTTGGCTCGTATCTCTTATTAGCGCATATAAAGCACACTTCATGAATGCCCCCGCTTTCTTTTTAATTTCCCTCTGAACGGAGGTACTTTGTGGGCGGCGTCAAATTACATATATACTGATGATTGACAGTTTTCGTCGAGATAAAACATGCATACGTGACAGAAATTAGGACAAACTGTAAATCAGTTATCGTTCATTATTATGAATTTTATGCGACATATCACTGCGCTCCGCTTCGCGTCGCTTGTGATATATCCCATAAAATTCAAAATATGAACGATAACTAATACTTACATAGCATAATGTAAATAATAATAATTATTCAAGAAAACTGTACATACATTAATTTTGCATTTCATAAACTTGTGGTGTTATAATGCCTGATTGAAAGGAATACGGAAAACTTTGAAGCATGTGTATTAAATAAAATAAAAGGAAACGGGCTTAGCTGATTGTTGCTGATACTATAAATAAATTGGTCAACAGGTAGTCTGAAATATCGGCAAAATATTCGATACCTTTCGACCGTTGAAGGTATATTTCTGGTCATGTTGATAGACTTTACTATATTTGTGGAAATACGTGCGTTGAATAGGAAAACGAACGCGACTCAATTTGAGTCGTTTACCTGTTAGCTTTTAAAGAACAAGTGGCTTTGACGACTGCAATTTAATGCATACGTATCATCATCAACGCCCTTTGACTATTGACACATACAAAAACTGGGGAGCAATCAGGACACCGCTAGAAGTACTAGAATACACAAATAGAGGGCATTGCCTCGGAATTCATTTACTAACTTACAATCTTACATCTAACAAATACATTGATGAAACATGTAATAAATCAAACAGGACACTAGGATCACTTATATAACTTCGTTCGTGTTGAGAAGAGAACTATGTCATACCAAAAAATCTCTAGACGCCTGCTCGGTGTAAATTTGCCGTACTAAATCTTTTCCTTAAATCTTTTGATAAAAATGAATACGCATAATGGAAAAAAAACGCTCTGACCTGTTCCAAGGCACTCGTAAACACCGCCAAGGTTGTTTGGGTTAAACACAAAATATATTAAGGATGTGGGATCGGCTACAACACCAACAAGAGTATTGCACCAGAGACAGCGTTTCACAAGTTTGATTACATAGTAGGGATGTATTTCATTAAAGTGTTATTACTTTCAGCAATGATGTTGATAATTAAACAAAGAGCTATAGTAAACCAAAAAATCGAGACTTTGTTAAAATATCTTACCTTTTCGTGTAATAACGGTTGATGGAACAAGCCGATTTATAGTGAAACACCCCGATTTCACAATGGACTCGCACATGTGTGCACACAGATCACGTGACAAAATGATTGGCGGCAATAGCGATTCGCAGGTTACATTATCATAGGGGTTTCTTTCAATTCTCTTGAACAATTCTCCGCTAATATGTCTTTCAGTAATGATTAATATAATTGATTTAAACACATTGTACATATAGTAACGGGGGGAAATTAGTTTTAAAAATAATGTTTACCTTAATAGAACAAACCGATCTATAGTGAAACATCCTGATTTCATAATAGACTAGCACAGTGAAACAGAACATTTCCGCTACAAAATACCGAAAACCGCTTTGAAATCAGTCATCAAATAAGACGGCAATGTTAATTTGAAAATGACACCTACAGTGCTTTTTTAAGCTGAGCAATTAACAATTAAAGTGTCGGATCATTATCGTCTCATGAACTCAACGAATTTGACGCACCCCATTCAATTTCGATAGCCAATCAAAATCGCTAATGTTTACGAACCACGCCCAGGTTTGATGTCTAGTAAGAGATTTTATAACACAATTTTTGTCATTAATGAATTTATAGTATCATACCAATACAATGCGCATTTGTATGTCGGTTTAAATAAAAGGCTTACAAGCCTTTTATTGACGACAACGATATTTCCGATTCGTCTGAGAGTTTAACTTAGCGTGCGCGCTGCCTTTCAAGCAGCAAAACAATGATATTTACCTATAATTGATCGATAGATAAGCTTTATGTCGCAAACAATGAACATGACATGAGCAATTACCATTTCACAGTTTGTTGACATTTTTTTCCGCTTTTGACAGATCCCGAAGGGTCGAGTTATGAAAATGACGAATATTTTCTAAGGCGTAATCGGCAGGTTTGGTAAATCTTGAAATGTACGTGTATTTTGAGTCAAATAGCGGGACATTTCGTAAATATTTTACAGGACTTTCATTAATTGATTTAGGCATTCAAATGATACCAATTTGATTTATATTCGAGACGCTTCAGTTCCAGGGCATGCCCCTTTAATGAATTAATAGTATCATATCGTATCAATACAATGCACATTACGTAAAGTCGATAAAGGGGTGCAGTATTTATCGCAATAAAACATTTTTTGTTGCTTGGTATTAAAGTATGGTATTTAATCTTTGTAAATAACGTAAATTATCATTTTAAGTTATTTAAGCGATTATAACCAAGGCAGATACCCCCGAGTCCCATCGTTCAGTGCGAGTAGAAGGTGCCAAAATGCATGAGTAGTACGCTTTTTAAGGTGCAAAACCAATACAAAGGTATGAAAATCGTTTACCATTTTTTAAATATTACCCCTAGCAGGTGAATATATGACCGATGCTGATCTACGAACATTAGTTTTTCACTTGTACATCTCATTTTTATGAATTCTTCGTAGTTTCTTAGATCACTATCGACAACCGGGCTAGAAATAGCGAAATTTATGTGAGATCGGTATTTAAATGTCCATATTTCGCTTGAAAGACCAACTTTTAAACAATAGTTTCGTCCTGTTGTCCCAATTTACATATGACAACATATACCAGAAGGGTTTACTGTACCTGGAAAGATTATAGAGACAAAAAAAACGTGGGAATATTCTAAAAATAATAAATGAACGCAGGAGCCGATTTTTCTGAGTAAAATATTTGTGAATGACCGTGTAGAAGGTTTTATGCAGTAAATTTTGGTACAAATTTAATTTTAATAAATGTAATTTTGATATTTTTTGCCTTCTCTACATGTAATTTTGTGGCTCTTGTTAAAGTCAATGCATCAAACGCATTTTATAGCCATAGGGTATAAACTTATTATAAGTGATTTTAATTGTTTAATTAAGACATCCTTGTATTGAATTATGTCTTTTTATAACTAATCTAATGTTTATAATAATAGCTCAATGATTTTATTGTTTAAAAAAGTGACCGGAAGCTTATAAGATCATTTTATCGTTATCTGTCAAACAAAAGTCCGTAAATTTTTCGGTGTCCATTTTTGATTGGCTACCTTGGTATGAACAATTCTGTAATGCGGTTCTTCATTGGTTCGAACCTATTTTAGGGATTTGTTTAAAGATGTGTCCTTCTGTGGTAAAGTCACTCTTCAATTTGATTTTATATGTGCTTTATTTATTATCTTGAAAATAAAGAAAATTAAAGGACACATCTTCTTGATATTTTAGGTAAGAAATTTGTATTATTTACTTTATGATTTTTAATTATTTTGTGAAAGTAATGTCATTTTGATAAACTTTTGTTTAATATTTCTTGTAATGTTTAACTGTAGTAAACAGTGTGTTAATGTTAATGTGTTAATTAAATGGAAATAGTTTTCATTAAATAATATATATCTATGATTCTACATATTTGATGATTTATTAAATCACATCTTGCGTCATATTGATTTAGGCGTTAAGAACTTTTTATATACTCATTTTATTAAATTCTATTGATTACATACAAACTATGCAATTTACTGTGTATTATACAGATCATAGTAACAAATATTTCTTAAATGATTAAGGCGGAAACAATATTTATATTCCATAAGGTTAAAATTATACAGTTGTTTCTACACTGAATATCTATTATTAAACTTTATTGATTAAAATCAGGATCTACGTTTATTTGACATTTGGTCAATCTTATTGTTATAATAATAATTTCTCATGTTGATCTAGTAATTATTATTATTCATTATAGTTATTATTCTTAATGAAATTGTAACTATATTTCTGTTATATATGTTCACATTCTCTTCAATTTGACTTTATATGTGTTTTATTTATTATCTTGAAAATAAAGAAAATTAAAGGACACATCTTCTTGATATTTTAGGTAAGAAATTTGTATTATTTACTTTATGATTTTTAATTATTTTGTGAAAGTAATGTCATTTTGATAAACTTTTGTTTAATATTTCTTGTAATGTTTAACTGTAGTAAACAGTGTGTTAATGTTAATGTGTTAATTAAATGGAAATAGTTTTCATTAAATAATATATATCTATGATTCTACATATTTGATGATTTATTAAATCACATCTTGCGTCATATTGATTTAGGCGTTGATATTTTAGGTTAAAATTATACAGTTGTTTCTACACCCCGGAAGGGCGGTACAAAGCAAACTGACACAAAAGCACAGGACAACAAAAGGCGTAAAACGTACAGGAAGTCAACAAGGCACAGAACTAGGTAGAAAAAAAACACAGCACAAAAAAGGTGCTTCAAAAAATCTTTATTTTTTCATGTTTGAATGACATAATCATGAAGAATTTTCATGATATCAGTACTCTACAGTATCATCCAAACCTGGAGAGTTTATCCATCATTAGTAAACTTTGTAAAACCTGTTTATTTCAATTAACTTCGTTTTAAAAGCGAAACACTAAGTTTAATCTTAAAGCAACACATATAAAATGTAACCATAAATAAATTGCAAGACATATTTTATGGTAGCAAACTCATTAAAGACATACACACCCAAATGAAGTTATAATAAGAAATGAATGAAACTTTTTGTAGACAATCTTGGAACCTTTATGAACATCATGGGACAAAAATTTAAGTATGTCACCATGCTAGATTTTTTTTCATAATCCTATGAAATAAGTACATATAGTTGATTTTCGGATGTTTTTTTCAGCCGCTATCGACTGTGAGGGATAATGTCAATCAAAAGCCATTTTGGACAGACATATCAGTGTTTTATCATGAAAAACACTTTATTTCAACTGCACAACTGTTACTAATGGTTAAAATCAAATAAACATGTCTGTTTCTTCTTTTTTTTTTTTTAAAAAGACAAATAATCTTGTAATTCTATATATATTCTGACGCCAAAATTTCAGGAATTTTATCAGTTTTTTTTAGAAAAAGTCACATAACAAAAAAAGTACAAATAAGAATGATATAAAACTTTGCATGCAGTTTATTTGATACATTTGCAACAAGAAAATATGAAAAAACAAGTGTGTTACCATGCTAATTTCAGAAATATTTCAATTATTGCAAGTTCACCGTTCAAGCTTTTTTGCTGAAATAATCAGCAAAACAACACATTTTTCAGTATATAACATACACATTATTTCAAAAAGGTAGATTTACATTCTTGAACTAGCAAAATATATACAATAAACATAACACTATACTCAGATCATTATTCAATGCATATTAATGAACTTTCTTTAATGTCTTATCAATAGAAACTAAACAAAAATCAAATAAACATATCTTCCGATCCAAAATATACACACACATATATATACACTTACACTCATTAATATATTTACAAGGTGAATTATTCACTTCTGTTTAAACAAGTCCAGTTTATTCTTCATTTTCAGTGTTCAAGAATTATATACAACACATTCACATACTTAAATATTCAAAGTGGTCACACAAGGATTTCAATATTTTCTTGCACGAAGTAACGCGTGGGTTTCAAAGATGCTTTGAACTCAGAAGTTCTATTAGTCCATTTCCCCCCTCCTTCTTGAATACCGCTACCAAATGGGAATACTGCAGTCCCGAGTCAGCAATCTTCCTGACCATTTGCGGGGATACAACTTTTTGTGTAACTAATGGTACCAAGGTCAACTTATTAGTCGCGGACATATCCTGAAATGTAAAGCACTGAAATCCCCATTCTGTTGTGAAACTATGCTTACACATTACATTGCATGGCACTTCAGAATACTGAAATAACTTGCACAAATTCAGTACATCATCAATTGCATTATGTGCTGAGTACTTTTCTTCAAGCAGCATCTGACATAAGTACTCCTGTCTGTAATTGTCCATTCCTGGATGAATTTCCTTCGTTACATGGAGTGAATCAATGGCGCCTGTACATAATTGTAGAAACTCACTCTCCAAGTCCACTACACGTAATGCTTTCAATAGTCGAGGAAAGTTGAATATCTTCAAGTTGTGTCCAACAAGCACTACCTTGCCAATTCGTTTAATATAGGCTAGAAAAAGGGTCAATGCTTCTTTCAGTGGTATAGCACAAACAGGCGATCCATGTAAAAAAAGAACACCTCCACTAGCTGTAAGTCCTGTCACTCTGGATGAAGCTGAAGATAATGGTTTCCTTGGCAATACATACTGGTCAAATGTTACATCACCACAACAAGCTGCAATTTGTAATATGTCAGTGTCCTTAGCAAGTGACCCAGTTTCAATGTCAAAATATACAATCTTGTCCACAGAGCTGATGGTTGTTAATGTAGGAGGTCGACTGACAATGGGGATGGAGTTATCATCGGCATGATGGGACATAGCAACAGCAGTTTGATATGTTGTGCCTTCTTTCTTTTCCTTTTCATTCAATTCTAATCTTTTTTTACACTTATTCTGATTTTTTTTCAGTTTATTTTCTTTCTTATTGCTGTAGATTTGTTGTCTCTTTCTTTCGGTATCTCTCGCTGTAGCCTCTTTCAAATATATTCTTCCTGGTGACAATCCTAATGTTTCATTGAGTTTGTTGATATAACCATTGCCAAGATTGTTTTGGGCTACTGCACAGCCTACCCTGGACAGCAGGTTACCAGTCGCAGAAAAATGGCATCTTTTTGGGGCTTTTGCAGCAACCATGTTGTTGAAGGACTCTATTTCTTTTGTAGAACCCCCTGGAGCAATTTTTTTCAGAATTCCGGCTAAATGACCAAAAAACAGCATCCAAATCTCTCCTAAGGTCCTCACCACATAAATTCTTAGGTATAGACTTATGCTGGTAATTGTCTGGATCTGTTTTGTATCCGCACCATTCACCACACATAGTGTGTTCACCAAATGTGTGGGGCACAATCTGCTCTAACTGAGCTTTACACATTAAGCTATATCTCCTTTAGTCTGGGCCAAAGCATAATTGAAACACTTCTTCAAGTACGAAATTTCATTTATGGCTCTTTAATGTCAACGTACATGTAGTACTTAATAAACTTTTGCAACTTACGTGGAAAATTATTAAATTTTGATAAATGAATAAATCTGACAGGAAAACACTGCAACTTCTTAAATATTTTACGCTATTAAAAGCATGCCTGAAAATAACACAGAATGTGTCTCCTCCATCTATAGTCAGCTTTAAGTTTGGATACAACTTATTGAGGAGATCCCATCAACGGCATGCATGCATGACTACGTTACAGATACGTTGCAGATGCTGCACGATATCTCAAACTTATTAAAAGATGTCACCAGACTTTCTATTGGCCATGTTCCAAGGGTTTTAGCAGACCTGTGCATTTAGAAGGATATTGAAGTCTGGTGATTCTGTCACTGACAGTTAATTGTTATCCCATGTGATTAGGTCATTAGATCAGAGAAAGAAACTCATTTGGATCAGCTGAAGACAACCTTATCTGCTATGCCTGCGAAGGATGCAATGGATTTAACTGTATAATGATACAATTAATTGATAAATGAAAGAACACTAGATGATTTTGGTATTTATTTTATTGTTACATTTAAATTTATGATGAACCTGAATGCTATATCCCTGATTAAATATAGTGCACTTATGTCAAACAAAACATTATAACATTGCTGTCAAAAATCAGATTGCATGGACTCAGAGTCTGTCACAGGTGGCAGTATCAGTGTTTGGTCCACAAACTATCAAGAACTCCGTCCATTTTAAAAAGGGATTGTCCACTGAATCCCATTTAAAATGGCCATTTTCAGCAAATTTTGCTGAAAATATGCATGTATTTTTCAATAGTTTGACTGGAAATTTGAATAAAGAGAACAAAAAAACTTAAATTTGTAGAAAATATAGTTCATAAAATCTGTTATTTTAATATAAATATACATAAAATATTAACACATATATATGAAATGTTCCGCCAGCGGAACATTTCATTCAAACATATATATACATCATTCTAATGAACAACACAAAATAAAATTGTTCTGCCGGCGGAACATTTCTTCAAGAAACTATTAAGTTGCATATGAAATATATCAAAATACGGATTTTGAAAAGTGAATGTTCCGCCAGCGGAACATTTCTTTTAATAACAAATAAATATTCAGAATATAATTGTTCTGCCGGCGGAACATTTTCTCAAGAAACTGCAAAGTTAAACAAGAAATATATCATAATACAGATTTTGAAAAATGAATGTTCTGCCGGCGGAACATTTCTTCAAGAAACTGTAAAATTGAACAAGAAATATATCAAAAACAGATTATTTTGAAATATGAATGTTCCGCCAGCGGAACATTTCTTTTAATACCTAATAAATCTTCAGAATATAATTGTTCTGCCGGCGGAACATTTAGTCAAGAAACTGCAAAATTGCACAAGAAATGTATTAAAATACAGTTTTTGTGATGTAAATGTTCCGCCGGCAGAACATTTTCTCAAGAAACTGCAAATTTAAACAAGAAATATATCATAATACAGATTTTGAAAAATGAATGTTCTGCCGGCGGAACATTTCTTCAAGAAACTGTAAAATTGAACAAGAAATATATCAAAAACAGATTTTGAAATATGAATGTTCCGCCAGCGGAACATTTCTTTTAATACCTAATAAATCTTCAGAATATAATTGTTCTGCCGGCGGAACATTTAGTCAAGAAACTGCAAAATTGCACAAGAAATGTATTAAAATACAGTTTTTGTGATGTAAATGTTCCGCCGGCAGAACATTTTCTCAAGAAACTGCAAATTTAAACAAGAAATATATCATAATACAGATTTTGAAAAATGAATGTTCTGCCGGCAGAACATTTCTTCAAGAAACTGTAAAATTGAACAAGAAATATATCAAAAACAGATTTTGAAATATGAATGTTCCGCCAGCGGAACATTTCTTTTAATACCTAATAAATCTTCAGAATATAATTGTTCTGCCGGCGGAACATTTAGTCAAGAAACTGCAAAATTGCACAAGAAATGTATTAAAATACAGTTTTTGTGATGTAAATGTTCCGCCGGCAGAACATTTTCTCAAGAAACTGCAAATTTAAACAAGAAATATATCATAATACAGATTTTGAAAAATGAATGTTCTGCCGGCAGAACATTTCTTCAAGAAACTGTAAAATTGAACAAGAAATATATCAAAAACAGATTTTGAAATATGAATGTTCCGCCAGCGGAACATTTCTTTTAATACCTAATAAATCTTCAGAATATAATTGTTCTGCCGGCGGAACATTTAGTCAAGAAACTGCAAAATTGCACAAGAAATGCATTAAAATACAGTTTTTGTGATGTAAATGTTCCGCCGGCAGAACATTTTCTCAAGAAACTGCAAAGTTAAACAAGAAATATATCATAATACAGATTTTGAAAAGTGAATGTTCCGCCAGCGGAACATTTCTTTTAATACCTAATAAATCTTCAGAATATAATTGTTCTGCCGGCGGAACATTTAGTCAAGAAACTGCAAAATTGCACAAGAAATGTATTAAAATACAGTTTTTGTGATGTAAATGTTCCGCCGGCGGAACATTTTCTCATGACACTAAATATGCAAAAGAAATGTATCAAAATACAGTTTTTGTGATGAGAATGTTCCGCCGGCGGAACATTTCCTCATGACACTGTAAAGATGCAAAAGAAATGTACAAAAAACCAGTTTACCTACATTTTGTATATCGGTGTTCCGCCGGCAGAACATTTAAATAATTAAATTGATAAAAAAACTATTTTCAGTTCCAGGCGTTATTCTGTACAAATAACAGTTTATCTTTATCAGTGTTCCGCCGGCGGAACATTCAAATACAGTAAAATGATACAAAAGTTATTTTCAGTTGTTTGTACAAAAATAACAGTTTACCTTTATCAGTGTTCTTCCGGCAGAACATTACTTTGTTTAAGCATAACAGTTTACTGAAATAAGTCTTACGCTGGCAGAACATTTCTTACAAAACAATAAAATCTAACATAAAATATATTCACTATTTTAAATAAGTATGATACCCGAAGAATTATATGTTTTTTACGTGTTCAAATTGTTCGGACGTCCAAACATTTTGTTAGATAATAGCAACAGTCTGTAGCAAAAACACTGCAAACATAGCAAAGACAACAATCACTATATATATACCTTCCACAGCATACATAACTAAGCAACTAATTGACCAAGTGTTTATAACTAAGTAATTAAATTACTAAATCTTGTAAATATATATATAAATGACTAATGTGTGCAGCTAAGTAAGAAACTTCATGTACATAACTAAATTAAGTAACTGAATAAGAGTATATAACTAAGTAATTAACTGACTATTATTGTCACTAAGTATATAACTTTATGTAACTGACTAAATGTATATATAAATGACTAATGTGTGTAGCTAAGTAAGAAAATATTGTATACATAACTACCTTTTAAAAACTAAGTAAGTAACTCACTAGGTGTATATATACACTAAAGCTTTGTCACAGAGGTTAAGTTCAAGGGGACATATGAATAGAATGCAATAAAATTGTTCACCGGAACAGTTTGAATATTTAGTCAATTTTTAATGTATCAAGGGGCATAACTCATAAGTGCATGGGTCAATTTGGCTGGTTATGACACTTGCCTGAGATCTCTGGGCCATAAACGTTTCCATCAAGTTTGTTGAAGATCCAAATAAAACTGTTTGAATTACAGAGCGGACACTGCTGTGGACACAGCCCACCATGGGTGTTCCCATAATAAAAATGATTACAATGATCGATATAGATAAAAAAATTGTGAAAAGTTTGGACGCCTGAACAAATTAACCCTAGGCATTTCCAAAAGCAAGAGGGCCAAGATGGCCCTATATCGCTCACATGACAATCACTGTTCACTCATTAAAACTTTGGTTAGAACCGGTCACCTAGTTTTTTACCCACGATTATCCATGTTAGAACTTGTCCTACATATAAATAAGACAAACATTCCGACGAAATTTGGTGAATTTCCAATCAAAACCATGAAAACTACAGAATAGACAAGGTTTTCCTAAGATTTGACCTTGTGACCTTGTTTTTGACCCCAGATGACCTATAGATGTTCGAATTTGTCTTACATATCATTAAGACAAACATTCTGACTAGGTTTGGTGAAGATACGATCAAAGTTTGACATCTACAGTGTTAAAAAAGTTTTCCTAAGATTTGACCTTGTGACCTGGTTTTTGACCCTAGGTGACCCATATTTGAACTTGTACTTAATATCATTAAGACAAACAATCTGACAAGGTTTGGACAAGATCTAATTAAAACCATGACATTTAGAGCTTTTACAAGACTTTTACCTAAGATTTGACCTGGTGACCCAGTTTTTGACCCCGGCTGACCCATGTTCAACCTTGACCCACATATCATTGGGGCAAACATTCTGACAAGGTTTGGTGAAGATCCAATTAAACCTGTGACATCTACAGTGTTAACAAAGTTTTCCTAAGATTTGACCTAGTGACCTAGTTATTGACCCCAGATGACCCATATTTATACTTGACCGTTATATCATTAAAACAAACAATTTGACAAAGTTCGGTGAAGATCCAATAATAACTGTGAAATCTACAGTGTAAACATGGTTTTTCATAAGATTTGACCTAGCGACCTAGTTTTTTACCCAAGATGATCCATGTTCGATCTCGTCCAAGATATTATGAAGACAAACATTCGGACAAGGTTTCATGATCATCCAATCAAAACAGTGATTTCTAGAGTGTTCACAAGGTTTTCCAGCAATTTGCCCTAGTGACCTAGTTTTTCACCGGAAATGACCCATTATCAAAGTCGACCTACATATTATTAAAATAAACATTCTAACAAAGTTTCATGAAGATCCAGTCAAAACAGTGATTTCTAAAGTGTTCACAAGGTTTTCCCTTATTTGGCCCTGGTGACCTAGTTTTTTACCCAAAATGGCCCAATATCGAACTCGTCCGAGATTTTGTTGATATTAACGTTCTGACCCAGTTTTGCTAAAATTGAGCTAAAAATGTGGCCCCTAGTGTGGTCACAACATAAAGTTTGACGGCGCACGACGCACACCGCACGACGCCTGACGGAGAGTGATCCTAATAGCTCACTTTGTCACTTCGTGACATGTGAGCTAAAAAAACATTCTGACAAGGTTTCATGATCATCCAATAAAACAGTGACTTCTAGAGTGTTCACAAGGTTTTCCGGCAATTTGCCCTAGTGACATGGTTTTGAACGGAAATGACCCATTTTCAAACTTTACCTACATATTAAAATAAACATTCTGACAAGGTTTCATGAAGATCCGATCAAAAACAGACATTTTAAACTTACATTATCAAGTTATTAAATAATGAAATTTGTCCATTGATATAATCACAGTACTTCATTCGAATTCATACTATCAAAGAATCTCTCTTCACTCTTTTTTATGTTGTCCTCTTCAATGATATAATAATCTGAAATTGAGAAAGTACAAAAAGGTATATTCTAGACAGAAACAATAAAATATGATATGTTTGATAAAAAAATGTATAATTTTTAATTAGACACCTCCTGATCAAAATTGGATCAAAATAGTATATATACAGTTATTACTACACTAGCTGAAAAATATGCCTTGTACATAAGTGTAGGGTTACAAATTTGATTATGCGGTTTCCAGTCACTACTTCTTAAACACAAGCTACTCATTTTCTATGATTTATCCCATAATTACAGACTTTCTAGTGTCTGACCCTAGATGACTCATGTTCAAACTTATCCTACATATCATTAAGATAGATATTCTGACAAGGTTTGGTAAAGATCCAATCAAAACCGTGACATCTACAGCGTAATGTTTTTTCCTAAGACTTGACCTGGTTACCTAATTTTCGACCCAAGATGACCAATGTTCGAACTTGTCCCACATATATAAGACAAACATTCTGACAAGGTTTGGTGAAGATCCCATTGATCAAAAGTGTGACACCTACAGTGTTAACAAGGGTTTCCTAAGATTTGAACCCGTGACCTTAGAATATTGACCCCAGATGACCCATTATTGAACTTGTTCAAGATAATATGAAGACAGTCTGCCAAGGTTTCATGAAGATAAAATCAAAACAGTGACTTCTAGAGTTTTCACAAGGTTTTCCAGCAATTTGCTCTGGTAACCTAGATTTCGACCCCAAATGATCCATCATCAGTTCATCTACCTTGACATCATTAAAATAGCATTCTGACAAAGTTTCATGAAGATCCAATCAAACAGTGATTTCTAGAGTGTTCACATTGTTTTCCTTCAATTTGCCCCAATGACCTAGTTGTTGACCCTAAATCGAGCTCTTCCCAGATTTTGTCAATATTAACATTCTGACACAGTTTTGTGAACCTAAAATTGTGGCCCCTAGTGTGTTCACAATGTAAAGGTTTACGCCGCACTATTCCGGACACTGGACAAAGACAGACCACACATTTTAAAGCTCACTCCAAGCACATGTACTCGTGTGAGCTAAAAATATGTCCCTAACCTACTCCCTAACCATTGAGAATTCTCAGGGTAGGGTTACCACAATGCTTTTTTTAAGGACAGCCCAAACTAACAGCTTATGTAATAGTCTACATGTATCAACAAATTAAAGTTATACAAAGTGCACTATGACAACTTTATACAAAATGTAATAACTCACTGTTCAAGTTTTTCCACACAATCAAGAAATTTGTTCCACTTGTGGTTTTACCAAATCTTGAATTCAAATTACTCTTGATTGCCTCAAAATCTGTCAGTGAATACACGAACATGTAGCATACCGGTACAGATTTTACCAGACTTCAAAATAATCTGAAAAATAAATTATAATGCAATTATTTAAAAAAAAAATCAGTAGCACACCTCATCCTGTACTGATTTATTCAAATATAGAGTTGTGCCATTTTAATAGTCTTGTATGCAAGTCTTTTTTGTAGCTTGTTGCCAAAACAGTGAAATGATTATCAGACAAAGCACATGTTACATCAGAAGGTGAAAAGCCTACTATATGTCTATATATGCCAAACAATGTGGAACATTGCATCTCGTTGTTTCAGCATATAAGATGTGTGCAGAATAAAAATCGCTATACATGTCATTCAGATAAACTATAAGGTATTCATTCCTATCGAAAATCTCATTCAATTACATCTAATAACTGTGAAACGGTAAAATTTTGTTCCTTTCGTTATTTAACTTCGCTGCAAGCCATTTTGAGTCAAGTGCGAGTGATGTATCAAGCTATCTGATTGGTCGGCATGAAAAGAACAGTCTATTGTACCAGGGTCTCTCAAATGGAATCACGCTCTTCAGGAGCTTATCTCCGTATAAACATCAAGTCGTGCGGTCGATACTAATCGGAGAGCTTTTTTCACGGGTGTAGATAAGACACAAATTCTGAATTTCCATTTAGTAAAACACAATAGGTAGAAAATTAATAACAAAATCATGGGACTACGAATTAATGATCTGTGATGTAAGCATTTAAGCGGGAGATGATCATTTTAGTACAGACGGAATCATTTACGAAAACCCCAAGTAATAATTAAACCCATAACGACTGGTCAAAATGGTTCTGTACCAATAATAATATTAATAACTTGAGTATTTTAACTATTAGTTCTTTGTTTCTCACCGTTTTACAATGGCAGACCATAGGCACACGATTCCGTGATTTTTATACGTTTACAGACGTTATTTTTCAATTTCACCCATCAAACAACGCAAATCTGTCGAAAGAAAAATCTCAATTGTTTTCCTTTATTGGTGTTTTTTGTACACTCAATAAGGGAAAAATTGAAGATTTTTCTTTCGACAGATTTGCGATGTTTGATGGGTGGATTGAAAAATAACGTCTGTAAACGTATACATAAAAATTACGAAATCGAGTGCCTATGTGGCAGACATTCTGTAATGCGATCAACTCACCACGTGTCCAGACCATTCATTTAAAAGACTCTGGTTAACGAGTTTCGTCCATTCATGTAGGCCAGGGATAGCATCCCTGTGTAGGCCTATCATCGGATTTCAACATAAATGAATGGATTTTATCCCAAGAAATTGATCAAATTAGAAGATACTTATTTATACCATCTAACTTTTCGTGAAGCTCTGTACCTCTGTATAAAATGTTTAGTATTTTAAGTACCATTTTATCTATTTGAACAGGGTCTTTCAATTGAATGGTTTGGACTCGTGCTCTTCAGGCGCGTATCTCTGTATAAACATCAAGTTGTGCTGTCGATACTTAGCGGAGAGCTTTTTTCACGCGTGTATAGATAACACACACATTTTCAATTTCCATTCAAAACAAGAGATCAAAAATTTAAAATAAAATCATGAATTAACGGAGTAATGATCTTTCTAAAATGTGTTGCAAGCATTTCAGCGATAGATGATTATTAAAGACGGAATCACTTACTAAAAATAGTAGATTCCATTACAACTGGTCAAACTCAAAATGGCGAATTCGTCAAAAAGGCTCAAATTCATGTAATATTATTTCTTAGTATCGGAAACAATGTGAAAAAGTAACCGCATGATTTAATTCAACAACCTTTAAAAGACACGAGTTAATCCTGACTACATCACTCTATAGATAACTTTAAAGGGTTATATTTAGGCCTACTTACGAAAAATACACGCTTTGCGACAACAATCTAGATCTGGGCTTAAAACGAGTTTTGGTCCATTATATACTTCGGATTTCAACATAAATAAATGGATTTTATCGTAAGAAATTGGTCAAATTAGAAGGGGATATTTACGATCTAACTTTTCGTGGAGCTCTACACCAATAATGTTTAGTAATTTGTAAATATTGGGGTATCTATTTCAATGCGTTCTTCACCGTTTCACACTGACGGCCATCTTGCGCGCGATCATGTGATCGCTACCCAACGCTTTAATTTACGGAATCCAGACCCTTCTATTTAAGTGACCCTGATTTGAAGTCTAAGCGTTTATTTACAATAGCGACCATCATGTAACGCGATCGACGCTTTAATTTTCGGAGTCCAGACCATTCATTTGAAGATCCTGATTGTGCACACACGTATATCACGGAAATTGGTTACTCGAGGGTAGTAGGCTTTTCACCTTGATAGTATGAGATTAGTGACGGGAATTTTTTTTTCATCATTTGTGGACCAAACACTGATACTACACTGCCACCTGTTCACGAGTCTGGTGGAATACTAGCTAGGGCATGATGAACAAATTACCTGAATTACGACAACACTCTTAATTACGACAACAATGATTATGTGCATCCAGGGATGCTATATTACATATATAGCATCCCTGGTGCATCCTACAGCGTCTAGAATCTATTAGAAACTTCCCTCCTTCCACAAACCATCGTTCCCGACTTGTCCACGAAATAATTTTGCACGATTTTAGTACAAACAGAGCGGGAATGTAGGTTCCTTGTTCAGGATATCAATTCAAAAGAAATCCAGTTGAAAGTTGGTAGTGAACGGGAACCAAAAGGTGAAGAGGCTCACGGGAAACTTGTTTACTCTGATTATCGCCCTTTAACGCTCTCCCAGCAAATAATGGCTGCTAAAGGCTGACAACTCGTGTAAGTAACTGGTAATTTATGCAAATTACAATGGAATACATAACAAATATTGTTGTAAAATGATACAAACTAAATAATTGCATTATATTTACTATGATCTTTAAACTGTCATAGCTTAAAACTATCAAATCGGTCTGATATCGAGTAACGAAATGAACGCTGTCATGTTCTACATTTGTCATTTTATGACCAGCTGATTGGAATAATCAATATACACAACCGGCTATAATTCGAATGTAGTTCGATGTCAGCACTTCTTTTTCATTTGCATGATGAATGGAAACTGGTCTTATATTCAATTATAACCTGGTATGTTCGATTATTGGCAGATTGGTGGATGATAAACATTTTACATTTTGCTGTAGCTAAGCTGTCAAATATTTACTCAAAATTGGGTCAAATTGTTTTACAATGTCAAGTGATTTACTCTCTGAGTTATTCATGTATACAAAATTGATGAATGCAAAATCATTATAAAGATGGCTTGGTATGGAAAAACTGATCAAATCCTGTGACTTCCAGTAATTTTACCTCCATTAAAGTTCAGCATTATGACTTTTTCCGTATCGCAATAACTGAAGACCTGAAGCTGACATAATGATAACAAAATTAATACACTTAAAATCTTTTTGATGTTGAATAACAAGTCAAATCTGAAATTACTTACTTGTGTAAACCCTTCAGTCTTTGAACTTAGCCCCGACTTAGGACCGAGTCCACCAAAATTGCAATTGGTCCAGTAAATTTGAAAAGATCAGTGTTCAAATGGCCCAGTAAATTTTTTCAGTGATAATTTTACCATTTTTCTGAACAAAAAATCACTCAAGAAAAATATGACTTACAGCCAATTTATCTCAAATTTTGTGTGTACTCATTTTGGTCCACTTAAAAGTTCATTCGGTCCAGTCAAGTTTGCATTTTCACTGGACTTGATATCCAGTACTTAAAAAAGTTTTTCATGAAGACCAACCCTTGCAGAAAGAAAGGATTTTTCTGGGCAGTAGTCAATGTTCACATTAAAGATATACAAATGTATCACGTTCTCTTTATCTGTGATGGCAATTAGTAAATAACATTTGATCACGGTCACATAACCAGTACTAAATAATGGAACTAAGATTGTAAAACCTCAAAAATGTAAATATCTTAAAAATGTACAGTATTAATTTATCTGTTGTATGTCTTACATTATTGTCCATTCCTTTCTGATTATTGTGGATTAGATCCAATTTATCACAGATCATTGATCTGTAAGTTAGGGTTTTTAAAACTAGTTGATTTAACATGTTTATGAGATGCATTCAATCCATTTTATAAGACTATGTTTGAAAATTATGTCTTTATTTTATATTTGATGTTATTTTTAGGCATGAAAAGAGAAATCCAGGATTTCATTCATTGAATCTGAAATAGCAGGAATAGAAAGTACTGTCACTTTTGAGTTATAGGATTATATTTTCGGGCAATGTCAAGTATTCTTTTAAATGTACATTTACTTAGAAAGGTAATAAATGCCATTGATGTCACTGAATTTGTCAAAGTTCTCTATCAATCCAGTTGGAATTCTTTCAAATTACACCCTTGATCTCATGTAATGCAAGTAATCATACCATCTCTATCATATGTAATTGGTTGACGTCTGTTTGAAAAGGAACAAAGTTTTCCAGCTGCCGGTGAAAATTTGTACCAATATTATGATATACATGTATTAATTTTTGTTTTGTTCTTTTTCAGCATGCTGGACTAAAGAAATGTTGCCTAACAGTAAGAACTATTAGTCCTACAGTCAAGCAATGGACGGTAGTGCTGGAGTTACATCCCCTACCAGTTTGACCTCTTCTATAGCCTCTGGTTCTAAGGACATTGATACAGGATCTCTTGGTATGATTGAGATTATAATTATCATGATAAAATGTCTGCATCGTACGGACGTAAAATATAAATTTCTGTCCCAAAATCATGTTTTGTTCAAATTTGTCTTAAGATTTTGTATCAGGAAGTTTTGTAGGTACTTACAATTTTATCTTGTCTGCCTGTGAATGAATAAGTTGTTATTGTCATCATTTACATAAATAAATACTGTGTGTGACCTTGCATACAGTTAAAAGTGAACATACTAAGCCTTAGTTAAATCATTTCCAGTGTTGTACAGTCAAGTGTTATACAGTCATGTATGTTATTATGCTTGGAAAGTTTTTATTCAAATGTACTGTTGCATATAAAGGTTTGACTCTTCTGTAATAAGACCTGTATATAATGTATTGATTTTTTCAGTGATAGTTTTCTTTACGTGCTTGGATGTATTTTTCTTTTAAACATTTTTTTTGTCATACTTGATGACTCCTTATTGTATCAATATATAAGTAAAACCATCATTTGCTTATATTGCGTAGTGATTATGTATTATGGGTATTAGGACAGAGAATATTTAAGTAGACCAGGTTATATGTGTAATCATTCACATACAGTCCAACCTGTCCATGAATATTGAAAAATAATGATTTTGCTAGTGGACATAAATACCTTATAACATTATGTTTTAAATTTAGCATCTGGTGAGATGGCCACAGGTAGAAGCAGGTCAAGTGAGGATATAGGATCAATAAGGCTCCTTAGTATGCGAGAAGTCTGGGAAATCTACATTAGAACAGTGAAAAGTCAAGATCAATCAGCTGATAATGTGGAGGTAGGATTTATAAACATGACATAAGTATAAATTTTATTTTACCCCTTATTCCCAGGCAGTAAATGAGGATTTTTTGCAAAAAAAATGACATTTTTGTTATGCTATGAATAGGGTTTGATATTGGTTTCAGTTATCAGTTGGAGAAATGTTATCACCCTTGATTTTGTTAAAAGTGTATTACTAAAGACCAACTTAAAAGGCTACAAAATTTTTGTCTAGTAAAGACTGACACAATTAAACTACAAATTACCGGTTTAGGTACAAAATGTCCATGATTAATAGAAGAAAAAGTGACAACAGCTGATTACAACTAATCATAGACTAGTCATCATTTAGACAGAGCAGAAACTGTGTATATAAATACTAAGATCTGCTTGATACTAGTCAATTACATTCTGCATTGCTGTATTTGCAGAAACAGTCATACTTACTGAATCTTTTGTTGAAGTTATGTGCCAAGGAATTAAAGCTAGGATCACTTCCAAACTTCAGGTAAGTTGCTTTAAACTCAAAACTTCTAGATACTACTGGATAAGTTGATGATGATTAGTCTGACAAGATTTATGTTAAGCATATTTCATCTGTTGTTAGAACTTTGCATGATCTTTTAATGGTATTGTTAATTTTAGAAGGGTTGAAGCTGAAATATGTTAGGCCGTGGACTTGTTCCCCGACAATATGAGTTTGAATCCCTGACTTAACATCCTTCTATGAAAATTTGATAAAAAACAATTATTTAAATATTGAACCTGTTCTTTATATTTACTAAGTATGATGCCAAAGAATTGTAAGACATTTTGATAGTCATACTGAATTTATCCTTACGTATATGTTCAAGGTTGTTTTTATGTGACTTTTGTGTAAATGTCACTCTATTCAGCAGTGAACACTTGTACAGAATAGCCACTCTGTTCAACATTCTTTTGTTATGTTTTCCATGTAACTGAAGTTTGTAATTAGCCGATTCAGAAATATATATAATTTTTGCTTTATCTTACAAACTGATCAAGAAATGACAAGTTAAATGTTATTCAAGTGTTTTTTTTTGGTGGAAGCTTGGCCGACAATGTGTACGTGCTTTAATAAATTGGTCATCATTTTATTAATTGCCTGACTTTTAAAAAGTTACTATAATTTAAAACCCGATAGAATAGAGACTTTAAATATAAATTTTCTCTATTGTATGTATTGTTTGAGAATTAATGGTTTAAAATGAATTTGCGTCAGTTTATGTTCTTGTGCAGCTGTAAAAATTTGTAAACACAGAAAATAAAAATTGTTATTTTTTCAATGATCACATCCAGAATTGTGAGACATCAACACATTTCATAAATACTGCAAACGACAATTTAAGATTGTGTGCAGTAAGTGTTTCCAGTATCATTTTGGTATTGGAAGGTGAGGAAAAGTTTTTGATAGTTACAGCATTAAGCAGCATTTTTTTAAACAGTCATTTTGGCAATCTTTATAGAAATTTCACATATGCACACATGAAAAGTTGTACCCAAAATTGCTAAAAACTCATGGCAAATAAAACAAGAAAGTATTATTTATAAAAAAAATATTTATTTTGAACAACTACATCCATCTGTTTTTATGTGATAGTTACACCAATTTACCACTTATTCACAGCTCTCAGCCATTTTTTAAAATACTCAATTGGTAATATAAAAGCTTTGCTTCATTAATTTAGCCTAATGACTACATGATACATCAACCTTTTTATTTATGCATTCTTAATCTCAAATACTTAGCGATTTTCTGCGAAATAAAAAATGCAACTGAAATCAATTTCCTTTCAGTATGTCTATGCATACAAGGGCTTGGCCCTGCCAATCAATAGATCTACCTTATGTCACTAGAGCTAGGTTTTAATAGGAAAATTTTGTGATGTATTGCAATATTTTCTTAGGATGTGAACATTCATTTGTATGAAATATTGATTAATCAACTAATAATTATTGATTTATCTTATTACCCTGCCTTCTTTGGACTGTGGTTCTTTTTGGGAATGTGGATTTTCCTGTTTTACCTAAAACTACAATAGGATAAGGAATCAACCAAAGAATGGGCTTAAAACTCCAAATAAACAAACAAACAAAAACGTTGTTCATAAATTTCTCCTATGAAGTAACTCCTGAGCTTTAATTGTGCATTGTTGTTGTTATTTCTTTTAAAGTGCTCACTGGTTTAAGCAATTTGATTTCTTAGCTTATATCTTAAGTTCAGGTAGTACTAAGCTGATTAAACTATTTATAGAAAAGTTTCAGTTATTTACCTTTACGTGTTTATGAATAACAATCATCAATGTACTCATTAAGGGTGGAAGGATACGCTCACCTCATGATACGATACGTATCACGATACAAGGTGGATGATACAATTTGTGTCACTATACTCATCTTTAGATGAAAAGACTGTTTAAACTATTTATTATCAAGGACTTATATGCATACATGCATGTATATAAGTCCTTGTTATTATGTATAAACTTTATTATAACTTCACAACATTACATCAGAGTCATATAATTGTATTATACGTCTTTGATTACATGAAATAAAAAGCAAATAAATGTAAGCTTTTATGTTTTAATGCCGTTCTTTTCTATGGTCCTAAACCTTGGACTCAAACGTCAAAGGCTGTGACTTTAATTAGGAAGCCATGTTTGTTTTTATTACCTCCCTTGATAGGGGATCGGAATATGCCGTACCGTGCTAGACCGTCTTAGGTTATGCGACGTATCGTGAACCGAACTGTGAGCGAATGACTTCGATAAACCGTTCAACGGTATATCGTTACACCCTTAGTACTCATCCTCATAATGTGACTGTTTGATATTCAATACTACAACATAATCTCCATATAAGGTTGAATTTTTTCATGAATGATAATTCAAACATGTATCCAGTGTATTTCATGTCTGCTGTGTGCAAACATATAAACACCTTGATATGTTCATGGTGGGATTTTTCAGGGTTTTATATGCACCGCCATTCAAAATGGAAGAAGGGCATAACGTGTTACCCTGTCTGTCCTTCTATCCGTCTGTTCAAATTTTGGTTTCTGTGCTTTAACTCAATAAGTTTTATTCATGGATTGGTTTCATACTTTACATGAAGGTGTATAATAGTAAAACACAAGTCAAATTTGATTTCTGTTAAAATCCAAACATTTTCCCAGGAGTTAAGGCCCCTTTTTGACTTAGAGCTCAACAGGGGTATTTGCGTCCTCTGGACACATTTCTATTTTTCACATGAATCTTAGGACATCATTTATTTCATATCTGGGGGCTATATTATTGGATTCACGCTTGACGGTTGGTTGGTCGGTCGGTCTGTGCATGTGTAGACACAATTTGTCAGGAGAATTTCTCAGCAACTACAGTACGGTTCGGGTGATTTGTCCGATTTTCGCGAATCGCTGCGGAATTTAAATCGCGCTAAGCCACATGTAGATCGCTTCAACGCGGCGATTTGAATTTTGGCAATCATGTTCAGAGCGACAATGATCGACGGTGACCGTCACCACTGAAGGGCAATAATTCACGGTGGATTGCGGCGACGATCGCTCAACCCCGTGATACGCGATGTCGCCTCTTCAGTTTTCTAAGTAAGTGTTAAATCCTGAATTATCTTACCATGTGACTGTTTTCGGAAAATGAACGGTCAACAGAAAGCGAAAGTAGAAGAAAGATTCACAATAAATATCATTTTATTTACTTGAGAGTCGGCTTTAGACGTTCGCGAATCACCGCGATCCATCGCTATCAAAGATTACCGACTGATAAATAAGTCATAAAACGCGGTGATTAGCGACATTGCGGTGATTCGCGTTTTTTTCAAGATCGATGACGCGATGAAAATCGCCGCTACGGGTGATAAATTGACGATTACGAACGCGGGGAAACGCGAAAATCGGATAAATCACCCGAACCGTACTGTACTTACAGGATTTCAATGAAACTTCACAGAAGTGATCAGTAGTAAGCCTAGTTGTGCATGCTTAAAGCATTTTTCGTCTGGATTAATTTTCACTGAGTTATAGCCCTTTGTTGTTTTTAGCTCACATGTCACAAAGTGACAAAGTGAGCTATTAGGATCACTCTCCGTCCGGCGTCGTGCAGTGTGCGTCGTGCGTCGTCAAACTTTATGTTGTGACCACACTAGGGGCCACATTTTTAGCTCAATTTTAGCAAAACTGGGTCAGAACGTTAATATCAACAAAATCTTTGACGAGTTCGATAATGGGCCATTTTGGGTAAAAAACTAGGTCACCAGGGCCAAATAAGGGAAAACCTTGTGAACACTTTAGAAATCACTATTTTGACTGGATCTTCATGAAACTTTGTCAGAATGTTTATTTTAATAATATGTTGGTCAAGTTCGATAATAGGTCATTTCCGGTGAAAAACTAGGTCACTAGGGCAAATTGCTGGAAAAGCTTGTGAACACTCTAGAAGTCACTGTTTTGATTGAATGATCATGAAACCTTGTCAGAATGTTTGTCTTCATAATATCTTGGACGAGTTCGAACATGGGTCATCTTGGGTCAAAAACTAGGTCGCTAGGTCAAATCTTATGAAAAACCATGTTAACACTGCAGATTTCACAGTTATTATTGGATCTTCACCAAACTTTGTCAAATCGTTTGTTCTAATGATATAACGGTCAAGTATAAATATGGGTCATCTGGGGTCAATAACTAGGTCACCAGGTCAAATCTTAGGAAAACTTTGTTAACACTGTAGATGTCACAGTTTTAATTGGATCTTCACCAAACCTTGTCAGAATGTTTGCCTCAATGATATGTGGGTCAAGGTTGAACATGGGTCACCAGGTCAAATCTTAGGTAAAAATCTTGTAAAAGCTCTAAATGTCATGGTTTTTATTGGATCTTGGCCATACCTTGTCAGATTGTTTGTCTGAATGTTATTAAGGACAAGTTTAAATATGGGTCACCTAGGGTCAAAAACCAGGTCACAAGGTCAAATCTTAGGAAAACCTTATTAACACTGTAGATGTCAAATTTTGATCGTATCTTCACCAAACCTAGTCAGAATGTTTGTCTTAATGATATGTAAAACAAATTCGAACATAGGTCGTCTGGGGTCAAAAACTAGGTCACGAGGTCAAATCTTAGGAAAACCTTGTCTATGCTGTAGTTTTCATGGTTTTGATTGGATCTTCACCAAATTTTGTCAGAATGTTTGTCTTATTTATATGTAGGACAAGTTCTAACATGGGTCATCTGGGGTCAAAAACTAGGTCACTGGTTCAAAACAATGTTTTAATGAGTGAACAGTGATTGTCATGTGAGCGATATAGGGCCATCTTGGCCCGCTTGTTTATATAATGAATATTTAGAAACTGGTCAGGATATTTCTAAGCAACAATTTGTAGGTATTAAAAAAATGATAATGCATTATATTTCCCTCTGTGAAATGTAACAATGACTGTGTCAAGGTCACATCTGGGGGCATTCATCACCTTTAGTGAAAGTTCTAGTTTTGCTTTTCATATTTATTGCTTCTGTCTTTGTGCACTTGTCTGAAACTACATGTTTTGGTTGAGAGATGTCCCTCTACTTGCATTGCATCACTGTATCATTGGTCAGGGCATCCATCCCCAGCATGTTCAACACTAGATTTTTGCTTGGCAAACCCTGGTAATATGAAGTGAAAATATTCTTTTTATGCTACTTTTTATATGCCCGTTTGAAAAACGGGTCATGTTATGGGAACACCCATGGCAGGCAGGTTGGTGGGCTGGTGGCATCCACAATGGTGTCTGCTCTCTAATTCCAACAGTTCTATTCGGATCCTCACAGAACTTGATGGAAATGTTTATGGCCATAAAATCTCAGTCAAGTTCCATAACCAGTCCAATGGTTTCTTCTGGCACTTCTGAGTTGTGGCCCTTGACGGGCGTATTTTGTGACCTGGCACTCTTGTTACCGGTGAAATTTATCTAACTACCATTACAAATCATTTCTCTTAAACAAACATATAATATACCAGACATATAACAAACATGCATTTGTTCTAATTTATTTACCAGCATGCCTAACATCAGTTGAACTTATATCTAAAATGAGGTCAAAATCATTTTTACAGCTAAAGTAACTTGAGGTTGTTATCTGTACTCTAGCTCTGATAAACTTTGAAAGCTAAACTCTAATAGTTATTTACTTCAATTGATTGTACATATGTACCAAATAGTCACCAACAAAAGCCCCACTTCTTATTAATGCCTCAACTTTTTTAAAAATACAGTGAACCTAAATTGCTTTAATAATCTGTCAACTAATATCCAGTTTGTAATACCAAAAACTAATCATCTGAAAAATGTAAAATATCATTAGGACATTCATTAGAGAATAGTGGGTATTTATTTGTTTGAATAATTAAACAGGGTTTATCTTGTTTTATGATAACTATGGGTCATAATGTTTCAATTAGTATTATATTATCAGACTTAATTAGTATACATTGATAATGAAGCTTAATCAGATTTTAATTGATAAGTCACATAGTGTTCTTCATAGTGACTAAACAATGAAGAAATTGACCATGATACTTATTATTTGTAAGTATACCAATGTTCACTTTAAGATGGATGTGTAATTAAATATGTGCCACGATTTCTCAAAATGAGGTATGCAAAGTTTTATAAGGAATTATTATTTATGACCTTAATATATTGTATGGTATGTTTTGTTAAATTTATATAATTGATAATTAGTAAATGTTTGTGATTAGCTTGTATCTAGTAATTAAAATAATATGTATGCTTTTATTTATATACTGTTGTTATATTCCTTATATAAGTGAGGTTGTCTTTCTATAATACGCTTAATATGATTTTATTTCTTTCAGTTATTTTGAAAAATCCAGTTTCAAAATGCAGACAAATAATTGATACTTAATGAAGTCGGACTCAAAAGGGACCAATGAAAATGCTTCATTCTGAGCTTTGTCTTTGTTGTCAGATTTATTGCCTCAGACTTGAGTGCATATAATAATGATGATATTTATTATTAGGAATGGTAAATGGTAATGTCCCTAGATAACAGATTGTATTTAGGGCTCAAAATGCCTTACCTTGGGTTAATGCTAGGATTCTGATGTCTGGCGTATGTCCACTCCAGGTTTTCTTTGCCCGTTGCTGTACAAACATTTTACTGGCGTATTATCATTCATTGAGAATATTAATAGGCATGCTTGTGACATTACATTTTCAATTATTTTTAAAGAAATTAAAAAATAAAAGTAATGTTTGCTTGTGTTATTTTCAGTGATATGAAGAGTGTCTGCAATCAGTTCTGTAAGGAATTCATGAGTGATATTCTACACATCACCAGTAGGTCCGAGGAAGATGACATTGCTCCATTACAAAAATATCTTCTTGAAGGGAGAGGATGGATTCTACTGCAAGTCATACATGACAAGGGTATTCAGGTAACATTTTATAGTCAGTGTCACATTTGATTATGTTGTGGTGTTGTTTCAGTTAAGTACCCTCTATAGAAATCTGATGATTTTATCATATTTTATTTCTAAACAAAGGTGTACTGGTTTCAACAGTGTCAACATTTGTCAGGCATTATTCAGCTAGGGACAATAATCCTACATTTTATGATTATGATTCTCATTCAAATAATGTAATGAAGATGATGTTTGGCTTTCATTGTGCCGAATGGCTTGTATGCCAAATTTTGAATAATTTTATGTGACTTCTGAGCATCCAATTTGAAAATTTAGGTGTAATTTGGTGTGCCAGTTCAGTAATAAAAATAGTTATAATTACTAATTATGTCCCCAAAAAATATAGCAGACTGCTCTGAAACTTGTGTCAAGACATTTTTGATGTTAATTAATCAGTGAATCAATTGGTAATTGTTATTTACCAGTCATGATATGATATAGATGCTATACTTAATCTACTAAAATATTTGTAAATATATATTGATGGTTTCTCTCTGTTTAATGGTATATATGTAGCAATCAGTGTCCTCTTCTAGTCAGACTGAATTGTATGTTTATGTATTGGATAATTTCTCTAACTTATTGTCTTCTAAATGTGATTTCTGTGAATTTAAGTGTGCTATTATAGTATCAAGCTCATCATTATACACATCCCTAAAATAAATTCTTTATATCTATTTTCAGACTTTGTCTGGCTGCAGAGATTTTGCAAATCTTCTTGTCTCACTATTTCCATGGTGTATTAAATTTCCATTGAACTCCACTACTAGTCAGGACATTGGTATGTATTGTTTGTTTGCTTGCTAGTTTGTTAATTCTTCTCATCATTAATCTCCCCTTCCTTCAGTCCTTTGTTTGTTCTATTGTGTGTTCTTTTTTTATTCTACTATTATTCATTATTTGTTCTTTCCTTTGTCCATTCTTTCTTTTGTTTGTCCATTCCTTTGTCTGTTCATTTCTTTGTTCATTCATTCCTTTGTCTGTCCCTTCCTTTGTTCATTCATTCCTTTGTTCAATCTTTGCTTTGTTTGTCCCTTCCTTTGTTCATTCATTCCTTTGTTCAATCTTTGCTTCATTTTTTTCATAACTTTGTTTGTTCATTACTTCGTTCATTCATTCCTTTGTTCAATCTTTGCTTTAGTGTGCAATTTTTCTTTTGTCCCTTCCTTTGTTTGTTTCTTTATTTTGTTCAATGTTTTGTTTGTTTGTGCTCTCCTTTGTTTGTCCCTTACTTCGTTCAATTTTTCCTTAGCCTGTACTTTCTTTGTTCATTTATTCTTTTGTTGTTCAATGCAAATTTGAATCACAGTTGTGGCAAGTCATACCCTTCTATGAAAATTCAACAAAGAAGTTATTTTTCCTTAATATTTGAAGAAGTTGCCAGCTCCTTAAGGAAGGGTTGTTTATATAGTACTGGTTAGAATATAGTACTGGTTAGTTTGATTGTCTGCCTGTTTATTCATTTGCTTGTTTCTGGTGTATTGTCATTATATCGACAATGTTTCACATATTGAACTTAAATGATCTAGACTGAGCTGCTCTATATTCCCCCTTAAACTATAAGCAGCCTCCCACTTCTTTAAGTGAAATGTGGATCAGAATATGGAGGGAAGGACAAATGACTTATGGATTTGATTTAAGGTTATTATTTGATATGTGCAACAAATTTTGTTAAATATACATAGTTTGAGATATATTTCAGTCTCTGTGTTCCAAGATTTAGGAAAATGAATTTTTGTAATAGTCTTACCCCTTTAATTAAGTCTCCAATCGATAAGTTTAAATGACATTTCCAAATTACATATGTTATATTGAGAACTGTTTCATTAGGCTCAATATACAACATAGAAAAATGAAAATTGAATTGGAAGAAACTCTGAACATTAAAGGGGCATGCCCTGGAACTGAAGCGTCTCGAATATAAAACAAATTGGTACCATTTGAATGCCTAAATCAATTAATGAAAGTCCTGTAAAATATTTACGAAATGTCCCTCTATTTGACTCAAAATGCACATTTCAAGATTTACCAAACCTGCCAATTACGCCTTAGAAAATATTCGTCATTTTCATAACTCGACCCTTTCGGGATCTGTCAAAAGCGGAAAAAAATGTCAACAAACTGTGAAATGGTAAGTATTGCTCATGTCATGTTCATTGTTTGCGACATAAAGCTTATCTATCGATCAATTATAGGTAAATATCATTGTTTTGCTGCTTGAAAGGCAGCGCGCACGCTAAGTTAAATTCTCAGACGAATCGGAAATATCGTTGTCGTCAATAAAAGGCTTGTAAGCCTTTTATTTAAACTGACATACAAATACCCACGCGTGCGTTATAGGGCCATTTTTGAAGGCACATTCTTCTTTGACTTTTCGGTAATAATTGTTTTTACAAGTGATAAACGCATTTTTGGTGTACGAAAAAAAATGACACAGCAGTTCCTGGGCATGCCCCTTTAATTTTGTTTGAGATTAAAATCAATTTTAAAAGGACAATTTGATGAATTCTTGAAGTCATGTCTGTTTAAAATTTCAAGACAATTTGAATAGCTTCCAGCTATTGATTAGTCTGTCACAATGCCAATTCCCTTATTCTGATTGGATTTTAAGTATGTATTCTAAATATCATTTTGTTATACTCTTGTCTCATTTCTAAAGTAGACACATGTTATCAGAAATTCAGTCAGTTCAGAGTTAATCACTATTTCGAGGGTTCAACGCAACAGTGTCGTAACTCATTGAAATAATAACAAGTGTTGCGCTGACCACATTTCTGCTCTCTCATTAATGGCCCTTGTTCACAGGTTAGACTGTATGTGGAGTTGATGTGTATACTGATGTAGGAAAGATGTGTCACTCTTGTCAGATTGTTCATTGAAATAATTGCCATTTAATTACAATCTCATCTCTAAGTTCTCATGCCATCTGATTATATCATCAGATTTATTTTGCCAGACTTACTGACATGAATTGATTATGGTGAGATTAATGAATTCCTATGTGACTTATACTTGTATGAAATATGAGCTCATCTCATTGGCTAATTGCCTATGCTGTTATGCATAAGTCTGTTAAAGAATCTATGTGCATTTGATTCAGCTTTATATACAAGTTGCACATTTATTTCATTACCGTAAGCTTAGGCCAAAAAAGATACTAGTCATAGTTTTCACTAACATCCCCTAAAGATATAAGTTCAATAGGTCAACAATTGACTTGAGACCAAAAGCATCCAGGGTCAGGAGAGAAAAATAGGGTTTGTGGTAACTGGAAATCTTTTTTGTTTACATTATAAAATAATATAATATGAAAATGAATATACTGATATTTTTCGATATTATTATGTTGCCTTGATGCACTGCTGAAATGGGATTGTCTTAAATGAGTTTTTAAGTGCTGTTGAAAAAATATCAAAGAAAAAAGGGAATGTTAGCCTTTGATGAAAGATGACGACTATGTGTGTCATTAGGTCCATCAATTATACTTAATATAACTATACATGTATTTATGTAATATTAGTGATACAAGAATAGATCTTGAAAGTGTTATTCGGTCAGTATATACTGTACTTGAACTTGACCTCTAATGGTCAGTATCAATAATTACAACTGATTAGATGATAAAAGACAATATCAGTAGTCATTTTGGTGTACACATGTTTGATCTATATAATTTTATAATCAAATTTTATGATTATTAATATTCAAGATGTTTGATGTACTAGTGTGAGGTTTGTACTGTTGGTCTATCAACTTGTATACAACACTGATAAACTTATTTATCAACATTTTATAGGATTGATGCAGAACTGTTGTAATTGCATTGTTATTGACATAGAGCAAAAATTGTTTCATACTTAATCCATGATCTGATGTTCATTGAATTGCATAACTGATTGGCCTATAAAAATTCAGTGGTAATGCGCTGGACTACTGAACAAAGATTGTGGGTTCAAATCTCAACTTCACCTTCGATTTTCCTTAGGGACCCTTCTTCAGTGTCCCCATCCCAACTACCCAAGCCAAGTACTGCGTCTAGAAAACCACAGGAAAACAACATAGGCATGTATCAGTGCTTTACACTGGGTACAATCAAGAACCAGAAAAAAGACTATTTAAAATAAGTATAGGGATACAAATGCCTAGTTATCTTGTATCTTTCCTCTTACTCTGAAGTGTCCCTGAAATGTCCATAGCTGTTAAACAACAGATACATGTAAATAAATAAATAAAAATTGAGATTTGGCTGCATGTGCCTTATTTATTTATATTGAGAGGGGAAAAAGGTAATTACACAGTTTTGAGGTGTAACAATTAACTGTGACGCTCTGAATTCATTAGGAAATGCAAAAGAAGAATGTTTTATCCCTCTACAGAACGGCCAAGCCAATTAATAATTAAAAATAATAATTATTCAACTTTTTTTAATCAGGGCAGTGTAATAACCTGTAGGATCTGGTTATATCAATAGAGCAAAAAGCTGCATGGCAATTTAGAAACATGGGTCTATGATTTGAAACCATGCAGTGATTCAAATGATAATTTCTATGTGTACCTCATGTTGTTGTTTGCCCTAAGAAATACATAGGAATTATTGTACTCTAATAAAGTTTGCTGATTGCCATCTAAAAATGATGTATTGTCTGTGCTTTAAATCTTACAAATGTATACAAAACGAATAATTGGATTACATTTTTTTTGTATTATAAAATATTTCATTTTAATTTAAAATATTTAATTTATATTTAGTGAATCTAAAACAAAGTCAGACTAGTTTTCTCCTGTTTCAAGACATTCTAAATCATTACAAGAAAATGAACCTAAACGATTGATATTTCATGCACTAGTTAATTTCTTTATCTTCACATTTCAATTCGGAATTTGCTTAAATATCTATTTGATTTACAATAATGATCCTTATGTGTGGTTAGTGTTTTTTGTTCTGAAATATTGGTGGCAAGAAAGTAAAAGATTTTTCTTGGCAAAGAAAAAATCCTTGGCTATGTATGGCATTAATAAATCTAGTAAGTTTTTTTTCAAATGAAACTTGATTGCATATACTTTCTTGATGCAGATATCTTTTCTTGATGCAGCATTTTATGTTCAATTTGTGCTTTTGTAGTTGAGATGGAAGTTTGCTATGTAGAGAATGAGTTGCCAGACACATTTCATATTTTACATTGTGAAACAGTAGTAACAGTGCTGTCCATAATGAGATTTTTTAACATCTTTGCATAAGTGTAAGATTTCTTGGCTTACCATGGTAATCTTTTGGCCAATCCTAAGAAAACATCTTTTATGGGATTATTCCACTAAGTATAAAAACTGCTTTTGATGCTCTACATATGTTATTAGGGTTGACTGTTTCTTTGTTTGACATCTTGTAAATTGTACTGTATTGTATTAAATTATGCAAAATATTACTAATTTTGATTTCAGATATAAATCAGTATTCCAGTCTTCCACCTATGTCAGACTGCTTCAAAAGGATTCTTAAATCATGTCGTATGAAGCAAGGTCAAACACGGAACCAGTCTGTCCCAGCTACAAGATTGTTTGGCATTTCTCCAGGAGATGCACAAAGAAAAAGTGACAGAGAAACTGGAGATGGCAAACGTAAAATGTCAAAAAGAAGAAAAAGTAATGAAGATAAGGATGCTGATGACACTGATGATGATGGTGGCTCTTCAGATCTTAAGGGAGAAAGACCTAAAGGAAAGTTAAGGAAGAAGTATCGGTATACTAATTTAAGAGGTACTAACATGGGTCATAGTCAGCAAAAAGTTGAATCTGAATCAGATGATGATGATATTGAAGCATTACTGAAGAGTATGAGTCATAAAGAGGAAAGTATTATATCAGGTTTTGAACTTTGTGTTACGATTCTAGAATTAATTCTAGACCTCGCCTTGTCTGATCTCAATGAAGCGACAAGTGGAAAAATGATCTCACCTACAATATTGCCAAATTTATTACGATATTTAGTCAGTATTGATAAAGAGTCAGGTTTAGATGATGCATCTGATAAAGAAAGAAGGATTATTATCAAAAGACACCTTGTAAGGGTTATTCTTATATGCAGTGGAATAACAGCTGGACAGCAAAATGGAATAAATATACTTTTAGTCCACAAAGTGATTGAAAATGTTTTGAAAAGTACTGTACATAAAGAAATGCTTCAGAACAGTTATGAAATACAACAGGAAGTTTTCCAGAATTTAAACAATGAGGTGTATCTTCTTTCTGATAGTGTTATTGGCATCATACTGTGCTTAACTGTAATTTTTGAGAATATGCCATTCAATTTGAGTTTCATCAAGACTGGATTACGCATCATTGAAGAGTTTGATGAGCACAAAGGATTCCAGGTATTGGAACACTGTGTACTGTTTTATGATTGGTTAAAATTTCTGTCATGTGATTCTACTAATGGCTTACAATGGTCTGTTGATGATCCAATCAAAATCATTGGTATATTTTTGAATACTCTCAAAGTTGTAAGGGTTAATTACGTTCATTCTATGAAGTGTGTTAAAAGAAAGCACTTACTATGTTCATACACTCAGTACTTTGATCATCATCATGACATTTTGGGCGTTCCGAAGTCATCAAAAACTGAAGTGAGAAGGGACAGTCTGACAGTTACTCAACGCAGAAGGTCCCATTCCAGTTCAGCATCTCAGTCAAGTTCTCAAACAGTCTGCCTTATATCCTCCTACACACAGTTTTTACTTGACCTTCTGAACAAAGTCACCTCAAAGGTTATTACTCTTGATCTTTTGAAAGTAATTTATTCTTCTGGTGTCTGTTGTTGCATGAACCTTGATGGTATTGTGTCTGCCTTTGTTACAGGTATTGAAAAGTTTTCACCAGCTGTACGAACTTTTGCAATTGAAATTTTCAACAAAATTATACTTGAACATTTCTCTGGAGGAATTGCTCTATTTAAAGATGAGAAACACATGATGAACTGTTCTTATTGTGAGTCAATCAATTCCTTTTGTTCTGCTCGTTCATCATCTGTGATGAGTGAAATACATTGTCTTGATGTTAAAAGAGTTGATAGTGGCATTGACAGTAGTGATATGAACAGAGATGCTAAATTGTCTGTCATTGGTAAAGTTTCAAAGTGGAAGCCATTGTCACTTCTGAAAGATCTCCTTTTCTCTACAAATGAAGGCTTAGCTGTGTCCATTGCTAAACATCTAATGGTGTTGGCTATAAAAGGTAATCCCTATCTTAAAGCTGAATTGTACTTTAGCTTATACAGCCATTCTCTTCGAACTGTTCAAAGTGCAACTGATTCTGTCAATCAAAAGCTATCTAAATCTGTGCAAGTTCATTGCCTGTCAGCTCTTCCATACTTGCTACAAGCTAACTGTGTTACTAAAGTATTTCTCTCTAAGAAAGGCGTAAGAACTTTATGTGAACTTCTAGAAGACAATATACTAAGAACGCCTGTTTTGAGAATATTCGAAGCTCTTGTTGTTCTTGATGGGCATAAACTGGAGGATGAAAGTTCTATTTGTTCGGAGGATTGTCCTTGTCCATACAATGGAGGGCGAGTTATAAATGCTTTTATTCAAGAACTTTCGAAAAGGTCCTTTAGTGATACAGACATGTATCATGATGACTCAGAAAGGTCAACTCGAGGTCGGATTAGAAAGGATAGTGTTGTTATTTCCAAGTTTTCTTTGCCTGTGCTGGTTGACCTTTGGCAAACATGCGCTAAATTATGTCTCCACAGTTATACTTTTGTTTCACAATGTAATGAATTACAATGTTTTGAGAAAAGTGAAGCACTTCTGTTGGAGACTGTAGACATTATTACAAGCCCTGATTTGATTGGTCAGTTAAAGTCACAAGGTAGTATTGAAGGTGAGGATTCAGGATGGGAGGGTGACACAGGAACTGATGTAGAGCAGGAAGATCAATCAAGTTTCTTTCAGAGAATATCGTTGTTTGAATCCCTTATTGTTGTGATTGGTGCTGGACATAAATACCATGGTGCTCAGGTAAGCCTAATTTACTTTCTTAAATCAATAAAATATGGTTTGTAGCTTTTGTCACTGATTTTAATGCTCTTTTTAGTTTATATGATGTTTGCTGCTTTAAAAATATACTGTTTGTGGTGATGAACCTATTGCCATGTTTTTGTAGTTCCATTCTTAGCTTCTTCCATCTAGATTGTTTGTACTCTTCTCTTGATATCTGTTAAATACTCAGATGACCTGTTTTGCAACCGGGTATTTTATTATATAATTATCTGGAATGTTTTTTTCACTACCTGTATGGAACATTTCTTATTGTTAATGGTAATTGAGAATAAAATCATTGTTCAAACATGTCTTTATTACAGCAATGTGGACAGTTAAGAACTTGGAACAAGTTGAAGGATCATTTTTCTCATACCCAACTTCTAGACTCGACAAAATTAAGAATAATTTTGGATGCAGTAATGAATGCCGCCATGCCACAATTCGTTTCCTTAATGCAATTTTCTTACAGTAGAAATATTGCTCTTGTGGTATGTACCTTATTTATTGTTCAATTGTAATGTCTGTGTTTCAGTGTAAGACTGTTGTAACTGAGTTTTGGTGCCAAATATCTAATACCGATGAGGATGGTCTTGCATCATTGCCAAAAAATATACAGAATACGAATGGTTTCTCTATGTAATTCAATATATTGGTTTACTATTAAACCATTTCTGTTCATCTACAAAATGTATTTTGATTTGTTGTTAACCTAGATTTGCTTTAATTATCTAACTATAACAGAGAGATTGTAAACTGTAATTTGGTTTAGAATTTCCTCAAATTCATTATCAGTATTTTATCTTATATCATACTAGTATGTAGTAAAGCTCTTCATTTGCATTCTGAAATTCAGCATAATTTTTATTGAAACTGTCAAGTGGGACTATGCTATAGACAGAACTGTAAGAAATCTTTCACTAAAAGGAAATTAGAAGTTTTTCTTGTTTGAAGATTATGCGATGATTTCTTGGCACTTGTTTTCATGATGATCAAGTGCGCAATATATTGTGTCTACGACACAATTAGGAAAGAAAGTCACATTTTATTATATCTAATATTGGTTAATAAATTCAACTGTTATGCCACTTTCTCGATTCCATACATTTATGCTGAAATGCGCTGTATGCATGATTATAATGCATTTTAATGACAAAGATACATTCTTTTCATTGTTTATTACTTAAAATTATGTAATGTGTGATCAGTTATAGTGTAAATTTAAGATAGCACTGTAGTTACATGGTAACTCAATTATTAAGAATGTTTTATGTAATAGTTACCGGTAGGTATTTTGTCAATGGTGCAACTAAATGGAATGACCAGAATTTAATGAGAATTTATGGCATATGAATGTGTGATGTATCTTTATAGTGCATGTTTGTATCACTGCTAGAATTTCTGACATATAAAGTCATTCAACTATGTGTTGAGAATTAGAAAATTCAGCTAGTTCTACTCCTGATGATTGTATTGTTCATCTAAATAATGAGTATTATTTTTCATTAATTTCTTTTTTTCGGTGTTAGATATCACTTCAGATTGACTGCCACTCAATTTAAAACATTTTATTTCTTGACAACTATAATAATTATGTGATTCAAGAGAATAAGATTATAAAAAGAACAAATTAACTAATGGAAGAACAAACAAGTGAATGAATGAAAATTGATTACCCAGCAGACTGACTAGTTGACTAATTGACAGCTTAATTGTCTGACTCACTCACTCATTAATTGACTGAATGACTAATCAGCTGACTGACTGATTGACTATTTACCTGACTCACTTATCCACTGACTGACTGATTGCCTGAATCATTAATTGACTAACTGCATGACTGACTGACTATTTACTTGACTCATATATCAACTGACTGACTGTAAAGACAGAAAGATTATGTGACTGTAATAGATTCTAGCACTTCTTAGTAAGAATTGTGTGGATCCTACCTTAGTCATGCATTTTCCATACATAAAGTCAATATTTTCTGGGAAATTTTCATGTAAAATAAAGTTGTTTTAAATTCAGAAATTTGAATATTATTTAGTGTCTTGAATATCCTGTTTGTTTGCTCATCTCTACAGTATTATACAGTATTGAATTCAGAAATCTGTCTTGTTTGATGAGACATGAAAATTTGCCAGATGAAATAATGAAAGCTGTTATATATGTATATGGTCTTTGGAAGAAACTGTACAGCTCAAGTTTGCAAGAAATTATACTTAAATGCGCTAATAAATACCTATGTCTTAATTAACACTTTACCCTTTTAATGCGTCAGACATTAATTGATTTGGGGACAAATAGTAATTGCTAAATGCCCGTCCGTCCGTATTAGGATAATTCCAGCTGCCACCAGGGCATATGTGTTTATTATGTTTTGATAATTATTCAAATTATATTCAATAAATCAAGATGTTGATTTAACCATATTTCAACAAATTGCAAACATTTATGCCTCTTTGAGCATCTATTGGTAATATTTAGTTCTTTCAAAAAGCATTGTTTTTATACAGCCTTCACCGTAATCTTGATTAAAGCAATGGTAGATAAGTTAAATATATTTTAAAATAAATGCATTGGGTAAAAGTACAAGTTTTTGCTAGAGTTAATGGTTTAATCTTTGAAAATTTTGTCTGGACTTAAGTGTCTTAATCCTTTTTATACCCCCACAATCGAAGTGGAAAACTGCAGAAATTCAGAATAAATGATGACATCATAAACACCGGCGGAAAAAGATGTGTAATTTACTGCTTATATCGAGGGTTCAACGCAACAGTGTCGCAACTCATATTGAAATAAGAACAAGTTATGACAGTGTTGCGCTGAGCCCTCGAATATATATAACTAATACGTGTCATGCGAAAGACCCAGGTCGGTACGTCCAAGGTGTCAAGGTTACACTTAGACGTTAAAGGTAAAAATGAGTATTGTCTGCTCAGTAACTTTGTCATCTATGGGTGGTTTTAGAAATACTTGGCATAAAGGTTCACCAATCACCAATATGTCAGAATGTGTCTTACAGAAGATCCTGATCTGTACCTCCAAGGTCATGGTCACACTAAAAGGTAAAAAGTAGGGGTTTTTTTATGTCGGCTTAGAAACATTGTCGTATATGGATGGATTCAAGAAATACATGTGCTTGGCAGAAATGTTCAACAACATGTGATGGTGTGTATTATTTATTGCTAAGATGAAGGATAAAACTGCCTTCAAATCTATTCCTTCCAGGGACTGTATAAAAATAGTCTCAACTAACTTCAAGAGACTGTTTATTGTATAAGCACCCTTTTCCTGTCATTACATTTGGAGGTGGGAACATGAATTTTAGATTGAAACTAATTGTACTCCCTTGACAATTATATTGACTACAATGCTGTCTGCTATAGGTTATACCTGATGCACCAAGCTGCCACGTAGACCAGTCAATGATATTGTTTTGTATCTAGTCTTGATGTAGACATAAAGATATTGGTTATATTCTGGCAATTGTGTTTTCTAATCAGATCTAAGGAAAAAAAGGGAAAAAATGTTTTTCAACCTCTGTGGCTAGTAAGGTGAGGTTCTGTCAATCAGTTGATCCATTAGGATTGTCTGAGCACACTTAGGTACAGGTTGTTGCTTTGAGAAACTAAATCCCGTGGAGTGGACAGGATTAAAGCCTGTTCTGAATTGTGTATATTGTTAAGATCTGTTCATTCCATCTTCAGGAAACAGATTTCTATACTCTCTTTTATAATGAGCATGTAATTCTTAAGCTTGTTTTGGTCTTATTGAGACATCTAAGAAAATTAATTTCTTTATGAAGTTATCTTGGTCATGCAGTTGTGTTTATATGATAATAAGCAGGATGCATAGTAAGCTGAATAGTAGTTCATATCTCCATAGCCGTTACTTGTTCAGTCATGCAATTGTTAAACTTATTCCTGTTCCAAGTTGCAGTGCAAGGTTATGTTAGTTCAGTTTCCATGAGTACTTTCAGTACTTTGGTTAAGTAGAGGTAAGGGTTTATTTAGAAAATCATTTGAGATTTGTTATAACCTAACATGAGCAGCATTGCAGACTTAGTGTTGGCGAGCCCACTGTTATTTAACATGTCAATAAAGTAGCATCTTGCATAAGAAAACTCTTAATAAATATGTTAGCTTCTTCATGGAAAAGAAAGGAATAAATTCGAAATTGGAGGCCATCTGATTGGCAAACACTAACCATAGTTTCTGGCTCTTAATGTTTTCCAAGATTTGCTTTTAAGAGAAACCCTTTAAATAGTTAAAATGCTTGCATTATTTAATTGTCATCATTTTAAATTGAGGTTTCATATTCAGCTTGACAGTATGGATTTATTAAACTTACATCTTTGTCAAAAGTTGTTGGATGCATTCATATTATACTCTTCAGAATTCTACCATTCACGATGAAAGTTTTCAATGTTTTAAGCTACGAAATACTTTTTGTGACATAATTATATACATGGAGTGATTGTATGGACTATTTCATGTTTATATCTTTAAGGCAATTTATGAAATATTATTTTCAAAGTTGAACATCTGAAATTGTGTAATAAAGTATGAATGCTGTTGAATTAATGTCAAATTTGAAAATGCTTTTCGTACAGAATCAATGCTCACAACTAGTGGGTTTTAGATAAGTCTGTTTGGTCACATTTCTGGCTCAATGTTTGTGAATGTAATCAAAATTATGTTTAAGACCATCCACAAGTTAATGAGACCCACTGGCTATATAGACTGGTACTTTTTTACTAGTTGAAAAAGTTAAAGTTTATTTTAATCTCTGGATGACAGCAACCTCCAAACAAAGCAAATAAACTATGAATTTTGACAGTCTTCATTTAAATCCTATGTTTAACCTGCAAATGACACCAATAACAAATAAAGTCCAAATTTTAACCTCTGAATGATGGCAACTACCATTAAAGTCCTAATTTTAACCTGTTAGTGATACACCAATAAAGTAAAAAGTTGAAACTGTAAATGATGCCATGCAACCACCAAAAAACTTGTAAGTGATAGTACAAATTTTTACCTAGAAATGGTGCATCCACCAAATTAATCCCAAATTTTAGCCTTTAATTATTCTGTTATTTAACGGCCCATACTAAAGCTATGGTAATTTCTTGTCCGCCCTAGAGAGGTCAGAGAAGATACAGGAGAACCAGGCATTGTATCCCTTCACCAAATTTTAGCCTGCAAATATTGGCTACCACCAAATAAACTCAAATTTTAGTTTATGAATGATGCCAATCACCAATTCCAACTTTTACTCTCCTGAAGGTGGTCTTTATTGTTCAATACAATGTTGTGTTTATGTCTCGCAGGGGATTGGGTACTGAATGGACAATATTTTGTCTGACCTGATCAATAGCTTCACAATGATGTATATGTGTATACTTACTTACATTGGTAGATCTGTGATGGTGTTTGAAATATTATGATGCTGGTATTGTGGGATATGTTGCCATTGATGTTTTAGAAAGTATCGGTATTTTATCTGATGAGACTTAATGAATTGAATCTTACACAGTATATGATTAATTAGCATTGATCGCTTAGTGACTACTGACTGATATTGTAGTTGCTAGATGAATATGATAGGATTTGTGTAAGAAAGTATGGATATTTTAACAGGATAATTAGTGGATATTTACTGAGAAAATGTTTATTGAGTGTAGTTCACTTTATTGCCTTTTTGGATTAAATAAGCAGATATGTCTTGATGTATTGGGATCACCGAAAATTGCATTACTTTTTATGGATAATTTCTGTGTATTACTTATCTACAACATCTGAGCTTTGTTTGTTTTGTATCTTTGTTGATTTGCTTCTATTGCTCACAGTTGTCACATCAAACAGAACAAATACAATGATTAGGTAGGTCTGAGAATCACTTCACATGGAATATTTCCAAATTATTGCCCCTCCCCTAATCAACGACCCCATCTTTTTTATGAGAAATACCTCCACACATCTTTGATTCTTATAGTACTGAAAATTAATTATAAAACTATATCCTAAGTGTCAAAAGATGACTTCAAGTATTAGACAAAGGTTCAAGAAAATGTAATGCCAAGAATGCATTTATTAGGGAATATCAGGTACACAGGTTTATTGTTTTCTCAATTGATCAATCTGACATCACCTTTAAAAAGCAAGCAAAGAATATTCGATGCATGGTTGCACATTGATAATTATACCCCCAGATATGAATTATATGGGGGCTATATTGGATTCACGCTTGACGGTCGGTCGGCCGGTCGGTCGGTCGGTCCGTGCGTCTGTAGACTAAATTTGTCCGGAGAATTTCTCAGCAACTACTTACAGGATTTCAATAAAACTTCACAGAAGTGATCAGTAGTAAGCCTAGTTGTGCTAGCTTAAAGCATTTTTCGTTTGGATTAATTTTCACTGAGTAATACCCCTTTGTTGTTTTTATTCAGTATATACAATAGGCAAATTTTGTCCGGAGAATTTCTCAGCAATTACTCACAGGATCTCAATGAAACTTCACAGAAGTGATCAGTAGTAAGCCTAGTTGTGCATGCTTAAAGTATTATTCGTTCGGATTAATTTTTACTGAGTTATAGCCCTTTGTTGTTTTTATACAGTATATACAATAGGCAAATTTTGTCCGGACAATTTCTCAGCAACTACTCACAGGATCTCAACGAAACTTCACAGAAACAATAAGTATTTAGCCTAGTTGTGCATGCTTAAATAATTTTTCATTTGGATTGATTTTCACTGAGTTATAGCCCTTTGTTTTTTTCCACAATATATACAATAGGCAAATTTTGTCCTGACTATTTCTCATTGACTACTGTCAGGAATTCAATAAAACTTCTCAGAAGTGATGAGTAGTTGGCCTAGTTGTGCATGCATTAAACTTGTCTTGGTTGGTTAAATTTATACTGAGTTATGGCCCTTTGTTGTTTTTTATACAGTGTATATACAATATCTCAGTAACTACTCATAGGAATTCAATGAAACTTCACAGAAGTTATAAAAAGTAAGCCAAGTTGTGCATGCAATAACCAGGTTTTGTTTGGATTAATTTTCACTGAGTTATGGCCCTTTTTTTTATACAATTAGGTAAATTTTGTCCGTACCATTTCTCAGCAACTACATGCAGGAATTCATTGAAACTTCTTAGAAGTGATAATTAGTTTGCCAAGTTGTGCATGTCCACAATAGGTTTTGTCCAAGTAAATTTTAATGAGTTATGGCCCTTTGTTATGTTTTATATAATGTATATTTAGAAACTAGACAGGATATATCTAAGCAACAATTTGCAGGTATTAAAAAAATGAAAATGCATTATATTTCCCTCTGTAAAATGTTATAATAACTGTGTCAAGGCTGCATCTGGGGGTATTCATCACCTTTAGTGATAGTTCTAGTTTATTTTAGGCCATTTTTTTAAACCAGGATACTGTCAGGCTATTTAAGTGAAGATTTGTGGATCATAAGTGTTGAATCGTGAATCGTGGATTGGATCGGATCGCCACTTACCCACCTATCCATAGCCCTAATAGTAATCATTTATACAGAAGTTGCATGAGCTATATATTTCAGACTTTTCTGAGCTTTGATAAAGTGATATGTCTCCATGTTTCATTTTGGCTCATCTAAGGTCTTTTGTGTCTCTTTGTATTAAAGAAAAACGTTGATCTATAGCTTTGTTTGAATAAGCCAGTTGATGGATGACTGATAGTTTTATGTGCATCTATTAATTGAAAGGACTAGTGGATCATAAATTAAAGTGGCACCGCCTACTGGCATTCTCAGATCTTATTTTTGGCATATTTACATTTCGAGGGTTCAGCGCAACACTGTTGTAACTTGTTCTTATTTCAATATGAGTTACGACACTTTTGCGCTGAACCCTCAAATTTTGCTGCATATAAATGCAAGATAGATTTGATGAATTGTCTGATATTGAGACTGCTTGTTAGTTCAGAATTTTATGGTGAATTATTGATGGTTTGTGCAGAATAGTCTTGATGTGATTTTCAGAATGTTTTAAATATTGTACTCACCATAATTCTCCCAATTGGCATGCCAAGGCACAATACATTTCATGTTCATGGCACGCCTTCTTAAGATCCAAAATATGCAAATTTCAATCATCATAGTACTGGTAGTTTGAATCTCACATTTTCTCAGGCCTTTGAAGATACTTGTATTTTTATTGTGCAAGGTATATTTTGTCCCCAAATTTATTCATTATTTGGATTTTGCCTTCCGAAACTTTCAGGTTTTGCACCAAAACAAAAGTTCAGGAACTGGTAACTCTGTCTAGTCTCCCCTGTCGTAACTATAAGAACCAGTGTGAGGCAGACACTGATGATCATATAATTGAAATTCACTGTGAGCTTTTACTAAAATTGTCAATTTCAAATACCATTCCTGTTCATATTTTGTGAATTTCGTGAATATTTAATGATTCAAATGCAGAAAAACTGCTCTGTGTGCAAATCAGAACATTAACCAGTCAGAAAGAAGATGGTTTATAATGTGAGCAATATGGGTATATGGCATCAAATCTGTATACAGAATAATGAAATATTTATGTATCTAATAAAATTGATCACAATCAGCAATGATACTCCATGATTAATATTGTAAATTTACATAAATATACCATACAGAAATGGAATACTGATAAACACTTTATTCTGAGATGATGGAAGAGTTTTACCATGTATCATAGTTTTATTTTTTTCAGATTTTTTTCTATAGTAGCCCTACCTAATCATGGACACTTAGTCAAAGTGGCACAATTTACTATTAACTTCTGGCTGATGGTTTTGACATAGTTCTTATTGAACTGCCTAAAATAAATTTCTCAAAATGGCATCCAGTGTGTACGTTATTAGATTAGTTTTCAAACTGTAAATGATATCCAGCTGACATGAATTTCCTTTCTTGTTTGCCAACTCATTTCTTGGGAGGACATCTTATATATGCATTGCGCGATTTGTCGCTCGGAAAAATTGTAAAGGAAAAGATCATACTGAAAATTGTCTGTTCAGGCTATAATTACTCACCTTTTCTCAAGTTGTCAGAAAAACGCATTATATTTTTCTGATAAATTTGTAATTTCTTATTATTTTGTAATCTTGTCTTCTATAGACTTGAGCTAAGTAGCCTTTATTCAGCAATACTTATTTATGAGGTGAATAATATTGAATGTCACTTCAAGTCTTAATTTAAGGATTCATTATGTTTACAACTTGACTAAGGACCCAATACCTGTACAACTTGATAAGGACCCAATACTTCCACAACTTGACTAGGATCCACTACTTTTACAACTTGACTAGGATCCACTACTTTTACAACTTGATTAGGACCCAATACTTCCACAACTTGACTAGGATCCACTACTTTTACAACTTGACTAAGGACCCAATACTTGTATAACTTAATTAGGACCCAATACTTCCACAACTTTTACAACTTGATTAGGACCCAATACTTCCACAACTTTTACAACTTGATTGGGACCAAATACTTCCACAACTTTTACAACTTGATTAGGACCAAATACTTCCACAACTTTTACAACTTAATTAGGACCCAATACTTCCACAACTTTTACAACTTGATTAGGACCAAATACTTCCACAACTTTTACAACTTGATTAGGACCAAATACTTCCACAACTTTTACAACTTGATTAGGACCAAATACTTCCACAACTTTTACAACTTGATTTGGACCCAATACTTCCACAACTTTTACAACTTGATTAGGACCAAATACTTCCACAACTTGACATAGATCCACTACTTTTACAACTTGACTAGGAGCCATTACTTTTACAACTTGACTAGGATCCATTACTTTTACAACTTTTACAACTTGATTAGGACCAAATACTTCCACAACTTGACATAGATCCACTACTTTTACAACTTGATTAGGACCAAATACTTCCACAACTTGACTAGGATCCACTACTTTTACAACTTGACTAAGGACCCAATACTTGTATAACTTAATTAGGACCCAATACTTCCACAACTTTTACAACTTGATTAGGACCCAATACTTCCACAACTTTTACAACTTGATTGGGACCAAATACTTCCACAACTTTTACAACTTGATTAGGACCAAATACTTCCACAACTTTTACAACTTAATTAGGACCCAATACTTCCACAACTTTTACAACTTGATTAGGACCAAATACTTCCACAACTTTTACAACTTGATTAGGACCAAATACTTCCACAACTTTTGCAACTTGATTAGGACCAAATACTTCCACAACTTTTACAACTTGATTAGGACCCAATACTTCCACAACTTTTACAACTTGATTAGGACCAAATACTTCCACAACTTGACATAGATCCACTACTTTTACAACTTGACTAGGAGCCATTACTTTTACAACTTGACTAGGATCCATTACTTTTACAACTTTTACAACTTGATTAGGACCAAATACTTCCACAACTTGACATAGATCCACTACTTTTACAACTTGACTAGGAGCCACTACTTTTACAACTTGACTAGGATCCATTACTTTTACAACTTTTACAACTTGATTATGACCAAATACTTTCACAACTTGACATGGATCCACTACTTTTACAAATTGACTAGGATCCACTACTTTTACAACTTGATTAGGACCCAATACTTTCACATTTTGACTTGGACCCAATAATTTTACAACTTGACTAGGAGCCACTTCTTTTACAACTTGATTAGGACTCAATACTTTTACAACTTGACTAGGAGCCACTTCTTTTACAACTTGATTAGGACCCAATACTTTTACAACTTGATTAGGACCCAATACTTTTACAACTTGATTAGGACCCAATACTTTTACAACTTGACTAGGACCCAATACTTTTACAACTTGACTAGGAGCCACTTCTTTTACAACTTGATTAGGACCCAATACTTTTACAACTTGATTAGGACCCAATACTGTTACAACTTGACTAGGACCCAATACTTTTACAACTTGATTAGGAGCCACTACTTTTACAACTTGACTAGGACCCAATACTTTTACAACTTTTACAACTTGATTATGACCAAATACTTCCACAACTTGACATGGATCCACTACTTTTACAACTTGACTAGGACCCAATACTTTTACAACTTGACTAGGAGCCACTACTTTTACAACTTGACTAGGATCCATTACTTTTACAACTTTTACAACTTGATTATGACCAAATACTTCCACAACTTGACATGGATCCACTACTTTTACAAATTGACTAGGATCCACTACTTGTACAACTTGATTAGGACCCAATACTTTCACATTTTGACTTGGACCCAATACTTTTACAACTTGACTAGGAGTCACTTCTTTTACAACTTGATTAGGACCCAATACTTCCACAACTTTTACAACTTGATTAGGACCAAATACTCCCACAACTTGACATAGATCCACTACTTTTACAACTTGACTAGGAGCCACTTCTTTTACAACTTGACTAGGATCCATTACTTTTACAACTTGACTAGGAGCCACTTCTTTTACAACTTGACTAGGATCCACTACTTTTACAACTTGACTAGGAGCCACTTCTTTTACACCTTGACTAGGATCCATTACTTTTACAACTTGACTAGGAGCCACTACTTTTACAACTTGACTAGGAGCCACTTCTTTTGCAACTTGATTAGGACCCAATACTTCCACAACTTTTACAACTTGATTATGACCAAATACTTCCACAACTTTTACAACTTGATTAGGACCAAATACTTCCACAACTTTTACAACTTGATTAGGACCAAATACTTCCACAACTTTTACAACTTAATTAGGACCAAATACTTCCACAACTTGACATGGATCCACTACTTTTACAACTTGACTAGGAGCCGCTTCTTTTACAACTTGACTAGGATCCATTACTTTTACAACTTGACTAGGAGTCACTTCTTTTACAACTTGACTAGGATCCATTACTTTTACAACTTGACTAGGATCCATTACTTTTACAACTTGACTAGGATCCACTACTTTTACAACTTGACTAAGGACCCAATACTTGTATAACTTAATTAGGACCCAATACTTCCACAACTTTTACAACTTGATTAGGACCCAATACTTCCACAACTTTTACAACTTGATTGGGACCAAATACTTCCACAACTTTTACAACTTGATTAGGACCAAATACTTCCACAACTTTTACAACTTAATTAGGACCCAATACTTCCACAACTTTTACAACTTGATTAGGACCAAATACTTCCACAACTTTTACAACTTGATTAGGACCAAATACTTCCACAACTTTTACAACTTGATTAGGACCAAATACTTCCACAACTTTTATAACTTGATTAGGACCCAATACTTCCACAACTTTTACAACTTGATTAGGACCAAATACTTCCACAACTTGACATAGATCCACTACTTTTACAACTTGACTAGGAGCCATTACTTTTACAACTTGACTAGGATCCATTACTTTTACAACTTTTACAACTTGATTAGGACCAAATACTTCCACAACTTGACATAGATCCACTACTTTTACAACTTGACTAGGAGCCACTACTTTTACAACTTTACTAGGATCCATTACTTTTACAACTTTTACAACTTGATTATGACCAAATACTTTCACAACTTGACATGGATCCACTACTTTTACAAATTGACTAGGATCCACTACTTTTACAACTTGATTAGGACCCAATACTTTCACATTTTGACTTGGACCCAATAATTTTACAACTTGACTAGGAGCCACTTCTTTTACAACTTGATTAGGACTCAATACTTTTACAACTTGACTAGGAGCCACTTCTTTTACAACTTGATTAGGACCCAATACTTTTACAACTTGATTAGGACCCAATACTTTTACAACTTGATTAGGACCCAATACTTTTACAACTTGACTAGGACCCAATACTTTTACAACTTGACTAGGAGCCACTTCTTTTACAACTTGATTAGGACCCAATACTTTTACAACTTGATTAGGACCCAATACTGTTACAACTTGACTAGGACCCAATACTTTTACAACTTGATTAGGAGCCACTACTTTTACAACTTGACTAGGAGCCACTTCTTTTACAACTTGATTAGGACCCAATACTTTTACAACTTGATTAGGACCCAATTCTTTTACAACTTGATTAGGACCCAATACTTTTACAACTTGACTAGGACCCAATACTTTTACAACTTGACTAGGAGCCACTTCTTTTACAACTTGATTAGGACCCAATACTTTTACAACTTGATTAGGACCCAATACTGTTACAACTTGACTAGGACCCAATACTTTTACAACTTGATTAGGAGCCACTACTTTTACAACTTGACTAGGACCCAATACTTTTACAACTTTTACAACTTGATTATGACCAAATACTTCCACAACTTGACATGGATCCAATACTTTTACAACTTGACTAGGAGCCACTACTTTTACAACTTGACTAGGATCCATTACTTTTACAACTTTTACAACTTGATTATGACCAAATACTTCCACAACTTGACATGGATCCACTACTTTTACAAATTGACTAGGATCCACTACTTGTACAACTTGATTAGGACCCAATACTTTCACATTTTGACTTGGACCCAATACTTTTACAACTTGACTAGGAGTCACTTCTTTTACAACTTGATTAGGACCCAATACTTCCACAACTTTTACAACTTGATTAGGACCAAATACTCCCACAACTTGACATAGATCCACTACTTTTACAACTTGACTAGGAGCCACTTCTTTTACAACTTGACTAGGATCCATTACTTTTACAACTTGACTAGGAGCCACTTCTTTTACAACTTGACTAGGATCCACTACTTTTACAACTTGACTAGGAGCCACTTCTTTTACACCTTGACTAGGATCCATTACTTTTACAACTTGACTAGGAGCCACTACTTTTACAACTTGACTAGGAGCCACTTCTTTTGCAACTTGATTAGGACCCAATACTTCCACAACTTTTACAACTTGATTATGACCAAATACTTCCACAACTTTTACAACTTGATTAGGACCAAATACTTCCACAACTTTTACAACTTGATTAGGACCAAATACTTCCACAACTTTTACAACTTAATTAGGACCAAATACTTCCACAAATTGACATAGATCCACTACTTTTACAACTTGACTAGGAGCCACTACTTTTACAACTTGACTAGGATCCATTACTTTTACAACTTTTACAACTTGACATGGATCCACTACTTTTACAACTTGACTAGGAGCCGCTTCTTTTACAACTTGACTAGGATCCATTACTTTTACAACTTGACTAGGAGTCACTTCTTTTACAACTTGACTAGGATCCATTACTTTTACAACTTGACTAGGATCCATTACTTTTACAACTTGACTAGGATCCATTACTTTTACAACTTGACTAGGATCCATTACTTTTACAACTTGACTAGGAGTCACTTCTTTTACAACTTGACTAGGATCCATTACTTTTACAACTTGACTAGGAGTCACTTCTTTTACAACTTGACTGGGATCCACTACTTTTACAACTTGATTAGGAGCCACTTCTTTTACAACTTGATTAGGACCCAATACTTTTACAACTTGATTAGGACCTAATTCTTGTACAATTTGACTTGGATCCACTACTTTTACGACTTGACTAGGATCCACTACTTTAACAACTTGACTAGGATCCAATACTTTCACAACTTGTCTAGGACCTAGTGCTTTTGTAACAAATTTAAGTAGGACCCAATGCTAAACAGCTTGACCAATACTTGAACAACTTAACATGAGGACCTAATGATTTTACAACTTGATTTGCATTGTAAAGTAAAACCCCTGAAAACCTGGGCCTTCTGGACTGGGACAAAAATCTTTTTTTTATTAGAATTCCAATTTTCAGAGAATTTTAATAAATTCAGAAAATAATGGGAATTCCGTTATTTCTCGGCATCTGGTTTTCAGGGGTTTTAATGTAATACTATATCAACAGCAAGTCATCAACAGAAAATTTGCAAAGAATATTTAACTTATAATAAGATGTTGACCAGCCTGCAGTGTGGGGTCCATGGTTAGAATCCTGATAGAATCATTGTACTTTCCTCGAGCAAAAATTGTTATGTTCCTCACACTCACATGTATACATGGGTACCTTGATACAAATGGAATTACATTAATATGCAGTTTAAACCGGCATTTTTTAATGGATGACTTATGAGCCAATGATTAGAGGTTAAACGTTAAAGTCAGTTGATTTTTACACAATCATAGGAAACTAAAATTTTATTGTTAACTGAAGTTATTGATACTTTGGTACATCAGTAAAATATAAATGTTTGGTATGACTTTAATTTTGTTGTTTGTTCACTCTGGTACAAAACTGTCAAAGATCTTTAATATGATCCAAAAAGGTCCCAACTATTATATCTCAGAACAAGTATTGTAACTGTGATAGTTGTTTCATTTGGATTTTGTGGGGCTATTTAAGGATAAATGCTTAGCCATTCAGCCATCCTTAAGAAATTGATGGTTTGCTTAGTGCAATCATTGATCAGTATTAACATTGTTGCCAAGTGCATAGATCTCTGTGGGAATTCCATTTTATGTCACCGTCAAACACAATACATTCATCATTGTCTAGGTAATCACCAACAGGCACTTTAGCCTGTAGGACTCTCTCATAAGATAAATTGATGTCTGAAGTATATATCTATATAGTACCGGTAGGTTGTCACATGTTTGCACTGTGTGTGTTCTGGCCATGATATCAGGGTATTTATCATTTATACATCCTGTTATGATTACATTTATATTTGATTTCATGATAAAAGGTAATTAAAAAGTGTGTGTAATTTTTCCTGTTCTTTTATGCTGTGAACATTAAACAGTCATATAAAAAGAAAAAAGTGTTTATACCTCAGTGTAAGAAAAGAGATATTTTACTGAATCAGCTTATTTTTCTTCACAAAAATAATTCAGGACAGAAGAAGATAATTGTATAAGCATTACCATGTTTTGAAAAAATAGCATGTATATATGACAGGTTGCTACCTGATGCTCTTTTTTTTGATGCCCTGAACAAGTAAAGATTGTCTCAGACCACCTCAAAATTGTCATTTTTCAAGTTAGATGCATAACAAGATAAAAAAAATTACAAGTTCACGCCAAAGTCAGACATTTTATGTAAAAATTAAATAAGATATTGGGCTGAATCCATGTATTGAATACTAGTAGACCATTTTGTTAACCTTGTATGAATAATTTCAATTAGGCTACTGTGTGTGCTTATGAATATTGTTAACTTAGAAGACATGAAACCACAAACAATTCATCTCTAGGGACACACACCTGATTTTTTCCACAATGGTGTATTATTACAATACTTGTCAATTAGTTGAATTAACATCAATTAGTAATTTTACAAGCTATTGGGATAAGATGTATCGGATACTGCTTCAGATTTGAGATGGTAATGAGAATATACTTTATTGATTGTATACATTGAAGATGGTGATGGCAATTTAATACACATTAAAATGAAAATGGCATTATAGATGATATCTGTTGTAATCTGCAAAATATTGATGGCTTAATATACATGATATTGATGTTAATATGCTATATAATGATTGCATATCACAATCATGATATTAATGGTTAAAAACAATACAATGATAGTGGTATAATGATGGCAATATACATGATATTATGGTTAAATACAATACAATGATGGTGGTATAATGATGGCAATATACATGATATTGATGGTTAAATACAATACAATGATGGTGGTATAATGATGGCAATATACATGCAGATATTGATGGTTAAATACAATACAATGATGGTGGTATAATGATGGCAATATACATGATATTGATGGTTAAAAACAATACAATGATAGTGGTATAATGATGGCAATATACATGATATTATGGTTAAATACAATACAATGATGGTGGTATAATGATGGCAATATACATGATATTATGGTTAAATACAATACAATGATGGTGGTATAATGATGGCAATATACATGATATTATGGTTAAATACAATACAATGATGGTGGTATAATGATGGCAATATACATGCAGATATTGATGGTTAAATACAATACAATGATGGTGGTATAATGATGGCAATATACATGATATTGATGGTTAAATACAATACAATGATGGTGGTATAATGATGGCAATATACATGATATTGATGGTTAAATACAATACAATGATGGTGGTATAATGATGGCAATATACATGATATTGATGGTTAAATACAATACAATGATGGTGGTATAATGATGGCAATATACATGATATTGATGGTTAAAAACAATACAATGATAGTGGTATAATGATGGCAATATACATGATATTATGGTTAAATACAATACAATGATGGTGGTATAATGATGGCAATATACATGATATTGATGGTTAAAAATACAGTATAACGATGGCAATATACATGATATATGTTCATGTACAATATAATGATGGTGATATACATTGATATTGACAGTATTATACGATATAATGATAGAGATATAAATGATGTATAGATGGTAATATACAATGAAATTACAGCAATATTTGTGATATAGATGGTTATATACTATACAATGATGGCAGTATACATGATATTGCTGGTTACAATTTCATGATGGCAATTTACAGAACATTGCTGGTGAAATACAATATGATGGTAGTGAAATACAAGAGATCAATGAAATGAACATATACAGACAGTAAATGCAGAATATGATTGGAAATGCATAAATATTGACTTAGATGAACAAGATATTGATGCAAATGTTCAATGTATTAATAAAAAGATCTGATTTATTTATTGATGATTTTATTTCTAGATACTTTATTGATGATCTTATTTCTAGGTATTGATGAAAATGCTCTGAATGAATCAATTATATTGTTTAAAATTCTAAAATATTTTTTATTGAATTTGTGACAGCTAGGTTATGGGACTATGTATTCATATCTAATTGTATCACAGGAGTCTTATCCTGTGATGATCTTCTGACATAAAGCTTTTATTTGTTCTTGAAATAGCAGACAGTTATGTTGGGTTTGTTTCATTTGTACTATAAGACCATTTTTTTGTTCACTCAACTCTTTACTTTATAACATTATGCACAGTTGTTCTCCATAACAATATGAACCTCCACTCTGTCTAATTGACTGTCACTTGATCTGTCCAACTGTATACAAGCAGTCAGAAATTACATGTTAAAGCATACTGTGTATGACACTGACCAAGAAATGACTGGTACAGACCTTAAGGTACTAACACGTTTGGTGGCTACATTTTGTCATTGACGGTTGTTGATCTATTATACAAATCATATCAATCCAAGTATTGTTCTGGGTTGCTGGTATAAATATATATTGCCAACATAGAAGAAAATGTTTCTCTTCTAAGATATTTTATCTTCCTCATAATGATGTTTATTATTTACAAGATTTATTGATAACATACAACATTTCACTCTTATGTTCATAATAGCGGTTCTGGCGTCTTTCTGGCATGAGACGTTTATAATAATATAACTATCGTAAGTGTTTTCTCAAATATATACAGTTGAAAATGCAAAGCAAACAGAATTCTATCTTTAAATCATTTTAATGTATCAAACATATGGATTTGTAGATAGTTCATACTGTAGTATAAATATAGTTCAGTATGTATTAAAAATGATGTTACCATCAAACTTGTTCAAATTTAGTGAAAATTTAAGCAGAGACCAGTGGTAGTTTTTCCTATTGAAATATTTTAAGTTATATGGTCAATATTAATTTCTGAATAAATACTGCCTTTAGTACAATTCATCCATTCATGAGCCTTTTCTAAAGGATGGTATCTTTTACAGGCTGGATAAGGCTGATTTTTCCTTAATATAATTACTTGGTATGCTGTAATTGATTTTAAATTATACTGATTTTTTCTTCATTTGTTGAGTCATGGTTAAATTATTTTAGAACCCTTTGAATATATTTTCCGGTTTTAGTATTAAACTCCATTTTTCAGTGACATTTCGGTTGTATATGTGGACCTCAACATGTTTGTCAAATTTTCATAGAAGCTGCTGTGCATGGAATTCAAACCCATCACACTAACAACTGGACCAAGTTCATGGCCCTACTTTGAACATAAGGGGAATAAAGGTTCAACAAAGTCAGTATTGCGCTGTGTTCAATGTTGCTATGTCTATTGCTGTATATATTTTGATGTATTTCTTCTGTATTAACTGTATCATCTTGTGGTATAGCAAGCTTGTTCTTGTATTTTGTACAAAGTCATCAATATATACAGGCAACTCTTATATGCATGAACCGTTTGGGACCAACAAATACTTCCTGCTAAGGAAAATTTGAGGGACTGATTTTGTGATATTTTATAAAAAAAATTGTGTGTTTCGTGAGAATTGTATTTGTTGAGTATTCATTCATTTAAAATAGTAATGAAGTTTTAGAATCTCCGAATATTTATTCAGTACTTTTTATTTTACAAGAAATACTAGATTTGACAGACTTTACTAACCAACACTGTTTGGTACATTTGTTTTAAGTTTTTGTTACATTTCCATATAACAAAGATGGCATGATCAAATCACTCATTGTGGCGTGTTTTACAAATGGTATTGGTTGCTTCTCATTATTTATTGATTCCAGAGACAATTTAAAAGCATAAAACAATGCATTGTATTGAAGATGATGATTAAAAGGTATGAAAAAAAACGGTTACTCAAAATCTTTGTCTAAGTGAGGTGTGAAAATCCTCTGTGACTGACTGTATAATATATACTGTGATCTTAAATCAAGTTAAACAACAGATTTAATGTGAAACTTGATAATTGAGCCTTCGAAAAAGATTTGGTGTAACTTGAAACATTTTGAATTCTAATATTGTCTTAACCTCAAGAGTTCATATAGTCAAGGAATTTAGCACAATGGTAACTAAAATTTTTATTTTCTTACATAACATTGATGAAAGGTTACATTGCTAATTGCATGAAATCTAGAAATTGTTCATTTATTAGCTTGTCTGTTTTTGAAGAAAAAGTCAAGCTATTGTGATTACTGCATTGTTTGTGTCATGCAAAAACTTTAATGTAGTTCACAACTCAGAAACTACAAAAGGTAGCAACATGAAACTTCATAGGTCTGAGGCGGTGAACTGACAAGAGTTGAGACCACTTGCTGGGCTCTTGTTCATGATGAATTTGTTTTGAAAAGTAATTAGGAAAAAGGCATTTATTATAGTACAATCGGTAATTACTAATTACAAAAAATGGACTGACTCAATGTGTGATTATGTTGGTGTTTGTTGTAAATTCCTCATTTAATTTCCTGGTTTTATACAGAGATACAGATGATGAATGCTGATGTATTCATCTTTATTATGTGTATTATCTTAGCAGTGATCTCACTATCTCATAATTGACTTTCATTGGCTCTTCTTCATGGCTAACTAGATTGTCCTCATGTTATTGTAAAAGATTGTAAGAAGTGGATGTAAATGATAGTAAGGGACTATTTGAGTTCACTGGTTAAGACACTCCAAATTAGGACCCATTTACACTGAACAAAATGTTTGGTTTTGTTTTTGGAAAGTTGAATGCACTAATACCAAGTTCATGGAAAAAAGTTGTTGACTATTTTTGAAAATAAAATGACAAGTAAAACATGATTATGTTTGTATTGATGAATGTTTTATAATTGTTCCTACTAAAACAATCTGTCAGATTCTGAAAAAAGTAATGATGATGATGATGGTACTCACTGTGGTGATGATGGTGATGATGATCTTGGTGATAATGATGATGGTAGTGGTGATTATGTTGATGATGATGGATATCATGCAGTTTGCTGAAAGGTTTTGCAGCATTTGGACAAATCCAAAACAAACACAGCCACAGATGATAATATTTACGATATTTCGAATGATGTACAACATTGTGAATAAAGTCGATAAACATTTTGTCTCCCTCATATTCTAAGCCATAAACTGTGGCTGCTTTCATGATGATTGTCTGTCCAATGTATTGAATTTTTGAACATCATTCGGAGTAATTGTGGAGTAATTGCATTGGTTATTGGATGGTCATTGAAATGATGAGTTAGGTTGATCTTATATGATTGTCCATCTGTAATGAACCCTGTGTCTCACTGGTAATACTGGTAGAAATCTGATATTTGTTTAAGATTGTTACTGCACACGAGTTTAAATGGCAGAAAATTTCCTCATTCAGTGTGACGTAAAGCCAAGTGAAAGACCTTATACAATATTTGTTTTAGGAGTGTCATTTTTAAAACAATTGGACTTAATAGGTTTTTGCTGTCTCTGTAAAGATGATTTCATTACATTTTTGGATTGAAATGGTTGACTCAGTTGATCTGTTTTTATTGATGGAAATACATCAAATTGAAGCTATATTTGTGTAAAATAAAACTACTGGGTTGTGATAGGATTGGCATTCAGATTGGAAACTGTTAAGCTGTCATTTACTGTGTGTTTTTATATTCTAAATGAAAGAATGAGTTCTTGTTTTTATTGGGAAAGAATGCATTGAGTGACGGCTAGGTGTGTACTAAATAAATATGAATTTATCTTGTATGACAGATAATCGTTCACATTGTAAATTTGATGAAATAACTGAGATTTTAGTCTTCTGCCTGGAATAGAAACAAACAGCAGTTAATTTTGAATTATGAAAACATAAGTAATTAATGGTTCTTATAGTTTCCATAGTAACTGTTGCTTGAAAGAAGGTTTGTATAAGTTTTTAGCTCACATGTCACAAAGTGACAAAGTGAGCTATTAGGATCACTCTCCGTCCGGCGTCCGGCGTCGTGCGTCGTCAAACTTTTTGTTGTGAACACACTAGGGGCCACATTTTTGGCTCAATTTTAGCAAAACTAGGTCAGAACGTTAATATCAACAAAATCTCGGACGAGTTCGATATTGGGCCATTTGGGGTCAAAAACTAGGTCACCAGTGCCAAATAAGGGAAAACCTTGTGAACACTTTAGAAATCACTGTTTTGAATTTATCTTCATGAAACTTTGTCAGAATGTTTATTTTAATAATATGTAGGTCAAGTTTGAAAATGGGTAATTTCTGTAGTAAAATTAGGTCACTAGGGCAAATTGCTGAAAAACCTTGTGAACACTCTAGAAGTCACTGTTTTGATTGGATGATCATGAAACCTTGTCAGAATGTTTGTCTTCATAATATCTTGGACGAGTTCGAACATGGGTCATCTTGGGTCAAAAACTAGGTCGCTAGGTCAAATCTTATGAAAAACCATGTTAACACTGTAGATTTCACAGTTATTATTGGATCTTCACCAAACTTTGTCAAATCGTTTGTTTTAATGATATAACAGTCAAATATAAATATGGGTCATCTGGGGTCAATAACTAGGTCACCAGGTCAAATCTTAGGAAAACATTGTTAACACTGTAGATGTCACAGTTTTAATTGGATCTTCACCAAACTTTGTCAAAATGTTTGCCTCAATGATATGTGGGTCAAGGATGAACATGGGTCAGCTGGGTTCATAAACTGGGTCACAAGGTCAAATATTAGGTAAAAATCTTGTAAAAGCTCTAAATGTCATGGTTTTGATTGGATCTTGGCCAAACCTTGTCAGATTGTTTGCCTTAATGATATTAAGGACAAGTTCAAATATGGGTCACCTAGGGTCAAAAACCAGGTCACAAGGTCAAATCTTAGGAAAACCTTATTAACACTGTAGATGTCAAATTTTGATCGCATCTTCACCAAACCTAGTCAGACTGTTTGTCTTAATGATATGTAAGACAAATTCGAACATAGGTCGTCTGGGGTCAAAAACTAGGTCACCGGTTCAAAACAATGTTTTAATGAGTGAACAGTGATTGTCATGTGAGCGATATAGGGCCATCTTGGCCCTCTTGTTTATTAGTTGCTTGATATTATTATTATTTAAGACAAAACATTGTTCTACCTCATTTGAATGATTGAATTTGAATCTTGATTTCTGAATAAGTCATTATTGGACTTAAATTGCATTTTATAGCACTAGAAGAAAACATTGAACACATTTTCATAATCATCAGGGGGACATTTAGTAAACATAATTTTTATGTAGTCAATTAATAATTGAGTTTCATAAGGTATACTGGTTGGCGAGTCATAATTATTAATGAAATAGTAGTAACCATGATTTGTTTACTATACAGCTTTTAATTATTTTTGCTTATAATGTGTTGATTAATAAAATATATTTCAGGTAGACTATGAAAGTTAAAATCCTGATCAGGTGTTGTTGTTTAGCAAAATCAAAACCCACTCCTTATTTATTAATTTAAACTCTTTCCAAAGCACATAATGGCAGGCATTTATGTATATTTAAAACATATAACATACAATTTAATAAATAATGATTATCATTTATCTCGATTTAGAATGTAAAATGATGTGGACGGTTCAAAATATAAAGCTAAAATAATGAACTCATTTTGAGTTAAAACGTAAAATTACGGATACTACATATACTTGTTTTACTCGATCAATTAGTGCTAATTCATTACCCCTTTGATGTCTCTCATATGGACAGACTGTATGACGTCATTACAAAATATTTACATCATCTTATACTGAAGGAGCTTAAGACTTTATAATGTGGTATTAAGAAGTTTTCAAATGATTTCTTACACGATTAGAAACCCCCAGAAATAAAAAATCACAGTTACTATTCGCCAACCAGTATGTTTAGAAATTTGACTTAGTGTTTTTAGCTCACATGTCACAAAGTGACAAAGTGAGCTATTAGGATCACTCTCCGTCCGGCGTCCGGCTTCGTGCGTCGTCAAACTTTTTGTTGTGACCACACTAGGGGCCACATTTTTGGCTCAATTTTAGCAAAACTGGGTCAGAACGTTAATATCAACAAAATCTTGGAAGAGTTCGATATTGGGCCATTTGGGGTCAAAAACTAGGTCACCAGGGCAAAATAAGGGAAAACCTTGTGAACACTTTAGAAATCACTGTTTTGAATTTATCTTCATGAAACTTTGTCAGAATGTTTATTTTAATAATATGTAGGTCAAGTTTGAAAATGGGTAATTTCTGTAGTAAAATTAGGTCACTAGGGCAAATTGCTGGAAAACCTTGTGAACACTCTAGAAGTCACTGTTTTGATTGGATGATCATGAAACCTTGTCAGAATGTTTGTCTTCATAATATCTTGGACGAGTTCGAACATGGGTCATCTTGGGTCAAAAACTAGGTCGCTAGGTCAAATCTTATGAAAAACCATGTTAACACTGTAGATTTCACAGTTATTATTGGATCTTCACCAAACTTTGTCAAATCGTTTGTTTTAATGATATAACGGTCAAGTATAATATGGGTCATTTGGGGTCAATAACTAGGTCACCAGGTCAAATCTTAGGAAAACTTTGTTAACACTGTAGATGTCACAGTTTTAATTGGATCTTCACCAAACCTTGTCAAAATGTTTGCCTCAATGATATGTGGGTCAAGGATGAACATGGGTCAGCCGGGTTCAAAAACTGGGTCACAAGGTCAAATCTTAGGTAAAAATCTTGTAAAAGCTCTAAATGTCATGGTTTTGATAGGATCTTGGCCAAACCTTGTCAGATCGTTTGTCTTAATGTTATTAAGGACAAGTTCAAATATGGGTCACCTAGGGTCAAAAACCAGGTCACAAGGTCAAATCTTAGGAAAACCTTATTAACACTGTAGATGTCAAATTTTGATCGTATCTTCACCAAACCTAGTCAGACTGTTTGTCTTAATGATATGTAAGACAAATTCGAACATAGGTCGTCTGGGGTCAAAAACTAGGTCACCGTTTCAAAACAATGTTTTAATGAGTGAACAGTGATTGTCATGTGAGCGATATAGGGCCATCTTGGCCCTCTTGTTTAAATTCTAGCTGCTGTAATATAATTATAACTAGCTGCCAGTGTTGTATGACCCAAGCAGTAATTATCACAAGGTCTACTTCTACCAACTTAGAGCATTTGATGTGCAGTAACTTTCATTATATTAAATGTACTGGTATATTTTATGTCTTCCCCTGTCCGATAGTTATTCATATTTGATCATGAACTATTCATGAAGTATGCAAGAACAGTTCAAGAAAAATTCATTTTTTAATTTTAAAATACAATTCAAAGACATCAATGAGTTCACTGTGAGATGCCTTGCCAATTTGTTCATATATATCTAAAGAAAAGAAAATCAGCCATGCATTTGAGCTTTGGTTGGTAAATACAATCTAACTGTCTTAATGATTCACTTATGTAAAGCATACACTTAATGTTGTCTACCTTCATTTTCTTGTAACACTTTATTTGGTAATAATGACTTCTCTATGAATTTTTTATGTCAATTCTATTTGACTTTGACTCAGTAAGTGGTTTAGTGCTCTCTGCTTGTCTTTACAATATCATTATTATTTATCTATGCAGTACATTGTATTCATATTGTATTTATTAGTAAAGTTTAGCCTATAGGCATAAAATATTTAGAATTGTTTTCTTTTTTAAACTTGTGTATTTACTTCAGTATATAACTTCACAATAATTTATTTCCAGTATCAGATGTTAGTTTTGAATTCAGCTGTCTTTCACATGTTATAATTTAAGACACATACTTTTCAGTATGTGGATTTTAAATTCAATATATACCCTTATGATCATCCCAATCAAATGTTGAGTGTCTTTGACACATTGGATATAAATTAGAGGGTATTAAAAGTATTTATGGTCATGCAGATACATTTTTTCATGTTTTTTAATGTGCTTTTTAATCAGAAAGGGGCATTTATCAGTGAATGTTTTGTATAACTTGATTCCATTTTCTGTTAAAAATATTTACCAGGTTGGATTAAATCACATTTTGCATTGTTTCATGTGAATGTTATCTTGAATAATCAAGGAACATAGTTTATCTTACTGTTAGACAATATAACAAAGGTGTTTTATTATGACAAAATAACAAAGAAAAGTTAGGAGAAAGAAAATTGTACTACGTCTGGATCAGTTCCTATAGTTACAAAATCAATGAATTGGTATGAGACCTAAATAAATGTTAGTTTCTGGTAACATGCTCATTAAAAGAAGGAGAGGTTACGTGAGGTCTGGGTTTTTAAGACTTTTTAAAGTGTATGGAAAGGTAAAAAATGTTAGAAAATAGATGTACTGTTCCTCTAGCTGAATAAAAAGTCATGAGAACTGTAAGTAAATGAGACTGAACAACATTGTGCATTATAATGCTAAATTTCTGTTGTGGTTTTATATATATATACAGTTAAATCCGGCTACTACGACCACCTTTAGTTCTTAAGCAAAGTGGTCTTAATAGCGGGGTGGTCTTATTAGTGGAACAAGGTATTCCTTTACCCTTACCACGTTGAAACTGGTCATATGTAGACCTATAGATCAACATACAAACATTCTGATAGATCAATTCCATTATTTCTTTCAAACTTTATGTTTCCGTTTATCCATGATTCATGTAGGATACAGATTTAATTAATACTTTAGCTATCAGATAAAAAATAAAGCTTATTATGCACAATATTCCAGATATCGTTATTTTACACAAGTTTAAATTTCGCAATTAATTGAAAATCCGCAAATTTCGGCGAATACAATACAAATTTATAACAACCAAATTCTGGAAAAACGCAAGCATTCTCATTACATTCCGATTGAATAGTCCTTTGTTAATCTGACCAATTATCAACAACACAGTTTTTTGACGCTTTGTTTTCATAACATGCAAACTGCCGACAATTAAACAATTACCGCAAATCGATAATGTACATGTCGTAAAAGTGTGGGAATGCCTGGGGTGCACAGCAGTGGTCGTTGTAGCGGATTATAATTAGGTGTGAAATGATGAATTGGTCTGAAACATGTGGTCCTATTGGTGGAAAAACGACCATTAAACTTTAGAACGAAATATTCCGTTCTTTTAAAAATTTATGGTAATGGCGGGGCGGTTGTAATTTCAGGGTGGTCGTAAGTAAGGATTTTACTGTAATGCAGTTGCGATTTTGTTCCAATGACTTCTTTGTTATTCTATTACAAAATGATCTTTCAAGGTGTCAGGCTTTTCAGATAATGTAAGCTCTCACTATTCCTTAGAGACTGAATGAAAATTTATCATGAAAATTAGAAAAAAAATCAGGTAAAAAAGTTTCTTGCTGATCGAGAATTGTTGTCGTTTTAATCAAATTTCAAATCTCACATTATATCCAATATCACTAAGTATTCCCAAATGCTGTAGCAGTAATTCTTGAGTGACTATAATTGATTTGATGAAACATTGATGTTTCAGTTGTAACTATTTACCTTGATAGCCATTTTCTTAGGAATTTGTTATCAAAGAGAGACTTGGTAAACATGTTTGTATGTATAAACGGTATAATAGATAACATCATTATGATAACTGTTTTAATATGTATGTTTGTTTGTTTCATCGGGTTTTATGCCCTTTTTCAACAGTCAGAGTCATATGAGCCAGACAATTCACCTATAACCATCGTTCTTGGAAAGATCCAGTACTAGACCCCATCTTCTGTAAGCAACTGCCTACTTTCTCACATAAAAAGTCATGGTTGGTAGCTGGGCTCGAACTTCAATTAGTGAAAGGTTACAGTGATTTGAAGTCAGCGACCTAACCACTCGACCATGGAGGCGGGTCTTTAATATCTAGTTATGAACCTATTGATTACCTTTTATGGAATTTAATGGGTTACCGTTATAAAGTACATTAATAATAATGGTAATATTTGAATTGTGACTTTATACTAAACAGTAATATATCCTCCTTAGTATTATATGACAGTTATTGTCATAAAAGAGAACAGTCCTGTCTTGTACAGGCACTAGGCATCAGTATATATATATATTTATGTATTGATCCGAGTCATTATACACAGACAATTTACTATTTCCAGTATTAGACTGACATATGTATTTGTATTAAGTATCAACACTGGTCTTCCTGACTGGCCCTTAATACTGTGTTCAGCTATCTACAGCTCAGTTGTATTCATCTTTTGATTTGGTTGTTTCAGTGGGTTTAATACCATTTTCAACAATATTTCAGTTGTACTGTATTTTCATTTATTTTCGTTGGGCTCAATTTTCGTGGTTTTTACTAAAATGGCTATTTTGTGGGGACATAAATAAGTGGATTTTGATTTTTGAAAAAAATGCCTTACCTCGTGGGGATTTGATTTCGTGGATGAGCCGACCCATAAAATCCACGAAATTAAATCCCCAACTAAAATTAATGATTCCACAGTATGCAGTGGCCGGTGCACCTAGCTAGTTTTCCTGGTCTGTATTCTAACCAGTTCTAACTCATCCTTCCAAAAGGAGCCAGCAACTTCTCCACAAATAGAGGAAAATCAATATTCATTTCAATTTTTAGCTCACACGATTCATCAGGTGAGCTTTTAGGATCGTTGAATGTCCGTCGTACGTCCACAATTAGTTTGTTTACACTCTAGCAACCGCAGCTCTTAACGAATCATGAATAAACTTGCTCACAATGTATATGGCCAAAATGTCTCGGCTAAGTTCGATTATGGGCAAAATCGGACAATAACTTCTAGAGTTATGGGCCCTTGAATTACAAAATTTGCTATATTTAGCTTGTTTACACTCTAGCGCCTTCATTTATTCACCAATCCTAATCATATTTTCAGTAAATGTGTATAACCAAAAGATCTTGGACAAGTTCGATTATGGGCGGAATCGGACCAGAACTTCAAGAGTTATGGGCCCTTGATTTTGAAAATTTGCTATATTTTAGCTTGTTTACACGCTAGCGCCTTTATTTATACACCAATCCTAATAATATTTTCAGTAAATGAGTATAACCAAATGATCTTAAACAAGTTCGATTATGGGCGAAATCTGACCACATCTTCAAGAGTTATGGGCCCTTGACTTAGCAAATTTGCTATATTTTAGCTTGTTTACACTCTAGCCCCTTCATTTATTCACTGATCCTAATCATATTTACAATGAATGTTTATGACCTTATGGTTTTGGACAAGTTCAGTTATGTGTGGAATCGGACCACAACTTCAAGAGTTATGGGCCCTTGGATTAGAAAATTTGCTGCGTTTTAGCTTGTTTAACAGTATTATACCTTCATTGTTGGTTTTGATCTCAAAATCTACGTAAAAATTAGTTTTCCGAGATAGAAACTATATTACCTGGTCATTAATTATTGGCCTTAGTTCTCAGGTGAGCGATAAAGGGCCAATGTGGCCCTCTTGTTTATAGAAGAGTATGACCTGCCACGACCAGGATTTGAACGAGCATTGCCAGGTTCCAAGTCCAGCCCACTAACCTGAATTTTTTTTTCAAAACCATTTGGTTATTGTTCCCTTTTAATTGGTTGCTGTACAATTTAGAAGTACTAGAAGAAATATAAACTTTGACCCAGCCATTTTAATTGAAATATGTAGAGCAATTGGATGTGACATTTACATCTATTCTGAAACTTTACATATGTCTCAAAGAGATTGTGCAGTAAGTACTCTGTGTTACTGCTTTTGTAACAACAAAGAAGTTATGGGAAAAGTTTTTATGCCAAACCATCAATATTTGCCTGGTAAATGGGTTTGCCTGCACAATAAGGGTTTACATGTCAGATACTATCTACCATGTGATTTGTTGACACTAGTGTCGGAGACTTGATTGTTAGATGTGTTACATTATTTGAGGGGAATTCTCTCAGTTAGGTCATTATTTTGTGTTTTCTATTGAGAGTTCAGACTGTCTAGGAATCTCTTTTTTCATGTATGAAGTTTGTGTAATGCATTCAGTAATTGGTGCATATTGATGGTATCTTTAATAATGTCTACAACTTCTGTTCCAGACTTTGGTTTGAATGACCTTATTTGGCCACAGTTACATAGATACATTCATTTTGCTGTGTCTTTGCAAAATGAACAAGTGTCATGCTTCAAAGTTCAATTGGTCTGGGTTCAGGAAAGATTAAAATTAGAATGTCACATTGTCATCAATGGTTTTAATATACACATATTCATCACCAACTTTTGAGAGAGTGTTTTCTGACTTGCAGACCAAATTATGGACAGCTTTTCTTATCGTTACAGATTAACAATAAGTCTGTATTAATTTATAAGAAGATGCTTGAAATCTTACCGCCTAATTCAAATTGATCATTTCTTTGCCAATGCCAATAATTGATATATGAATATGTACCGGTAATGAAAGTGTGACAAAAGACAAGTTATTTAAGGTGAAAGATTTATACTGTGAACATTTAATTCATTGAGGAATGACTTGTTGATGGCAAAATGTGTCTTAGTATTACTTTAAAATAAATTTATAATGCCCCAGACTCATCAAGCTTATCTATTTCCCATCACATTTGTTTATCCGTTTCACCCTTTTTCAAAGCCATCACATTCCTCATATTAGAAACATGAAAAACATCATGTATTGATGAATTCTCCATTTGGTTACGTTTATGACTGGTATTCTTTCTTTCCCGTTCGCCAGTATGTTTTAAACATATTTCTTTATGATGGGTCTATGATTGACTAGTTTAGTTTACATTTACCACAATAGCAAACACAATTTGCTCACCATTACTTACCAGTACATTGCAATCGTGTATTTACATTTACAAGATGTGTTTACAACTAAACGCCCATTAAATTCATTTTGCATACATTTTAATAAGACTTTTATGCACCTTTAATTTCAAATTACGTTTGTTCACGCTTTGTGTCAATTCTTGAAGTTAGCGAGAGCCTGATGAGACTGGGGCATAATTTTCTTTGCTGTTCTGTTTTATAATATATCCTACAAATAACACTAATTTTGTCCTGTTTTATAATATATAATATTCTACAAATAACACTAATTTTGTCCTATTTCTTTGAAAAAACTATTTATGAAGTATGCAAGAACAGTGTAAGATCAATTAATGATTTCATGAATTCCTTTTCAAAGGGGTTGGTTGTCTGTAACACTTAGTTCAAACTTCATAATAGTTGTATATCATTTTACTATTTGTTCTATCGATGAATAAACATAGGGGGGAATTTGTAAGATGCCAATATCAATCTTGTCTGAAATGGACCAAAATGCCTCATTGCTTTAAACTGTAAAAAAGATCATTTTCTGTCAATTGTTTTGTCTTTTCTTTGCTTGATCTATACGTCATGTTTATTGATGTGATACAACTCAAATTTTTGGGAAATGATTATTATTTGATCCCTTTCCAAATTAATAACAACTGATTTGCCAATTATATTTTGTTAATAAATCTCTTTTTATCTGTTTACTATGATGACATGAAATGCCCCTTACCATGTATGAAGCATGTCAATAATAACGCTGTTGTTGCTTGGGTAACCATTGATGTTGCTGATGATATTGTTGCTATTTTTGCCATATTGATATGCTTTGGTAACATTAAAGACTTTTATATTTTCAGCATGTTCGTGATGATGATATATATGATGAGGATGAAGTACGACTTTTGTTACAATCTGGTAGTGATGATGATGATATTTATACAGAAGTTGGATATGATGCTGACAGTGAAGAAACCAACCTTGATGATAATGATAAAGGTAAAAATAAGTTCTCAAACTAGTAATCACTAGCCATGACTGCTGCAACTGACTCCCCATTAGGAACAGTCAAATTTCTCAATTAAGGAAGCCGCCCGATTGGTGGTACTATTCAGGTGTACACTATGGGTCTTCCTTCAACCTTAAAGTGAGAAGAATTACCTGGCTATTGGTGCAACATCAAACCCTTGACTTTCAGGCACTTTTGGGTTAATATATAAAGACACATTCAGTATTAAATTGTTATTATCCTTCTGTCAATGCCAGTTCTACATATGCCATTTTTAAAATGCTTTCCCAACTGATGGCAATGTCATGGTAGAACAATATTAAAGCCACGAAAAAAAAATGTTTCAAATTTCTTTCTTAGTTCTCTAAAGTGAGACAATTCTTACAGATGAAATATTTTAGCTTTTTCAAAGTATAACCCATTTTTAAAAATCTTTATTCAAAATGTTAATATGTAATTCAGATATTAGTACATGTAGTTTTCTGTGTCTTAAAATGAGATTATAGCTTTCAGTATTATAACTGTATGCTGAAAGACATGTTTAAGTGTTTGTTTTAGTATGAACACTTAACATACAGGTACAAACCATAAGTGATATGGTGAAATAGACCTTCATATTCAGGTGGTTTTGGCCATAATAATACCATCATAAAAAATAGGCTATATAAGATATTAACTTTATCTCTGCTGTGCTGGAGAGAATTGGTCTGTAGTTGTTTCTTCTTGTTTATGTGCACCGTAAAAAGTGGCACAGCCTTATTTGTAGCAGAGGAACGTAAAATGTTCCTAAATTCTTTATGTCCAGTTGTTGTCAATAATCATGTGTGAATATGATAACACAAAAGGCAGTATTCAGACTCTTAGACATATATCTATGCAACCTATTTTCTCAGTAACAAAGGTCTTCAAAGGAGGAAAAGTATGATCTACAGTTTGGGTTAACCCTGACCCTGCACTGTTGACCTTTAATCGAAGTTTGTTTGTAGTGCTGAAAGAAGGAACTTGCAGCATGCAGTGATTGTATAGTTGTATAGTTACTAAGGACCATTGTCCAAGGAAAGAATTGTTTTTTCCCCAGTTGAAAGTTCTTTCATGGGTTATGTCTTTGATATTTACAGTGATTTAAGGGTATCACCATATGACTTTATTAGAATAACTGTCTATGAAGGGTATCAAGATATGACTGTATTGATATTAAAAGTCATTTAAAGGTTTCAAGATATGATGAATCAGGTGATCAGTGTGTCTAGGAAGCTTGAAATATCATAGGTCACTTTATGTTAGTTAAGTTCTAAGATATCATTTGTATTATCAGATATTGCTTACAAGATTAATCATTGATTGAGACATAGTCACATTGTTGTGATGTATAATCTGTTCATTGGTTAATTCATGTGAGTTGATGCTAAATTGGGAGATCTTAATTGTGTAAAAATGATCAGATAACTAATATTGTAACATAAAATATGATTCAAGAAGTCTGCTTCTTTGTTGTAACCTCATTTGGTATTCATGACACTGATTTATTATTATACCCCCAGTATAAAATGGTTGGGGCTATATGGGCGTCACTTTCTCTGTCTGTCTGATGGTCAGTCTGTCTTTCTGTTTGTCCCGAAATTTGTCCGGCCTGTAACTTGTTATTCATTGGAGGATTTTGAAATTAGTTACCACAAATGTTAACTGTTATTAGACAATGTGTTGCTCTCAATTTCCATGGCTGTAGCTTTAAGGTCAAAGTCACAATTAGAGATTAATGGTAAAAAATAAGTATTTATACCCCTGAAACAAAGTTTGAGAGGGGGTATATTGGAGTCACTCTGTCAGTCGGTTGGTTGGTCTGCCGTCCATCTGTCCGCTTACAATATCACAAGTTTCTGGAGTAAACTACTTCCACATTCCTTACGCTAATGTAATGAAACTTGAAATATGTCTTCACCATGAAGTGTAGATGTGCAAGACACAATATCCATGCCCAGTGATCCTCACATTCCAGAGTTATGTGCCCTTGAACTATATGGTGTACAGTGGCATTCTTTGTTCATGAATGCTTGTTGAGCAAACTACTTCCACATTTTTCAAGGGATTGAATTGAAACTTGAAATACATTATCAATATGTAATGTACATGAGCAAGACACAATTTTCATGCCCAGTGGTCCATTCATTCCAGAGTTATGTGCCCTTGAACTTTTCTATATAGTGTGCTGTCGCATTCTTAGTGTCAGAGCGGCAGCGGGGTATTATAATAGTCACCTCTGTGACAAAGCTCTAGTTTATTTTGTGTCCACTCAGTAACTTCATCATCTATGTGTGGATTTTGGAAATACTTGGCATAAAAGTTCACCAGTATGTGGGGAAGAGTCTTGTTAAAGATGGTGTGTCATATGTAAGACCCAGTGTAAAACTTCCTCTCAAAAGAAATCAAGTTTGTCAAAGCCAGTAACTTTCTGATAAAAACTACCTCAGATTTTAAATATTCAGTGTCAAAACAGCATGTGGGTATTCGTCATTCCTGTGACAAAGCTCTAATCTTAATATTTTAATAGGTGTAAGCTAGTTAGTGCTTACGCTTTACAGTATACATGCTAAATGGTCAAAAATATTCTACTTTCAACTTATAGCTTGTTACCTTGGCAAGTCTCTATATATCAAATTGGTAGAAATATTCCAAAGACTGCTGATATTATGGGCTGCAATGAATCCTTCGGTTCGGATCCTATTGAATCCAAAAGGTGAATTTTAATACTCCAGATTGGATTCTATTGAAACATTAGTATTTAGAGTTAATTGAATAAGACTAGTGTCAGTCTGTTAATTTTATAACTATATCATTGTCGCGAAATCATTTGTTCTGGCTTCTTGATATATATTGTTTGGAATATGTCATTTGTGAATGAAAATAAAGAGACAATCAACTGAATATTTACAATATAACGCAGGATATCTTGAACCTTTATTCACATTAATATGAAAAGAATCACAGTTAAAGCAATAAATACCTTATGTTTTAAGAGTTGTAAATGATTAATAAATTAACACAATCAGAAAAAAAACAATAGTACGCAACAAAACACAGCACTGTATTAATAGTAATGCACCTTCTGTTACAAAATAAACATGTCTTATATTAAAACTGGTATTATACTATAGTACAAAGTTTAAATCTATAATGCATCAATTATTCCATCACTGAAAAAAATATAATGGATGTTTGTAGTTGATATGTTTGAGCATACAAATGAAAATAAAATGGCACTGCAAATTAAACACACATTTTCATCAGAGACTGATAAAGCATTGTCATCCTTAATCATCCTTGATCAGCTGAGGCAGTTCAAAAGCTCCACACTCACTTTGAGTTTTATGTGTGTATGTTATTTTTCATGTAATTTTAATGTTCTTGTATTATTGTGTGCTGCCATCGACTTCATATTTTTCTCTTCTAATTCATTTTGGGATTTGACGTCGGAAATTATGCATTGCTGAAAACTGTAAGGCAGATATTCGTGACTTTGTAAATTGACTGTTTTTTGTGTAATTTCTTGCAGACAAAATATGACAATATTACTGAGAGATTTTCTCATTTAGGGTCGTTACAAATAATTTTGAACTGAAAGTTTCAGTTGTGATTTATTAAACAAGTTTTCGGAACTACAAGATTGTATACAGTCGGGATTATTAATGTTTTGGATCAATTCCAGTTCTGGTCGAAGTTGGGAATACTTGAAATTTTGAAATTATAGAAACAAAAGCATTCAAATTGAAGAAGAATGGATGTCACTAAAATGTGCATATTGGAAGAAAATGATTAAGAAAAAAAACATGTTATGTAGGAATTCAAAGTCCATTTGGCAATGCAGTTTTTTCCAGGAATAATCTGCAGAAGAAGAAGTTGCTGCTATTCAATTTGAAAACAACAAACTTAATTTATTTTGTATTCATCTTGCTAACAAAACCATTTTATTTTATTTGAACAGAGAAGAAGACAAAGTGTCCTATACTGAGATCCAGGAATCCGTACAAGATATACTTCCCTACCACCTTCGGTTTGTTGTTCGAGTTACTGGTCTTGGTGAACAAGCAAGATAATAAGGAATCAGTTGTAGCGTCAGTGTTGTATAAAATTCTACAAAACACGAGAATGGATACCAATCTCACCAAATCATTGTGTAATCAGGTAAGATCTTTGTGTGTATATACTCAAATCTGTGAACAGAGATCACTAAGGAATGAGAAGAAATATGTCCTTAGTGTGTTGTTGGTCTTTACCAAGAGGTGTATATGACCTGTTTTATTTGAAAATACATGTTACAGGGGCCTCCATTGTTATGGTCTCTGACAAGTTATCACTAGCCACTCACGTGAGTGTGAATCCCAACCAGGACCTGAACAATTCACATGTTAGGAAGCAGTCCAGCTGGCAGTCAGAAGGTTGATGGTTCTACCCAGGTGTATGCCTAGGGTGTTTCTCCACTGTCAAAACCAGAAGTCTCTCTTCCTGTTGATGCAATGTTAAATCCAACAAAAAAATAAAATGTGCACTGTTGTTCACAAGTTACTGTTATTTATTGATGGTGATTAACCCAGGTTTAACCGCAATTATTTTGCTTCAAGGACTTCTTAAAATGGAGTATTAGAGATGTTGAACTGAAGTGATCAAGAATGAAACTTTTTAGCTCACCTGATTCATCAGGTGTGCTTTTAGGATCAATGAATGTCCGGCGTCTGTCCACAATTAGTTTGTTTAAACTCTAGCATCCACAGCTCTTAACCAATCTCAATCAAACGTGCTCACAATGTATATGGCCACAATGTCTCGGCTAAGATCCATTATGGGCAAAATCGGACAGTAACTTCAAGAGTTATGTGCCCTTCACTTAGAGAATTTGCTATATTTAGCTTGTTTACACTCTAGCACCTTCATTTATTCACCATAATTAATCATATTTTCAGTAAATGTGTATTACATAAGATCTTGGATAAGTTTGATTATGGGTGGAATTGGACTAGAACTTCAAGAGTTATGGGCCCGTAGTAAATTTGCTATATTTGAGTTTGTTTACACTCTAGTGCCTTCATTTCTTCATCAATCCTGATCATATTTTCCGTGAATGTGTATGACCTTAATGTCTTGGACAAGTGCAGTTATGGGTGAAATCGGACTTCAACTTCAAGAGTTATGGGCCCTTGGATTAGAAAATTTGCTATGTTTTAGCTTGTTTAACAGTATTATACCTTCATTGTTAGTTTTGATCTCAAAATCTATGTAAAAACGGGTTATATGAGATGAAAACTATATTACCTGGTCATTAATTATAGTGTCTTTGTTCTCAGGTGAGCGATCTAGGGCCATCTTGGCCCTCTTGTTTGAAGAGTATGGTGTGTTACAAAATCTTAAAATTAACGATATTACATCTTGGACCCTTCTCTCATTGTCAGGCAGCTTGAGACTGCTTAAATACTGTCTGCATCAATTCCTTGATTCTTTTTATGTAGTAAGGCTTTTAGTGAACAACTTTTCTGTTTAATAATTATAAGAAATAGCCGATGTTGGGTAAACTGAAGATTGTGAAAAGTATATACATGTAGATGTAAAAGAATATGTATGAGATGGACATAATTAAGATATGCTCAATATTCCAGTCTGTGTTGACAATGATTTAATGGCTATTAATGCAACATATGGGAATAGCATTTTAATGGCTTTATGCAAACTAATGGAAAATATGTCCATCAAATATCTCTTAATGTCAGTGTATTGGATTGTTTGGGTTGTTATGCTTTGTTATAATCTTTTCTAAAGCTGTTTTGATTGTTTTCTGGTGTTTTGTATTTGTTTTAGTTTTGTGCCAATATAATGTGAAGGGTTTACCATATGGCATAACTTGAAAAACATTTCTTTATATTGACGTTATTAATATTGTTCAGCGAATTGAATTTATTTATGTCTGTTATTCATCATTACTTGGAGAAAAGATTTACAAAACCGTGATTTGTATAGTCTATATCTGTGTTGGATTTATTAAAAAATCTACCATGGTGATTTGTTTGCTTTCATCCGTCCACATACTATTTCACAAGTTTAAAGAGCGAACTACTTCCACCTTCCTTAAAGGCCCATTAGCTTTTTGAATTTAGTAAAACAGAATGACAGATAAAATTATTGTAAAATATAAGAATTTTTTTTTATGCTCTAAAACAATATTTACATAATGCCTTTCTTTAGCCACATCTCCTAAAAAAAATGCTGTCAGATGCTTTTTCTTATATTTTACTTAAATACCGTGCTATATTTCTATATGAACCTCGTGATTAAAAAAGAGAATTTTGAACTGTTTTTATTGAAAGTAAAAGTCAATTTCACTGATAAGACATCCATCTAGGTAAAATAAGACCTACTTTAATTTTAAAATTCAAAAAGCTAATGGGACTTTAATTGATTGCAATGAATATGCATTACAATGAAGATTAGATGTACAAGACGAAATTTCCATGCCCAGTGATCTACACGTTCCAGAGATATGTACCCTTGAAATTAGCCATATAGTGTGCTATCACATTCTTTGTGTCAAAGCAGTGACAGGGGTATTTGTCTCTTCTGTAACAAAGCTCTTGAATCCTGTACATTATTATTTTAACCACATATAAAAAAAAAGACATTTAGCTTGTCTGATATGTTTTAAAACACTACATCTGCATCAAAACCTGATTTTCCTCAGTCTTGTGATTTGATGTTATTTTGTTGTAGGACAACACCCAAAATTCGACTAGATTATTTTGTCATTTTCTATTTTTCAGGATATAATGTCAATAATCCTAGGGGAAAATGGTTTATCAGAGCATCTTCTGAAATATAACACAGACGGTGGAGGTATGTATATAACTAGTGCTCTTGTGCCTTGATACTAGACTGAGATAGGACACATACTGTATTTATGAATATCATACACCAATAGTCAGATTTCTATGATGAGAGAAGTTGAATGCTACCTGCTTAACTCAATACAGAGAGCATTAAGTTTAGAGGTCAATGCTCACAATGTCTTAGAGATCTTGTTAAAGAATATACTTTTAGAGTAAAATTTATTGTATGTCCTCAAAAGTTAATAGAATCGAGTCCAAAACCTTTGCAATCATGTTCCTGATGTAACCGTTTATTCTTATGAATTTTGATGAATATAATTATGCAGATATTGAATTCCAACTTCAATGTGGTTCTTTGTGTTTTAAGATGCTGTTAAGAAATTATCTAAAATTTGCTTACATTCGTAAATTTTGCGAATTTATTGTGCTTTGTAATATCAGATCACTCCTATGCAGATATTGAGAAAATATTTGTCTAAAATATTTTCCTTAAATGGGAAATAAATGGCTTAATGGAATTGATATGACTTTTGTTTCTAGATTTTGCCTTGTCATCACAAACACTGCTGTTATAAGACCCAATATTATTTTTTCGTGTTGTTGTCTTCAGTTCCTAGCTGTCTGGGTTGATTTCATCATTTGTTTCTGTGGATTTGGTTTGGACAGACAGTGACTTCTCCATACATGACATGAAGTTGTGTTTATCCACAAGTTGAATTATTTTCTAGGAACTTTGTCATGCTTCAATATGACTCATTTTAAAATAGATCTGGCAGCTGTTTTATCAACATGTCTTACCAGAAGTCATGTTTCCTTGCCATGACATAAGTGTGTCACAGTGACACAGTTCAGATTTTATAAATTCTGGTGTGTTATACATCTATGCACCTGTCATATTGTTTATCTGCTGTCCCAACAATATGGCTGCTAAGTATTTCTTAGATATGTCTCATTAAGTTTTAAAATTGTCTTCTGTGGAAATCTTTATTCATTCAGTGCAAAATTGGTTGTTTTTTAAATGTGTTAGAATTGCTGTTTTAGATATGGCAAATGCATAGTCAACAGCTGAATTAGGTCCATGATCTGTCTTCAAGACAGCCAAAATTGTTCTGGGTATATAATACTCAGTATGGCAATAATAAGATCCCTTGTTTAATACATTGATTCCAAAGTCACTCCTTGTTTTACTTTAGATACGAAATCACTCCTTGTTTATCTATACCAAATACATCCTTGTTTTATTCAATAATACTAAAATCACTGCTTGCTTTATCCATTGATATCAAATGTACTGCTTGTTATATCCATTGATACCAAATCTTTTGTTTTATGCAATGTTGGCAATGTCATATTTGTAAAGTTATTATTGCAGTGTCTGATAGTTTACTGGGATTAATAGAACAACTCGGACCTCACAGAATCGAGTCACATGACTTACAGAAGCTGCTGCAGTTGTTCCAACACTCGGACACACAAATTGTATGACTTCTATTGTTTAACTTAGGTTTAAGTCAGCATGTAGTATGACATAAAATGATACATTGTAGTTTCAAATTGGTCATTTAGTTTTTGTCTGTTTCCTAAACAAATGTAAGTAATTTCAATGCTGCTATGTTTTCATTGTTCATTCTGACATTGTTTTTTCCTGACTGATCAACTACAATTCTTATTTTTTTGAATGCCAAATTCATGCTATGATTTTACACTACATGGTATTTATTATTGTTATTTGGTTGTAGGAGAAATTGTTATCCATGTTTCTGACTGTAGTTGAGAAATCAAAGATTGTGTCACATCACAGCGTCACATTTCCTGCTCTATCTTGCGAGAAATCCCACAATCCTCATGATGACTTCCTTGAAAGTGGAACTTTTGAGAAACCCGCAATTAGTAGTGCTGTCCCATTGTTGAAAACAGTGTCAGATATGATTATGAATGTTGTCAAGACTGAAAAGAATGGTACTGTTTTTTTTTGTACATGAAGAATATTTATTTAACATCTTTCATCATGAGTCTTCTGATATTTTTTAAAAACTGATCTGCTTCAGTGCTTTTAGTTTTTGAGATCAGATAAAAAATTGTTGTTAGCCTTAGACTTACAACTTTTTATTTTTCCATGACTTGCTTTCTTAAAAAGAGATTGGTACCTCCAAATGACTCTGGTTAAACTCCAGAGAAAAAAGGGACAGTGGCTTAGAATTACATCACTGTTATTATTTGCTTCAGAAGTTGATCATGAACCAAAGCATCAAGAGGTCTGGGATGTGTGTGCACTTCAACATGGACTTAAGGATTCAGTTGCCTGGCCCCCAATGCAAATAGGCGTCACAGTGGCCCTGTGGGTTTGTCTTGAAAAGGGGTTGAATTCTGAATGTTTACAAAAAGTGCCTGTATATGATGTAGAAACTGGTAAGTAGATGTTACATGATGTGTTAAAAGACTTATTTGTTAATCACCTAATCTTGATTTATGCATATTTTACCCAAATTTCACCTGGTCAAAGTTTTCAGCATTTTTGTTTCAAGTATGTACTAACAGTCCAAAGTAAAAATCTGGTATTTTCCAAGTTCCTTATAAAATACATATTCATTTTACAGTGTCTTTAATTTACTAACAGGATACACACTTGAATTTTATTATAAGTATTAGATTTGTATAAAACTGCATTTAAACCGCATTAGCAAACAGATCAGTTGTAAGACCACCTGTATGAAATCTGAATTTTTTACCGCTTATCAAACATTCCTCTATATGTATGTAAAACTTTATGCTAACTTGTGTTTCTATTTTTCTTCAGGTGATTGTCATTGTCCACATCTGTCAGCAGATTCTGATTTAAATTCTGTTTTGGGATGTTTACATATGGTTTCCATAGGAACAAAAGAGAAACTACTTGAAGTATGGACGGAAGTAAATTCTGGGTCTCTCATATTTAGGTATGGGGCTTAGCTTCGATTCTGTTGTAACAAACTTTAAAGTATTTGAAAAGTTGTGGTCTAAATATCTAGGAAACTGGGCCCAAACAAGAGATAGCATAATATGGGTTTCCTTGGAGATAAAAAAATGGGGAAAAATTTATTGAATTGTCTTGTATTATCAATTGATTGGTTTTTCTTTTTATCTTAAATAATAGATTATAATGAATTCCTGTTGGCTTTTAGAAAAAAAACAATTACTGCACCTTATATTGAGTACCAGAATTGTTATCATATTGTATTTTAAAGCTATAGACTTAAGAAACAATAGTTTGCCATGTTGTCATTTCTTGTTACAAGTGTCTGTTCTTTTTTTTTTTTTTCAAGTGTCTGTTCTTATGATAATGGTAAAGTGTATTCATTAGTTCCATTATTTTACATAAAAAACGTGTTTAACTATTAAGTTAATTTTATAGGCTCACCAGTGAAGTAAATGAATCAGGTGTTGTTGTACAGGAGAGTAAGTTGAATGGAGTTCTCTCCCTTGATAAATGGCAGCATGTTGTGATAAGTTATAAAGAAGGTTTTGAAGGCAGTACTGTGATGGGAAATGTATGTATAGTTTGTTGATCTGTAAGTACTTGTATGTGTGTGCATATTGGTGTTGACATCTTGACAGGAAAACTTTCAACATAAAATGTCATAATTATGGATCTGTTGATGCTTTGTACAGTCAAACCTGTGAACAAAGGCCACCCTTGGGAAAGATATTATGTGGCATTTATTAAACGGTTGCCTTTATTCAGAGGTCATTTTGTCAAATAATCAATGACCGTATTTAACAAAATGGGCTTTATTCATAGGTGACCTTTTTTTAGGTGGCTGCTAACACGCAATTAGATTTGAAGATTTAATCTATTGTCTATAACTGTAAAATCTGTACAATTTGAGACTTATATGTTATACTGTATGTAGTGACATGTGTATTTTCTATTATCAGGTAAACCTCGTGATAGATGGTTGGCAGAGCCATTTTTTTATATTGGATTACCCTAATTCATGTATCAGGTCACGCCATAGATCATCTCAGCTTCAACCTCAGCTGTGTCTCGGTCATACTGTAGAAAATGTACAAATCTCCCAACATGGTCACTGGCACCTGGGTCAGATGATGTTGTTTAAAGGTAAATTATTGAATATCTTCAATGGACACTCTTGTATTGGATATGTTGTATGTAATACAATATATTGAGCTTAGCTAAGTTTTTACTTGCTAACTATTTGTGATATATGCAGATTCAAAAAGAAATCAGTTTGATTACATAATCAAAATTGATTGATTGAATTTAGTGTTTAAATTGATACAATTCAAACCTTTGGCATACATTCTCTACATGGGCCTGCATCTCTACATGGGCCTGTATCTCTACATGGGCCTACATCTCTACATGGGCCTGCATCTCTACATGGGCCTGTATCTCTACATGGGCCTACATCTCTACATGGGCCTGTATCTCTACATGGGCCTGCATCTCTACACGGGCCTGCATCTCTACACGGGCCTGCATCTCTACATGGGCCTACATCTCTACATGGGCCTGCATCTCTACATGGGCCTGTATCTCTACATGGGCCTACATCTCTACATGGGCCTACATCTCTACATGGGCCTGTATCTCTACATGGGCCTACATCTCTACATGGGCCTGCATCTCTACATGGGCCTGTATCTCTACATGGGCCTACATCTCTACATGGGCCTGTATCTCTACACGGGCCTGCATCTCTACATGGGCCTGCATCTCTACACGGGCCTGCATCTCTACATGGGCCTGCATCTCTACATGGGCCTGCATTTCTACATGGGCCTGCATTTCTACATGGGCCTGCATTTCTACATGGGCCTGCATTTCTACATGGGCCTACATCTCTACATGGGCCTGCATCTCTACATGGGCCTGTATCTCTACATGGGCCTACATCTCTACATGGGCCTGTATCTCTACATGGGCCTGCATCTCTACACGGGCCTGCATCTCTACACGGGCCTGCGTCTCTACTTGGGCCTGCATTAATGCTTCAACATCTGTGGAAATTTGTTGTTCATGTTCCATATGAATTCTTGCACACAACTATCACAACAATTCTATCAGACTAGTTTGTGTATGGTAAAGCATGATCTGTATTGATGCTGTCAATTAGTGTTTATCGATGATGTGAATGTCAGATCATAAGATTATGTCTATTTAGGATTGCCTTGACAAATTTTGTGTTGTTCTTCCATATTATTGAATAATGACATATTATATGTTTTGTAACTTATACAATTTTAAAGTTTAAATTGATATGCTCCATACCATCATAGAAACCATATTAGAAACTACAGAATTATTTCATTTCTCCCTAAAACTTAATAAAATGCAACGAAAAACCCATATCATAGGCAACAGTAGTTGCGGTTCAGCCATTTTACTGACCGAGCCCTAACAAGAGCATATGAAAAATGTTGTAGAAATTACTTAACGTTAGTAGAGTCATGCTGTTAATGGATAAATACAGTCAATCCTGTGACAATTAAAGGCCACCCTTAGGAACGCAAAAGGTGGCTATGATTCACAGGTTTGCCTTATTTTGAAGTAAGCTGTAAACTCAGGTTTGACAATTACTTGTTTGATTTGGTTGTTGAAGACTTTCTATGAGGGTCAAACTTAAAAGAATACTTCATTGATGATAGCTGTAGATTTGGTTGGATCTTTTTTGCCTATATATGACAGATTTATGTGGACATCATGTGTCTTATTGATGAAGTTGGTTATCTGTTAATTATTCTGTTGTGACACTTTACTGTTCAGTTCTTATTTGCTGGTTATTTACAGGGTCAGCATTAGCTAAGGACTTGTGTTTCCATTTATACACTCTGGGACCTAACTGTAAGTCTATTCTCAAGTGTGATTCTACAAAGGAATTCACTGTGTATGCTCCACATCTACATAAGAACACTGTTGTACACTCACGAATCCCTTATGATATGCTCACAGGACTCAGGAAGCCTAACTTTGTTGTCCTTAGGGTAAGTTACCAATATACATTAAAACCTCATTAGGTGACCAGCTTTTTTCATGTTGAATGAATGGAGGAATTTTAGTCTGAAGAATTTTGAACTTTGCTTACTATTTGCTAGTATTGAAAGTTTATATAACTAATAATATTTATGTGTGTGTATGTGGCTGGCTGATGTAAAACCCAATTTGTTCGAAGAATTTGAATGAATTAACTTGTTTTGTTTTGTTTAACATATAAGTTTAATTAATGATTGAAGTAATAATGTAACCAGTGTATTACTAATCAATTTTTTAAAATGATTTGTGAAAATGTTTCATGCATAAAAACATTTATATTTCAGCATAGTTTGTTACTCTCCTATAACCCAAGAAAAGTCAAGGCCATGATGGAATACCCTCCAGTTTCCAAGACATCATCCAGTCAGATTTCCAGTCACACTGGACAAGCACCTGACACTTTGTTGACCCAGGTCCCTAAAGATGTAACTCCCATCTGTCAAGGTCATCTGCAAAGTAACTCAAATTCTAGCTTAGAAATGGCAGTAGAGGAATCTGGAGGAGTTGCAGCTATTCTATTTCTGGTTGCCAAGGTAATATTAAATTTTCAACACATTCAAATATTTCTGATTCTGAGAATTGATGTTGCTTTGTTTTTGATGCACATAATAAAATAAGGCATCAGAATGATAAGCTTAAGTTCTGGAAAGTTGCAACTGATTAACTGGTCAACTGATTGGAGTTGGCATAACTAGGAACTGTTCCTATATGCCTGATATTGATCAGATTACAATGAACATGTTCATTTATATTTTTATATTTCCTATAAAACATGCTGGTTTGCAGCTTTGCATCTCATATATTTAAAGGCAGGTTGGTAGGCATGCATTTTTGTTAACATTTTGTTTTGTTATCATCATAATATATTATGCTTGAGTAGAAACTGAAAAGATGAAATGAAGGATAAACACTTTTGTGAAAATCGCTAACACTTCCTGATCAAGGATTTTTAATGTGTGGTATAAGTTCAAACCAAGAATTATCTTAGAGTTATCTTGAGAAATTTGTTTTAAACGATTACCTATCATTATTGAATGAATTATCCCTCTCTATTAATAAAATACATAGGTGTATGAACGATGCCCTGAAAGTATGGAAACCACAGAAGCAGAAAAAATACAGGCTGAAGTCCTCAAAGTTCTTATGTCTGTGATGCATCATTCGTCTCAATTACATGAAGAATATCTCAATATTGGTGGACATGCTTTACTCTGTAAGGTGTTGACAAGCAGTAGAAGTGTACCCGGACAACTTACACTAAAAGTATGTGACAAGATTGATAATAATATCGTACAGTGGACCCTCTTCTGTTCGGACTTTATCCCAACCTGGGACAAGTCCATTTTTGAAGGATTTTTTGAATTGATATAGACAAGAATAAAAGATTTTTAATAAAAGATTAGGATCTACAAAATAGTCCAGATTTAGGTGATTTCTGGATTAGAGATGTCTGTATTAGAGAGCTTCCACCGTTATGTGATGCATGTAATAATGCCCCCTTTCGTAGAAATGGGTTGGTAGGTCCATCCCTCCGTGACCAAATGTGGTTCAGGCAATAACCAGAGAACTATTTGGCCTAAGCACCTCAGCTTTGGCTGGGGGTTGGTCATCACATGTCGATGACCCCTATTGACTTTGGGGTCAGTTGGTCAAAGATTAAGGTCTTACTATTCAGTTGACCTTTAGGAGGCATCCATGTTTCACAAACACTTCTTGTTTATTTATCATTCTGTTTGGATCAATTTGTAGCTTTATTTATACAGTGTTTGATTGGTTTGATGATAAATTTTATTGAATTCGCAATCAATTTAATTAGTTTCTACATAATAAATAATGATAGATCTTTATTTTAGTGTGAGTTCATTAATGTTTTATGATGATTTAATTATACACTTGATTAATTTTATGATCAATTGAATTAATGTTGATATATTGAGTAGAATATATTGTTGTATTCAATTTATTAGATATTAAATGGTGAAGATTTCATAGAATGAGAAATGTTGCACATTTTTTCTGTGAATTATTGATATCAGTTATTATTGTGTTATGTTATCTAATAGAAATTTAGGGTTAAATAATGATAATATTGAAAGATTTTGAAGTAATTTAATGATAAATCAATGAATATTTCATGATTTAGTTATGACATACTGATGGATACAGACAATTTTGATTACTGTTTACGTCTTTAATTCTGTGGGTGCAAAATTTAGCGTTTTTAAGATGTTCATGAATTGGCGGGTTCTATATTTGGTGGTTTCATATCCAACAGCCAAAATAAAACCATGTGCTGTCTTCTTAAGTGCCAAAACTAAAACACTTGTCTTAAAAAAATAAGTTTCCGCCATTTTCAAGGGAAATAACTAGAATATTTTACTAAATATCATCATAATTACTATTGTACCAAGTGAGGAATGTATAAACAGCAAGAATAAGATGCATGAAGACCAAAATGTTGGTAATTACTTGGGATCGAACAGGAGTTAACACAATGGCTAAAAGTGATTATTTGTTTCGATAATTTATATTAAATTGACACATATTGTTATTGTATCGTGTTTAATTTAGTCTTTCTATATGTGCCGACGATATAAGTTTTATATAGTGTGACAAACAAGCTGTGTTGTTTGAATCGTTCATATTTTACCTTGTTTCAATTAAGATTTACTCTAAGGCAATAAACATAATTCATGTATGTTAACTGATAAAAGTAAACAAGTAATAATACATTTACAAACATACTAAACAAACGTATGGTTATGTGAAAAAGTGTAAGTAATACCTTTTGATAAGAAAAGTTACAATAATTTTCTTTGACAAAATAATTAGCGGTGTTTATTATTAGCGTGGTTTCATATTGGCGCAGTCTAGATTTGGCGGTTTCGATGCTGACCAGCAAAATAAAACGGGTGCCAATATTAAGACGTATACTGTTCTGATAATTATATTTTGAAAAATTATGTTTGTAAAACCTTAAGGAGAACTTTGTAATGATTTTATGAAGATGATTTTTATGCCCCAGGCATTTAGTGATGTGAGAGCATGTAGTGATATCTTTGTCCATCCATTTGTCCAAGGTTAAGTCAAGCTTCCAATGGGGGCATATACTTTTGTTGAAACCAGCTTCTAGTTTAATGATGTGATTTACAGGTTTTAATGGATGCAGCAACAACTGAATCACTGTACAGATTCACTCCAGAATCTTCAGAGATGGTTTTAAAGCAGAAGACTGATGCTGTGATACGAGATATATCTATCATAGAACAGCTGATACTACATTGGTTGATATGGGAGAGATGTGGAGAAGGGGTGACTGAGATGCTGTATGCTGGACTGGCTGGTCTAATACATGAAGGTCATAGATACCATAATTACAATGTTAAACAGTACCAAGCTATCAATATTGTCAACAAAATTTTCAAAATTTATCAGGTATAGTATATCTGCAGTATTTATTTGATAAGTTTAACCTTTAACATGCTCAAAGTTGATTATATTGCACATGATTACATCATCCAAGCCATTTACTTTTAATTTAAACCTGTCATGTTGACTTGCCATGAAAAAAAAAGTCTGGTGCTTGTTAACATGAATGACCTTGACACTTTTTATGCCCCCGGCATCTTTGATGTCGGGGCATATAGTGATTGTCCTGTCCGTCCGGACGTACGAGGTTAAGTAGATTTTACCGTTTCGTCTATACCGCTTGCTAGAACGCTTTGATACTTACACAGTTGTTGCGTATGATCATTCTCAATCCGCCCGTATCTAGAAATCCCACTTTGACCTTGCAGGGTGTCCACGGTCAGGGAAAAAGTCAGGGAAAATTTTTTTCAAGGTCAGGGAATTGAAAATGACAAATCTATGAATGATTTTTTAAAACATGAAGAATAAGGAAATTAAGGAAAAACAAACAACCGAACAATCTAGATTAGATATATGTACAAAAGAGTAATACAATAACAGTTGGTAAAGTAAAAGGTGAAAATTGTTGGCTGTATGGGAGGAGGGGACCGACAGATGTCAGTACTTAAGCGTAAAATACAAAAACTTTAGTCAGGGAAATTTGATTTCAGTCAGGGAAAAGTCAGGGAATTTTGCTTTACTTAAATTGTGGACACCCTGCCTTGACCTTGACTTAATTTGGACTTATACAGTTGTTGCGTATGATAATTCTCAATACACCTGTATCAAGAAATCCCATTTTGACCTTGACTTAATTTGGACTTAGAATGATTCTGTATCAGGTTAAGTAGATTTTACAGTTTTGTCTAGCACCAATACTGCTTGCTAGAAAGCTTTGATACTTCTACAGTTGTTGTGTATGATCATTCTCAATACACCTGTATTAAGAAATCTCACTTTGACCTTGACCTTGACTTAATTTGGACTTAGAATGATTCTGTACCAGGTTTAGACTTAAGTAGATTTTACAGTTTCGTCTAGCACCAATACCGCTTGCTAGAACACTTTCATACTTCTACAGTTGTTGCTTATGACCATTCTCAATCCACCCATAATTATCAAACTCTGACTTTGACCTTGACGTTGTTGAAATGGGCTGTTGCTGCACAAGCATGCCACCGGGGGCATACACGTTTATTGAACGCAGCGTTCTTGTTTCAAATCTGTAACCAAATTGTTCCTAGTAATGTTAGAGCAAGAACCTTCTTGAAGAACCAGAGATCATTGTGAAAAATCATTCATCCATTTTGAAGGTATATTGGTATACTGTCTCCCAAATCATTACTTTCATAATAATCTATGCTACCCTATTGTAAAATGGGGCACCATTCTCCTCAAGAGTCATTTTTACTTTCACTTTCAATTTAAGGAGAGAATTCAAGAAGGATTTCCATCATTATCTGTGCCAGTGGGTTCAAGTGTTGTTAGTATTATACAGAATATGTCTGGGTCCCCTCCTGACTATCATCTTATACTTGAGATCTGTGACTTCTTACTGCTAGTTCATCCTGCAGCTAACACCTATATCAACCACTCAAGATCTCAATTCTATTTCACTTTGCCATGTCAAAAACCGCCGTCTCCCTTGTCAAAGTTGAAGATTGGTCAAGGAATTGTTACCAGTTCTCCTGTAAAATCAACCAGCATTGCTAATCGAGGTATGTTCTCATCATTGTTGAATTTAATGATATTATTTCTGACTTCAGTTTCTTGAAAAATTGTCTGTTTGAAATTGTCTCTAATGTTTATGTCAAGAATTAAGATATCTTGTTATATCCAGTATTTAAGATTAATTCAAACCATTTCTTTAAATTTTAGTTGTAAGGAAAATTAAAAAGAACTTCTCAGATAGTTTCCTCGGTGATGGATCGGTTTCAAAATATCCTGATGTAGAGTTATTACAAAATCGTCAGCTCTTAACCACTTCTGATAAACATGATTTGAGAACACCTAAGAAGATATCTAAGAAAGTTCGGAAACAAACAAATATTGGAGATCAGCACAAACCTGATAGTGCTGACAAGGATAAAAAACTTGCTGCTGAAACTACTGACAGTGATGATATAGTTGTAAGTACCCATAAAGGTAATGGTGATGCTTCTGAACCAATACTAGCAGCATCAGCAGATATTAGAGTCTCAACACAAATACCTGATAACTTTGAAAGTCTTTACACAACTGCAATCTCATGTGAAGACGGGGAAGGTGTTAAGTTTTCTATTAGTGATGATTCAACAAAGGCAATCTGTGATGAAACTCCTGACAAGTTAGATAACAGTGATTCAGATAGGGATACCAAACTTGGAATAAATGTGCCTAGAGATACAAATAGTGAAGGGAGTGATGTAAGCAGAGAAGATAGTGAATCTGATGCAACTAATGGTACTGATGAAACTGAAGGTGCTTCATTCACCAAAGAGGATTTGTCATTAAACTTTGATGAAGATAATGCTGAAATGTTAAAACTGGAGAAAGGATTGACTGCTCTCTGTGTTGGTATGTGGAATACTTAATTTATATTAGAACACTTTTTTTATGATAAATGTTCCTTCAAAATAAGATATACATATTTACAAGCATCTGCATTTTATTTGTTGAACCGTATGGCCAATTGTCTTATTTTGTTTGTTACTATATCTATTCAATAGTAACTCATTCACAATACAAAAAACAATTTAATGTTTACAAGATAGTTAGCTGCTTTAGTTAGCCTCAAGTTTTATTACCAAAAAACTGCCAAGTTTGATATATGGGTCAGGATACGATATGCATGTACTCTTTTGGTATAAGGTATATTTCTATTTTCAGGCCTTCTGAGGTTGTTATCATCAATTATTGTAACAATGCCTGATAAAATGGTTTCAAAAACATTCCAAAAGTCAATAATCAGTGCTCAAACTTTTATAGTCCTTGCCCAGAACAGTTCTGCTGATGTGAGGGATGCTATCATTAAGGTAAGGTGTTGATGTTCTGTGGATTGGAGTCAGTCTTGGAGACACATAAGTTTAGTTTGGATCAAGGGGTCAATTTGTACACATGAGAAGAACCCATTTTACTTCCTTGTCAGATTAAATTCTTGTACTTAATGATCAGACATGTAGCATTCAGAATTGAGATCTACTATTTATAATTTCTGTAAATTAGAGCATTTTAAATTTCTTTGATATGCATATTATACATATTATTTATATACACATCCTTTTAGGTAGTGGCAGCATACCTTGAAAGATGTAATCAACAATGTCTGGATGACTTCTTAAAGATGGAGGGCTTTCATTTATTATCAGCTCAATTGTTTCAATATCCCACCCATCAGGATCAAATGGAAGCTGCAAGTTCAATTTTATTACGAAGGCCTTTCAGAATTGATGATGGGTAAGTTTTTTCATTATTATTTCCTAGTTCTTTACTGTAATGAGGTGTTTACGGAAGAAGGAAACACATTACATCCTGTTGTATCCGTCTCTCCAGTTGCTAATGCCCGTGGTGCCAAGCACTGGCTAGTGCTAGTGGTAAGTAGGTAATAATTTATATCCTGTGATATCGCTCCTTAGTTGCTAATGTCCCTGGTCCCAAGCACATACTAGTGCTAGTGGTAAATAATACCAGCACACAGTATGTACTTGGAAGTAGGTAACAAATAATATCTTGTAATATCGCTCCTTAGTTGCTTATGTCCCTGGTCCCAAGCACAGGTTAGTGCTAGTGGTAAATAATACCAGCACACAGTATGTACTTAGAAGTAGGTAACAATTTTTATCCTGTAACACCGCTCCTTAGTTGCTAATGTCCCTGGTCCCAAGCACAGACTAGTGCTAGTAGTAAATAATACCAGCACACAGTATGTACTTAGAAGTAGGTAACAATTTATATCTTGTGATATTGCTCCTTAGTTGCTGATGTCCCTGGTCCCAAGCACAGGCTAGTGCTAATAGTATGTAATACCAGCACACAGTATGTACTTGGAAGTAGGTAACAATTTATATCTTGTAATATCGCTCCTTAGTTGCTTATGTCCCTGGTCCCAAGCACAGGTTAGTGCTAGTAGTAAATAATACCAACACACAGTATGTACTTAGAAGTAGGTAACAATTTTTATCCTGTAACACCACTCCTTAGTTGCTAATGTCCCTGGTCCCAAGCACAGGCTAGTGCTAGTAGTAAATAATACCAGCACACAGTATGTACTTAGAAGTAGGTAACAATTTTTATTCTGTAACATTGCTCCTTAGTTGCTAATGTCCCTGGTCCCAAGCACAGGCTAGTGCTAGTAGTAAATAATACCAGCACACAGTATGTACTTAGAAGTAGGTAACAATTTATATCCTGTAACACCGCTCCTTAGTCCCTGGTCCCAAGCACAGGCTAGTGCTAGTGGTAAATAATACCAGCACACAGTATGTACTTAGAAGTAGGTAACAATTTATATCCTGTAACATCGCTCCTTTGTTGCTAATGTCCCTGGTCCCAAGCACAGGCTAGTGCTAGTAGTAAATAATACCAGCACACAGTATGTACTTAGAAGTAGGTAACAATTTATATCTTGTGATATTGCTCCTTAGTTGCTGATGTCCCTGGTCCCAAGCACAGGCTAGTGCTAATAGTATGTAATACCAGCACGCAGTATGTACTTAGAAGTAGGTAACAATTTATATCCTGTAATATCGCTCCTTAGTTGCTAATGTCCCTTGTCCCAAGCACAGGCTAGTGCTAGTAGTAAATAATACCAGCACACAGTATGTACTTAGAAGTAGGTAACAATTTATATCCTGTAATATCGCTCCTTAGTTGCTTATGTCCCTGGTTCCAAGCACAGGCTAGTGCTAGTGGTAAATAATACCAGCACACAGTATGTACTTAGAAGTAGGTAACAATTTTTATTCTGTAACATTGCTCCTTAGTTGCTAATGTCCCTGGTCCCAAGCACAGGCTAGTGCTAGTAGTAAATAATACCAGCACACAGTATGTACTTAGAAGTAGGTAACAATTTATATCCTGTAACACCGCTCCTTAGTCCCTGGTCCCAAGCACAGGTTAGTGCTAGTGGTAAATAATACCAGCAAACAGTATGTACTTAGAAGTAGGTAACAATTTATATCCTGTAACATCGCTCCTTTGTTGCTAATGTCCCTGGTCCCAAGCACAGGCTAGTGCTAGTAGTAAATAATACCAGCACACAGTATGTACTTAGAAGTAGGTAACAATTTATATCTTGTGATATTGCTCCTTAGTTGCTGATGTCCCTGGTCCCAAGCACAGGCTAGTGCTAATAGTATGTAATACCAGCACGCAGTATGTACTTAGAAGTAGGTAACAATTTATATCCTGTAATATCACTCCTTAGTTGCTAATGTCCCTGGTCCCAAGCACAGGCTAGTGCTAGTAGTAAATAATACCAGCACACAGTATGTACTTAGAAGTAGGTAACAATTTATATCCTGTAATATCGCTCCTTAGTTGCTTATGTCCCTGGTTCCAAGCACAGGCTAGTGCTAGTAATAAATAATACCAGCACACAGTATGTACTTAGAAGTAGGTAACAATTTATATCCTGTAACACCGCTCCTTAGTCCCTGGTCCCAAGCACAGGCTAGTGCTAGTGGTAAATAATACCAGCACACAGTATGTACTTAGAAGTAGGTAACAATTTATATCCTGTAACATCGCTCCTTTGTTGCTAATGTCCCTGGTCCCAAGCACAGACTAGTGCTAGTAGTAAATAATACCAGCACACAGTATGTACTTAGAAGTAGGTAACAATTTATATCTTTTGATATTGCTCCTAAGTTGCTGATGTCCCTGGTCCCAAGCACAGGCTAATGCTAATAGTATGTAATACCAGCACACAGTATGTACTTAGAAGTAGGTAACAATTTATATCCTGTAATATCGCTCCTTAGTTGCTAATGTCCCTGGTCCCAAGCACAGGCTAGTGCTAGTAGTAAATAATACCAGCACACAGTATGTACTTAGAAGTAGGTAACAATTTATATCCTGTAATATCGCTCCTTAGTTGCTAATGTCCCTGGTCCCAAGCACAGGTTAGTGCTAGTGGTAATAATACCAGCACACAGTATGTACTTAGAAGTAGGTAACAATTTATATCCTGTAACATCGCTCCTGAGTTGCTTATGTCCCTGGTTCCAAGCACAGGCTAGTGCTAGTGGTAAATAATACCAGCACACAGTATGTACTTGGAAGTAGGTAACAATTTATATCCTGTAACATCGCTCCTTAGTTGCTAATGTCCCTGGTCCCAAGCACAGGCCAGTTCTAGTGGTAAATAATACCAGCACACAGTTTGTTCTTAGAAGTAGGTAACAATTTATATCCTGTAACACCGCTTCTTAGTTGCTAATGTCCCTGGTCCCAAGCACAGGCTAGTGCTAGTGGTAAATAATACCAGCACACAGTATGTACTTAGAAGTAGGTAACAATTTATATCCTGTAACACCGCTCCTTAGTTGCTTATGTCCCTGGTCCCAAGCACAGGTTAGTGCTAGTAGTAAATAATACCAGCACACAGTATGTACTTAGAAGTAGGTAACAATTTATATCCTGTAACACCGCTCCTTAGTTGCTTATGTCCCTGGTCCCAAGCACAGACTAGTGCTTGTAGTAAATTATACCAGCCCACAGTATGTACTTGGAAGTAGGTAACAATTTATATCCTGTAACACCGCTCCTTAGTCCCTGGTCCCAAGCACAGGCTAGTACTAGTGGTAAATAATACCAGCACACAGTATGTACTTAGAAGTAGGTAACAATTTATATCCTGTAACATCGCTCCATAGTTGCTAATGTCCCTGGTCCAAGCACAGGCTAGTGCTAGTGGTAAATAATACCAGCACACAGTATGTACTTAGAAGTAGGTAACAATTTATATCCTGTAACACCGCTCCTTAGTTGCTTATGTCCCTGGTCCCAAGCACAGGTTAGTGCTAGTAGTAAATAATACCAGCACACAGTATGTACTTAGAAGTAGGTAACAATTTATATCCTGTAACATCGCTCCTTAGTTGCTAATGTCCCTGGTCCCAAGCACAGGCTAGTGCTAGTAGTAAATAATACCAGCACACAGTATGTACTTAGAAGTAGGTAACAATTTATATCCTGTAACACCGCTCCTTAGTTGCTTATGTCCCTGGTCCCAAGCACAGACTAGTGCTTGTAGTAAATTATACCAGCCCACAGTATGTACTTGGAAGTAGGTAACAATTTATATCCTGTAACACCGCTCCTTAGTCCCTGGTCCCAAGCACAGGCTAGTACTAGTGGTAAATAATACCAGCACACAGTATGTACTTAGAAGTAGGTAACAATTTATATCCTGTAACATCGCTCCTTAGTTGCTAATGTCCCTGGTCCCAAGCACAGGCTAGTGCTAGTGGTAAATAATACCAGCACACAGTATGTACTTAGAAGTAGGTAACAATTTATATCCTGTAACATCGCTCCTTTGTTGCTAATGTCCCTGGTCCGAAGCACAGGCTAGTGCTAGTTGTAAATTATACCAGCACACAGTATGTACTTAGAAGTAGGTAACAATTTATATCCTGTAACACCCCTCCTTAGTTGCTAATGTCCCTGGTCCCAAGCACAGGCTAGTGCTAGTTGTAAATAATACCAGCACACAGTATGTACTTAGATGTAGGTAACACTTTATATCCTGTAATATCGCTCCTTAGTTGCTAATGTTCCTGGTCCCAAGCACAGGCTAGTGCTAGTAGTAAATAATACCAGCACACAGTATGTACTTAGAAGTAGGTAACAATTTATATCCTGTAACATCGCTCTTTAGTTGCTAATGTCCCTGGTCCCAAGCACAGGCTAGTGCTAGTGGTAAATAATACCAGCACACAGTATGTACTTAGAAGTAGGTAACACTTTATATCCTGTAATATCGCTCCTTAGTTGCTAATGTTCCTGGTCCCAAGCACAGGCTAGTGCTAGTAGTAAATAATACCAGCACACAGTATGTACTTAGAAGTAGGTAACAATTTATATCCTGTAACATTGCTCCTTAGTTGCTAATGTCCCTAGTCCCAAGCACAGGCTAGTGCTAGTAGTAAATAATACCAGCACACAGTATGTACTTAGAAATAGGTAACACTTTATATCCTGTAATATCGCTCCTTAGTTGCTAATGTCCCTAGTCCCAAGCACAGGCTAGTGCTAGTAGTAAATAATACCAGCACACAGTATGTACTTAGAAGTAGGTAACAATTTATATCCTGTAACACCCCTCCTTAGTTGCTAATGTCCCTGGTCCCAAGCACAGGCTAGTGCTAGTTGTAAATAATACCAGCACACAGTATGTACTTAGAAGTAGGTAACACTTTATATCCTGTAATATCGCTCCTTAGTTGCTAATGTCCCTGGTCCCAAGCACAGGCTAGTGCTAGTGGTAAATAATACCAGCACACAGTATGTACTTAGAAGTAGGTAACAATTTATATCCTGTAACATCGCTCCTTTGTTGCTAATGTCCCTGGTCCGAAGCACAGGCTAGTGCTAGTTGTAAATTATACCAGCACACAGTATGTACTTAGAAGTAGGTATTCTATATCCTGTAACATCGCTCTTTAGTTGCTAATGTCCCTGGTCCCAAGCACAGGCTAGTGCTAGTGGTAAATAATACCAGCACACTGTATGTACTTAGAAGTAGGTAACAATTTATATCCTGTAACACCCCTCCTTAGTTGCTAATGTCCCTGGTCCCAAGCACAGGCTAGTGCTAGTTGTAAATAATACCAGCACACAGTATGTACTTAGATGTAGGTAACACTTTATATCCTGTAATATCGCTCCTTAGTTGCTAATGTTCCTGGTCCCAAGCACAGGCTAGTGCTAGTAGTAAATAATACCAGCACACAGTATGTACTTAGAAGTAGGTAACAATTTATATCCTGTAACATCGCTCTTTAGTTGCTAATGTCCCTGGTCCCAAGCACAGGCTAGTGCTAGTAGTAAATAATACCAGCACACAGTATGTACTTAGAAGTAGGTAACAATTTATATCCTGTAACACCCCTCCTTAGTTGCTAATGTCCCTGGTCCCAAGCACAGGCTAGTGCTAGTTGTAAATAATACCAGCACACAGTATGTACTTAGAAGTAGGTAACACTTTATATCCTGTAATATCGCTCCTTAGTTGCTAATGTTCCTGGTCCCAAGCACAGGCTAGTGCTAGTAGTAAATAATACCAGCACACAGTATGTACTTAGAAGTAGGTAACAATTTATATCCTGTAACATTGCTCCTTAGTTGCTAATGTCCCTAGTCCCAAGCACAGGCTAGTGCTAGTAGTAAATAATACCAGCACACAGTATGTACTTAGAAATAGGTAACACTTTATATCCTGTAATATCGCTCCTTAGTTGCTAATGTCCCTAGTCCCAAGCACAGGCTAGTGCTAGTAGTAAATAATACCAGCACACAGTATGTACTTAGAAGTAGGTAACAATTTATATCCTGTAACACCCCTCCTTAGTTGCTAATGTCCCTGGTCCCAAGCACAGGCTAGTGCTAGTTGTAAATAATACCAGCACACAGTATGTACTTAGAAGTAGGTAACACTTTATATCCTGTAATATCGCTCCTTAGTTGCTAATGTTCCTGGTCCCAAGCACAGACTAGTGCTAGTAGTAAATAATACCAGCACACAGTATGTACTTAGAAGTAGGTAACAATTTATATCCTGTAACATTGCTCCTTAGTTGCTAATGTCCCTAGTCCCAAGCACAGGCTAGTGCTAGTAGTAAATAATACCAGCACACAGTATGTACTTAGAAATAGGTAACACTTTATATCCTGTAATATCGCTCCTTAGTTGCTAATGTCCCTAGTCCCAAGCACAGGCTAGTGCTAGTAGTAAATAATACCAGCACACAGTATGTACTTAGAAGTAGGTAACAATTTATATCCTGTAACATCGCTCCTTAGTTGCTAATGTCCCTGGTCCCAAGCACAGACTAGTGCTAGTAGTAAATTATACCAGCACACAGTATGTACTTAGAAGTAGGTAACAATTTATATCCTGTAATATCGCTCCTTAGTTGCTAATGTTCCTGGTCCCAAGCACTGGCTAGTGCTAGTAGTAAATTATACCAGCACACAGTATGTACATAGTAGTAGGTAACAATTTATATCCTGTAACATTGCTCCTTAGTTGCTGATGTCCCTGGTCCCAAGCACAGGCTAGTGCTAATAGTATATAATACCAGCACACAGTATGTACTTAGAAGTAGGTAACAATTTATATCCTATAACTCCTACCTTCGTTCCTGAATACTGTCTGTAGGTTCCTACCTTATTTTCTTATTAATATATAATACTCTTTATGTGATTTGTTAAAATTTAAATTTTATTGTTTGCTGGTTTAAATGTGTACAACTTCTTTTTCAAAGCATAAAGTGATGTGATTAGGAATAGCATTTTGCAGTATGTTATATACTGTATATTTTGATGACATATTTTTAGTGAATTTTGCCACATATGTGACCAAGCTGTCAGTCACAGCTCATTCAATGTATAGATCAGTTATATGTCACACATGATTAACTCAGACAAGCTCTCTTTTAACACCTTGTTCTGTGATGTTCAAAAGGTGTTAATTTGTTTGCTTAATTAGTCTAGTTTGTGGCTGTAGTCTTGATACACAATTATATTAATAATGATATTAAGATTTAATTGGAATAAACTTAAACATTTATCATTCAATAAAAAAAAAACACACAAAAACATTTTTTTACTTATTAATGTAATATAATTTTCAATTTGTTAATGAATTGATATATCAATTGATTAAATTAATGTTAAACTTTTTATGGTGTATTAATGCAACATATGATATCAATTTGAGTTTGATAATGGGATTACTGGTAACTTATTCAGATTGCTAGATAAAAAGATACTGTGAAACCTTAGTATTTAAGACCACTTTTACACTAAAACAGCATTGAGATGGTATCATTAATAGTATTAATCCAATTTCTTTGCCTTACCTTAGTTATGGTTTGTTAAACAAGGGGCTGATCCATAGATTGTTTTATAATTGGTTTCACAATCAGTTCAACATATCATTAATAAGTTAAAATGTAGATGAAATGCTTGAAACCAGTCCTATAATTAATGATCATTATACTGAAGTGATCTTAATACTGAGATAATTGCTTTTATTCTGTATTCTAACTTGATTAGAGCTGATAAAACTATAACATTAAATGAGAAATAAATATTTTGCATGTTGTCTGTTTTTTCTCCTATCACTAAACAAAGTTTCTTGGTTTACATTGCATGTGTTTGATGAATATGTTGTATGGATGAGATTAATCTTAATAATTACAGATTTCAATCAGATGAAAGTTTAGATGATTTGTCAACAGTACAGCAAGGTGTTATTCCTGTGATACTGGCATTGCTGAGCAACAGTTTATGTGACCTTGCCCTTTGCCATAACTCTATTCTGTTCTGTACCAAATTGTTTGAAACATCAGATGAGGTTGCCACGGTGATGGTTGATCAAGGAGTTATAGAAGTGGTTGCATGCATGCTGCAGAAATTGATCAACTCAGGTTCAAGGTGCGTAATAATTTTCTCAAGGTACGCCTTAGAAAGAATCATTCTTATCACTTAGCTAGCTTTATTTGACTGGAGCAGTCTGTATCCTTATCCAAAGATCATAGGCTTGAATACCAGTTTTGACCTGTATGATCCAATTTCTTTGCCTTACCTTAGTTTTGATTTGTTAAACAAGGGGCTGATCCATAGATTGTTTTATAATTGGTTTCACAATCAGTTCAACATAATTAAGTTAAATCTGATCTTCTTATACAAATGTTGCAATTTGATGTTTACAGAGATACTGATGTTGAAGGAATGGATGAGAATGAGATACTGCTGAGTGATCTGCTAGAGTTCTATAAAGTTATTGCCATTAGAGAGTTCAGGTATGTAAATTATACATTGTACTGTTAATATCTTTTATATGGATTTTTTATTACACAAGTTTGAAAGGTGGGAAACAAATGGCACAGGATGTAGTATCATCCTGAAAACTGTCTTAAGAGCATAAGCCTAACATGGTTTTTGTATTACTTAAGCCAGAAAAAAATGAAAAAAGTTCTAAATAATGTATAAAAAATTATGTTATTGTTGGTTATTTCATAATAGTTGTAACACAGGTGGCAGTATCAGTATAGACATATAGTAGGCTTTTCACCTTAATAGTAATATAAGCTCAGTGATGGGATTTTTTTTTTGACCCAAACACTGATACAGCCACCTGTGAGTTGTAATACATATTTAATGACTGGTTCAAAAACCAAGTTAGGCTTATGTTCTTAGGGAAGAAATTACATCCTGTGTAATTTGTTTCACAACCCAAATTTACACTACATGTAGGGAAGTTGGAATTTGCATGCAGAAAGTGGGGGAATAGGTCAATTCTGATTGTTTAGTTGAATAAACTCAACATAAAAAGTATTTCATCATAAAACATAAGGAATGGCCATGCATTAAGATGCTTTTTACATCTTCACTCAATGAACTATGTGTAGGTACGCCAGATAAAAAAAATTTAATAACTTTTGTAATGTTCAGATTGACTTATTTGTTTCTTTATATTGTTTGCATATTCAAATTATTTGTTTGGATGTTTCAGTTCTAGTGGTCTTGTACATTATCAACATTTTGAAGATATTGTTTGGCTTCTTCAAGATATGGAACATGCAGAGATTGAAACTAAAGGTAAACTTTGTTCGTATAATTATGTAATAAATGGATACATTCTAGACTATAATTATTTTGATTTTAACTACCTATGAAAATAATTTGCATTTACACACCTCATACTCTCATTCAAAACAACAGTAACGACATTAACAGTTGGTTGATAGAATTGGCTTGATCCTCTTTATAAGAACAAGTCTTATATGACAATTACCTTATTCATATATTCATACTTCATCATTCATTATTTCAGGTATTGAATGCAAGAATGTGCAGACACTGCGTACATTCATACAGCACATTTTGTCGGCCATTTTGGATCTCATTGAGAAAACCAGTGAGGATGTGAGTCATCAGTCATCTCTTGGATTCTTCTCCAAACCGTTGTCAGCTGCCAGAAGTCACTCATATGGTAAGATTTGTAGAAAAACATGTTTTCTTATAATTCTCAGAAAAATAAATCGTAAAAAGTAATACTTTCTTTTCCCTAGGGTCTGTCTTGATGGCTCCATTTTTAGGTTTTGAATGTTTTTGGTTCGAGCCTTATTACATTTATCTCTACCAAAATGCTGTTCCAATTTTTTGGTCACCCATAAATTATAAGGTAATCAGATTGAAAAATAATCTGACATTGTAATGAAGTGATTCAGATTTATATATAATTTGCAGACATTATAGTCAATGTATTATTGCTATCATGTTGCCATAAATGTAAATGCATGTGTTTGATACTGAAAATTGTGTTTTCCATAATTGTATATTCACATATAAACAAACCTATCGTTACACAATCCTCTTGTATAAAACCCAATTGTATATTTTCCTTGTTAGCTCGTCTGTTTTCAAATAAAAAAATAGAGCAATTGTGATCACTGCGGCGTCGTCATGCAAAAACTTTAATGTAGCGGAAAGTATTAGAGGTAGCAACATGAAACTTCATAGGTGGATAGATCTCACTGAGATGGTGAACACACAAGCATTGGCACTGCTTGCAACACTCTTATATTTACCTGATGTAGCTTGTAGTTTCACCAAATATGTACATTCATGTATAGATTGACTGCAAATTTTTGTTGTTGTTATATTATTGAAAACCGGAACATAGATTGAGAATAAGAAAATGGAACTGTGGCCATTCTTAAACAAATTGTTGGTTTACAGTACTTCATTCCAGCTTTCTCACTTTTAGTGAAAGCAAATAATATTGACAAAAGATGCCTTCTTACCCACTATTAAAATAAACTGCAAACCAACATATTTTTAGGATGGCTAAAGATTGGATTGAAAGAGAATTACTGGTAGATACCAGTTGATTGCATCAAAGCATATATTATTATTATTGATACTTCAATGACTGCATTTTATCCACAGCACAATCCCAGAGTTCTTTCCCTTCATTCTCCGCACCCAGAAACCTCTCCATGTCTTCACAGCACTTTCTCACCGGGAGTTTTGGTAGGTTGCCATTCCATAGAAAGTCAGGTGGATTTTTTGTCCAATCAGATCATCCATACAATGATGGATCAGCAAATAGTGGATCAGGCGGAGACAGTGACAGCTCTCAAGAATCATGGTCACATACTTCACATATAAGTGGTTCAAAACACTCCTATGGCTTTACTAAATCTGTCGACATCAGTCAAGGTAGACCAGCAAAGGCAAATTCCCTTTTACAGACAGTTTTATCTATTGGAAAAAGGAAAAAATTGTCAACTGTTCCGATATCACAAAATGAGCTCGTGGAAAGATTGAAGAAAATGATCAGTTTTGCTGTGGATTCCACTGTTTACTCTGGTAATTATTGAACTCTTTTATGTCTGTCTGGAAAATATCTGAAATGTATACCAATAAAGGAAGACATTTTATTTGTAGCTAAATCATCATATTATGATAAAACTTGGTGATTTTTTTCTCTAAAGTTATATTTTCAGGTGATTTTTCATTCAAATTTATTTTCTATGTCTAACTATGTTTATCTCTACATCTGAAATGATAGTGTCTTAATTGAACTTCTAAGATTTTGCACTTCCAATGAAGTTATATTAATGTAAAACCTATTGATCTGTGCTTTCTAACTTAATTCTAGCATTGCTCAGTCCAAATTAGTGATCATTTACTGGTAGAATTTTTATTTATGAAATTTTAGTTTTAAACATGTCAGTGTTTGTCTAAAATTTCAATCCTCTCAGGTATGTGGAAAGAATCATACACATCCTGATTGGCTGTGATTGAATATATATCATACAATATTTTAATGGACACAACTATTTGACTATTTGTTTTATAAGTCAGTTCTATCTCTTAAACTCGTATGTTACTATTATTTCAGAGAGAAAACCGTGTGTAGAACGAAGGGTTGTATTGCTGCTTGAGATGGGGTCACACGCACCAAATGGAGAACGTGATTATCTAAGAAAACTGTTTAATTTCTCATACAGAGCTTATGAAGTCACATTACCTCAGGTATAGTATAGTTTATTCTTGAAAAAAAGACAAAATTAATGGCCAAACATTCTACACATTCATTACTGTTGATGCAAATATGCAGTCAATGACATACTACAAAATACAACATCAATAACATAAAACATATTACTGAAGAAAGTAACATAATGTAAATAATAAATAAATGTAATAAATAAACTAAAATAGATTGGATTTGTATATATTCATTATTATGGTACTAATATTGTAATATATTTTCATAAGAAAGCAAACGAAAAATTATATAGTGAGAAAGAGAAACTATATTACCGGGTATATATCTCTCTGTTGGTTTACATGATAAAATTTAGGTGTCAAAGTATTGTGAGGATTTGTCGTTTCAATTCAAGTTAATAGTGAGGTATATGTTAGGAAGATCCTGACACTTCAGAAAATGGTAAAGCCAATTCCTGGGAACCTGAATAATTACTTCACTGTAACCATATTTTACTTTAACCATTACTTTGAAATAAAACCATATTGGTTGAGGTTAATTACTTCTTATTTACTACAAACAAGCTCACTATCCTGTAGTTTACTGTATTCTTTTATGTTTACCTATCTTCTTATTGAAGAGTCTGAAATTATTAATTTCATGTACAAGTTCAACTTTTAGATTCTAAAACTAAATTAGAGACCCATCTTGGAATATTCCTGCACCATTGTTTGATTTTGAAAATGCTCAGAACCAGCCAATCACTGAGAAGCATTTTGAGACTGTTCCTGCTATTTGTTTACAATCATTGTGTTGCCATGGTTGTCATGTCAGCACTCAAATACTGTATTTTCTTCTTCCAGGATAAGAATGTGTACCATAAGAAGACAAAGAATGTAATCATGTGGGGTGCTAAGGATACATTGAGGGTACAGTTTAGTAGACTGCTAGGATTTATGTTATCTGATAAAGTGGAGTTTGAACAAAGGATCTATGCTTTATCATTTATACTTGGTGAACAACGAGGACTAGATGTACTCAAGATGTTACTGCAGTCACCAACAGAACTGGTATGTTGCTGGTACTTGTTTCTATTTCATCTTCTATCCAATGCTATTCTGATATATAAGTCAGGGCTCAATAAATCTACTTGTCTGCTTGTGATTACGGTAGAAATCGACTCATGACGAGTTGAAGTTGCTGTAGAATTCTTAGCTGGTTCTCCTGCTGGACAGGTAGCCAGAAAAAAATTGTTGAGCCCTTTAGAATGTATGGTAAATTGGAGGAGAAAAAGCACTGGTCATCCGAGGGGATTGAACCTAGAACCCTGAGCTCTGCAAGGAGACATTCAACGATGTTGCTTGGGGGGAAAGTGGCGCTATAGGTACCTGAATTTGTTTCTACTTATATCATTCTAGGGGAATGACCTGGCATATTTTGCATATGACCTTTTGACTCAAAGCAAAAACTGGTTGTCAAGGCAACAAAATGAAGATGGTTCTAAATTAATCAACTGTATACGCAGTGCTGGATTTGATGTGTTTTCTCCCAATAAAAAGTCTTTACCCGTAGAACAGGAGCGAGTTTTAGAGGTAAATAGAAATTGGTTATTTTTGCAATGCCATGGATACTAGTTCCATCATTTGCTTTCATATTTCTGCTGTGATTGTAAAACTGTAGAACTCATATCATTTTCAATTCTTTTGCATTTGTTGATTTTTTGTCCAATGCCCAAATTGTCTCATCCCATTTTCAATTAGATTATTCATTATCTGAACTGACTTCCCATGGTTAATTCTCATGCATTATTCAATTCTAGTTTGCATTAATATGAAGTTTAACCCATTTGCATTGTGTTCTTATTTCTGATGCAATTATTTCAGAGAAAGAAACTGATTGGGAACAGATATGATAATCATAAAAGACAGTGGGAAGAGAGGAAAAGGAATGCCCTTAATAGGTAAGTATATACCAGGTAGTCACACTTCTCTGTATGCGGTGCAAAGATTGTAATACAGGTTCATAGACATAATGTGTTGAAATTTATATTCACTCTTAAAATGTAATATGAATAAGTAGGAAACCTGGTAGTTTAACCAAGTGATTGATATTTGCACATGTTTTAAAAACTGATTTTATTTCAAAAGTTCAAATTGTTTATGTTTGCTGAAGCCAATGACCCTTATGCAAACCTTGTTTCCAAAGTTTGACTTCAAAATCTTTCTATGGTCTGATGAAATAAAGGTGATCAGGTTTGAAGTCTTGACCCCAACAGAATCCCTTTCACTAGTGCCTGATGTCTTGTAGTCTTTCACCCAGTCTGATGGAATACGAGTCATGTGGTCTAAAGCCATAGATGCTACCAATATCTCTATAACTAATGCTTGATAGCTCTAAATCTCACATACCATCTGATAGAACGTTAGTTACCAAGTCTGATATATATCAACAACCCCAAATGAATCCTATATTACCCAAGACTTCATATTACGTTTTGGAAACTGCACGATATTTCAGCGTTCCATACCCGTCACATGCTCGATTGACATGAATTAATTTTGATGTATACCAATGTACTACAACTATGTTTTCTGCAATTAATTGTTGTTCCCGTTCTATTTTGCTGTGCAAGTTTATGTAAGTTTGGTTGCTATGAGTACTTTCAGTACTTTGTTTATGATCTGATAACACTTCTCTTATATGAGTTTGATTGTTTATTTTTCAGAATTCATCAGAAGTATGATAATCTAGCAACTCGTGTCAGTGACAGTGCCATGGAGGTCACGCAGGCTGTGACTCACTCCCAATTCCAGGAAAGAAATAAATTTGTAAATTACATCAAGCAGAAAAAGACAGAAAACATTCAGGTTAAGAAACAATGGCAGGATATAGTGCAGAATCTCACACATGAAAGGTAATTATTATAGAATGGTGGAGGGACTTAAGTGCAGTGTCTGGGTAATTTGATGACTGTGGCAAAATAGTTTTAGATTTGAAGATTGAACAGTTTGATAACAATATCTAAGTACAATGCAGTGTATCTATAATAAATATAATTTACTGTTTAAGTAGATATTTTGATAGTACATTATTATCTCCCTTAAATTGTATTTTTGTGAGAAAACAACTTTTTTATTTTGTGCAATTACAAAAAAATGTAGCTGTGAATGCATAAACAAATAAAGGCATTAAACAAAGAACAATGACTTGTGCAAGCACTACGTGCAAGCACTACTATGTATTGACTAAGGCTATAATGCTTGTTAACATTGTGATAGAAAAATATCTGTTATTCAGAATTGACACAAACACTCATTATTTTACAGAGCCCTATGGTATGATCAGAATTCTTATCCTCAGTCATGGCAGCTGAACCCTACTGAAGGTCCCTGCAGGGTGAGAAAGAGGCTCCAAAGGGGTCATTTAGGCATTTTACCAAAATTTCTGAAGAAGGAATCACAATTCAAATTAGGTATGTTAATTAATTCACCTTATTTTAGAAATAAGTTAAATTAGCATTATAGTTCTTTGAACTTATGTTATTATTTTAGTGCATCTCCACTTAATAATGGAACCTGTACTTGAACATCATGCACATAATTTTAATCAAAACATTGATATTTTAAGTTTAATGCTTCTTGTACTTAGATAACTTATGTCTGCTCACATGATGTTTAACTGTGGTTTGATTTGCCACTAAAGGTTAGATCATTTGTGTAAAACTGTAATTTAGATATTTAGTCTTTTTTTCAAAAGTCATTTTACTGTTGGATTTCAGGCTTATTCTGTTTACCAAAAAGTTTGCATTTGTAGCAGAACATACTCCCATGTTTACATAATATTGTTTTCAGTACAGTCCAACCTGTCTTAAGCAGCCAGTCAAGGGAAATGACCGAATTGGCTGCTTAAGGCAGGTGACCACTTAACACAGGTGTAGAATATCAGTACCATTTTTCACTAATCTTTGTTTTATTAATACAGATGTAGTGCTATACACTATGATTACCCAGTAAATATAATAATCAGTACATGTATCAACATTTAGTACAGAAAAATACAAAAGGAATAGAAATTAACAATTTATGTATTACATGTACTATTTATTTTAGTTACCAACCAATCCAAAAATAAGGCAGAGGATAGTATTTTCCCCTACATTTTCCGTAAGATACGTACATACGTCTCCGTACTTTTTAATACCGGACAATCGGACCGTAGAGCGGGCGTTTATTCATTACTATTATAATTAGTTTTATTCGGCTATGTTTCGACCTTATCCTTTAACATAGACAAAGCGAAAGTAGATTTTTGGAAAGTCGGTTGGTCATCTGGTAGATTTAAAACAACTGTGACCTGTATTTGAGTGAAAACATATTTGTCAATTATTTGTTTCTGAACAACTGCTTTTGAATTAATAAGTGATGAGTATTTGCATGTTGAATTTCCATTTCGGTTTACGATCATCTCAAGTTATAATGTCCCTTAATTCATTGATTACAACAATAGGTGTTATTTTCTTTTGTTGAAGTGCCTTAGATTTAATTGCATTGACGATAAACTTCTCAACACCTCACCTTTTTGATAATTACAGCATAATTTGCACGTTGCTTGTTTCAAAACACCGACCTAATTAAACAACTGTGGTCAACACGTCGTGTGTTGCATTGACTAAACATCGTATCTGATTAGATTCCGATATATGGCGGAGTGTGTCGTTAATCTCCGCTAAATTGTGGGTCAAAGGTTATCTAAATTTAGCGGTTTTTTTTGGTGACATAATGTGTATTTCAGCGATGTTTATATTGGAATTTTGCGCTTGGCTGGTGACCGTTTAATGTGGATTAGATATGGTATTTGGGATGAAATTAATTGGTCGCTGGCCGGTGACCGTTTAATGCGAATAAAATATGGTATTTGGGATGAAATTAACTGGCCGCTGGCCGCGTTTGCCAGGTGACCGTTTAATCCATGGTAAATATAGAATGAATTTTGTTGGGGGGAATGAAACTGGCTGTTAAAAGGAGGTGACCGCTGATTCTAGGTGACCGTAAGGCCAGGTTAGACTGTACTTTCATAATGTTATTTCTGTCCTTATTTACAGATTGTCACAGACTATATTATTTACAGATTGTCACAGACTATAATAATGCTTGGTATTAAACTATGTTTATTTCAGCATCAGAAACTGTAGATCCACCTTTAATATATTTATTTGAAGATGATCATCAAATGTCAGACTCTGCTGCTCTTATATATCAACTTCATAAAAACAAGAAAATTAGGTGAGTTCAGTCCTTTGTCTTTATTTGAAGAATATTTTAATGTTCACTGATCTTTGATTTTATTTTGCAAAAGCAAAATGATTTTTTGTTTGTGAATAGGTTAATATACAGTACAACTTTGATTTTAAGGCCATCTTCAGGGTCCCATTAATTCCTTAATATTGAGTTGATATCATTATCAACTTAAGATGTAGAGGACATATTGAATGCCCTATCTGTTGATATGTGGACATCTTAGTGATACAGATATATTGAATATTAAAGTGACCATTAGGTTAGGTTTAACTATTGGTGTCTTTAACTTCCAGGTACACAAGTACTTGTAGGGCTGTGTCTCCTGTTGGTGAAAGTAAAGGTGAACTACTTCTAGGTGAAGATAGTGTGTTCTTTGTTGCTGATGAAGCTATAAGTGATGCTAACTATACTCAGGTATAAATCCACCTTCTGTCACTTTGTTTTAATTGTACGTTTGACAGAATGGGATCAGTCATAAATTGTTTGTGGTCAATGTATGAAGAGTGTTATACTGTGGAAAAGGTACTGATTCATAAAAGTCTGCTCTCACATAGTTTGAGTCATTCATTTTGAAAGAATGAGATCTAGATCTTAGATTGTTTAGGATAATTGTGTGTGGAGATTTAGTTATCTGTGAAAATGAAATTGACTTGTACATATTTTATGAAAATCCATCAAGCGACTTGTACAGTATATTTTATGTTGTCATTATTCATACAAAGTTTAATCAGGTGCATAGAGTGGTAACAATGTGTTTGTTTTGGTATTGTGTTTCATTAAAGTTTATGTTGACATGTGATTGTGATTTCTTGTATGAACCTTTGTTGTGTACTAAACTAATGAAAGGATTTTGAGCCTTAACAAGTTTTTCTTTTTAATTTGTTAGAAACTTATTTCATGAATATTCTAATATGAAAATCAGCAATATGATGTGGCAGTCACAGTTAGATTAGTTACATTTGTTTTCTTACATATCATGCCAATGAATATTGTCTTGTTTATTTATCTAGGTTTTATTAGGTAACAAGGACCAGTTATCTATGACTTGGCCTTTTGAAGATTTCCTAGAAATACACAAGAGATGGTATGAGTTGACTGATACTGCTATAGAAATATTTCTAACAAATGGAAAAACTTGTCTTCTGGCTTTCAAATCTGCAAAGGTAAAGTAACTGTAATTTATTGGTCAGTTAGCATTTCATGATGTTAGACAATTACACTTCTCATTATTAATATTTACTTGTGCAAAAGGTAGTGTTGAACTTTGAGCCCAAAGGAAGTCAGCTATAAATTAGCACTAGGGCTTAGGCAGGTGTGAATGTTTTTCAATGATAATGTCATCTTGCATAGATCAAGTTATCTAATTATTTACTCATCACCAAACTTACGTTTTTGTACAGTTATATTTGTAAGGATTGTATTGAAACCATATTACAGTTATTTTGAATTGTATGTTTAGAAAAAATAACCAATTTATTTGATATCATGAAATTTCAAACTATGAATCAGTGATAATATTCAAACTCTGTTATTTTGCAGGAGAGAGATGAAATTTTCCAACATCTACTGTTGCTGGAACTACCAAATCGCCGAGACACCGGCAACCTACTGGATGTTCTTGATCGCTGGCAGAGCCGTCAAATCACAAACTTTGAATACCTTACATATCTTAACAAAAAAGCAGGAAGATCTTTCAATGATTTGATGCAGTATCCCATAATGCCTTTCATTCTAAAAGACTACTCAAGCCCCACCATAGATCTGCGAGATTTATCCGTATACAGGGATCTGTCGAAACCTGTTTCTGTTCAGGACCCTAAAAATGAACAGAAATTTAAGAATACATATGAAGTATGTATGATTTGATTTATAAGAACATTATAAGGAATTACACATTATTTTTAGCTCACCAGAGCACGAATGTGCTCAGGGTGAGCTTTTGTGATCGCCCTGCGTCCATCGTGCGTCGTTACGTGGCGTCCATGTTTACTTAAAACAACATCTCCTCCTACACCACTATGCCGATTGCAACCAAACTTTGCTGGAATGATTCTTGGGTGGTCCCCTTTCAAAGTTGTTCAAAAAATTAAATTTCATTAAAAACTCTGGTTGCTATGGCAACAAATAGAAAAAACTTAAAAAATCTTCTTGTCCGAAACCACAGGGTCTAGAGCTTTGATATTTGGTATGTAGCATAGTCTAGTGGACCTCTACCAAGTTTGTTCAAATTATTGCTCTAGGGTCAAAATTGGCCCCACCCCGGGGGTCACTTGATTTATATAGACTTATATAGGAAAATTTAAAAAATCTTCTTCTCCGAAACCGCAAGGCCTAGAGCTTAGATATTTTGTATGTGGCATTGTCTAGTGGACCTCTACCAAGTTTGTTCAAATTATGGCCCGGGGTCAAAATTGGCCCTGCCCTGGGGTTTATTCTATTTTATATAGGAAAATTTGAAAAATATTTTTCTCCGAAACCACAAGGCCTAGAGCTAAGATATTTGGCATATAGCATTGTCCAGTGGACCTCTACCAAGTTTGTTCAAATTATTGCCCTAGGGTCAAAATTGGCCCCGCCCCAGGGGTCACTTGATTTATATAGACTTATATAGGAAAATTTTAAAAAAATTTCTTCTCCGAAACCGCAAGGCCTAGAGCTTAGATATTTTGTATGTGGCATTGTCTAGTGGACCTCTACCAAGTTTGTTCAAATTATGGCCCCGGGGTCAAAATTAGCCCTGCCCTGGGGTTTATTCTATTTTATATAGGAAAATTTTTAAAAATCTTCCTTCTCCGAAACCACAAGGCCTAGAGCTAAGATATTTGGTATCTAGCTTTGTCTAATGGACCTCTTATAAATCTGTCCATATAATGGCCATGGGATAAAAAACGGCCCAGATGGGTCACTTGATCTTACTTGGACTCGTATAGAAAACTTCAACAATGTTAATCTCCAAATGACCTTTTCTCCTGGTGAGCATTTATAGGGCCATCATGGCCCTCTTGTTTCTCCTTTAGTCAATCAAACAGATCTTCACCAGCCAGTATTATGTACATGCAAGACCCCGCTTTTAATTTGAGTATTATCTGAAATCACAATGGTATGAAATTAGTAAAAATTTATCTTGACTTAAGATATCACTTGAGCATGTGTATGAAAAAAAACAAAATTTGAGCAGCAGTATAAAATGAAATTAAATTCATCAAGAAGAACATAACTGATATTTGTCCTTGGTGACTTTACTCAGGTGTTAGTATTTTTATTGCCATGGTATCTGTCAATGATAATAATCACAAAAATCTGACTGAATTGCTCAAGTACGAGTATGTACTGTATTCCATAATGTATATTTACACTTACAGATATTGAAAGCAGAGTTTGATAAGTTTGGTCGTGAGTGTATTACAGGATTACGTGTTGCACCGTATCATTACGGTAGTCATTATTCTAACAGTGGTAGTGTCCTACACTTCCTTGTGAGACTTCCACCTTTCACCAAGATGTTTCTTAGTTTCCAAGGTAACAGTCTATGCATAATAACCAATCTAGATAGCCCACTCGAACGAGAAGTGTGACCTTGATGAACTTTTTACGGTTTTCCAAACATAGTTCTTAGGTCGAGAACATTCAACTAGAGTACTCAATTTCCTTTCTTTTTTTAAACGATTTGCTTTGTGACACATCTCATTTCTAAATAACTATGTGACCTCCTTCAATGTAACTGTGTACCTTGATTCCAGAGAGTATGTATATAGCATTTTTGTGCAATTGCTGGTATATCTAATTGAGTGTTCTGTCATTTCAGACCAGAGCTTCGATATACCAGACCGAACATTTCACAATATAAATACATCATGGCGTTTATCTAGCGCTGAATCTAACACAGATGTCAAGGAACTCATACCTGAATTCTTCTCCTCCAATGAATTCCTTGTTAACAGTGAAGGTTTGTAGATATCTATCAAATTGTGTTAACAAGTAACTATTGATATCAGCTTAACCAACTTCTGCACATAATGAGAATGAAAGAATTTTGGAATGTTACTGTATAAAGCCTGTGATCATAGGTTACATTAAAGAATAAAGAAAATTATGTACCACACATTATAGCCATAAAGGGGAGGCCTCTCTGGTTAACTGATTATTGTCTCTAATTAGTCATTAATAGCCCCTCACCAATGTCTGTTTATAATCCATATGAGACCATACAAAATTCACGTGTGAAGAAAATGTCCAGCTAGCAGGCAAAAGACGATGTTCTACTTAGACGTGCACTTTTATCAAATAATGACCAGGTTTTGACCATAATAAGAAGATTTTTCTGAGTATTCTTGGATAAACATGTCTACCTCATTCTATGTACAGTTCAACCTAAAAACTCTTAATATTTTCTTCTTTTTTACTTGATGATAGAATATTTAACATTGCAGGATTTGAGTTAGGACAGCGACAGTCTGGTGAAGTTGTGAATAATGTAGTATTACCTCCTTGGTGTGATAACAGTCCCAGAATGTTTATGTTGATACATAGACAAGCTTTAGAGTCAGACTATGTCTCTGAGAATATATCTGGTTGGGTGGATCTTGTGTTTGGATTTAAACAACGGGGTGAAGCTGCAGTTAAGGCTATCAATGTCTTCCATCCTGCAGTAAGTTAACATCATGTCTTGTTTAGTGTTTTTAAGATCAACTATTTGTTAATAAATCTGTTTAAAATATGTTGATGTACTTTCCAGTTTCAAGCATCAGTTGCCTATTATGAATAGAAAAAAAACAGTTTGGTGTAATAAGTTTTGTTAAGAAAATTTGAAGATTAATTGTGTTCTCAAAATCGTTTATGTATATTGAAAAAATTCAGATGAACCAAGTCATGTTTGTTTCAGCTTATGTTTTCTAAAACTTCATGGATTAATGTATAGGTTGATATACACTAAAACCCTTTAATATGCTCTGATAATGTATATCATTGTGCTTATTATACCGTTTAATTAGATTTTTGTGATTTGATTACATTAAAATGCTTTTTTTTTTCATCTGCATATTTTGCTTTTTCAATTTCAGACTTATTTTGGATTGGATGTAAGCAGTGTAAAAAACTACCTTGATCGTAAGGCTATACAGACGATGGTACGGACATATGGACAGACACCTAAACAACTGTTCCGTCATCAACATCCGAGACAACTGACTGATGTACCACCATTCACAGCTCGTACTCAACCTGAGTTCTCAACTGAAGCCAAGGTAAACAATCAGTTTGTTGGAGACACAAGGCCTCTGTTCGTCTGGGTCTAATGTTGCAAAAAGTCACAATTTAGACTAATCTCAAATGTAAATTTACTCAACTCTAGATTGTGAGTTATTGAAATAATTGAAGGACTTGATATTTGATTTACACAAATAAGAAATTGTTATAGTTTTTAATCTGGTAAAGTCACATTGAATTTGTCAAAAAAAAATGGATTAGATCTGATTGCTTAAAAATCTCAGTTTGAAATGATAAGCTACACTGGATTATGATTGGAAGTATGCATATTGCATGTAATGGCATAATGAGAATGCTCCGTACCATAATGATGGACTATCCATGTAGGGAAATTTAAATATCTATTATTTTTAAAGTCCTGATAATTAAACTTCTTGTCTTATAGTAGCTAACTGATCTATTCAAAACTTTAGATAATAATGTGACTTTTCTCAAGATTTATCCTTCTTGATTGATTATTAATCTTAATGGCTGCATCATTTCATTAAAACAATTTCAGCTTGTGTCTGGTCTCAAATGGGGTTCATACCTTGGTTCTCCTAACAGGACAGAGCCTGTTGTTGTCTGGGAGGAAGAGCATGATTCCCAGGTTGCATCCCTGGTTGCCTTGACAACAGGCAACACCGGATCCTCTGTGTTTGGTATCAGTACAAAAAGTTGTCTCCTTGTACAACATAGTCAGGATAAACAAAAAGGTATGTTTTAATTAGAACTGCACCCACCTTTCAATGATGTTGATTAAGATTGGTCCAGAAAGAAATAGTTCTGTCCAACCATTTACTTTAGTGCTGAACTTGAAGTTTCTAATGGTAAAATCCAAAGTATGAAAATATTTGGGGATGAATTATACATTTTCTCGTAAAATGTGTTAATGTGACAAAAAAGTATTTGTTGTGTCAGCTATTGTAGGTATCATTAGTTGTTTAATGATTGTTGTGGTTGTTTACAATATTATGGTACATGTATTTAAAATCTGCTTAACAATATATCTATGTAGATTATATTTGTCCACTATGGTGAATTTTACCATTGTGTGTGTGGCACAAAAGAAGCAGCAACAATTATGTTAATCCAGACTTTTTTTTATTGTATCTAAGATAGTTACTCATAGTAAATGTTACAATTATATGTCAACAATGCTCAAAATCTGTTGTAGATTTGAATGTCTTCTTAGTTCAGAAGTGATCAAAAGTGTCATTATTAATTTATTACTTCTTTATTACAGCCACATTGACTGATACATCTACTGGTGTTGTATGGGCGGCCATTTTGACATGGGGACACCCTGATGGACTGGTTCGCATTATTAATGGAACAAACAAACCTGCCTTAAATTTCATACAGTATAACCAGTCTGATGAGGTAATTATAATATCATGTTCATTCATACAAAACCTAGTGTTTGTAATACAATACATGTATTATTAAATGAGAGATACTGGTGTGTACGTACAACTCTGCAAATCAGACCATTACCGTGATGTGCAGACTGATAAGCCATGTCTTCTATGTACCAGCTATGGTCTAATGTTTGTAGTATTGAAATAGCCACCAATTGATAATGATGGTCCTTATTTACTGAAAATAAAAACTTGTGATCTTAAAGTTAGAGCAAAGCTCCAATAGGTGTTGGATTCCATCTGTTCCAAGATTACCTCATGGTGGAAAAAAGATTTAAGGAAGATGCCTAGGATTTGTTAGCAGCCTATGAAATGTTCATCGAGATTGATTTAATGAATTATAAAGAAAAATCTTTAAAAAGCAATATAAATGAATTAAATTAAAATGAATTAAAATCACTTAGTTGGTAAACAAAATACATTGTGATACTCAAGTTTTGCTGTGATTTGGATTTGAGAATTGTTTGTTCTGTTTGTAGATTACATGTAGTGTGTCAGTACCTGATTGTAGACATTTATTCTTTGGTGGAACTTCTGGTGTTATCTCAATCTACAACACAAAACATAATCCTGCAAAGGTAGGTAACTCTTAACCATTCAAGTCCTATTTTGTCTATTTCTATGAATAGCTTCCTTTGACTTTGTCTTACCTGACAGGAATTAATATAATTATTAAATGTTGTTCTTGAAAATTAATCAGTTCTCAAAAGTCACTGTCTATTTTTAAATTATAGTCTATGGTTGCAACTTAGTCAATTTTTTCCCAGAGCATTTTTCATAATCATGCCCAATATTTCTGTACAATATTTTTTTACTTCTGTCTCCTGACTAAATACCTTTATTGACTGATACAAAAGTCAAGTATGTTAACAGTTCTGGTTGTTCATAATTTTTACCTTGAATTGTATGCTAATTTCAATGCAATAAGTATTAATGCAAGTTTTAATTTGTCTTGATAAATTCATACCATTGTACTGATAATTCCACTTATATTCTCACAGGAAAGTGAGTTACAAGTATTTGGACACAAAAAATGTTTATATGGACATCAGGGAGCTATAAACTCATTAGTTGTTTGTAAACCATACAGTATACTAGTCAGTGCTAGTCAGGATGCTACCTGTATCATATGGGATTTAAATAGGTAAATTGTATTTAATATATAATAATTGTATGTTATCATTTATTAATATTTTTATGTCCATGACATCTAATGATTGGGGGGGGGGGGGGGGGGCAAATAGATATGGCCTTGTAGCGGTTACATTGCCACCTGTAGGTATGAAGATTATGTTTTAATAAATTGAGCACTATTATTATTTCACAATTTAGCCAAGTTTCAATATAACTGAATGTATTTTCCAATTATGTATGAAAGCTTTATGCTGTTCACTTTAATATGAGAAATGTGTGATATCTCATGTTGTGTTTGGTGTGTTTTTTATGTAACTGTTCATGATTTACTGCTGTTTACAGATTATCCTATGTTCGGTCCATCAAGGGACATAAATCTGGTGTTCAAGTATTAGCAGTCAGTGAGACACTTGGAGATATTGCTAGTGCCAGTCATTATGGTATGTTTTACTATATACAATAATCTAATAAAGATGATTAAAGGGAGACAACCTAGAGTTTACTCTTTTGACTGAAGTAATTTATTGATCGAAGCACTGCTTTTGTTTTGTCTCATCTAGTTCTTTATTTAGTGATTAGTAAATTAAATAACAAAATGAGAAACATATTGGTTCAGAAGTGAATTATCAATCAAACTCCATCAAAACAATAAACTAACTTTGGACTGCTAGAGATACTTAATTCTATAATAATACAGGTGATTGGGTTGTCCTTACATATTCTGGTATGTTCCTTCGTGGTATTGTATGACCCAGGTGATACCATCAGGCATGTCAAAAATCATAAAATTTAAAAAATTAGCACAAGTCAATCACCTACTGGCTTTTTACCCAGAATAGAATTAAAATGGTGCTTTGATAGTTTTTCAAAATTTTGGTACACATCTGTCAATGATTGTTGAAGGATGTGTCTACTGAAATATTTATCTTGTTAGTTATAGAATAATGGTCTAATGATATTACAATTTACAATTCATATTGTAAGACAAGTGTCCTAGCAATACACAACCTTTTTAAAGATGTAATTTATGATAGAATAAATTGTGAACCTTGTGTCCATCTTCTGTTTCGTGAAATATAGATTTATACAATTTTATTATCTTTCAGGAATGGGAAGTAATCTATACTTACACACTGTAAATGCTGAATTTGTTGCTAAGGTAGCCTGTGAAGATAGCATCAATTGTTTGACTTATTCAACAGCGCCAGAGGGCGTGTCTATTAACGTGATTGCCGGGGGATTAAGTTCTGGCGTTATTAGGTAATAAAAATGCTTGTACAGTGAAACGTCAGATAAAGGCCAGCATGACTGTGAACAACAGCCACTGATCTAATACTAAATAAACATCTGAATTGTGGCCAATTGTGTATAAAGATTATATTTCTTGTTATGCTTTGGCGGCCTTTGTTCACAGGTTTGACAGATCATGTTCATGTGTTCATATTTTCTCCAGTAAGTTATTGAAACTCCTATATATTTCTATTTTGTCTCCTATTTTTCTCTGCTTTATTTTAAACTTTTTGCCTATACTGAATTGCTTGACTATCAAGAAATGAGAATATACTTGATGAGATACACCAAACTTTTCAGGATGTGGAGTTCTTGGGATCTAGCCCCTGTTAGGGACCTTGTACATTCTAAGACAATTCCAACAACTCCTATTATTAGGTAAGGATTTTTTTCATACCTTAAATTAACTGTTCTAGTGGATTAGGTTGACACCATTTGATATGTTTTATGCCCTGTCATCTACTGATGCATGGGCATATTTTGATTGACATGTCCATCCATTCTCTCTTGAAAGGTAAACTAAATTTTACTACTATGTATTGTGTCTCTCACTTTGATTCTTATATAGTTGTTTCCTTAGACCTTCTACTATTACTTATAGATTTCATATAAATTCAAAATCTATTTTCAAGTGAGCCACCAGGGACTGATGTGTTAATTGAACCCAGCATCTTGTTAATTGTTTCCGTATCTAGACTGACCATTGTTAAATTAAGACATATATTGAATCAATATTTTGTACATTATTAAGATATTTGTAAGTAAAAGTAGGTATTTAAAGTTCAAAATTCACTGAGTTGAATTTCTAAAGGTCCAACTTATATTATCTTGATTCTTGAAATACCCCATATTAAATTAATTAATTATTTTGTTTTAAAATACATATAATCATTCTACACAAAGAAGTCGAGTATTCACTTGTCATTGGTGGATTAAATATATCATAAATCCATCCTGAATCAACAAGTGTGTTTGATGATTTTTTCCAGTACATTAAAAGGTGGACATTTAGAAAATCAGCTCATTGTATAGGAAACCTATGTATTACAATTCATTTAGTATTTTGTTGATGATAATAATAAAAATTCTGTTTTTTATTGACAGTTTGACATTTACCAAAGATTCTCAGAAATTATATGCATCAAGTAGTGATGGCTGTGTAAGACTTTGGGATTATTATGGTATGCCGAAGATGAAAACCAACAGATCCTTTAAAACGTATCTCTATCCTGTGTGATCTAAAACAACTGCTTCTTAATGATGACAAACAGAGATGTGAAATTGTTCCTGTGCCATAACTATTTATTGAGTTAAACATTGAGTGTTTACTAAGATGATGTCTATACCATTAATGAAATTAAAATATGAATAACGGTATCTCTAATGTAATGATGTATATACATAATGTGATTATACCCCTATTAAGGTTCATTGGTGATTTAGTAATTAACTTGGTGACAATTCTGTTGGAAGGATTTCCTTTTGTTGCAATGATTGGAAAGCTTGTCGAATTTAAAATGATGGATCTAACAGTTATATTATCTCTGTGTTTACGTACTGCTACTAACTTACTAGCTATAGTTAAACTGCTGTAGATCGGCTTTGTTGTATCAAAAGTATACCAAACATAAAGGTCTGTTGAATTATCCTGTTCTTTTATCTTATCATTTCCGACAATTATATTTTCTTGAATAGTTTTTTTACCTTATGGGCAAAAGAAGTTTGATGAAAGATGCTATGTTTTAATTTATTTTTTTATCTGATCATATTTTGACCCTTTAATCCACTCAATTTTGTAGTTAGGAGTTTGTAATAGTAATTGTATATCATTTGTTATTTCATAGGTGTCATGTATATAATTGACTAAAACCCGGTAATTGTGCAGCGTCGCAAACTATTGTGTTTGTTATTAACTTTTTTCACTTTCATGTCATTCCATGAAATATTTTACTGTTATTTCATCTTTATTTTGTTCTAATTACCGGTATATACATTTTGTAATTTTGGAATGAAAAAGGGCAAATTTATTTTGTAATTTTTGAATGAAAAGGGCAAATGTAGATGTTTTTAAATGTATTGTGATAGAATTTCATGATAAATTACAAAGATTGTTTATGCAAAATTTTGTGCTAATAGTAGACTATATTATACGTGTTTGCACATTTCGGATGACTCAATCTTTCAAGTGGACCTGCTAAACTTTTACTGTACAATTTTATGTTTCAACTAGCTTTAAGATAGGTATTGGCAAAGTTAGGAAATCAGAATGATAGAAAATGTGTAAAAATTACTGATTTATTGAGGAGGGGATAAAAATCTTATTTGACCAGTGCTTATAGAATGATGCAGCAGAATCTGATTTCACCGGTGCTGTTGTAAAAATATACCTCAGATGTTAGATTACAGCATTTTATCCTCAGGAAAAAATGTTAGTAAGCATGGCAAACTATGCCCTAATAAATACTCCATCATGCTTTTATTTTTTTCACTGGATTTCTGTGTCACAACAACACCTTGGGTCATTTTGTGACATTTCTAGCTTTTTTACACCTAGGTAGAATGACCGACCTTTTGACCTATTCCTTGCTTATGAAATTCGTCTGGTCCTTGGTGGGATTTAGGGGCTAGAAATAAATACTCAAAGACGATAACTACTCAATCATTTAGGGCCCTTACACAATTAACATTTAGATGATGAGAAAAACTGAGAATTAAATCTGGTAGGGTTCTTCAATTTAGTTTTGCATATATGTTCGCTGAAATGATCTTAATGTGAACCCATTATTATTATTATGAGATTATAGAGAATTCAGGATCGTTAAGAGATTATAGAGAATTCAGGATCGTTAAGAGATTATAGAGAATTCAGGATCGTTAAGAAATTGAGGATATTGACTTTTGTTAAAGAATTATTCTTGAATCTGAGATTACTTTTACATAATTCCAAATGATACCCGGTATTTGACTCATATATTCTAATCTTATGTAGCCTGCTGTTGTCAGGATACTACTGCTTCCAGTCATTGGATTAATTATGCCATTGTTACTCATACCAACTTCTAGAGTCTTCCCATATTGAAAGATGTGTGTTTTATCCTGTATCTTTTGTTCTACTGACTGTTTGTCTGTCTGTTCTACTGTCTGTTCATCTTTCTGCCTGTTGGTATAGTCTGTCAACAGTATCATCATTACTTTAACTTTATATAAATTGACCTCTTCCTTTTAGTGAATTTTCATCACAGTTATTTATCTTATATTTACAATTCTCTTTGTGAAAATGTGACATAATTGGGAGGTACATGTATTGGCTATTATTGAAAGCAATCTATAGTTCTAGTCATAGTTGATTCTTACCTGAAATTTCTAAAGGAATGATAAGAGCATTTTATTTGCTACGTTGTAGTTACAGTGTTTTGTACAAATTGATTTCTTATAATTATGACTGTACACCATCTATAGTTGTTTTACATATAAACATTATTTATTTTCTGTTTTTATAGAAAGTAGGTTATATTTTTTGATGTAAGAACATGTCTCAAAATTCAGCTTTTGATTGGTTGTTTTCTTATTCAGTTTCTAAATTGACCAATGGCAAGGCTGCATTCTGAGGTTTGTCTCTTTAGTTATATACATAAACTCCAATCACAGTTATTGTAGATATATGACATTGATTTAAAATTAACAACATTTTGTTACATGCTATATAGTAATGGTATCATGGATGCACTAACTTGTTTATGTTAACATTATCTCTAAGATCTGCCCCTTCATTGTATGTTTGTTTGTCTGTATGTGTGATATTGTCAGCATTTTGTACTTTCTTTTTCACATATTTTAACAAACAAATGTTTTTTCTTGTGCACTGAGTGTTGATACTTTTATTAGTCCATCTTGATGGTAGTGCAAAACATTCATTTTGTTGGTATGTAAAATGTGTCTTACTTTATTAGCTCTTTGTACATTAGTTTACTGAAAAGTAGCTTTACTTTTTTATCTCCTTTTCATAGTCTACTGAAGAGTAGTAGGTAGGTTCTCTCTAAGAGGATTGTTTTCAGAAAGATATCAGTTTATAAAAATGACATGTATTGATAATATTACAAGTATCCTTCATTGGTCATTAAGTTAAAAATCATAACATAAAATTATGGTCAATAATTTCCTGTGTCTGTGATGATCAAATACATCCATTGATCACTGACTATATATGTCTACATTGACAGCTACAACAATACATATACTTTGAGGATTATGTATCTATTGTGATTACACAGCCTTAGTATTACATTATCAAATGTTGTATAATTGCATATGGCAAACATTTGTTTAGTATTGTCATAATATTTAGATAGATCATGTGATTTTAAAAGTTTACAGTGAACTGCAAATTCATCAGCAAGGCTTTACTTAATAAATTATAGTCCAGACTCTGTGTGTTTATAAAATGTAAGTCATTTCTCTGAACTGTTGCAATCTCAGTCTCAAACTGTACCCATTAGTTGTCTACTGGGCATGTATGTCCAGATGGAATTCATACTTATAGCTTTAGTGTTTGTATCTAATTTTTTAGCTCACATAAACACCAAGTGCTCATGGTGATCTTTTGTGATCAGTCTTTGTCTGTCCTCAACCTTTGCCTTGTGAACGCAATAAGGTATAGCATGAGGCCATTTTTTTAGTTAGATCTTCACAAAACTGGGTCAGAATGTTTGTATTGACAAGTTCGAACTAATTTGGGTAAAAAATAGGTCTAAAGGTGAAATTGAATGAAAACCTTGTGAATACTCTAGAGGTTTCAGTTTTGATTGGATCTTCACCAAACTTAGAATGTTTATCAATGTGGGTCAAGTTGGAATATGGGTCATCTGGGTTAAAAAAACTTGGTCTTCAGGTCAAATCTAAGGAGAACCTTGTTAATACTGTAGATGTCACAGTTCTGATTGGTCCCTTGTCAGAATTTTTGTCTTAATGATATCTTAGACTTGACCAAACATGTGTCATTTTGGGTCAGGGACTAGGTCAGAAGGTCAAATCACAGGAAAACCTTGATAACAACAGACCTCATGACACAGACTCAAAACAATGTTTTCATCAGCAAGCAATAATTTCATGTGAGCGATATAGGGCCATCTTGGCCTTCTTGTTTTTTTTTCAATATCCTTACAATAAACAAAAAAAAGTCAATTTCAGTGATGGATAATTGTTCTGTGATTTGTAAGTAAGTTAATGACCTATACAATTCATATTCAGATCCTACTACTTACCTTTATGAAATGCTGCAAGAAAAACTCAACAGTTTTTAATGTCCTTATTTTATAAGACTTGTTGCACATTCCTTGATATAAAAAAAACTATTCCAAGATAAGTATGCATTCCATTAATTGATCTTACTTGTTGTGATTTATGGATTTACTGTTCTAACAGTCAGCACAAAAGTGTGATTTTTAGGGAGGAGGTGCTATGATGGCTCTATTGCTATGTGGCAGAATTTGTTAATACAGTCGAAACTCATTATATCGAAATCGCTTATATCGAAATCCCGCTTATATCGAAGTAAATATAAAGTCCCGATTTTTATCCTTCTTATTACATATTAAAAAAACGCACGTATATCGAATTCGTGGTTCTCGATATTTTTATATATCGAAGTAGATTTTCGGTCCGAACCAAATATTTTCAACTATAAAGTGACCATCTATGTCGAACCAATTATGTCGCCAACTTACAAAAGAAATGTTCGCCCCTTTTCCGCAAACAAACACTTACAATTTAAAATCGATATTTAATTATTGACAGCTGTATAAACATGTAAGTGTCCATTCTAACGATTATAAAATTGATACAAACTTTCGTTGATGAAACGAATTATTAGTAATGCTGCTATACGCTCATTTGAAACAATCTTATGCATATTTGAAATCTATAGCAAAATATATATATCGAAAGTACCCGTATAAGTACCGGTATAAATGCCGTATTCTAATAACCCGTTACAATCCCGTACATTAAATAACACGATTACGTTATTATTACGACACACTGACTTTAGCTCTAAAATGTAAACACGGGTATCGAAATTCCTATATCGAAGTTCGTTTATATCGAAGTATTTTGGCAAGTCCCACGAACTTCGATATAACGAGTTTTGACTGTACATGTACTAGGTGCTGTTGCCAAAGCAGTTCTTAATTTGTCTCATAAAAAAATATCAATTTTATGATGTTCAGAAATCAGTTAATGAGTACACATTTTTCAAGATTAAGGAGATTTATAGAAATAAGGGGTCTGGATAAGTGAATTATGCGGATGTTGATATCTAAGGTTTAATAAGGACCTAACGTTATCTTGGACAAAATATTTGATATACAATATGGCTTGATATATAATTTGTGTATTTCTACACCATATACTGGCACTATACATTTTTTAATGAAGGGTAAAACTTTTTTTCTAAAATGTTTGATCCGGAATATGTCAATTTATGTGTATATGCTGTAAGGCTAGAAAAAGTTGTCCTTGTCCAAAGAAAATAGGGGTGTAAGGTCGCAAATATTTTTATTGTTTTGATACCTTACTTCAGAGGTATGATATATTTTCATATTTTGGACTTGGCTGTAAGAAATTTTAGGGCTGATGCAGCTATTATGTAAATGATAGAATTTGTCTGATTTATTAGTCAATGTATTTGCATCCTATGTGAGATAATCAAGGTAGTGTTACAATTATATGCAACTTATTGCTTCATTTTCATGTTGGTTTGTATATAATGATTTATGGTGCTTAATTTTGCAACTGTTTAATTGTTTCAATCTGTATTGTTATCATTTAATAATGTCTTATATGTGTCATGTTCATTTGTAGGACTTTATTTGATTGTCCATCAATTTTTATCTACTCCAGTCAGTGACATTTAGTAAAACCTCTATACAACAAGCAGTTTTGTTGGTGTATAATTATCAAAATGTAGAGAAAATATTAAAAAAGTTGTCCTTGTAATTTGGTGGGTGTTGATATTAAGATGGCTCCTATTTAAGGTTTTACTGTTATTACAGAGTTAGTGTTATGCTTGTTAAGTGAAATTTTACTGTATATATTCAGTCATTACTAAGTTAATGCTCATCTGTAAATTATGGCCACCATATACATGGTGGTCACTCTGTAGATTATTTGGCAAAAAAATCAGAGAAAGCTAATTGGATATAAAAGAGGTATTTTTCTCATCCCTTTGTGGCCTGTGTTATTGTAAGTATGATTTAATATATAACAGCAAGTATAATTATGGAATAAAAGAGATGTGTGACATCCCAGTCTCTCTATGTACTGTTCATCATTTCAGTGTAGATTTTATATACAGTCGAACATGTGTTAGCAATCACCTACAAATAAAGATCACCCTGTGAATAAAGGCTATTCTTTTAAGCACTGTCATTGATTATTTTGAACAAAATGACTCCTGAATAAAGGTTACCTGTCAATAAAGGCCACATCATGTCTTTCCCAAGGGTGACCTTTGTTCACAGGTTTGACTGTGCCTTGAATTTAATCTCAGTTGATTCTTTTTATCTGTTATTTAGGTTTGTATCATAGCATATACAAAAAATGATAACAAACTTTATTTGTTGGATTATTTTCTGTCATCCTTTTAAATCTAATTTTGTCTGATGTTATGGAAATACTAGCAAGTCCTAGCTCTTTACTTTGTATGCATGTATGTTGTCTGTTGCTCATTACTATTTGCTGTGTTTTTAATATATGCAACACAAAATCTTTGTGGACTCACTTTATATGTTTATACTGAAACATGGCCTAATTGTACTTCATTCTGCTGGTTCTGTTTTGTGAGCATGGTTGTCTTACCTAAATATCATATATCTGCTTGTGAACTGTATCTCTCATTCCTTTTGATGCTAATGATCAGTTTTATTAATGTTTCAATTTAATTCAGCTTTGAAGTTGAGTCTGAATTAGTTGAAATCATGAAACTCACCTTTATATCAACTTCCTGAATTCAAGTCATCTGCTTGATTTGACTTATATCTTGTATTATTGATCTTGTTAAAGGTACATTCATGCTGTTGACACTCAAATTATCACTTCCATTAAAATGTGACAAAATGAGGACCTTTAAAATATTTATGCTTATTTGTAATCAAATCATGTTAACAGTGTCCTTCCAAGTGATGGTATTATGATAAATGAAAAAGTAAATGTTAATTTCTTTTTGCTAACAATCAAATTACGGTCAGCTCTGTCTATATAAACTGCTTGAAGGTGTAATATGGTCTTTATTTGGAGGTTGGAAAAAAACACTGGTCTTTACGGCTATGTGGTCACAAGGCACTAGGTCTTATTGATAAGTAAGAATTAACAGTAATTATTTGTATTGGAAATAAAACCATTGACTGTTAAGGCCAGTTGGTCTCTATTCACTAAGTGGTCTTTATCACATAATTATTTGACTGTAGTTGAAATTATTGTAACTGTTTTATTATGTGTCCCAAACTTCATGTACATATACACAATGTATCTGAAATATCTTCTTAATTTAATCTCAAAGTATAATTCTAAGAATTGTTTAGTGGTAATTGTTTTTACTTTATAATAGTATGAGTGAATTTGGTGTTACTAATTTTGTGCAATACCTGTATTGGTTAGAGATGTGTTAGCATGTTATGATTCATAATTGTTGATATGTTGATATTTTACCCTAGTGTGAAGGATTGAATTGTTGATAATTTGTTGATATTTTTATTTGTTATAATGGAAAATTTTCATGAATAAACTGATAAAATTTATTCTTGTTCTTTTTTTCTTATTTTTTGTTTTCTCCTTATTCCTTAACATCATATAAAAAGAGAGATTTTTTTATAAACAGATAAGCCCATAACAAACAATAATAGCACCAACACAGCTTACTAGAACACTTGAATACTTCATATAGTTGTTGCTTATGACCATTCTCAGTCCACCCATAATTTTCAAACACCCACCTTGACCTTGTTCAAATGGGCTATTGCTTTACAAGCATGCCACCATGGGCATATGCGTATACTGAATGCAGCGTCTTGTTTAATTCCAGCTTGGGCTTTTAGGTTCGGTGAATGTCCGGCGTCCGGCGTCCGTCCACAATTAGTTTGTTTACACTCTAGCAACCGCAGCTCTTTACGAATCTTGATTAAACTTGCTCACAATGTATATGGCCACAATGTCTTGGCTAAGTTCGAGTATGAGCAAAATCTGATAATAACTTCTAGAGTTATTGGCCCTTGAATTACAAAATTTGCTATATTTAGCTTGTTTACACTCTAGCGCCTTCATTTATTCACCAATCCTAATCATATTTTCAGTAAATGTGTATAACCAAAAGATCTTGGACAAGTTCCATTATGGGCAATATCGGACCAGAACTTCAAGAGTTATGGGCCCTTGACTTAGAAAATTTGCTATATTTGAGTTTGTTTACACTCTAGCGCATTCATTTATTCAACAATCCTAATCATATTTTCAGTAAATGAGTATAACCAAAAGATCTTGAACAAGTTCGATTATGGGCGGAATCGGACCACATCTTCAAGAGTTATGGGCCCTTGACTTAGCAAATTTGCTATATTTTAGCTTGTTTACACTCTAGCGCCTTCATTTATTCACCGCTCCTAATCATATTTACAATGAATGTGTATGACCTTATGGTTTTGGACAAGTTAAGTTATGGGTGGAATCGGACCAGAACTTCCAAGAGTTATGGACCCTTGGATTAGAAAATTTGCTATGTTTTAGCTTGTTTAACAGTATTATACCTTCATTGTTGGTTTTGATCTCAAAATCTACGTAAAAATGAATTTTACGAGATGGAAACTATATTACCTGGTCATTGATTATTGGCCTTTGTTATCAGGTGAGCGATAAAGGGCCAATGTGGCCCTCTTGTCAGTATAAGCATACAATGTCAACTAAAAGAAATACATACCTAATTACCTATTGTTACAGGTGTGGGTCACATAACCACAAACCACACATTTTTTAGCTCACCAGAGCACGAATGTGCTCAGGGTGAGCTTTTGTGATCGCCCTGCGTCCATCGTTCGTCGTGAAGTGGCGTCCATATTTAATTAAAACAACATCTCCTCCTACACTGCTATGCCGATTGCAACCAAACTTTGCTGGAATGATCCTTGGGTGGTCCCCTTTCAAAGTTGTTCAAAAAATTGAATTTCATTAAAAACTATGCAATGTTATGGCAACAAATAGAAAAAACTGAAAAAATCTTCTTGTCCGAAACCACAGGGCCTAGAGCTGAGATATTTGGTATGTAGCATTGTCTAATGGAACTCTACAAAGATTGTTCAAATTATTCCCCTGGGGTCAAAATTGGCTCCGCCCCGGGGGTAACTTGATTTTACATAGACTTATATAGGAAATTTAAAAAATCTTCTTCTCCTAAACTACAATGCCTAGAGCTTTGATATTTGGTGTGTAGCATAGTCTAGTGGACCTCTACCAAGTTTGTTCAAATTATTGCCCTAGGGTCAAAATTGGCCCCGCCCCGGGGGTCACTTGATTTATATAGACTTATATAGGAAAATTAAAAAAATCTTCCCCAAAGCCGCAAGGCCTAGAGCTTAGATATTTTGTATGTGGCATTGTCTAGTGGACCTCTACCAAGTTTGTTCAATTATGGCTTATATTATATTCAGACTTATAGAAAAATTTAAAAAATCTTCTTCTCCGAAACCGCATGGCATAGAGCTAAGATATTTGGCATATAGCATTGTCTAGTGGACTTTCACTAAGTTTGTTCAAATTATTGCCCTAGGGTCAAAATTGGCCCCGCCCCGGGGGTCACTTGATTTATATAGACTTATATAGGAAAATTTTAAAAATCTTCTTCTCCGAAACCGCAGGGCCTAGAGCTTAGATATTTTGTATGAGGCATTGTCTAGTGGACCTCTACCAAGTTTGCTCAAATTATGGCCCCGGGGTCAAAATTGGCCCTGCCCTGGGGTTTATTCTATTTTATATAGGAAAATTTGAAAAATCTTCTTGTCCTAAACCACAAGGCCTAGAGCTAAGATATTTGGTATGTAGCAATGTCTAGTGGACCTTCACCAAGTTTGTTCAAATTATTGCACTAGGGTCAAAATTGGCCCGCCCCGGGGGTCACTTAATTTATATAGACTTACAAATGTATATAGGAAAATTTAAAAAATATTCTTCTCCGAAACCGCAGGGCCTAGAGCTTAGATATTTTGTATGAGGCATTGTCTAGTGGACCTCTACCAAGTTTGTTCAAATTATGGCCCCGGGGTCAAAATTGGCTCTGCCCTGGGGTTTATTCTATTTTATATAGGAAATTTTGAAAAATCTTCTCCTAAAACCACAAGGTCTAGAGCTAAGATATTTGGTATGTAGCATTGTCTAGTGGACCTCTATCAAGTTTGTTCAAATTATTGCACTAGGGTCAAAATTGGCCCGCCCCGGGGGTCACTTGATTAATATAGACTTATATAGGAAAATTTAAAAAATCTTCTTCTCCGAAACCGCAAGGCCTAGAGCTTAGATATTTTGTATGTGGCATTGTCTAATGGACCTCTTCCAAGTTTGTTCAAATTATGGCCCCGGGGTCAAAATTGGCCATGCCCTGAGGTTTATTCTATTTTATATAGGAAAATTTGAAAAATCTTCTTGTCCTAAACCACAAGGCCTAGAGCTAAGATATTTGGTATGTAGCATTTTCTAGTGGACCTTTACCAAGTTTGTTCAAATTATTGAACTAGGGTCAAAATTGGCCCCGCCCCGGGGTCACTTGATTTATATAGGCTTATATATAGGAAAATTTAAAAAATCTCCGAAACCACAAGGCCTAGAGTTAGGATATTTTGTATGTAGTATTGTCTAGCAGACCTCTTCCAAATTTGTTCATATTATGGCCCTGGGGTACAAATTGGCCCTGACCTTAGGGTCACTTGATTTTACTTGGACTCGTGTAGAAATATTTTAACAATGTTCGTCTCCAAATGACCTTTTTTCCTGGTGAGCATTTACAGTGCCATCATGGCCCTCTTGTTTATGGATGGCCTGATAAAACATTTACAATGTAGTACAGAATGTCATCCAATGAGTTGAAAGTTTGAATAATTTCTGAATGCATCAGATAAAATTAACAGATTATTGCCACATAAATGGAAATGGAAAACATGTTTCTCAGAAAGTATATTGTTAGGCTATTGTTTGGTTATATACATCTGATTAATTTAAGAAAAAGATGATGTCCAGATATCTCCCTATCTGATTTATTCTTCCCTTCTTCCAGTGTTATGTTCACATATTTTTGTCTTCCTTATTCCAATGGAAAATATTGGCACAATTTTGGTATTACAATAAGATCTGCCATCAAATGAGCAAACAATATGGCTTTTATACAGCTTATAGGTTTATTTATTTATTGAAATTGGACCTTTTTCTTCACAATTGTGTGTAAACTCAGGTTTGACTCAGGTACTGCCTGTCATCAACAGATAGGTCGACAGAAAGGAGAGAAAAATGGCCTTTGTGCAGTGTTGGCCCTTTTCAGGGGTTCGTTAGGTCTGCTATATAACCAATATGTGCTGTAGTGTAGCGGTTGTTTAGATAATGACCCCTATTCACAAGTGACCACTACTCTTTCGTATATTTATGTGAAAGAAACAAATGTACTTGATGGTGACTTTATGAAACAATATTAGATAACTGTTACGTATTAGGTATGGTTCATATTTGAAGTTTATGCAATATATCACAAGCGACGCGAAGGGGAGATATGCTACATAAAATTAGAAGTATGAAAAGATAACTGATACACAGTGTGTCCTAATTTCTGTACTACATGTATACAGAAAAAATACGTGACTTATTTTCTCCAAAACATCTCTTCAAATTCGGACAAACTAAGTCAACAAAGGAGTTACACAAACTTGACATTCATTTTGCATGTGATGTACATACCGGTATTTTATCTTTTGAAAAATAGAGATATACCGTAAAGTGGTGTTTCTAAATGTAAATACAACTAGTACTTATTTCATTTATTTTATTGACCATACAAATTATCTTTTTTTCACTGAGGGTTGAACGTCTCACGTTCAGTCCCAGTTTCAGCCCTAGAGAAATATTCCAAGTGTACCATGTACCTATCTTCATAGGTCCCTGGTGAGTTTTGACCTTACAGTGGTAAGGGGCTATAGTGGTTACTAGTCAGAGACCATAACTACTCAACAACAGAGTCTACCTATAAAGTCCTATTTACCGAGTGTATCCGAATGTGAGTATAGTAATAAATAAAACAAGGCAATACTTTCTGATATTTTTTATTAAAAAAAAGTGATTGATCGAAATGTACGAAAAGCGAATATTTCCTAATAAACGTACCGGAGGATGTTACAGTTTACAAAAAATGTGTCATTTAATGTTTCAACGATATTTGTATGCCTCAAATATAATTCAAAGGATATCAAAGAGTTGAGCTATGTGTTTTCGTTGTACTTTGTAAAAAGAGAATAGAGACATTGATCAGTTAGGCGAGAGCGTTTCAATTTGAGAATATTCGGTACTACGTTAGTCATCATAATAATCATATCAAGTCTCACGCTCCCAGACCAAAAGAAAGACGCACTCATGCTTAATTGAAAAATCTCAAGTTAAAAGAACCTTACTGATTTAACTGTACATTGATACATGTACTTGGTTTACTTTCGTTTTCAAATGAAACAACGTGACCGCTGAATTATAACAGAAATGTTTTTATTTTCAAGAATAACTAAAACTGTTCGCTTCCCTAAAAGGCTTCGTTTGTTTCTATGAGTACATCACCCTCCAGGAGAGACGACCGCCCCTCCAAATCTCGATCTTACTCTCCAAGGCTCTCAATGGGGCATTAGTGTTAGTCTATATATAGTATAGTTGTCGGTAGTTATACATGCATTTTCTGAAAAGAATATTATCTGCATGAGTAATGTTGATAAAGTGGACGTGATGTGCGTTTACTTCACTATATATAAACATGGTGCAATTAATATTTTATCACCAATTTGGGTTACCTTTGTAATTTTCTGTTTTTGAAATCTCCATTTTCAAATCGCAAAAACCAAGATACAGAGATCAGACCGTATCAAATTGTACCTCAACTGATTATCACCGTGAATTACATTGTTTTGATCAAGTGTACATTTAAACATGACCATCTTGACATACTTGACTCTGGAATCCACTTACAGTAAAAGCAGAACAGAAATGATACACTCTTCCATTGTTGTCGAAATACAATTGAGACAGAGCACGATTGGGTTAGAAGGTGTGGTTGCCCCTCGTGCTGGTGGTTGGAGATTTCTCCCCTCATACCTATTCTTGAAAGATACGGTATATACCGGTCACTGACTACTTGACATTGAGCATGAGTGCATGAAAGCGCGAGTCTTGACTCTGATATATATCATACTAATATGATATTACTTTCGGTCCTCAATATGTATTCTATTTGGATGGCACCGAAACATTCACTTGGTAGGCCAAGATGGCAAAATTTCTTTCCACTGAAAAACAATTCCGCGAAGTCCTTGGGAAGTTGCACAAAGACAATCGCACTTTCGTTTTGTAAAATATTTGCGGAAATTAAATCTATCATCTGTTTAAAGCGATCTGTTTACCAGATAAATATTTTTGTCGAAACACAAGGGTGGATTTAGAAATGGGGTTATATCCGTTCTGTTTTAATATGGCTTATATAGTGGAAGACTTACATGCCAGTCGTAATTATTTCGTCCATAGAGTCTAAGAGTCATCAACTTATTTTCTCTTGAAATGAAATCAATGAATTTTAACCTCCCAACTGATGGATACTAAATTGTCGACTCCAATAAAAGTACTTCTTTTTCCGTGTGTCGAATATAAAGCTTATTTTCGGAAAATATCGAAAACAAATAAACTGATATTATTATCCTTTACGTAACATTGGATTCCCTAGGAAAACAAGAGTCATTGTTATAATTATACATTAGGAAATTCCATAAAAAAATCTATATAAACTTGTCTCATTCAATCTGACTAAAGTATTCGATCTTCCTTACGGCAAGATCTGATGACGACCTATACGAGTTTCTATTTTCAGAAATCGGAATTTCCACTATCGCTATTTATATCTATTTATAATTCAGCCAATCACATAACTCGTTACATTGGTACTTCGGTCGTAGTCGCAAAAATGGCGTCGTTGTATCAGCATGCGCTGGATAACCTACTTAAACTACGGAATTTTGAATTTAAAGAAAAACAGCGAGAGGTATTTGATTGCATAATGAATAAGAAGGATTGTTTGGCTGTTCTGCCTACTGGCTATGGCAAATCTCTGCCTCACCAATTGTATGTACAGGTTAAAAAAGCTCTCGGGAGTGTTGAGAAAATGATTGTGTGCTGTCCAACAGTTTCCTTAATGGAAGATCAAGTACAGCGGATGTCGAAGTTCGGAGACACCAAAGCAGCCTTTTGGGGTTTGTACTTCCCATTTTTACCTTTATGTTTGTAATAAAGATTTCACTGCCTTCTGACAATGACTTATGTACGTACAAGTTAGTATATATATTTAGTATATATTAGTCATTTCTCCTGATATAAGAAAAACATTTCAATTCAAAATTTAAAAGATCTTTCAGTGTTGACTCTTGTATAAGCGAGTGTGTGATACCCAACAGTAGGGCTGTGGGATTGTTGAGTAAGACTACCAAGAGGCGATCCAACCCATGATTCAGCACTTAATGATCTCAAGATCGAATCACTTTTCAATTAATCTATGGATCGATCTAATACTTAAAAACATTGTATGCAGTCCTTGAGACAGCTAAATCTTATTTCTTTTAGGAATAATTAATATATTATATAGATAAACTGGTTATGTGACTTAAATTTATATGTACCCCCTTTAATTAATAGATTCAGTATCTTAGTACCTGCGATATTTTCTGATTCAAGCTTGTGACATATTCTTTAAAGATCCTGTTAATAACTTGGCTCACAGGGTAGTCTCTGATGAGACAATATATATTGAAAGAAAAGACATATCCTTAAGAACAAAGCAGAATTTTTTTTAAAACAAACAAGGTCGTGACCCACAAATCGCAGTAATGATAATTATTCATAATGATGTTTGAATGATTTTGATTTGTGATTACCAGAGTACTCACCCTAGCCATAAAATTAAGCCAGAATAACTAATACTGGTGAGAAAGGAGTGTGTGAACCACTGTGCTAATTTGATTGTAGTATTTTACTCATGCAACTTAAATTTACCACATGTACTTTTATAAAATAACCGCAACTTTTACAGGCAAGGACGCAGAGATTGATGCACAGATTGAAAGCGGGGAGTTTGATGTTATATTTGGATCTCCAGAGGCCTTGGCGGAGGAATGGGTCCGCAATCTAAAGAATGTGTCCTTGATTGTCGTTGATGAATGTCATACAATATCAACATGGTAGGTGTACTGTTGAAAATATTTAGGATAATAAATGATGATGATGATTACTGTATCATAAGTATCAAGTGGTGTGATGATAAAAATGATATAAATATTTTATAACTACACTGCTAGCTAAATATTAAAATATATCATATTATCTTTTTGTTAAGGTGGTTGACAAAGATAACAGCAAAATCAGCTTTAAAAATTCGCTTTGCTATAATTTTCTAAATAATACATGTACATCTGATTTCTAAATAAATCAACTTCTTAATCTTTTATGTGAGAGCAGCTGTTCTTTTACCCTTGAAGTCACTTTGTCTGTCTGTCCTGAAACTTTTCCGGACTGATTTCATCATCAGTCGAGGATTTTGAAGTGACTTACCACAAATATGAACAAATAACCATCATACGATGTGTCGCGTGCATTTCCCATGCCTGTATCTTCAATGTCAAGGTCACACTTTGAGTTCAAAGGTCACTATTTTTGTCTTTTTATGATTTTTTATAACTCGCCATGGGGGGTATTTGTCACCTTGTTAATGTAATAAATGTTACAGCTCTTGTTATGCCCATGTTTCACATTAATTTTTGTATTAATTTTTTCAGGGGCGGGCTTGACGGAGACGAAGAGAAAGCTTTCAGAAAGTATTTCAGGTACATTGGAACATTAAGATCAGTATTTCCAGATGCTACACTGTTGGCTTTAAGCGCAACTTGCACATTGAAAATGAAAAAACAAATAATTGAAGTATTGAATATGACCAATCAAGTAATAATCGAGATTTCACCACACAGAGAAAATATAAAAATTGTGGTAAAACGTACTCCAACAGAAATTGAGAAAACTTTATTTGGACTTGTAGATAATGTTTCAGAAATGAAAGAAGGCTTCCCAAGAACGCTAATTTATTGTAATTCTATTCAAGATGTATCCAAAATTTATCATTATTTAACCAGTGAAATTCAGTGCGAAGAAGATCTAATCGAAATGTACCATTCTGAAACATCTGCCGAAAAGAAAGAATCAATTGTTAAAAATTTAAGCATAAATTCAAATCTCAGAATTGTTGTTGCTACCTCTGCCCTGGGTATGGGTGTGGATGTGAGATCATGCAACACAGTTATTCTTTATGGTCCTCCAAAGGACATTGTTGACTTGATGCAAGAAAGTGGCCGATGTGGAAGAGATGGAACACAGTCAGTTTGCATTGTACTCTGTAACAGATACCAGTTGGGCCGTGTGAATGTTGATGTAAAAAGTATCATAAAATGCACCGACTGTAGGCGGAAAACTCTCTTGAGCAATTTTACAAATGAACAGTATGTTATAAAATATCTTCATAATTGTTGTGATTTATGTGCTGATAAATGTAAATGTGGCTCCTGTACTAGTCTGCCAATAGAGACATACATGGATCTAGAGACCTCTCCTGAATATTTAGAAAGTGGCTCAAGCAGTGACAGCGATACAATTTCATATGAGTATGAATCTGATTAAAGAGATTATTCACAGGTAGTTGACAAAACATTCAGTGGTCTTTTAAGCCAAGAAAAATGATTGCTAATTGTATTTATTATTATAAAAAACACACTGTGAATATCTTGGTAGTTTTTATACATGATCATATTGTGCTGAAACTTTAGAGGAGTGGATTTATTTACAAGATTATTGACCTTTTATCCTTTGTTCAAAGGAATATGAGATTACTAGTCCTTAGGTGGTTTCGCAAGTCACATTAGGTTTATTATCCTTCTGTATGTAGTAATGTACATCACAGGAAAAATGTATGAAGTAGTAGATGTTAATTAAAAGATGCTACATCAGTTTGTTATTTATGGGCATAATAGATATTGTATTTGTTTTATATAACCATTTTATATTGTTTTTGTTTGACAGAAGTGAAACTCACATATTGATGGATGTGCATTAAAGCAAACATAACATACTATGTATACTTTATTTATTATGTGTAGATTTATCCGTATAGCTGCCAAAACATAATACCCAGATGTTCTTTGTGAAGTATACTGGAAAATGAAAATACATTGTATGTCATAATATATTACTATTTTATAAAAAATGATGAACTTGACTTATCTCTTGCTTTTTTTAATCTTGATCTCTGAAGTCAGAGACAATAATGGTTTCACTAAATCATGGTGGGAAGATATATAACAAGTCAGCAAAACATTAACTACATTTTTTGATTACATATGTTTATTCCTTAATCGTCTGAAAGGTAAATCTGGCTTATGTCTAACAATCATTTCACTCAAACCTTTAAAGCAATCTGAGTATGGATTATTTGCTTGTACAAGTTTTCTACAAAATAATTTACGACCGTGATGTTCGGTAAAAGCACCAATTGCAAATAAATCTGAAACAACTTTCTGCACATCTGCTTTGTATGAAGGCAGTCTATGATACCCTTTCCTTCCTCGGACATCACAAATGCTATCAAAATGCTTAACAGCATTTATTAAATGCGGAAATTCTTTTGAATGCTTAATGATGCTTTCTTTTGTTTGAAAGCCAGAAACAGTATTCTTAGTATCCCTATTAAGGATTTCAACATATTCATCAAGAGAAATATTATTATTTCTTCCACCAGACATGTTAACGAATCTATTTGCAACAAGACGTTCGGCCTGATGAGCAGGCAATGTACCAGACACCATTGCTGTTAAATGGACACTGCCTATTAAATATTTTATTTTGTTAGTTTTGTGGTACAATGGAGTTTCATATTTAGCACTTCTTACCACCCTGTAACCATCTCCCATATTTACAGCAGAGTCTAAATTTTTATGTAAAGCAGTAAGTCTGAACAAAGCTACTACATAGTCATGTAATTCATCAACAGAGTTCATTGTTTTAGAGTCTTTGGTGGAACACTTTTTATGCTCATATCCATGCTTATTTTTTTCATGAGTCTTGAGAGACTCTACAAACGAGTATGTGTTTGTACAGAAATGACACTTAAACCTCCCACCTTCCATTGTTCTCACCCAGTAGTTCTCCTCATGATCTGGATTAGATAGGATACCACGCAATTCTTCCAATGGATCACCTTTAAAAAAGTTGTTGTCAACAATACTCCGGCACACATTATTTATCCATTCAATCTTACATTCGTTGCTCCAATCATGAAAGTTATCAGGCAAAGGTATTTCAGAATCTTTGTTGACATCAAAATGCATGAAAAATAATATGCAGCACATAGCATCAAACACTGTGTAATATAAATGTTTGTAGGCTCTGTAAGAGTTTTTTACTTCACCTTTGACGTTCCTTGCATTTAACATGTTTCTGAAGTAGTACATTGTTCCCCTGTCCCTTGATGACTGTGTGTTGTAAGTGAGTCTGTGAATTGCCTGAAAAAAATGCATGTATCATTTCTACTCTTATATGCAGTGCAAAGTTATTTCATGTGTCAGTGAAATACTCCTAGTATAACCCTTCTTGACAAAACATTTTATTACAACTATATCTGTCAGTCTTTAATGCGCGACTTAAATATTTTCTCTGTAGACTCGCTTAACACGGAAACAACCTTTAAGGAGAGCAGTCAAATATCTTCTAAGGAAACTACATTTCTCTATGTGATGACTGAACATAAGATTTTCTCTTTTTATGCTTATTCAGCTGCACCAATGTGGCTCCTTATCATTATATATGCTCTTCCATTGCGATGTTTAAGTACATGGAAGCAATGGCAAACAAAAAGCATCTCACCTCTAGAAAATTCATCAAACGATGAAAGTCTTCAATTTTGGAAATGAAGCCTTCTAGGCGATCAAGATCAGTGTCTCCATTGCTCATGGCTGTCTGAGCAACTTGAATGCGCTCATCTGTGAGTCTGTCCCCTGTTACAGAGAAGTCCATATTTAATACATATAAGTAAGCTATCAATAACAAGGACTGTTTCTGGAATAAGAACTTCTGGAATTCATGAAACTTGCGTTCATATTGAAAATACATAGAAATATATCCGTTACTATAGGACACATTTTCTTAACTCCAGAGTCTTAACATCTCTCTCATAAGAAACTAACTAGCAAATGGACTTAACAGTAAAAATATATACTATTGCAGTAAACTGGGCTTTCTGTCAAATGAAGCTCTAAGTTGTAAAACTATTCTGACATGTAACTAGAAAATCAAGAGATTCAAGTTAGTGAATCAGGTTTAGATATTGATCTGTACAAATGCAACTGACAGCTAAAATATCAATATTACCTCCAAAAAACACTTCCTCAATAACCTGTCCATCTTGTTGTGGAACATACTTCTGTGACAAATACTTCATGAGTTTAATTACTTCCTGTGTCTTCTTCTCATCACAGTCAAACAACCCCAGGGAATACTGAAATGTCATAATTATGACACCCCATTAGGATACTGTGTAATTACAAATAAACCTGAACTAGTTGAAAGAGATTACAGTGTAAATAACTACAGCAGACACTGACCAGATGATATCCCCCTCTCTGCCTAAATAAAAGCACATTTGTAGCTTCCAAAAACTGGCCTATTACTGCTGTCCAGGGGAGTGTCTTACAAGACTTAGTATGCCCTACATTAAAATCTTATCATTAAGTCTGATCTTCCAATTTTTTTTTGTTTAACTTGATAAGATAAAGCTGCTGTAAGAAACTAACAACAAAAATACTTAAAAAACAAAACTGTCCACCATGCAAGTTTGATCCTTGTATGAGGCATACGTATACATGCCTGCCACAATGAAATTGTAAATTTCCTAACTGAATCAATTGTAATCATGTTTTCAGTACCTGCGAAGTTTTCATTCCAGCATAAACAGAGTAACGATGATTCAAATGATCTGGATATATCTTTCCTATGAGGTTGTTCAACTGTGAATTGTTCTCTATGACCGACTGAGCAACAATAAACGTTAGCTCTTCACGAAGTAAACCTATATCGTCCATTGACGGAATGAAATTGACAGGTTCTAAATTGTCTACAGACTGCAGCCCACTTGTATCATCATCTTTTGCCACAACAATCCTATCTATGATGCCTATGATAACAGAAATAAACAAAATAACAGTATAATTAGGAGAAAATTAATGTGTTTGTCCGCTAAAGAGCAAGTTTATTTTAAGTAGAGTAAGTTTTAAGAAAACCTTCTTTAAAAGACATTAATCACTCTCAACACTCCATGTTTCATTTAATATTAAAAGATACAAGCATTTTTAAAGACTGATTCAATTAAATCCCAAATATGTTTTAGTGAATTACATATTTATCATTAATTCAGGATACTTACTAGAAATATGTTAAGAGGACGTGAAAGCCCTAGCTGAGAGCCTGTATTTTATTTTTATACACTAAACGATAAGAAGAGTGCAATTTGAAGCCTTACAGACTTCACTGGGTTCTTATATTTGTCAAAAACATGTACATTGAAGTAAAAACAAATTTCAGATTCCAAAAAATTAAAAGATTTTAGAAAAGTGAGCATTTATTACCTATTACATTGAACAGATGTAGCGACTGAACATTTTGCTGTGAAGTCCGGTATGATGGGATGATATTTTTATCCCAGTTGTCACCTACAAGCTGGTATGTTTTGCTTCCTCCTTTACTCCATTCGTCTTTGACTTTTAGCAGTTCAGCGTCAAGGTTGTCCTGCCACGACTGTAGTTTGTTACTTGCTGTCTTAGGAACAACACAGATACCCACTTTGGCCAGACGTTCTATGTCCTATAATTTAACATGCAAAATAATTATTTAAAGTTTCTGTAAGTTGGTCAACAAAATTACTTAAACTTAACTGCTGAAGTTTAATATTTTAAATGTCCAACAACAGAGAATTAGAAGGCTTACTTAATCAATTTGAAATTATTAATAATCGATTATATCTAAAATGACCACTTATATCATCTATAGTCAGTAACTTACTCGGTGAGTACATCCACCATGGAGCAACACCATTCCATTTAGGTACTGCATGGTTGTCATTTCACGATTCCGTCCATGTAGTACTATGCCAATTGCGAACAGAATATGATTCAACTCTTTACTTGGGACTGACACTGGAATGCTGGAAACCATGGCTGACACAATATGAAGTGTATTTGGTGCGCCTAGAAACACCTGCTGGTGCATTTTGTCCCAGCTAAACTCAAAGATTCCTTCATAGGTTTTATCACGAAGCATAAAGTCAGATTGTCTCCTACACAAATCTGCACACTCTGACTGTACAATCATTCCAGCACAGGCAGCAACCTCAACTGGGCAGGATGCCTTAAGAATGTTCAAGAGTCCTTTTTCAACATTTCTGTCTGCATGTATAACCTTACACATTTTTATAAATGCTTGATTGGTAATGTTGGCTGTTTTTACTCCACTATTGTAGTGTATGAGTATCTACAATGTTAGAGAAAGATGTCAGAAAGCATTTTTATTTATTTGATTTATTATGTAATTCTTAAATAATAAAGATTCATTCAAAATTCTTAAATCCAACTTTTTTTAATAAAATAATGTATTTTCATAAAACAAGTAATGAATACTGCATATATTGTTTACTTATATAATTTTATAGTTAATAGTCAATAATAGCCAACTTGCACTTTACAAAGAGTAAATATGACAAAGAAAATGATGTATAATAAAGAACTTACAACCACACTTTCTCCAGTAATATAAGTTTCAGGAATGGTACTGTACTTGAACTTTTAGAAAAGTTTTCTGCAGAAAAATAACAATAACAGTAACAGTAACAATAATAACCTCTTACCACTGCAACTTCTGAAATATATTGATATATTTTTTGTGAATAGCAACATTCAACATATCAGTAGGAACATGCATGCAAAACAAATTTAACTCAATCAACTTGAACAGAAAGGAACAGTACTGATATATTATAGCATGTCAGACTTTAAAGTCCCAGCAGAACTTCAAATATTATATTACAAGTAGTACTTTATTTTTATCTTGATTCTACAAAGACTGACTCACCAAAACAGTTTAAGCCAAATAACAAGTACAAATATTTAACAAAGTAAAAACAGGATCCTGCAAATAGTATGAAACTCTTTCGTGCAACTCTTTTTAAACTCTTGAATGAAAGAAAGCAAAGAATAGTATACTATCCAGTAATATATATTGCACACAGAACAAAAGTCTATCATCAATTAAGCTGTATGTTTTTTCTCAATCATAAAATTCTTATTAAATTATTAAAATTTATGTTATCCTGGGACTTTTTTGTTATTCAATTGCAAGCCTGTGGAGTATTTCTATTAGTCAAATCCTAGATCAAATTCATTGATGGGTCCCCTATATGAGAAGAATTTTTATCTTAAACAAACTGTCCTACCACAAAGGCAAACATCTTAATAACAATGCCAGATATTCAAATATTGATGTTTCTTTAAGTAGATCACCTCTTGTATAACAACTTTAAAGTCTACTTATACTTAAACTTACAAAGTAACTATGTTGTTTATAATACCACTACATCAGTAGAGCTGGGTATGGGTCCTTAAAAGCGTATCACGATATTACAATATTTCATGCTGTATCACGATAGGTATCGCAATATATATAAATGGTAAATTTACAGAAAAACATTACAAATTAACATTTATATAATGCCTTGGGTAATAATACAGATAGTAGCTCACAGTGTAGTTTCACATTTCAAATAATTTGTTCTGTTTTAGCAGTGTTGAAACTGTTAATGCATGTATAAAAATATAAATATGTATGTGTTCACAGTTAATAATATTACAAGATTGACCAGCATTAAGACATAAATAACACTTTACCACAATGTATGAACTTTTTTTACAATAATAAACATAAAGTTCAGCTATTTAAGCTTAACCCAATATATCGGTATGCTGAAAAAATATTGTGATATTTATATTGTCCAGCTGATATGGCGATAAACCGATAAAACCTCCCAGCTCTATATATCAGTACTGTTAAAGGGAAAGAAACATGCAATTTAGTAACATGTGAAACATGAAATTAATTTTATACCTCTACTTTAGGAGAATCATTTGTTGAAAAAAGTGATTTCTTGGCCTTGGTAACTACTTCTTTGCCACCAAACTCTTCTTCTGTGATATTTTAAAAAGATATATAAATTATAATGAATGTAAGATATTTTTTCAATATATATCTCAGTCACATGTACATATACAATAATAATCATTTTAATGCACTTACTATACAAATAAAAAATATAAGTTTTGACAAAATTAAGTAAGTAAAATGTCAGTATTGTTTACATCTTCTTAATGTACAGATACAGAGTAAAATAACTGATTAAAACATAATGGGTTTTGATTAGATGTCAAAAGATAGTTAAGTTGAGGGTTAAATCTGACCTTTGGCTATTAATAATTTAAGGAGTCAGCAAAATTTCATACTACGACTAATTCACAAATTTGATCCAATGGTACAAATTCTCAAGAGTCAGAATGCTTATTTTACTAATTTCAAGAGTTACAATACCATTTAAAGGGTCAAATGAAAGCTCATGAAAAATGCTGCTAAACGCCCCAAAATGAACTTTATGGGCAATACGTTTTGGACTTTACTGTTCACAGTTCAGATCAGAAGCTTAAATTATTTAAATTAATTTATAAAATGATGCATAGCATTATTCATGTTATTGCTGAACACTTATAAACAAAAACACAAAATTATTGACAGTGGTAGAGATTTCACATTGCCAGGTACTAGGTAGTACCAAACAGATGTAACAGCAGCCAGATGCCCTTTTGTGTTACATTAACAAGTAGATTTTCTTTGAGAATCATTTAAGCAAACAGAAATGAAGTGCATAGCTAAAATTTTAAATTAAAGTGAACTTTTGAACAGGAACTACTACAAGTCTATGAATCACAATCAGACATACACAAACTGTAAAAAAGATAAATTATACCATTTCTACAACAAATGACCTTCCATAGTGACAGGACAAAAGAGAATAATTATTAAGTTTACAAACCTGAACAGACCAAAGGTATTGGCATCTTCTGGCTACTTGGCAGTATAAGTGGACAATGTTGAGGAATACTGGTACGTGTACTAACCTGTCAAGTAGAAATTAAAAATTGATAGAAATTAAAAATTGATACAAAGTAGCTATACGTGTTAGAGCAGGAAGGTGTGTTCATGGCATCCTTTAATACCTGGCCTCAAAATTCTGATCAAGAAAAAACTTTCAAATGCTTTCAGGTTTAAATGCATCTTCTTTCCATGATAGTATTATACAAATTACAACTGTTCAGTTAAACAAAACTTTCATTATTATATGCATGCTTATATTGTTTTAACTGGCCAAACATACATTTCAATTGCATACTTCTGTAGTTGATCAGTGTAGTTTTGTGTCTTAACTTACACACCTGATCTTGAAATTGTGAGGGTGTTTGGTACATTATAGTAACATATATGTGTACATGATAAAAAATATAGTTTACCAATTTACAGAACATGTAAACCAAAAGAACAAGTGTACACAGCTGAAGGAATATCATTGACCATCCTTTCAAATGTCAATAATTTAGGGGGTACGGGAAAGATGCTGATATTAATAATCACAAAATAACTGCCATCGTTCAATCAACGGTCATGTTTTACATGTATGTACATTATTTTTATAAGCCATTGAAAGAGAGATATCTTTTGTTCAGTAGTGCCACATCAAATGTCATTGTGAACAAAAAAATCATAAATATATATTTTGGCCTGAAAAAAGTGAATCATATAAAATAACAAACAGGTGATTAATTATTACTGAATCCAAATTGAAATCCAGCAAGGAAATTATCAACATAATTTAGCACACTCACTATTTGTAAAGACTTTAGTTCGGCTGCTGATTTCAGTGATGTTTTCTTCCATATCGACACACTAGGTGAAAATACCTTCTTCATTGGAGGATTTGCAGGTGACCGAAGTAAACGTTTCACACTTATTTCTTTCTGTGTTCCTCTTGTTTTTGCATACATGTCTCTTATTGTTTGCTTATTTTTCTTCAGATCTTTTTCTGTCTTGATTATGCTTTGGATTTTCCTATAGCAATTTAAACAAACAGCACGACTGGTATCCTCACTGGCCGTAGTGTCACTGGAGATTTCTGGTAGAACAACTTTTATTTCTTCGATTTTCTGCTCTGTTAATGAACTTAATCTCAGCTTTTTATTAGCGTTCACGTTATGTTTCAACTTTCTTCCAGACGATGTTATTTCAATATTAATAAACGGTAAATTACAAATAAAACATTTGTCCACAACTTTAGTCTGCTTTTTTGGAGTAATCCTGATTAATTCGGCCATTGTAGAATTTGTATGTCGTAGGTTACATATGTGGTCTGGTTTATTGGTCCTGAAAGAAGGAATAACACGCTATGCATTGAACATTTAATAAATATTTCGTGCGTCTTCACGCGACGAAAGCAAAACGGCAAGTGCTTGACCACAAGTACAAAACATAAACTATAAAATGATACAAAACATGATAGTCAACAGCAAATGGCATAAAGAACACAATGCAAATATTTACCTGAAAGAAGGAATAACACGCTATGCATTGAACATTTAATAAATATTTCGTGCGTCTTCACGCGACGAAAGCAAAACGGCAAGTGCGTGAGTGCAGTGAACTATGGTATGGTCGTATATAAAAAAACATATATGACCGTACCATTCCGGACTGGAACAAAGTTAATGACGATGATGTTAATGATAGATGATGTACAAGTGGCCAAATATATAAAGTATGATAAATAATAATATAATAAAGTCGCCCTGCGACATTCTCCCCCTCACCGAAAAATGCCGTCCCGACATTTCAAGAACTAACTACAATGCTACAGCATATTTCTATAAATACAACTACTTAATCAACAGCAATGCCAGAAGGACACAATTACAAAGATGCGCGCTAGCAGACCATCATGTAATACAATTACTCACATCTTAATATTACAACACTATAAAAACAATACTAATACTTATTCAACCTGTATATTGTAGTTCCATCAGAACACAATATCCACAGAAACTGAATCAAAGTACTAGATACAATAGCATAATAAAATCCTATTCAGATATCAGTTTTGAACATCTGATAAACGCAAAATTTACAATTGAGATAACTTATAAATTAAGTATAAAATAGCTATGCTGAGCATTAGCTACAAATCATCCAACATAAATTTCACACTAATACAATTGTATATATATAATACCATTCAGATATCAGCTTTGAAAATCAGAATGTGAAGTGATAAATTACTAATGCAAAATCTATTAAGGAATTGCACTAACAAACCCAAGTGTATAATAGCTATGCTGAGCAAAAGCTATAATAAATAATATAAATGCAAGCGCTAATTACTACACCAACGTCACAGTATCCACTGATTTACTTAGTCAACATGAGGAATATACTAACTTGTAACCCAGTCATTGGTATTTAACCATTCTGGTTTACGTTTAACTCTTTGAGTCCTGGGTGCAAACTCAATAGCAGTAGGATTCAGACTTGACTGTCTCCTTTGGGGGATTACATATCTATTTGTGGTTGCCGGCACCGAAGAGGCACAGGAAGGCTGAGGAGGCGCACAGTCAGGTAGAGACTGACCACTGGGTACTATCTCTGCAGATGTCCCTTTGTCAGTCTGAACCGGCTGATCCGCGTCCTCAGCAATTCCCCTTAACTGCCTCCTATCTACCGGCAAACCTGTAATAGACAATAACAAATTTCTATGGAGGGTTTTTACACCACACCTCCCTTGTTCTTTCTTTACTTGAAACACAGGAACGCTCAAATCTGGCTGAGATACAACAACATGGATGTCCCTGTTCCACCGGTCCGCCAACTTGTTTTTACCTTTCAGGCCAACATTGCGAACTAATACCTTGTCACCAGGGACAAGTTTGACATTTCTGACTCTAAGGTCATAACGACGTTTATGACGTTCGGACTGACGTTTCGATTCCCGGCTGGCCGCTCGATATGCGAAGTCAAGTCGTTTTTTCAAGTTATCAACATATTCAGAATGTTTTTCATTGGTTTTTTTATCAGGCTTAATACCCAGAAATGCGTCTATGCACAATCTCGGATGTCTACCAAACATTAAATAGTGAGGGGTCAGACCTGTACTTTCGTGTCTGGTCGAGTTATATGCATGGACGAGAGTGGGAATGTAATTTTTCCAATTACTTTTTTGTTCCTCCTCCAAAGTCCCCAACATGTTTAACAATGTTTGATTGAACCTTTCGGCCATACCATTACCCTGAGGATGATATGGAGTTGTGCGTGATTTGCCAACATTGGCAATCCTACACAACTCCGATATCACCGCTCCCTCAAAATTCCTGCCCTGGTCACTGTGTAGACGAACCGGAAATCCATAGTGAACAATGAAGTTTTCAAACAAAACCTTTGCCGTGGTGCGGGCTGTTTGATTTCTGGTTGGGATAGCCTGAGCGAAACGAGTAAAATGGTCAGTTATGACCAAAATATTTTCAAATCCGCCAGAGGACATTTCCAACGACAAGAAATCCATACAGACAAGCTCCAACGGGTAAGTAGAAATTATTGGAACTAATGGTGCTGAAACAAAACACTTAGATTTCCTACACAAACACCTAGAACAATTCCTCACTCTACTGTCAACATAACCGTCAATACCAGGCCAAAAGAACCTGGATTTTAACAAACTGGATGTTCTGTCTCTACCCTGATGACCAGCTTCATCATGTAGACCAGAGAATGCAATGTCTCGATAAACATCTGGTAAGATAAGCTGATCTACAGGATTACCAGACAGAACACCCTTCCTAAACAACACTCCTTCTTTAAAGAAAAGATTTTTCCATTCTTTGAGAAATTTCCTAACCTCACTATCCTCTAGGGCACAAAGCCTTTTCGTTGGCCTGTGACCCCTTCGGACCAACTCAACCACTCGGACCAGGACAGGATCCCTACTCTGTTCCACTACCCAATCGACACAACTGAATTCAGAGACCACAGGTTCATCCCTGTCAGCAATATCCAGCACAGCCTGTGAGTGTGACATACATTCTATAGCAGGTAATTCCTGTGGAGAAGCCAAAGTGCCTATGCATATAGCCTTAACCACATCCGGAAAAATTACTGCGGAAGTCATGGGCAAGCGGGAGAGTGCATCCGCATCAACATTGGACCTACCACTCCTGTACACGATTTCAAAATTGAAATTGGCTAATTCAGCTAACCATCTGTGAGATGTAGCGTCCAACTTAGCTGTGGACAGGACGTAGGTTAGGGGGTTATTATCCGTACGGACTTGAAAAGAATTTCCGTACAGGTAATCCTTAAACTTGTCTGTAACAGCCCACTTCAAAGCAAGGAACTCAAGCTTATGAGCCGGGTAATTCCTTTCTGTAGGTCTTAACCCTCGGCTTGCATAAGCTATCACGCGTTCCTTGCCATCATCGAGCTGATACAAGACAGCCCCCAAACCTACGCCACTAGCATCTACATTTAATAAAAATGGCCGCTTGAAATCAGCATAAGCTAAAACAGGTGGGGTTACAAGGCGGCCAATAAGCGATACAAATGCATGTTGCTGGGCCGCCCCCCAAATCCAAGGAGTTTTGTTCTTCTTCGATTTGCTGGCTTTGGTCGTGGGATGGCCTATCAGTAGGTCATTCAATGGCTTAGCCAACTGAGAAAAGCCCTTTACAAACCGCCTGTAATAGCCAGCAAATCCCAAGAAGGACCTCAACTCCTTAATTGATTTGGGAACCGGCCATTTTTTCAACACAGCAATCTTTTCAGGATCCGTTTCTACCCCCTTTTCTCCAACCACATGACCTAAGTACTTTACGCTCGTTTTGAAAAATTCACATTTAGAACCTTTTAACTTCAGACCAGCCTGCTCTAACCGCTGAAAAACAGAGCTGAGCCTCTCAAAATGCTCATCCTTGGACTTAGAATACACAATTATATCATCCAAGTAGATCAGACATTCCCTAAGGTTCAAGTCACCCATAGCACGCTCCATCAATCTTTGGAAGGTAGCAGGTGCATTGGTAAGTCCAAAGCCCATGCGATTGCACTCGAAAAAACCTAAAGGACCAACAGAAAAAGCAGTTTTGGGCTTATCTTCCTCCTTCATGGCAACTTGCCAGTACCCCGACCTTAAATCAAGTTTAGAAAAGTACTTTGCCCCAATTAAGCTATCTATGGATTCCTCAATACGAGGTAAATCATAGGAATCCTTGACAGTACGGCTGTTAAGTTTGCGATAATCAATGCAAAATCTTAATGAACCATCTTTCTTCCTAACAAGAACCACATTTGAAGAAAACGGACTACTTGAAGGTCTAATAGCACCAGCCTCTAACATGTCCTTCAGATGCTCTCGGACTTCTTCATACATGCCAGGTGGTATACGCCGATAATGATCCTTAAATGGTGTAGGATCTGTCAAGTTGATACGATGTTCAACAATATCAGTGCAACCAAGATCTGTCGGACTGGCAGAGAAAATATGTCTCCAACTGGAAAAAAACTCCTTGGCCTTGGTACCCTCATCTGCTGTTAATACATCAGCAGGAACTGAAATACCAAGATCTGCAAGGGACTTCTCACCAGTGGAGGGCCGGGTTGCCAAACCTTCAAACGGGTCTATACTTCTAACAACATTAACATCCTGAAGGCGACAAACAAGGGCATTAGGTTTTATAATAACTGGCTGAGCAGACATATTACACATTTTGACATTGACTCGGCAGAACGAACGATTTGAGTTTACGTGTACCAAACTCGGGTATACTGCCAGAGAAGAAGAATTTTCCAAACTTTCAGTAACTGCAGTGGACATACTTCCAACGTTTCTAACTTTTCCAGTCACAACCTTCGTAGAAAAAGGAGGAATCTGGACATTTGTATCATTGAAACTTTTAACTGATAAACAGTTAACTGAAGGAAGACAAGACAATACATTACACCACTCTTCAGGGAAGTGTCCACTATTTGAGTTTGATTTTAAAAAGTTAAGTACATTAGTACCAACAATAACTGGCACTTTACAGGAATACTTAGTATCAGGAGTCACCAACAATGGTACAGAAACAGGATCTAACTCAACCCCAGGAATCTTAATGTCCATGACAACATATCCAATATAAGGGACTGAAGAGCCATTGGCACAAGATATGTTAATACTAAAATCAGACAACTCAAACAATTCAGGCCTAGGATTTAATGATAAATAAAAAGCCTCGCTAATTGAGGACACCATACTTCCAGAATCCAAAAGACCCTTACACTTAATCTGATCTAATTCCAAAGTTACTTCAGTTGCCTTACCAATCAAAGGGGCAATTTTTGGGCTTTTAAACTGAGTATGACCACTTGTTTGCCCATCACAAGAGGTCACATCTAGTTTAAAGCTTTCTTAAACTGTGTGGACCCGGGAGTAACCTGTCGTGGTTTCTCTTGGCCGCTCTTCAAAGTTTGCACATCCTTTTCTAATGAGCCAACTTTGGCTACCAGCTGACCCATCTGCTGAGTCAGCTGTTGCATCTCTTGCAACATCTTGCTCTCGACAGACGACATCAGCTGGGCAGCAGGCTCAACCTTTTTGTTGGCCTTGAAAGTTTTGCTCATGGCTTCGGAGTTAGTCGAAACAGCTACAACAGGGCTGGTAGGGGCTGCCTTCATGTCCTGTTCCATCTGTCTCAACTCCCTCCTCAGCACCCCATAATCATGGATTGTTTCATATTTATAACGGGATACATTTCTTAGCTCCTTATCCTTCAATCCTGACCACAGTCTACTGCAGAGCATCTCATTCTTAGTCGCCTGATCAAACTTCAGGTTAGACCTTGTCAGAAGCTGCTCCAGCCGCAAACTGTAGTCAGCGATTGACTCAGATGACTCCTGTTTAGCACAATAAAATTTCTGCTTTAAGGCCTCACAGTTAGCTACATTACCATAAATGCATTCTAACTCCTGTACCACACTCTGGACAGAGGCATTTTCTCCTAAATGTAGTAATACCACCCTTGCCTTTCCCTTGAGACTCCCACGAACAGCCTCAAATATTACATGCTCAGGATATACTCCATTCCTCAACAGACACTTAACCTCATACTGCCACAGATCAAAGGCACTATCATCCTTATCCTCCCCTGAAAAGGTAGGTAGCTTTGGTAACCTCATAGGTTGGTACCCATAAGATCGTCCAAAACCACAGTCAGTGTAGGCCAAGGATGACTGCCTCATCGGGGGCAGCGGAGTAGGGGGGGGAGGAACGGAGGGAGGATCCTCATAACACTGTCTGGCAGAAGAACGTGGGTTACTGTTCCTAACCCCTCTATGATGGTCCAGAGGAGTTCCTGGAATATAGCTACCAGTACTGTTTAACCTATGGGCCTCATAGTATTCCTTTTCAGGAGTATTGTAGGTGAGGTTAGGGGGGGCTGGAGTCTCTGACTCCACCCGGTACAAATGGAATCTGCCAGACCGCTGAATAAGTTCCGCGTAACGTTCTAATTCCTCATCAGTATAATGATCTACCGGTTGTTCTGAGGCCATCCCTGACAATCAATTAAAAGTCCCCCAATAAAAATATGACAAATTACAAATTGTCCAATTAATAATAAACAAGGAGTCAACTGAGTAACCACGTTAGTGTTATTGATCAAAAATGCCTATAATTAAAATAGGTGAACATAAAATACAAATACAAAGAATAATCCAACAATGCAATAAATCAACCAGACACTATAAGAGCAAGGTACTGAGTATCAAAAAAAGGATTTGACAATTACACACTGATTACGACTTAACAATTGGATTATGATTTATAATCTAGGTTAAATAGGGGCATCTGTAATATAATACCTGCAAAATAACAAATAAATCAGGACTGATTGTGATAATGGTTTAGTCACACAATAAATTAATTACCTTTCCTTTCCATGGAATTCATCTAACGTGTAATTCAAAACTGTCTTTGTCCACACAAAATACGCTGAAAATAAGTTGTACAAATAATGGTGCCAATAATACTAAATTGTGATTTCACTATGCATCAGTTACCAAGTAGACCCGAGTGTTAATTGATTACATCAAAATGCCAGCTCGCATCCCTGCACCCCGCATACCCTAATGGCACCACTGCTGATAACTACTATATGTGAGACTACAACCACTATACTACAGTACTTCAACTCAGATATACTATTATGAAATGTCAGAATGACCTAGTAAATCCACTATGGATTTATGCTTTTTTTTTTTTTTTTTTTTTTTTTTTCAAATATACTAATACAATAAATATATAATACAATAATGGATGGGGATGTATCAATATTATACAGGTCTGTTAATATTAATGGCAAATGTGTTAGTCTTACCGATGACAATACTGTTAGTGATGATGATGTTACGTGCAAGCAAAGCTGTTAATCATTCCATTACTCCAGTGCTGTGACCATTACTTCATCATTTTCACACTAAACAATAACAATTATTCCTGTAATAGTAAAAAATAATATTCATAAAATGTGAACATAAAAATACTACAAATCATACAATTTCAAAATAATTGATACTACAAAAACATCAACACAAACTAAAGTTAATCGCTCTTTGAAGTGTCAACTGATGTAAACTCCGGCTCCAACGTTGATACACAGTTAATTGACGCGTATAAATCCAACGATGAATATTTATCAGTTTATAGAGCTCTTACACAAAAGAACACAACACAATGTGTGCACACTAAAGTTTGTCGACAATTTATACACCCAAAACTAATAATAATGAAAAATTTCACCCCACGGATACCATACTCTTCACTGTCATCTATACATTCCTCGGGAAACACCCACGTGCTGAGGAATTCCACGTGACGTCACAGCCCAAGGTTATAAACGATAACGTTCGCTTACTGGTGATAAACACGCATACACATACAATTCAATGAAACCATTTCTCCACAAGTCCCACGTTGGGCGCCAATGTCGTAGGTTACATATGTGGTCTGGTTTATTGGTCCTGAAAGAAGGAATAACACGCTATGCATTGAACATTTAATAAATATTTCGTGCGTCTTCACGCGACGAAAGCAAAACGGCAAGTGCTTGACCACAAGTACAAAACATAAACTATAAAATGATACAAAACATGATAGTCAACAGCAAATGGCATAAAGAACACAATGCAAATATTTACCTGAAAGAAGGAATAACACGCTATGCATTGAACATTTAATAAATATTTCGTGCGTCTTCACGCGACGAAAGCAAAACGGCAAGTGCGTGAGTGCAGTGAACTATGGTATGGTCGTATATAAAAAAACATATATGACCGTACCATTCCGGACTGGAACAAAGTTAATGACGATGATGTTAATGATAGATGATGTACAAGTGGCCAAATATATAAAGTATGATAAATAATAATATAATAAAGTCGCCCTGCGACATGTAGTACAGATACTTTGATATAAACGCACTGTTGATTATAACTCACATGGGCGCTGCCATTATAATTTGGCGCGTAAGATGTACGTGTTCGTGATAACTACCGCGTTTAAAAATAGAATAAAATCGCTTTCAGAATTCTGAAAGCAAGGCGACGATTGGCTAATGGGAAAGGTCGCCTGAGGTGACCTTCTATAGGTCGTCTTCAGATCCTCATAGCGTAGCGGGTTTGGGGATATGATTTTAATCAGATTGTGTCTCATTTAAGTTAAAACTAAAAAAAGATAAACGAATCGTGAACATCCGATGAAATCTGGTCACTCGTGGATCGCATACTTAGTAAGTTCATTTTTGTTTATTTTGAATTACAAACAAATGTTATCATAGTATAGTTTCTGTTTTTGTTGATTTTGTTGTTGTTTATCAAGAATTCTTTGTAGTGTTCTGTTGTTGTTTCAAATTTTCAAGTACATGTTTATCATTTACAACATCAATAGCTTGTAATCAAATTAAAAACTAGAGAATATAATTAGGCTATAGAAAAATAGTCGAAAGCTTTTCCAGTTGTTTCCCTGTAATGCACACGTTCGTATTATCACCCCGGGTGATACGGTTCGTCCATAGTATATTTTTGTACTTTGAATTTTGCTGCTAAGAAGTTTAGGGTCGGTGTTAAAGAAATAGGATCCGCTGGGTTAAATTAAAAACGACTTATTTTCTGGACTTATGAAAATAATTGTGATATTCCTGCTGTATAATATTATGTTAATTTTCCCGTCTCTTTTTTGGATGTCTATAATTCCATTTAACATTCCTTAAAACAAGTTAACATTGCGCAATACTATGCAATGTATGTCAATTTCCATTGAACTTACTTTGATAAATACATATCACGCGCTTAAAATTAACGTTAAATATTATTATTATATTTAATACGCGTGATATAAGTGTGTCAAGTTACATAAATAATCCATTTGGTCGCGCAAGGTATAAATACATCTGACGCCAGACTACCGGAACTAAATACAGATATCATTTTCTGAAAACCATAGTCGATTACATTATAATAGTGATTCGGGGGCGTAATCTGGTATGCACGCTTGCGCACGCGCGTAACATCGCTTTGAAAAGTGAAAATATGAACACAAGCGTAGCCAAAATTTATCTATGTCGATAGCTATAATGGCTATCGACATCATTTTAGTTCTAATTTTGAACATTTTCCCGGACACCCAACAGCAGGAGTAGGAGGTTAACACCACCACAACTTCCATTCAATGCTGGCTACGCCACTCGATTATATAAGAATTATTGATGACAACTGAATATTGCACCTTAAAATAGATATTAACATTAGATAATACGGTTTAAAGTGATCATTTAGTTTCTGATCCATGCTATAGTTACAACATTCGGCTAATATAAGGTATTAAGTTAAATATTACCTATAAACAAAATGGACTATGATTAGCTCTCAGGAGACACGTGAAGGCCTACACCTCTTGTTCAAGATTTACACTTTACACTTTTTGGGAAATTCTTGTTAGATAAAAAGTGTTTTTTTTTTATTTTCTAGCTACACATGTACGAAGGCTTCAATAATGAATGTTTTTTTCTTTTCATGTTGATAGGTGATTGCCCTGATACTATTTGAACATGAGCGACGCTTCTCACGAATTCTCGCAAATTTTGGAATCATGTCACAAGAAAGAAATCGGCGGAGTCCATGGATGTCCTTCCATACGTTCTTGTCCGAACTGCAAGGAGGCCATTGAACACGAATCTGCGTGTAATAACATGCAGTGTTTAAGCTGCAAGAAACATTTCTGTTTTATATGTTTGGTTCCAGCCAATGCTGGAGGAAGCCTCGAGTGCAAAATGCCCCACAAGGTGGCGCCAGTTCAGAAAGTAAGCACGTGACCAACTTGAGCGCCATCTACACTTGAAATGACATTACATAAACACAATACATTTACATGAATAAATGTATTATTAATTTTTATGTTGATATTTGGTGGAATATTTTTCATGTTCTGTTGTCAACAACTGTTCATTTTGTCAGTTTTAATGTTACCTGGTGAACCAGTTCAATGTCATCAGTCAGTTACGTGTTCAAAATTATGTGATATCATATAACTTTACTCAAATACTTTTTGAAACTTTTTCAATAAACATTGCTTATACATATACATGAATCATTATTTGTTCTTTCTGTCCTCATACGAACCAATATGTACACCCAGCTCACACGTTACCCACATATTGAACCTATGTATTACATCGCGCTTTCAGGAACGAAAACAGTTTAACCACTGAACTGTAAAAACATGACAAATCGGTCATGATCATGACGTCATGCAACTCAATTTTATATACATGTAATTAATGTAATGAAAATGTACAAATAACCACATAATTATTATATAGTGTGCTAAGACGTTACTATTAGCTTGATGAGGCAGCCGCTTTTTTTAGCTTATGCATTAACAATTCAAAATGTGACAAAATTACTTGCCTTGAAACTCACTAATACATCTGTTGAAATAATCGTTGTATGAGTATGCATTTAAAGTAGATCCATACAACATGATGGTCTGGTTATATAATTAATCAATATTTCTGGACAAAGGATTTCGTACACACCGATTGCTGCAAGTGGTTGTCTATCATATGATTGTTGAATGAATAAGGTTCATATAATTACAATAATCATGTTTATTCAATATGGAAACTAATCAATAGATCTGATGGCAGTTTGAACGAATCAAATAGTACTACATGTATATTAAGCTGACTCTCAATTCCTTTGACAAGTCTTTTCTGTCTAGCTATAATTGGTATATGCCTATTCGAGTTACTTACTAATTTACACTAGTGAAAAATTCTAAGAAAAATTCAAACAGTAATCCGTTTTAAATATATATGTATTAATATCATCCTGAATCTGTTCAATTTTATTAAGAGCATTTCAATGATGTTAAACCCTTGTATACGAATTTCATTTGATAAATATTAGAATTCACCCTATATTTTGATATAAGAAAAGAACATAATATTGTTAATACTATTGGAAAAAATAATAACTTTAAAATTTACTGAAAATGTGTCTTCTGAAAACTGCGGAATAAAACAAACTAATCAAAATATACAATGTATTTACATAAGTTTAAAATGTAGAGATAACAAATATACATTTTTATGCCCCCGTATCGCTGGATGGGGGCATATTGTTCTTGGCCTGTCTAGTCTGTTTGTACCAAACTTTAACTTTGCCTATAAAATCAGAACGCTTCCACATACAGTCATCAAACTTAATATGTTGGTTCCTCATGACAACCTCTACATGACATGTGCATTTTAAGGTCTGTAAGTGAAGGACACCCGGAGGAGGCAATGTATTTTAAAGACACATCTTGTTGTATTAGGTAACACTTTCTCACTATTGAATGTCGAATATTTCCCCTTTGTTTTTTCAGTATAATATATTTTTATGTGTTTAACACGATATTGTGTGCTATTACATGTATATTATGAACTTATTAATACAATATATTACTTTGATATACATGTACATGTATTTACAATATAAGTTTATGTTTCAAACTTGTTAAATAAAAAAGGATACAACTTGTACATGCATTTGCAAAGAAATGTGTTTTGATATAGGGCTAACCATAATCACTAATTTAATTGTGTTTAGTAAATTATGAACTGTCGACAGATTATGTATGACAACGATAAATCCAAAGCACATTGTATTCGTACATTTATTAGAACGGTTTCCTGTGAGATTTTTATAAGTACAAAATGTCAATCTCTACCCAGAGTTGTCGTTCCTTTCCAATCCACACATACGAGGTTAGTGTGAGCGTAGCAGGAACGACAACTCTGGGTAGAGATTGACAAAATGTATGTCATTTAATGCATCCGAAACCCTAGAATCGCTTCAACGCTTACGACAAGTTTACTAACGAATCATACATAAAGGTGACATTTTAACGACATTCGTGGAGTATGGCATGACCAACGTTGCAATATTCTATTGTCATTTTGTTGAGTGAATATTTTTTTAGAATAAATACATTTTTTTATTTACAGAACAGTAACTGTTATTTTTTTGGAACAAATATTTTATTTTAAAAAACATAAATATATTTTGAGTGAATGAATACATTTGATATAGAATAGTGCAACGTTTTTCATGAAGTGGAGCCATGGTTTTTATTTGTTAATATACAATGTAGTGAATGTACCACAACTTAAATAAACCACAGTACAGTCTAGATTTTAAGGACATTATCTAACCGTTTCCACAATTTTACTATTAAACATATAGGCAAAATGAAAACGCATAAACAGAATATTATAAACTTCGCATGATCATAGCATATCTGCCCTTGAAAGTGACTTTTGGCTTATTTTAGGACCCCCCCCCAAATCAGACGTAATATTGTACATGTATTGGTTTATAATTAAGTTTAGATGTAGATGAACTCTTGTAAATAGATCAGAAAATAAATAGTCTTTATAATGAGATTGTTTTTTGTGATCCCTAGGTGATACTGGAGTGGTCCCTAGGTGATACTGGAGTGGTCCCTAGGTGATACTGGAGTGGTCCATGTTTATGGACATATTTTTTCCTGGGTTTAGTTTGAGTGTAAATTCATAGTTTTGTTTATCAAATGATTCCTTCAAAATAAGTGCTAGTAAACAAAAACAAAACAGAAATATGTTTACATTAAACAGTCAAACACGTGAACAGAAGCCACCCTTGAAAAGGATATAATGCGGCTTTAATGGACAGGATGTCTTTATTCGGGGGTCAATTTGTTCTAAATAATCAAAGCCGGTTTTTGACAGAATAGTCTTTATACACAGGGTGCGCTTAATTCGAAGGTGGCCACTAACACAGGCTTGACTGTACTTATATATATTACAAAGATGCCAATTGTTATCGACATTTGCGTAATATTTTTCGTTAATAAGGTTGCATTCAAATTTTACTTCATTACACCATGTCCGCTCAAACTTTCTTTACACACATCACAATTTAATTTACGAATTTGTACAGTTAAACCCCATAATCAAAGGTCACGTTCGGATTGAAATAAATATTAACATCAAGCACCTCTATATTGTTGGTACTTTTTGTTGGCTGTTGTTCACGAGGCTAGCCTGTATTATCAGATGGTCGTTATAGGTTGGACTGTTCACATGGTGGTCTTTATCATCGGATGTCCGTTAAAATAGGGTGGACTGTATCTATCTTTTCTGTTTCCATTTCGATATTCCTTCAATGACTTTGTTACCAATGTAGCGGAATACCCGTTCCCACGCTTTTCCCAGTGTATTACCAAACTCGTCCCCTAAGTGTTCTTCAAGTGTTGTGACAATTGCTGGCCATAACTTCTACAAATAAAACAAAGAGTGTAAAAGTGATGTCCTGCAGTAAATTACATTAATTCCCATTTACAGGTAAACCTCGTTAATATGATCACCTTTGGGGTCACAAAAATCAACTGTAATAACAGCCGATTTTATACGTTTATAGAATGATTGATTCTAGTATTAACTTGATGACGCAGCCGCTGTTTATAGAATGCCCAATAAATGTTTTATAATTTCTCATCATTAAATGAAAGTTCTAGACATAAATTCATGTTTACCCGTATTTGTCATGATGCAACTGAATACAATGTACATATTTTGTACTTGTTGCATTTACAAGACTGCAAGGACTTTGTCTTCAGCGCAATCACTTGAAAGTCTTAATTACCAAGATAATAAACAGCGGATATTGCAACAAGTATTGTGCCTGGTACAAACTTGATACGAAAGAAACAAACTATAACGTACAGGAAATGGGGAAATGGCTATTGCACTAAAGCCCGGTTTTCGATATTGATGCAGTCAATATTTACGCACACGCGAGGTTTTTGTTGCATGCTTAGTTCAGAAGTTTGCTGTATCAGATTATGAAAACGCAACATGTAATTATTTAATTAAACGGTTAACTACGATTATTTATAAAAAATATATATATTATAGCTAGAAAGGCTGAAGAAACCAAACGGACATTGTGGCGCTTACGTCAACATTTCATCAACGTGTCACGTGACCGTTTCATGTCCCAATCGGAACTCCTCGGCGTTTGTCCAAAGGAAAACGCTCCGGACATAATAGGCAAGCCGCTATACTAGTATCGTTATTGTTGTTCACGGGCTACTTTACATCTTGGCTGGGAATGCAACGATGGAAACCACATGTTTCTCTTTCAATGGGAACTTTTTATCGTAACGATAAACACGTTTGAAAGCCTGTCATTCTAAGAATGGTTCTTGAAAATTAGTACACCTTGTCGTGAAAAGTAGTGACCAGAAACCGTATAACCAAAACTTATATACGAGGCGTATCCTCGGTGACGGGAATGTCCGGGAATTCCCGAGTAGTTACGATTGTTACTTGTCCAAGCAGCTATTTACAGTCTTGCTTTCACCTTGATGATGTACACGTGCAACATATACTAGATTGCAAAACTACATTTGAGATAAAAAAGAAACGCTTTTATTTTGAGGTCTCATCATGAATATGAAAAAATGTCAAAAATTCAAAGTGGTCTCTGAATGAGGTTTCGGCTGTATTGACAAAAGTTTTTTTTTACTGTGTTCTTAGATAAAGTCAATCAGTAAGGGTTGGTATAAGATGACCCAAACTTTTAACAGTAAGTAGAAAGGTAGACATTTTTTTGTACTGGTTTTTCTTAATGATTTTGTCGGTTAACAGCAAAGTGACAATTTTAATGGCCTGACGAATAATATTGACACGATGTTAACAAAATGATTATAGCTGAATTTGAAACTTGATTTCATAAGTGTGAAATGATTGATGAAGATATTTTGATATCGCCATATCACGCTATAATTACAAAACAAACAACCAGTAGATTGGGGTGGGGTAATGGCTGGTACAAAAATGTTTTCCTTTTGCTACGAAATATATACTAATTGCTGAAACGTGTAGAATCAAGTGATACTTGAGTGGTTTATTTTTACATTTCCGAACAATGATTACCGGAAATATAGGTTGGAACTGATCAGTAATTCGCCAACACATACATTCGATTTTGGTCTATTCGATAACGCTTATTATTGTTCGGTAATTAGAAACGCATTAAACAATTATATTTGATGTCATTCTTAAAAAAATGTTGGTGTGCGGTAACGTGCCACAAACTTTGATAGAGGGTATGTTTGAAAAGATTGTGTAACTCGTAATATAACGCGTGTACCGAAAACATAAAGCTAGAGTAAAGAACGAAATCCTTTTTTCTCATGAATCGCAAAAAAAGATTTCTAGTCCTGTGATTTTGGACTGACTCAGTCACGTGACAGCAAACCAATAAATAATTAAGGATAGACTAATCTAAATAGGGTACGAAATCAATTAACCAATAAAACATTGCATGTACTTATAAAAAAATGGTAACATGAGACAAATGACAAAATAATGATCGTGATGCACTAACCGTGGTGAAAATTGGATACACGCAAATTAACGTTTCCAATGACAAGAAGTTGGAATAAATGTTCATATGAATTATGAAATAATACGCTATGTTTGTTTGCATATTGCAATTATGCATGTCCCATTGGGTGTTAAAACCGCAGTCGTGGTTCAATGGTTAAAGCGCTGGATTTGAAACTCGGCTATCCGGGTTCAAGATTTTCGGTCGCGACAGGTTTAACCAATCTACATTTGGAGAAGGAACGTTTATTTTGTGGAAGGGTTAGTTAGTACTGGTTAGAATACTGTCCAGAAAAACTTGTTAGGTGAATCGACTGCCGAATGTAACTGAAAAATTGTTGAAAATAAATCAAATGGCTTTAACACTACAGCTTGTTGAAAGAGCAACAAAGATCAATTTTAACGTTTTGTGGCCTTTTCACGCATGTTTGACTGTATGTAGAAACAGCTTTTATGCTACAAAATGATTCAGGTAAATCAAGGGAACAGCACTAATCTAACACGAGAAAAATGCCTGAATATCCATAAAATGGTGTTCGCTTTATAACACAATACAATATGTTAGGTACGGCAATGATATAGCTCCATCAACAAAATGCAAAACCAGAGGAAGTGATAATTAATATGTTCTACGTTTCCATAAAAACGTCTTTCCGTCATGTAAGACTGGAACTGTCTTCGTTCGTTCACATTACAAACATGTTTTACAGACGTATGGAAATGGTATCCATGACAACATGAAATTTACTTACTGGAACCATATCTGCCTTCACTCCATACATCACATGACGTTCCCCTATACCTGAAATAACAAAATGGCGTCTTAACATTAAAACAAACAGAAACACCAGTGTGCTACTTAAATTAATTTCAATTAGTTAATTGAAGGGGTGTTTGGTAGAAGGGCATGTCTCCTTTCTGACAAAGAAGGAAAAGGGTACCTCCTTGCGCTGACCATGAGCCGAGCAGATAAAGTTATGATTAATATCAATCGACCATATCATTACGTGCAAAGCGCAGCATGTTGTAAGAAAGAAGTATCATTTACAATTTAATACACGTTAATCACTTCTATGACGTCTGGAGACGAACTTGTTAAGTAATATATCATTAGACAATAATGTAATATACATTTGGTACGGGTTATTTGAATAACATCTGCAGAATTTATTATAACTATTATACACATTTATAGTCATGTTAATAATTAGTAATTTTTAATTACTGAAATAAGTCCGAACAAAGAAACAAACGAACGAACGGTCAGACGCACGGACAAATGAGCGGTCATTAGATTGAAATGGGTTTTGTCGTGTAAAAGAAACGTGGGCGATTTATTTACCAATCAACAGTACTGTAAGTTGTTCACTATCATGCAAGCACTCCACAGCCGCACCCAAAGCTTCCATCACAATCCTACCATGCATCTTCAGTTTATCTTCAGAAAATTCAGCCGTTTCTATATTGTCTATTTGCATATCTTCACTACGTAATTTGGTATAAAATAACCTCTTCAAATCTCTATTCATGTCAAAAAATCTGAAAATATATTTGTTCAGAAAATGTAAACAAAGGTTGTTTAACACGACAGCATCAGTGCGGCTTGTGCACGGTTTTTCCTGTGCAGCCGTACACACAAGAGACTATGTACGTGCATTCTAGAATTACAGGTTTCCGCACGCATAACTCGCTTACGCTTTCCATAATAAAGCCATGCAAATTGCTGACTTTATACAGAAGATAAATATATACGTTTTTGTTTTTAAAATGAAAAGGACATGTCTAACTTGATACAATCATATCATGGACATTGATCCCATATGTAAGCGGAAAGTCAATACGGGAACAGATGACTGTAAACAAGAATCAAAGTAAAACAACAGCTAGTTACCAATACTTCAGACAACACGAGAACGACATTGACTAAATAAATGGTGATAAAAAATAGTTTCCCAGCACAGGAACACGAAAAGATCATTAGTTAGCATCTGCTCCTAGCATGCGAGCAGGCACGCATTGTTACAACAGGACGATAAAAGTTAATGTAACACCTTACATGTATCTATTGCACCAAACAGTCATTCGGTACGCTTCGGCCGACTCTAAAGGTATTTAGAGGTACGGAATTGACTAAACATTAACTTAATGATATTAAAACTGCTGAAACAGTATCGGCGTACAAACCTACGATAAATTTTACCTTACGTGCAAGCTATTCGTACGGTGGCATAAAGGGGACATAGAAAATATTTTATTTACCACGTGCGCACGTAGTAGCTACGGCGTGCGCACTAGATATCTACTGCGTGCGTACGTGAAAGCTACTGCGTGCGCACGTGATAGCTACTGCGTGCGCACGTGATAGCTACTGCGTGCGCACGTGATAGCTACTGCGTGCGTACGTGATAGCTACTGCGTTCGCACTTGATAGCTACTGCGTGCGCACGTGATAGGTACTGCGTGCGCACGCGATAGCTACTACGTGCGCACACAATACCTACTACGTGCGCACGCGATAGCTGACCAATAAGAATAAGTGTCAGTTCTGCCATTTTGATAATGGGTAGGGAATCGCTAATTTGTAGTAGCTATCACGTGCGCACGCAGTAGCTTTCACGTACACACGCAGTAGCTATCACGTGTGCACGCAGTAGCTATCACGTGTGCACGCAGTAGCTATCACGTACGCACGCAGTAGCTATCACGTGCGCACGCAGTAGTTATCACGTGCGCACGCAGTAGCTATCACGTGCGCACGCAGTAGCTTTCACGTACGCACGCAGTAGATATCACGTACGCACGCAGTAGATAAAATATTTATTATGTCCCCTTTATGCCACCGTATATTCGCCATGTAGGCAAAATGAACGGCATGATGAGCTCCTGGTGTACTCTGTGACAAAAGCATCTAGTCCTCCATTAAAATAGCCATAGCTTGCAGTTAAGCAACCGACTCTTTCAAAAATTCCTCAACTGAAAACTTTTAGCAATTTTTAACAAAAAAAAAAACGTTCTTATTTCCAGCTTTTCGTTTTCAATGTATGAACATAATTTTGTCAAAAATGCTTAACTACCAGCCTACCAACTATTAAAGTTAGGTTATCAACGTTTAGGTTATCAACTAAATGCTGTTCTTGTGTAATATGTACAAGAAAATATAAAGGTTAGTGATCTCAGATACGCGACTGCACGTTCCAAAAGTATTTGCAACGTAATATTCAGTTGATCTCATCAATACAAACATTATCACCAAAGTTATGTCACGGAGGAAAAAGACAGTATCAGGCCTACTTTAGTACAAATACCACTTGTGGTCAACCAAGATTACAGTAATACAATTTGATAATTGGACCACCTTTATTCCTTTAGTCCTAAATATATAGAATTAATACTAATTTCGTAAAAAAAATATTTCTCATTCATGTCTTCGAAAATTTGGAACAATATCCCTTACCATGTATAAAAAATGTAATGTTAATTAATCATCTTAGCATGTATTTTTAAAACTTATGTACATACATGTACATATAAATTATACGCAAATGTTTTTTATGTCGGTCGATATCAATACATAGGTATAATGTTTATTTTGTTAAATATGCAAACTGGCTGAATATAGTTTTGGGCATCTTACATAGGTACCTTGAAAGTCACACAAAATGTGATTTCAGTTTTCCTTGTTGAATATGCGCGAATTTAGAATATGTGCACAAACATGCGTTGATTGGTCCTAATGATATAACAATGACAATAGAAAAATATCGTATAGTTACCTTTTGAATATAACCAAACCAATAGTATCCATATCGTGTTGTACAAGTAACCAACTTTCTTGAACAAGTCTTATATCCTCAACAGAAACATAATCTGGAAGTTCTTTCTCTGGTGATTGTACAAATCCACCTCTAGATGCTACACAACCCATTGTTTTATTTGTTGTCAGTTGTTTGTGAAGTTAACAGAGTCGCGAACCTTTCTATTTCTAGGAACGTCTGTTGTGACTTCGTCGTTAATTGAATCGCTAATTGTGTTTTCTTGCCAGTTTCTTTTACGTCTTTTTATTTTGAGTTTGGTAGGGTATTCTTATGTGTATGCTTGTACATGTATAACCATCAAACGAATTTTGTTAATTTTTGTCACAAACCTAAAAAACAGACTTTATTTTTTTAGTTCACTTAACTTAATAGAAAGTCGACAGATTTCAGCATTCCGGTTTTTTTTTAAAGCAAATACAAAATTTAATTATGTGAATTTTGTATGTGAAATATCAAGTATTGCCTTAAATGAACAGACGGAATCGTGTTTCTATGACAGCATTTTTATTAATCACTTAATTGTGTTCTTTTAATCATCACGTTCTAGTAGTCAATAACACACAGTGTATCTCTGATTAAAACTGTGCAAGAGGTAACGTTAACTCCAATTCTTCCGCAATGCTGCGTGGACATAAAATAAACAATAGAGCCACATTAATACTGTACATTCATTCGGCTACTTCAAAGATCGGATAGATATGAAAACAATCAGATTGAATTATTTTCACATTGCTTAAATTTCCGATGGTCTTTATAAACGCTGGCAGCAAAGCAATTTTTATAGTTCCTTAGAGAATTACCGTGAATGTTTCTGTGTTTCTATGGTGACTGTTTGGTCACACTGATGTCGAGTATTGCCGTACAGTCTCTGTGCGCTTGACATAGCAACCACATATAAATATTTAATTATCAATTAAAATCCATAAATTGCTAACGATTATTAACATAAGTTAACAACAATACCGGCACTTCGCGTCGTAATTCATCATACCGAAACCATCCTTATTTACTCCAGTATAGAAAAAGACTTATTGATGATCAATCAAACATGATTATTATTCGAATGATCCCTTATATATACAAATGATATCAGGTCTTCGTAAACAATCATAGAAGATGAGCCATGAAAAATTAATATTTAAAGGGGCGCGGGAACCTTCTGTCAAATTTTCAAAAGATTTCATTATTTTACATTCTGTGACATACGTGTACACTGATCTCCAAGTGCCCACCATATAAAACTCGATTTTTGGTAATTTGGAAGAAACCAAATAAATGAACTTAGTTTTTACCTGGGATCATTAGTCATATCTATTTTGGTCCCAGGTTTTACATGTATTAACACTCGATTTGTATACACAGAAGTTTGGTACAGTTTTAATCAACCCACATGTGTGCAATATTTTTCTTAGTGTGCGATAAAGTGTGTAGATTCGGCTCAGTATGGTTGTACAAACTTTGTTACAGGTGAATATCATATGAAAGGTTGGAGGAAGTATTCTAAATGTCAATAAGTTATTGTTCATACCTTTCCACCTCAATTCTATCAAATAGATACACATTATATTGTTGGTCTGGTGGCCGAAGTGAAATTATTGATATTCCCATTAGCGATCCATTAGTCAGTGTGAACTGAATGGAGAACATTGACACCTTTAGTAAAACAATATACATCGAGGTCCAATCGATTACTGATGTTCAAAAAACGGAAAATGTGAACAATGAATCTCCAAATCTGTGAACAAAGGTAACGCTTGCATGGGAAAGACATAATGTGGCCTTTAGTGACAATTGGCCTTTATTTGGAGGTCAGTTTGTTCTTATAATCAAAATCAGTTTTTAAAAGAATGACCTTTATTTGCAATGTTACCTTTATTCAGAGGTGGCCGCTAACACAAGTTTGCCTGTATACATTTAAACCTCACTTAGTTTTAAACAGACATTCTTTTCTCTGGGGACAAAGTTGGCGCCATGCCAAACAATATTCGAGGATGTACAGTGTCTAGTTCTGTTCAAATTCTAAAAGATATTTAATTTAATTTGGGACTAAGCGCGTGTACATCCCTCTCATTGACATTACAATGTATATTTTCCTTGCGGTTAAATAATTTAGAAATTTAACTTCACTTTGTTTAATTTTTTAACATAATTATCTTTTTTTTAATACTAAAATTTTACATTAAATTAACCGTCACAGTCTACCTTCGGTTCTACGTTCGCACGACACGCAAAGTCGTCAGCTGTTTGTTCGTCCAACGTTAATCAAAGATAACTCACATGTTTTGAGCCAGGTTTATTTCTGATTGTGATGACGAAAGAATTGTTTGATCCCGGTTGTGAAAGAAAACATCACTTATAGAATTTATGTGGAAGCGCCGTAATCAATATAAAATAGTTGAGTCAAATACATCAAGTTTTGTATGTCATTTTCAAGAGTCGACATTCTACAAAACATACAACAACAGGGACGCTTTGTAGCTGAATTATTCACTTATTTTTGTTGTTCGGTGCGATAGTCCGGGTCGGTTTCAATTTTCCTGCACACCGAAAACCTTCCATTAACCTTCCGCCTACGAAAATAGTTCCATTTTTTCAAGTCAATGGCATAAATACAAATTCAAATACTACGTGCATTCAAGTCAAAATCAGATGACTATGCGAAATCATAAACCAGCAATACAAAACAGTTGTAAAAAATTCCAAACAATCCTCTACTTCAGATTACTACATCCTAATTTATAGTCTGGTTCCTAGCTGCTGTTGTAAACATATAGAACCCTAGCATCATTGAATTCATGGACGATGCGATGACAACTATGACTCAACTAGATATCTAAAAAAGGTGTCTGGCTTCCGGTTTTTACCTTCACTATTTTTGTTGTTCGGTGCGAACATAAAGTTAATACCATTTCTCAATAGTCGCTATTACTGAACTACTTTTGGTGATCAGATGAGGAAACATAATAACATGGCGGGTGTAGAAAATCGTACATGTAGTATTTGTGTCTGCATCAAAATTCATGTGCGCCGAGCGAGTGAATGCTATGGAAAGCTGGACTATCGTTCATTTTCCAAAACTCAGCCCAATACCTCACCCTACAAAGAATTTCAACTTTTGACTACTTTGTAGTTCCGAACAACAACAGAAACTTTAGAGTCTTAACATGTACATTTCGATCTCTCCATTTTGTCGACAATGGTGAACTGTTTGAATTCTCTTTAAAACATAATCTTCTGCCTAGAATTGTTTTCTTATTTTATCATATGTTCATCAATCATTGTTACGTGTGACATTCTGTAGGCCCCTATGTGTGAAAACTTGACGTGCATATTGGCAATTATTCGCCTGATTGGTTCATCAGTCTCCAGGGAGAGAACTACGATTACTCTGGCCGGGGAAATATGTTCAGAGTTATGTTTCTTGGCAGTAGATTATGGACTCGTAACTGTGGACACATTAAAAGCCTGCCCGATTAGAATATTAATTGTCTTATATTTACTGAATTAAAATATTAATGTGTCAGATGAAGGTAAAGTATTTCCTTTTGATATGAATTTATATAGCCTAGAGCTATGATATATTTTATTTTTGAAGTGTGCCAAGTGTGAAATTAATAGAATATTATTAGCTGACAAGAATGTGTTCTCTTTTACCCTTTAACCACAGAAAAAATGTTGCTATTATTTTTTGGTCTGGTAAAATTTTGTTATTAAATACATGTACAACTACCTGGGTCTGGTAAAATTTCCGAAGTCACCAGACCGACTGTCTGGTACAATTCTGACGTCTTTCGTATGGTCTGATACTATTATATGCATCTTCAAGAGCGACAAAAAAATAATAATAGAATTCGTGGTAGACTAATACTGGTTATAACATACTAAAATGTTTTCGTCGTTTGATAGTTTTCAAACTTAACTGATAGGACAGATTTATTAAAGACTGCAATACAATGCACAATAGTATTATGAAAGAATGTTGATTTTCCCAATACATAGTCACGACTTTCGATAAAGTTGTTTCGTCCGATTATAAATTCTAAATAGGCAACTTTTGATATGACGATTGTGTGAATTTGTCTCATTAGATCTATACATTTTATATCACCCTTGTTTATCACTAAATGTGTCATGTATCTTCAAGTATTCGTACAAATTAAAAAAAAAACAGAAGCAGAGATCTAGCAGAATTCTCTTGATTATTATTTATAGATCATGCATGTGGTACATTAATTATCGGACCTTTCTCGGGATCGGCTGTCAAAAATTAAGTTACGCGATCTAGAGTCTATGCTAGCGACAGATCTGAACTGCTTGAGAAAATGTCACCTATAAAATTATATGTATGGAAGCAAAAATAGCCTTAGTGACTCTAAACAAGGATTTATGTATGTATATATATATAATTATAAGTCCTTGCTCTAAATTAAGATGCATCCAGCCCTGGCTCAGATGACATTGTGTCAAAGAGGACAGTGTGCGATGTACGTACGTAGCCTAGAGCAAGGTCATCAGGTACGGTGACATTTCCAGGCACAGAGGTGCAGTGTTTTAAACATTGTATGAAACATACCTTCCGTTTTGGGGACAGTCTGGTTTCCGGGATTCACATAATAGTAGCAATTAGGGGCTGATAATTCAGACTAACTTGATTCTATAATTTTAAAAATCTGAATTTTCTGCCGAAAAATTTGACACCGAGGCCTGTAACAAATCTGTTGGTTTCTGGTTACATGCGCTCATTGAAATAGAGTAGGTACATGTGTTGTCCAGGTTTTTTTGGCTCTTGAAGTTGAAAGCGTTTGGGAACGGTCAAACTAGTGAGCATGCATGCGGATATATGTATACACGTACGTATACCGTTCCTCGGGCCTAGCTGCAGTAGAGTCGCGAGTGGAATATAAACTTGTAGTCTAGCTGGAAACCAGAAACCAACATTTTACGCGCAATCCATCGATCTATTTGTTCAATGGTGACATATACTTCATCATTTATTTTTGAAAGCTATACTAATAGTCTATTCAAATAGTGTTTGTACGCATTTTGCGCAACGAACACTTGCATTAATTGTAGCGCTACTGCACATCAACAATGAACGAGCAATTTAAGAAAAAATATTAATTTACATATTTACGATAGCGATGAAATCCACCGAGCCTGGAACTAATTAAAAGTCAATTAAACTTGCATTTTTGACTTGTGGCAAGAAACCACAGAATCATGAATTATTTTGTAGATTCTGTTAGTTTTTCTTGGATTTTTTTTTGGGCCTTCGTTTTCCCTGTTTTTGTTCTATTAATATTTATCTAGGGTGGGCTCAAGACCTAATATATTGAAAATAATCAATACTTATTATATTGCGTGCAACTGAGTCAATCAATTAAAAAGAATGGCGCGAAGAGAATCAATAATGTATACCCCTTGTCTACCCTGTCGTGTCAAAACAGAGCTGAGCAGACCGCGATGAAATTGTGACGTCACACATTAGTATTCGTTCAAGACTGCATCGCTACCGTGTATTCTATAATCCATTGCAAACTTCACAAGAGAGGCTTAAGTCATTATAATTTGCACTTTTATTCGAATGAAGAAAGTATTCAGAGCATTATCTAGACAAGGTAAGCTAGTCGTATTCGAAATATTTTCGTGACATTCGTGGCTAAATATAGCAAGATATCGTGTTCATGATGTCAAAAATCAAAACAACTTTTGGACAGCCCACCAGGGGTCGATTTTAGAAGGATTAATGGTTATATGTCTTATCGTGTGTAGGTAAAAGTTTATTCTGACAAAATTGTATCAATGATATGAGGAGTGTGTATCGATAATTAGCCTTAAACGTGTTAAATGAGGTGAAAATTCAATATTCAAGTTCTAACCGGTGTCGAGGTAAAATTATCCTACCATGCTGTTTCTTGATATATTTTTATTTCGTAGCGTTCTGTTTTCTTGTATAAGGAAAGAAATACTTTTTCAGGTGGTATAGTTAACAGATGTTGTTACTTTCTTGCCTTGAAAATTGTTTGTTGCATCCTCTTTTACATAAAATTTCATCATGATGTAGTCTAGTAAAATAATTTCCTTATAAATCTGAGTGCAGCACACTCATCCATCAACCATTTAGGAACAAAACAATATCTACAACATATTAGACATATTAGAATTAGATCAGATAAATATTGTTTGTTATACAGTACTTTCAGTCTTTTTTAATCATAACAGTTATACCAGTAATTTATATTAGTTATTACACTGCATGGTTGTAACAGTAAATATAAATTATAATGTCACCTAGTAGGTAACTAGGTATGTCAAGGTCTACTTAGTACATTCAGTAGTAAACATGTAAATTAGACATTGTATTACCTTTTTTACCTCATTTTACCGCTTTGTTAATGCGAGATGTTTAATTGCCAATATTAAATATGTTATCATAATAATTAATATAAAGTTTGATACTGTTTATAAAATATATGAATCATTCATATCTACTTTAATGTTTAATATTAAAAGGGCTTGTGACTGAATTTTAATATTAACATTACTCACTAACCTGACTGCTGGTTTAACAGTTACATGTATATCTTATAAATAAAATTGCAACAGATTGTTGCCAAATTTTGAATCCTTCATTTTGCTATGTTGAATACCTCTGTGTCACTTTTATGTCTGTCTGGAGTTGTAAACCGTTAAATATCTCTAAGTCTATTGTCTATCTCTCAGTTTTCAGCTGAAAAAATCATCTTGAAGCCATTTGAACATACTATGATAGTCATTGTTCATGTTTGAATAACATTGTCACATTTATCATTAATTTATTTTTATTTCTGTATGTTGCCAAACTTTTGAAAATAATAAAATTTTGAATTAATTTAGACAGAGTTTGTAAGGAATCAATATCTGCCAGACTTGATTTGTATTTATTGCAGAAAAGTCTTTATTTTTGGGGATGATTGAAGCTCTAGTGGTAACATGCTGGACTAATGAACGAACAAGTCGTGGGTTTGATTGAATCTTGGCTGTGCTTCTGATTTTTCAGTGATGCTTTTTCGGTGTCCCCATTCCAGTAATATCGAGCCAGGTAGTAGTACTGTGTTAAGAAAATCACAGGAAACATACGAGGTGTGTATCAGTGCTTTACACTGTACTGTATTGAGTCTGATTATTTCTAGAAGGTAATCGTAGTGCTTTGAACTGAAAGTTTGAGAGGGTGATAATTTGGAGTCACTCTGTTGGTTGGTCGGTCCGTCCGCATAAAATATCAAAAGTTTGTGGAGCCAACTACTTTCACATTCTTTATTGCAATGAAACTTGAAATATGTTATCACCATGAAGTGTAGATGTGCAAGACACAATTTTCATTCCCAGCAATTCTTTCATTCCAGAGTAATGTGCCCTTGAACTTAGCCATATAGTGTAGAATGGCAGTCTTAGTTTGTGGAGCGAACTACTTCCACATTTTCCAAGGGATTGAATTGAAACTTGAAATATATTATCAATATAAAATGTAGATGTGCAAGACACAATTTTCATGCCCAGTGATCCACTCATTGCAGAGTTATGTCCCCTTGAACTTAGCCGTATAGTGTACTATTACATTCTTAGTGTCAATGCGGCGGCAGGGGTATTAGTCACCTCTGTGACAGCTCTAGTTTGACTTAGAACGGTGTAGTGATAAATTGTGTATTTTCTACAGCACTGAGCTGCACATACTGGGTCATAGGGTGACTATAACTGATGAAAACATGCTTCTTTGAAAGTTATAAGATGTTTAATTTATTTGTTATTTTCTACTCCTGGTATCTTAGTCTACAAATAGCCTGTGTAGAACAGTCTCAAGAACAATGTCTTTCACTTGACAGAAAAGTACATTGAATCTGCACATATGAAAATTAGAAATTTTGCATATGACCCAGAAACATTTTTTTTGCAGGTAGTCTGGTTTTTGTTGACCTTTGATCTTGAAGTGAATGGGTTTCCATGTGAGGCATTGTTAAGTGACTCAGACTGTGTCTTTATCGGAGGCCTTATTTTATTTTTTCTAAATAGCTAAATAAAACAGAAACAATATTTAATGATAATGTAGAATAATTCACAATGCATCATTCATTCATTGTGACTGTGTCAGCTGTCACATTAAGTCTCCTTGTTAACAGATACCTTTTCATGTTCTTTTGTGATATCTTTGGTATGTGATTGTTTAAGTCTTATGTCATAAACTGTGAAACATTTACCATACTGAATTTAGTCATCAAGTTATTGGAAGACTACCTTTTTAGCTCACCTGATTCATCAGGTGAACTTTTAGGATCGATGAATGTCCGGGGTCCGTCATCAATTAGTTTGTTTACACTCTAGCATCCACAGCTCTTAACTAATCGTGCTCACAATATATATGGCCACAATGTCTCGGCTAAGTTCGATTTAATATGGGCAAAATCGGACAATAACTTCTAGAGTTATTGGCCCTTGACTTTGAAAATTTGCTATATTTAGCTTGTTTACACTCTAGCGCCTTCATTTATTCACCAATCCTAATAATATTTTCAGTAAATGTGTATAACCAAAAGATCTTGGACAATTTTGATTATGGGCGGAATCAGACCAGGACTTCAAGAGTTATGGGCCCTTGACTTAAATAATTTGCAATATTTAGCTTGTTACACTCTAGCGCCTTCATTTATTCACCGATCTTAATAATATTTACAATGAATGTGTATGACCTTACGGTCTTGAACAAGTTGAGTAATGGGTGGAATTGGACCACAACTTCAAGAGTTATGGGCCCTTGGATTAGAAAATTTGCTACGTTTTAGCTTGTTTAACAGTATTATACCTTCATTGTTGGTTTTGATCTCAAAATCTACATTAAAATGAGTTATACGAGATGGAAACTATATTATCTGGTCATTAATTATAGTGCCTTTGTTCTCAGGTGAGCAATCCAGGGCCATCTTGGCCCTCTTGTTTAAAAAGTGTCCGGGCATTTAGTGTCTACATGGTTTTTTTCTATACTTGCCATTGTATGAACTTGTTGTTGAAAGTAAAATCTTTTTCTTTTATTGTTAGTATATATTGGACATCAATACATGATGATTAAGGTTTTTTGTTGTGAATATTCAAGGTTAACTTAATTTGTCAGTTTATTTCAGTTTTAAGTTTTAACAATTTTGATGGTTCTATCTACATTTCAATAGAAACACATCTTAAGACCGGTCATTGACCTATTATGTCTCACTTGTTGCAGTTTATCAGTCATACAAGTGTTTCATCTATTTATAGATATTTGTATTGTATTCTTTGAAATGTGATTATGTATGGTATATTGTATCAATCATATTTGTCGCAGTCTACCATTAAGGCAATGATTGTACTCCCATAAAGTTAAATGCTACCTCATACGTTTGTTGTGTCTCTACATTGTATTTACTTTAAGTAATAGCTCTGTTTATGACAGTAGCGTAAATTTATGTATCATATGTTAGTAAATTCACTTTTTGTAAGTATTATATCTAGAGAGACAAAATTGATAGATTAGATTTTTCACCTGTCTAGATAATTCAGCACAAATTGATAACTGCTTTGGATAGCTATGTATTAAGTTTCATGCACTACTCTCTTGTGCTATTCTGACATTATTTTATTTTTATAGTGACCAGTGCTCATTTCTACTTTAAAACAGGTCACTCAATAATGTCAACATGATTGTGTTATGTATTATTTCCTGGATTTTCTTCAATATAATTGTAGTCTGTAAAGGGTACCTTCCCCTCAGAAAATTCCTTTGAAATCAAGTAGTTTGCCCTTCAACCAGCTATTTCATCCCATATTAAGGACTAAGGCACTTCCCCAAAACATAAAGAAAATCCCTGGTTTCATTATTTAATTGATCAATATGAAAATTTGATTTTGTATAGCTTATCCCACTTAACTTGCACGTGTATTGGACTAATGGAATTTTAAAAAAAGTCAGTTTCTGACTGATAGTCTATCCAGTTTTAAATTTCAGTGGTTAGAACTGGGGAAAGTTGATACTGACTTTTGCGACCTGGACATTGCACTTTGTATAAATTACACTATGATTTACTTTCAAATAGAGGATCTTGAATGAGTGTTTATGTTGTATTGAATAAACGAGTCCTCCGAAAATTTTAGATTTTAGATGACGAGTTTAATAAATTCAAACAACATGAACACAAATTAAAGATTCTGTTTATAACATGAACAGCAAATTGCGTACTTACAAACGAAGAAAATATATGGTAGTGCCTATTTTCTTTATATAAGAAGAATTGGGTCGAAGTGGTTATACATTATTTGAAACACATGAGCTTAGAAAGTAATACCAGAATAATCTATTTCAAAGGAAACTAATTGGGCTTACTGACAATTTACTATATATCGGCTTTATTCAACCAAATTTATAACATGTTGTAAAAGCTATAAATAGACAAAAAATATTAACTCGTTCGTTCTTACAAATAACACAGTATCAACAACTAGCACATGACGTCACTGTGCATGGTGACGTCACGGAATGGTGTGACCGATATAAACGAATCTGAAAGAAACTGCATGAAATACGCGATTTCTTCTATCTGTGAGTGCATTAGAGACTTTTCGATTGCAATATGTTAATTTACGTCATACCTGTATCCGTTAGGCCCATGAAATCACCGTGGCTGTGTTTTTTATGAAAATATCCGTTATTTTAGTGGGTGGGGTAGTAAAAGTCGTTGCACTCGTTTTGTTATATACGATCAACTAATCTGACCATGTAGCATATGTTGTAAAACTACTTCAGTAACAATCCCAATTAAGACCGTGATCGGCGATTCGAACCTGACCATTGATAGAAATATCGTTCAACGCCTTGGTGTGTTTATCTTTTTGACAGCGCATAGTGATAGTGATTCGGGTCATTAGCATATTTATTATACTAGTGTATTATTGACCCATTTAGTACGCAAAATAATCAATGAGTTTACTACACTCCTGCATGGTGGATCATGTTATAAGGTCATTTATCTCACACATATTCATACTAAGTTTAGGGAAAGTTGAGAATTTTTTTGTTTTGAACTGGCAACTTAGTAGTTTGCTAAGCCCAGGGTTTAGTTTTTGTTTGGTAGCCTTTGAGTGCTTGCACATGGTCATCTGAACAAGAATTTACGGAACTGAAAAAGATTTTTGTTTTCAGCCCTTTTTTTTAAGGTTTTGGGGGAAGGGTGGCGGGGCCTTTTTCAAGGGAAATTTTGCGTAAAAAATAGGCAAATTGGGGAAAATTACTTACTAAACAAGCAAAAAAAAATACATACTATTTTGCTTTGGGAATGGGGCCGATTGCTATAAAGAAGGGCTGGTTTCACTACCACAACCGTTCCATAAGCTGGCTGGATATACATGTATATCCTCCTTCACATGTGAATTTTGTCTTGTGACAATTGGTCCCAGTTGAGATTTGAACTGATAGCAGTGAGGAGCTGGTGATTACTAGTCAGAGACTTGAACCACTCAACCAAGGAGGCACACTCAAACAGTATTTATATAAATGACTCTTCCAATATACATGTACAAATCTATCCTAATTTAGGTCTGTGTACTTTATTTGAATAAAGAGTGATGATATATTTATTTGATGGACAGGTTGCAACCCATAACAATATTTTGTTTACAATTCATAGGCTGTTTATCAGTTTAAAATCAGAGGGTCTGCTCTGCTGACATTTCTCATGCCCATGTGACCAATTTTGTCCAGCTTGTCTTGACTGGGTCTGTTTATTTTGTGGCCATTATTACTATGTAAAGGATAATCCTCAAACAAAGTATTTTATTGAAGATTCAGCTTAGTTCAAATAACCTTCTTTATCGATGTTAAATCAACTAAGTTACTAATACCCAGTACCACGCTTGTGACTGTATTTAATATTACTATTGATAGACTTGTTCTACCATGGCAAGGTGTAATGCTATATATGTCTGAAACGCTTTAGATATAAACAGCCTGCCCTTATTGATTAACAGTTGAATCAAGTCTATGTAATACACACACACACACTCACTCATTACTAAGCTGTTATTGTGGGTAAGATATTTGCTTCTTCGTTCAGTCAGCCTGAACTGCCATGGTGATAACAGAGAAAAAATTGTATGGCGATTATTTATCATACCCACACATAAACATAGTGGATTTTGTTTCATACTTCGATACACTGGATTCTATTTGTAAAATTCTGTCAATGTTTGTACAGGAATTGAATTATTAACACTTTAACTACTGACTTTATCTATAGGATGATATGTTTACAGGTAAAAATATTATCATTTGTACTTATGATTTTTATTCAATAATTTGATTTCTATAACATCTGGTGTGTAAACATAGTATGTATGTCAATTTTCTCTATAGAAAAAATATTTTTTTAACACTTAATTAAAGAAATTTTAGACATGGTTTTGAAATTTATTTGACTTTTTGAACTAGTCTTTAGAGAAATTTTCTATGGATTTTTTATTTACGTTGAATTATTTATTGTTAAGTGCCAGGAAAATATTATTGTGATACTTCATCGATATTGTGGTTAGATGTGGGTTTTTCCTGTTTCGTAAAATATTTTTCTCATGTGATATCTTACTTATAACTTAACTGGTTTATATTTGTTAAGTGTGTGTTTAAATAGAAATATGAATATTATCACGGTTGTTAGGTGTTACATTACATTTCATGTATAATCTTTTTAGTGTTAGTCATTTTCTTTAATGTTAGGCCAACAAAATAACCTGTTTAAGGTCTACTTGAAAAAAATTCTCCCGTTCATGATATCATTTCTATTTTGGCACCAATTGACTTGGTTTCGTTATACTTAAGTTAACATCCTTTCTCTTTGTGTAATGACAAAAAACAACTTCTTGTCAGAAAGATAAAATTAAGGACCAAATATTTGTCAGGAAACAAATATTATATTTTGTCCCTATCATTTGTCAAGTTTCTTGATTCTTGTTGTTAAAAACAATTGTTTTACACTTGACTATATGAATGTATTCTGTTAGCTGTTTATATGTGTTAAGTGATTGTGAATTATGACAGTTTATAGAAACAGTGTGTGTTACTGATATATTCAGCTTAGAAATTCATACTTTACAGCTTTCTTGAATTCATTTTTATGTGACCATCGCCAGCTGTCTAGTCAATGGATTAATATTATTTTGTTAATCTTGAGCATTAAGTTTAGAAATTATATGTACAATGTAATGGATTTGCTTAAACTTATGGTGCAGCGTGGTTTTATGGACACTTTTGATGATGGTGTGATTCAGTGTACATGAAAATTACTAGCTCTTCAGTTGTGACAGACAAAAAATAATCTGACTCACAAAAATGTTCTTTCCTGGTATGAGTAACCTCTAAATTCTTGTAAGTAAGACTTATTATGAAGTGACTTGCTATTATTACAGTTATACGATGAAACGAGATGTGCATATCAGGGCTCAACATTTTTTTTCAGGCTACTTGTCCAGCAGATTTTAACTTGCGCTGTTGCGCAAATTTCAACTCATCCTGAGTCGACTATTACTCAGGGCACGCATTTGATGATGTTTGGGGCCAAATATGGGCCCCATTCCCCTTCTCAAATAGTATATTTTTTCCCCTATTTTAGATAAAAATTCCACTCCAGAGCAATGGCGTTTATTAAGTTTTTAACCTTAGATAGATTGTGTACATGATGTTAAAATATAGCTATTTTAAGCTTTAAATGTTTAGTGCATGTAGTTTTAAAAAAGTTCCCTAAAATTCCCCTATTTCCTCAAAATGATGCGAAATTTCCCTACCTGAGAACACCAGGCCCCTTCCCCTAAAGTGCAGCTAGGGCCCTGTTACTAGTTAATTTATTACAAGCATATTTATGTGTAGATTTATTGAGCCCTGCATATTGTATAATACATAACAAACATGCAAACTGTATCAATGACTAATGAGAGAACCTTGATACCAGATACAGTGAGTATCTAAGTTGATGCTCTTGTTTCTATTCCATTCAGTGGTATTAATTTTGTAAGCCAGTATTTAAATATGTTGAATATAAAGTATGCCATCTTTCTATAATACTGGCTGACATGAAAGAACCAGTATAATTACAGTAAAAATCCCAATTTTCTAATTCTAGGTATTAAAAGGTTCCTATGGAAAATATTTCTTGTTAGAGATGTTAAATGTGTCCCTTTATTCATGCCTTAGAAGTATAAGCTATACTTTTTTTACAAAAGGGTATTTTACTCAATATTATTTGCCTAAATATCAGGATCTGCTATTTACTTACAATACGAAAGAATTATTTCCCTTAGGTGTTTAACATGTCATTTGCTAAGCTTGTCTTCAGTAAACAATGAAATTCATTTGTCCCAATTTTGACTGTTTTAAACCACGAAAAATTAGGATTGAGTACTACATCTATGACTGTATAAGATGCACCCAATTTTTTGTACCTGATTTTGGACGTAAAAATGGTCCCTACCTGGATGAATTTTCTTTTGCCCAGTGGATATTTCACTCACTTTGGGCAACTGGGCGAGTGTTAGTCGGGATCCCTGGGATAGTTCACCATTTGCTGTGTGCTTGTAGTTCTGGTTGGTATGTCAGCTAGTCTGTCTGATACATCAAGTTATAAAGATCAAATTTGTTGGCTAAATTCTTCACCCTCTATGTTAATCAGCTTAAAAAATCTTTGCCATGAACATTCTTACTAACTCTGGGTTTAAGGTTGTGCCAGGTCTGTCATTAAAAGTATGATCAGAAAAAACTTAGGAAAGAACATCTTTTTTACCTATCTACCCTTTTTTGTCAAGTAACTTTCCTCAATATGACTTATTTCTTAAGTTTTAACTAAGTTTATGGGGCACAGTATTGTTTTATTAGAGAGAGGTTTCAGGCTTTGGACCCAAGTGTGAAGCATTTTCTCCTTGACACTTTGAATGAAGATACCGCATTCTTTGTTATACATCACCCACCCCTGATTCACTCTTGTGAAAAAGTTGGTGACTACTTAGAGATTGAGGGGGACAGGTTGATTCTGTCCAGTAACCTGAAAGTTCTGGTTAGATCAACTTCTTGCAGTTCCTTTGTTTTGTTCACCATCTTTATGTGTTCCTTAAATGTAATTTTTTTAGGGAAGTTGTGATTATTGTAAAGTGTTTCTTTTTCTAGGAATTATTTCTTATCTATACATTCAAACCTTAGATATTTACTATTATTGATAAGTGCATTTACCCAATGCAAACTAAAACAAGTCATCTTTACATTATTATTTACTACTGTGTGAAGACATATGTTATATGATCACATCTTGTATTTTCCCATATTAATATTTCCCAGATAGTTTGGAGCAAAAATTCAATATGGTTTCCATTATGTAATTAACTTGTGTGTGCTTCTGTACAGTGAAGACAAGTTGTTAACAATCAATGGTAGGAATTGTTTCATGAGTATACCCGGTACTTATTTCTGTTATTGACATGATACATCATTGAGGAATATGTTATAAGACTGGTAAAACCTTATCATTATGACTAAACAAAGAATAGCCAGCTTCTACCATCCCAAAAAGATCAATTCCTTTGTTCATTTTAGAATTTCATTTTTACCAGTCCTTGGAATTTATTTCAGGGCTTTTTTTCCTTCTATAACAGAGGCCGAAATTCGGTAACTTACCAGTTGCAAAAAAGGCTGTTTTTTCCCGATTTTAGGCAAGAAATTCCCAAAAATACTAACTATTCAAACTCAGTAGTCTAACCTTCTCAAAATTTGGCCAAATAACGCGCTTGAATTTCCCAAAATGTAAGGAAACATTTTTTGAAAAAAAGGCCTTGTATTAATTTACCAGTCATAACAGGTCAATCAGACTTCTGGTACGCTGTACATAATAAGCTGTTCATTATAAGTAATTGATCATATTCTAGACTGCTATTATACTATATACTATTCATTGTGAGTAGTCTATAATATACAACAGCTAGCAAACATATACATGTACACAGTTAATGAGTTATCCATTCATTAAACACAATTGTTGTGAAAGAAATTGAGGCTATTGTTCAAGAACTAATGATACATTTTTTGGTCATAGAATTATCAATATATTCATAGAATGTAACATGTTACTGACAGACTGTTGTCTGTTTTAAAAAAGATGATGCCAGCATTGTCAAGCTACTAAAAGCTATCTGTATACATTTTATTTATGGGCTCTGGTTATTAAATTTCTAACTGTATTTCCAACCTAACAATATTTATTGCTATCATTTCAAAGATCTTGTAAGTTTTAATGTAATTCTCTATTTCCAGTCTCTGGTTTCCCTTCAGTTTGCATACCGGTAGGACCCCTTGACCTGAGAATTTTTATTTTGTCAAATTTCTAAAAAATATCTGTCAGTTTGTTTCACCAAATAAATCTGAATAAGGACCACCTGCTGTTAATATAGGTAATAGTTTGTCTTTCCAAAGGGTGGCCTTTGTTCACAGGTTTGACTGCTGATCATTTTATTCTTATGACTGTGTAAAGTCTAAATTCTATCTTTTGATGGAACCTTTAGAGAATTAATGGTGGATGTCCCATTTCCATGAAACTATTAGTTTAATGTAAGTATGTTTGTATCAGCTGCCACCATACTGTACTGCTTGATGGGTAAATGGTACATGTCAGTAATTACTCTGGAGTTGAAACAATGTACATATTTATTGGATTAATATGTTGTTGTTTCTTGTCTTGAACTGTTCCTGTGGAATGCATGTTTAGTTTACCTAGCTCCCCGCTACCCGCAGATTCCATAAGCTTTTTTTGTGAGATTTGGAAGCCTATTTGCTAGAAGTAGTAAATATTTTCGGCAATGCTGTAACAGCTACCTGTGGTATTATGATGTATTGAAAATGGTTTCAACTTCGTATGATTAATGAATGTTCATCAACATAGTTGTGTCTGTGTTACCTCATTGCCTGGTGATTTTTTTACCAGAATTGAAAAAAGTTCATACACAAACTGTTGATACATTTAGAGCTAAATAAATTCTGTAGCTGGGACTAGCTGCTGACATCTTGTCTGTCCATGCCTTTGCATTGTACAGATTTTTTTAGATTTTTGTTAAATAAATTTTTTAACACCATTATAATCATTTAACTTTTTTATAAATATCAATTTTTGATTGGCATTACTTTTTAAGATGTATGCATATTGGATTTAATTGGTAGAATATTAAATTAGAATCGGAAAAATCTGTACTGTTTGATAATTTCTGAATTCATTAATCTATATTTTATGATAAAATAAGGATTAGTTTACAGAGAACTGTGGATGCATTTGTTGAACTTATTTGCAATTTTTTGTTGTTTCATGTCTGTTTTATATGGTAGTATTTCAATGGTGTAGCAGCATTCAGTTTAGCCCGGTACTGGTACTACTATTACTGAATACTGTCCTTGTTTTTTGCAAGTAACAGCCCCATGACTCAAATTTACTAAATCCTATTACTAAATCCGTGCCATGCCTGCCTAGGGTTCAAACCCATGAACCTAGGTCTATATAGACCTTATTCTCTCCTTATTAAGCATGTCAGGTTTATGCCTTTATCAAACAGTGTTTTATAAATGTAGGACAGTTGGCTTAATCAGTGCTCCTGGGTTACATACCAACATTAATTCTCATCTTTTAGATAATCTGAGGTGAAAGAGAAATAATCTTAAATGTAGTATCAGTAAAATTATCTGATATTACCATACATAAATAATTGTTGTCACAGAACTCACTAGACAGGCCTACTACAAGGATAAAGTATGGAATTCATGTTCTGTGCTGTTTACTACTCATAGTCCATGGAGTATTCCTATAAAACACTAGCTGATATTTAGATTGTTACAATTACTGAACTTTCCTCAGCAATTTGCCATTTCAGAGTTATTTACATACATATTACTGTCATGATGTTTTTCATTGTACCAAACATTCCCTAATAATTGCCCCCCAGTAGCAGTGCATTGGGCATTTTTTTTTTAAAATGTCAAGTTATTGTTAGAATTATTTGAGGATTTGTTGGTTTTGATTAGAAGGTTTTTAAAAGCATTGATTATCAGCTTATTATTCGTTATTATTATTACTTCATGACAAGTGGTTGTGCTTATAAAGTAAGGTGTGTTTTTAGGCAGCATCTGGTAAATGTTTCTCCAGTATTACCGGTACATAGTTGCATGATTCATTTGGTTACATTGTATGTTTCTTGTATTACAAAAGATCAAGGCTACAATGAACATACTTTCTGCATAGTACAAGGAACATGATTTTATATATAAGATAAGATCAAATTTAGAATGCATTTAATATCCAGGTTCAAAGACTAGGCCTTATAGTCTTTAATAGGATACATTCATGTAAATTTAAGATAGTTATATAATAGATCTAAGATGAACAAAATATTAATGGAAGTATCATTTCAAGTCTTATTTTGTTAACATCAATGTTTTTCATTGAGCTATAGTGCATAATCTCATGAATAGTCTTAAGGAACAATCTTAATCTGAGTGTCTTAATTGGTTAATTCTGGTCTCAGTTTGAAATCAGTCAATGCCAAACTGTATTCTGTGACTGTATCGTTGGGGAACCAACTGAACTGACAGTGAAACAGTTACAGTTAACTGTTTTAAATGAGATTGTATAGGACTGCAATTGACTGTTCATGCTAATCCTGTCTTAGTATGAGGCCATGACATTAGTTTGTTTTTAATGCTAAGCTCAGATTAAGCCAATCAGAGGAGTTTGTTCTGAAAGTTTCTATTCATGATAATCTGATATTTTTGTCCTCTAGCCCTGATGTGAAGCTGAGTCAGACATTATGTTGTTGAAATTGTAGTATGAGATTACAGATCTATCTGTCTACTTCATTGATAGTGGTTTATTTAGATATATATATATATATAACATTTTAAGTACAATAACAATGCTGTATACAGTGTTTATAAACACTGTCAAACTTATCAGATTTCACTTTAACTGTTACAGCCACCAGAAACTTGTTAAGAACAAACCAATCATTAGATGTTCAGATAATTGATTTAAATTGCATTTAGGTGTAAAAATAGTTGTTTGTTTCTGGTTACACAACAACCCTAATTTTTCTCTGCAACCCTAGACTTTTTATACGGCCCAAGGAATGAATCCACTTCCTCACTTTTACTACCTTTTCGCATGCTTCTGAACAGCCAAAAAAGTCTGCGACCTACCTGATTTAATATTCTTGATGAGCATGTAACTTGAAATGTAGAAACCAAAAAATTAAAGCTTTACTGTGGGGTAATTTAAAATGTATATTTCACTTTTAAAATGATGTTTTAAGTCTTGGTTCAATAGTAGATGGTTTATGATATATTGAAGTGCTGAGATTGGATATTGTTCTCAAGAATACTAATTTTAACCTGAGCAAGATATTTTTATGCAGTTCTTTTAAGACTATGAAACTTGATAAACTTAGGGTTGGATCAAATAACCATATATGTATTAGTTCGTACCCTAGTTTAAGATCTATGTTCATGTATAGATCACCTCTGTTTGACTGATAGAAACTATTGTGTTTATATGTTAATCAGTGGAGTAAACCAGTGTTTATCAGAAATATAATCTTTTTGGAAGCTTATTTTCAATTGTGAAAAAAGATAGGATATCTCTATGTTAATTTAAGCCATTGACGATTGTTGAATTGAATTAACGCAGTATGTTGACTGTTTTAATAGCTCTGTTGGTTAAGGTTGATTGTCTTTCAAGAGGAATTAAGTTTCAAGATCTGCAGGGTCTACTTATTATGCTGAATGTTTTTCCATTGAACTTTAACCTGTTATAAAATTTGGCAGAACATATTAGATCTGAGTAACCAGCTGAAAGATAGCTTTATATAAAAATTTATTTATATCAGATCATGTAGGAAACTGCTGACTAAAAATTTACTCTTAAGTCAGTCTTAGAATACATTTTATTGTACAAGTCTCCTCCTAAAATTATACCTACTGATATTTCAAGTTCTGTTATTTTATAGATTGTTAATTGATTTTAATTTTTAGAGACATAATTCTATCTACACTTATTCTGGCCCTGTTCATTTAACTAGTTAAATTTCAGTGATCACCAAATGAAGTCATTTTCACAAGACCCTGAAAAATATCCTCTTTTTTATAGGAAAAATTCTTTACTTTTTCCCCAGACTTGTCAGATATTCCGTATACTTAGTGTTCAGCTAATCTTAGCTTTTGCAGTCTGCGAAATTAGCGGTTGTCCTGTTGTCCAGGACAACCAATTTTTCATTCGGACAACCAAAATTTTGGTTCAGACAACTAACTTTTTGTTAACAAATCAAATACATGTAAAATAAAAACCAGTAAAGTTTTCAGTTTCGGGCAACCACATTTCAAACCTTAATTTCACAATCTGCTTTTGCGAAAATACATTACAAAAGTTATGTTGTTTCGTATTTGAATTTTGCCATTTGAAACTTACGGTTGGTGCCAAAATGGGTCATTGTAAACTGTAAAACAGGATTATCTTTTTTCCTGGCATAAGTAAATTTTCTGTGATTTGGTGCGAGTTAGACACTAATATGGAGTATGTAACTAGGTATTATAATAGTGCACTGTATTAGTTCAATGTGTATTATTTTTGTCCAGACAAGATTTGTTTTTGTTGGGCGTTAAATTATCGTGACTTTCAATACAATGCTAGTACTGTGCCAGCCATATGGTTATAACAATATCTTGCTTTTCTGTTTGTTTTTCATTTCATATACTTTTTATTAGCAACAATGTGTGCTATGTGCAGTAAATGTTATTGTACAAAAAAACTTGCATGATGTATAAATAGATCCTGTTGTGAAAATATTACTTAATGTCTTATTGATAAGGTTATGCAAATGATCGGCCATTATTTCATGCCTCCCATTATATATTGGAATGTATATTATTCTCCTTTCTATTCTATCATTACATAATATGCTCAAGGTGTTTATACACAGAATTTTGCCTTCATGATTGATAACTTACTTGTTTATAGTAAACATGACATTTTTTTGTAAAATGTTACTATATTTTTACATCTGGTCAGGATCTTCCTGCCGATTTTGTTTGTTTACCAAGCTATGTGTGAGATGTTTCGTTTGCGCACTAGTGTCGTTTTTTGCTGGGGTGCCTAGATATTGGTGCCGACAAACAGGCTGCTGTCTAGAGCCATTGACAAGTGGAAGATAGTGTTACTTGCCAAGTTGGTGTTGCAATTAGTATTTACTTTCCTTGATTTGTTTTTTATTGTAATATATACTGTATTAAACCTTTGAATTTTAAGAGCATCTTGATTATGATATATCATTGTTTCACTTGTTTATATTTTCAGAATGGTTTATTAGCCTGAGACATCCCACCATCATGTTGTAATTAGGTAAACTGATGTAATAGACTGTGATCTCATGTTGCGTTGAATAACAAGATATTTATCAGAATTGCTAGAGGAGGATTATCTACTAAGAATAACATGGAATAGTGATGTGCGCATTGTGTAAGGATAATGAAGATGAAAGCGAATAACATGTTTCGAGATCAGGTATCTTCGGTGACAACTTGGTTCGAGAGTTGGAGTACGTGTGAACAGACAGTGGTATTGTATTCCTTATTAAAAGGGATACCTCCACGGCATTGTCGGTTTCTTGTTCAAATGTTACAGCAGCGAATTTCTGATGACAAAGAAGTGGAAACCCAGGAAGTTGAGGCAAATGACCCCAGTTAGTATAATTCATTATTATGGTGTACTTTTGGCTTTTGGCTGTATTAAGCTGACATTTACTGCTGCCAACATTTTACTGTTAATACTTTCTTTCATTAATGTCATGGATGTGATCTAACTAACAAAATTTTATTGACCAATAGGTGATTCATTGATAATTTAGATAAATTGACAATATCAAGGACTTATATACATACATGGATTCGCAACTTCCGTATTAACAGTTAAACGTAATCAAATCCCGCGTTTATAACATGTGAATCAACGAGATTTCATACTCTTGTTTACAAAAGGGAAAATACGAAAATATCCGTGATGATCCGAATGTTAATAACAGCGAAAATATCCGTGGTATTCCGAATGTTTAATCTCGGAGACGAAAGGAATTTAAAATGTTCGAATGATGCCTTTTTCAATGCTTATACTTAGACTTTATGGATTGTAATTGTATCTCAATATCTTTAAGGAATTTGTTGCATGCTTTACCAATTTCCCGTGCCCAATTGCCAGAGTTTTTTTAGTATAATACATTTCGTAAACACCCGATTACAGCTGTCGGACATTGCCGAGTATAAAGCAATGCATTGTGGTATCGACAAACGATATCGTTTGAGCTATTTTTAGCAGTTGCGAATCCATGTATGTATATAAGTCCTTGACAATATTCACCCAAGGTGTATACTGCATTAAAAATTAAATTTGTGTATGGGCAACTTTACCAAGTATTTATTGGTGTTATGCCAAAAACAAATTATTAGTGTTATGCCTCAGTGTGATCAGCTGTAAGTGATGGACTGGTTCTACCATACTTAGAATGATTTGAAGTTGCATTATATAAATGCACTTTGAACAACATTGTGTCATCGTGTATTTATGGCTTTTGAATCTTTACAAGTTTGTTCTACTGGACGACTTCTAGGTTTAAGCTGTGATTTTAGACCTATGTCTCTAAAGCAGAACCTCTTTAAGTTATTGCCTCTGTTAGCTTCAAGGTCAAAGTTTTATGATCTAGGATTATGCTCATGAAGTATGGTATTAGCTTTATATCAACATTGTGTTGACTACTAAGTAAATGCAATGAAGTGTATTATGTTAACTGACCATATACACTCATAATAAAACCTCTTAGTAATAAAATTTCATTGCTTTACTATTTTGATAGTAATCTGTTACTGGTCACAAATGAACTCTCATGTATATATTATATGTATATAGGTCTAAAGGTTGTGGTCAGTTGAGATTTTTAAGGGTATTGGATAATTTAAGTAACATTGTAAAAAAAGTTTGAGGTTAAATGAGCATTTCATTTCAGAAATAGTTGAAATGATAAATAACGGGCTAATTGATAATAAAACTGACAATAAGCTTTTAGAAAATACCTTATACTAGATAATATTATGTAACATTTATGAAAGATCAACTATTAACTTAAGCGTTGATCGGGAATAGCTTTTTCTTTCTTTGCTGTTTCAACAAAATTTTTCTCTTTTTAAAAAAAGTGGTATGCAACATTTCCCTGGTGACCGATCTAACAATTATCCTACACATGTCATGATGGTCGAATAATTAGCTCACAATTACAACTATTTCAGCTCATGACAAAATAGTAGTTCAGAACTTCATGAACATTATTTCTTTGATGAGTCACACATGATAAGTTGATGAGCAGATCTTGAGTGCATCCTCTAGAACTTCATGTAAATAAAAAGTGAATTTTGAGGCAAAATGGCATTGGTCCAATATGCAGCCTCTTGTTTTTGTATCTATCTCATGATATAATTTTCTCTCTGTTTCTGCTTGAAATTTATTGCTTATAATGAGGAAAGTTTGTCGGTGAAGTTATTTACCAAGGTCATGTTTTACGAAATGAGATGTTTTACTGATGTTTCATGTCCTGCTGGTTACCTGACAATTGTCCCTGTGTTCTTCACTCAGTTAATTCAGTTTGATTTATTTAAGATTTCTTAAACATTCCAGACAGTATCTTCAGTAAATTATAATTTTCACTCCGCTTTTATGAATGTATCAGTTGATGTAAGAAATTATGCTAAATATTGCTTAATAATCTGAAATTAATCAGTTTGATAATTGCAACACAGGCAGACTAATGTGTTCAACTTGCTGGATAGTCATTTGTGTCTTAAGGCAGTCTTTATTTATAGTTGGTCCACCTTGCCAAGCTACCTCTCGCCTCACTAAAAATATTTTTATGCCCCGTATCGATAGATTGGGGGCATATTGTTTTTGGTCTCTCTGTTTGTCTGTTTGTACCAAACTTTTAACCTTGCCTACAAAATACGCTTGCATCTACATTCATCAAACTTCATATGTAGGTTCCTCATGACAACCTCTACAGGACCTGGTCATTTTCAGGTCAAAGGTCAAGGTCACGGGGTCATGGTGTTTAAAAAACATCAGTCTTGTAAAAGTTGAAATTCTAATCAAGAAGGAAATCTTTTGGTCTAGTAAATGTTAGGTCTGTTCTGCCAAGTGGTCTAACGTTGGTAGGCATAGGTTTAAACCCCCCAAGCCACTCTAATTTTTTAAAAATGGTTCCAAGGTAGCTTCCTTGCATATTTTTTTACCTAAAAATAATTCCGAACTGGTTCAGACAGAAATCAACATTATCTTCATAGCATTGAAAGATGTTTAGTGGATCATGAAATTTACTTCAACAATCTTACACATACTTAAAGTTAGAATCCAAACCTCTAGGATTGATATTAGAATAAAGCATTATCTCTTCCTTTTTCCTTAGTCTTTATACCTCATTAATGCAGGATAAAATCTTATAGTTGCTCTAATTTAGGAAGTATTTTTAGCATTTATTTGATGGAATTTATTTTCTAAAGTACAAGAAAAAAGACAGATTCAGACCCATTGCCAAGTTGTGTTGAATTAGATTAAGACACATCTTTAAAGCTTTTTCCTTAAATCTATGTGAAAGACTTCAAATTTAATCCAGCTGCAAAATTTTCATGTCCAACTCAAATTAAATTTTGTGGCAAAACTTGCCAATTTTCATGACTTTGGAGTGCTATTTTAAGGACTTTGATAGAAAATTATCTGGGCTTGTCTGTCAAAATTTGCATGCGAATTTAATTTGATAAAATCCTATAAATAAGCGATACATTTCTTCATGAAATTCATCTAAAATTTCAAGTTTGAATAAAGTTTTTATTCAAAAACTTTTACCATGTAATAATTTATTAACAGTGAAATGATCTGAATATGTCTAAATACCAAACTGACAAGTACAAGGAATATGCTGATACAGTTAAACACTTGAAAACCGCAGTCCCAGAAATTCTTTGAAAATTGGGCGATTTTTTCAAGCCCCATTATTTTTGGAAATTTATCAAAAGTACTCTGAAATCCAGAATTTTCAGAAAAACAGGCTTTTGGTCCCGTCCTGAAGGGGTATGGTTTTCAGAGGTGCTTCAGTATTTCAACTATTTGTCAAAATTTTGTCTGTCTGAATCCTTGAATTTAAGTTATCGTTTGTTTGTAATGGTTTAGTTTAGTTCAAATTTGAATGGTCAGGGCTTTTTTTCCTTCTATGATAGAGGCCGAATTTCGGTGAATTCCCAATTGCAAAAAGGCTGGGTTTTTTCCAATTTGAGGCAAGAAATTCCCAAAAATACAATACTATTCTTACACGGGTGTCTAACCTTCTCAAAATTTGGCCAAATATCACCCTTGAATTTTCCAAAATGAAAGGCCAAGGCCCCTTCCCAATTTTTGGAAAAAAGGCACTGATGGTACTCTGTCTAGGCAAAAATAGTCTTAAGCTCCTGTTGTGACGAATTAAAAAGGGTTTTGATGGCAAAACTTTGTTTTAAAAATTATTTTAGTATCTTTGTGCTTGTCTGACAATTGTCTATAATGCTCTGACATTGTTTACTTCATGAGTGTAAACTATTTTTTTAAAATGTTAAAGTTTTATCAATCTTTGTCACAAAATTTATTCATTGTCAGACTTGTTTTTCAAGTTTGAAAAACGGGTCCTACAGCTGAATTTCAAAGACAATGTATTTTTGTACCTGTGCAATAGAATTCTATAGTTAGACTCAGATAATGACTATATGAGTATTACTGTCAACAGATCAATTGGATTCTACAAATGGGCTATTTATATAAATTTATATTCATTATTGATATGAATATTTTATTGAAATTTGATGGCAGTAACCCAAAATTTGAATATTATATGATTTAACACTATTGATTTCATTCATTCTTTTCAGTATTTGTAATGTTTGCCATGTCATTTGCTCAGATTCATTTAGTAAAAGTAATGAATTCATATCATTTAACTCTTATTTTGTTTAATCATCAATGTACGGTATGCTAAATAGATAAATGGAACAGTTTCATCGGAAAGTTAAAACCAGCTCTTTAGATTTGCTTTTAGTATATACCCATACCTGTAGATTTTGCTGATTAAATATTCTAATTTTATTTGTTCACTCCTGAATGAGGCTCTTGAAATAGCTTATGTAAGTAATTGAATATTCATGTCTACTATTATAATCAAACAAGGAAAAGGACTTAGTAAGGCTAATGACGACATGTTTCTAAATAAATTGCTCCTTGTTGAAGACTTGTTCTGTGACTATGTGTTGGTGGGGACATTATTGGTTTAGGATGTCCATCTTGTAAGTTTTGTTGACTTCTCCTCCCTAACTGATGGTTGGATTACAATGTAACTTAATGGACTTTTTCTTACATCAATTTTCCAGATTTAGTGGTTTTCAGGGAAATGTAGAACTTTATGACCCTTTGAAGTTTTATAGGTTAATAGAATCTGAGAGATATAAATATAATTATGTGAATGTATGATGCATTTATGAATCTATGCCAGGGTTTTTTATGAACAGGGGAAGATGCTGGGGGCTGGTAAAAGGGGGAACAATTACACGAAAAAGGCATACATGGGAAAATTCAATAAACAATAAATACTGTAAAATTTTGATTAGTATATTTTAATGTCCCACAAAGCAGATAAAACAAATTATTAGTTCTGTAAGTCGGAATGAAAGTGCAAACTTGATAGATAAAATATAAAGCATATGTGATGCTCCCAAGAAACTTAAATAAAACATTCTGGCCTCATTTCCTATTTGAGGCTGACTGATAGTTTTAAATAGCTTTGCATTTCTTGTACAGCCTGTTTAATTTACCTTCCAATTTTTAGGCCTGACAAGGATATTAGTTTTATCTTTTTTGGCCAGTGTTGACCATTAATTGCTATCTTTCTTGTTATTTTAACATCCAGGTGTCTGTCTGTAGGCATTCTTAGTATGTTGATCTTGTTTTAAGATTGGGAGGAAACTTGGATGAATCATTTTGCTGTAAACATTTTGCATTTCTACAATAGAATGCATACATCACTTTTGTTTGATCTAGTTTAGTTTAGTGAGCAATCAAGTTTCTTGTTTTATCTAAATGAAGTGTAAATCTAAATTAACAAAACACTTAAACATGCTTAACAGCTCAACGACTTTTCACTTGCATATATATTAAGTTTTTTTTTAAAAGTCAGTAAATGATCACATTGTTTTATGTGAGGAACCTCTTTAGTGAAGGTGTTATGTATTATCACTGACTGTTGATCACTAGCCCCTTACCAGTGAGTGCAGATCCCACATATCCACCCCCCCCCCGACAAATTTCACATAATGAGGAAGTTATGCAGCTTACTAACAGAAAGTTGGTGGTTCTATCCAGGTATTACACCTGGTATATCTAGCTCAGATAGCATTATTGATTGCTACTCATAATTTGTAATAAGTATGTTTTATCCTATTAATTGCATTGGAGATCTACTGTCAGTCATTTAAGGTGAATATCTGAAATGATAACAATGAAATTCAAATGTGTCTTAAGTTGTTTCTGAACAAGTTCAGAACTACAGTAACTATATTACAAAATCCAGGAACACTGGTCAGATTAATGCTTGCAGCTACAATACAACATACAACAATAAGATTTGTTGACTGATTGAACTGACATGTCATAATTTTAGTTATAATAACAGTTTTGGACATGACACAAATTTATTCATGCTGCCTATTTTGAGAATCTCTGAATTATACAATAATCACATTTACTTCCACTTTTCAAAATAGTTTATTATTCAAATAATGACTCAATATCATATGAGTATGAATTAAATTTATCAATGATTACGAAACGATGGTTGAAAAATAACGAAGTTATTTTGTGGTTTATGAACTCGGTGGCAAAATGTAATCAAGATATATAAATTTTATATTGGCAGAGATTAGTTATCTGAGGGAAAAAAGTTCAGCTTTATTATGGTTATATGATATATCTCCTTTTGATTGATGGGTTTATTTTAAATCAAGAAATTTCTCTGTCGTGATGTTCTATTAAATATATGTATCTTACGCAAATTTTAGAATAGTGGGCGTCATGTGATATGTCAATGCTATATTTGCTGGCTGATTGACCCAGTCAAAATTGAGTTGTATAGTTGGCACTTAAATTTAACACTTATCGCTATGATAAGTTGTCGATAACTATGTATTGGATTTCTTTTTTTTCTCTTGAAAATTTCTGTTGATTGAACCTTATTTTGTGGTTAATTTGATCAAATTACTGGGTACACGAATCATTATCCCCTGGAGTCAGAAGAGTGGCTTTTATTCACATGATGACATATATTCAGGTTTGACTGTACATTTGGTCTGTTATATTTTCAATAAATGAGTTCTGTGTGGCTAATTGTGGCCATTATTCACAAGTTACCGTAAACTGAGGTTTGATTCACTGTTTAAATTTCATCTCACTGTCAGTCTGTCAGTATACCTGTGTAAATGTCGGTTAATATTATCTACAGTGCATCTATATTGAGACATATCATTGAAACTTGTTTGGTTGTGTTTATATTTGATTATGATAGTTGAGTTGATAAAGGTGAATAAAGAATTTGTGTTATCTACTCTACTATGTGCTAACCAGTACCAATGAGCTACCATATATGGCCCTCTTTTCATACCATACTGTCTTATCTTTATAAGCCCTGTTAACATTTGATTTTATTGACTGTTGCTAATTGTCTTGTCTATTTGCATAAATCTTAAAGGGACTAAACCCAAGATTTATGTTGTTGTTTTTTTCTTCCAAAAAAACTACAAGCTGTTTAATTTGTTTGTAAATATGACAAAAAGTCAACATATTTAAATTATGTCAAGTATTTTCATGTTTATGCATTAAATGCTCAAACACTTGCCTCTGACTTTAGATAAAATAAAAACAATCTTGTGGTGTGAGAGATGTTTGGATGTGATATAATTTGCCTTGAGTTTTATTGTACTTCATTGTTATTATTTTAAGATGTCAACAACAATAATATCTACATTTATTAATTATACTTTATCTATATCTATATACTATATCGTTTACAAAGCTTTTTGTAAGTTTTAATTTTTTATTGTGATTTATTATCATAGTCATGTGGGTTTTTTTTGCTGTTGTTGTATTGAATGCTTATGTTGGCACAAGCTCTTTAACTTAAGCTACATGTATATATGAAAAAGATGCTCAGTTATTATGAAAATGATAAAATGTCCAGTAATCATGTTTTAATTTGAAGATATGTTATAATCATAATTTATGGTTTAGCCTAGGAATCATTATTTTTGCTACATGTTGAAGGATAGCTCTTGTTTGCCTTGAAATATACATAAGTAATGCTTTGATTGTTTACTTTCAGCGTATATTTGTAACTTACGACAAGAACCAAAGGAAAAAGTGATACAAGAGCTTCTGATACACCTTCCATTGCTTCACTCGGGAAACATAAATGCCAAAAATGAGTATCTAAACCTTATACCAAAGATTCTCTCTCATTCCATTGAAAACAGTGTGTTTATCGAGGAAAGTCGTCAACTTCTGTCCTATTCACTTATTCATCCTGCCATCACATCTGAAGAAAGGTCAAAGTTCAACATGTGGCTGGGCCACTTGGAGGAACGTTTTAGTAACAATCAGTATCATTCACCCCCACAGACACAGTGCCAACCTGACGAACTCCAGGGTCAGGTGCCGTTTTCTCATCAGCCTGAGTGTTTGAATTCGTTACGGATGCATATAAACTTGTCTAAACAGAACTCTGTTGGAACTGCACAGTTAAATGGTTGGAATAATACAATGTTTCAGTCCAGTGAATCATTAAATATGAATGGCGTTGACTCTCAAGGTCATTCCAGTAGTCATGGAAATCTCTATGGACGGGGCCATTCAGGGCAGCAGCTTCAGACTGTAAACAGTACATCTGGTCATACACCACTTCAGGCAACATTGTCAGCCCCGCCTAACTTCAACACCGTTGTGCCGCCTAACACCTCACTTACATGTATGTATAACCACATTTATTTCCAGTTTTTCTGAAATTGGCCAATTTTAAAATTTCTATTTGCTAATATATTAAGTTAGAAAACAAAATGGAAGATTTTCTTATATCAGTCTGAAATGCTGTATTATTTATAATGGGTTTATTGGCTGGTCATGTCCAGGGATAGAAAAACATACTTTAGTATAATCTTGATTATCCGAAATTGACGGGTCTGAAATATGATTTTGGATATGGTAATCCATGATTTTGGATATTTTATGGTATGAAAATCAAGACTGTTGAGTTAAAATATTTACATAAGGAGATCACTCCCAAATTGATAATGAAGTAATTGTTTAAAAAAAAAAATTATATATATATACATAAACAGGCAATTCATTTTTGGAGTCCTTTTTATGAACTGGATTTGGAAGTAGAAGGAGGCATATATATGAAAACTGTTATAAGATTTTACAGAGCAGATTTATACATCAATAAAACTTTATCCTGAAATAAAATAAACACACTTATTCAAAATTCAGGGAGAATCATCATACTGTATTTAAACCATAATAAGATTATGTTTCCATTATTACAAACAAACCAAATAAACAACACATTGGTAACACCATTGTTAGGTTATGATTAATATAATACATTAGGTTGTGAATATCTGAATTAAGTTCTGCTGATTTTTTTTCTGCTTATATCATATGAATTGATTATTATACCCCCAGATATGAAATATATGGGGGCTATATTGGATTCACGCTTGACGGTCGGCCGGTCGGTCGGTCCGTGCGTCTGTAGACACAATTCAATGAAACTTCACAGAAGTGATCAGTAGTAAGCCTAGTTGTGCATGCTTAAAGCAATTTTCGTTCGGATTAATTTTCACTGAGTTATACCCCTTTGTTGTTTTTATTCAGTATATACAATAGGCAAATTTTGTCCGGACAATTTCTCAGCAATTACTCACAGGATCTCAATGAAACTTCACAGAAGTAATCAGTAGGAAGCCTAGTTGTGCATGCTTAAAGCAATTTTCGTTCGGATTAATTTTCACTGAGTTATACCCCTTTGTTGTTTTTATTCAGTATATACAATAGGCAAATTTTGTCCGGACAATTTCTCAGCAATTACTCACAGGATCTCAATGAAACTTCACAGAAGTAATCAGTAGGAAGCCTAGTTGTGCATGCTTAAAGCAATTTTCGTTCGGATTAATTATCACTGAGTTATACCCCTTTGTTGTTTTTATACAGTATATGCAATAGGCAAATTTTGTCCGGACAATTTCTCAGCAATTACTCACAGGATCTCAATGAAACTTCACAGAAGTAATCAGTAGGAAGCCTAGTTGTGCATGCTTAAAGCAATTTTCGTTCGGATTAATTTTCACTGAGTTATACCCCTTTGTTGTTTTTATTCAGTATATACAATAGGCAAATTTTGTCCGGACAATTTCTCAGCAATTACTCACAGGATCTCAATGAAACTTCACAGAAGTAATCAGTAGGAAGCCTAGTTGTGCATGCTTAAAGCAATTTTCGTTCGGATTAATTATCACTGAGTTATACCCCTTTGTTGTTTTTATACAGTATATGCAATAGGCAAATTTTGTCCGGACAATTTCTCAACAACTACTCACAGGATCTCAATGAAACTTCACAGAAGTGATCAGTAGTAAGCCTAGTTGTGCATGCATAAAGCATTTTTCGTTCGGATTAATTTTCACTGAGTTATAAGCCCTTAGTTGTTTTTATACAGTATATACAATAGGCAAATTTTGTCCGGACAATTTCTCAGCAACTACTCACAGGATTTCAACGAAACTTCACAGAATAATAAGTTGTTAGCCTTGTTGTGCATGCTTAAATAATTTTTCATTTGGATTGATTTTCACTGAGTTATAGCCCTTTGTTTTTTTCTACAGTATATACAATAGGCAAATTTTGTCCTGACTATTTGTCATTGATTACTGCAAGGAATTCAATAAAACTTCTCAGAAGTGATAAGTAGTTAGCCTAGTTGTGCATGCATTAAGCTTGTTTTGGTTGGTTAAATTTTCACTGAGTTATGGCCCTTTGTTGTTTTTTATACAGTGTATATACAATATCTCAGTAACTACTCATAGGAATTCAATGAAACTTCACAGAAGTTATAAAAAGTAAGCCAAGTTGTGCATGCAATAACCAGGTTTTGTTTGGATTAATTTTCACTGAGTTATGGCCCTTTGTTTTATACAATTAGGTAAATTTTGCCCGTACCATTTCTCAGCAACTACATGCAGGAATTCAGTGAAACTTCTTAGAAGTGATAAGTAGTTTGCCAAGTTGTGCATGTCCACAATAGGTTTTGTCCAAGTAAATTTTAATGAGTTATGGCCCTTTGTTATTTTTTATATAATGTATATTTAAAAACTGGTCAGGATATATCTAAGCAACAATTTGCAGGTATTAAAAAAATGAAAATGCATTATATTTCCCTCTGTAAAATGTAACAATTACTGTGTCAAGGCCGCATCTGGGGGTATTCATCACCTTTAGTGATAGTTCTAGTTTAAATTGGTATGCCTAATGAAGTGTGTAGTGCCTTTATTGCTAAGACACTATTATATCATGTCAAGTCAATAATGTGTTTTCTCTCTTGGTCAATAAATGAATGTTGAAGTAAGAATGTTCTATTCATTTTGGTGTAACTGACATGGTCTTGCACAATGCTGTTCATATACAAAGTACAACATTTATCCTATGGTCTAGGATAATTCTGTTTAATACAAACTTTGACCTAAACCCAGTGGTCTTGTATAAGGCTATTTATTCGACTTTTATCCTTTGAATTAATTAAGCATGAAATAGGTGAAAAGATAATGTTCTTTTAATCCCTTCTGTAGTGTACTGTTAGTACTTTGATTATAATATTTGATTGTACTGAAATTCAACAGGTCCAGATCTGTTCTGGTCTTAAAGGTCTACTATTTTGGCAGGTCATGGAATTGCATACCTCCATTGAAGATCTCAACTATTGTGTTAGGTGCAACCATATCAGTGTAAGATAAAGAGATATATTATGAATAATCAAATTAATGTCTGTCAAGTTAATTGATGCAGAAATTATTCCCCCTATTATCAGAATTAAGACTTATAGGTTTTAGTTTTTTAGTGTTTATAAACAGTTCATCTACTGTATGCGTCTTTTCATTCAATCTTATTGTCTGTTTGAGGTTGACTGAACATACCTAACTCAGAATCTAAAATATCAAATCCCCCCCCCCCCCCCCCCCCAATTAAAACCTCTGTCCGCACCTTTAGAGATAAATGGAACTTTTATTTGTCTTCTTGTCATAGATGCTTTAATGATCCTTCAACTCAATGCACCCAAGAAGTCGGCAAAATGGAAATAACCTAGAATATAACACCCTAGACAGGGCTCGAAAATTAGGAAGTCCTTGCAAATTATATGTGGTCCACATTTTAATACATAAAATATATGTTTGTCACATCATTTCAATGCCTATCGAGTGTACTTCATTAGAATACAAGACAAGTATGAACGTCAGATTTTCGCAAATGTATTGAACAAAGTTATACAGGTTAGATCTGACAAAAATTTGTAAGCTTTATTATTTGATTTACTTAAATTTATAGAATTCACGTCACCCAAATTTCAGATAGCCCGATGGGATACCCAGCTTGGAACGCTAGGTAGTCCTTGGAGAAAATAGGTAGCCTCTGGCTAATGGACCACTTTTAGTGTCGAGCCCTGCTGGGTCATTTATTAGGGCATATTTGGTAATTGATGTTTTGTCTTTCAATTTGTTCATATATTCATGTCACTTTTCGTTGTGTTGTCTCTGAAACCAATCATTTAATGCTTCAGCTTATTTATTGATTAAATGACATGTCTGGTATAATATTTAGGATAGACTTAATATTTTTGCATGGACTTGTATCCTTACAAGTTTGCTGTCAGCTTAGTTTCAGATTGCTAATTGACTTGTGTCTTTGCCAAGTATTATAATGTGAATGATTTATTTAGTAACAATGCCTGATGCAATGAGGCTGATTTACTGATGCCTGAGCCATAGCTTTCTCATTTACTCAAGTTCTTTACTAAGTAATAAGAACTTAATGCGCCTTCCAATATTTGCTACCAGACAGAGATGGTGGTTAGCCTTGGGGTTTTATACATATTACGCAATTAGTTGTTTGAATCCCACCCTTGGTGCAAAGAATTGTGTCAAAACCTTTTCGATAAATGCATTTCAGGCATAATTCTTTGATGGCTTAGTGCGAGTCTCTCTGGGGTCTTTAAAATGCTATTGTTGGCATCTGCAGTCTCTCCACTAAGATCAGGGAGGGGGAGGGGGGGTCACTGCTGAAGGGAGTTGTACAACTTTTGTCTAAATCCCATCCATCATACAAAGGATATTTTCTTCTAGGTCACTTGTGTGTTTCAGGCGTTAGAATTCCGAAATTCTTTGGCAAGTCTGTTTCAGTATATTTAAGATTCTATGTAACATATATCTGATGTGCCTTGTCTGCACATTGTGCTATGTTTATCTTTGAAGTTTTAAGCTAACTATTATTTTTTCCACATTTTTAGTTAAAAATTGTTCAATAAAATGTTTCAAGTAACTCAGCTTAGCTAATTAATTGTGCTTAATAAATTTTGAAAATATTCTATTTGTTTGTTTAATGTGACCTTGGCTTCGGCTGTCCTAGGATTTGACCAAAAAAAATCCTGTGTGTGATTATGTTAAATGCAAATATTGATTTGTGGCATTAAATTTTAGTCAGTTTAGGAAATGAATTATAAGCTTTACAGAGTTCATCTCTTGTTCAGTAATCTCTTAGAATGTTTTCATTGAAATCTACAAATTTTATAAGCCTGTGATTCATATGAAATGTTTCACTATAATATCCTTGTTTGTTATTGTAAACATTTCCATGTGTTTAGACTCTTAGTGAATTCATATTTTGGAAATTTTATCAACATAATCAAAATCATGTGTCTCTCCAGTTTTTATCTTTTGTATAAACTGTTTACTTATCATTAAATAACATGTTAATATGGCTGAAGTTTATTATCAAGTTTATTTGTCCATATTTGGAAGAAAGCATATCAGATGTTCTATTACTAGGACCATGGGAGTGTTTTTATTAATTCATTGGCAGCCTTGATGTATTTATTGGTCTGGTGTCTATGATATTATATAATTATTATGTTTGTTGAGACATGTGCCCATATTTAGTGAGTGGATCTTTATTCTTAATCTAAGCTTTAGTTGTCATCAAGAGGAAATGTCAAGTATCTTAATAAAGAATATTGATTGTTGTAAAATGTTTATTTATAGTGTATTGAAAAAGTTTAAATATCTTTAAGTTACATTTGTTACAATAGCACAAGAATGGGGTAATACTCTATACATTATTTGTGCTACATTACCTGTGAAGCGGTGAAAATTTAATATGGCCAGGTCTTTTTTCATAGGTAGGGGAAGGGGCATTGTCCTTAAATTTGGCAGAGATAACACATGTTTTGCAAAAGGGGAAAAGAAAACTTGATGTAAGTTGAATTTTTGGAGAAAACTGCATGATTTTAAAGAATTTTCGTGATGGGAAGAAGCCCATTAACGATACTTTATAGAAGGGAAAGAAGCCCTAAATATGGCCTTGAAAGTATTTCAGTCCTGATTATGATGTATGCACACTTCTAGAGATATAAATATTGATGAACATAATCATGCCAACCCTATTTTAAGGATGAAATAATCATACTCCAAAGTACAAAGGATTTGTTTATGAAAAAAGTTTTTACCACAATAACCACCCTATTCCTCTTGGTTCAGTAACTTTAAACATGACCATTTTTCTATCCCTATCTCTATCAGGAAAATGGTGTCTATTGGTTTATTTGAAGATATGTCTGCTGCCCTTTTTTCATGGTTTAAGGGAACAGGAATCAAGGTCCCTTTGCTTGGGAAATTTTGCATCTAGAAACACAGGGAAATTGTTAAAGACTAAATAACTTCTTTAGGTTACTGGTAACATCTTGAATTAATAGTTATTCTTTTTATTATGGGGAATTTTGTTTATACTTATTTACTATGGGAACAGGGCTTATAGATACGAGACCCAAAAATGGCATAAAAAAGACCTGGTTTGAATTTATTTGAATCTTGACACGTTCAGTTATAGCTGAGTTGATTACTTTTTTGTATGTTTTGATGAAAATGTTCATGGATCCCGTCATTATCTTGTGAAAGTTTATAGTTAATTGGAGATTGCTGCATCCATAACAGTTTTAAAAGTCCTTTGAATATTCTACATTCGAGTCATGGTAAAATTGCTTTTACAGGAATTTTTTTTTATTTTCCATCTTACATCTAGAGAACTTTTGACCTATTTGATAAGATTGCTTAGAAGATTTTAAATTATGTCTTATTTTAGCTTACTGTAACTGAATGGACCAAGTTCAATGTATTGATTAACTAATTAGAATAATTTATTGTAACACTGCAATGAATGCATTCTGTTTTGCTTGTTTGAATACTGTAAGTTAATTGTTATGTTTCAACCTGTTACAACAAGGTATCAGGTGACTGGTTGTGGAGCAACTAATCAATGTTTCACATGATTGGTTAAATTGATAAATATCATGATAAATCTAAATTTCAATGGGTAAATAAATTCCTCCTAATCTTTATTGTGTAGTATTGATTAATTGTACATAGGCAAGCCTAATCATGGAGATTTTATAGCTTCGGTTATTTTCTCAATGTTGTCTTTTACCACCTAAAGTGACTCTTTAGGATTATCGTTATCAATTGGCAAGCCTCCTATAGCACCCTCACAGACGGTTTGATAGGTTGATCAATGTCACCAGGATTTCTGACATCAACAGTGACACATTGATACTGTTAATATACTGTTTCATTATATACTGTATATTGCTTTATGTAATATATCAGCTTTATGGTAATCTCAGACTATGTGATTTTATCATGAAAATAAAAAGATGTTGAAGGATGTGACCAATTAATCTAAAGAGTACAATAAATTTTCATAGAGTGCTGAACTTGTTCTCATTCCAAATTTCACTAATCACTGCTTATGTCTTTTCTGTAAAGACCTCAAAATAGAGTCTTACCATTGGGTAGTTTCTAGACCAAACCAAATCATCCCCCCGCCCCTAAAAACTATGAAGTAAGACATTTATATGGGTATATTCAGTATATTTAAATGATATATGTGCCTTCAAGTTGTTGTTGAAGGTTTTCCTATGGCTTGTACTCACATGTATCAAAGTTCTGGTACTAAAACTATTCTCTTCACATACTCAATACATTGATAAAAAGTGATACAATTCTCTTCAAATACTTATTGTAAATATTTAGACATCTTATCTTTGTTTGTTTGTAAGGATTAACAAATAAATCACTCTTATATACCCATTGGACCATACATACATTTATAAAATGATACTCCATTGACTATCCAAACATGGAATTGTTGAAAACTTTGTTTTATTTGGTATGAACTTGCTAATAAGCTTGACAATGATTAGTTTACCATTGCCATTAGTACTAAGTTTAAGCTTTGTTCATGTTATTTAAAAGTTGGATTGCTACTAGTACTTGCATTGGACCGCTATGAACTGGTTTTGTGGAGTTTGAAATTTGAAGTGAAGATTTTATGAATGCAAGTTATTTGGTACACTGTTAATGCATATAATACAAAATAATTGTTTGTAGTCTTTGAAAATATTTGAAAAAAATCTATAAAAAATCAACCTTTTTTGTCTACTGTTGCTAAGATACCAACTTAGAAGTTAGAGTATTATAAGCTTCAGTTCTCAAGGTTACCATTAATTTGTCATACATACTGAAAAAACATCTTTTATACTACTTTACAATGAATGTATTATTTTATAATACTAAATGAAAATAATAAATAGCTAAATAGGACATGATTACTGGTTGTCTTAATTTAAGTTCTGAAAAGTATTACATTTGCAAGTTAGTGATTTTCAATTCAAGAGCCATTTGTTTACTTGATAGATGAACTGACTGCTGAAGCAACAAATTCATAATTGTCTGTTATAAACAAACATTTTATTAGTCCCTTGGCTTTCTTATCAAAATTGCTTTGTCCTATAGTCTTGTATGATGGATAATAACACATATAGATAAACAAATTGCCAGAGATTATTACAATTAAGAAAGTAGCCCTTTTCTAAACATGCCAACAATACAGACTTTGTTCTTTCAGTCCCTTGGTGACATTTAAGGGTAAGTGTGGGGGGTATGTTTTTACTACCTTGGAATTTTGTTCCCAGTCTTGATGATAGCGGATCAGAATAGTATGAGGCATTGTTATTGATGAAATAATCTTAGTAATATTGATATTATCTTTATATAATTATGTAAGTCCAGAAAAGATAAATATATTTAACATGCAAAATTGATAAAATTTGTTATCTTACATACTTGAAATAAACAGGATTATATTATATATTTCAGCTGTCAATCAACAAAATCCACAAGCACAGCCCACATCCCGTCATGCACCCTTGCGTAGAATGCCTTCTATGGCTCCACCCAATTCACTGCCAATCAACACCTCCACCGTCTCTGATTGGCTGCAATCAAATGATGCACATTTAGGTCAAGGTCCTGGTCGACCTGGTTCAGTATTATCTGACCACGCCCCATTGTCTCCCCAGAGTAGTACGGCATCATCGGGTAGCGGAAGTGATGAACATAGAGAGGAAAATCTTCAATCTGTGAGAAACACTTTTATGGAAGAAGGAAGTGGCATGAGAGGTATGTAGTTTCTCAAATCGTTCACAAAATCTCTAAAAGATATTTTGAGCTGTGGGCTTGTTTAATGAGTTGGTCCAAAGTAACAGTTTCTTTAGGATGGCCTGAAAATGCCATTTTTTAGGTTCCTCAGTTCTTATTACTGAAGTTAGATTGACACACTTCTTATTAACTCAGGCTTTTTGTATAAATAAACCAAAGTATCAAATTAATGATACAATGTTTCTGGAATGTTATTTTATTGTTAGAGAAGATAATAAGTTGACAATGTAATTGTAAACCTACCATGTATGATTGTTCACTTCGTTCTTACTGTCAGACCTAGGTAGAAAGGTGATAGAAAATGAATAGAAAGTCAACAATTATAATAATGATGTATGGTGACTCAGTCTTAAAGATTTTTAAGTTGCACTGGGGTAGGTCACACTCAAAGAAAAATGCATGTAGGTACAAGTTCCTGTAAGGCATAAAGAAAATATTTAACATTTGAAGTTACCAATTATTCTCTAATTAATGCCCCTCTCCTAATTAACCTAATTAAAATACAAAATTGTGAGTCACAGTGACTTGTCTTAAATTATTTGCAATTTATATAATAAAAACTCATTCTAAGAAAAGGGAAAAACATGATATCACAGGGCATTTATTAGGTCTTAATGACTTATTTATGTGTGTTCGCAGTACTATCAGAATATTCAAACATCATTTTGTAACTTGATTTATACAACCCAATGGGTTCATAAGAAATTTCTGTTTGTCATGTTTGCTCAACCAACTTTATTACAATGCCTGACTGTAATATTATATTTTATAACTTTTTTACTTGATGGGAAAAAGTCATCATTTCACTGTTTGTCTTTTCATTGAGTTTGAGATTTGATGGCCTCAGCTCTTGTTAATCATAACATATTTTTTTCTGATACAAAATTTTATCAGTATGGCAGTTATGTGCTTTCTCAAATCAATTTCTTAGCAATAGCTGATTGGATGATGTAATTTATTGAGAAAACCTGACTGGTGCGGGGTAGCCCATTCTCCTCCAATTCTTGTCGAACAAATTGTCTGCGCCTCAAATGCAAGAAGTATCACCATTACTTATTTGCTTATATCTGTCCAGCTATTTTTTTTGGTCATACTCCGGCTTTGAAGGTGTCATTCCACACCCTGACATTTGATAGTTAATTGTATCATGTTTCTGTGGTATTATATCATTCTGTCCTACATTATTTCTGAAAAAATGTTTGTCATTGTATATCATTCACAACAATGTTATAAACCTATACACCAAATTCAACTTTTCATTGTAATAATAACAAATATCATGTTTGCTGCCTGTTGACGTAGATTTCATGCCTATGGTCTGGTTATATGATACCACGTGTTTGTAGGAATAAAAAACAGTTCCACCGATGTGGACATCAGAAAGACTTGGGAGGGAGTTGCATGACCTGTTGTTTTTCAGTAAATTTTAAGTTTAAAAATAATCCTTAAAAGCATCATGTGTTCATCTGGCTATGTCTAGGTCTGTCTTTGTCATTTAACATGATCTGAACTTAATTCCTTAAAGTATGTGTGAAGTCTGTAAATGAAGGCCATTGAATAAGAAAAAATGTGACTTTTATTCATAGTTTACCTGTATTCTGAAGTGTTTTGAATTTTCAATGTCAATAAATGTGTACAAAAGAATTACTCTCATACACATGTTAGTCTTTATTTACAGGTGACTTTCTTATACAAGTTTAACCGTGTACATTTACTTAACAATACCAATCATTCACCACGCTGAAAGAATGATAAAATGACAGTATAATTTATCCCATTCAGGGAAGACTAATTCTGTTTTCTGACTCGCCTCCATGGTGGAATGCTTAATGTCGCTGACTTCAAATCACTGTAACCTCTCACTGATGGAGGGTTGTGGATTTGAGCCCTGTTACTGACCATGTGTCTTTATGTGAGAAAGTAGAGGATGGGTAGTCAGGTAGTCTTCCTTCCCAGGAACGATGGTTGGATGAACTGTCTGCCTCATGTGACTCTGACAAAACAAACAAAATCTTAACTATTTATTGACATCATGGTCATCATCTGTATTCATTATTGACTCCCATTAAAAATTCTTTGTAATTTCCATAACCAACTTAAATCAGCAACTGATGATAATCTGAGTATTTACTGAATTATTTCCATGTTAAATGTCATTGTATCCTTCCACCCCCTTAGATCTTTGACTGATTTCATTTAGATTTAAACAGAGAATACTTATTCAGGTCAGTTCTCTGTGCCTTGTATTTAATGTTTGTATCAGGTTTTTGTTCTACTTTCTATTTCTTCACAGTTAGCAGATGTTACAGCGCTCTATTTAGTGTTAATATTTCTAGGGATTACAGTAGTTTCACCAATTTTCAATTCCTCAGATTTTGATTGTTTACGCCAATCTCTATCAAGAGTTTTCGTTAATTATCCTTCGCATGATGCATCTCTGTCAAAGCCTCAGATAAAGCGTCTAAAGATATTAATTTTACAACTCGGTGAAACAACTTCTTGTGTACAGTACATTATGGCAAAAGATGTTAAAATTTACCTTAAAATATTTTATTTGTCCAGCACACTCTTTCTTTATGGGAGCTGTTTATTTTCTATAATTAGGTTCAAGGTTGAATCACATAAATGATACCAATGTATGTAGAAACAGTAAAACCACAATTTTATGGCTGTGCACCCTTGGTTAAAACTGATGTGATCTCGTGATATAGTTTATAGTTGGACTATAAGGAAATATTGAAAATCTGTCTGTAAAAAAGTGGTTGTTTTAATGAGATGGTCTTTTTTAATCAATTCATATTTTGTTATAATTTTCTACTGTTCTCTGATGTGGAGCAATTAACAGTTGAACTTTGTAATAAAAGAATGTGGTGACAGAAGAATATCGGATACTTATTTTCTAAGTGATTTTCTGTTGCCACGGAAACCCTTTTCCTGGAAAATCCTTATTTTCTGCCAATTAATGATTATGGTAGAGATACCTCTGGTTACATTAATGTCATTCACATTAACTTGGTTCTCTTAGGGTAAACTTCTTAAAAGTGAAAAATTCTTCTTACAAAGTAATTTAGACTGACCTTGTTATGTTCTGTGGTTATACATGATATATTAATTACATTTTGTATGTTGGCTATATCAGTCATGCAGTTCAAAAATCGTGATGTTTTCATTTCTATCTAGTCTATCCTAGGCCAGCTACTGTTTTTTCTTCTCAGAAATTTTCGAAACAAGTCATGATTTTGTGGTATATTTAGAATTTTATTTCATTTTAATCTCAAATTTATATCATGTGGAAGTCAGTTTATAATATCTGTTACATGATATGGTTAGGCCCAAAAATATTTTATCAAAAAGGGTCATCATCCTAAATTTGTTTTCATGTCTGTAGATAATTACTTGCACTTGTTTTTTGGTTTAAGTTTTCTGTGATTTCAGTGAGGATTTGAGTAAGAGGCTGATTAGTGAAAGAGGCTCAGACCTGTCATATGCAATTGAGCCATTAATTCAAATATTTTTACAAATTGAAGCTGGCATAGAAGCATTTGAACCAGTCATTTTGGTCTGCAGAAATTTCTTATTGAGAACCATGAGAATGGGTGGGGGAATGTAAAACAACCTTTATAATTTCTTGACATATTATTATGTTGATATGTACAGACCTACCTAATAATGTAAATGTTGGTAGCATCTGATATATTTAAAAGAAAAACATTTTGTCTAGTTTAAGAAGTAAGTATATCAAGTTACTGGTAAATATTGGTCAACCTATGATAATACTGTAAAGTGCCTCTGTAATAGAGTGGTTATCATCTCTGACTACTGTAGTTACCACTAGTCCCTCACTTGTCTGTCCAGCTAGCTTACTGAAGGTTTATGGTCCTAATAAGTCTTCCTTCACCCTGACAGAGCTCTGGGAAAATTGCCAATCGACCCTTACTGTTGGTGCAATGATAAACTCTAGTAAAAAAAATACTGTTTATCCGATGGTCTCTTTGAACTGAAGTTTGCACAAAGACCGTTTGACCTGAAACCCCTTGCAAGTTAGTGGGATGTAAAATTCCCTTCTTAAAAGTATAAATGGATTGCTTTAATGAGTAAAGGTATGTGTGGCATTCAGACATGTATAAGAAAACATAAGATATTAAGCTTGGCATCTTTGAACAAAGTGAGGCAAATACGGGATCACTGGATTGAATCCTGATAAATGAAAGAGACTGGTAGTTTTAAGGTATCAGCTGATTATATGCAATAATGTAGACCTAGATTTTCTACATACGTAGGTATTGTTGTACTTTTGTTCCTTCCATTATAAATGTGTTAAAATAATGTGGCTTTCCATGATGGATATCCATTACTGTCTGTATTAGGAAATTAGTTACCCTGGTCTTATATTTCTGGTGCTATATAATTGGTTTCTAGTTTCTACTAACATTCTGTAATAAACTTGGAAACACAGAGTATTAGTGACAGACTTATTTTCGAAGCCACACAAAAACACCGATTTTCTCCAAGTTTGTTACGAGTTCTATTTGACGCCAAACTATTCTAATGGTTTCCTTGAGTTTTGATTTGTCTGTAGCTCAATGGCATTTTCTATTCTGTTCTAATCTTCTGGATTATTTTTGTATTTATACTGCATTAATATTCAGTAAGTTGTAATTATTTGAGACAGGCTTCTTTTGCTATCATTTGAGTTATAATTTCATGGTTTAATAGCATTGTCTTTGCAAAAAATCCAACCAGTAAATACATGACCACAAACCATGTCTTTTTCTGGACTGAAATCTTTGCCAGTTCTTCTTCCCATGTCCAAGCAGGCTGAACACTTAGCAGTATCTTATGGAAAATTACTCTTTATTCCGAATGTCAGTGTATCTGCCTATCTTTTTAATTCAATATTATTGTGTTTTAGTGTAGTCTATTCAAAAAGTGAAAACATTGTTTTTAAAGAATCAATTCAGATTGGCTAGATTCTGTCTTACAGTATCTTCTAAATACTGGTACTTGTCTGTCTGGTGACTGGCACATTCTCTGATTGTTTTGTATAGACTGTCAGTGTATTAATGTAAGTAAATAAGGTTTGAACAAATTTATTATGTTTACGGCTACTTGACCAAGAAAATAAAAGTGCAGGAAGCTTACAAAGGTTATTTTTAATGTTTTTTTCATAAAATGCCTTTCATACTTTTGAAGTACAATTCATCTCCAAATATTTTCATGCTTTGGATCTTGCTGTTAGAAATTTAGGGAGGGTCCCAAAATATAAGATTGGTTGGGTTGTGGTAAACATGACTTTTTTCTGACCTAACTGTTTATTAATGATTATCTTGTTTTTTTTCAGATGTACCTCTATGGTTGAAGAGTTTAAGATTGCATAAATATGCTTGTCTGTTTCAACGTATGACATTTGAGGAGATGATGAATATTAATGAAGAATGGTTGGAACAACAGGTAAATAATTTGTGGTTTATGTCCTTGGTATGGTAGAATTTAGACTGAAGGTCCTGAAAATCATTTGATGTAGCCTATATATATATGCACAGTCGTAAGTATTGCTCTGTGCAGAAGATGTGTACACATTTTTTTGCACTTGCTTGTTTGGTAATCAATTTAAATTAAAAAAAAAACTTTCTTGGTTCAACTGTGAAAAAAAATACCTACAGTGTTTGATATTACTATTGAAATAATGAGTTTTTTTCTTATTTTGAAACATTTGATATTCAAATGCTAAAAACAATTGATTAAATTGAAATTTTCTCATCCCAATTTATCATTTTATTTGTTTATGAAATTGAATTTACTGTTGTAACAAGCAACTTCATTACACTTTTCTAAGTTTGTGTTCATGCATATGATAATGAATTGAATAATTATTGCTGTTTCTGACGATTTAAAATCAATAATTTATTACTAAAATTAATGAGGCATATTCCTTCTGTTGTTCTGTTGTATAACACCATTACTGTAATTATCAATGAGGTTTTATAAATAACATTTAACTCATTACTGGGTATAAAACATTTATAATGTCTTAAGTATCATTATTGTGATCTTTTTTCTTTAGAGATGTATAGAATTAATGATTATTTATAAAAAAAGAGAACATGTTTTTTTAACTGACTCCTGGCAAAGTTACATTGGCACCTGGTAAATAATGATTCTGTAGTATAAATGCACTTTTCTTTATCTTTCTTCTTAGAATTTGATGGAATTTGTTTAACTTTACAGTTTGTCTATTAATTGCTTATCTAGGATATTTATGTTTAAATTTTCATGTATTGCAGTACCTTAATCTTTTTAAGTGGTAATTTTATTTTTCTAATTTTCAAGAAAATCTTGTTGATGTTTGTATTATCACATGTCTGATCAGAAGTTGATATTGATTCTACCTGGAGTTAGTCTGATTAAACCATTTAGTGATAACCATTATTGGACATTAAAAGCTATGTTGATATTGGTTGATTATTCTTGAGAAAAAATATTTTCATTGAAAACGTCTTTGTGTGAACACAACATCAACTAAGGCTCTGAAATCTTAATGGGGTCATTGACTTATGGATGATTAGTTAATATTGATCACTATGTTGTTGTTTTTTTCTCGTATATTAATTGATTCAATGAATAATGGTTTGTTCAAATTGTTGGAAGTCGCTCAATTCTGATAAGCCTTTCATTTGTTGTCAGTAGGTATTAATAAAACTCCAGTAATTGTATAAATTCTTGAAAATCTCATTTCTTCATACATTGTCTATATGCTTATAATGTAAAAACTTCAAGTATAAGATACGGCTGTTGGATGGTTTTTGGAATACAACTTTGCTTCGACTGAGTTCTGATTAGCCAGAAATAGGAAATATTTCTAGGGGAATCCTGGTAAAAACGATGGTTTAGGTTTTTGCTTAGCAACCACAGAGCTACCTTGGAGTAACTCCATGCATGATGATATTTCATCAGTGTTTCCAGAGCTTGTAAGATTACTGATGTAATTATTGTACAAGTTGTGTGCATCCACTATTAATGATGAATTATTTATATTGAGTATCTCCCATTTGTAGCTACTAATCATAGCCTAACTCATGAATTATCTAGCTAAATTATCCCAAGAAAATTGTTTTCTCAGTTAGAAAAAATAACTTAAATTGTTTGTGAGCTCTGTTTTACTTGTTATTTGTTGAGTGTTGACAATATTTCAGCATCCACAGAGAGATACCTGTTGAGATGTTTCTTCATTTTTAAAGTCATAATTCAACATTTTCTTCACATTTGATACTTGGAGTAATTTTCACACTAATAAAACTTGGAACTAGTGTTAATGTGAGATTTCCCCCAAAATTTCACATAATGAAGCAGGCTTTTTTTACTTAGAAATGACCCTGAAAGTCAACTTTTTGTGCACCCCCTTTCCAACACCCAGCATCTTTCACTTTTCCCAAAAAATATCCGTCAATGGATGAATCATAACCTTTATTCACAGTTGGCCTTTATTCTGAGGGTTATTTTGGTCAGATTATTGTATCAGAAATGTGTGTTAGATAACGACTTGTGTTCATATTGTGGACATTATTCACAGGTGATCATTAACTAAGGTGTTACTATGGGTGGGTCATGCAACTTAATGCTAGGTTCTTAGATATAATATTCAATTTATTGTGACAAAATATGGGGTAATTATTGTATATGCTAGTACTGCTGTCCCTTTTTATACTTGTAAATTGATTTATTTTGTTGTGTAAATTTTTATTTCAATACTTCTTCTCTTATTACCTGCAGGAAAGCTGCAAGTACTGAAATTTATTTATTTATTTATAAATATCAAAGGTGAATGTATGTATAATTCATTGAAATGCCCTTGAAATTATTTGGTTTACCATGAAAAACCTTGTGATCAATACCTCTGTGTTAGGAATGACCTTGGTACAGTTTGTAAAAGAGTAATTAAATGAATGTTACTACTTATATCAATTTAATAGATTTTAAGCTTACTAGATTGAACTGGGGTGAAATGTGTGTCATATTGAACTTTTTCCATAATACATTGTACATACATAAATTATTGTATATCTGTCTAATGATTTGGAATTCACCTATTTTCTCATTGTTTGGTACTTACACAGATAAAATGGATTATGAGCTAGCACTTAAAGATTATTGACTTGTTATATTTATAGTGAAGGATAAAATCCCACTTAGAGACCACCTTGAATATTAGGATTATCTCAATATAATATTGACTTCTTGTATTCAGACAGGTTTTCTCCTTTTCTTCAGTATATCAACTTGATATTAAAACTACCTCCATATAAAGACCAATAAGAGTTTGCTGTTCATGTCAACAGCAACTTTAAGTTAACGGTTAAACCGCAACTTTAATGCAAAGTTTCAGGTAACATGCTTGTAGAATAAATCCAGATGTCGTGCTGTTTTATTGGTGTTATACACAATTGTTGTGTAAGTCTAAGTGTGAAAGACTGGTGTGTAACAAAGCAGATCAGCATACAGGAATTTCCTGTACAAGAAACTATATGGAATGTATATGATGTACAGATGTATAGATAAGTTATTTACTTAGTTATGTACGGTATTACTAGCATTGTATGGTTTTATAATTTCAGAATGTAACCAAGGGCGCCAGGAATAAAATTGTACTTAGTATTAAAAAGCTTCAGGAGAGACAGGATGTGCTGCGGAATTTGGAAAGGGTAGGTATTAACAAACTGTCTACTTAAATCTAGACTGGTTTTATATTTGTCAACCAAACTTAGGTCTAGTTTTCAATTTTTAACAGTTACTGTAACCTAGATTGGAGTGTCTGTAGATTGGTTTTCAGTTATTAACTCAAAACTTGAGATCAGCATTGTCAACCAAAATCTGGACTGGTTTTCAGATTTATTGTGTAAGTAATCAGGCAAGGAAATGTACTTTCTGTTTTGAAGTTCAATGCTATGGTATGTTGAAGGTTACATATCTGAAGTAAATAGCATGAGATTAAGCAATTTTCACCTTATTGAACTAAAAGTGCAAGTTCAAGGTAGTGATAAGACTGGAGGAATAGATTTGAATCAATAACCAGAGCACAATTTTACACAATAGCTTTTAGAAGAGTCAACTCTTAAGGTATCAGCTGACTACTGTAATGGGGACTTTTTCTTTGTCAAACATAGATCTGATTCATGAATGTATTTGTAGATACCATATACTACTGATTATTGTGTCTGTGAAAATGTTATCATTGATGGTATATATCTTTGAGATTCCAGGAATTCCTGTTTATTTGCCAGAAACTTCGGACATGTCTGGCAAACGTTTAGGAAGTCTTGTAGTCTTCATCTTTGTGTCTGTTATGTTGTCAAATGTTTTAAGACATTTATTGATGAAAAAATTATCATATTCTGTCCCTGCGGTACCAGATTTATGTTAGCATTTGTTTTACGTTACTATCTATTGTAAGAAAAGTATCAATTATTATTTCTTAGGATATTATAGCAAGTGAATATTTTAATTGGTTAATTGGTGTAAGTTTACTAGTGATTTATAGCACTTAATTTTCATTGCATTGATTGATAGTGAATTTGTATAAGAAATTCTGAGTGACCTTGACACTTGATAGAAAGGTCAGGTGTTCGAACCTAATATAGGGCAAAGCTGACTAAAGTTCCGGTATCAATAAGGAAGAATTTAGTTTCTTGGTATTTTAACTTGGTGCTGGAAAAAAAGTAGCCAACTGACACAGTTTTTTAGCACCTTCCCTAAAGATTCTAACTACAAAAAAACGTAAATATTTAGGGACTAATTTCACCTGAAAAGTGTGAAAGTTATGTTAGGGGGGAAAATAGAGTTCAACAGCTTACCTCCCCTATTTTCATGGTCAAGTAACCATAAACATGAATATTTTATTTCAAGTCTCATCTATTTGTGTTCTGTCTGAAGATTGACTTATTAAGTTCTTCAGGGCATTGTAAACCATAATGATAGCAATTTGCATGGCCCAAAGTGAACCCAGGCAGTGTTGCTTCATATTCTAATACACATCAATGAACCATATCTATGGTGCTGTATAATAACATTGTAATAGAATTTCCTTTTTTTCAATTTTCTCTTCAGAACAAGTAAGTGTAAGGTAATTAAGACTCTTGCCTGGAGAACTAGTAGTATGCCCTGAAATAGCAATGCGTCAATCAATTTCATCTATATCTGTCATTTTTAAGTGCTTTACATGATTATTGTACTGTAATTTTTGTTGCTTAATGAACTAGGAAGTACTGTAAGTTTTAAGAAAGCCAATTTAATTACAAATTAAGAATTTGAAAAAAAAATGAAAAAGATATCGTTAAAGTAATATATTATTATTGGAAGTGAAATTTCTAATGACACCAAATAAGGATGAATAATTGAATAATTTGTGAAATATGCTAAATAGGAATGAAAAAATGATAGGATAATATATCTCCCCAAGATATGAAGTAGCAAGATACTCTCTCACTCCCCTGATAAACCTCCATCTTCGGCACCAACCATGTATTCTCTGTATTTTATGTGGAGGTGGTATTCTCCAACAAGATTTCTTGTTCTGCTCACTGTTTGCCTTGAGCATAAATACCACAGCCCGATATTCAAAATGACTTGCAAAGAATCATACAATTGAAGTCACCCTACCAAAGATTATTTCCATCCATTTTGATTCTTTGTAACAAAAAATAAGTCTATTAAGATATCAAAACTTATGACAGTTTGATTAACGAACAGATGTTTTGCTTTAACATTGGTATGACTTTGTGTACCGGTATATAACAATTATTGTATTGTTCTTGTTAGTTAATAAGAAATTGTTGTTTTTTAAGTATGTCAACAATTATTATATTGACATTCAAATAACCTCAAGTGGCATAAAAAAAATTTATTATAATTTTCTTTTAATTCAACAACAGTATGATGTACAAAATGGTATAAAAAAATTAACTACTTCCTAGAAAGGAATAGTCATGTGACCATTATGGTGTAATGACCTGTGATGTGTGTAAATATAAGTAGCTATTTATACATGGTAACCTCTAAATATTTATTAAAAATGTATAATATGTGATTGTCTATTGGTAAATCATTCTAAATAAACAGGTCTAATAAGGCTTGTAGATGATAATCAAGGGAGCTGTTAAATTGAATATTTCATGTTAAAGAGACAAATTGTGACAAATGTAAGTCACCAGAGAATACAGTCCGGTTGTCCGGTATCATTTGCTTCAAGCCAAGATGATGTTATATTGTATAAAAATACTTGACTCTGTGAACCTTGATGTATTTGGTTAATTATTCATTATGCCCAGAAGTGCCTTTTCAAGCGGAATATTTAACAACCAAAGCTAATGAATTATCTATGTTTATCATTTAATTACTGTACTTATAACTCTTATAAATATGTATTTTATTGAGTAGAAATCATTATATACACAGCAGGATTTTTATTAAGACTTGAGTTGCATTTAGTGCTATTCTCAACTGTACAGATTTATTACATCATCATGTTAGGAATTCCGTTACTGCTGTTGTTTTTACTGTATTCTTATTTCTAGTTAAGCACCAGCAGTCAGTTGACTTTAGCATTGCTCCTACTTCACCATCAAACCTGTTCCTCTACAAAACAAATGTACTTGAGCAAACACTAGATTTTCATGTTTAGACAAATAATTTATGTAGCAATACAAGAAAATTTGACCATATCAGTCAACCTTGAGCAAATTGCTCAATTATGGCTTGAGTGTGAGGTATGAATGAAATTTCCAGGAATTCTTGTTTAGACTTGGATTCTTCTCATATCATCAAATTATGTACTTAAAAAATTCAAGATTATATGCTAAAATATTTTAATTTTATGTTTACTAAATAGAACCTTTACTAGACCAAACAAAGGTCTTTTTTCATTCCTGGTTTGGTAACTAGGCTGTTTGATTTTGTACCGGACATCTGGTGGCCAGCAACGCCTTGAAACTACTCTAAATTTCATCCTAAATTATTCTCCACTCCCTTCTTCATTCATGTTCATATTAAAAAAAAACAGGTCTGATAAAATGATAAACACCCACATTTTTAGTGTAGATATATACATATATGAATGAGTTACAGTATTGTCAAATTGTCACACTACAGTAATTATCAAGGCTAAACATTTACTATTAAACTGGAGAATAGATAAATAGTCGCAGTATCAACTTTGGTGGTTTTACATCAATGTATCATCTTCACTTGATAATAACTACAGTGACCTGATTGTTTACTGTACTGAAGTATGACACATACATTTATGTTCATGAGCATGCTTTATTTCACTGTATTGTAAAAAGTAAAGCATTAAATTGATGTTGTCAAGGATGGGGTGCCTTGACAGTAGTCTTTCATGCCCCTGGTATCTAATGATGCAGGGGCGTACAGTAATTGCCTTGTCTATCCATACAGATTTAGTAATTAAGCTGCCACCAAGGGCATATGCGTTTATTGAACGCAAGGTCTTGTTTTTTAAGTCAGCTGTTTATATTTCAGTTAATCTCACAGAAAAAAAGGCTATGACTGATATTATAAGATATAGCCTGAAGTAGATTTCTTCCTTTTCAGGATATTATGGAATCAGGTCCAATTAAACCATGCATCTCAGAAATGAAAGCAATGCTGTATACGCCATTAAAGGCCTTCAATAAACCAGGGTCAGACCCCGGTGGATCCTTAAACTCTCCGGGCTCAGGTGGCGATGCTGATAACACTATACTAGAAGGAGATATTCCTGGACAATTTACACGCCTTGTGACCAAAGGTATCACATGTTTGATTGTTTATATATGCACCAATTCTTCATTTTTTCAATGTCTCAGTATTTATAATTATTGTTCTTCTCTTTGTTTTAGTCTCTTTTCACTAAGTTTTATACATTCTAGAATGTAATTAACTTTGTTTTCTGTGGTGTCATTCCATTAGTATATTCATAAATTTTGAGTTGGAAAATAAATCACTAATTTCAGTGCATGACAAGCAATTTTTTACTTAGCTGGGTCAGAACTGATACATTTCCTAAATGTCAAAAAAGTTCTTGCTTTAATACAAACGTGTACCTTCAGAGTAATATTTTATTTTTTAGTGAACCTGATACTTTTTAGATCAAGAAGACAAATATGAAACAAGTTGTTCAGTACAACCTCTGTAGAGCAACACCCTGTTGGAGCTGCAAATATTGGCCATTGTTTAGAGGTTGTTGCTCTACAGAGGTTAAATTCATAGTAAATATCAACTTACGGAAATTTTGAAGGTGTTGTTATAGAGAGGTTGTTGCTCTACAGAGGGATGCTCTGGAGAGGTTGTACTGTATGTTTATTATATTTTTAGTGTTCACCCAGTTAATGCTGACAAGTCCATATGATGACGAGGGTCTTAATATGTGCCTACAACTTGTAGATAAATGTATCAATCACGAGGTAAGTCCTATAAACTGTCGTGTGAAAACTATGTAAATAAGGCAAATTGAAAAATTCTTGATTTTTTGCATGTTTGTTTTTATTTGCATAAACAAAATGTTTAGAACTGTCATTGTATCAATATTTATTATATGAATTAAAGCAAACGCAAAACTGGTGTTAACAGCTTCCTGTGAAAAGGGTCACTTAGTAAACAATATCTAACTACATATAAGGAGAATATTTATAATTTTCCTTTGATGACCTTATCCACAGATTTGACTCAGATTCAGAATTGATATCTCTGTAAACATTTCTTATACATTTCCACCTATCTCTTCTGAAGTTAATAATTCATGAAGTGGTGGTGACATTTTGATGAAGTGAATCAAAGATCTGACATCTTTGACCCTGCAGAACATACTATTGACTCCTCCGTTGTTTTATTCATGTCAAATTAAATTGAATTTGAATCTCTTTTTTTGTTTTGCTAAAGTCATTCTAATTTAGAGAAATAAAGTAGTTATGTCATTAATAATGTTCTTAAAAAAAATTCTGATTCAATAGCGGTAATGTCTTAAATTGATATGCTACTTTTAGTTTGACAAAAATGTATTCAGAGCATAAAAACTGGATGCCATTGTTATAAATGAAAAATTATTGTTGGTTTAGGATCATATTAAAGTCTCCGACAATAGATAGAAGACAAAAGCAGTTCTGCAGTTTAATAATTTTAGTTATAAAATAAAGTTTGTTGTTTTAAAAAAATTTCTCTGACTTGTGATGCTATTTTTGAGAATGTAATGTTAAATTTCAGGCATTTTCCCAAAAACAGAAAAGGTTGCTGGATTCATTCAAACAAAAAGCCAGAGAGATTTGGCAGCCAGCACCTGTCAAATATACTTACGACAAAAAACCAAGAGCAAAGTAAGGATGTCTTGTTTTTGTTTGAAGATTAATTATGAGCCACATAATGCAATTTTTGGCAGTCATACAAATTTGTAACATTTTGAGCTTTTTTACTGCATCTGTGAAAGAGAGTCTTTCCCTAGATAAATAAACCTTATTTTATAAATTTTCACCCACTGTTATCAGGTTAAAAAACTTTCTGTATATACCAGTTTATTCAGTTCTGATGTTTTGAAATTTATTGTTGTACTTCACTTTTAATCCTCTGCAAAATTATTTTATGTATTAGATGTTTATAATTGTTAACATGGTGTTTAAATGGATGCAGTACAAAAAGTAATGCTCAATATGAGGAAATTATTTTCTCAGGGAAGTAGATATCCAAACTGATATCCATTTCTAACCATTGTTTCTCTGTTTTAGTTGGGGTAACACATTTCCTGGTGGTGGTAATTTATTCAATGGTCGGCCTGTACAAAGAATGGGAGTGAAACCTGTTTCTAAGCCACCAATACAAGGTGGCATGCAGTGGAGCTTTGGTGCCAAACGGTCACTTGTTTGTGGTACAAATAGTTCCAACCATCTACAGTTACAGAGAAATAACTCACATAACACCGCCATGTTCTCCCGTCCTGGACTCCTTGAGGTGAGAATACTTTATCGCAGGCATAGGACAATAGAACAATTTGTATTTCCCAGATTTTATTCCAAACCATATTTCTTTTGTTTTCAAAAGCTTTGTGTTGAACATTTTTATTACATGTATGCACATTTATTTCTAATATTTAATTATTTTGAGGAATTTTATTGACCAGCTGACATGTAAGCATATATAGTAGTGATATCCAGAATTTGTCCATAAAGTTTAATCCCATCTGACTGTGACATAATGTCTATCTTACTGAATGTAAAACATTTGTCTGGCAGTTTGGCTAATCCTGTTATATTAAACTGTCATAATCTTTAGAATGAGCTATAAGTCTTTGGCAGTCAGTTTCATAGAAGTATTACAAGTAATAAAACCAACTGATTTCCAAATTTTGCTGAATTGTTATCCAAATGAATTGAAAGATTGAGAATGATGAATAGAAATATTCTATTTTATTGTGTTCTTCAGCAACCAATAAAGCAGCCTGTTACTCGGACACAGTCAGCTCCACAGCGGTCACATGGACTTCTTTACAACCGTCTAGAGGCCAGTGAACCACAAGCCACTGATATAGAAATCAATGCAAGACTTGACTCACTGTGTAGAAGTGTCACTGAATGTGCTTTGGCTGGATCAGGTAAATCATTATTTCAGAATCTGATTATTTCTTGTATGAAACTGCTGCCCCTAATAATGTTTGTGTACTTAATATTTGTTCATTGCTCTCGAGGCACCTATTACTCAGTGGTAACTGGGAGATTTATATCCCCCTGATGCAAACATCCTGGTGGGGAAGTTGTTAATTGATTGTAAAGGTGCAGGTTTGTACTGGTTATAAATCCAGAAGTATTGGACACCGGACCACCTGTAATACATGCCATTCTTGTCATAGTGAATTATAGGCATGGAAGTTGATTTCTTGAGAAAATTTCTTGGTATGTTGAGCGAATATCATATTATTAGCCAGATTTAAGCTTATTGTCTTAAAATGTTTCACAGCCTGATGTCTTGAATGTTTCCAAATTATAATATGCATGTCTCTTAGTGTTTGATTACAACACATGTAAGTATATGACTTACAGTTTGATTTATTCTGTTCTTGTTTTTTAAGCCTTTGTGAATTTTATAGAATATCTTGTTAATTTGAATTGAATATCAATAGAAAATTATCACCAATCTTTCTTATATTTGATTTTATTTCCGTAATTTGATACATCCATGTATATTAATGTTTTCTACTTTCAGATGGAAATGAGCGGGGCTCAACCTACTGATCTTCCAAGTTAGCTGTGACGATAAATTCAAGACTTTAAAAAAAACACTTTAAGTGATCTTATAAAATTCGGTGGGATATTAATTTCTGTTGTAAATATAAATATATATATATAGGAGAAATCCAAGCTTCTCATTGTCTAACAATGCAGGTTAAAAATTCACATTTGATGGGTAAAATATTATGTGGAGAAATTATTATCATTGGAAAATACAATGTAACTTATGCATAGTGAAAGCTTTGTCTGTGACAGAGTGTTTTTTTTATGAAGACTCGATTCAAAGTGATCTTTTTTTTCTATAGTTTTGTTTGTAATGCTGTGCTAAATTAACTATAAAAACTTGTTCACTTTACTGTCCATGCTTCAGACAGGTTGAACTGTCACCTGAACACAATATTTTTAAAAAGATACTACATTTTCAAAGATTTTTTTTAAACACTTAAGAGATACGCCTAGAAATTGTCATTGTATTTATTTATTAAGATGAATGAATTCAAAGAGATAGTTCAGACAGTTCACTGTGTCTGTAGCATGTCACAGTGGCATTATTCTGTGAACCCCAAGTGCTCAAATACTTTATATGCTATTTTATAAGATTGGTGTGAACAATCACATCTTGAGTGTTTTAATTTCATTGTGTTTTCTTTTTCTGTGATGATTTTGTTGTAAATCTACTGTATTTATGTTAAAGTATAAGTTATCTGTAAGGTTGAATTATAACTGTGAGGTGCTTCTCATGCAAACATGAATCTAGTATCATGTATCACTCATTTTATCTATGAGACTTGATTCTTGTCAGAGTCAATTTTCATCATGAACATTAAGCCCATTTTATTGCTTCCATTTATTTGGTGATTTCTGCCTTTTGGTGTAAATAATGAATTCTGATAAAATGTAAGAAATTTTATTGTCACCATCATTTTATTACCATGAGAGTTTTTTTTGTAATTATGTCTAATCATTCATGTTTTGTGTGGAAAATGTTGATTCAAAAGTTTATTTCGATCATGCTGAAATCTGTTCAGGTATTTTTTCACTACAATAATTCTAAAATAGGTGGTTACCTTATCTCTGTTAAAAAGAAGAACATTATTCTTCAGACTTCATGTTACATCACTATTCATGTATCATCATTTGATAAAACTATTTATGGATAAATAATGTCACAACATAACAGTGTTAACTTAAAGGAGAAGATATGTTGAATATATTTGCTAAAATTTAAGCTTTGTATTCTTTGATCTGTATAAACACTAATTTGTTAGTATTTACGACATCATGCTGCCAGTATACTACATTCATTTATCACTATTTAGCCATGTTAGACTAATGAAATAATTTATTTCTTACTTTTATAGAGTTCTAATCATGTTGTAGGCTTTATTTAGCATGAGTACTTGATTATATTTAGTAGGAATACTTAATAATATCTTGGTAGATGTTTAACATTTATTTCATATATTCTGTCATTACTTTTGTCTATATCTTTTGTACTGAGTTGATATAATTTTACTTTTATAAGACATTCTGATTATTATTAGACATAGTTATCATTTCATTTTTTTATGTTATATTTTAGATGCCTTAAGAAAAAGTAATATTCATCAGCACTCTCTGTTTTTCTGCTTTTGTAAATAAGAACAAGCACAGTTCAACTAGATTGATAGTTTTATGTGTAATTTGTTAACTAAGAAGTAGCTGAAAGAGATCAAGTTTAAATGTTAAGTACATGAGAACAGTCTCCAATCTCACATGAAAATATCATTCTCAAAGGTTTTTGGTTGAAAAGTTATCACTTCATGTTTTAGTTTAGTCAAACTTGTGTTAGTGGCCACTTCCAAATAAAGGTCACCCTGCAAATAATGGCAGGGGCCTAATTACATTTTAGAGGACTGGGGCAGGGGGCACTTCAGGTTCGGGAATTTCACATTTTTATAGGAAAAGGGGAATTTCGTTTTTCAACAACAATACTATCAGTAATAGACATTTACTTTACAAAATGCCAATTTCAAGCTTTAACAACAGCTGCTGTATTACATTCATACATTAATGTATTTCCAGGACACAATTTGTTTAAATTGTAAATTGATATATATATACAAAATAAAGGGAGGGGAATTTTTAAAAAAAAATGTTTGTTCATTAAGGAGAGGAAAGGGGTCAAAAGTTGTCCCCAGAAATCGTGTAATGAGGGCCCAGAAAGGCCATTCTTTAAAAACTGTCTGTGATTATTCACAATAATATGACTTAGGAATAAAGGCCATATTTTGTCTTTCCCAAGGGTGGCCTTTCTTTACAGGTTTGACTAAATTCAGATCTATTACGGTGACAGAATAATGAATAATGAATTATTTCTTATCTTAATTAAAGAGAAACAGTAGATGACAATTTAAATGATTTGAGCGTTATAACCTCAGAATTCTAGATTGAATGTTAAGCTATATGTGTATGATGATGGTATCTTACCATTCAAGCTCTCGTTTTGACCTTATAGAAATGGGAGGCAGTCATTGTATAAGGTATTTTAACAATAAATATTATAGATAAAAAGAATTCAGCAAAATTTGTTCTGAAAGATGGACATATATGGTTACTTATCATTTAGTGTGTTAATAAGCTTTTCTCTGATTGACCAGCTTGGTGAATGTTGAGTTAATGAAATGACACAAAGCATTGTGGCATTTCATGTACATGTATATAAATGCTAGATTGGTTGTCATATAGTGCCTTACTTTACTGAGTAAAGTCACTTAAAAGTATAGAAAAATATGATATTTCATTCTGGTTAATGAAATTTTGTAAAACTGTCAGGATATTTTCATTTAGTGAATAGTTTGTCATTTACTTCAAATAAACCAAATTTAGTCATTCGGTAAATATTCATGTTCATGTCTTGTTAGCTACTTTCTTACATGGAGAAGGCTTATAACTTATGAATTAATACAATTGTACTATTCATATGTTTCAGTGTTCATTGTATATTTAAAACAATATTAATAATATTACTGCAACTAAGCGTATTACAATAAATTTACTATTACTTTGCTTAATGCCTTGGTTTCATTTGGAAGTACAGTGAAACCTGTGTTAGCGGCCACCTCCGAATAAGTGCCACCCAAAAGGCCATTCTTTATAAAACAACCATTAATCTTTAGAACAGAATGACATCAGAATAAAGGTCACATGTCAATAAAGGGCTCCATTGTGTATTTCCCGAGGTTGACCTTTGTTCACAGGTTTGACTGTATTGTACAGATGCTGGGATTTATAATTATGAAGAAATTCTTCTTCTATCTTACACTTCAGCCTTCTCTCTTTAATCATTATCTTCCTCCTATAACTATCTCACAATTGTCACCGTCATAGATGTGCCATACCTGAAAAACTCGGAATACATTATGTAGAAATCATATGTTGTTAGTAAAATAATAGATTTTTCATTGCCATGGCCTTGAATCAAGTATTATTGAAATTGGGTGCTTTTTGAATTTTCTTTTTGTATATTTTCCTATAAATGCCAATTTAGATTTCATGTAATGAAAAATAGAAGAGCTCTTAGATGGAATTAAAATTAATAATTGCTAGGTCAGTGTTTTTATAATAGTTTTACTAATTGAATGAATGCATGTTTAACAGAATTATGTTATTAATTATAGTGTAAACCTTTTATTCAGATATAATCATGATGGTTTCTGATTTCTATCTTTTTCAAATGAAGGATTTTCTTGTTGTTTTTCCTGTACAAACAGTTTCAAGCTTTTAATGAATATTGTTTTCAGTTGAATAAGCTTGGAATGAAGCATTTATTATGGATCGAATAAGGTCATACTGATGGTTTATGTAATATTTTCTTTTTAGTGCTAAAGAAAAAGTTGCATGATTTTTTCCATTTAGTTGTGACAAAATTTTTCACAATCATCTTACACAATGCTAAGTGAAAGACATTTTTTTCAAAATCTTCAATTGCCATACCAACTAATTGTCTTGGCGCAGTGTTGACATATTTTATGGTTTCTGATCATTCGGATTGTTTGCTACAATTATGTATTGTAAATCAAATTAGAATCAATGTGTTTCTTACCATTTAATCAAATTTCTTGTTATCTGTCCTGCATTATAAAAATGACTATTTTCTGATAGAAGAAATGATAAAATTTGGCCAGATTCTGAGAATATAATTATCATGTATTTATATATTACTAAGTGCTCATTGTATGTACTTGTTTGACTGCAGGCACAGTTACTATTACTGTATAAATGTTTGTGCATATGTTGTGTTAGTTTATCGTTATATAATTTCTGTCTTTCTGTTTTTTTTTAACAATAATTAAGGGGTAGATTTCAAAGGTCATTTTTTAACTCTCCTTTTTTACCTAAGACTACGTTCTATGCATTTGCTTCATAAACATGTGGTTTGTTTTCTTAACTGTATGACATGGGGACATGATTTGTTAGTCCTTATATCTCGTCTCCAGATTGTTCATGTGATGTTGTGTTATATTCACAATTATCGCCTCTGTTGATACATTCTTTCATTGAGGCCTAAATTAAAATTAAGTGAGTTTGTCCAAAATTTACTTATTGGGAGGGTAATAAATTGTTCTGCCCTATAAGTGCATTACTTCGATTTCGTTTATATTATGTCTAATGAATGATTGTGAGATAATTTATCTTCTGAACAAACAGATGAAATATTTTTTAAATCAGTGAGCTATGGACAAACACATGTTAATTATAATTTAAGCTGAAGTATCCACTGTTAACATACTCCAGATGTAATATAATCATTTTCAGCCTATTTATGAATCAATTATACAGTTTCTCAATTAGAAACATCTTTATGTAATACGGCTACATACATGTACTATAAAATTATGCTGTCTGGTTTTAGCTCACCAGAGCACAAATTGCTCAAGGTGAGCTATTGTGATCACATGTTGTCTGTCATCCGTCCGTTTGTGTGTCAACAATTGCTTTAAACATCTCCTTTTTAAGCAGTGGACCAATTTCAACGAAACATTACAGGGATGTTCCTTGCATGAATCTCTACCAAATTTGTTTTAAAAACTCCATTTTCATTAAAAACTGGTTGCCATGGCAACCAATAGGAACAAAAATAAAAACCTTGTCCAAAACCACTAGGCCTAGTGATTAGATGTTTGGTGTGTAGCTTTGTCTAGTAGACTTACACCAAGTTTGTTCAAATAATGAACCCAAGGTTAAAATTTGCTCCACCCCTGGGGTTTACTCTATTTTATACAGGCTTATATAGGGAAATTTTAAAAATCTTCTTGTCCAAAACCACAAGTCGTTTAGCTATGATATTTGGTGTGAAGCATTGTGTAGTAGACCTCTAATAAGTTTGTTCAAGTCCTGGCCCTGGGGTCAAAATTGAATGCCCCGGGGGTCAATTGATTTTGCAAATGGTATTATTTCTGGTGAGCGATATAGGGCCACCATGGCCCTCTTGTTTCTTATTATAATATACCTATCTCTTGACCAAATTCTTTGAGAAAATAACTTGTTGATATTAATTTACATTTATTTATGTCTCGGCTATGAGTCTTATGATTACCATAGAAACGCCATGCTAAGACAATGATATTAAACCATGTGCCTTCTGGATTATCAATAATCACATTGACTGAAGCAATGAGTCTGTGTCTTTGTTTTACTCTGAACCTAGATTAATATTCCTGTTTTACCTGTGAAACGGGACACATTATAATGCAAGATGTGATACTGAATTTAAATTGTAATGAATTTGTTTGGTATTGATGTGAAATGTCACAATAATGATTTAGGTATTATTATTCAGTCACTTTTATTAATCAAATTTAAGAGGCACTTCTGACTACGGTATGTAATGGTTGGTTTAATTGATTTAAGAAAATTTTATAAACTGTGATTTCTGTGAAGTGTTCTTTAAACCCCAACCATTCAAAATTGCAGAAGGGCATAATGTGTTACCGTGTCTGGCAGCCCCGTCTGTCCGTTCAAATTTTCAAATGGATTGTTTCATATTTTACATGAAAGCATATAATGATAAAAAGCGGGTCAAATTTGATTTCCGTTAAAATTCAAAATTTTCACAGGAGTTATGGCTACATTTTTACTTAGCTGTCAGCGGGAGCATTTCGAGGGTTCAACACAACAGTGTCGTAACTCATATTGAAATAAGAACAAGTTACGACAGTGTTGCGCTTAGCCCTCAATTTGTGTCCTCAGGACACATTTCTAGTTTACCTCTGATTGTTTGTGATACTCATTGTGAAATATGATGAGTGTTTCTCTCACACATTCATAGATAATCCTGTGTTAATTGTTATTTAAAATGTCATATAATGAAGGCATTACTTTCTGTGTGACTTGAATACTCTTATTTTATGTTTGAATCTGATATTGAATTATAATGTAGATGGCGTGCTTTGTAAGCTTAATTAAACCTTACCTATCATTGTATACCTGTTGCACTGTTTATATTTTTTTATGTAGAACAAATGTTGCAAATGATCAACAGTCTAAATTTCTGTTGTACAGAAAATGGTGTTGATTTTGCGCAAACAGAGAAATTCTTTACTCCATAATATATTTCTTGTTCATGACTTGTCTGATGTGGATGTAGTGTACATGCTTGTGTTAGAAGAATTGAATCATAAGTGTTGGCCTCGTGCAAGAAGATAGACATTGTATTAGTCAGTTAGCATTTCTATTTGGCCTTATGTTATGTAAAAGACTAAAGATTTAATATTGACTTGACTAATGGTGAGGCTAAATTTGAAGTCTGGCCATTAAATTGATAATATTTATTTTATCATTTTAAATGAATAAAATTACTATGTATCATTGAGTCATTGAGTGATGAATATGTTAAGTATCAGTTAAAGATTTAAAAATGCAGAAGTTTTTAACTGGGTGTATATTTCAACACTGGATGTGTTTTCAATATCTATCGGTCTGTTGACCATTTCAGAGATAGATGTATGAGATTTCTGTATAGGCTGGCCGTCTAAATTGATTGTTGACCAAGATAAAGTTTTTAAATAAAGTTTACTTTTCATTGGCTAGGTATTTAGCGAATATACAAAGTCATACTGTTGAGTGGTAGAACAAAACAGATTTTTTTCCCTGCAATTCCATTGCAGCAGGTTGTTTTTAAAAATATTTTACAGAATCATTTTCTACCTTTGTTTGGTTAGAATTAGGTGTATAAATTTCAAGGTCAGTATTTTAATGTAAAATAGTGTTTCAAATGTTTACATTATAGTTTAAAAATTCTTGTTTGAATGTTTAAATTTTGAAGAGTTAATAGTTAATGGTTAAAGTTTTTGGCTGGTGTTAAAAAAAGCTCAATTTGGAATTTCTCTGTTTAGAGTTTGTCATAGTTCTTTACTGTTATATTTGTTAATGTTTTTTCATATTTTAGTGTCTTTGAAAGTTGATACAAAATAATTTGTTGTTTCCATGTTTTTAACCAATTTGTTTTTTTTTCATATTTGTTAAGTATTTTACGAATTATAATTGTTTCAAGGAATGGCATAATGTGTTAATAGAACTCTGATTGGCTGGAAAAAAATAGTTTTTCTTACCAGATTTTATCCTTACTTATTTACAACAAAAATGAGGATTTTTTTACTGATTTTATTTAATTCAGACTGTTGGAGCAATTGCGTGTTATAAGATTGATATTTTATCGGTAGATCCAAATTTTATAAAAGTAAATGCTATTTTCCTAATGATATCGAAAAAAAAAGAAATTAGATTCCTACCTGTGCTTGAAATGGAGTTTGTCTCTTTGTTTTAAAGAAAATGTTCCTGTCTTTTTTCAACTTTAGTGTCAAACTTAATGTAAGCATTGACTGTTATCTGTGTGTAGGAACAAAAATAAAGTGCTCAGTGTCTGAATTTTCCCCTGATTATTCTGGTCAGAATTTTAACACTATTTTCTTTGGCCTTCTCAGTGTTAACTTTAACCTTTCTGTGAATGTTAAAATTGAACTTAAAACACACATTGGTAACCCAATCTTAGTATTTCTTGAAGTAGAATATTGACTCAAATACAAAGAATCGATCAATTTGTGAAAAAAAAGATTTATTTTTAAGATCTAGCTAGCCTGTTTTGTATTTCTATTAAAAAGTTTATCAAATTATGTTGAAATGATGCTAGGAAAGAAAGTCTGTATGGCTCTTTCTTAGCGCCAGAGAGAAACCTACAACACTGTAACTTCGTCAAATTAGCATCTTGCGGGTATGTTATGGGTCTGCTAGTTCTTGTGTGATTGCATTTAAGTATAATTATGGTATTAGTCAAATTGTGTATGTTTTTGTGCTTTAGAAATAAATATTCAAGTCGTCATCGGCACAGTTTTGTAGAGTATCACCATTTTCCTGTTTATCCTCTTGTTCGAGTATGTGAACATTTTGTGGGAATTGTTTTCTTTTCAACAAAATAAAAATGAAAAAAAAATCTTGTTCTTGTTTGTTGTGAATGAAAATTCCTGTTTAGTGTGTTTGTAGGTATCATAGCCAAAGTAAAGACAAAGGTCCCACTATTACAGAAATACTCTGGAAAACCAGTATAAAACTTGATAATAAAATTATTTATTATTATCCCTGGTTGTAAGTTGCAGAGAACATGGTTAGCACTGACACTGAATGCAAGAAAACTAGCTTGTGTAAATGTCTGTCAAAATATAACAGAAAGACCAGAAAAATAGTGTAAAACTAAAACATAAAGTATTGTTCACCCAGTATGTGATGACTTGGATTAATTACTGTAAATTCTAGTCATGGTTTATTAAACTTTTGAACAATGCTTAAATGCTAATCCAGCTTATTCTAAAAAAGATGTTCTAGTTCAAAGCTGAATTTGGTAGGACAGGCCAATTAACCCAGACAATCTGCAGTACTCATAGATATGCACAATTAACATTATTATGTACTTATTATGTACCATGTACAAGATGGACCTGGGTTTGGTACAATGACTTGGCTGTGTATTCTTGTAGACCATTACGAAAGTTCATTACCATACTTTAACTTGTCCAAAAGAATGCAAGTTTAATCATTTTTACATTCATTTTAGCAAGGACTTATATACGTATATAAGTCCTTGATTTTAGTAATAAATAATGTCCCTAATGATATTCAGTTAGGGCCATTGTGGTATTTCAATTTAGTCAGAGAAACTAAAAAGGTGATAATGTCAATTTTTTCACATTCATTATATCAGGGTTATATGTAGAATATTCGTTAACGTGAATTTAACTTCTCCATTGTCGTTCCGACTTTCGTAAATGTTTATTGTAAATTGTGACGTCTGTCATATTGAATATACATATTTATTTATGTATTATGTTTTATTTTGGTTTCGCTGATGGTAAGTGCGAGGTTTGTGCCAGTCAAACCTGTATAACTCCCTGTACATAGCGTAGCTGAAGATCGTTCTTAGGCAGCATACAGCATACGGTGTACTCATTGGGAGATTATGTCTTGTCTGCAGTGTGTTTCATAATATGTGATACTACAAGGATTTTTATAGGGACTACACGCTTAGCTGAGTAAAATACAGATGGAATATTATTGTGAGAAACTTCAACGTGACGTTCACGTTATGACGTCACTTCCGATAACGTTGTTTTCTAAAATGGTGACGTCTTAGCAAGGTGTTGAAAGCATTCAATTTTTATATGCTGTTGCTGTTGTTTTTTGTTGGATATGTTGTAAGTTTAGGGAAGGTGTGATTTTAGTATGTATTTTATTTAAAAATCATTTTTTTATACATAATTATGTATATTTGCCGTCAACTGAAATTCAGGTAAAACATAACTGGTGATGTTACGCGGAAGATATACTCTATTACTCGATTATACTCTACTAGCTCAGTTGCCGAAACCGTGCCCGTATTTATAAATGTTATCTAATAAAAAGAATACTGGGTTGAAAACATTATACTTTTATTGAAACATTAAATAAAGTAAAGCAAACACTCGTAAAGTTGAACAAACTGGTGAAAAACCAAGGTACTAAATGTAAAAACTGAACGTAGATCTAGAGTCTAATAAATATTATTTTAAATTATTGTTGCTTTTTTAACCAGTTAAACATTTATTGAAGCAAGTTATGAAGTTTGCAACGTTTGCTTCTGTGAAACATTTGAACTGACATTTAGGAATGTCGTTGAACGGTCCACCGACGCAGCCACATGACCTCTCGTTACTTCCGGCACTGCTTCCACAAATGCTGGCTTTATAGAACGGAACCACTTTTTTGTTTCCGACTTTGGCACGGCACTGGGCTTGGTTGGTACACACTCAATCTTTGACCTTCTGGTCGCACTCGTCTGAACATCTGTGCAACCGACGACAACCAACACTTAACCAATTCCTATGTGTTGTTATGGTCCCGAAATCATGAATAACGTTGTTGCTATTGTCTGAAGCGACCACCTTGCAAAAACACCTGAAACAGACAACGTTCAATTAGAGATTTTGTCCCCTACATGTCCTTATAAATGCTTAAAGTCAAGTCTAACAAAAGTTAAGACCAATTAACTGTCAAACAGAACATTCAGATGAAATAAAAATAGATAAGTTGTAGTTCTACTCATGGTTTGAAAATATATAAAGTGTATAACACGACGTGATTTAAAAAATGCAATTTCAGTCCATGCAGTTGGGTATCATAATATGAGCCGTATTCTAAACTGGCGTCCACCTTGTATTTTACAGCACTGAAAGAAAACAATCGAACATACCAGGTCGAATTACCATGTTCAATCCAACATTGACTTTGAACAGTCAATTTCTGATTTAAGACATGTGTTGTAAAACTTATTAAAAAATAATTAATCACTATAGATAGAAATCGAGCAGTGAGTCGAGAGGTCGAGGAATGTTCCATACTTAAAAATGGGGATAGGTAATACAATGACCTAGTAAATTACTAAACATTGCCATACATTGAAAGTATGAGGTCACTGATGTAAATGGCCTACGTAGTCCTGAAATCAATGCGCCGCGCTACTAACATTATTAAACTGAATAGAAATGATTGTGTTGTTTGTGCCCTTAATCTAGCCACTATTTTTTCCAAATCAATCATTGCTCGTGATTTCGGTGCAGCTATGTTAAGAAGGGAACATGTTTGCAATCAATCAAATTCTGTTCATATCACATTCCTAAGTATACGGACGATGTCATGCTATAACGAAGCAAATTATTATAGATTCGGACAGTGGCTACAGTACAGATACCGCTAATGAACGTAGGGGTAATGAAATTGAAATTACATGAAATAAAATAAGATTAATACATTTGAAGTTCACTTCAAATGTTGGAATACAAATTTGCAATGACAAAATGCCAAAAAAGCCAATTAAAATGGAATAGAAAAAGCGTTTACATGGGGTTCGAACCCGTAACATCGTCTAACAGGCTGCAAAAGTAAAAAGATTGAAGCCTTCACCAATTGAGCTAAAGCTCTCAACTTCAGCTAAATTATATACATACCTGGATTTATAAAATGCAGCTTTGGTTTAGAAAAAGATAAAAAAAAATATAAAGAAAAGCTCGAAATGGCTAACTTACCGTTTTCTGTCCGATACGACGGTTCCAACAACGGCGCATATAACGACAATGAACAACAAAATATTCATTCTGTTTTCTTCGTGAATATACTTTTTTTTCAGACAACTGAACGCTATGGGCGATTCACTTAAACAATTTTTGTATGAAATATCATGATCGTATCCCTTTTATATACAAGTGCGATTAGCCTGATGACGTTAATTATATTGCTAGTTGACTAATTACTAAAAAGGCAAGAGTTATAAGTTTACTATTGGTACAAAAAGTACTTCGATTGAAAATAAGACAGTGGAAAGACGGACCTGATATTTAAAAAACATGAATTCATTGACCACATCAATACTTGTATTTACATGTTCGTAACAGGATGTAACAGTCACTAACAGCCTGTACGAATAGGTCAGACAATAATGTAGAAGGGGGTTATAAACCGCGATTAATAAAAAAATAACTGGTGACCTTGCATCACTGAACAAGTATGAAAACATTGTTTTAAGCTGTATTCCGGCTGCTTCTTCTTGGAAAATGCGTTATGTATTTTAGCAACATTGTTACAGATGTAACCAAATCCGGTTATCAAATTGTTCTCACGTTAGTTTATCAAGACTTAAGCCTTAAGCGCTATTGGTCGCTTAGAGAATAATACTTCATGTAATAACTTAATCATGCAAATTAAACTACATGTATAAGATTTGTTATTGATGAAGTAAGTACTGCTCAATTTAAAAGGTGCGAGTTAGATCCTTATTTGGGTCAAAACCACATCTTATTCAACAACAGTGTCGACTTTCATGTAAACTTGGGATTATTTCAGTAAGATTGTATTTTATTCACACTGATAGGGTCGTAAACATATTCAATAAAATTTCTTAACGCTTTTCCATGGAGTAAATAAGATTTAAATGTTTTTATGTAATTTTAAGAGAAATGTAATTTTGTAAACAACATTGCTATGGAAACATGAGGTAAAACTTTGATAATATTTCCAGAGGGAAACTTATGTATCTGAAATCGAATATCTGGGTATGGAGTGTGGACTTTTTCTGTCGAGAAATATCGAAAGTTACATAATTTTCGCACATAAATGAACAGACTCAGTATTTTCCGATGCGTATATCTGTGACAGTATTTTCCGATGTGTATATCTGTGAGCATGAACAAATTATCGTTTTTCGTTTTTTTTCTTCACACTATGATATGAAGTCTAAGCATGAATTATTGTATTATTGTGTACATGTATTAAATTTTCGTGAAGTATATTATTCGTGATCGTTTGTTTAGACTTGGTAATGTAGACTTTATAATCACGGTAGATGTAGATGCAGTAACTCACAGGGCTAATATAATAAAACAGAAAAAAGTTAAATATACACGTATAAATAGTCAAGTATTTAAACATATGAGTTGTACTTGTAAGCTCCCTGAAAATAAAGTAAATGCAAAACTTATAGAATCTTAAGTTATTACATATTGGCGACTTAATTAATAGTGTAGTCTTTATAAGGTTCACTTTATCATGTAAACTTTATATTGTAAATTGTATTATGTAGTCTTTTAATTGTCGACTTTATAATGTAGACTTCATAATGTAGACTTAATAATGTAGACTTAATAATGTATACTTTATAATGTATACTTTATAATGTAGACTTAACAATGTAGACTTTATAATGTATACTTCATAATGTAGACTTTATAATGTAGACTTAATAATGTAGACTTTATAATGTAGACTTTATAATGTAGACTTCATAATGTAGACTTTATAATGTATACTTCATAATGTAGACTTTATAATGTATACTTTATAATGTAGACTTAATAATGTAGACTTAATAATGTATTCTTTATAATGTAGACTTCATAATGTAGACTTTATAATGTAGACTTTATAATGTAGACTTAATAATGTGGACTTTATAATGTATACTTTATAATGTATACTTCATAATGTAGACTTTATAATGTATACTTCATAATGTAGACTTTATAATGTATACTTTATAATGTAGACTTAATAATGTAGACTTAATAATGTATACTTCATAATGTATACTTTATAATGTATATTTCATAATGTAGACTTTATAATGTATACTTTATAATGTAGACTTCATAATGTAGACTTTATAATGTATACTTTATAATGTATACTTCATAATGTAGACTTTATAATGTATACTTCATAATGTATACTTCATAATGTATACTTCATAATGTAGACTTTATAATGTAGACTTTATAATGTAGACTTAATAATGTAGACTTTATAATGTATACTTTATAATGTATACTTCATAATGTAGACTTTATAATGTATACTTTATAATGTAGACTTAATAATGTAGACTTTATAATGTAGACTTAATAATGTAGACTTTATAATGTATACTTTATAATGTATACTTCATAATGTAGACTTTATAATGTATACTTCATAATGTATACTTCATAATGTAGACTTTATAATGTAGACTTAATAATGTAGACTTAATAATGTATACTTTATAATGTATACTTCATAATGTAGACTTCATAATGTAGACTTAATAATGTAGACTTTATAATGTAGACTTTATAATGTAGACTTAATAATGTAGACTTTATAATGTATACTTTATAATGTAGACTTTATAATGTATACTTCATAATGTATACTTCATAATGTAGACTTTATAATGTATACTTCATAATGTATACTTCATAATGTAGACTTTATAATGTAGACTTAATAATGTAGACTTAATAATGTAGACTTAATAATGTAGACTTTATAATGTAGACTTCATAATGTAGACTTTATAATGTAGACTTAATAATGTAGACTTTATAATGTAGACTTCATAATGTAGACTTTATAATGTAGACTTAATAATGTATACTTCATAATGTAGACTTTATAATGTAGACATCAAAATGTAGACTTTATAATGTATACTTCATGATGTAGATAATGTAATGTATACTTCACAATGTAGACTTTATAATGTATACTTCACAATGTAGACCTCATAATGTAGACTTTATAATGCAGACTTCATAATATAGACTTTAGCATGTATATTTCATGATGTAGATTTTATCATGTATATTTTATAATGTAGACTTTATCATGTATATTTTATAATGTAGACTTTATCATGTATATTTTATAATGTAGACTTTATCATGTATATTTCATAATGTAGACTTTATCATGTAGACTTCATAATGTAGACTTTATAATGCAGACTTCATTATGTAGACTTCATATTGTTAAGGGAGGTTGTCGCTCAATAGAGGGCCGCTCAGGACAGGTTGTACTGTAGTTATATTGCCATTCTTAAATTAAGGAAATAACGAAATCAGATTAAAAAACAGACAGATTTTATAATGAATTGGTTACTAGGTTTCAGTACCAGGTAAATAGATACAGTTCCTATGTGAATGATTTAATCCTTCATAAGGCATTTTGAATTTCTGTACATTACAGAGTAGACTTTATTCATATATAGACTGCCCTGACTCCCTACCACTGTGAGTTCAATTACCAGACCATTTTAACACGTGAGGAAACTGTCCAACTTGATTATAGAGGAGTGAAGGTTCTACAAAGGTGCAGGTCTGGGGTTTTCTTCTACCATTAAAGCTGACAGTTGCCGAATGATTCAGGCTGTTCGCTGTGATATTTATCAACAGATTTTGTAGTGTTGTGTACACTGGGCTGATGAAAAGACTATTCATGCAAAAACATTGTTATCATCATACAATTTTAATACAAAACAAGACATGGTACAATTAGTCTTATTACATTTATTCGAAAACTGCTAAGTACATAAAATTAGTGATTTTGTCCGGGTAACCAGCCAACCAGTCCTTATTTTAAAACAGAACATTAAACAGTAAAAGCAGAGTATAATATACATTTGTAATATAATCATACTTATAATTACATGCTTTAAAAAAACTCATGAAATATTCCCTAATAAATGCCCTTTTTTCGAAGAAATATATAATCTATAATAGATTGATATAGCCATCTTGTGTCACATGACCTTAACTTTTAAAAGAGAAGTTGAGGAGGTAGGCATTTTGTTTTGTTTTTGTTGATATGATACGCTTGTACTGAAAAGTTTTTTTCGGGTAAAAATATTTATCTTTTACAGTCAGTTGTTTTAATAAATTTATTGCATAACTACAAGCCAACGCTATTTATTTATTCGGATTTAACACAATTTTCAACATTATTTCTGTCATATTGTGACGGGTAGTTATCCTAACCAGCATCCCTGGACTTTATTTATCGGGTAAGCCTTAACCAGTACTAACCACATTCTATCTGCAAGCCACTACTAAGCTACCCCACATAATTCTGAGGTGGAGGACATAGGATGTAATATCTTTAATCAAATTTGTCACAGATACTTTGAGCATCGCTCGAGTTTGAACTTGCAACCTCTTGATCAGTAGACCAACGCTCATACCACTGAGCTATCGGTGCAGGCTCTTAACCAACACGGAGTCTTTTTTTGTTGGACACATCAAAGAATTATCTATGAAGTAAAGCCCCCCCTCCTTTTCGGGGCCTTAATTAGGGTATATTTGGTATTTGACTTTTATCATCAGACACATTCATTGATGAATTTTTTGAAGAACAAAATATAAAATTTTGGTCATTAGCGATTGATAAGATAGAAAGCATCATTTATATCATACACCAGCAAATAAACATGATTACAATAAAGAATAAAACATACATAAAATAAAAGAACAAAACAAAACAGCATGCTAGGTATTCTGCTTCATTGACTGTCAGTTGAACCATTCTAAAATAAAAACCTTCAATATCCCATAAAATCAGTAGAAACATGATATAAAACGAATTTCGTACATTTTAAATACATTTCCACTATGAAATTATCATCATGAGATCCGGCTTCATCAAGGTCTCGAGTCCTATTCTCAGATTAAGACAACTATGATAAAAGATTTATAGGAAGAACTCAGCTGTTGTCTTCATGGTTATCTGAGTCACTGTCACCATCAGTATCCTCGACATGTACGGATTCCAGAGGTTCACCAGTAATTAGAAGTCCCTTATCATATAGAACACTAGCTATTTCCACTCTCTCATCCAGTGTCGGTGATGGTAAACTATCAACACTAACATATTCAGGATAATTGTGAATCAGATACTCTACAGCAGGGGCAAGCTGAAAGTAAACAAATACAAACTGATACAAGATAGATGATTTTATAAGTGACTTAACTGTTATATACATAAAACCTGAGTATTAGAGGCCACTTCAGAATACAGGCCACCCTGTGAATAAAGGCTATAGTTTTAAAAACTATCATTGATTATTTAGAACAAATAGCTTCAGAATAAAGGCCATCTATCAAAATTGGCCACATTGTCTATCCCACAGGTTGCCTTTGTTCTATCATGTATGCGTATTACAAAGGCTTCTTGTGGAAGGGTAAGTTATTATTGGTTAGAGTTAGTACAGGTTAGCATTTAGTCCAGGAAAACTGGTTAAATAAACAAGTTGTCATATATGACCTAAATAACAGGGGGGGGGGGGGGGGGGGGGGGGGGTGAAAATGTACAGGGTTTGTTATTATCTCCACAAACTGTGTACGAAAATGCTGGTACTCACCTCTGCAGATATTTCAATATACTGTGGTTCTCTACCATGATATACACGATCATTCTCTAAGTTGTGATAAATACGTACTTGATCATCTTCAGTGATGAGTCTGAAATCAAACAATTTTAAGTGTCAGTTTTATGACATAAATGTAGTAAAATATTCTGTAGAGACAAAAGATTACATCTATTAACTCATGCCCAACAGTCATGCACAAGCACTTCAGACTGGGTAAACTCCATTCAGAAAGGATAAATTCCACCCAGAGAAGATTAATTCCACCCGAAGAGGATAAATTCAACCCAGAGGATAAACTCCACCCGGAGGGGATAAATTCACCCCAGAGAAGATAAACTCCACCCGGAGGGGATAAATTCTACCCAGAAAGGATAAACACCACCCAAAGAAGATAAACTCCACCCGTTGAGAAAATATGAAAGCATACCTAACACATCCCTTCCTGATAAGTTTCACCATAGTATCAGGCTCCACCTCCATGTTACCTTTAACACACATATTGTCAGCATCCCATTTCTCACCATGTCCATGTATACTACATGATTTTTCAACTGAAAAACAAAAACTATCATTGTAGCAGATACAGCAGTAGGTTTGGTGACCGTTCCAAATATGTTATTATGTTTTAGGCAAGTAACTGTTGACAAGAGAATTCTGTAAACAGGACTTTTTTTTGAAGGCTATTAAGTCAAGTGACCTTCACATTATCATCTGTGATCAATGAGTTGGGATCATTATCACGAGAAGAGATACTAGAATATTAATTTCCTTTCCTTAAAACAAAGAGAGGTGCATTTTAACACATGATAAAAATTCATAGTTCCCTAACATATCACAGAAGACATTAAGACGTAGGCTGCCACATAAACCACTTGGACTTTTGTTTTTTATAATAAAATACCTACCATCTGATAGCGTAGGTGGAAGACTATCTATAATATATTGTTTGCCCATCTGATCACATGCAGCATCCACAGGAGAATAATTCTGTATCATCTTTGTCATTAAACCTGTTATCTTCTGTACAAACTCAGCCCTTTTAGGGCTTTCCTGAATAAGGAAGTAAATTCATGAACTAGTATTTGATAAAGTAAGGTAAATTGGTAGAGCAATGTATATATCTATGGGAACATTATATCTAAAGAGATGTAATTAATTATTATTGATTTATTGTTCGATCCAAATTGCTTATAAGGACCGACTGTCTATAGACTCCCTGGTCTGCACAGATAGTAGTTAGGCCACACCTCCTAGTGGTTGCTTGGTTAAGGGACACTAGAAGAAGGATGATAGATAATAAGTACTTTTTTCAATAAATTAAAATGGTAAAACTAACTCAAAGTCTTGTTACTTACAATATGGCTAATCAGGGAAGGTGATTTTTAATAAAAATCAAGAAAAAAGCAAATAAATTAGGAAAACAGTATCCATAGTTACCACATCAGAATGAGCAAGTCCCATATAATTTAAGTAATCTGTAGGTAAACCTTCTCTGAATGCAATATCTTCTTCTACAGCAATATCTAAACATCGAGGCATTAACTGTAACAAAAAACTTTTTTTATAATATTATAGTAATATGATGAATGTCTAGGAATGTTCATAATGTTTTGTATATTTTGAAGAAAGATATTTTTATAAATATTTTCAGCAATGCAAAATCATGAAAAATCTACTTCTTATTGATCTGTTAGTTACATTATAAAACAATACAATTTTTATATAATAATTTCAAATTACTAGTATCTTTCATAGAGAATTGACTGGCTATTCCACAGTAACATGCAACAATTCACATTTAGAGGGTTTACACATACTAATGACATTAACACATGACTAGCACCTGTGACAAATCTCCAGCAAATTATCTGTTTAAAATTCAGAGAAATTTTACCTTTTGAAGTAAATCACCCCATGTGTTCTTCTGGTAACATGAGAATGTTATATGTAATGAATGAGCATCATCAAGAGCATAACCCTGTAAATTGTAATATAGATAGTTTTATTTCTGTTATCAATAGGCCATAAGCCCATGTGACATAAACACATTAATTCACAATTAGTAACAAAATATGACAACAGCAAAGTTAACAAGACAAATGAGAGAGAGCTCCAACGTTTCATTTTTAAGCTGGTTTCTTCGGGAGATGGTGGTCTTTTAATTGTAACCAGGTTGCTTTAGAGAAGGTGGATTACAAGAGTGCATATCATAACATTTTGATTTGATTTGAAAAATGTATCTAAATACATATAAATATAAAGCCAATGCATGATTCGTTTTTTTTTAAGTTTTGCAATATATAGAACAGATGCTTGATTACATTACAGATAGACCTTGCTAATTTCATTGATTAGCAACTAATGGGAGAACCTAGTTTTCATTCCAATAGTTATTCAACCTACCCATTCAAACTGACCTTATTTTCAAAGTAAAAATGAGGTAGATTTAAACCAACTTCAATTTGAAAGAAACATTTGTTTGCAGTTTTTATAATCCTATCATGAAACACTTGCCCTGATCATTTATGCAGCAGAAAATTCCTGAAGTCTTTATTTGTTATTCTCACTTAATATTGAAGAAATTTATTGTCTTAGGGGGGCACAAATTTCATCCTAAAGACAAATGGTGATTTGACTTGTATTCTAAAGACAAATAGTGATTTTAATTCTTCACAGCCGACTAGGGGACAGAAGCAAGCTGCTTCTCAAAATCAAATAACATCAGTAGATAATATACCTAGCTTCGACATAACTTATCAATATTAAGTATCATTTAAAATTTTAAGGTACATGTAATTCTATGGTAACCATATTATCTTACCTGATGTATAGTCCCCCGAGGAAAATATAACAAATCACCAGCTTTTAGTGTAACATCAAGGATAGGGGAACCAATCTCTGACTCATCAAAATTACCTGAAACACACAGTGATCTTGTTTTAAACAGTTGCAGCTAAACACATACAAGTCTAGGGTTTGTGGCTTCTATGGAATAAATCAAATCAGTATGACCTGGTGATTGATACAAGAGTTAATCATGTACAGTGGTCAAATGTTATTTGTTTGAGTGGGTTTAACTTTATTTTTTCAACTGTATGTTAGATATATATGGCAGTCAATTAACCCTTCTACAAGAAGCACACAATTTCTTCATGTATGAAGGAAAATGGACATTTCTGTCAAATTTTCATAGAAAGTTTGATGTTGTATATTCAAAAATAAAACTATATGTGCTAAGTGTAATCTTCTTCCCAAACAAAGTGGGTTTAATGAACACAAACAGCTCTGTTACAAATATGTTAAATATGTTTTAACAGTTACCAGGTACAAATAACTCCATGATCATTACAAAGTGCAGTTAATAAATGTTAACTAATCACAGTAATAGCAAAATATTTCACTTAATTAATTTTCTTGCAAAGATTGGAAAGAAACATTATCATATCTTGACTATTGCATTAATTCAGAACATGGATATATTATTTAACAAACATTTGATGGGAGAACTTCAGCATGTGTAATATATACATATTGGACTCACCACTAGATACTCTGGGTAATGTTTCTTCATCACATCTAAAATAAGACATTATAGACCAGTGTAGATGTAAGACAACTGATTAGGTACCAAATACAAGCAGTAGGATTACCTCAGAACAGGGGACATGCATGATCTTAACCACAAAATCGGAATTTTAGACATCCTCTCAATATAATAAACACTTGATATTTACAAAATCAATCATGTCAAGGAATAAAGAGTATAGTCTCAACCCAGACATGTGATGGTCATGTGACACACTGTCATATGATAGATGGTTATGTTATACTATGTCATGTAGTTAATGGACACTAGACTAGCAGATTATTAATAAAATTGTCCCTATATTTCCTAGATATTCACATATACTATACTGTAATTTAAAGCTAATTACCTAGGATTATATAGTCTCCAGTGTTTCTTCCCTTCTAGCTGTAGTATAAATGCTTCTATATCATCATAATGTGGTGCAAACCCTTGGGTTCCTGGAGGTGTAAGGTACCTGTAGATATAAAACATAGACACGGTGAGTCTACATGTATATATTGTACACAAATCCCAGTTTATCATATATATATGATTTGGTTGTATTACTTTAAGCAATTTTCATCAAAAGTGCATTGTATTACAATTATGTACTACAGACAGGTGATATAACCAAGATATCTGAGTTATCCGCCACAATTTAATTGCTGGCCTGATGAATCATTTATAAGGCATGCAAAATCCTTGTGACTTTTTATCACTTGTTTCTACACTAATTCAAAAATCCTTTCACTATGGTAACAATTTCACACAGGACTGTGTTCTTTTATTTATCTTCAATTAACAAACATGATGACCAGAAAGACCAGTCACTAGGTCAGACTGTGTTACTCACTACTTTCACAGAGCAGGTTTTTAATGGGCAGGCTCTATGGTTAAGTAGTAATGTCTCTAAATAGTAATCACTAGCCCCTCACTGCTGAATCCTACAACAAATTTCACATGTAAGGAAGCTTCTTACTAGCTTACGAAAGGTTGGTGACGCTACCCAGGTTGTCTCCTGAGGCACTCCTCAAATTTAAAGCTGGACGTCTGCAAATAACCCTGACTGTTGGTGCAATATTTTAACCCTAGTAAAACAAAAGAATGGTTAACATGGAAACTTACACATTCGCTCCACAACAACAATTAAAATATTCTTGTAATGTAGACAACATCTTCCAGACATTTTTAGAGTAAGTTTGTGGGTTCAGCATTCTCACAGAACATCCATTCTGAAAAACAAATGAAATACACGTAACATATATACTACGTATAGATATGATTGCTTAATTAGTTATTAATCTATGATATATCAGCTATAAATTCATTGTTTTGTACAAATTTGAATCTAGACTTAAAGAATACATGTGATTTACTGATAAACCTTGGATTTCATTGAAAACATTTTTTCATTGTAGGTCAAGTGACATCAAATATTTAAGCCACTGAATTTCAAATTACACTTAGCTCAATAAAGTATTATAACACTATAATTACTTCATTCACAAGAAACTGTTCATACAAATGTTTATTGACAAGTGGCCTTCATCTGGAGGTAATTTTGTTCTAAATAATCAATGATTGCTTTTAAAAGAATGGCCTTAATTCAGAGGGTGGCCTTCACTTGGAGGTGGCCGCTAACACAGGTTTAACTAAATATGCAACCATATAACTTAGCTGGTTAATTCATTCTTCATACAGTAAAGCTTTGACTTAAGACTATATTTTGGAGATAAAATCCAATAAAAAGTCCTGTCTGAGTTAATTTTACTCTACTGTGAATATTTACTCTGAATGTTTTCAAGGATAACATTTAACCACGCCTAACTAACAACATTTTGATTACAGCTGGATTTGATTACTTTAAACTGTTAATACGGAAGTTGCGAATCCATGTATGTATATAAGTCCTTGATTCTGAGAACAAAAAACACTTGAACCCTTTCCCCCATAAGGAAGTAGTCTCATCAGTATTCTGTACCACTGGAGATAGTGCTAATCATCTAATAGATAAACCATAGATAAGGACTGATATTAGTACACTGTACCAATGGAGGTTTATGGGGAAAATTAGTAGTTCACTACAAGTGTTTAAAAGATCCAGCATATCTGGATATCTGTAAGTTGTACAGAAAAAGTGTGAATGTAAAGTTTGTAGCTTATATATTTTCTTCCTTGTGTTATAAATTTCAAGTATAAAAATGCAGTTTTTGTAACTAATAGAAAGTGTGAAAGCAAAACAAACTATAAAATTCAATGTTTATCAAATTTAATGTAACAGTAATTCAATAAACAAAATAACAGAAAACAATGTTTTATTAAAATTATATACTTTATATATGATTATTTAAATCAATGACCATAATCTTGAAATAGTATGATACATGTAAATATGTATTTATTTACCATCAATCATCAGTACCCTATTTGTCCAAAAGAATACAATATTGTCAAACATATATGAGTTATAAACATTACCATTACAAAATCAGTTTGTTATCCCTTCAATTCCCATCCCAATATTTACACTATGTACATTTAATGGCTTTAATGTTCAAGAATAATTACACTTTGTACATTCCATGGATTTCTTCAATGTTTATGAATATTTACACTCCGTACATAAAAAATTACTACATTGTATGTCTTCAATGATCATGGATATTTTCACTTTGTGAATTGGATGTCTTCAATGTACTACCCATCTGTAGAACAACTGAATCACCAAGATTCTGAAAGGTGCGTGGTTTTTCAGTTCAGCAGGGAATCCTTTTCTGTTTGACCTTATCGTACCACAACTGTAAAGTCCATTTCGAATTAACTCCCTCATCAATGACACACCAGTGAAAAAATTGTCAAAGTACACATGGCGATTACTTCCCCTTATCCCTTCCATTAACCTTGCCACAACACTATGACCAAGTCCATTCTCGGTTTGCATTCCTTGCTTCCCCAAGTATATTTCAAAACGAGACAAAAATGCACTTATGGAATCACACATCATCATTTAATTGGCTTATATTTTGATCGGCTTAGCAGGCATGTATTGTTTTATTGTAAGTCTACCAGAAAACCTGACCATGGCTTCATCAACAGAAACTTGTCTAGAAGGAAGGTAAGTGTCACATAATGTATCAGAAATATGGTTTAGAACTGGTCGCTTTATACAACACCGATCGTAATTTGGATTGTTCCTGGGTAATTCCAAAGCAGGGTCAGCAACATGAAAGCACTTATTCAATTGTTGGTAACGATCACAAATCATACTTGACTGCACTAAATCATTCCCTGAAGCACTATCACTAGACCAATAATCAACAGATGTTCACATCCATCGAAATGCCATTACCAATGAATGCACGGATCTCTTCAATGATAGTCTCATTCCAGCGAGGATCAACCTCACCATTCTGTTCCATCCTCCACTAAGCATACCCATTTGTAAACCTAGCAATGTCTACAAACAGGTTGGGTTTCATCAACAGCCAGAAATAATCAAGGGGTGTGGCAGTCTCAACATCAAATCAATCAGGTAACTGTGGTCCATAAGACTGTTGAAACTCATCAAACTGCAACAATAATTAGACTTTGTAAGAATACACTTTAGATAAATTCACCACAAAATTACACAATAAACTTGCAATGATGTAGTACAAGAATGTAACTAATAAATTTATAAAATGGAAACTATTTTTCAACAAATCGCAAAGGGAAAAATATTGGGGTGATCAATTTTCTGATAAAGCAAAAGATTGGGGTGCAAAAACTTTTGATGAAGCAAAATACCGGTGTAACAGGCCATTCTTTCCCCCCTGGCCACTTTTTCCCCGGGAAAAATTGGCCTAGGCCTTTTTTTCCCCCGGGGAAAAAGTGGCCTAGGCCATTTCTTCCCCCTCTAGGCCACTTTTTCCCCCCTGATTTTGTCATTTGTATATCTACATCTTTCGCTTAATGTCTGTTTGTTCAGATTTCTGAGTTTATACTTAAGTCTTGAATTTACATTCATTTCTGTTCGTTCAGATTTCTGAGTTTATACTTAAGTCATGAATTTATATTCATTTCTATATGTTCAAATTTCTGAGTTTATATTAACTTCTGTATGTTCAAATTTCTGAGTTTATATTTACTTCTGTATGTTCAAATTTCTGAGTTTATATTTACTTCTGTATGCTCATTTTTCTGAGCTAATACTTTCTAAGTTGATACTTACATCTTTATGTTAATATTTCTGAGTTTATGTTTACTTCTATATTCCATATTTCTGAGTTGATATTTACTTCTATATTCCATATTTTTGAGTTGATATTTACTTCTATATTCCATATTTCTGAGTTGATATTTACTTCTTAATGTTCATATTTTTGGGTTTATACTTATGTCTTAATGCTCATAATTCTGAGTTTATACTTATGTCTTCATGTTTATATTTCTTAGTTGCCAAGAGTGGAAAAAGTGACCAAAAATGTAACCAATTAATATAATGGTTAGCTTTATTTAGGGGAAAAAGTGGCCAAGAGGGTAAAAACTAGCCAATAATGTATAGTATTTCTGAAGACAAGGGGAAAAGTGGCCAAGAGAGAAAAAAAACTAGCCAAAAATGTATAGTATTTCTGAAGACAGGGGGGAAAGTGGCCAAGAGGGTAAAAATTAGCCAATAATGTGTAGTATTTCTGAAGACAAAGGGAAAAAGGGGCCAAGAGGGTAAAAATAGCCAGTAATCATAATGCAATACTGTTATTATATGGGGGAAAAGTGGCCTAAATGGGGAAGAAATGGCATAGAATCATAATGCAATACTGTTATTATTAGGGGGGAAAAGTGGCCTAGATGGTGAAGAAATGGAGTAGAATCATTATGCAATACTGTTATTATAATGGGGGGGAAAAGTGGCCAAGGGGGGGGGGGGGGAGAAATGGCCTAGAATCATAATGCAATACTGTTATCATTAGGGGGGAAAAAGTGGCCAAGGTGGGGAAAAAATGGCCTAGAATCATAATGCAATACTGTTACTATTAGGGGGAAAAAAGTTGCCCAGGGGGGGAAGAAATGGCCTAGAATCATAATGCAATACTGTTATCATTAGGGGGGAAAAAGTGGCCAAGGTGGGGAAAAAATGGCCTAGAATCATAATGCAATACTGTTACTATTAGGGGGGAAAAAGTTGCCCAGGGGGGGAAGAAATGGCCTAGAATCATAATGCAATACTGTTATTATAATGGGGGAAAAAGTGGCCAAGGGGGGGAAGAAATGGCCTAGAATCATAATGCAATACTGTTATTATTAGGGGGGAAAAAGTGGCCAAGGTGGGGAAAAAATGGCCTAGAATCATAATGCAATACTGTTACTATTAGGGGGGAAAAACTGGCCGGGGGAAAAAATAGACTGCTACACCGGTAGTTTGTTATGATTTATCATTTATCTTCATTTACATATGAAAAATATGAACTTATATGGTTCATTATGAAATTATTATATTTCTACTATTATCTTTCCCCCGTTTGAGTTAACAGATTTATTTTCAAATCACTCTGACAAACAATCAAAAATGAAAGCAGCCGACTACTAACCTGGAGATTGGTGAAATCATTTGTCCCTTCTACATCTAAATCGTCGTTGAGATCAACATACGAAACATCAGAAACATAACTAATTGATATATCAGATATATCTAAGTCAACATCAGACCCAATATCGCTGGGATTAAATCCCTCGAGGTCGCTATTGCTATCAGACATTTTTGTAGTTGACAGTTGAGATAATTAATTACTCGGTAATGACCTGTGATTTATGCATAGTTTATATTTACACAGATTCGGTGATATATATATATATGGGTCAAATGAATTCAAACATTGATTGGCTTATTTTAATTATGACGTAACGCACAAAGTAAAATCTGAACTAGAATGAACAAGAAAAAAACGGATATGGCAGCTTTTGGGGCAATAAAAATTATGTAATTTCACATGTGTTCCATGTGATTGAACATCAAGTTTGTTGGCCATTTATGCAACAATTTCAAACAAGACCCCTAGGTTTTATTACATAATCTTGCAGACTGGGAATTGATATTATCAAAACAGCATCTAAAAGATTAATTTGAAATGGCAAAAGTTGTTTTGTAGACGAATTTCGACGAGTTATAGACGAAGCGTTCAAACGCGCTTATAAGTGGCAAGCTGAAAATGCGTCAAATAGCGCTTGTAAGTGGCACATCTAAAAGGCGTCTGATAACACTTACAGGTGGAATGGGGTATATGTGTCAAAAAGTGCTTCTCGGTGGGAAAGAGTAAAGAAAACTGTAGATCTAAGGTATATTAAAAAGATCACCACAAACCTGGTAGTAATCCCATACAACAGATCTATGAGCACGTCCAGGTGGATTGTATGTTTCACGTTTACCATCTCTGTATGAAGTCACGTCCAAATTAACACCAAATTGTATATGTTCCTATAAATCAAAGATGAATAATATCTTATCTCATTTCAATTTTTAAAACCATTCACTAATATCTACTTATTCCAAGACAGAAAACTAAAAGACCACATTCCTTTTTCATGACAACAAAGGAAGAAATGCTAATATTCAATTTGATAATGCCAATATTCAATATAATCATGCTTATTTTCAATACAAAAATGCTAATATTCAATATAATAATGCTAATATTCAACATAATAATGCTAATATACACTATGATAATGCTAATATTCACAACACTATCAAACTTTCTTTACCTGTTCTAATATTCTGTCCAGTTCTGCAGTACTAAACCAGCCATCATTGTAGTCATCAATATGACGTCTGACTAACAGGGGTTTCTTTTGCCACAGCTCCCTAAATTTTAATAAACAAACAGTTTTCAAATCCATAGTAAAGATCCATCAATTTCAAGGGTGAACTCCTAATAAATTCTTTATTTCATTTCATTACATACTATTTTAACTCCCTCCAGCTGTTTGGCATCTACAAAGACAATGTTCCATTCTCTAAAGTATGCTCAGTTAATTTGCACTATTTCATACACAAAATATAAATTAATGCGGATTAAACAACAAAACACATATAAATTAACGAACTGTATAGTATATGCCAAAGTTTCGGCGCAACCGCCTTTATCAAGACATAACAATAAAATCAATGAATAATTTTTTTTTATACACAAAATTTCTGAGAAGTAAAATCCAATGCTCTTCTAACACAAAAAATGAACAAATTAGATTTACTTTAGACTCAATTTCTTCTTGCAATCAGAAACAACTGGGAAGAAATGTTTCTGATTTCAACCTCACTTTTTTATAAAAGTAATAAAGTAGAAGACAAAAACCTGATTTCAAGTTTTAAACAATTCTAAGAATTAACACTTGAAACAGTGCTTAATGAATGAAAATTACACTATCATACTTGAAGAACTTGTCACTCTGTACTGGATGTATCAAGCACTCAAATAACTTTCTAGCCTCCACTGAAGAGTCATACATTGTTTCCAATGCTGCTGTAGGCAACACTTTCTTCTTTGTCAGTTTCTCCTACAGTAAAAAAGCAATCAGTATGAAGCAATAAATCTACAAAATAATCTGCTCAAATTTACATTAATCTACATGAACAAATATACATACAGAAAAACATGGTTATAGTGAACTTGGATAAAGTGATAGTCAGATGAAGTGAAGTTGTTGTTTTACTCTGGGGTAAATGTTGACCTACAGGTAGGGTCTCATTTAGCAACTTTTCCAACTTTAACGCTAAAGGAAGATCCAAAGGGTACAACTGGGTAGAACCACAGACTGGGTGTAATATGAACTCACAGTGGTGAAGGGGCTTGTGATTTCTGGTCAGAGACCAAAACCCCTTTATAATGAACTTATTACTATCCCCTAAGCATTCCTTTATTTTAATATACTGGTTATACTGAAATATGGATATAATGAAGTAACTATACAAGTTTCCAGAAATTCGCAACAAACCTGTTCTACAGTAAAATGTTGGTGAAATAAATCAACGGAATCAAACAAAAAATAATTAAAGTTTCACCAGATCAATCTAAAATGAAATTCAGAATTCGAAAGCTTTGATGAATTATAAATAAAAATTATGTTCAAAGTAACCTTATTTTGTGGATTAACAGGTTGTACAGGAGGTTGTTGAGGGGAGTTAACTCTTTTCTTCTTGGTTGCTGAGGAACTTGGAGAAGTTTCATCAAGCTGTCGCTTGCCTTTTTTCCTCTGAGCAGATGCTGAGTCACCATTCGTTAGATGTGAAATAGATTTTGGTGTCTCTTCAAAGTTAGCAGAGGGCAAGGGAGGAAGTGTCTTTTTCTGTTTGCTGGGTTTTACTGAAGCTGTAGATTTAGGGGTCACTGAAAAATTGACAACAGGCAGTCACTTACAATTACATGACAGAAATTATTCTGTGATTCTGATATCAAAAAAGAAGAAAAAGTCAAGACAGTATGTTAGAATATACAAAATAAGCTAACAGTCAATCCACAAAATAATGACTCATGACCGTTCTTTTACTATAAGATCTCATCTTCAGTCAGTTGGTCTAACCAGAGCTACAAGATTAGCTACACACACTAGGCATAACCTCAAAATACCACAAACTACTTAATGCCTCCCCTTGAGGAATGTGAAAGATGAGAGATCTGGTTGACCAATGGACAGTCAAGTTGTCATACCAGAACATGACTGTACTATCAGTACAACAAACTTGGCGAGGGATTTCGTCCATCTGTACAAATTTGAGCAATGGAGATTTTGTCAGGAAGGGATTCTGACCATATCCCTTAACCAGCAGAACTGTGTGATGAAAGATGAAGTCTTACAATCAAAGTTTTACCTTCTTTCTTGGTACCAGTCAGTTGTAAATTTGGTGTTTTCTGCGGAGAATTCTTCTGTTTTGTATTTACAGGCGTGGCTAAAGTTGAACCATTCTTTTGGTTTGACTCTGACAAAAAATAAGCAAAATACAGTAGAACAAAATAAAACTAGAAATGTGTCCAGAGGACACAAATGCCCCTGCTGAGAGCTAAGTCAAAAAGGGGCCATAATTCATGTGAAAATGTTCGGATTTTAAAAGAAATCAACCTTGATCTGTATTTTATTATAATACACTTTTATGGAAAATATGGAACCAAACCATGAAGCATTTCTTGAGTTGTCGCTCGGAAACCAAAATTTGAATCGACGGATAGGACTCATGGTCAAGGGTAACACTTAAGCCCTTCTGCAATTTTGAATGGCAGGTGCATAGAAAAAATAGACAAGATGATGTGTTTTGTGTAGAAAGGTATTAGGATAAGAAAGGTTCGAATTAGGGATATTTGACTGTTTATTTCTGATATTAATTCTAATTTTCAATTTATAAAATTCTGTAATTATTAAGTATTTAAATAGGTGTAAATCATAAGTACAAAAATAGACGAAGCAGAGCTTCAAAGTTTTCAAAACTTACTGGCATTATTCTTCTTAGGGATTACTGGTGTTACATTGATGTTAGCTCTGTCTCCTGCAAATACCATATTTATGAATTTATTCATTTTATATAGCTATACTCCTCATAATGACAACTTTAACACTAAATACATCCATGTTTTATATATTTATCACTATTCCATGTGGGGATCAACCTGCCTTATTTTACCATGTTTCTTTAGGTGATACAATCTTGCAGTTGTTTCCTTATGTAACATTACAGGTACCATTAAAACCAATACACATATAATGACTAATTTCCCAATTTTGAAAAATACAAAAAATGTACTCCCACACAATTTTGAGTAAATTTTACAAACATGATTGCCAAATAATTGTTCATTTTTTTTTTCAAGCACTTGTTAATACTAAAAAGGGAGAAAAAATGAAAATTGATTTTGAAAGTTGTGGTTATGAGAAAATTTCATTGTAAGACTGTTCAAAACTTTATCAAATGATTCTTAGTCAACAATATGTTTTAAAAGTACAGACCTTTCTTATCTTTGTCTTTAACACCTGTAAGTTTTACACCGGTTCCATCACCTGCAACAAAGGGGCTGTCCCCTTTTCCAGCAGCCAGAGTTGAAGGTCTGTGTTTGTTACCTCTTATTGTATTCCTAAAACTTCCACCTTTGAAAGCTCTCTGAATATTAAGTCAACATTATTGGTATTTAAATAAAACTAAAACATATGCAGTAAACAAATGTAGATAAAACATGTGGCAGAATTGTCACAAAACAAGGTTTTGATTCTCCAGACACCTACCCCATTCCTACCTTATGTCATAGGGTGGAAACATTGTGCCTATGACATGCACAAGTTTGATTTTAATAACTCTTAGGTTACTGAAGCCAAAAATGATCAAATCTCAAACCCCAACAAAATGCCCTAGTGAACGTAATGAAAATAGTGCTATGAAAGTTTGGTCAAAATCCCTACAGAAATGTAGGTGTAGAGCACTGAAGTAGTGGAAAACCTTGGTCAATAAGGATTCCTGTAAAAAAACACACTTTATCCGAAATAATACTTTCCCCTAAAACCTAACCAACACATAGAAACATACAAACTGATAGAGGACAACACACAGTGTCCCAGAGGAGTACCACATTGGAACAGTCTGGAGTATAGTTACAAAACCTAATGTTAGAAATGACTAAAAAGTCTGCTAGCTTCTGCAATGCAAGTTGTTGCTTTTTCAAAAGTGAAATCACAAATTAAGCTATTTGTTTTGAAATCAGCATTAACATGCATAGATTTTTTCATTCCTAATTAGTTTATAACATAAGAAATTGTTTAAACACTAAACAGGTCTCATACTAGTATTTTTTTAGAGGTTGAATCCTCATCAGTGTTAATGACTGGAGTGCTAGAAGCTTTCTTCAGAGATCCTCTTTTGGAGTCCTTTCTTTCCATGGTTGGTGTGTCCTTCTCCTAAATAACAAAAGGAAATACCAGTAATATACAACAATGGGAATTTTCCATAAAAAATGGAAATCTTCCATTATTTCCATGACGAATATCATATCATATAAATTTGGAAAATGTGAAACAAAAAGGTAACAGTTAAAATTACTCATATCTGCAATGTCAATGACCAGAAAAAGGATGAGCAGCAATATCATCGTCACATTATATCATAAGACAAGTGATAAAGACAAGGCAATGTTTTTCCTGCATCTATAGACAATAAAGTAAAACCTACTACATTATTTAATAATGCCTAGGCTAAAGAAATGGTACTTGTTCAGTATTCACATGGTTGCCCTTATTCGGAGGAAATCATAAACTTTGGTTTGATTGCTTTCAGGAATCAATAAATGAAAAGTAGTTACTCACTTTCTTTCCCTTGAATACAGAGAAAGCAGACATTTTCTTCATTGCCTAAAAGAGACTGAAAGAAGATAGAAAAGTTATTATGTTTCAATATCTAGTAAATTTCACTGTCAGTAAACAGACCAATATGGATGAAGGCAATAGTAGTAAAAATCAAACCTGGACAATTAACATTGATGTTCACTTCAATCAGGTAGTTGTATTAACAACTACCTGCTTAAATACATAAACACACTTTCCTATCAGTTTTGATCTAATTGAACAGTGCAGATACGCCTTATTGATTGGTTTCTACCACAACAGTAAAGCTGATAAATGTGGTTTACCTGGTGTTGTAGTGAATTCCTGGAAAGGTATATATTCTTATCAAATTTTCATACAAATCCAGTATGTCAGCAATATTTATAATGTTCTAACATAATAAATTATGCTTTGAATTTGTTTAACATCAAAATACTGGTACTTGTTCTATGGTTTAAATTTGTATATATGTACTCCCATTCAATTTATGGTTTTACGAGCACTATCTATTGGTTACCCATTATAAAAAAAAAATGTTTTAAAGACGGATTTGACCCTGGTTAGACAAAAAATATTGTATATTTAAAGAATAGGATTTTTTAAGAATAAAAATGCACTTTAAGTAATAAGACATGATTGCTTCTTCTTCCCAGTAAAGTGCAGTGCCCACTCTTAGGCATTGCTGCACTTGCGATCCACAAACCACGGTTTTTGCATTTTCACACTCAATGTTTCAATTGGATTCGTGATAACCCCACTACGCAGTAAGCAGGTAAGAGAATAACTGCAGACTGGTTCTTTCAAATTAATTGGTTATTTATATCAAGGACTTATATACATACGTGTATGTATATAAGTCCTTGTTTATATATAAATGGACTCTATTGTCATGATGCAAATTTCACAATAAAAATATTGGACCGTAATTAAAGGTCACTAACTAATACAAATGCAACACTCTTATATAATAAAAATCATCTAAATGGACGCAAATCAGACTCAGGGTGCAAACGAATGAGATGATAAATAACATTCGCGAAATTACATTACAAATGAATTATTTATTATTTTTTACCGTTTATGAAGATAATACAGAAATAGAAAGGTACCTTTATTTATGATACTACACGGGACATGCTTACGTGGTTTTGACAGTGACTAAAATTAAAAATAAATGTATACATACCCCGAGAACACTGGCACTGCACGTTTCACACTTCAAAGTGTTCGTACCCAAACACCGTCGACCCGATTTGGCTTGAAACGGAATTAAGAGCGGTGTTTTATTAATGAAATGAAAATTTCTTTGAAATGTTTTTATTGAAATTCTTTTTTATAGATAAATACAAGTAATCAGTAATTCGTTTAACTGTAAATGATAAATTAGTATATGTATAAAAAAATGCACGAACTCTTTTATTTGGAGTTAGAAAAGTAGAATGTTTACATTGCGGGAGAAAAGGGAAATATCATCCTCAGCTGTCATTTTTTTCAATTTATCTATCATCATCAGCTTAATCATTTCGTATGTGACATTTACTTTATTCATCCCAAATGACTATGGAGCAAAGAACGTGGCGATGGACGGATGCTCATTTCTGCAGTTTGCCTTCCCAAACTTCAATTTATGGGTGTACAAAAATTATGAACGACATCAATGGAACAAATAAATTACTTGTGGCATCATTGGTGGGAAGATTCTTTACTATCGAATACCAAAGAATCTTTGACAAGTTAACGCCATCAACAAAAGAAGTGCAGTTTACGTACATCCCAGGTAGGATAATCTAAATACTGTTTACAACTAATAATCATTATAATGACTTACATACACACATATTGTGTAATTAAGTCCTTGTATGCCAATCATTTTTCTTGATCGTGTGTACGAACAACGCAACTGCGAAAATTAACCATAGACTTATCAGCTGAGATCAAATATGAATACAAGCTTGGACTGTTAGACGATTTCCCCTCTTATCAGCTAGCATAACAGTCATTATCTCTCACTCACCAAAAGCCACCTCCATGTAACAGCCAATTTTGTCATGACCGACTGTTGACCATTGTAGAGAGGTTCTACAGAAGTCACAACTGACCAACATATTCATGATAACAAAAAGATAAAAAAAAAAAAAAAACACTCTTTGGCATCATTTAAGAGTGGGCTCTCCAACCTAACCTTCTAAGGGGGCATTCACCCCAGTTATGAACTAGCATCCATATGAGGGACATGAGCTATGTCAGCGGGGTATAATGCCCTGGTACCGCCACGGAAGCCGAATTGGTCTAGTCCTGATGGATGTAAAAAGTAACTGGTTTTTCATTTCTTCTTTTTTCTTCTTACTTTCATTCTATATATGCAACTTTTCTTGACCAGAACTCACTTCTGTCTTTTACTATTTCCTTTTTTGTTTTTACATAGTATTAATTATTCTTCCTTTTTGCGCATCGTCAAAGAAATGTTGACGTCATGATGTAGATGTAGATGTAGAAATAAGTTTTAATAAGCTAGCTGGTCATGGTGTTATTTTATGTTGTTTTCAGGAGAATCAGAAATAGTTTCAGTGGATGCAACAAATAAATCTCGCCATGGGAAAAGCCTTACTATCGGTATAACCTTTTGGAAGGTAATTACTTTGTTTTTACCTTTTTACATCTATACTTGATTACTTTCTGTGTTTGAATGTTAATTGAGAAGAAAATGATATTTGTAAAATCACCTGACATTAATTGTCTTTTCACTGGGGTGTAATGTCTAACAACTCTTTCAACTTTAGCTCTAGGTTTGCATCTGGGTAGAACCATCAACCCTCTGTAAGGTAGCTAAACATATTTCATGAATGATGTAAAATTTGATCCCGAATGCAATTCTAAATTACAGCAATAAGGGGCTAGTGATTGTTAGTCAGATACCATATCACTGAAACACATTAGCTTATACTCATTATATAAATATATTTATTGAATGTATTTTCTTCTTTAGCTTGAGGAAAATGAATGTAAACAGTTTTTACACACTTACTCTGCTGCTCAACCTGGTGAACAGTTTAATATGGAAAGTGTCGCTCGTAAGTGTAATGGAAGAAATTTTATGAACATTTTTTTGTTCTTTTAGTTACAATAGTTGTTTTGAATTTGCAGTTTTACAGTTATGTAACCATTTATTGTTTATTTCATCAACTCAGACCTTTTCCTTCTGGCGATAAACATTGTACCTTGCTTCAGTTACAAATTTAGGGTCAGTAAAAATAAGGTCTTGTCCTACCTATCTTAATATTTTGGGTTTAGTAACCATAGACAATATTTTTGTAACCATAACTAATAGCAATCTGTAAATGAAGTTCACCATGTAAACTATGGCAACTCCTCTTCCCATATCTGATTCAACAAACCACAGTTACCTCTGATATAAGGCAGGCTGTGCTTAGAGTTAATGGTTGCTTATGTTCACATATTTGACTGTATCACAAAGTTATTAAGTGTAACATCCAGTAAGCACATTTATTTTGCCTTTTTTGTTCATTTACGATCTTGTACTCATGAAATACAGTAAGCCCTTATTATTCATGTACATTGTACTTAGATTGCTTTACATTACAATGTAACAGGTGCTAGGATCATAGTTCAGTGAAGTAACAATCTCTTGTGATAGTATTAACTATTAAACTATATGGAAAGTGTAACAATCACAACCAATGTGCTTTATTTTCAGAGGGATGTCAAAGTTTAGAACTAAGTTTTATGCCATTTCACCTGACACACACAGAGTAAGTCCAAAATAAAGATCTATGTTATACATACATTTGTATTATGAATGGTATTGGCATTTGGTCCAAAGTTAGTTTCTGGTAATATTGAGCTAGAAAACATTTTATTCCTTAAATAATGATGTTTCTGTCATGCTCTTAATTGAAACATTTTGTGTAACATGTTCAAAAACTACTCTTACTGTACATATAAAATTAATTCTTTTTCATTGGTCCAGTAGTTTTGAAAGATTTTATTGGACTCAATGTTTCATTGAGTTATTGTTAAGTTTTGTTTAATATCATTTGATATACATGTATCTGCAGATTGGTTGCTGGAAACTATATGGAGTCTGTGTTTCTCCTAAGTGGAAGTGACAGTAAAATACATGTGTATAGAGAGGTATGGTAAAGTTTAAGTTATCAGTATCTGGTCGGAACCCTGAATATTATTTGTTACAGGATCTGTAAATGAATATTGGGTTAGGGCCATAAAATCAAGATCATTTTTGAAATTGCCAAACTTTTATGGGTTTCTATTATGTTTAGTTTGAAATTATGGTTACTGACTGGGTATGAATTGCCACTGACCTAATATGGGTAAATATAAGGTCATCACATGACTAGGCTCATCCAATTAACAACTAGTATTCTGTACCTTGTTTCTGGTTACGCGACCTACCGGTACCATGATGTTTCCCAGCATCCCCAGAACTTTTCAGTACACTTGAGGAAAGGGCCTTCCTCTCTCACTTCTTTTACCTTTTACCTGAATACATTTTATGTTGACATCTTTCTCTTACAGGTAGGTTATCGCCACAGTTACAAAGAAGCTAATTGTGAAGAATTTTTCCCTGAATTCAAAGACTTGCCTTCAATGTAAGTAGAATGTATCAAATGGTTAATGTTAAACTATGCTTGAAACATGAAATAGAATCAATACAGTATTAAAGGTGTCTGGAAATTCTGCATTGTTCTATTTATAACAATTCACGATTTGTTGGTGTATAAATGCACTAAGTCAAACATACTACCAGTATTGTTTTGTTTTGATGAATTATGGCTTAAGGAACAAATAGTCCAATAAAGATGAGATGAATACAAATTAAGTACCTATAGAGACCATTCAGTTATGATTAACAATGAATACAACAACACAAAATGATTAAGTACATTCATTTGCTAAGTTACTATACATTTTGAGTCTCACAATTCGGCCTTGCTATTGACTGATATAAAGACTGCATCAAACATATCTAACATTATTGTTAGACTGGCCTATGTTTTTCATTTATATAACCACTGTGATCTTTGTTTCTAATGTATAATGTTACATGTATTAATTTTCTAGTGTATTATGGTTAGACATCTTGTATTTCTGTGACAACAAGAGACGTATAACAGTGACGGGGCATCAAGATGGTATACTCAGAGTTTCTGTGGTTGATGTAACAAAACAAGGTAAACATTGTAGCAGTATATTTACATGTGCTAATTATGTGAGTAAATAAATATCTTAGATCTAATTAGTATGTGTGGAAATGTTAGACCACAGAGAAAAAAAATGTTCAAAATTCAAGCACCCACAATTTAAGATTTAAAATGTACTGAAAAACTTTATCTAAAATTTGATAACACACTTTCACATACCCACAAAATAACTGATTTGGACCAGCCCAAAGTTTGGTACCAATGAATTTAAATGCAACTACAGTATCTCAATCTAACAATCATTACCAGATCAAATCAGTTTTGTGAAGGTATATTTGTGAAAAATTAGACAATTTAACAAATGGCGAAAAAATCATCAGAATCATGAAAGTATTTATGAAAATTTTGTCTATGATTCTTCAATACTTGCAGAGATTTTACAGAGTTTTTCTGTTGAGTTTGATAATCCTATCACCTATGTAGAAACATTTTCACAGTTCAACAAAGTTAGTCGACCTTCATTTCTGCCCCCAGCTGATGGTAAGTAAAAAAAAACGAAATTTTTTTTGTATGCATGTATTTCAAATTAAAGCTAAGACATTTTTTTATTTTCTAACATATTGTGCTGAAATTTGCCAGCATCTTGACTCAATAGGACTGCTTAGAAGATGAGGGTTTAAGTACAGTCAAACCTGTGAACAAAATAGAACACAAGACAAACTGTGGCCTTTATTGACAGGTGGCCTTTATTTGGAGGTCATTTTATTCTACGCAATGAATGAAGGTTTTTAAAATAATGGCCTTAATTCACAGGGTGGCCCTCATTCAGAGGTGGCCGCTTACACAGGTTTGACTGTAAATTAGACAGAGATCAATTATGATACCTTTGCTCAAGGTGGAGCAAGCTCTCATTGATGTTCTAAGTATTTTTTGTGACTATCTTGACAAGTTGGTACAACATTACATGTGTATGGTTGTCAGGTGACTGAATAATGTACATGTATAGCACTACTGCCATGTGACATGATATAATATTCAGTCATCTGGTCATTCATTCATCTCCTGTATACAATACGAATATTGATAGTGTGTTACATATTTCTAACTCATTCCATGGGATTTGCTTCTGCTGTGCATGAATATAATAAATGATTTAGGCCTCTTTGGTTAAGCAGTAATAGTCTTTGACTGGCAATCACTTTCCTCTTACTTCTGTGGGTATGAATCCAACCTGAGACCGAATATCACATGTGAGAAGCCGTCTAGTTAGCTTACAGAAGGTCAGTGGTTCTATCCAGGTGTACATCTGGGATCTTCCACCACTGTTAGCACTGGAGAAGTTGCCAATTGACCCCGACTGTTGGTTCAATGTTAGACCCTAGAAAAAAGATAAATTGGTTGAATTTTATTGTAGATAATGAAGATGATGAAGATGATTTCATGCCAGTGTTGAATATTCTAGTATTGAGTGCTTTAGTACCAGCCACAGTCTACAGGTTGGTTCTCAGTTTTATATTCAATGTTCTAGATGGTAAATGTTATTTAGTTTTAAAAAGACAATGTACAGTGAATTGTCCTTGTACAATTGTTGATATACCAAAACTTTTCTATTTTTTTTCTAAACTTACATTTTGTGCTAAAGGCTACCTGTCAACAAAGACCACCTGTCAACAAAGACAACCTGTCAACAAAGGCCAGCTTATGTCTTTCTGAAGGGTGGCCTTTGTTTACAAGTTTTACTGTACCTTGTTGTGACCATAAGGGGCTATGATTTAGACAAGAAAAAAAACAAGATTATGAGACCATTTCTATATTAAAATGATTGACTTAATAATATATTATAATGGTTTTACTGTTCACTACATTTTTATCATGTTATAAAATCACACCCAGGCCATCCTCTGAAAATTGTTTGTTTGTAGACTCCTGTCGTGCGACACAAAAATAATTTTTTTTAGTAATTTTGACAAAAAATCTGTTATGTTCTTTATTCCAGATTTTTTCAGTACAAGCATGTTAACAACAACAAAAATATCTACTTACCTACCCACTGTTAAAGTTTGAGTCACCTCACTGCAAACCAACATTTTTTAAGGATGACCATACTTCATTATTTTAGTGACAGACATGTCTGTATACAGTCAAACCAGTGAATAAAGGCCACATGTGGGAAAGACAAAATGTGGCCTTCATTTACAGATGGTCTTTATTCAGAGGTCATTTTGTTCTGTATAATCAATGGTGGTTTTAAGAAGCATGGCCCTTATTCACAGGGTGTCCTTTACTCAGAAGTGGCCACTTTCTCAGGTTTGGCTGTAGTTTACTTTACCTCAGTGAATTATGACAAATTTGATAATTTCAGGGATATTTTACGTAATGGTTTAAAAGATCCTCTCTTCCTACCTGACAGTAACAAATTTGATGCTGTGTTAACAGGATGTATTATTGATATTGATTTTGATGGTGAAAATGAAATCCTGATTGGGACGTACGGTCAGGTTAGTTATAGATTGTTTCATTTGTTCCCTTCCTGTCATTTTTCTAATCTGTGCATTCTGATCCATTAATAGAATTTGGTAAAGATCATAGAAGGCCCTCTGTGACTGAATACTGGTAGTTATGGCTCCTGACTAGCAATCATTAGTCCCTCACTGCTGCTAGTTTAAATCCTACCCGAGACCAGTAAAAAAACTCATGTGAGAAATCTGTCCAACTGACTTGCAGAAGGTTGGTGGTTCTAATAAGGGGCGTGCTTGGAAGTCTAGAAAAAGCTTGAAAAATCACCAAAATGACCCTGGCTTTTGGTATGAGGTTTAAGCCTCGGAATTTTTTTTTTGGTTTAAAACTAGTATGATAAAGTATGTTTTCAAACTACTTTGTGCTATATGAAATTTGATACATTTACTGTATTTTCATTTATTTTCGTTGGGCTCAATTTTCGTGCTTTTTACCAAAATGGCTATTTCGTGGGGACATAAATTCCTGGATTTGGAATTTTGAAAAGAATGCCTTATCTCTGCATTTAAATTCGTGGGGATTTGAAATTAATTTCGAAATCAAATCCCCAATGAAAATGAATGATTCTACAGTACATTCTATATGGTTTCTTCCCTCTCTCCTTACAGGAAGTGCTAGCATACAAATTGAAGCATCCTATGTCTGCCCTGGTTCATTCTCACAGTGTACCAGAAACCGAGTCATGTCTGCTGGATTCTAACCTTGATTCAAAACCTCGTCATAGATCCGGTGATACAGAACTCTCGACCACGCCCAAATTAGACTCACATGCCTCTAGAAGAGTTAAATCACAAGAGAATCTGTCTTCATCTGCGAGTTCAGAAACAGATTATGTTCCGTTGTCTTCTTCTAAAGACACTGTGATTTTAAATACTTGTAACCTCTCGGGAGGAGGTAAAAATGGTGTCATTGTCACGAGTTACCAGTTACTATGGCAACGGAGTTTTGCTTGCCCGGTGATGGGTATTAATCGTCTGGATATCATGGGTGATGGTATGGAAGATTTGGTGATTGTGACTCTTAAAGGACTCCATATTTTACAGGTAACTGTGTTTCCCTCATTTTGTTTATCATGATATGTCTCTTCCTAAATGTGCTTAAAGACTGACCATAATATCTCAAGATTGTAAAGTTGGTTTATTAGAATACATTAATGTATAAATAAGAGGATAATTGTTATCATTTGTGGTATACTTGTTACATATTTTGTCCTGGATTTAGATCTGTTGCCTTAAGAGAACATCTCTATCATTATTCAGAGCCCTTATGTGTCTTCTGTAATTAAAGTGTTCTTATACTTTGCCTTATCAATAAGTCATGTTTTACCAAGTGAATATTACAAAACCATTTTCACCATAAATGTATTAATTTTCAGCCTGACTTGAATGAAGTGGCCAAAGTATGCTTGGAACGTCTTCGTCTGCTTGCAGACAGTGTGTCTGCTGATGATAATAAATCTAAAGAAACTAATATTGTGTCAGAGACAGTAGATAAAGATATTCAGGCTGTAACAGATGTTTTAACGACACAGGAGACCGTTGGCATGACAACACAGGATAGTGTCGAGTCTTGTACACAAGAGGATACTTGAGTTTATGAATGAACAAATAAATCAATGTTTTAAAGTAAAATTTGGATTGTTGTTCTTAATACATGATTTATAATGCCTGTCTGTCATTATATAATACTAATGGCTCTCTGGTACGAAAGTGCAGAAAAATTGCAGATGACACAACCATGAATTTATTTTATTAATAAAATTTTGTAGAAAGTGTGACTCATTAAATAACTGGTCTTGTAACATGTTGAGCATAAATAAAAATGTATATGACATATTATTGTCATTATTGGGGTCTAGTACATTATGGGGATGGTGTAACAGGATGTACATTAGGGCTAAAATGGCAACACAGACCAAAATCATACACCCGGTATATAACCATATATATTCCCACAAGTGGGCCACAACATACTAGCCCCTATGATTGTCATCTAACCTCCAAATACTAGATCCTAAAAGAGGAAGTAGATCAGTATTCAGTCAAACCTGAATTATCAGTCACCAATGGATAAAGACATTAGTTTCAACAATGTAAGCTCATTTATTGATATACAAGTCTAAATCTCAAAATATGGGCTACATGTATACAAAGTGTAACATGTACCGTATACAAAGTGTATACTCCTTGTGTTAATAAGTACCAGTCAACAAGATTTCATGTGCAACTGAATGCTCAATCTCTATCCAGAGTTCTTATATATCTCTTTGTCAATATCTTATAAGTACATGTAGTTCAAAAATAAAAAACCTGTCAGACTCCTTTAGTTTTCATCAGATACTCAAATGCATGCTTTTGTTTTTTTTCTCAATTTGCATTTTGTCATAGTTTTTCAACTTTTTGTATCCATTTGAATTCTTATTACCTTAGGTCACTGTTTTTTAAATTGTTTGTTCCTCAAGATTCTTTGGAAAAAAAACATAAGGTAGGAAGGAAAAAATAAAAATTGACATTTAATTTTCATCCTGCTACATTAAGCACATATGAAAACGGCAATCTACGAAACATAGTATGTAAACAGACACCCAGATAAAAACATCTATGATGAATTCCAACTACTGAAGTAATGGCCCAGTTATCATACTCTGTTACTTGTGCCTTTTATGCTATGTGACAGTGCTATAAATGATGCATGAAAGTTGCTAAAAATAATATGGTTAACGCACAATAATTTTACCAAACAGTGTAGCAGGTTAAATATGATAGATAAAGTCCAATTAAGGGGATTATATATTTTTTGTTTTCTGATTTTCTATTTTGTCCTTTTTAGCGTAAAATAGTGTCAGAATGTTTGAGAAATGAAAAATCAAAGAACAGTGGCCTTATTAACAAATTACTATCACTTCCCTCCAAAGAAATAGTGCACTTGATAAATGAACATTTTCTGTGATTTACTTGTAAATTTAAAAATTTTTGGTCTGTAATGTATTGTACAAGAGAAATCATGCTCTTAAGTTTCAAAATTTGTACCATTTGCGACTTTATTTCGTTTTACAAGAATATTGTAAAAAGCCGAGACATTGACAGAATGATATACAAGAGAAATGGAAAGACAACTCAGGTTAGAGATTGCTGAATGCATTGTGAGAAGTATGAATACATTTATAACTGTTGAACTTCATATTGTTACAGAGAAGTTCATTTTACATGTCACCTTGAGTGAAATATATATGCAGTAATTATTGATGTACTGGTAGATTGTTACAGTGAATCCATTTTGTTTAAAATGCATCATTATTGTTATGAAAATAGTGAAAGTTTGTTCGAATTTTAATTTTTGTTCGAATTTAACATTTTTGTTTGCATAGAAAACTACAAATACCGTGTGATATAAAACACAGAGAAACCACTAAAAAATAAACAAGAACAGGTTACATATACTGATCACATTTATTCCAAAAACTTGATCAATGATTTACTCACAATTATCAAGTATTATAATGCATCTGGAATCTGACAGTAAAAGTAGCGTCTCCTAAATGAAAATAATGTTTAGTTTAAAACCAGCACATGAATGTGGAGAGCACAAGATGTACAGATACAAGTATCAAGTGGAGGTAAAAAAATAATTCATTCCAGACACATTACAGAATAATAGAACAATGGGACATGATTTACATTTATATACAATTGTATAGAAAATAGTTTAACCAACCATTTTTCATTCCTATCCAACGAAGATTTAAAATGATATTCTTAACATGTCATTTTTTACATATTCAAAAAATCTATAAAAAAACAATGGTAAATAGTATCCAATATATTCTATCCCCAATTTCATTGAAATACTTGACAAATTATTTAAATATCTCAAAGCCACAATTTGTTTGAGCATAAACATAGAACTTTGATTTTGCAATAAGTATAAATTCTATCATAAAAAACAAATACAAATACTTAAACATAGTACACCTGAATTATTTATATCCAGTTTTGAGTTTAAAGGCCGCATGTACAACTCAGGTTACCTTTATCTTAAATTAGCTGAAACCTAGCAACATGCTGAGGTCAAATAATCTATAACTTTAGTCATACTAAGTAGAATAAAATCATATGTCAAAACAAATATGGGCAGTTATCTCCAAAACTAGAGAAAAAGAAATGCTGAGGCATTAAACACTGACCAGACTTATATTTCTGCTATACATAGATTTTCATCAGACATGGGTCTTATTTCTAATGACATTTGCCCTATACAAAACAGTAACACTCGACATGTAATTATGTCACAATCTATTAAAGCACATGTTTTTAAGTCACAAACTCTGAGGAAAAGAGTGAGAGGCTGACAAATTCCTGCCGCAAGATGGTCTTATATAACAGGTAACAAGAATAAAACATAATGTTAACATATTGCACATAAGGGCAGATAACTCTGCACGATCATCAGTAACAATACAGATAAGTGTCATTATTGAGTATAAAATCATGTATAAAATGGGAAGCAATTTAATGACATGTTGCATCATGTCAGATAGGAATGTTGTCATGTTGCTATGGTAACTTCTTGTAACCATGGAGTTCTTGTATTCACACCCAGTCATGAGCATTCAACCTCAACAGCTGACGAATTCTGTGTCCCTCCTAAAATGACATTCAAACAATCAAAATCAATGACTTTCACAGTTGAATTATCAATAATCATTACTTAACATCATCATGACACTGAACATACCTGTGGTGAAAAAATCCATCAATTTTCAACAGTTCACCACTTACTAAACAAGATATAGCAAACATTATTAAAAACTGCTATATTTATAAGAGAAATACAGATCTAATTTTTACTCGAAATTCGAAGTCAACAAAAGTAACTAAATTTCTGATACACAAGAAACTCGTCTAAAATGTATTTTACTAGATATCACTTCAAAGAATGACAAACATTTTTGCTTGATTTTGAACCACACAACCAGTACAGGAAAATGAATTTCAACAATTTTAATACATTACAGGTACATTAATTATGGTTGTTCTATTACTTACTTTCTCTTTCCTTTCTTCGAAGCTTTTTCCGCCGTTTATCAATCCCTGCGACTTCTGTCTTGAGGTTCATGTAAATTTTGCGTATTTCTTGGATCTTATCAACAAGGAATGATATTCTGTCAGGCCCCTCTAAATATTGTCCAGCTTCTGCAAATGGAATCATAGTAATAATGTAAGACTCAGTCACATAGCAAGTTACATTTTTTCATAAAAGTCATTTCATAGATTATCTATCATAGAAAATATCAATGTAAGCAGCATATTTTGTTTTGTTTTGTTTAAGCCCCTTTTCAACAGTCAGGGTCATATGAGGTAGACAGTTCACCCAACCATTGTTCCTGGAGAGAACCAGTTCTAAGACTTTCAACCTCCGTAAGCAAATTGAAATAAAAATATTTAATGAACAATTGTATGAAATACAATGTTCATATACTGATATTGTGATATACTATTTACTCCTAAATGATCGACTACCAAGAATATCGAATATCGTACAATAAACCAACTAACATTTATGAATGTTTATAACAATATAATGCTAAACAAGATATTCTGAAATAGCAATACTCAGCAATAGATCAGGTTTATGTTATTCAGAATATAATTTTTTACTGAGCAAAGCTTCTGAATGATATAATTTTAACTTACCAAGATTGAAGTTATATTTTGGAGGTCTGGGTGATCTGTTAGCACTAGATGATGATCTGGAGTAACTATCTGATGTATAATGTGGACTACGTCCTTTACTGAAATCTTCACTATCACTGTCTACTGAAATATATTAATAGTAACCATGTTAAATGCTGATTGGATTCCAAACTGAGAAATTTGTTATGCATTAAAGCCAGAATACTAGTCATTTAATAAAGAGAATACCAAAAAGAAAGCTTTTTACTCCTGAAAATTTGTACCACAGGGTCAAATTTGCAACTAAATTAGTTGGAAACTGTGTTGACTCTTTAAATTATCAGCTAAGGGTAATTTTTGCTCTCAACTTTTACAAACTATTTCTCAATTTTAAGATCTAAGGAGAATACTGAAACAGGTAAAAAAAAGTAAATTAAATTTAAATACATATTGTATTCTAACCTTGTTGTCTAGTTCTACTACTTGCTGATTTGCCTCTGCTGGCTCGCTTTCTTCGTTTGGATGGGGTTGGTTCGTCTGATTCCCTTCTTCTTTTAGTGGCATACACAGGAACGTCAATGCTACCTTCGGAACCTGCAATCATTCCACTACTACTACTAGTGCTATGATTTGAGGGACTAGCATTTCCAACTGGAGATTCACTTCCTGCTGCCTGACTAGAGTCTGTTTTTGAACCACCTTCATCGGAGGACTTACTGGCAGCTTTCATTTGATCATTATGGATGTGCTGTTGATTCATGTCATCAGAATCATGCTCTGGAGTGGTAGGTGGAGTATTTTCAAACATATTATTTTTGTTCATTGTGAGAGATTTATCCATTTTTTCTAGTTTTGAACTGTAACTATCTGAACCTTGACTGTCACTAATACGACAATCTATTGTTTCAATACGAGGCACAAAGCCCTGGGATTCCTGAATATAAGACTTCCCTGGTAATGTTTCAGGACTAGCTGAACGTGATCTTATCTGCTCTTCACATCTAAGATCAATGTCAATGGAATTATCATCCTTTAAAGCACTAGCACTATCAGAATCTTTATTGCTTGGTTCCTTACTCTTTCGACCAGGCCCTCTTTTAGGACCCTTTCTGGGCATCACATTTACTTCAGATTCATCAGTATCCATTTTTTTCTTGGTTTTCTTTCTTACTTTCTTTTTAGCACCAGGAGCTTCAACTTCATCTTCTTTTATTTTCAAGACTTCAACAGTATTATCAATATGTCCATCTGCTTGATCCTCCTCCTCAAGTTTCTTTCCAAGAACAGTCTCAGTTCTGGCTGGGGATACTTTGTGTACAACCAACATATCTGGAACCTTTTTCACTTCTTCTACACTACATTCCTTTATATCATCAGCTTCTTCAACTACTGATTTACAAGGTTCAGGCTCTATTTTTTCAACAGGAGGTGGAATAACTTTTTTAACCATAGGAGAAAATCCTTGTTTCTTTTCTGCAAGAGTAACAAATGTTTTTTTCTCAGGTGAAGCTGTCTGAACAATTTCAGTTTCATTACTAATTTTAAATCCTGCCACTGCAGGTCTTAATTCCTTAACAGTTTCTTTAAATGTGGTTACTTTTCTTTTCCTACCTCTCCTCTCAACTTCAGAATCAGATTTGGCATTGTCTTTGTCTTCAATAAGACAAGGCAAAGAAAGCACAGCCAACTCTTTGCCAGTATCATCTTGAGATCTATCAATAACTTTCACTTCTTCCTTAACAGTTTCTGTAGCCACCTCTGTTTCAACAACTTCCTTAGCTTCATCAGTATCAGTCACATTTCCAACAACTTTCTTTTTATTTATCTTAGCATCAGCTGCATCACTATCAATTACTGGTTCATCTTTGAAGTCAAATGGTGATTCATTAGATTTTTCCTTTTCATTTTTATCAACACTTTCTTCTTTTGGCTTTTCAGCCTTTTTCAGTGCTTCTTGTTCATTAAATTTATCATTTTTTACCAGAGGCTTTCGACCTCTTCTCTCTGGTTCCTTCTTTTTAACTTCTTTTTCTTTGATTTCATTTGTTTTGTCTTGTTTGGCAGGAATTTCAGAGTTTAACTGAGCCTCTATCTTTTGCAAAATGGGTTCACAAACTTTCTCAGTTGTAGCAACATTCAACACTGGAGCAACAGGCTCCTCCTTAATCATATCTTTTTCAACAGTCTTTTCTTCTAAGTCGACTTTATCTTTTATTTCTTCAACTTTAATTAGTTTAGGTGGACTTCTATCATTTTCATTGTCAAGATCTGCAATGTCCAGGTCGGATTTCTCAGAATCAATAGAAGGCATACTAGTGGATTTGATTGGTGTTTCAGACTTTTCTTTCTCTGATTTCTTGTCCACTTCAGCTTCTGTGTCAGACTTCACACTGTCTTCACTGTCAGATCCTAGAATAAAGAAACAAACACTTAGTCAAAGAATTAGTCAAAATACCAGAGCCTAGCAACAGCTTTATTATAACTACTACAACAATTTCAATAAAGTTCAGTTCTGAAGTTTTAATACATAGGTGCAGAATTATATAATTAGATTTTAACCAAATTTCAGCTACTCGTTAAATCCAACAAAAGGTTATGGTATAAAAAATACAATCATAAAGTGTAACATTATAAAGCATCAACAAATATTACTTTTAGCAAAAATCAACAAATATGTACCAAGATTATCTCTAAAGACCGCAAATGAACTAATATTTCATTTCAATGTTGTTTATGTAGAAATAAACACAGAAACCGCAAATGAACTAATATTTCATTTCAATGTTGTTTATGTAGAAATAAACACAGAAACCGCAGATGAACTAATATTTCATTTCAATGTTGTTTATGTAGAAATAAACACAGAAACCGCAAATGAACTAATATTTCATTTCAATGTTGTTTATGTAGAAATAAACACAGAAACCGCAGATGAACTAATAATTCATTTCAATGTTGTTTATGAAGAAATAAACACAGAGCATCAAAACTAATATATTTTATATAAACCAGTTACTATAACAAATTAAACAACATAGAGATGACAATAATTGAAATCAACAAGTCGACTTACCATTCGTGGAGTCATAAACACTTGAGACTTTCCTTTTTCTTCTTTTTGCTAAAAATGAGAAGTAACATCAAAATCAAGTATTGAAAATTGCTATATCGCACACAAAAGCAAAAACTTCTTCTCAAATATAGAACCATCAGCAGCACAAGACAAACATTCACTGACATTTTAATATATATTTAATAGAAAAACAATGAAATGTTCAGATAATAAAAGCACCACACTAGAATGCAATATTTTATTGTAGAAGCTTCATTCACTGAGTATTCATTACAGTATATTCATAATGCTTGATATATATGTTTACACCACAAAGTAGTGCTTCATATCTCAATTACGGTAGTCAAATAGTTTGCTACATTTTGAGTACATTCTTTTTCAAGAACAGACAAGTTAAACAGAATGTAATTTTTTTATGTTTTTCATAAAACACTTAGAATAAATATCACCCTAGTCCAAATAATAAAATCTATATTGACTTACCTGGTAAACCATCAGTTATCAATTCAATACTGTTAGATCTGGTGGGTCTAGGTTTAGCATTTGTTGGTGTGGAGGATTGTGATGGAGATGAAGCTGCAGAAGTTGAAGGAGACTTTCCATGCTTCAATGCTCGTGTTGGAGCCTGGGTTGCACTTGAATCAGACTTTACACTAGAGGGAGATGCTGGAGGTTTGTCCAAAAGGCTTTTCTTCTTTGGTCCCTAAAAACATGAAAATCATTAAATAGTTTAAACTTGCTAATGAATCATAATTCAATTTACTTCTCATCAATTCTTTAATCAGCATGTGATTATTTTAGTTCATACAAATAGGCTTTTAATTTTCTCTGAATATACTTGCATTGTTGTTTCAGTTTAATATTTACGCTTCTAATGTTCCATCCAACACATTTAATTTCTGAAATGCCATAACCTTGTTAAAAAACAAAACATTTATTTTTACCTTGGTTCCTGGCTTCGGAGATAGTTTCTGTACTGGCTTTTTAGAAGCCTTATCTGGACGTTCTATGACTTTCATTATTCTTTCTTTCCCAACCCACTCATCATGCCTGTTGTTCCAACCCTGGTAATGCACGAAATACTGAGCAGAAGATCCTTCATTTTTAACTTCTAGGATCTGGAAGCAAGAAAAATCAATAATAAACATAATAATAATCAACATACTTTAATCATCTTTTCACGCAATAATATATTATCATCTAGAAGAATTGATATCAATTGACACTTTAACACAAGTAATAATATACAGAAACTTGATAGCATATTAAAATGTAATAACAAACCTTAGCTTCATATTCTCTGGTGTTTTTGCCTTTGCCATATTTAACTTTTAATTTGGCTCCTACTGGTATGTTGTCAGTACTTAATGAAACACTGTTAGACACTTCAGAGTCAGTATCCCTAAAAACATAAAACATTGGTATTATAAAACACAACATCATGTTTTCAATTAACTCCATAAATCACTGAATTTATTGAATGATAAACAATAGAACTTAATTTAGTGAAAATAGCAAGAAAAATCTAAATGAGATAAAATTTCTGTTATTTCTGAATAAGTGTGTATGTGTTTTTTGCAGGCAAATTTTGTTTTGTGAAGACAATAAGAAAAGTTATATAAACATCTTGAGACACAACTGTTCTGTATGTGACTACAATCCTGGTAGGTTTCAGCTGGTACCAGCATTCATCTACACAACAGTCATGTTTCAAACATCAATATCTTCAAGTAATATTTTCAACACAGATATTTAACGAGAGTTTCAGATCCACGCCATGTGGAACCTAGCTGCATGGATATAATGGTTACCGATGGAAGTGAACAATGGTGAAATTTAGCATTAAGAATACATAAATCTGAATCCTGCTAGGATGAGAAATGTCTAACAATCTATTTATTGTAAAAGACACTCACTTGTAGCCTCTTGACAAGAAAATCAATAACTTCAGAAAATCAATAACTTAAGTTAAGAAGTTAGCCTCTCTACTTCTGTAGTAAAATGTAACAAGAATTATAACATGCAATTACTAATATATGTAAAACTATATTAAAAGTATGAATATCATCAGTACATCTATCAGTACAGATATGTACATACCCATCATCAATCTTCTTTTTCTTCTTGAATTTTCTCTCTGCCTTTTCATCAATCTCTTTTTTCTTTTCTGTCTCTCCATCATCTTTCTCCTTTTTCACTTCTTCCTTCTTGTCTTTCTTATCTGGATCTTCTTCCTCTTCATTATTTTTCTCTTCTGTTTTCATTGATCGCCGTCTACCAATCTGCGAATAACCGGAAGTCAATCAAAGTATCCATTAGAAATGTAGTAAGTAAACATATAGACAATCATAGACCTGGAAGCTCACAACCTTACAATAATATAAATATCTTACCAATATTCCAAGCAAGGAGGAGAATCAAATCAATACGCAATATTGATAATAGCCTAGCTGCAATCTACTGTCTAGACTCAATTTATATACCCATAGCTCAACGTGTTCAGCCTGCTTGGTAATCATGCAAATCTGGTGAGAATAGTTATAGTTCTAAACTATCACTTTATCTCTCACAAAAAAAACATAGAACCAGAATAAGGCTATTTGATACCAGACAGTTTTTCCATATAAATGTAAAACATCCTATGATAAATTACTCCTACAATGTTGGTAAATATCTTTACATTGTTCCATTATGCAAATATAACATAATACATTATGCCAACTTTCCGACTAAAGGCAGACAAATATGAATATTTCTATAAATGACTAAAGATTCTTTTTATTTCTATTTTGTGCTACACAGATAAAATTCAGTTAACATTATTCTGAGAACACAGTGATTGTTGTCTTGTTTCAATACTTTCAACTAAAATCTCTAACGATTTTTATTCTTCTAAAAAGAATTTTGTTGCTACATTGTTCATTTTCTTCTAAAAAAATTAAATCTGCATTATTTAACTTAAGAATGATAATATGACGACAAGAATGCAATTTTTTTACAACATATACATTTGATGCCCACTAGTACTATTTAAGTGCTATAGAATTTTCTTGGCTACTGAATTCATATTAAGTTAATTTATTAATTTAACAAGCAAAATTATGTTGACTGTACCCATCCTCAGATCAGTGCATAATTGGTGAGAATGAAAACCATGATCTGGTATGAAAGAAGTTCACCTATTGCACATATAAATAAGTAGAATCTGAATTATCATGTTACAACAAAAATTGATTAACTGTGATAAAAGATTTTTTCCATTACAAAGAAGGAAATTTATTACCTTTTTCTGTAAATCTTTCAGTTCTTCTTCAGTGTCACTCTTCACTTTCATACTGCCATCTTCTTTCTTTTTGGACCCTTTTTTCTCAACAGCTTCACTTTGTTTGGCATCTTTCTCCTTTTTCTCTTCATTCCTTTTAGATACAAATTTCTTGGGTGATTCCTCTTTCTTCGTCTCTTTTTTGTCTTCTTTCTTTACTTCTGGTTTATCTTGTTTTTCAGTCTTGTCCTGTTTTTCAGTCTTCTCTTGTTTTTCCATTTTTTTGTCTTCCTTTATATCTTTCATATCAATCTTATTCCTTGCTGACTTTGGTCTTTTGGGGGTACCTGATTATGGAAAGTATATTAACAACATTAATTCTTATGATTTACGTACAATGAAAACTCGACAACCCCAATCTGATTAAAATTATCCTCAAACCCGCTACGCTATGAGGATCTGAAGACGACCTATAGAAGGTCACCTCAGGTGACCTTTTCCACTAGCCAATCAGCGCCTTACTTTCATAATTCTGAAAGTGATCTGATTCTATTTTTAACCGCAGTAAAAAACAATATTTGACTTGTAGTTATCACGAACACCTATTCTTACGCAACTAAATGTAATGGTAGCGCCCATGTGACATGCGTGTTTATTAAATTTTCTGTACTACTATGGCCAAATCGATCAGGATTACTAAAAAAATCAAAAAGTGGTTGCAGACAAATATGTTATACGTAATTTAATGTTTACTAACGTTTAAATAACATCGTCAGGTCGGCCAAAGTACCGATGAAACGAGTTATACGATTGGCTGAATTATAAATAGATATAAATAGTGATAATGGAAATTCCGACTTTTGAAAATAGAAACTGGTATAGGCCGTCATCAGATCTTGCCGTAAGGAAGATCGAATACTTTAGTCAGATTGCGACAACCCTGAACATGTTCAGACACAAAAATGCCCAATGATCGGGAAAGAAATTTTCTTAATGGGACAATGACCCTTTCTGATGCAAAATCAATGTGACATTTTGAAAACCAATGTGACATTTAATGAGCCAACTAACTTTTTAAAGCAACTCATTCTTTGAGATGCAATGTTATTGGCCGACATTGACTGAGTAGGTCATAAACAGAGCTTTCACTAGACTTTGAAAGACATTTAATGTATCAGGTTCATGGGCATTTGCCCCCCCCCCCTGTCAAAAAAAGGTACATTAAGTCTATGTACATGTATGATCTTACACTCTTACACATTGAATTCTGACAAGTTTTTGAATTATGTAAGGCTAAGTCAGTGTTTGTAAGCTAGACAAGTTTTTAGTTCAGGAGTCCGATTTGTGTATACTTTACTGTACTTTCATCCATATTTAACTGGTTATCTTTTCATGACCTTTTTGTACAGTTCAACACGCTTATGTTCTACATAAACATTCAATTATTATTTCATTGAAGAGACATTTTAACAGTTTCATGGAAGAAAAAATGCTTAAGTCATGTTTTAACACGAAAATGACAGAAAAACACGATCGAGTGTTCCTCATATGCAACGATCCAATAAATATAATTTGCAAAAAAAATCTATGTAATCACCAAATAACTGCAAAGGTAGTTTTTATAAAGCAAAACAAAAACAATCTAGTCAGCTGCGATAATTTATAAACAAAGACTTTGAGATATCTCTGATCAATTAATGTGTTTTCTCAGCGTAAGATTAGTCATTTTTATCATATCGCTGTTTGTATTATACTGATGTAAATTAATGTTGGTGTATAGGTATTGTTCCGCCCAGTACGTCAAAAAGCTTATTCCCATTAGCTGAGTGTTTAGAATAAATATACGACCGTATCAGTAGCAAGAGATTATGTGACATTTTGAATTTAAGTCAGACCATGACACATGCCTTTCCCGATCACTGAATGTATTCTGAAGATTTTTTATTAATTGGCATACATACTTATACTTTTATATTTTTGTACTAATGTAAAAGGAAGCGATATTTATGATTTCATGGATAGAGTTACTTAACTTGTCAGTCTGATATCCCTGGAAACTTAAATGAAGTTTCAAGTCATTCCAATAAGTGGTAACTGAGATATGTACATTATAGTAACATGCATACAAAACTTGATCAAAGTTAAAACAACATATGGATTTAGAGATACAGTATCATAAGTAACTTACCAAGTTTAGAGACACTTTCAGCATCACTGTCCATTTCAGACTTGGTACCTTCAGACATCTTGTCCTTGTCAGAGTCAGTCTTTAACAAAAAACAAACAGAACATAAACAATGTAGTTATACTTGAAAATATTATCAACTGAACAAAACAAACTCAAATTTAGTCATTGGCATAAAATGATTCAGAAAAGCATTTTTCCGCTCAACACAATTTTTTACCTAATCATACTAAGACTCATCAAAAAGATTGAATTCTGAATTTATGGCATAACAAACTTTAAGACACTAGGCTAATTTAATTTTAGGCTGCTCACAACATGTTAAAAGTATAAGAGTAAAAAATTACCGTAGGCCGATAATTATATGACTAGTCAACAAAATTTCCTGCTTGTGTAACAGTTAATTTGACTCTTCGATTTAAAATGTCAAAGGTCAAATTGCCATTTAAGGGTCAAATGAGAGCACTGCATATATTTACAATATTACATAGAGAGCTATAACTACTAAATACCTTATCAGGAGTTCTGGCAGCCTCCCTTCCACGGAAAGATAGTATGTTACGACCAGAGTCATTACGACTTCTACTTGGTCGGCTTATTGTTCCCATAGAACTGCCAAGCTTCCGATAGAAATCCTCAAATGCATGGAGATACCTATCAAAGTAATTGCTTAATCAGTAAAATATCATATCAGGAACAATGTGTGAAGTACAAGCATTTAAATACATTAACCATAGTCATATGGAAATTAAATTGTTAATTACAGCATTGGGTGCATAAATATTCCTCAAATAAATTCTCATAACAAAAATGTAGACTTAACTATGAAAGACCAACAGAGTTTGTGACAGACATACGAAGCAAAAAAAAAAATATTGATAATATATATATATAGTCTGTCTGAATAGCTTTGATGTAAAAAAAAACACTGTTGTACCCATTGTGTCATTGAGAAATCTGTAAGAATAACTTACTTTTTATAAGCATTCTTAATTTGAGTAGAAGCAGTATTTGATGGAGGTAACAACATCTTTGAGTAAACTAGTCGCCATTTCATTTGATTTGTCACCTGAAACAAACAACACAGATTTAAGTATATATCAATAGCATAATAAAATAATTAGCACAATAAGATGGGAGACAAAACCAAAAATAACGAAGCTACATTGAATTGTTAACCTTCCCACAAATTTGATGAAATAAATTTACACAAGACAGAAAATAAGTCATGCATATCATATATAAAGGAAGTAAATATATTACCTCAAGTGCAAATTAATCATGTCAAAATGTAACAGACAGAAGTCCATTTAACTGAATTATAAAATGAAATACTTACTCTATTATATCCACCATATTTCTGTACAACTTTAAATAATCTGTAGAGATTCAAATCTTTTGTTCCAATGCTGGGCCCTTTGTTAATTGGTGTTCCTAAAATATGTCAAATACATAATAAAACATACATTTTTCCAAGATGAATTTTACAGACTTTTTGTATGATAAAATGTAACATTACATAACATAAGTAATATTTTCAAATAACTGTCATTGTTACTAGAGTGAATTTGAAAAAAGAGAGATTGAAAAATATAACTTTAAATTACTGGTAGACATTCCAAATTCTGATACAAGACAAATTGGTATTTTGTAAGTCAACTAGTATTTTCAAACATTTACCTCTATCATCACAGAATTTATACAACTGTGCAACAAATCTATCTCTCTCTTCATTCTGTTCCTCATCATCAGAAGACTACAAAAACATTAACATACAAAGTCAAATAAATCAAAATAATCATTAATGTCTATTAATAAATCAAATAATGCCATTAAAATTGTTTTTTACTTCAAAGGGAAGACCAAAAGAAGTTTTGTGATGTAAAAGTACACATTAACAATTTCATCAATTTTTAAACATGTTTTTTTCCCACCTGAACCCTCATTACAGGGTTCGTCATGTATCAACATTGTTACTGAATGAATGAGAGCTAAATGAAATTTAACCAACAAAAAATATGCTGTGAAAGATAAATACATGAATACATATACAGAACCTTTGAAAAGTTCAAGTTGGTTTACCAAAAGTGTATGTATTTATAATTTACAATCTGGAGAAGTTAGGAAGAGCAGGTTCTGTCTGCATCAAGATAACAGATTAACCAGTCCGCATCAAGATAACAGATTAACCAGTCTTATAAAACTTGTGCAAGCATTCTTATTTTGATGAATAACATGTTCATATGATATTACACAACATCAATATTTTGCAAGGCAAAAACACATTAGGCATGTTTATAATTACTTGACCAAGAAAATAGCGTAGATAGGTCGTTAAATGTTTCTTTTCTAAACATACTGGTTGTACTTTGGAGATATGATTTGTCAACAAATATTTTTGTACTTTGGATTTTTGCTGTTAGAATCTGTAAGGTCTTTTGCCAAAAAAAGGCTTGGTACAGTAGTGGTAAACACTGAACATGATGAATTTTGAGTCTTATACATGCCTTTCACAACTCGTAGCTTCTAACAGATATATATATGTTACAAGTAAATAGCATAATGTTTCTTGTCAGTTAACAGTTACACAAAGAGAGCATGGAATAACTTACATCCCCTTCCTCCTCCTGTTCATCATCATCAGAGCCAAGCATTTCTCCTTTGTTCCATGAAGCAGGTAACTCGCGATTATCAATGTATAACAAAGCTTTCTCCATAGCTGAAATGTAGATTGACCACAATCATAAATATACAAAATGTATTAATCAAAAGAAAGCAATTCCTCTTCAAGCTAAATTATGAGAAGGGGAATGACAATGACACAAAAACCGTTGATACTTGTACAATGATGACTTTTTAAAATTTTACAGACCAACAATGTCAAAGTATATTCAAAACCCAAATCTTTTTAAAGAAAACTGTTAGGTTGTATAGCAAAGACATCAGTTAAAATTTGTCGGTTACAAAGTAATAATTAAACAAGTGACTTAGAATGAATTTTTTGTTATTGTAAGCAATGAGTATAAAAAATTAATTCAGTTAAACAATATTCAAATCATGCTATAAATATTTTTTGAGGGCTCAAACAGAGAAAAATGTTACGAACCTGGTTTTAAAGATTTATCTTCATTCTTCAAGACTGTTTCACGAGTAAAATTGGTCAATTCTTTCCTTGGCACTGATAAACTAAAAAGTACATTATAGAAAAAAATATTATAAATTCATCCTTTTATCATTTGCGAATTTTTTTTTGTACTGGTTAATGCAAAAATAGTTCATGTTAAATTATTGTAATAAAATTAAAAGCAACTTATTTTCTAAAATTAACTAACAACATCCCTCAGCCTGCATAATCCCAAACTTCATTTCAGATTCCTGAATAATTAAAAGAACACAGTAAATAGCTAAGATTTTTTTCTGTGGAAAAGATTATGAAGTTGAAAAGAACAAATATCTCACTATTTAGCATCCTTGAAGGACCTGATAAGTATGTGGTCCTTGTTTTTTAGCTCTGTTGTATGGGCATCAGGTAAAACAACCAGTATAGGTAATGTTTGAGATTTCTTCCTGTCACCACACTCGTAAAACATAACTTTTCCAACAAGTTCTTGGTTCTTTCCTCTGTACTTCTTTCTTGGACTTTCTTCATCATCAGATGACAATTCACTATCTTCATGATTACTACTGTCATAAATAGAACTCAAAGTTAAGAGGTAAACACACTTGTACCAAATCAATAAAATATCAAAAATAATTTTAGATTTGAGCACACTTCAAACTGGACTTAAAAACAGTCCTGTAGAAAATGTATTCAGACAGGACTGGCAGGTACTAATCCTTCCAGATATTATTATTAATTTCATTTGGCTCGGCAGTGTAAAGTAATGAAGCAATTTATCAACTACTACAGGTTATTTATTTCACTGAGCTTACCGAGTGGTAAAGGTAAAAAATATTTTTGTCAATTTCAAATTTGTTTGCTAAGCCATAAAAATGTCTTAATTGGGTCAATATATTGTTACTCACTTTGTTCCTAAGCTGCTCCTTCCTCTTTTACCACGTGCAATCACAGGTGTACCAAAATGTTCTGGGTTAGACAACGGAAGGTTGTCTAATGTCTGAAATAAAAATACAAAATACTGGGATATACAATTATGATCAAGAAAATTTTTTCAATCAGCCTTGATAATCCTTGTTAAACAATTGATCGACTAACTGAAGGATTCTGAACTATTAATTTGAATAATCAATTTGTTTTACATTCTACAGAAACGAAAAAAGATGCAAAAGGGTTCTAGTTCAAGAATCAAATATAAAAAGAACTACAAACAGGTAACAATGTCAGTGAAACTTTCTTTCAGACACGGTCACACCTTTTATATATAAAGTAGCATTTTGTACAAAAACAGGGAGAAACTTCTATCAGGAAATGAACAGAGCATTATCTTACCTCACTTTCCATAAAATGTTTGTCTCCTTTCAAGCACAACTGTGTTCTTCTTAATGTTCTTTCATCAGCATCATCAAACACTGGAAGTTTAAAATAATCATAATTGGGAAAAACATTTTTTATTACAAACAAAATATATTCCAGATTCAATCTGACTAAAGTATTTGATCTTCCTTACGGCAAGATCTGATGACGGCCTATAACAGTTTCTATTTTCAAAAGTCGGAATTTCCATTATCACTATTTATATCTATTTATAATTCAGCCAATCGTATAACTCGTTTCATCGGTACTTTGGCCGAATGTACTTTCTACCTGACGATGTTATTTAAACGTTAGTAAACGTTAAATTACGTTCTGCAACCACTTTTTGATTTTTTTAGTAATCCTGATCGATTTGGCCATAGTAGTATAGAAAATTTTATAAACACGCATGTCACATGGGCGCTATCATTACATTTAGTTGCGTAAGAATAGGTGTTCGTGATAACTACAAGTCAAATATTGTTTTTTAATGCGGTTAAAAATAGAATCAGATCACTTTCAGAATTATGAAATTAAGGCACTGATTGGCTAGTGGAAAAGGTCACCTGAGGTGACCTTTTATAGGTCGTCTTCAGATCCTCATAGCGTAGCGGGTTTGGGGATATGATTTTAATCAGATTGATTCCAGATTTTAAAGATCAATTAATGATGAAACATAATTTCTATTAACATTATTGAGAGAATAAAATTCTTACTTATATTTAACAGGTATAAATGAAACTGAAACTAGCATCCATAAAATCTGATATTATGACAAGCTCATATAGATTTTGGCTTACCAACAGTATACATGCTTGAATCACTCATCTGTTTGATTGTAGCTTCCATCAGTCTCCCAGTGTCAGGATGCTTAACTTCAACTGTTGCGCCAAGCTAAAACACACATCATATATTGCATAAAAACACCTAGTGTAACTTTCAAATAGTTTGTAATAAATGGTCCCAGCAAAACATTTTCTCTCTCGGTAAAACAAAAACAATTTTCTTTAATGATGCATCAAACACCTTTTAACTTTTTATGTATTAACTGATCTTTCCATTAATTTAAGACAAAGGAATCAATAAAAGTTGTAAACAGTTTGAGACAAGCACATTTAAATTGTAACGAAGTGTATAATAGTTACCATAAGTGTTCCAGAGATGAATTCATCAGTAATCAGTAAGCTTGACTGTGTCTCCTTCAAAAACACCTGCAAGTATATTTTCTAATAATACAGAATCAAAAGTAATAAAATCTTGCATATTATAAGTTAAACATCACTCGAAATAATAAGATTAAATTGTAATGCAAACCATAGATCTTAAGATGGATTTTTAGGAAAGAGAAAGGACATTATTAATTTACATACCCGACATTTCACTGACTTCACAATCTTCTTAACTTTTGCCTCACAGAAGGCACCTCTGTACTTGGCACTAACATCTGTACCAATCGGCAGGTATGGTGGTTCAGAATTTGTAGTCTAGAAAGATGAGAAATATTTTAAGGTCAAAACTTACAAAACAGGAGAAAAAACTCAGAGAAACTAACTCAACACAACTAAACTATTCATTTAAAAAAGTTATCAACATCAATTGTTAGAAGTGAAACCAAACTGATAGTGGTACAGACAAAAACAACATGAGTTCATTCATTTCAAATAATAAAAAAAGAATTTTATTTGTATTTCATGATTCAGCAATATAGTCTTTAATAAAAAAAACTTTGGTAAATGTAGGTGAATGTATTAAATCTATACAAGAATAATGTAATTCTGAGCACAACAGGCTAAATCACAAATTTCAGAAAATATTTCTGCTCACACATGCAAGTCACTCATGGTAACCAGTCATTCGAGACAAATCATTATTAAAACACTTATACTGGTTCTACTTTTTGACGCTCACGTTAATTCAATTAAAGCTTTAAGATCGATTTTCGAAGAAAATGAAAGAACGAAAACGTTTTTATTCACAATGTAAGTTTTCATTACCCCACCCACTTAAAACAGAAATCTTAGATAGACAATCACTTGGAGAAAAAGAAGAATTAGCAAACGATAGTATTAAATTATGACAAATAACGATGCCTTGTTCAATATTATTCGAAAATAACACAAAATTAACGAACAGATAACGTTTTAAAAAGACAATATTAAACCGAAAAAAACGCACGGTATGAAACTGTCAAAACAACACGTCTGGTAAACGCTTGATATTTTAATCGAAATTTATATATAAAAAGTAATCTTACCATTATAAAACTTTCTACATATGTAGCTACAAGTCTTCCCCACAAAATTTCAGACTTTGATAAAAATCTATCGGCTACTTCTTTCACAATTCTCGATCATTCACTATATTAGTATTCGGCTGGGAGAATCCATGAAGATTTCGTCTACAGCTCAACAACAACCTGACATAGGAATCCCGCAATTTGATTGGTTGAGCGTCAGGTGTGCTGCAGAAATTCGCGGATAATACGCATGCGCAATGGGCATAGACGGTTAGAATACACACTGTGAGATTTGAAAGACCGGGACGAACTCTTTCGCATATATTCAAGGTTTGTCTTGTGATAAATGCAAAAGTGATGCAGGCGCTTATATGTTGTTTCAACCTATTAGTATATGTTTTATTTTATCATTTTTAAAGGACTAAGAGCTTGATATGCACAAAAAATGATATGTTATTTACACATTTGTATGCAACATCCGGGCTTCATATTACACATTCTAGATGGCGCTTCTGTTATGATGTCAACAAAACTACACGTGTGTATGCTATCAAAGTACTGGAAGGGAATGTATGAAGTTCTCAACTTCACATCATGTGCGAACACACCGTTGTTATCGTAAAACGCCATTTAATATAACGAAAAAAGTGTCATTGTCTCTAATAGTAAATAATACACTGACAAATTCCATGAAACAAAAACGTTATCATGAAATAATGACTCTTAAATAAAGACTTAGTTAATGAGTCATATTAAATTCATTAGAACAACAACTTGCTGCTTACTGCAGTGTCTGATTTTTCGAATGAGTCATAAAGACTTATATATTTCTGGCTAAATATTTGTGACTAAATTGGGTTTGCTTACAACGCATTGCATATTTGATAAAAAATACACAGTCAACAACAAAAGAACAAATCATGTCAGATTTTATCTTAAAATTTTACTATCATTTTAGTTCATACCTCCGCAAACTAAGTTTGAGAGGGGTTATATTGGAGTCACTCTGTCGGTTGGGCCATCCGCGTAAAAAGTTTGTGAAGTGAACTACATGTACTTCAACATTCCTTAAAGTCAATAAAAAATATATGCAAAAAACAAACAATTGCTGATATTATCCCAAGACAAAAATTACAAATGAAACAAGCTCTTTTTCTTCTAAAAAAACTTAATTTCGCTGTGAATTTTACTTTTGTAAACTTGAAATATATAAAGCATGTGACCTCACTTTACACTGTGTGCATAATATGACTGCGGGAAAACACAACTAGCTCTTCTATAAATAGTTTTTTTTTCAATGATACTGAAAAAAATACGATAGTGCTTTCAGAAACAATTTTTCTTGCTATGAAGTATGCATGGGAGCTAGGAAAACACACCAGATTCTTCTGTTATAGGACAAACGGAAACTATTTTGACCCATACATTTACATTATAAGCTTATGGGACTTTAAGCGGTTGCAATGAAACTTGAAATATGTTATCACCATGAAGTGTAGATGTGCAAATCACAATCTTCATTCCCAGCGATTCACTCATTCCAGAGTTATGTGCTCTTGAACATAGCCATATATTGTACAATGGCAGTCTTAGTTTGTGGAGCAAACTACTTCCACATTTTTCAAGACACAATTTGCATGCCCAGTGGGGGTATTAGTCACCTTGGTGACAAAGCTCTATTTTTTTGTGCCACAGCCCACTCTCAAAGATGGGGCATACATAGATTTTACCCTTGTCTGTTAAAAAATCTTTTGTCACACAAATCTCCAAAAGAATTAGGGCAGTGTGTTATGAAACTATACAGAAATGTTTTTCAGCATATGATTGAATTTGTGCTTAAAGGGTTTTAACTCTGTCAAAGGTTGAATACTCCTGAGTTATAAGCCCTTGAATTTGTATTTTGGTATTACATATATGTATACCAGTAGACCACATATTTACTCCCTCACTTTCTCTCCTGCTGATACATTTACTCTTTCAGTGGTCTCCAGAAGATTCAGACTATAGCAGGGTAAATTTCAATTGTATTATGTTGGTTCTTTTTGGTGTAAGTTTTTTTTTTGTTGGCAAAAAGTAGACAGCACTAGGCTCTCGGTTGGCTTCTGGAGAACACTGTTCTTTCACTTTTTTAACCTTTCTGCAAGAATTCAAGAATAATCTGATAAAATGTTGTCGGTTCGAGCCATGCTACCAACCATGTCTGTTTATGTGAGAAAGTAGGCAGTTGCTTATGGAGGATGGGAGTCTAGTACTGGTTCTTCCCAGGAACGATGGTTTGGTGAACTGTCTGCCTCATATGACTCTGACTGTTGAAAAGGGAAGTAAATCCCAATATAAAACAAACAAAAGAATAATCCCCCCCCCAAATTTCCCTACCTACGTAATGTAGTACTTACCCTTATTAATGAGCATGTAACCCAGAGGTAGATTCAAGGGGAGTTGGTCACCCAGTGTGGGTACCCGTAAAAGTGCCTGACCATATAGATAGAAAAAAATGAATATACATGGTCCCTGTTCCCCGCTAACACCTTTCTTAGATATTGCCCCCCCCCCCAATCTGAAATCCTGGGTCCGCCTCTGTAACCAGAAGAAATACTTTTTATGCCTTAGTATATTATATGAGTTATATACTAATATTTCTAGTGATGGATTAAATTTTACTGTACAAAATGTATTTGGAATTTTAATAACATCTATTGTATTAATTACAGGATGCTTGTACATGCCTGCAGATAAGAGTACCATGCATGAAGGATCATGGGTAATGATGTCTTAATAGATTATGCTGCTGGAGCTGTTTCAGGTAATTTCTTAGTCTGATTTCCATTCCTTTATAAATTACTAATTTAATGACTTAGACATTGTTTTATCTGTCATGTTTTAAATATGCATCAGAGACTGGATACGATGTTATGAGTTTCAATGTCTAATTTATTAATAGCATGGAAACTGTGTGACTTAATTGCATAAAGCAGCATTTGTTTCAATCTGTGCCTTAACTTCTGTTAAGCTATCCTATCAGGTTAGAAGGATTAGTTGAGCCTTGTCCCAGACCTAGGTAGTTAAATAATTTGATAGTAATGTATTTATATCGTTGTTTAAAATCTGATACTTAAAATATTTTTAATTCTTTGCAGGGTCGGCTGGTGTCCTGTTTGGGCATCCTTTAGATACAGTGAAATGTCAGTTGCAGGTACAACAAGCAGGAAACCAGTACAAAGGATTATGGGATTGCTGTCTCACAATAAATCGGCAGGGATTGGTATGGTGTTTTTTTTTAACTTTGCCATTTTCATTCTGAGATTCTGTTTCAGTGATCTTTCACTTTTTTCAATCGGGTTTTAATGTGACTGTGAATTTACAAGTTGTAAGGAGTTCTTCTGTTTTCAGTCATATCCCATTCTTAATCATAGTTGTGTATTAAAAAAGCTATGATGACTGTTTCTGGTGTTTGAATAAAAAGTTCCATTAGGCATTAACCTGGAAAAAAATGAGAATCAGGAGCCTTAAGATTATGAAATTTAGTCAATAGTCATATAATTTGATAGAAGTATTTACATTCCATAATATTATGGTTGTTATATTTATTGTTTTGTATAAATCATTCTCCATGTTTCTTATCTTGCAGACGCAAGGCTTCTTCAGGGGTATGTCATGGCCACTGTTCTCATATGGACTAGTAAATTCCATGTTCTTTGGAACATACTCCAGTATTCTGAAGTTACTAGGTTCCAGCTCTGTCTCCAGTTCTGAGCCTCACTTGGGACATCTTATTGTTGCTGGTGGACTTGGAGGAGTAGTTCAGCTGTCTGTCGCCATTCCAGTCGAAGTTATTAAAGTTGTAATGCAGGCTCAAATACCCCACCAATCAAAAAAACATGTACAAGGTGAGAAAAACAATTTTTTCTCATGAATGATTTATGTCATTTGAAGTTTGATTTATTTTTAAGATATCTTTCATTATGTTAAACTGAATTGTAAAGGTCTGCATGCTTTGGACTGAAAACAAATCTAATTGATTTTTATAAGTTTAAACAAAAAATAATTTGTCGCATTAGTGAACAATATTTTCCTTTTTAAGCAATAAAATGTACATGTTAGAGTTTGAAAGTTGTATGTTAAATTTTAAATAAAAATAATAATGAAAAATAATAATTGTCATCATTTTATGATTTGACTATACAGATGAATGTTGACTGCATGCACAGGTAATTAAGTTTGGTATTGTTGTATGCTTATCAGGTTTCTAACGATTACTTGAAATGTATATGACATTTATATAATTATGTGCTTTAGTTTCTAGTTCTAACATTTAATCTTTGTGCTTTCTGTAATAATACTCTGTTATTTATTTGTGTGAGGAGAGGTTTATTTTTACATTCTTTGGTATGAAGAGCAGATAATTCAAATATTTTATTTTGGGCAGGATTTTCTATGTTTAAACTTTTATAATGGATACATGACTGTTCTATTATATATGCACATGATATCATAAAACTTATATAATGGATACCTGGCTGTTCTATTATATATGCACATGATATCATAAAACTTTTATAATGGATACCTGGCTGTTCTATTATATATGCACATGATATCATAAAACTTATATAATGGATACCTGGCTGTTCTATTATATATGCACATGATATCATAAAACTTTTATAATGGATACCTGGCTGTTCTATTATATATGCACATGATATCATAAAACTTTTATAATGGATATCTGGCTGTTCTATTATATATGCACATGATATCATAAAACTTTTATAATGGATAACTGGCTGTTCTATTATATATGCACATGATATCATAAAACTTTTATAATGGATACCTGGCTGTTCTATTATATATGCACATGATATCATAAAACTTTTATAATGGATATCTGGCTGTTCTATTAAATATGCATAATATGATATCATATGATATGTCATAAAGAATTCATTTATAGAGGCAACACAGTACAGTATAGGCCCAATCTTCTCTGCTAGGCTCTCAAAATGTAAGAAAAAAAAACATACATACACAACACAACAATATTTACAAAAAAAATGAGACAGATATATAAAATGACCAAAAAAAATTATTTAGATGATAGTGTTAGTACTGTTGCGTTATTAGACTGTGTAAGTTTTCCATTAAGAAACATATTTACTTTTGATTTCACCTATATTTAGTACTGTTGTAGCATCTGTTAATTATGAAACTATTATGTAAGAATAAAAGATATATCACTGTCTAACGCTTGATCTAATTATTGCTTATTCTTAATTGTTTTTATGATTGTTTTAATTGGTTGGTTGGTGGTATTGTTAGACTGAGAACAGATTTCTTTATTTTTTTTCTTGATTTTAGTCAATATCTGATTTGACATCCTAAAATTTGCATCTTAAATTATATTAGTAAACAAACAGTGACATATATTTGCACTCCTGAACTCACCAGTATAAGGACTCTTCTCCAACAAACATCACAAAAGACTGTATTACCAGTAGCCACAACAAGTCAAATTATTAATAGATTTGTATATTGGGCTCGACAACTCAACTCATTCACATGGTGTTATAAGTCACCTCAAAACAAGTGGAACTTGTAGAAGTGATAGAAATTCTAAGCTGGTTTTCCATCAGGAGAAGTAGCCTGAAATAAATTGTTGAGTTCTGTGTACATAAGTATTCCATGTTTTCTCTTTTATATACTGTTCAAATGATGAAATAAGTGGTAAATATACTATGGCTTTTGTTAACTCGTAATTTTTCCAACTTCTAACATGAAGATATGCGGTATGTGTCATAGTTTTAAGGATCCTACAGAAAAGAGAAATAAACAATATTAGTGTTATGGTGTTATCATTCTTAATGTGTTTCTGATTTCATCGAGGATGAGTATTTCTCTAAATTTCACTAATCTTTTTTTTCAGCTATAAATCGTGACTATTACAAAGGTCCTAATGAAGGGGTATTTGACATAATTCGAGCCAAAGGATTACGAGGGATGTATAGGGGTACTGTTACACAGATGTATCGTGACGTTCCTGCGTCTGCTTCATATTTTGCCATTTTTGAATACGCATCATTTTATGCTCACAAGTATTTACCTTCAGTGAATAGTCAACTTATTAATTTCATTTCTGGTGGTTTGGCTGGGGTTCTCAGTTGGACTCTGATCTTACCATTGGATGTTATGAAAAGCCGGGTTCAAGCAGACGTCAAGGGGAACATGTACAATGGATTATTGGATTGTGCAAAGAAGAGTATTAAGGAAGAAGGTGTAAAAGTGTTATTTCGTGGGTATTCCGCTGTTGCTTCGAGAGCATTTTTAGTCAATTCTGTTACGTTGTTAGTGTATGTTGAATTGCTTAAATTTTTTAGAGAAAGCGGGTAAACATTTATATCCTGTTTTTTTGTGTAGAAATCAATTTTTTAATGTTACTTTTTAAAAATTAAACTATTTGTTACATTTGATGTTAAGCTATTTACTAGTCAGTCCTAAATGAAAAAAATATTTCTTTGAATTTTAGAATTTCTATGCATCAAGTTTACATTCCATATCCAGTTTTGTATTATTTCCTTTCAATCACATGGAACAGTATTGTTACATCAATAATTGATTTGTTAAGTGTTATTAAAGTTTGTTTTTACTCAGGCTTGTTTTCACAGGTGTTAATGTTCTGATATGATAATATGAATATATACATATTGCTATTTTATATGCCAGATTTTACCTCATTGATTGTTTTATTTCTGATATTAAACAGGTGAATAGCAAAGAAAGTGCATAGCAGTACAGTTCAAACTTTGTTCTCAAATCATGGATTCAAACCTAAGTCAGAAAAAATGTACCATAAGGAATATCAACTTTCATTTAGAATTGTTATCAACTTCGTGTCAGAACTCAGCTCTGGATGCTTGATCTCATTACTAATGTAGGATAAATTATGATACATAAATGTTGAGAGTTTAATTCAGATTCTGAATTTGGGTCCAGCAGATGATCAGGCAAAATATTTTACCGTGTACTCAATATTAAAACAATTTCAGTATTGGTTTGACCAACAGTTTGCAGTTCAATATCTGTCTTGAAAAGAGACTCAGTTTTCATTTATATTATATGTTTCCAATCCTTGTTTATTGCCATTATCTGATGAATATCCTATGCTGCGACTTACATACAAAATAAGTAAATGAAACATTTGAGAAAAAATGTGCCATACCTGTCATTTTAGCCTTGGGATATTTTAATTTGATATGATAAGTTGATAATCAGTAATATACACTTGTACCCCAGGGCTAAATTGTTATCATGTTTTCACTTGTTGTTTATTTGCTCATATTATATGTAATTGTTATGTTTTATTGTGATTTCAATTTGTTATGATATGTTTCAGATGTTAATTCCCAGGGCACTTTTTTAATAAAGAATTACTTCATCTAGTGTATACATATGATATAATGTTATGCATTGATAAATTGATGTATAAACTAGTCTTAATTTGTTTTCCAATTTTTCATAGTTTATGATTTGTTTTTCTAAATCTCTCATTACTTTTTAAAACATGTTGTGGGGTGTTATTTTTACCAGCATTTATTCAGGGAGTTTTGAGATATTATATATCATTTATGTACCAGTATTTGCATTACATTTAAAAAAGCTTAAAAGCTATCAGCATTTCTTATTTTCATACCAGGGTCATTTCTTCTCATGGTTACTTATTTTGGTATATGAACATACATGTATAGATCTATTTCTTGTAAAAACTTTTGAGGAATGTTCAATTTTGATACTAAGATATTTTTTTTCGAGCCAAATTCATGTATTAGTCATCAGTTATAGTGTCACGGACACCTTGCAATAATAAGTCAGCCTTCAGACAATTATTGTAATGGAAAAGAATTAGTTTTCTGTAAATCAGAAATTAATCATGAGATGGTTCTGATATTGAAGAGAGGGTTTGCTATATTAAGGGTTTATATACTTGTGTATGTATGCTTTGGTGCATTTTTTTAATGATTATTTTTTTAAAGAATATTTACTTAACCATAGTTAGCAATGTATTTAATTGGAATAACAGGAGTTTGTAGTCATGATACAGCATTATCATTTTTGAATATATCGCAACATTTTTATTGTATGTACCTAGTAACCATTGTAAGTAAATCGTTGCCGGAAAATAATAATGAACTAATTCCATTTTTGACATTTTGAGAAAAAGGCTAACCAAACATTCAAAGTTAATTATGATCAAAACATGGAGATAGCACAAAAGGGTATTGAAAAACTTTTTAATGGGGGCTCCATTTGCTAAAACAAGGGCACAAGGAGATAGCTCTCTCTGAGACAAATACAAAATTGTAAAAATCTCAAAATCTTCAGAATAGTAGATAGTTCATTGTAAGATTCAGGCGATGAAATATTTAACGTAGGAGTTGTGATTTATGAAAAACCTAAGTTGTAATAATACTGTGATATTATTCCTTATACAATGTATAACTACCTTTTTGTTTCTTTGTATGAGATATTATCCAAAAAATCAAATTCATTTGTATTTTATAGATTTCTGATCTAAAATTATGTTTACAATTATAAATACTATTTATGAATTTCTAATGTCACTTGAATAACACATTGTTATTTTTATTGTATGACAATCAAATATACTTTACAATACAATATGGTTATGTTACCTGTAAATATGTTGTTTGTCTATCTAATCTTCTATTTTTCTGGTGTTATTGATGATATGATGAGGTGACTTGCCGGGGTGATATATCCAGAATTCCATATTTATCTGTCCCGAAAGAGCTACTTTTTCTGAGTAAAATAAAAGTTGTTTGATGAAAATATCTCAAGAAATGGCAAAGTTATGGTCAATTTAATCTGCTCTGAAGGATTTTCTTTAATACAAACTGAGTTTAATATGGAAACAATGTGATTGAAGGCCTCTTGTTTGGCAAAAATGGTTGGCTGCATATGACTTTCAGGATTTTTAATTTGGCTCTATTGACACCCCTGGGTAAGATAAAAAAAAACGCTAGGCTTTTCCTGGTGTATTTAGACAAATGTGTAATACTTATTTCCATCCATAAGATGATTATTCCCCGCCAAAAGCAGAGGGATATTAAAATGGTAGCCGTACGTGCATCTGTCACACTTCTATGCGCAACTCCTCCTACATTTCCCCTGCAATGTTCACCTAACTTTCACAGAATGTTTACCATCAAGTGCTGCAGCGCATATCATCCAAGTTTTGTGATTGAATTATTAGAAGCAAGAGCTTCTATAGTGATACACCCAGTTTTGTACTTACAAAACGCCTCTTATCAATACATTCCTGTTGAAAAATAGTACCACTGGTTAGATATAAAGTATGGAATGGACTCGACCTCGCGAAATGAAATTCTTATTTGTGAGATGGGTTTGCATAATACATCTTTATTAAAAACATGAATTAATTAAAAACACAATTATAAACAGCCAATTTGAATGAATTTTGGGCGTTTTAAGAATTCTTTTAACCCAGGACCCCTAGCACACTCCACCACATCACTAAAGAATTAACTCTAATGAAGGAGATACTAACTCTATTATTACATATAATTACGAAGTTTTAAGAGTTAGATGTGTTTTTACCGTGAACAGGAAGTGGAGGTATTAGTTTACTACCTACTTTGATAGAATTGGGAGCATAACAAGTGGACCTCTACCAAAACGTCTTCATAACAAGTGGGCCAAACTGACTGATTCTTCTTTTTGAGGAAACTTTAAAGTCCAAACAATATATACATTTGAGTTTGTAACATTGTGGCCTAGAGGTGGTTGAGATTTTTTTTATCATTAGTTGTCTAATGCATATCTATCAGATATTATCATTAACATTTTAACTTTCGCTTCTGACAGTACTCTCAGTGCTTTGATTTTTTAGGGAGTTACTGCCCTTTGTTGAATTTTACATTTGAATGCATCTGTGTGCAACTCCTACATTTCCCATGCAATTTTCACCAAACTTTAGCAGAATGATTATCATCAAGTGCTGCAATGCATATCGTCAGGGTTTCGTGATTGAATTGTTTTTGAGGGAGTTATTGCCCTTCACTGAATTCTACATTTAAATGCTTCTGTGCGAAACTCCTACATTTCCAATGCAATTTTCACCAAACTTTCACAGAATGATTATCTGCAGCATATCATCAGGGTTTTGGGATTGAATCATCTTTTAGGGAGTTATTGCCCTTTGTTGAATTTTACATTTAAATGCTTCCGTGTGCAACTACTCCTTCATTTCCCATGTAATGTTCACTAAACTTTCACAGAAGAATTATCATCAAGTGCTGCAGCACACATCTTCCTGGTTTTACGATTTAATTATTTATTAGGGAGTTATTGCCCTTTGTTGAATTTTTCATTTAAATGCTTCTGTGCACAACTTCTCCTACATTTCCCTTGCAGTTTTCACCAAACTTTCACAGGATGATTATCATCAAGTGCTGCAGCACATATCATCAGGTTTTGCGATTGAATTATTTTCGAGGGAGTTACTGCCCTTTGTTTGTCTCGTACATTTACACTTAATTAAAATGATTTTCACAAAGTTATTCACTACATTTCCTTTTTTTCCTGTTTTTAAAAAAAATAAGTAAATGGGCTTCATTAGATAATACAAACATTATTTTCCTAATAAATATAATTATCCACCCAAAGTATGTATATATGTAGATATCATTGCTCAGATAATAAACTGTAATAGAAGTTTAATCACTATGTCTATTCAAATAAATCTCTAGAACAACTTACAGTCACCACATTGGTATCTACTACATTAGTAGAACATTTCATTTTAATGAAGCACAACAAAAGATGAACTTGGGAGCTTAAATAATGCATTTAATTAAAATAATGCCAACACACTGAAAATGTTTCAAATAATAACTATCTCCATGACAACCAAACTGTTGTCATAACTGTAACCAGTCTTTCATATAAATACACGTTGTAGGGGATACAGCTCCTCCTTCGTAACAATTGTGAAAAACCTGGAAATATATGAATAATAACTCAAACATGCAACCTAAGCAAGAACTATATGGTCGAGTGGTTAAGGTCGCTGACTTCAAATCATTGTAACCTCTCACTGACAGAGGGTCATGGGTTCGAGCCCTGCTACCGACCATGTCTCTTTATGTGAGAAAGTAGGCAGTTGCTTACGGATGATGGGAGTTTAGTACTGGTTTTTCCCAGGAACGATGGTTTGGTGAACTGTCCACCTCATATGGCTCTGACTGTTGAAAAGGGGCTTAAAACTCAAATAAACAAACATGTTTAGGGGTTAATTTACATACCTTTTATGATAATATGTCGTTTATTTTATCCAAAAATATTTGTACTTTGGATTTTCAAATCAGAATATTGTACGACCAAGAGTAGGTCAGGTAAATTCAATTTACACATTAATTAGTTTATCCATGAGATATTGCTTTTTATTATGTTAAATGAAAATTAGCTTCAACTGACAAAAAAATAGAAAATTTACAAGAATGAAACATTTTCACTGCATTAACAGGGCTTGAAATTAACACTAGTAACAACTAGCAAAATGCTAGTGAAAAATAGATATTGCTAGTTCATTTTACGACCACTAGCATTTTTTTGCAAGTGGAACTGAAAGTGTCATAATAACTTTGTTTTTTATGCAATACAATTAAATGTACATAAAATACAACATATTTTGTTGTAACATGAATATTTCTGAAAAACAAATGTTATGAAAAAATTGCTAGTGGATTTCAAATTTTGCTTGTTGAAATTTTGTGTACTAGCAAAAAATTGCCTGTGGGAGAAAGTTTGAGCTTGAGAAATTCAGAACTGGAGCTTGAACTCGTAGAAGACTAATACTCACTGGACATGAGCCACAAGGCATTCTCATCAGACCTGTTGATTGGATGACAGGATTAATGGCTCGGTATAATTTGTTCTGGTTTCCATCACCGGCACCAGCTACGAGAGATCTTTCACATTTACCATCATATATCAATGTGTCCAGTATCGTTTCTATATCCTCTACAGATAATTGAACCTTAAAGAAAAAATAAACATGCAACCAAAGCAAGAGCGTCTTGTTTAGGGTTCAATGTACTACATATACCTTTTCTCATCATATGAGGAACGTGTCATCCACTAATACATTTGTAGATTTAAAAAGAATTTTGTGCATTTTCTATTTTAGTTATTTATATCACAAGAATGCAATAATATTAGTGCAGATGCAATTCACATATCATCTTCATGGAAAATTTGTGAAAATCTGTCCTGTGTGAATAATAATGATGCCACTGGTAGGTGGATTTGACATTTTGCTTCAACTAAAAAACAAAGATAAAATTCTTACCTTACTAATACCAAGCTCTGAAATGTATTTCCAAACATCTTTAGACGAAGCGTATGAACTATTTCTTTGTGCAATAGGATCAACTTTTGTTTCTTTTGCAGCTTCAACCTAATGATACGTTTACATAGAACAGTCTTCAACCTAATGATACGTTTACATAGAACAGTCTTCAACCTAATGATACGTTTACATAGAACAGTCTTCAACCTAATGATACGTTTACATAGAACAGTCTTCAACCTAATGATACGTTTACATAGAACAGTCTTCAACCTAATGATACGTTTACATAGAACAGTCTTCAACCTAATGATACGTTTACATAGAACAGTCTTCAACTAATGATACGTTTACATAGAACAGTCTTCAACCTAATGATACGTTTACATAGAACAGTCTTCAACCTAATGATACGTTTACATAGAACAGTCTTCAACCTAATGATACGTTTACATAGAACAGTCTTCAACCTAATGATACGTTTACATAGAACAGTCTTCAACCTAATGATACGTTTACATAGAACAGTCTTCAACCTAATGATACGTTTACATAGAACAGTCTTCAACCTAATGATACGTTTACATAGAACAGTCTTCAACCTAATGATACGTTTACATAGAACAGTTACTCTTATATCATAGTTGTCCATCTGCTGATTAATGAATCATTCAGGCTTAATTGACATTAGTAATTAAAGTCGAATGATTATTGGTCAATGATCCTCTGTACCTAATTTGTGAGGAAGAGATATGGCAGTCAGCAGATTACAGAGTAAATAGTTAACAAGAATAAGAATGCAGAAAATTTTATAATAAATCAAATACGTCCATTAAGATACAGGTCAATAATAATGGAACCACATGACAAATACAGTCAAACCTGTGGTAGTGACTTACTCTGAAGTAAGAATTTATGCCATCGTGCGAATAAAGCCCATTTTTGAGCATTTAGAACAAAATTACCTCTGAATAAAGACTATCTGTCAATAAAGGCCGTCTGTCAATAAAGACCATCTGTCAATAAAGACCATCTGTCAATAAAGACCATCTGTCAATAAAGACCATCTGTCAATAAAGACCATCTGTCAATAAAGACTATCTGTCAATAAAGACCATCTGTCAATAAAGACTATCTGTCAATAAAGACCATGTTTTGTCACAGGTTTGACGGTGCATTCACAACTGTAAGCAAAGAAAATTGATTCTAACACTTACCTTCTGAACAAGAAATTTATAACACTGTTGATTTAAAACTTCTACAAATTCTGATTCGAAGTCCTGATCACTATACCATGCTCCTCCAGTTACAGTTCTATCTGGTTCTAGGTTATATAACATATATACTTTCTTCTTTGAAGCCTAAAATAAGTCAAACATTAATCACAATAATGTCTTAGCCGTGACATTTCTATCATATTCGCAAAATCCTGCAATAGCTTACACTGCAGACAATCCCTATAATACATTGGTCTCATTTTTGCAGCAGACGTTACTTATTAAGCCTGTCAAAAAGCCTTGAACTAATTCTACAATATGAAATTAATCTTTATGTACAAGATTATGTCAAGATTTTCCAGTTTTGAAAAAGCTATCTTTGCCATGACATTTCTATGAAATGTAAACAAGATTGCCATTTCATAGATGTACCAAGCTAAGATACGATTTCCTTTATGTAAAAATCATATAATAGATCAATGAATATTAGCCATAAATGTTTAACAGCTGAGAACATGACCTAAAGACAAACACTTGAATTGAACCATTTTTTTCTTTCAAAAAGGAATGTGGTACTAAATTTAAATGGAAAATAAGATTACAATTGATATTTACAGCAATTACTCCAATAAAACAATTGTAAAGATTTGTTTTTCCATCATTGCTACAAATATACACAAATATTTCATCATATTAAAAACATGTTCTATAAAAATTCAACCATGAATAAAATTGTTCCGGGAGAAATTAAGTAGAATAATTCCTTACTTAATTTTTATCAATTTATATCGGAATAAAAAACACTTGAAAATCATGAATGAACTTTAAATTAACAGTCATAATACCAGTAATCGGAATGTATTCAGAAAAGTTTTACCCACCTCTCCGTTACTACATCTAGCACTATTTAAAGAATTCATTTCAATCAGTGATCAATGGAGTCATTTGAAACAACATTATAATATGGATAACTAGGGTAAGAAGTAACAATGAGAAGACACTATATGGGCCTTGAGTAGTTAAGCAGTTCTAAAAAGCATCAAAGTTAAGTCAAGGCCATTTCATTCTTTCTCAGCAGGAGGATAAAAAGAAGCTTTTTGAAATATTTGTTACTTCGTCTCTTTTCCTATTTCAGAATTACCAATGGATTGTATTTGTAGAATCAAAACTGATAATATTCATTCACAGCAATAAGTAATAAAAACTTAAAACTTATTTACTTAAACAACAACCAACAACCCCCTTTCTTTGTAAAAGCCTGAATGTTTGAGACAAAACATATAGAGCACTGCTTAAAGATTTTTAACAAACTCAACAAAGTATATTGCAATCAATTTACTCTTTTTTAAGTTTTACACACAAAATAAAAAAGAAAAGAATTTACAACTTGGCCTTGAGAATAAAAAATAATCTGAAACTTAAACTTAACAAGCACATTTTCAAGTCCTAACTCAAGATCTCATAAAACAAAAAGACTGAAACATTAACATTATATCAACATAATTCCTGACTGGTGCTGTAGTATAAGTAATATAAATTTATGTCATACAACATAACAAGAGGGCCAAGATGGCCCTATATCGCTCACATGACAATCACTATTCACTCATTAAAACATTGTTTTGAACCAGTGACCTAGTTTTTGACCCCAGACGACCTATGTTCGAATTTGTCTTACATATCATTAAGACAAACAGTCTGACTAGGTTTGGTGAAGATACGATCAAAATTTGACATCTACAGTGTTAATAAGGTTTTCCTAAGATTTGACCTTGTGACCTGGTTTTTGACCCTAGGTGACCCATATTTGAACTTGTCCTTAATATCATTAAGACAAACAATCTGACAAGGTTTGGCCAAGATCCAGTCAAAACCATGACATTCAGAGCTTTTACAAGATTTTTACCTAAGATTTGACCTTGTGACCCAGTTTTTGAACCCGGCTGACCCATGTTCATCCTTGACCCACATATCATTGAGGCAAACATTTTGACATGGTTTGGTGAAGATCCAATTAAAACTGTGACATCTACAGTGTTAACAAAGTTTTCCTAAGATTTGACCTGGTGACCTAGTTATTGACCCCAGATGACCCATATTTATACTTGACCGTTATATCATTAAAACAAACGATTTGACAAAATTTGGTGAAGATCCAATAATAACTGTGAAATCTACAGTGTTAACATGGTTTTTCATAAGATTTGACCTAGCGACCTAGTTTTTGACCCAAGATGACCCATGTTCGAACTCGTCCAAGATATTATGAAGACAAACATTCTGACAAGGTTTCATGATCATCCAATCAAAACAGTGACTTCAAGAGTGTTCACAAGGTTTTCCAGCAATTTGCCCTAGTGACTTAATTTTACTACAGAAATGACCCATTATCAAACTTGACCTACATATTATTTAAATAAACATTCTGACAAAGTTTCATGAAGATAAAGTCAAAACAGTGATTTCTAAAGTGTTCACAAGGTTTTCCCTTATTTGACCCTGGTGACCTAGTTTTTGACCCCAAATGGCCCAATATCGAACTCGTCCGAGATTTTGTTGATATTAACGTTCTGACCCAGTTTTGCTAAAATTGAGCTAAAAATGTGGCCCCTAGTGTGGTCACAACAAAAAGTTTTAAAACGCACGACGCACACCGCACGACGCCGGACGGAGAGTGATCCTAATAGCTCACTTTGTCACTTTGTGACATGTGAGCTAAAAACTAGTGGTGCAATGATATACCGATACATTACGATACAATGTAGGGCCAATACATACCACAATACGACATCCATGTACCGCGATATTTTCTTAAATAATTAAGCACATAATCCATTGAATTAAATGAATGCTGTCTCAATTTTTGTGTTTTTTTAACCATCAAAGATCGAATAACAAATTACTGATTATTTGCAATTTTCCAATAAACCTATGGTGACAGGGGCTTTAGTTATATTGTGTTTTTCTTTACTTCACCGTTTTGCAATACGTATTGCAATATGGGTCAATTGTATCGTAATATATTGCAATACGGGTTATGCCATATCATTGCACCCCCAATAAAACACAACTAACAAAATGGGACAAAAAAACAAACAATATTTTATATCTGGACATTCAGGCATAGTTAAGTAATAAATTAACAAGCCAGTGTGGTACTTACAGCAACAGACTTGACTGCTTTAATTAGTTTTTTGCTCTCAAGATTCTTAAGGATTTTATTCACTTGTGTCAGTAAGAGGTTACACTTGAATCGGATATCACGAATCCATATCCCTGAAAATAACATATAAATACAGACATTAAACAGAACAGATTCTGGGGTCGAAAAAGTGGCCTAAGTTTACATGGTGGCCTTCAACTCTCAAGTTAATGTGCACAAATACGGTTTTATACTCAATAAATGTCTTTTCATTTTGTGTGTGCATATGACACTTTCTCTGTGTTACTAAACAAAAGTTTTTCATTATCATAATTATACTGTGCATGAAAATTAACTAAGTAGAACATAAACACAGAATTAAAACACGGAAATTGGACTTTATAAAAATTTATCCCATTGCAGAATTTAAATCTTATGAAAGAAATGAATGAGTCTAGGGCTAGGTCATTCCTTGTTTGGGTAACCCTACCCAGTGAATTTTCAGTGGGTGTAGCTAGGTAGGAAATACTTCTCTTGACATGAACTTATTTTTCACATTGAATCCAAGATACCTGTCAAAATGCTATTTCTATACTGAAAAATTTACCCAAGAGACCAAAAAAAGTTTTTGGTGAGCAGGTAGCGTAACTCCAAACAAAATATTATTTTTTAAGGATAGCCGTAGTCCTGTTAGATAAGGTAGATATACACAACCAGAGGATCTGAGGTTAGATGACAACTATCTGTCCCTTACACTCACCTTTGTTACCTGCCTCTTTTATTATCTGATAAACAACCTTTTCCTGCTGGTCAGCTCCCTTGACAGCATCATGGGCCCCAGGATCCTTTATTTTGTAGATCAATTTTCCGCTACTACTTTTCAGCAGATCAATACGACCCTTTAAACATGAAAACAAGTTTGAATGAACGCACACATGCTTACAACTTCATAAAATACACGAACATCAGCAACAATCAATTAATAATTTGCTTATCCAGTTAAATTCAATAAAGCCAGAAAAAAGCAAAGTTCACAGTTACTGAACTTACTCATCTATTGCTGGTTACATGTTTCACAGAAATGACCTCGCCCCATGATTGTCCAATCTGTGGAAAAATCACATCACTGTCAACAGCATCAAGTGTAAAAGTTATTTTTACGAAATCTATATTTGATAAATAATTTTAAGTATAGATTCACTTACAGTAGATAGAAGCCTATTAATAGCTGTAACTCTCTGTTTAACATCAAAGTGTGGCATGTCATCTTGAATCATAGCATCAGTAATACCATCTGGGTTCTGATGACACATCAACAAGACCCTGAAGAAATATTTCCATATACATCTATAAACCAAATATGTATTCATAACAAGCTTTCAGTGAAAACTAAACAATACTGTTCCATCATTAATATAGGAAACTTTGTTTTCCCAATCAAGGACCACTACTGGTAAGTCTTTAGGCTCAAATCTCATATCTTAATCAGCAACCACTCCCACTTTAGTAAGCACACCCCAATGTTGATATAGATAATGAAATGCGGAGCAGAGAACTCCAAATTTTCAAAATATCTTTATAAACAAAAACGTTATCTTTGAAATTAAGGACTTTGCACAATACCCTGGATTTTTTTCCATGTAATAATAAAGAATGTGACATGTGCAGTCAGGGACCTGATGCTGCATGAAGTTTAATTCAAAATTACATTACTTTTATATTTTTCAAGATATCTTCATGAAAATTGGTACTTTTGTATATTTCTACAACGTCATATTCTTTCTGTTTCTGTCAGTTATTTTATTGTTAAGGTAACTGATTTCAAATCACTGTAACCTCACTGTAACCTCTCACTAACAGCTAGAGGATCGCGGGTTCGAGCTCTGCTACTGACCATGTCTCTTTATGTGAGAAAGTAGGCAGTTGCTTATCATCCATTTGATGGGAGTTTAGTACTGGTTCTTCCCAGGAACAATGGTTAGGTGAACTGTCCACCTCATATGACTCTGACTGTTGAAAAGGGGCGTAAAACCCTATATAAACAAACAAACAAAAGAATCTTATTTCTGTCGCTACAACCTACACAAGACAAAACAGTTCTTTTTTTTCTAATTTAATCACATCATAATAAAAATATTTTACATCAATTTCCTACAAATAATTAAACAAATAAATAACATGACATAAGTTTTGCCTAAATAACTTGTTTCAGGATTTTACTACAAATTTTGATTACAGTTTGATGTGAATTAAGCACACAGACTCAATAGCTAAAAAGTTAAAATGCATTGCATGGTACTTTTTGTGTTCATTGATAACCCACTGTGAACTAGTGCCGATGCAATCAGGTATGATTATGATTCCTGTACAGAGAGCAACTGTCTTTCAACGATCTGTTTGTCTTCCCTCCTTGGCCATTGAAAGTACCCCTGTTTTGTACCGTGGACCATGAATCAACATCCAAAATTTTCTGAACACAACTAAGCCTGGTATGCCACAGCCACATACTTATTCAAATGAATGTTCATGATCGGTTGAACAGACACTCGATACCTCTTTCGATAATTCACTATTTTCCCCTGTTTCTTATCATAATAAGCAGACCTTTTATCATGAATGGAGTCCCAACACTTTCTGTTCATCACACTTGTGTTGGCCTTCCTCAGTCTTTTGTCACCCTAGCAGGCCTCTGTCATTAGTTGCTCCTGGTCTTCTTCACTCCAATTCCTTATCCACTGAATAAAATTGTGTCCTATCTTACTTCAGCATAAGCAGGGAGCTGTGATGGTGAAGAGTTGCCCCTGGTCGACGGGTCTGGCTTGCATCAAGTCCTTCAAACTGATGCTCACATATGCCAGATTTGTCACAGAAGCAAATTTTGTACTTTTTCCGCTGTTTGATAATACTTCCCTCTGGTCTATTAATTGTTTGTGAATACATTTAAGCATGGCTGGTGCCAACACAGCCCTAAGAAGTGTTTGATGCATTGCTTCATCAACCTTGAATAGGGATTCCTAAAATAGATTGTTGTTGGGAACCTTTCTTATATCAAGGGGGTCTACTGATGTTCCAGTAGGCCTATGTGAATATCAAATAGAATAATCTGAGGCACTGAATAATAACAGCAATATTGTCTGACTAAAGTTCTCTCTTAACTGAAGATATAACTTGTTGTTCTCATTGATCACTGTGTCCAAGTCGCTCACTTAGTTCTTCCTGTGAATGAAAACTTAAGCTGCTGTTTGAAACAAGGCTGTCTTTGAAATTTCCGATTTTGGACTTTATTTCATTCTTGGCACAAGAAGCCTACCAGCGACCCAAAACACCTTAGTCTTCCATGGAGTAAAGAGAGACACCTTTTCACTGTCTGAATTAGGATTTTCGGCTTTCAGTGACTGCTAGATAAGTCTGTAAGCACGGGCGTTGAGTAGTTAGGTAAAGCCTAACAGTATGTGTGCCATACAGTCGAGGATTTAATTACTTTTAACATATTTCTATTAAAGTTAATCAATATGATCAAGACAATAATGCTATTATTCAGGTATTTTTTCAGTATTTTGAGAGATTGGTAATTTTTGCAGTGTTTTAATCAAAATTGGGAAAAATGTATAACTATAATTCTACAATGTTCATATGGGATTTCCAATTTGCAAAATGTATCGGACACCTGGTTGACCAGGTCGTGGGTGTCATCGGTCCTTGGCGATTTCTGTTGGTCTCAGACAGACAGACAGACTTGAGTGTCAAAGCCTGCTTGGTGTACAATGCAGGCGACAAATACAGAAATGCTTTCATGATTTGATGTACAAGTGTTTCATTTCTCGTAATTTCTATTTATTTCAAGAATCGGATTTCCATTTTGCAAAATGTATTGGACACCTGGGCCCACCAGGTCGTGGGTGTCAACAGTCCTTGGCAATTTCTATCAGTCATGGACCATTGGACTTGAGTAAATGTCAAAGCTTAAATTGATATGAATGGGGCCATCCTCTCCGTGGGGATGGTTCCAAGTAAAAAATGTTATTGTTTGGACTAGTCCAACTAATTAGTAAGGCTGTTTGTGACGACGAGATACTTTCGACTTGCCCCGTCCCGCACAGGCTGAGAGGATGGCCCTTCCGAATTCATTAACGAAATCGGCAAACCGAAAAGCCAAATAAGTAAGCTAAGCTATTTGGGCAAAGTCAACACTTTGAATACGGACTCCTACAAATGAATAGTCGCAGGGTCTTTGACGATGATACGTTTGCATTGCAGTTCATCGTCAAAGCCACTTGTTCTTTAAAAGCTAACAGGTAAATGAATCAATCTGAGTCGCGTTTCAATTTAACGCACAAATTTCCGTAAAACTTGTGTACAGTTCGATTAATTATAGTATAATCTATCAATATGACCAAAAATATACCTTCAACAGACGAAAGTTATCAAATATTTCGCCGATGTTTCATACTACCCTTAATTTCAAAATTTTCCTCGTAAGTGCTTTGAATTAAGAAAGCATGTAAATTGATCTGATTCAATAGACGCACGAACAAGCGTCTTAAGCTGTTGACTTTGTAAGAGGACAATTCCATAACTAAAATGGTCAACAAGACGAAATAAAAAAGACCATTTTAGTTATGGAACCCAGAGCTAACAAATGAATATTTGAGTACAAAATGATTTTTATTTAATTTACACTAAGAGTTCAATAAATCATGTATCGGCAGATCTGAATTTGCATGTGTTCGTGAACTAAGACCCAAACGCATACTGCTATATATTAAATTAGGATCGCGAAAACACATTATCTTTTTTTCTTGGCAAACTTAACGATGTATACTCTTTTTAAACAATTTACCGAGTTTCTAGATCGGTGTCCTCCACTTGTTCTTGCTTCACATTCGTGGCCATATTAAATAATACCGTATTCTTTGAACTGACAAAAACTCGTGTTTTCAATATTTTGCATCATTCAGCTGAAACGAAAGTAGAAATTATAAACAAACTAATATTTAGGCCTAATACGATTAGATTTAATTAGCATCATGTTTCTGTTTTTTTTAATAGTTTGACATATTGTAGGAATATATGCTATAAATTTATGAAGTAAATTTTGAAAAATATTCCAAAAATATATTCAGTGCGGGGCTAATCATGACTGTCATGGCGGAAGGAGAGGTAAAATTTAGTGAGAATATAATTTTTGCTGTTTTGTCGCTTCTTTATTCAGCTATCAGATGGTAATTTCATGTTTTTCTTTTACAGTTTGAGTTATCGGAGGGCTGCAGGATGCCTGTTCTACTCAATAATGGCGAGGGCTGGCGTACGTATCAAATGTTTACTTTCGGTTTCGTACCACGACTCATTCGTTCTACTTTTTGTTTATTAGTTTGTCCGTGATATGTTTGTTTGGCATTTCTCAACTTGCGCCGCATTTTTATGCTTCTTATGTCAGCGTAAAAACACTTAAATTGCAGTGAACACTTGCTTTAGCTAAATAAATTGCATTGGTTGAGTATAATTAAGTGTAATTGGTGTAATTTTGCATTTTTCAGATTGGGCAGAAATTTTGGGCAAGAAGGAGTTATCTGGAAAAACTCTTTACTATGTGCATTATGATGACTGTAAGTTATTGTGATATTTCTTGAAAAATTAGCTTATCATATTTTCAATTACATGTTTTTCTTCAAGATATTTGCAGATATTAAAATCAGAAGCATGAAATTATAACTGACCACCAGTACAATGTTGTCCTAAATCAAGGACTTATATACATACATGGATTCACAACTGCTAAAAATAGCTCTAACGATATTGTTAAACAATCCCACAATGCATTGCTATTTACTCGGCAATGTCCGACAGCTGTAATTGGGTCGACATCATGCCGGGTATTTATTGTCATATATCAACAATTAGCAAAATCTCACCCAATCACGCAGACATTCATGAAATTCGGTGTATGAATGTAAACTGCAGTCTGATTGGTTGATAGCCATAAGTTACAAAAAATGCCGTGATTGGCAGTTATTGATCTATTCGACGGCCCACAGAGCATGGGGAAGTGGGGCAAGGGATAATTTTACATGTGCGCTTTGCGCTTTTTACGCATTAAAATGTCCAAAAGCGCACCTTATTAAAACACCTGCGCTTAAAAAACGCATTATCGTATTTTCATCAGTAATGCCGTATCGCGTAATAAATCTTTTGCTTACTTTGATTTGCTTTCCGCTGCTTATTTGAGACTGGATTAATAATTGCATTTCAAGCGGTACGCGATAATTGATGAAAATCGATAAACCAGTCGGTTGCTCTTGGCATTCTATTTTTAGTAACAGACTCGCTTAAAACGTCGAAGCGTTCAACAGTTTATTTTCATGTCTTCGGCGACAAAAATTCAAAATCGTTCAGATGTTAATCGTCGAAATGATGGGGCACTGACTGTCAACTAAGACAACTGTCACTACCAACTAAGTGGTCAAAAATGTTAAAAAACGCGATTTTAAACATAAATGGCTGTCGGATAAGTTATTATTGGTGTTACAACTTTCGGAATGAAAATGCGCTTTTTGAGTTTGAGTTTTTAGAGGTTAATGCATGCTCTACATAACAGGGAAATTTCAATAGTGTGTTGGGCCAGAGTGGCACATTCTGCTGATGCAGAAATTAAACGTTAATGAGCAATTTACACCGTGTTGACATTTTTCATATTTAACCTCCGAACACAGATAAAACTCATTGGTTTTAGGAAAACCTCATTGTCTCAAAACATGTGCACTTTTATAACTCATTGTTTCAAAATGCAAAATTATCTCTGGGGGCTTTCTGCAGTATAAAGTGTGATTGACAACGATAAGTATTCTGTGTGTTAAAACCATAAAGCGTGATAGATAATCATGCGTTACTGTGTAAGTCTGCGTTTATATTGTATACTGAGATAAGATTGGCAAGATTTTAGGGTGAAGTCAATTTCGCCAGACCGTTTTTTGGGGCGTATTTTGTCGTTGCCAGAAACAATCACCATTTGATGAATATAAGCGCCAGATGTTATGTGAGACCCTTGTATATCATGGCAATGTCATTTCACTCAAATACGCGTTCGCCATAATCTTAAAAAATAGTGGTTTCTTTCCAAAACGAATTATATGCATATATCAGTTACTAACTTACTTTAATGAGATGGCTCTCAACTTTATGGGATGAGAATTGATGAAGTATTAGAGAAGATATCAAAGAAAATGTTATCTGGATGAAGCGTTTTTACTAATTTTGTCCCGCGCATGCCATGGAAAGTCGTGTGGTATCTATAGGCATCGTGAATTAATGTACAAGCGATCATGACGTTTCATATAAAATGTTTCAATAACATGTCAATCGCAAATCATGATTACATTTTGTATTATATGCCCGTTTGAAAAACTGATCATATTATGGGAACACCAATGGTGGGGGGGGGGTTTGGATGGCATCCGCAACGGTGTCTGCTCTCTAATTCAAATCATTCGGATCCTCACCAAACTTGATGGAAATGTTTATGGCCATGAGCCCAGGCACTTCTGAGTTATGCCCGTTGACACTTTGAAAAGTGAATTTGACTGGCATATTTTGTGACCTGGCACACTTGTTAAAAATTATTATCTTGTGTTTATTTTGAAAAGCTTCAGAAAATTAATCAATATTTTTCTATTTTAGTCAATAAGAGATTGGATGAATGGGTACCAGAGGCTAGGATGGACCTTAGCAAGCTGGAATTCCCTAGAAAGGAACAGAAAACACCCAAAAAAGAGGTTGGGAAATCAAGTACTGCAGCTTCCAGTCGCCCTTGTAGTCCAGATGCTTCATTATTGGTAAGAGTGTCTTCTGCTTATTATCTATTTCCATTGTATGACAATTTTGAACCTATGGTGAGATGTTGGTGTTAATATTATTAAAGCTTTTGTAACCAGTTCTAATCTCCAACTTTTAGGCTTTATTTTTATCCTCTTGTGCAGAAGTAGGTGAATCCGCCTATGTGGTCAAGTGGTTAAGGTCTCTGACTTCAAATCACTGTAACCTGTTGTTTACGGAGGATGGGAGTACTGGTTCTCCCAGGAACGATGGTTATGTGAACTGTCTGCTCATATGACTCTGACTTTGAAAAGGGCATATAACTCAAATAAACAAACATATTAAGTAGGTGCTTTTTAATTTGCAGGTCAATATCTTATTCAAGAATATAGTTTGCATTCGTTTAAATGTAAATGAATCAGACATTTTTTAATTGATAATGCTTGATTGTGAGAGCTACTCTTGTATAAATCTGTAAAAAACGACTGAGTATTTTGTCTTGTCTTTTAGAATGGAAGTGCCGGTCCTACAAAGAAGGCTTCAGTAGCAAGCAGAAAAAGAAAGCATGAAGATGATGTAATTATACATTTCTGCCAATTACATCATTTACACTTGATGATTTGATTTAGACTACATGTATAAGTGGTTACTTATGCAACATATAATGTAACCTACTATACAAAAACACCACTTTCTTACATTTGTTTATTATTTGAGGGATTTTACTACAAAAACGTTTAGTTCCAATACAATACAGTATAACCTCTCAAAACGGCACCTCTGAGAAGCGGCAACCTCCGAGAAGCGACAATTTTATTTCCCCCGTTCGTTTTCACTCTTATTTTAACATCCGTAGAACGACACCTCCGTGGAGCGGTAAGCAGCCGTCCAAATCATTTCCCTTTTGTATGATTTTACCTGTGAGAAGCGACAGGTGTGTTTTTACAACGACATATATACACATGTTTACATGATTTCATACAATGTTGTTTTCTATTGTTCACACCTTAAGGGAATTATAATAATTATCGGTTCGTTGGAGTAACTATAACCGATAAGCGGGGGTCCAAGTAAATTAGCGACTGTCTATGGGAACTGTTTGACAATTTGAGACAATAACACAGTACATACATGCACTTGATGAGATGACTTAAACATATCAAAGTGTTATTAATAATTGTAAATGAAATATCAAAACACGCTTATCAATCAGTAAAAGAAAACAAATCTACGTACACACATGTTAAAGCATCGTCAAAACTCCCAATTGATCGGACGTCAGCATATGCAGTGAGCCAGTTACACGCGAGAGTATTACTCAAATGTCACACGTGTACACACTGTGTAGTGAGCAATATGACATAATTTAGAGATTTTCACATTTAGAAGCGATTTAGTTTGTTACTAACGGCATGTGCGTAAAAGTATTGTGGACTGGATTTATAAGGTTGAGAGTTAAGTTGATAGACTCATGAATTGTAGTATTTTTGTATCTAATCAACAGTCTAAATTAATTAATGGCCACATTTATATAGCAAAATGGTCAAGAGTAGACTTAATCACAAAACGGCAGAAATTTAAGAAAACCGTGATAACGTATAGTCAACAGTCTATGAATGACAATCTAAAACTACTGAACCTCCGCAGAGCGACGCCTCTGCAGAGCGGCAGTTATTTCTGTCTCCGCCGGATTTTGCACGGAGGTTATACTGTACTTCATAAATAATGCTGTCAAGACAGAAGTTCAGTTCAATTTCAGTCTCATCTTTAGATTGTTTACTTAATTTTTTTCATTTTAGATTGTAGACCCTGTGTCCTTGCCGTCAACACCACATGGTAGCAATTTGGTAAGATAAGTTCTATTTATGCCATATAATAATTACGGCTTTACTCTTTTTTTATATGAAAATGATGATCGAAAAGGAACAGTTGTGATTATTAAAGTTAATTGACAAACAAAAGTTACTCACTAGATGCCACATTTCATGCTCTCTGCCGTCATGACTAGTGTGATTTTGAATTTGTCTGTTAACTTTATAATTGTTCATGTACTATTTCCAGGGTGTGGACTCTAGTGGAAGTCGATCAGCCACTCCATCTATACCTCATGTTAATTCTTCAGTATGTATATTTACTGTTTGTTCATCATACTAAGTAAGTTATGCTATCTGCTGAAGTAGTACATTCATCATGTCATGATGCTTAAAGACATTGTACCAGGAATGCGAGGCATGTGACTAAGACCCAGCAGTCCTGTATATTCCACAGTAGGGAGTCCAATAAAACTGACAGGGTCATTGATAGACTAGCTTCTAATTACATAATCAGTCCCTTAAATTTATGGCTAATATATAGCTACTGTATAGATACTTAAATTGATTCAATGTTTAATTAAAAATATAAAGTATTACTTTTTTTTAAAAAAAAGAAGTTTATATTAAATGCAAAATATTGTTAATAAGACAGCTAGCTCATTTAATATGATTAAAGAAATTAATTACTCAAATAAATGCTCAACGCTTCAAACACATTTGCAAATATATGTATCTCACACCAATTAGTTAGGTCTGGATGATTTTGATGAATTAAACGTCCATTTTTGTGAATTTAATAAAAACGTATCCTAACACCTTTTATACCTGTTAAATATTTCTAACCAATATATTTTCTCAAGCAGTACCGGTATAAACATAGTTTCTTTGCAAGTTATTTTAAAGATTATAATAGTTATCTCTGTAAAAAATAATTTCATGTATAAATAGAATGATTTGATTTAGAATAGAAGAAGCATGTATTTCATGTATTAACTGTTCTTACATAATCTGGTAAAGGACAACATTCATTAATTACATAAAATGTTTATAAAAACAACAGGAAGTTATCCATAAACTAATTATCAATAAAAATCAATAAAAATTTATGACCCTCTTATATGACTAGGTGTCTAAGTCTACAGACACTTAGCTGACCGTGAAAAGACAGGATTAATCCCATTAGGGGCAATAAAACAATTAAGAGATTAGACCTCATGTGGATTTTGGGGGGGGGGGGGGTCACTTATATAGTAGCTGTTCAATGTCTTTAATTCTAGATATTGTTAAACCCTGATCAATGTTCTGCTTATTCTGTATTTTTGGTTAGTTTTGTGTCTTACACTTTATCAAGTTTATTCATTCTGTCCAGTGTGTCATTTGTTTACAACATATTGAAATTTGAATCCTCTTCCTTACATCAGCAAAGTTTGTCTGTATGTCTAATCTTAGAGAGTCATTTACTGTTTGTCATTCTGCTTTTACTATTCTTTTGTACATGAAATTTTACAAATGGATATTTTTCTTAACTTCCACTTTTTGTAATTTATTGAGTATATGATTACAGTTTACTTTAAAGAAGATATTAGGTCACTACTGGTAGCTATTTCATATATAAATGCATTGTAATTGTGAAAATGTCACAAATAAAAACAAGTTATGACCAAGTATTATTAACAAAACAAAATGACTAACAACTTTAATATTGTGAATTGTGCAAAGCATGATACGATTGATAATTAGCATTCTTTTGCCTAAATTGAATCCGCTGGTGCATACAAAACAAAATCATTTCTAAATTTAAATGCATTACACAAACAGTAAACATAATGAAAAATAACCAGTGAATATATTTTACACCATGATAACATCTGAATATTTACAAGACTTTAGTTATAAGCCATTTGAGAACATTTGATGACCCAGAATTTCATAGACTGTGATTTTATTTTGTAGCAAGACTTAATTATGAATGCAGATGGTTCAACAACACCTGCAACCCCGAGACAGACAGGAAGTATGGTGGCCCATCATGATGATGCTGTCACTAGAATGAAAAATATTGAATTAATAGAGTTAGGACAATACCGGATCAAACCATGGTACTTCTCACCATATCCCCAGGTTTGTTTCTGGTTGATAAATTATGAAATAATGTGGGGTAGCTTGGCAGTACCTTACAGATAGAATGTTGTTAGTACTGGTTTAGGCCTAAATGAAGTCTAGGATAGCTGGTTAGGATAACTGCCCTTCACGATATAACTGAAATAATGTTTAAAATGGCGTTAAATCCGATGAAATAGATAAAAACTGAATTTTCACAGTTTTTGTATCCGTAGATTTTGGCTTTTGATGACCCCTAAACCACCTAATCATCTAATATGTATGAACAAGAAAGTAGCATAATATATACGGTAGTTCTACACATGGAATGGGCAGTTGACATTCCATGCAAGTTTTATTGATTTAAGATGTGTATTTCTCTAAAAATAGGTTTGCGTCAATAAAAGTTTATTAATACACATAAAAAATCAACAAGAAAATGACATTTGATGGTAATTGACCTATTTGCGTAAGGTTAGGTTTCAAATACAGTAAACAATAGTGAATTACAAAAGTGAAAAATAACATTGAATGATACTGATGTATTGTTATGTATATGTTTTTGTACTATTTCAGGGACTTACCAGTTTATCAATGGTTTATATATGTGAATATTGTTTGAAATATGTAAAAAGTAGCAAGTGTTTAGAGAGGCATCTAGTAAGTTTTCATTTATTTTATTATATCCACGCAAACAAAGTTTGAGAGGGGGTATATTGGAGTCACTCTGTCGGTCCGTCTGTCCGCAAAAGTTTGTGGAGTGAACTACTTCCACATTTTTAAGCTATTGCAATGAAACTTGAAATATGTTATCAGCATCAAGTGTAGATGTGCAAGACACAATTTTCATGCCCAGCGATTCACTCATTGCAGAGTTATGTCCCCTTGAACATAGCCGTATAGTGTACTTTTGCAGTATTAGTGTCAAAGTGGCGGCGGGGGTATTAATCACCTCTGTGACAGCTCTAGTTGTATTAATTATCAAGAAATTTTGTGAATTGGTCAGATTTGTATCAATGCTTCCTATAGTTAAAAAAATTGATATGATAATCAAATAAAAAAAGTTACTGAATTACAATGCATCTATTGAAAAGTAGTCTCTTTTATCGCTTTTCAATGATCAATGTGGCTTCTTTTTGTCAGAACAATACTAAGGTACATTGTCTGTATCAGCCTACTCACTGTGCATTTTGTACAATTTGGGGAGTGCTGTAGTGTGACCCCTCTTAATTATTTTTTCTATATTTACATATATACTTTCTGTTGATTCAATACTTCCTTTTTGTACGTTTTATTTTTATTTTACTACTTTTTCAGTCGAAATGTGTTCTTCGTCATCCACCTGGTAATGAAATTTATAGGAAAGCAAATATTTCCATATTTGAAATAGACGGTCGAAAAAACAAGGCAAGTTATTGATATTTATTATATTATATCAATAGTTGTTGTAGAAGAAGTTTTGTATTTGTACATGTATGCATAATTGTTATTTATGTTGTCATGTGATGATACTGATGTTTTTTTCAACTCATGATGTACTTGCAATGTTCAATGTTCAACCTTTTCAGCACTTAAAAAATATAGATGAAAATTAGAAATTTGATTTATTACATTTTAATTTTTAATATCTTCAGTAATGTGCAAGGTTTTCACATTGTGGTTGGATTCTTATAGTGTGTGGTTGAATGATGAATGGAATCAACCAACATATTTATTAACAAAGAATGATGAAATATCATTAAGCCTATACACACAGATGAAAGTTTTCAGCATGTGCCAGAATTTCCAGTTTTTGCAGGTCTGGACCTGACTGTTTTTTATTGTTTCCTCTGAACCGAGCTTAAATAAAACTCATGTAAAATTACTGATATTCATATTGTTTTATTTCAGAATTATGCTCAAAACCTGTGCTTACTTGCTAAGTTATTCCTGGACCACAAAACCTTATATTATGATACAGATCCATTCTTGTTTTATGTTTGTTGTGAAATGGATACTAAAGGTTATCACATTGTTGGGTACTTTTCAAAGGTCTGTATAAATAAAACTTTGACAATGAATTTAAGAAGGGTTTTAGTAAAAAGCAATTTTTATGCCCCTGTATCAATGATCAGGGGTATAATGTTTTTGGTCTGTCTGTTTGTACCAAACTTAAACATTGCCTATAAAATCAAAACACTTCTACCTACAGTCAACAAACTTCATATGTTGGGCCTGTGCATTTTAAGTCAGTAGGTGAAAGGTCAAGGTCACCCAGACGTGGACATTGTGTTTTAAAAACATAATTATCTTGTTTAGTATACACTTAGTCTTACGTGAAACTTATAATAATCATTTGTTTGTGTTGGATAATTCTTGAATGATGTCTGACCACACACATTCTCTTTTCTTACTTACGAATCAGTTCTTTTGATTTAGGTATATAATTATGTATTTGAAATACTGTGAATGTGTTTGTCAACTTCGATGAACATAGATAATTTCCTATGTTTGATGAAGCAAACTTATGGAATTGTGTGATACTTGAATAGCTTACATTTTGTAAGAGTACATTAACTAAAGTCAGCTTGGCTTTATTACAATATATCAGTGATAATTAACTAGCCCTCTCTTTGTAAGGGGCAAAAGTGAAAAAGTTTGAAATGATATTAAATTTAGTAGCATTTAACCCTTTTTCCCGTCCACCGTTTTTATTGCACTTTGTCTGTTGATGATTACTTATATGTATTTGTCTGTTTTTCAGGAAAAAGAATCTTCAGAAGATTATAATGTAGCTTGTATTCTTACCCTTCCACCATATCAGAAAAAAGGCTTTGGGAAATTGTTAATAGAATTCAGTAAGTTCAATAAAGAATCTAAGTCTTGAATAATTTAATTAGATTTAAATTACCTGCTTATAAAAACATCTACCATCATCACTTTGTCATATCATTTTATAGTGGCTGATCTGTTTTGATAGTACTGTCATTACCATCATTAATAGTATAGTTTAACCAACCACAGCAGATTGAGTGTGGTTTCCAGGTCATTTGCAAAAACCATTGGCAACAAGTTCAAAAAACAACTGATAGCATGAAATATTTATACCCATGCAAACAAAGTTTGAGAGGGGGTATATTGGAGTCACTCTGTCGGTCGGTCGGATCTGTCTGTCTGTCTTTCTGTCCGCATACAATATCACAAGTTTGTGGAGCGAACTACTTCCACATTCTTTAGGGGATTGCAATGAAACTTGAAATATGTCATCACTATGAAGTGTAGATATGCAAGACACAAATTCCATGCCCATAGATTCACTCATTCCAGATTTATGTGCCCTTGAACTTAGCCATTTAGTGTAATATTGCATTCTTAGTGTCAAAGCAGAGGCAGGGGTTTTAGTCACCTCTGTTACAAGCTCTAGTTTTGTCTTCAAATTAAGGGACTGTATTTTCTTACACTTAAATAATTGCAATCTTAGATGAGGTGTATTTAAGAAACAACCCCTTGGGTCTATAAGAGGGTTGATCGGTGGTCTAGTGTTAATGCGCTTGACTACTAAACGGAAGGTCAAGGGTTCGAATCTTGACTCCACCTTTCAATATTTCAGGGATGCTTTTCAGGTATATATTGGTACTTTACACCGGGCTTGATATAGAATCAGAAAAAAAACATTTGTAAAAATTAGGGGTATAAATGTCCGGTTTTCCTGTAAACAGATCAATTTACAGATTTATATTTAGAATCATGCTATTATATAAAACATAATACGCCTGTTGTTTGCAGGTTATGAATTGTCGAAGGTTGAAGGGAAGACTGGATCTCCAGAAAAACCATTGTCTGACCTGGGTCTCCTCTCATACAGAAGTTACTGGTCTCAGACTATTACAGAAATTTTGCTAAATTTGAAACCAGAGGAAGGCAATGATAAACCAGTGATTACAATTAAGTAAGTAATATTTTGATATTATGAAGCATATAACAACCTGTTCTACTAATGTTAAAATATATTCTTTTAATGAAATTGTTAAGAATCTTGATAATATTTTTGAGATTTCACAATATCTTCAAGGAAATCATTGAGTTTAGTTGAATGTATTGTTATCAGGAGTTTGCCTTTATTTTCTAGATGTACGTCAATTAGTCCTAAGTTGTGTTATTCTTTTTTTAAAACAATTGATCCAATTATCGCTAAATATTATACAAAATAATCGTTTAGTGAAACAACCATTACAGAAAGATTACCTCCCTTGGATTGAGAAAATGTTATTATTACATCATTCATTATTGGTTAAATTTCAGTGAAATCTCAGAGGTGACAAGTATCAAGAAAGAAGATGTGATATCCACGTTACAACATCTAAACCTCATTAACTATTATAAAGGTCAATATATTATAGTACTAGCCAAAGACCTGTTAGCTTCACATTTCAAATCGATGAGTAAACGAAAGGTGAGAATAGATCCTAAGTGTTTGCATTGGCAACCGAAAGACTGGAGTAAACGAGGAAAGTGGTGGTAATTCTATGAACTACTGAAACTACAGCGTGTTTAGATCACACATGCTTTTATCAATTCAGCATTGTTGTACTTGGATGACTTGTGTGTAATGGAAGAACAATAAATAATGTGTTGCACTAATGATCTGCTTTGCACACAAACATGAGTATTAGAACTGTGTTGACTTGTTCGCGGATAAAAAAATGCTTTTCAATTAGGCATTGTATTGTATTGGGTGTTATTTCATTAGATACCAAAACCTTGTTTATCTGTTGTATACTTAATGTTAAATATAGCACACAAAAAACATGTTTTTCAACATGTCTGATCAGTTATAGGTATCAACTGCATATCCCAGGAGTTCTGATTTATATTGTTAACTCATGCCAGGTCAAACTACACTTATGTACAAAAAAATGCAGTATAATTTTTGCTTATAATCGTACATTGATAAAAAAGCGGTACCATTGGAAATAAGAAGCTATGAGTCATTCCTAAGCCGATTCCAATGAAAGACGATACAAAGCAAACTTAATTACAGAGATGTAGCTTAACTGGTTTTAAAATAATTCCAGAAACTCCAACCTGTACAAGACTTATGATATGAGTTTTGCACAATGGTCACAGGTGGTACATGTAGAAGAAATAATCTTGAGTTTGTTGATTGGATTTATGCTGTGGGCTTGATGATTGTATTGTCTTCTTATTAACAAAGGATTAATTCAAAGCTCTGAAGAGATTTCTTAAGAAAGGTTAACTTGAGTTGATAGGATTAATTTTGTTCAGTAAATGTTTAATAATATGATTATTTATGAGATATTCTCAAATATGAAATTAATATTTTCTCTCCAGATATGAAATTTCCATTTTTTCCAAATATGAAATTACCATTTTTCCTTAAATGGGAAGTTTATGGTGTTAATCGTCATACAGCATGTGTAGTTACCTCATATAATGACACTGTTTGCTCAACATACAAAATTATTCCTCATTTACTCAGCAGCATTTTGTGCAAGTTAACAGGAATCTGTTGATATATGCTTAAGTTCAAGCATTTCCAGAATGGCTATTTTTTATTCTTCTTTCATCAATTGGAGATTAATTGGATGGATTCTGTCATAAGGTCATGACTGAATTCAAGGTCATGTGACACTGATACGGCTATAAAAACACAAATCCTTGCCCCAAAATACTACATCCTCAAACTCATCAACTAGAAACACAGGAACGTACACAAAAAAGGGAAATGTAACACAGTCTTATGGAGGGGTACTGTCTATAAACAGTCTGTAGCAAAACTACATGGAGTTGAAACTAGTTTGATGTGTCCTAATTCACACCCAACCTAAATCTACCATTCATACTTGGGGGGTATGATTCATCCTAAACTATTTTCATGCTTTAGATTTTGCTGTGCAAAACCTATGAATAGGATTTGTCTGTTAACCAGAAACACAAATAATGTATCTGGCCTTATGGTTATTTCAAGTGAACAATTTATCTATTATTCATATATGGTGTAAAAAGGCTTATTTACTGTTCCTCTGTGCTGAGCTGGTAAGCTAAACATTTTGATGGATATGGTTTTAATGGGACGTTCATCTGTCAGGTTACAAATTGTTTAAAAATGAATGGTTTGCATAATAAAAGGTACAGATGTTTATCTTCTCCATTAGTTTTTAATTTCAACAAAGTAAACTTAATGAGGTTTTAATTATTGATTAATTATCTATGTTTCATTCTACCGGTACATGTATAGTTGTTTGTATTGTACTAGGTGTTTGAATTAAACTGAATAAAGTAAAAATAAAACATGACTTGTATTAACTTATTATTATCCCTCGCCTAAGGCGGAGGGATATTGTTTTGGCATTGTCCATCCATACTATCAGATAAGGGTTTAGGTGACTAGTGGTTCAGGGTTAGGACTCTTATTTCTGTGGGAGTCACTTAAAGTGTCCAAAGAGTGGGTTTATGTGGCTAAAATTAGTTTTACGTGGCTAAGTTTTAACTTGGAAAAGCCATGTATGCATCCTTTTGTTAGGAAGTTCATCCATCCGAATATACGCTTGTCACTCTTTTAATACGCCCGTTTGAAAAACTGGTATTATGGGAACACCCACAGCGGGTTGGGCGGGCAGGCAGGCCAAAACGGTTACCGCTCTCTAATTCAAACAGTTTTATCCAGATCCTCATCAAACTTGATGGAAATGTTTATGGCCATTAGATCTCGGTCAAGTTGGATAATCAGCCCAGGCACTTCTGAGTTATGCCCCTTGAAGGGCGTATTTTGTGACCTGGCACTCTTGTTAAAACTTACAATAACTTTACAACTTAAAAATTGGGTAAATACAGGTTGGGAATTTTTTTATTACCCTTGAAAGCTTGCAGAAAGGTCCTGATAAAAAGTTTAGGGTTGTGTGGAAAAATTACTGGTTGACTAATTGGAAACTATTTAATAGTACTTATTTACCCACAAAGTTAACATGAACTGAAACTCATGATATGTATTGACTGCATCTATTTTGCTGTTCAATGATGGGGCAAATGTGTCAAATAGATGAATACATATTTCAAGCTTCAACAGAAAGTAAAATTACCAAAAATAAACATAATTGCTGATCATACGTCTTACAAAAAATCTATCAAGTTAATAAATTGATCATCAAGTACATGCTAATTAATAATCTAATAGACTATGGGGCACCAATACCCCCCCTCCCCCCCCCGGAGGCATTTTTCTACAGTATGTTTTTCTGAAAGTGTATGGAAAGACCTACCAAATCCCAGTGTCTACCATCTGGATGTTGGGGCTTTACTCCGTTACCGCTATTTTGGTGCGTTACCATAATTGAAATTTTAAAGTTAACACAATACAGCAAAGAGATCAAAATAATTTGTGTTAAAAGGCTTTGTAATTATGATTATAAGCACAGAGAATGTAAACAAGAGTGTAGAAATGTTAAACTCATCATCAAATGTGGTATAATTTACGTTACCAATATTATATCACTGAAATAAGGTCACATATACTCTAAAATATTCGATTATCATCATATACTTACTGTTTCTGGATCGAGCAGAACACTATCTAATGAGTAAATGGTACTCAATTGTATTATATGTTGACAAGGTCAAAAAAGGTCACAATAATGCAGAAAATACGTGTATATTATTAACCGCATGCGTTACCGAAATATAACTATGAACATAAGTGCTTGTAAAACTAAACCTTGATATTTTTTGCATCAGACATTATAAAATCTAAAGTGGCATTTAGGCTTAAATTAAAAAAAACCATTTCATTATAAAATTTTCATATCAATCAATCAAATCAAAGCAATCAATTGTCAATAAATAAATAATTTCATTAATCAAATAAATATTTAATTTAGTCTATTAATTTCGTAGTAATTTATAGATATGTTTCTTTTTTCAATGATTATACAATTGTAACCTGTGACCTAGCAGTGGCCATAAAATCGTACTCTTTGGTTTTGCAGTTTCCGGAACAAATTCACTAATGTCATAGTGAGAACGGGTGTATTTCACACATGTATGCTCCATCTTTGATACATCTAGGTAAAGTAATGAACGACAGTGGTCTCGCGGAACTTATGATAAATTCCGGAATTGTGTCAGTGGTTCTCTTGACAAAGTGACGTCTGGGAAACACTAAAACCATGCTCTATGGGAGCACAAGCCCTTATCGAAGGGTCAATTACCCCGGCCAAGATTTGAAGAACCACAACCTTTCACACAGAGTATTTCAGCATAATATAATAACTCAGATACGAGCAGAACGTAACGCACTTGGCCTGCTTATGCTCCTGTCAGTTCAACATGACATAGACCTGAAGCTTACCTGGTCATTTCTTCTAGGTCGAGTGCCTTATATTGAATCACCAATAGAACCAACAACTAGCCATTCTACAGAAGGCGCATCCTATGTTATTAATGGTAACGCCTAATTGAGTAACTGCAGTGTCTTATAGCAGTTCCGGACACATTCGAGCAAGTGGCTGAGGCGATTTCTTATCAGTTGCCTAAAACGCCTTGTGTAGACTTTATATCAGACACAACAAACAGTCTATCAAATCAGATGAGTGCCGATGACGTTTGGCAGCTCCAACGTTCTTGCTCTCATGTAAAAAAGCAATAACTCCATGAAATCGGATGGGCTTTATATCTAATGACGACAATAAGACACATTCAATAAAGCTAATCTTTGAGCAGTCTTATAGAGATGGTGTCACAGTCACACTAACTGAGATTCAAAGCACTGAGATTACAGTCTGGAGCAAAGTTTAAATGTGTTAGACAAAACCATCGATAAACCATTTAAAGGCCTGTGTTATCATCATTTTGAATTAAAATTTGAATGTCAAGTATATATAGTCTGTACAGATGTACATCATTTGACCAATTAACCACAATTATCAAGGAAAAGTTATCATTTGTCAATACGCAATCTCACTAATCTCAGAGACAATATAGTGTTCCAGCTCTACCTTACTGAATGAAACTATTTTCAATATGTAGTGAATTTCGTTACCTCAACAGTTAATGATGAAACGGAGGAAACAAACAGAATCCTGCATATATCTCCAACTTTTATCAAAACTGCAAAGTCTGCAATGTATACTTATACTATACAAAGCGGATGTATATGCGTCACGTAATTGTAATTAGAAAAAGTAATGTATAGCTATAGGAGCTTTGCTCCTATAAATGAAGATTACATGACACTATTAGCCAATTTACCACACATGTTGGTTCGGATGAACTGAGACATTTGTATGTGTGTTGTTTGGTCATTAAAATACGACATCAATAAACTGAGGTATGACAAGTATCAAAGCCATGGTTGTGTTCTGAACACTTTAAGTGGTATGGACATGAGCTTACTCAATCCGCTACAGATCCCGTCTCGTATGTTCAATGTGTTACGGATAGTTATAAGGTATATATTTGGACCCATGCAAAGAGGGCAATCTTGATCTTCTAAAAGTGGATGAAATTGGAAATTCGGTCCTGACAACATGCTGGAATACAACTGGTACGAGGATAATATTGTGCCAAAGGCTAGCGACGCAGAAGACACTGATGATAAAAACGACATTGAGCTCATTAGTATGCTCGATGCTGTCTATGAAGCAGAAAAGTGAGGAGGATTTGTGAAATTCGTGCACGTTTGCCATCAGTATAACAACAATACCTTGATGACAATATGTACAGCTAATGAAATCTGACATAACATACAATATTGCACTTAAGTATATATATATATAAATAATCATGTAACAAATGGTAACGTAAATGACACACACGTGTTTATGTGTGTCAATGGCACAATGTTTATTGCACTGTCGCTGTCATTGTAAATTTGATTGTTTCATAGATACATATTCTTAGAATACATTCGATGATGATTTTATAACAGTTTCATAGAAATGTTGTTACTCGTTTATGAATAATTTCAAATGTAACACAAATAAAACCATGTAACGTAAAACACAATCAGTGATGAATTAAAAAAGTTGGAATGTTAATTTACATGTACGTATTGCCAGTAATCAAGTATAAGCATTTTGTATATCAAATCAATGTTTTATGCATTGTAAAGCGTGTTAAGTACTTATCGTGATAAAGGTAACGTTATGTAACGTAAACTACTATTATCCCAGTCAAACTTTACAACATTTGTAAATAGAAATGTTTTTTCCAGTTATGGGTATTAATGAATGCATCATGATTACCTTTCACTGTATACCTATTTGATCACAGCATGTGATCACAGTAATATAAATGATTTCCATGTAACACGTATACTTTTATATGTAACGTATTTTACGTAAAATGAAGACATAAACGAGCATTCAATGAAAGAAAAACCTGAACATGTGGTAGTATTTGCCTAATATGAATAAAAACATTGTTTACGACTGCTTTTGTGTTAATTTAACATATACAACTGTCATTTCCTTGTCATTTCAGGGTAACGCAGGGTAACGTAAATTACAGAGCATATATAGTGCAATAAAGTGAAAAACATGCATTTGATCGACAAGTAAAGCCGTTGCTAACTTATTATGGTCAAAGGAATTGTTCAAATTGATGAATTATTGAAAATATCTAGAATAAGACTTCTAACAAAATAAAATTATTGTTAAACGTATTTTTCGGTAACGGTAATTAGCATGCTGTAGTTCACAAACGCCCCAACGCCCAGATTGTAGACACTGGAAAAATGATCAGCAGGCATTGAGCTTTCAAAAAAATGGTGTCTACAAAAATGCCTCCGGGGGGGAGGGTTTCGCCCAGTAGCCCATAGCCTATAAGGCGGTAATGCTAAATATTGACAAATAGTGCTTTTCTCATACAGGCATAAAAATTTGTCAAAGAACACTTCAATGCGGGCAGGGATATGTTCTTTTATGGGTAATGAAGTTATGTGTTACCCTCGGTGAGGAGGGTTAAAGAAATAAGTCTATAGACTCATTGATTGTTCCACTGCACGGAAATCTTTAGTAAAAGGCGAAAGATTTATTCGTGACTGTAGTGAAACCAGAGTTGCCTAATGTTGCCTTCTATTAGTTTATATATCTACAAACATCAATTGAAAACACGGTAAATATATTTCTTTTAATTTATCAAATCTGATAACATTGAATTAATACATGTTAATTATGTATAAAAATGATAGTAAAAAAATATTAAATCTTTTTATTTGAATGTAATAGTTCTTGATAAATATTTTTTTATTAAAGGGAGATAATTGTAAAAATGAATTGAGTATACTTTTTCAGCAACATGTCTGTAGCTTTCTGGCCGATTAGGAGAGGTTATCCTTTCTGAGCAGGACATAAAGTAAACTGGCTTTTCATTGGAACAAAATAACAGTGTGCACGGAAACCAGTTTGTACATATATAAGTGCATAATAACATGAAAAGCATATATATATATTAGGTATGGATTGGTCAAAGGCCTGCTATCTATAGTATATGCATTTGCCATACTGTATATATATATATATATATATAATATATATATAAATTGCAAGTAACCCGTTCTTAGAAATATATAAAGTGGATTTTTAAAACGTTCCCTACTGTAGTGTAGAACCAACTTCGTTGACCAGTACGGAAACCGTACATAATTATATCAGAATTAAGTCATTCAATTCTGTATGGTAAATGTGCTTTTGGCCTGTGTAGCCATTTTAGGAGACCATTTTACACCATATATCATTTCAGTGTGTTAATCCCCTGTGACATATGACAGATATACAAGTATAGACTCTACATTATATATTTCAATATTTTCTGGGAGAAGAACGAGTGTTGCCTATTTGATAATCAAGCATCTCTTATTTATCGGTAGCTAATTCGATTAGATAAATACTGCCGATTCTAATTATGGCACATATATAACTTTTTCAAAACATGTGTATTTTATCACCTACCCGAATAATAGTTGCAAAACATGCCTGATGAAGATCTGCACGTTTGTTTTGTGAAAACCATTCAGAAGATCAACCTTTCATACGACGTTTCATACATACTTGTTGTTTTAAAGGGGCATACCCTACAACTGACAAACATTCTGTGAAAGTGTAAAAATGTGCTAGATGTATATGTAAAACAATATATAATGGATAATTGCAAGAAGAACTTGGGTCATAAAATGACTAGTTTAGGTACGAGCCGCATAAATCAAAGCTATGAATAATAAATCACTTCCACCCAAAAATGTCCATGACTAAATGTATGCGTGTCACAAATACATATTTTTTATGATTTTATTTTTAATTGGATGAATTTTTGGCTGAAACTTTCTTCCGGCGGCTTTTTTCTTTACAAGCTTCTAATTTATCATCATTTTGCCTTAATTCTTGATGCACCAAGTTTTAGGGTATGTCCCCTTAAGAAAACAAAAAATATTAACAACTTCTTTCACAATTGTTTTGTTTGCTGGTGTTTGTGATAATTTGTCACGTGCGTAAATTTATGTGAGTCTGAAAATCTGACCTATTCATTTTAGGTTTCCGAAGTTATAAAAAATTGACGTCTGAAGGTGTGTCATACGCATGCGGGTAGTTCGGATTTTATCGTGGCTGGGTAAACAGAGTCGCTGTCAAACAACAAATCCAAACAAAACCCTTGGAAATTGCGATCTACATTCTAGCGCCGCAAGATGTTTCGAGTAATGGGCTCCATGATGCCCTATAGAACCAGGGCGTATGATATCTATAGGAGAAATTTTAGCGAAGCATCTGCGGTTGGTTTCCTCTCAGCAATTCTATTCACAGTTTTCTCAGAGCCGGTAAAAAACCTGGTCGATTTTGGTGAAAAATGGATGGAACTGTCTGGAATTCCATATCAGATGAACATTGCTATGTTTGGGTTTGTTGTTGGCTATGGTACAACGAAGATGTTTTTGTTAATGAGAATGCAGCTCTTCAAGATGTTACTTGCATATCAAGGCTGGATGTTCAATCCAAAATCCATGACAACAAAGGTATAGTTTTTCGTCGGAAATCTAATAAAGCAGGCTTAAATTTAGTTTCACGTTCATTATTTGGATTATTCAATAAATCAGCTGATTATGTTTACAATGGGCTAGATAGATGTGAATACATATGCCCTGATGTTTAATCTTGTAGTTCAACTAATTTAGTAATTAACACTTATATTTGACCACATCATGCCCAGGACGGCCCTTCCGAATTTTTTCATGAAATCAGCCAACTGAAAAGTAAGGCTGTTAGTCTTGTAGAAATGTTTATAAATTCCAATTAAAATTACTGTTTTCAATTAATAATTTTCCCTGACTCCTGCATTAGTAAGCATTCTTAGGACTATGTGAAACAATTTATAAGCTTGGTAATTTGTACTTGAATAAATTGTCATCCAATATGAGTTTATGATAGTTTTCATAATTAAAATAATTATCCTTGTAATGCTGCATGATATGTATATACACTACATAATGTTACTCAGTATTTACATGTTAAGTTTATGTGACATGATTTTTATGATGTACACTTTGATTATTAACATACATATATTTTGTTCTCAGTTTTTCATCTAGTTAGATTCAATATTAAATTGTTATTTGCATTTTAAGCATTTCAAATAGTGTGAATCTTAATTTCTTTTCATATCATTAGCTGTCACATGATGACATTTGTTGACCTTTGACGAAATTATCCTGACCCAAGTATTGATAGATTTATGACTGACTGTTCTAACTTTAACTTTGAAGTGATATTTATAACACTTTGAATATATCACTTTACATGATTTAAATCTGATGATGTGATCATTTTCATGTGTCTTGATTGCAAATAAACCTGACCCTTCAAATGTTTGCTCATACGAAATTGGGAATGATATGTCTTATGATTAAATTAGCAACCACTATCTATAGTAAAATATAGGGCTTATCAGCTGGAATTCAGCAAAATTCCAATACACCAAATCACATAATTTAAATGCATGTAATATTATTCAGAATAGAATTATTTGCTGCTTTAAAAAATATATAGTTCTGTTGTTTTTATGAAAAGGAAGTCCACCTCAGTCTACATATGAATTATGATAGTGAAGCTGCATGCCTAGCTTTATCTAATAGTACTATTAGGCATAAAAATTGTTTGTTTGTGATTACCCAACCTACCCTAATTTTCCCAGTGACCTTATACTTTTTATTTATTATCCAGAGGAAAGTAAAATCCACCATCTCACTTTCTTCTTTTCACACGCACCAACCTACCTATCTTATCAGGGATTTTTTCCTTCTATAACAGGGACAGTTAACAAGTGTTTTCCCCACAGGATAGTCCTTTAAAATCATGCAGTTTCCCCTAAAATACAATTTACATCTAGTTTTTTCTTCCCCTTTTACAAAATGTATGTGTTATTTTCTACAAGACCCCTTCCCCTACCTGTGAAAAAGCCCTGCCTGTTTTGAATGAGCATGTAACCAGAAACAAAAATTGTTTAGGCCTTATTATCACTTATCATTGATACTTTAAAGTCATCACAAATCCACCCTAGTCTTAATGTTAATTTGTATTAATTACAACAAACCGTCTTAGAATGTTACAATAAAAATATTGATTTGTTATCTTATATATAATTTGTTTTCCTGTTCATTACATGTCTGTATCAGTTTATTGTTAGAAATAAGTTACATGAAACCTAGCAAATAGTGTATGTGAGTCTGTGTTACAAATACTTCCTGTTTTCACTCTGAATCATCAGGATTTTAATTTAGTTAGTCTGAAGTGCTGGTACTTAATGTGTTACATTTAGAAACTAATTAATGATACTTGCATTGTTGTGAAATGATTGTATTATTGTTTGTGATATATTTTTATACATATATACAGGGCTCTCATTTGACTCTTATAATAAAGTTTCTTTGTATTAAAGGATCAAATTCACCATTACATTAGTAGGATTGTTTTGGCTTCTCCGAATTATTATCAGCCCAATGTCATTTTTGACCCTCAGATAGTGAGCACCATGATGTATAACTATTCTTGTACTGTTCATTTTTTTGTGATGTGTATTTTGAGTGTAGGACAAAGTCTGCTTTGCTTTATTTTGTTTTGAAGGATAAAATAACACTCAAGTGTTTTTCAAGATGGACACAAGCCCATTCTGTAAAATTAACAAAATAGAACTGACTCCCCTCCATATCCTACATATTCCTTATTACATTTGAACTTTTATTTAAGATGTGGGCTTTGATGCTGGGATTGTTACGAGGTAATGGACAGTACCCTTGTTTCTACTTTGAACCATTGTTACCCAAACTTCCTGTTCCAGATTTGAATATGACCCTTGACAGGTAAGTTCATAACCCTGGTTACTTACAGTGCATGTAATGTTTGCATCATTCTATGTTTACCTATATGTCAGTTTTGTGATAAAGCTTGTTAATTGCGTAATGTCATGCTGTGCGGTTTTCAATATATGTCAATAATACATGGCTGAGTGCTTGGTACAGTTACATTAATCTATTAGTTGATTTATCAGTCACATCTGCCAGTTTGTGCTCCTCTAAACCTGAGGCAGTAAATATATTCAGATTTAAATGGTTATACAATATAGTAAAACTACTATTATTTCATTTTACCTCAATCAATTGAAACAATAATTCTAAAAGACTAATATCCTTTACTCGGCTTTAGTCCTCTTGTTTCACATTTTAATTGACCAGAATACTAACATTGAATGCCAATTAAAAAGCATTTTATGCACCAAGCCATAATGTTTTTATGAGGAAATTATCACTCTAGATTTCAAACCATGTCCTCAGTTCATACATTGATAATGTTGTTATTGGTACATAGATAGAGTAATGCATATAGCTCTTTAGTCAAATGAGTGACCAGAATTTGATAACTACATCCTTAGGCTAAACTACGAAAATGACATAAATAGTTTAGGGATGTATCTATCTTAAAGATGACAGACACACATTGATGACATTTTCAACAAATCTGCTTGTCAATAGAGACCACGTAAAGTAGAGAGAATATTAGGGCTGTAGATCGACAGGCATGTGGTGATCCAATTCGATCCAGGAGTTGGGGCCAGTGATTCACAGTTTGAATCACAAATCTTTCATCAAACAGAAAATATAACATACTTGTCATACCTTATAATGGTGTTACAAGTTACTGAGCATTATAACATCATAAGCTAATGTGGTCACCAATAGTTGTCCTTTTTATAAACAATAAACAAGACAGGGGATACAAAAAGCAACAAAATCAAACTGTGAAAAAACAAACTGTTAAATCTCTTCAGACCTCAGAATGAAAATTTGTAGCAAGCTCAGAGTTTTTCATTAAGATCACAATCATACAATTTCACAAGGGGCAATTCTTAGGTTTAAATCGCGATTATCCAAGAATTAAATATTTGGATATTTGCAGCGGCACTAGAGAATATGTATTGTAGAACAGGACAAAGACAGGGAGAAAATTTTTTAGGGTCCTGAATAGAGCTGGGACAGGTAGAAAATTTGTACCCGGGTGACCATATTACCCGCGAGTACCCGAGTACCCGCTATTCATCTCAAAAGAGTTATCATTCCTGCATCCTGTCACTATATATTACTTAAATAGATTGGCAAACAACCAAACTGCACAAAAAGCCGGCAAAGTTCGGCAATAACTCACGCTCCTTAGCGATAAACAGATGACAAAATGCAATATCTGCAACCTTGAGTTGAATAAATACATATATAGCAGAACAAAGTTACATGTGTCCGACTCCAAGTCTTCCAATGTACGTGTGCCTACACCTGTCTTCGTAAAGTCAGAGCCTGGCGTTACTGGAAACGTTCAGGATTCTAGTCCCTAACGTTACTAGCCTCCCCATCCCAGGCTCCCAAATTTGCCAACCGTTACTAATGAAAATTAGGTTAAATAACGGTAAATATACATGTATGTGCGAAGGTTTTACTTGCGGTAAACTGCTAGTTACATATATAAATACTGATGGAGTATTTTGACCATTAGAACAATAATTCATACTCGTCGGAGCAGCACTTAAGCATAAAAAATGAATACAGGATGAGTATTCGTTGGTAAGTTAAATATTATAATGAAATCGGCCACAAGTATTGCTCGGTGAGGTTGACAAAAACATATAATTAGGTCTAATCAAATAAGTTTTTTTTGCTAAAAAATCAAATCAAGTTTATTATGGAGTGTTCTACTTCAAGGGTACCAGGGTAGTAATTTTGTACCCGGGTAGTAGCATTACTCGACCCGATACCCGGGTACTCGAGTACTCGTCCCAGCTCTAGTCCTGAATTCTACATACTTAGAGCGTACCTAGAGCACTGTGTTATATGACTATAACCGATATAGATAAGATTACCTTGACACAATTTGTGATTTTTTTACTGACTGACTAGCCGTACATTCATTTTATCAACTTTCAATGCAAACATGTCCTATGTTATCAGACTGATATCCTTTGCTATGTTTAACTTGACTTTACCAATATGACCTACTGGTAGGAGTTGTCAAAAATTTGTACTGGTTAACGATGACGCAACATTTCTGATTATCTACTGTTTGTTCTGTCCTCCTGTATTCAATCTGTACAGGTCACGTTTTATCAAGCTATGAGGATATCTGACTGATAATGGTCTAAGCAAATATCTGTAGCTTATACTTCTCCTGAGGATGAAGAAAAACGTGACAGTCATTTTATTATCATTTGTCACTGAGCTTGTGAACTTTCGAGTTGCCATGGTAATCAAAGTCATTAAACATATTACTGGTATTAAGTCTCTTAAAGTATTTACCAGTATTCAAATAAATAATTGCTCTGTAATTCCATAGCTGGATATTCTAAGATGCTACTCTGAGTTTCATTTGACATAATCTGCTAGTACTTTTTTTTCTCAGTAAATTGCTTAGCTCATATTTCTCTGAAAAACACATTGGAAAATGTATTGATGTATTGATTGTTGAATGTATATTCTGGATTGAAAATACTTTAAATTTAAAAAGAAAAATCAATTGAAAGATAAGTCAATAATTAAAACAAACTCTTAAAAAATGTTTGAAATTGTAAAATGAAGTGTGGCAAAAAAAATAATTTTCTAACCATTTGATCCGGAATCGTTTTTGTAACTGTTAATAGAATACTATGTTAAAGTTTGTTTTATTTCCATTTTTCATGTGTTATTTCTGTGTTGCCCCTAACATAGATCTAACCCGAGTGAGAAATGATCCATGTTTTCATGGTTTGACTATTTTTTATAAGGACAAAGTCTATATTTCCATAAAAAATGCTCTGTAATTATTACGTCATCTTAAATAATATTTTCAAGGGGCTGATACAGGAGTTTTTGTTAGGGGTAGGGTTGATATGGTTTGAAAACAGCCCCTATTTCTCTCTAGGGGGTAAAGATGTGAACCCAGTCATGTTCCTGATCATTCTTTGTTATTTTGACCCTCATCCCTGATCATGATAATTTATCCACCATGATGATAACAGAACAAGGATTTTTGTCAATTTTATCATCAGGTGTGGGAATATTGTCCTATGTATTACCAATGTCATGTCTTAAACTATTTGTTTTGGCTTATTTATTCTACAGATAAATATCATACAAATCTACCACTTTTGTGTGTTAAATCATTTTTATTGCTATAAAATCAATACCAGTGTCTAGCATTGAATCATGTTTGTACTTACAAACACGGCTTATATAAGTAACATAGAAGTTTATCCAAGATTCTTTTTGTGTGGTAGTGGTTCAGTGGTTAGTGCGCTGGACTTGTAACCTGGTTATCTGAGTTCAAAGCCCTGTTGCGGCAGGTCATAATTATGCTTCTATGAAAATATGACAAAAACATTGATTTTCCTCCATATGTGAAGAAGTTGGCAGCTCCTTGAAGAATGGTAGTTAGTACTGGTTAGAATACAGTCCAGGAAAATTGGTCTGGAAAACGGGCTGCAGTACATATTACATGTACACTGAAATATCACTGAAAAATCAGATTGAATATTTGGAAAAAGTCTTCATTATTTGCTGAAATTAAAGAAAATCATTAAAATCAATATTGGAATTCAATGCCCATTCATACAATTGCTGTCCGACTTCATGTGTAATTGCGTAATTTATGCAACATAATCTTATCATGTGACACACTGCTATTTGTTATAATACGGAGATCTGATTTTTGTATTACCGGTAATTGTTTAAAATCTCAATGCATTCTTCTTTGTTGAATACATGCATTTTAGATAATGAGCTAAAATAACCAATTAGTGGATTAATATATACTAGTAAATGTAATCACCAATATAAAGACACATAAATTTAAAGTTCTGGTTTGTTGATTTTCTTGTGTTCAAGGTTTAAATGATTGATCATTACTGGTTGATATGTAATGTAACATGAATCAGCTGACAATTTATTTCAGTTTGTCTGGTGTTTCTTGCAACACATGGTTCAATATGTAATATAATGCCTACTGCTGTTGTTGTTACATGTTGCGCAACAGCAAGTATTGAATGTTTCTTTATTTCTTATGACTGTAAGGTATATTAACTGATGTACTTATTGGCAGAAATTATTTATGAACCAGAATTCCTCAACTACAGCTATGTCTTATTGCGCAGTTTCTCTTAAGCCAAATAAGGCTTATCACCTGGTGCAAATAACATCTAGTCAGTATTAAATGAGGTCCATGCTTTATTATGCCATATATTTTATAAGCACTGAAAATGATGGGTTAAACTAGGAGAAATATTGATAACCCAACCTGTAGGAAGCAATTTCAGATTTGGGTGTTCAATTTTGGATTTTGCCTACAGCCCAGCGAACAACCTTACATTGTATGAAATTGTAATTAATGTTAATGATTAGGCATAAAAAAATGTTTGTTCCAGATTATTTGTCCTCACCCCCAAGGAATGGTTCTTCCACTTTTCCGTTTTGTACTTTTCCCACTCTTTCAAGAAGAAAAACAACAAAATGCCTCAACTACCCTATTTTGAATGAATATTCAACCATTCAGGCCTTAGGTTTCTGACCCTTAGTAAAGTTAAGTCTTTAATTTGTATACTTTGATACTTTATAAATTTATCTGCCCATTTAAATGTTTATGATACGTATAAATTGTAAACAAATAATTGAGTGTTTACAAGATAAATGAAACCAAAGAGCATGATGTCAGTCTGGTCAGCTGATTGTTTATAATGTCAGCTGATTGTTTATAATGTCAGCTGATTGTACTTAATTAGATGAATTTGGACATCACAATTATGTAAAGTTGAATAGTTCAGACTGTAGGCATAATGAATAAAATATACAGTCACTCAATATCCTTTATGAAAAAAGCAACTTCATAAAAAACATAAACCAATATGTTTCATGTAATTTGTCTACCTATAACGTTTTATTATAGTTGTTCTTGTTATACACCCAATAAGGGAAGAAATCAAAGATTTTTCTTTAGACAGATTTGCGTTGTTTGATGAGTTTTATTGAAAAATAACTTCTGTAAATGTATAAAATTCAGGGAATCGAGTGCCTATGGTTCAGACAACTTCGTATTTTCTTTGTAGTGGTGTTCAGCTAAGGGATAGTTTTGTGGTCCAGTGGTATAGCACTGGACTATCAATCTGAAGGTCTTGGGTTTGAATTTTGGCTTTGCCTTTAGATATTTCTGGAACAATTTTCAATGTCCCCATCTCAACTACAGAACCCAAGAAAATGGATAATGTGTGTATTGTTGCTTTACACCGGGTATAATAAGAATTAGGAAAAATAAATAAGATATGAATGCCCGGTTCTCCTGTATCTTTTCTCCCCTCTCTCTCTTGGGAGGCTGTCACATGACCATAGCTGTAGAATGTGCCTCTAAACAGCAGATATACATAAATGTAAGTGTTAATTTAAAGTTAAGACAGCTCAGGACTTAGTCTATGTATCTGTACATACCAGTATGTTTATAGGAGTTTATTTACTTAGATACAGATATGGAAGATTTCAAGCAAATAATTTACAATCTCCGCAATGTGATTCAATCAATACCATTTGCTGGCATCTGGTTGGAACAGTAATGTAATGTAACAGTAAAATGTAGTCTACAGGGCCAGATTGTTGGGATAATTACTTCCACCACTTTTGTCTCTTACAATCAAAGCAACAAGTCTAGCCTAAGGATATAAGTCTGTGTTTTGAGGCCAGTCTAAAAACTCTAGCATCTGATTGGTTCATCCTGAGTACTGGCTTTAAAGTTAATTAATAACTAATTTAAGATTAGGTCTCATATTTATGATCTAACCCTGTTGGGATTTGATCTCAAAGTTGTTATTTTTATGACCTTTGACCCCTAAATGGAACGGTCATATAAGGGATTTTCCGGGTGCGCCAGTGATATAATTTGTAATTTGTACAATTTAAAAATGAAGCCATAGGTACTTTGCATTTGCATGTTTTCAGTGTGGAAATTTAAATCAATTTTTATGATTAGCAACAAGATTTAATCTGGAAGATACCAAGTGTCTGGCTGTGATGTTCATTCATTAATTCTGTGCAGAATCTTACAGAAGCTTGTTAATGCTGCTGCATGATTGCATTTCTCTGCTGTAGTTGTACAATATATAGTATCCATATTATTGATGAATAAAAACTGACCAATGTTTGATTTTGTGCCATGTTTCTGCAGGTTGTAATTCAGATTGTTACTACATTGTAACTCAGAAATCATGGGAAACCTCTTCATTTCTCCATTTATTTTAGAACCGTTTATGTGATAGCATAACTTAATTTACAAGTCCTAGCAAGTAGTAAATGTAGATGTGTTGAACAGCATTTGTATTTTTTGTGTTATTTTACTCGCCCTTAATGCTTGAATAGTGTATTCATCTATTTAACAAACTTGCCCCAAGCATTGAACAAGTAAAAATAGATGCAGCCAAGCGTAAATAACCTGAGCGTCAGTTTATGTTGATATATACAAGTATATTAATATTGAATAGTTTCCCTCCCACACTGCATGAACATTCATATTTGTTTGTTTCAGTAGATTTAACAACATTTTTTTTCATAGATTGATATTACCTGTCGCAAGTTTACAAGTCCAGGGCACTAAGGCCAAAAATAATGTTTGTTTCTGGTTTAATGTTCGTAAAAAATGGGGTAGGTAGGTTGGGTTTTTTATGCCCCGCCATTCGAAATGTCCGTCCATTCAGATTTTGGTCTCAGAGCGATAACTCAAGAAATATTTCATGGATAGGTGTATAATTATAAATGCAGATCAAGTGTAATTTCCGTTAAAATCCAGACATTTTCACAGACAATATGACCCCTTTTTGACTTAGCTCTCAGCGGGGATATTTGTGTCCTCTGGACAGTCTTATAAAAAAACATATTTTTGTCTTAATACAGATAAAAAACTTTCTAATCCTGGAAACCCTTCTAATTTCAGCTTCTCATGGTCCAGCCAATTCTTGATAATCAATATTCCACTCTATTGTCAGTACCGTATGCCTAAAAATCCTCATCAAATGTACGAGATAAATGAAGTAACAAGGAAGGCCTTGTAATGGGATAACCATCATGAATAAGGATTACAATTACATTAAAGGGTTACACAGTTACCCGTAAATAATAAAAATCACATAAAAGTGCGTAGAAAATGAATACAGTAATGCTGATATGGTCCCTATATGTACAGATACCGATAAAATGCGGTCATGTTATTTTATGAGTCCTTGAATGACGTATATTAAGTTAATCATAATGTCAAATAAGGTTATCTTGGGTAAATTAAAATATTTAGTACATTTATGGTGCGACTTTTTATCTTATGGGTTTTTATTCTTGTCTGTATGTCATATGGTATTGCACAATTTTTTTGTCCTGTGTCTATAGAATCGGGTTATTATGAATGAATTATTGGGAGTTTCTTTAAAATGAAGCAATTCAGATTTTTTCCATTCTCAGTTGAAATTTGTTTTCCTTCATAACACTTTAAAGACAGGCTTTTTCATCTTTATTTTAAAACAATGATTACAGGAATTCGGTACTTTAAAGCACTATGGACATATTAGTAATCTGTAATCTATTAATTCATACTACTGCGCTATCAAAATAAATGTTTTCATAATTATTTTATGAATACAACCTTACACACCAAGATTGTCGGAGTACCTATGTTAAACCTAAGCTTTTAAAATGATATTTTATTGATTTTTCCTATAATGTGACTGTAAAAAAGTTTTAGCAGCACACTAGGTCAACATGACTTATAATGTATAATTTATATTTGACGATACCACTTAAGATTGATAAGTACTGACTTTCTACAATCAATGTCACAGTTTTTGCTCACAGTTTTAAACACCAACGCAAATCAATGGAATGCAACGAGATTAATCTTAGGTTACTTTAAATTGCCTTCAAAAGCCTATTATAGGCATGTGGTTGACATTATGCTAATTTATACAACAACATTAGAAATTATATTTGATTAAGATAAACTGGAGTTTATCTGTAAATTTAAAGATATTTTTGTTCTAATTCATGATAATATAGTGTATTAACATTTTGTCAAAGTTGTTCTCATATTGTATGTACACACCTTCTGGTATAGAAATGCCTTTAATAAATTGTGATCTGTTGCAACATGTTTATGTGTTAAATTTTCTAAATGTTGTTTGGTGCATTGACAACTAATGGTCGTGTAGCATGCATTTAAAATTGATTATAAATATATTTATACATTTCATCTACTGATAGTATACTTAATATACTCACATTATACTGCAACATTTTTTTAAAGAATTAATTTTTTTATTGACCATCTAATTATCAATTTTTGTCTTCTTGCTTTCATAGAATCATTGGTTTAGTATACATAGATGTATTGGATCATTGTAATTGAAATAGTCAATCAATGTCACCCAAAGCTACCTTGTAACTTGCACTTTATGTTTTACATTGTATGGTTTGATCAGTCAGACTTGTTATATCACAGTTAACTTTTTATTAGGGGTTATTCATTCTGTGATATCAATTAATGTATGCTGGGGCTTGTGTTATCAAGTGGTTATGGTCTCTGACTTGTAATTTCTGGCCCTCATGACTTGGAGTTTGAATCACAGCCAGAACTTGACAGATCTCATGTGTGAGAAAGCTGTCCAGTTAGCTAAAGTTCGTCAAAGGTCTTGCTGGTAAAAAGCTGGAAAATTCATCAATGACCCTGGCTGTTGGTGCAGCATTATACCCAGTAGAATATAATACATGGATTGGTCTCTGTTTACCTGGTGGCCTAAATTGACAGGTTGCAGTTAGCTTGTGTCTGGTTGTATTTATTTTTATCTTGACAGTAGAGACTTAATTTAGAAAATGTGATACTTTCTATAATTTTATGAAAGATGCGACTATTTTATGTATTTTTAATCCTTTGTGACAGCTGGTCTGTATAGGTATGAAGTCAGTTTAATATTTGTATAGATATGTTTGTTGAGGAGAATCGATACCTTGGTGTTACTGTATACCATATGGTACAACAGTTTACCAGCATCTGTTGGAATTAATTTATATCAAGAATTGGCTGGTAAAAGAGACTTTGTCGATATAATCTAATAAATTTCTTTCCTGTTAGTTTTCCTAATGCAGATGAGTTTGCAGTTTTGTGAACATGGCCTCTTACTCTGGTTACTGCAGCCATAGTCATTAGCTGAATTGATGTACTATATATATATTGTAGAGTGTAGACAGATAATGTAATTTTGTTGGAAGTAAACTTGCATTAAACACTAGATATTGAATAACAACTACAAAGTACATGAATATAGTCTAAGAATTTTGCCAGTAGCCATTATTTGTTGCTTTATATTGAATATTTTCCTTGAAATGCCTTACTTTTTCTTTTGAGTACCTCCCCTCGCCCAATTTTTTAGATGAAATGAAAGTGCTTGACTCACAATAAATTCCTTAATTAGGCCATTTTAAAAGTGTTCTACAGTATTGTATGTATGACTGTGTGCTAGTAAATTAACAGTATAATGAATCATAATTGCATGGCTATTAGTATTATGGAATCATAATTATTATTATGTCTTGTAAATCTTCATAACTGGAGGCAATAAATAAATATATATTACTGGTTATTTGTTCATATTATAATTAGTGAGAATTAAATCCCCCCCCCCCCCCCCTGCAAATTGACAGATTTCCCAAACCTTCAAGTTTAATCTGATTTCCCTCATTTTTGCCTCTGAAATATTGCATCCATGATTCTGTGAAAACCTCTGTCATAGGTTACGTTGTTAGATGTATACTTGACTTTATCTGTGATAAAATTATATATTGTATGATAATTGGTGTACTATCTTTAATGATTATGTATACTTGATTATATCAAATATACACAGATGCTATACCATCAGATATCTAGTTAAAATAATCTTTTCATGATATCTATTTCATTCTATTGCAGTAAGCACAGTGTCAGTGTCTTATATTATAAAATTTGTCTAATTAGTGTCTAAGATAATTACAAATTGTAGTATACAGTTATTTGATTCAGCAATCTGAAACTTCATCAAAATGAAATATAATTTCATTGAAATAACAGGGCCAACTCCAAGCCCCCAATAGCTCCCTATGGGCTTGGAGAAAGTATTCTTTCATCAATGTAAAAAATGTTATTTCATTGATATAAAATGTAAACTTTTCATTGCTGTATAATTTCAGATTCCTTACATCGATGAAACCAATATTGTCTGATGAAGATTTCATAGAATTACTGACTGCTACAGAGACATTCAGAGTGAATGAAGGGCCAAAACTCAACCAATACATCCTGCAAAGGTATGTTTCTTCTAATATTCTTCAAAGTTTAACTTGATTGGCTTTACAGTTTTGTTCCTTATAAACATCTATACAAGTTTCATCTGTCGATAAGATGCTTTGTATGCATGTGTGTACAGTATTTGCTATAATATTCTTATCCTTTAATTGTAAGTATCTTGTTAATACAATCATGCACCATGGTTGTGATTGCTTGAATTAGTTTCAATTTTGATGTGCTGATTGAAACACATTGTGGCAATATAGTCTTATTGACCTTAAAAATGCTTGAAGTATTTGTTGTGTTGATGACAAAATGGTCTGCTACTCATCTTAGATGTCCAATTTTTCCTACAAATCCCTAGGTCAAGATATGGCTGCCTCAGAAGTTTATTAAAATAAACCACAAAAGTATCACTTTGATGAAATTGTATTAACTGTATTAGTAATGTATCTTTAGTATTCTGTACATCTTAATAAATTTGAAGATATATTTGAAAGTATGAGTCAGATTCATTTTGAAAAAGTGTGAAGTTATAGGTGAAGTAGTTTGTTCAGGTTACCGATTTAAGTATTAGAACTTTCCTCTCATATTGCTGATTATAATGCTACCTTTATTAGATTTGTTACTATCTATAGATATCTTGTAAAGTGAATTGGCTGGTAACAAAGTGTGTTACTATTTATAGATTTCTTGTAAAGAGAAATTGGTTGGTAATAAACTGTGTTACTATCTATAGACATCTTGTAAAGAGAATTGGCTGGTAACATAGTGTGTTACTATTTATAGATATCTTGTAAAGAGGAACTGGCTGGATGAGTACTGGTTGAAGATGGCTTATTTGGGATACAGGGAGCCAAGTGCGAGTAAGTAAAATATTATGTTACATACATGTATAATATGTAACATCTCTTGTGAAAAGTTCAAATTAATTTGAATTTATGAAAACAAAATAGAATGACCCATAATTGTGTTAATTTGTCATGATGACTGTTATTTTATCAGATATTTTTTAGGAGCCCTCATGCAGACTCAGTCTTTATTTAGTGGTTTATTAAGTATTTAATATCTCTAAATGTTTCCTCAAGAGTGTTCTTTGTACTAATGGTGACCTTAATTAGTGATTTTGTTAGATCTGAGTTATCCGTGCCTGTATATTCAGTCTACTCTGGTTATTTCAGTGTCTAATGTCTAGATTTTATTTTGTCATATTAAAGTTGATTCAGGTTAGACATTGATCTTGATGTGTGGAATTGTTACAATTTGGAGATGACTAATAAGCTTACTTTCTCCATGAATGTATTATCTACAAGCCTCACTGTATGATTGTCTAAAAAAAGAATTCTTTTCTTGCTCTTTAGTAAATGTGAATTGTTACGCTTTGGATCGAAAGACCTCACCTACAACAAATCAGCTGGCTCGTGCTGCTAACCACATCTACTATGTACTCAGGTATGTGAGTTTTAGGAAGAAAATGTGAAATCAAGTTCTGTTGATGTATATGTAGGTCCTGTATGCTCATTTGACCCTTAAAATAACATTTTATGACCCCGGCATCTAATGATGCAGGGGCCATATAGTGATTGCCTTGTGACTCAAGAAATTAGTAAAATTAAGTTATTGACTCTTTAGAATTTGAGAACCAAAAGGGGTCAAATTTACATTAGTAGGAAATATTGTTGAATGCAAATTATATTCAGCCAAGGATTAATTTACTCTTGACCCTCAACTTTTGACACCCATTGAGCTGACTAAGACAAATAAACTTTGTTATTTCATTAATCTTTCTGCAGTTATTCTTAGTTTATGACTAGTGGGTAATTTGAATGAGGATCATTTTCATGCAATAAAAGAACTGCATTGATATCTGTTCAGAATATTTTGCTGACATGTCTGTTATGTTGTATTTATCTTGTGTTTTACAGATATGTTCATGACATACTTGAAGACACACTGGTTCCCCAATACATGCAAGATCTCATACCTCTCACTATGGATGGATACAGGTACTGGTTCCTAGCTTCTGCTGTGTATTGTCATTATTCAGTCATTGTAAAGAGTTTGTGTATTAAAGATTCAACCTATGGAAATTCTTGAATATCTTTTTAAAATTATTAACTTCACGTTCTCTCATGACATTATTCATTCTTTTGATGAGTTGCTTATTTCAATGTTTTAATATTTTTTCACACCATGCTTTGGAATCACCTATCAAAACGTTTTCATGTTGTCTAAAACAAAACATTGTTGGCATTCACTCTATCTGTCTTGAAACTTGAATATTTTCACATTGAACCTTTCGTCTTTTTACAAGAGTGCAAGCTTTCCGGTTAATACCAGATTTCAAGTAATCGAAGGCCCACAGGTCACCATCAGCCTCTTAGCACAAAAAATAAGTGCTCTTGTGGTTTTCAAAAATGTTAATTTTCAGGAGCTTCCGCCCAAATGCCCATACCTGCTCAGGTTTTAGGTTTTGCAGTTTTGCAAACTTGCACCCATGTCTTTATCTTTCCGAGAAAGACTGTTAAATGAATCTTAAGATTGTGAAATATAGAAACTTATATTTTCCTTGAAGTTAAATCATTCAATTTATCATTATGTACTTAACAAACTGCTTTTATGGTTCTAACTTCTGAAATATTAGAATATTTCTAAATCTGTGTTGCTTAAAACTGTCTGCTTTAGCGCTATCTTCTTGAAGCCGATGAATTTATCATATTTCGTTATTTTGTGTTACAGGAAAACACAGTGCACTGCTCGTATACCTAAGATTGGTATGGACAATATTAAAACTTACAAAGACCTGAAACACATTGTCATCTACAGAAAAGGTGTTTACTATAAACTGGATATTTATAAAACTGACAGTGATGGCAAGGAAGTTCTCCTTAGCATTCCAGAAATTCATGGAATTCTTCATCAGATTGTCGAGATGGCAGAAGGTACGTTGTTGATGACAGTTTGTTTGTTTGTAAATGGTGTAGCAATGCTTATCATCAGTATTTATAAACAGTTTATCCTGCCAGTGCTCCTGGCTAACCTTCCTGTAGCAACCTCCTCCTGCACATTTCATTAACTACTGGCTATTTCCCTTATAATACATGAAACATGGATGAGAGACTGACGAAGATGACTGTAGATATAATATCTGTCGTTGAATCAGGTGCCCTACCAAACCATGGAATGGTTGACCTCTATACAATCATTCTGCAAACTGTTGTGTACAGAGAACCTTTCTCTAACTTTTATCTGAATATAATTTTACAGTTTTTGTTAGAAATTTCTTGTAGATTTTTACTTTTTTTTCTTGGACATTTCAGATGTTAAGGATTTCTGCTCTGTTGCTGTGCTCACTTCACAAAATCGAGATTACTGGGCTAAGGTAAGTACTTGTACTAATGATTGTTTCTGTGTTTAAGTTGAATTTCACTTAGGATTATTAAATGGTAAAATAAGATATTTAGTATTTAATGCAAACAAATTTAGTGTTTTGAAATGAAAAAAGTTCATTTCTATTCCTTATTTTTCTCCATCATTGAGAGCATCTAATAGTGGGCCTCTGTGGTTGTAAGATTACCATTTCTTTAGTAATCTCTAGTGCCTCATGCTGCGAGTTGGAATCCCATCCGTAACCTGACAAATTTCACATGTGAGGAAGTTGTCCAACTAGCTTACAGAAAGTCGATGGTTTAAATACAAATTATTAATGTGGCTTTATGATCAAAGTATTAGAGGGTAATACTGCAGTGTTAACATATAACGGGAAGTGTCGTAACTAAGGGTTTAGAACTTGTGGTAAGACCTTTTGCACAATTTGTATATATTTATTCTATGTAATGTTATATGAAAGTAAAAAAGCAAGTCTATATATTGCTGTTGTATTTTTCATTTGAGTATTAAATATATATATAATATACTTATGCCATATGTATGTGTATAATTTACAGGTACGAGACAGACTGGTTGATATTGAAGTGAACAGAGCAAGTGTGGAATGTATCGAAAGCGCTCTTTCTTTCTTTGTCATTGAAGAGGAATGTCCCAAGGTAACTTACAAGTTTATATGATTTGTTCTAACATCCTTAAACTGTCTGTCTGTTTTTTGTGTCGTCTACTTTCCTGTCTGAATAGGCATCTTCCACTTATTTCAAAGGTCATGTGACCGCCCCTTGCTTTTATGAAATTTTGATGATGATGGAAGTGGATGTTGGTTGATAATCAGTGTATTCTAGTGGACATTAATTAGCAATATCTGCTTTATATGAGGTTCAATCATACAATACTGTATTTTGTGTTTGTGAACACCTCTGACCAACCTTGTCATAATGAGGTTAAATTTATGCTGGTTTTATCTAATTTCATCTGTTTCCCAACAAATGAACTAATTTATGGATATTTGATAGATATATGAAGCTCTAATTGATGTTTTAATGACATATTGACCATATCTGTTACTTGAAATTTTATAATTAATTATTTGTTCACACATTTACAGACTTTGGATGAAGAAGGTACATTTACTATGACTGGTCACGGACCTAACAGGTAAGATGATCAAGTTATAAAGATAATGCTACAGCCGATGGAGAACATGTTCTATTCAGTAACTTATTTCACTATGCATGTACATGTACTTATTCCACTGTTGGCTGATTAGGAATCATTCTAAAACATTCTTATTTTCAATTTATTGTCATCGGCAATCAGAGATTCATGAAGGAAATGTTTTTCTTCTTTCATTTGTCTGCCATAAACTAGTGTTATTTAGTGTTCCCATACCAAAACATTAGGGGACCATAGGTTTGATGGGAACTTTTCTTTCATAGCATGTTTTGTGAAACTGCCTCGTACAATTCATCCTAAACACCTTAGTGCTTTGGATTTTGCTATTGTAAAGTAGGGTTGGCGCCAAACATAGGGTCCATCAGGTAACTTTAAACATGACTTTTCTGGGCTTTGTGACTTCCTTATGGCAACGAATGGCCTTAAATATTCACACCTATCCAGTTTGTTAGAGATAAATTAGTGGTTGAAACATAGGTAGCTTGTACTGTTTTAAATATGATTTGATGTCTTTTTCAGATACTTTGACAAATCTCTACAGTTTATCATCTATCAGAATGGACGAGCTGGTGTAAATGCTGAACACTCTTGTGGAGATGCTACAGTTAGTACTGCTTTCTCCTCAATACATTTGTCTATTTGCCAGTAGCAATGTGACCTGAGTTAAGATATCTGTCCTAGAATACACCTTAATGTTTTTTGTCTGTTCTAGTCTAAGCCCAGAATCCACTGATCAGATACTAGGGTGTCTAGACTATATAGGTATTAATACTTAATGTATTAATAAAAATAAAATTGAACAATGTATTGTCTTACATATAACCAAGGTTAGACCGTATTTAACTCTAGTCCAGGGTTTTCAATAATTTGTGTTTAAAATTATGAAGATATTCACTCACTCACTGCTTCTTACATTTCAGTATGCTGCAAGATTGTGGGAGTATGTACTTGCTATGGAATCTTACAATAATGATGGCTCTGTTGACATGGCAACACGTGAACAATTGAAGAAACTGAGCCAGCCTATTAAGTATGTTCTGTTCTCACACTATTTTGTTACTCTTTTGTGGCTGTATCAAGTTTTGGTTTACCATGTTACCATGGTTAAATGTTTGTGTACCTATCAGAATTGCATAAAATATGAACTTTCTTAATCATCCCTTATCTGAATTTATTTTTTAACAAGAAGAGATCCAAACAAATATCTGTGAAAAACATCTGGTGTCATGTTGTTCAATGATAATCAGAAAAGTTAGCAGGTTATTTTAAGCAGGTTTGGATTAGTAATTAACTCTGGAACACCTGTAAAGTCAAGTGTTTCCCATATGTTACTGAATGATTAGTGATGAACAACAACAGAACAAACAAAATTGAATGATATTATGTACCATGTTGATGTTGACATTTAGTTTTCCTCTTTTTCAGGTTGGAATGGGATTTGGACCCATTTGAAAAAGAACTTACAGAATCTCAAGAACATTTCCAGAAACTTGTAAGAAACTTATTATTGTGTTTCCTACATTGAAGTCTAACATTATTGTTATTTCATTAAATAAACATTATGAATTATTTTAGATGTCATTTCAATAAACTTTATGGATTCTTTTAGGCTTCATTTTAATTAATTTTATGGATGTTTTAGGCTTTGTTTTATTTTATTTATGGATTATTTTAGGCTAACGGTTTTGTGTTGAGGACAGCGTTTGCTGAGTATGGTAAAGGTTTCATAAAAAAGAAGAGATTGAGTCCTGATGGATACTTACAGGTAATCTAGATAAAATTCTTATGGTGTCTAGAGATGTTATTCATTATATATATATTTTTTTCATATGCTTATTCTGGTTTATATAAATCCTCTTAATAATTATAGGGATACAATGAATGTGTCACTTGAAATTGACTAAAAATCATTTTTAATGAAAAACAAAATCATTGAATTGCATTCCTTGAATCTTTGTGAACATTGGCCTGCAAACTATTTTGTCTAAGAAAGCAACTTGGGTTTCTGTACCAGATAAGACTGTTCATGATAACATAAATTCTACTCTTACATGTTTGATGTAATTTGAATCACAATTTTTTCTGGTGATTTAATTAATGGTAATCTTGTTACAGGTTCAGACTCACTTGAAGGTTTCCTCACATTTGAGAAAAAATGACATCAAGCTAATTGTTTTTATTACACATACATAGCTAAATCCTGTTAAACTTATATCTGTGCTGTTATTTATTATATCAAAGTTTTGACTTCAACAAAGTCTTAAGAATGAAATTGAAGAATAACCTCTGATACTGTATTCTTAAAATGATATTGAGTAAGAATGATATTTGTATTAATTGTTTTAAATTATTAAATTACCAAAAAGTAGTTTCAAGCGCTGTGATGTGTTATAATAGGTCCCCGTAGATCATGGCTAAAGCAAGATCAATGTGTACATCCAGGTCATGTGATACATGATATACCCTATAGAAGTTATGATAGCTCTGTGTGTTTCTTCACTCTTACTTTGTTTGGCTCCACAAAATAAAGAATACAATAATTTTTTACCGACAATCTTCTTTATCTTATCAGATGGCCATTCAGTTGGCTTACTATAAGCTGACGAGAAAATGTGTGAAAACTTATGAATCTGCATCAACAAGGTAAGTTTTGTCTTATGATTTAAAGAATAGAAAATAGTGAAATGTGCTGTTACAAGATTTGATAAAAAGAATGATGAAATACTGTTGAATCTGTTTTAGCAGCCACTTCTGAATAAAGGCACCGAGTGAATTAAGGCCATTCCTTTAAAAACCGTCATTGATTATTTGGAACAAAATTACATCCAAATGAAGGCCACCTGCCAATTATGTCTTTCCCAAGAATGGCTTTGTACACAGGTTTAGCTGTATTATGCATACCGGTGTACTCAATGAAAGACTCATACTTTACTGATGTTTCATCTGATGGTCAAAACGTGCTTTGACTTCCATGATAAGCAAATTTCCATTGGCTGTATGAATTCTTGACTGTTATAAATTAAAATCAATATTGATGTTCTCTGTTACTTAGTACTTGAGCTGTAATGATCAAATATACCAAAATTGGATTTCCTAAATGCTATCAGAAATCACGTGACTTGACTAATTCTGTTTAGAGTTATTATTTTAATGAAAATGTGAAATTAATTTTTCTCTGTGTGGTCATATTTGTATAGGTTATTTGCTGGTGGTCGTACAGAAACCATTAGACCTGTCACTGAAGCTTCTGTAGCTTGGTGTAAAGCTATGTCCAGTATGAAGACAACCACACGTGATCAGAAAATCCTGCTGTTGAAGAGAGCTATCAATGCTCAGACTAAGGTTAAGAATGAAGCCATTTGTGGTCAAGGTTGGGACCGACACATGTTTGGACTGTATGCCGTCTGCAGAGAACTTGGAATGGAGATGCCTGCTTTGTTCAAGAACAAGGTATAGTGAGAGAAGAGGGTTATTAGTAACTTATTACAATGTTTCTATTGTTAAGGTTATGCTAAGTAGTGGCATAAAAATATTGAATTAGATCATAGGATCATTTGATAATTTGTTGAAAAATTCCTGCTTATTGTTTTGGAGTGTTTTTTTTTCATGTTTAAGTGAATTTGAACTATAATTGATGTTGTGGTTTACAGTACTTTTTTCATTTCTTGTAATATTTGCACAAATTGGTGATGATTATGGTTTAAAGCCATGCTCAACTTACTTGGTCAAATTTCAGAGCATGTTCATGTTAGATGTGCTGAGTACATCACAAACACCAACCAAGTACACTGATATTTGGAAGATGGAATCTTCATGCTTGGGAGGAGGGTTTGGTCCAGTAAATCCTGATGGTTATGGTGTATCATACATCATTGTTGGCGAAGATATTAGTGAGTTATTATAATCATGACTTACGACATTCAAAAATTATATATAGAATATTATTTGTCTAACATATATTGAGTTAAATTAAGTAGAGTATTTTCTAATGAACTGCTAGATTAATTTAAAAGTTTTAGTGATTAAATTTTTTACTAAATTTCGTATCTGCTATTATAAAACAAATTTACAATGCAGTTCTAACTAAGCCATGATAAAAACATGCATTGGTATTGTATTGTATGCGTCTTTATTTGGAATAGCTCTTTTAAGGAAAGAAAATCATGTCCATGGCTTGCATTTTATTCACTGATCTGTAACAGCTAGCAAAAAGTTAAACATTACCTGCTGCTAGAATATAACATGCCTGCTTTAAAAGCAACAGATGGCAAGATTTTTATTTATAAAAAGTGATTTTTAAGCTAAGATAATTTATTCGATGAAATGGCAGCCTTGATATCAAGCTAAAAATGTCATACATATATCAATATTTTGAAATTTTCTTTCAGTCTTGTTCCACGTGAGTTGCAACAAATATTCCACAGAGACGTCTGCTCACAAGTTTGCCGACGCTATTCTCGACTCTCTGAGTGAGATGAAATCTCTTCTCGAGTAAAGATTTAAAACTAGCTGTTTGAAATCTTTAATAGACTGCTTTCTTCCAAATTGTGTGTGTCATAAGCTATTGTGATCTTTGGTAGTGTTCAGACGCTATTTGATAAGTGGGCGATATGCCAAAAAGTTTATTCATCACTTTGGATTCAAGAATTCAGCGACTTACTCTTTCACTACTTGTTGGATACTGTCAAAGTGTTAATGTCGGTTATTTGTTATCATTGTAAAGCCTGAACATACTTTTAACTCTTTATATATCCTGCAATATTGACTATTTTTGTTCAAATTCTTTACTAGAGTTCAATCTTTTACTGCGAATTCATTTTATTATGTAAAATTTTCACTACGTTTTCCTAACATTAATATACTTATCACAACAAAATCACATTTTTTCACTTTTCTTGTTGTCTTTAAAAATATCTTTTAAAAAGTATGCTTTCACTGTTGATTCACAACCAGGCAATGTTGTTGTTGTAGTATATTGCTGTTTGTTCATAAGGTTTATTGTATTTTAATGCCTAGAATCATGGGGATAAAACCAATATTTAACCTGCATTAACATTATATACATACGGAATATGAATTTGCTTATTTTGTTTGGCAGAGGATGTGCTGTGTATGCAAGCAGTTGACAATAAGTGTTAAGTAAGCTTGCTCTTATCTTATTATACAAACATAATGCTCAGAAGAGATTACCTGTCGTTACAATTCAAACAACCTGACATAACTATTTATTACTACCTGACATAATTGTTCATAACAACCCAACTATTCATTACTACCCGGCACAAGTATTTTCATTACTACTTTGCAGAACTATTCATTACTACTTTGCAGAATTATTCATAACTTCCTGACATAGCTCTTCAGATACAATGTTCTTTCATAAAGCTTACCTATTCTTCTTTGATATAATTTTTTGATTTCCAGTGTTTCTAGTATTTATGAATGAAACAACAGAATCAATACAAATATATCGAAGCTATGATCAACTTTTTTAAAAAGTCTTGTTAAAATTTGTTGAAGGTAATATGAATTAAAATGGCAGGTATGCTCTTCTGAACAGCATAGAAAATTATAAATGCTTTTGGTGGTAATGTAAAAGCTGACAAATTTGTATAACTATACATTGTAGCCACTGTTGTTAAAATGTTTCTTTTTTCATTTCAATTCTACTTTAGCTATTTGACTTCTTATATGTACATTTTTATTTCACAAATGTTTTTTTTTTTTTTTTTTTTTCCTAATCATACTTGATCTTTAAGATTATGCTGTACAAGTTTTTTATCTAAATGATTACTGGTTTAAAGTTGATATTCTCTAAGAATAATCCCATGGAATTGAGAATGATGGAGTTTAATATTTTATTGCTTGGAATATGTTTTTTTCTTTATATTTCACCAATTTTTAAGACATACAGTCAGCACCATTTTTATCAAACTTTGTATTTTTATGTCATTTTTTTCACTTTTTATTATTTTATATATGTTGATTTTTATGATCATTATGTAAACTATAAAAAAAAATGAAATTTGAAAAAAAATGGACCAGTTGAACGAGATTTATGGTAATGATGATGTCATTCAGAAAGTGACATGTTGCCATAGTTACAGTGGTCTTGTTAAATATAGATCATTCTCGCTCTGTTTATTACCTGGTATCAATTTTGTAAGATGTCGGGAGTGGATGACCAAATGCAACAAATTATAAACACTTCCTACAACTTTTTTTCTGTGGTAAAATGACAAAATCTTTGTATATTATGTACCAATGTCTGAACGCTGAATGGTTTTATATTTTATACTCACTGTCACTTTCTGTTTGCTTGAGTTTTTATTTAAGTGTAAATGTGTGCATTATCTTATCTTGTAGTAGTTTTAATATTCTTAACTAATATGTGGCATGTCTTAGTTCTCTTAACCCTTTTCCTGAATAATTCTTGTAACAAGTATCTTGTTTAATGTACGTAATTCAGTAATTTCTATATGCCAAACTTGCTTCCATGGTTATCTTAAAGGTCTTCTTTTGAGGTCTACAGAATAATCATAGAATGAATTGTTTAGAAGGTGACTTTTGTTCACTTGGTGGGATCAAATATCCTGGGCACATAGTGATTTTGAAACTTGCTTACTCATAGAACATTATGCGCATGTACAATTTATGTATTGTAAGTCATCATGTTGTGTTGTCTTTTTTAATGGCTCTTAATTTATTATTTCTCACATTTTAATGGCCCTTAAATAATTATTTTTGTCTTAGATATTAATGAATTATTTCTCGCATTTATTGGCCCTTAAAAAATATTTTATCACATTTTAATGGCTGTTAACAAATACATGTAGTCTGTAAACTTTAATGTCTGTTACAGTCTTCTTTTGTTATTGATAACTGTTAGGTACCTAGTTATTTTGTCACACTGTATTTTTATAGCTATTAAAAATGAAATATGTATGGTAATTCTTTCTTCAAAATGGCAGTAAAAGAATGCGAAGTTGACTGATTTGTTATTCTATGTTAAGATTGATTTTAGTGTTCCAATAAGCAATTCTTGTTCTACCCTATGTTTTAAAACTATGCATATATACAATGTATATGGTATTATGAAAAGAAAGGCGTAAACATATGACATTTTTAGTCATGCTGAAATTCTTTTATATATGTTAAGAGTTTGTTGATAGAATTTGTTGAAGTAATTCTTTTTAACCTGTTTGATTTTGGGGTTTTTTGCTGTCATTTTTAAAGTCAGTTTGTAATTGTAAATAATGTGTGGATACTTGATATCATAGCTAGATCATATCTTATAAGTAAGGTAATTGGTTCATAATTAGGTAACTATTAGATAACACTAACTTTATTAGTATTGCTTCTACTTTTCTTGTTTTATATGATTATGTTATTGGATTATGAAATCTTGGCATGTAGTATTACACTGTCTGTACTGCTTGTATATTAATGTATTCATTCATTATTGTGTATATGTTTAGTTGTAGACATCTTGCATGATGCACTACATGTATAGTATACTTGTACTTTGCTTTTTGTATTTATTGATGATTCACTCTCATGTTAATTTTTCACTTTGTATTTTCTTTTTCAAAGTAAAAAAGTTTTCATTGTGTTTGCGAGTCTTTTGTTTTTGTCTGATCCTCTTACAATGAGCTTGACATAGTTGCCATATTAGTTTATCTATCATATGTACATGGTTTATAAAACATTATGACAGAAGAAAAGGATTGGATTAGAAAGAAAACAAGCTTGGAAAGCTTGTATTAATTCCTTGTTAATTTTTGTCTGGCCCTCTTGAATGCGATTGACACAGTTGCCATGATGACAGATTGGTGTATGTCCTTGTGTCTGGCTGGATGATTTTTGTCTGGACCAAAACTCTGTCGTGTTCAGGGATTTTAAAACTACTTGTCACAAATATTGTACACTGGAACCGTATGGGTAGAGTGATGGTGAAAGAAACTAGCGCCTTCATCTAGTCGAATGGTTATGGTATCTAGGTAGTAATCTCTAGCCTCTTACTGCTGTATGAATCCCACATGTATCCAGACAAATTTCACATGTGAAGTAGATCTACAGTTAGCTTATTGAAGGCTTGTGGTTCTAGCCAGGTGTACACTGGGGGTTCTTCCTTCACTGGAAAAGCTGGAAATGTTGCCCAATGATCTTGGATGATGATGTGATTTTAAATCCCAGACAAGGTATTTAGTGGGCCTGACTTACTACCTTTATGTCCAGAATTATGCCCTATACAAACTGTATATAACTAGGAACGTTAAAACTGAATAAAAAATTTAACTATGAGCTAAATATTTAATAATATTTTAACTTGATTTCATATGTTAGATTACATACAATGTACATGTTAACAAGTATAATTTTTTGCATGCAGTAAGTTTAAATTGTGCCATTTTTAGCCACAATTATCAAAATGGAGGTTACAATAGAGATAAATTATTTAGTACTAGCTTCCTGAAAAAACTTCAAATCTTAAACAATCCTTAAATTGATAATTGTAATGTACGACTTTCTTACATGTTAACTATTCATTATTGGCCTGAATTTACTCCTCCAAGTAGTCTTAGTGATAATTGACAATATGGTAATCTTTCTAACAACATTCATAATTATTAAACTGTTATGAATTCATTTGTCGTGGTTTAAAAAAAATTACATAAGTCAAAATTGTCAATTATCCATAATGACTGAAAGAAACTCACTTCATATAGTAAAGTTTGTCAGAGATAATTTTCACTCATATTATGCAATTAAAAAGTTCACCAATCAGTAAACAGATTCCTTCCACGTTAAATATGTTTAAAATCACTTGAAAAAATCTCCATGTGACACCAGGTCTTGAGGTTATAAAACTTGAGAATGATCTTAAAGCACAAATCTCAATCTTATTCTCAAAGTATGTCTGTTGTACAGATATCACTGTAAGTCGTTTCAGTAAACATTCAGATTAATTATGGTTACTCAATTACAACACTTCCTAACAAAACTAATGAGATTATCATTGTTTAACCATAATAAACCTAGAATCACAAAAATACCAAATTTGATTTTGGAGCTTGGAGACTGATCTTAAGTTTATATCAGTTAAACGTTTTAACACAGAGATTTCCGTATATCACAGTCTTTGTTACACAAACCATTCACCAAATAACAACACTTCTCTGAATATCAAAGTTAATGATGTATGACCCATCATGAGTACAACTCACATATATATATAAAACTCTTTGATAAAAAAATTTAAAAACCGGAAGATTATAAGCCTTTCTTCAATCAGGTTCTTCAGTCACTCAGGAATCTGAGTCATCCTTGTCTGCATAAAACACTTTTAAATGATCCGGAGCTCTTTTTTCAAACTCTGAGTATGAACCCTGAAAGCAATGTAAAGTACATTGAGTGGTAAGTCTGTCATAAATACATTCATCTGGTATCAACCTGCAGTGACCCTATACAGAAGAATGATACAAGCAATGTGTAACTAATTATTAAAATTTCAGCACCAACTATTTCTGTTTATTCGGAATACATGTAGTTATAAAAACAAGAGCCATGTTGACATGGTCATTCCCGCCAAATGTGTTTGTTTGTAATAGGACTAGAGAGAATTATGGTTTTTGATCAATGCATAACTCCTAGTCAATCCCATGTAAAATTTTGCTGTTACTCTCTAGACATAAAAAATAAATACATGTGTAGGGAGATATTTCTAAAATGGAACCAGACAGAGTTATTGTTCTAGATCACTTCACTTTTCTTAGATGTCATTGCTTATATTTTAAGTCAATAACTATTATGGATTTGGAGTTCTGCTGTGAACAAAAATATTTTGGAATTAAATAAAGGGAGACAATTACAATCTACAAAACTGGACTATATGGAGTTATAGTTCTTGGTCACTGCACTTCTAGATGCGATCTACTTTCAAAACTTGTATACTTTTGGTTCAGGCCTAAATTAAAAATATGTTTGTTTGCCTTTTACTGACCCTGAATTTTAGAGGAGATTTGGTAGGAAAAATATTTTATTTCTGAATTTGACCTTTACCTAGCATGAAATTACACTTCTATCTAGAAGCATTCTATAGTAGCCACTTTATGTATTCTGCTATCATACAACCATTTATCGTGTGCTTTAATCAACCATAAACATGTACTCTGTGCCTTAAAACACATTATTGTTGTCATTCATTTCTTCAAATGATACCAATTTTAAATGTTTATCTAAAGCACTGAGTACTTGTACATTTCCCCAAGTGTAAAAATAAAGTTCTCCCAGATTTTGCAATAAAATGTTTTTAGTCGGCATGATTTTTTTGGGTCGGTCGGTATAGGGCAAACAAACTTAATTTCAATTTAAGCCTTATGCTCTGGACAAAAAATATATCGCATAATTACAAAACTGGATTATATAGAGTTATAGTTCTTGTTCACTGCACTTCTCCTAGTTGCCACCTATTCATACTTCAAGTTTCAAGTCAATATCTTAAAAGTTTTCAAGTTATGCTGCGGACAAAAATTTGGGATGGACAGACAGACGGACAGACTGCTACTATTACCATATCACCCACTGCCTTTTCCACATGGGATAACAAGTAGGTACTGTTTTTCAACTGAACAACAACATACTACATATGAAGTATTGTATATACATGTTATATTATAATATAGTAGTAGTCAGAAATTGAGAATAATGCAAAAGAGAGAAGGGTTGTATAGAGGGTATAGTATATACCCTATTAGAAACACAAGGAGGATTGTTCAATAAATCACATACCACATATAAAGGAACATCATCTTTCCCCATAATATGTGCAGCAGCAATAACACCAGTAGCAGTCAGACCTCTCAAACAGGAGGCAACTATCGGTTGATTTAAGTCTATATCAGCTTCATTAAACACTACAAGAAAATCTAGACATGAGCAAACAACAATAAATACTCCAGGCTAGGTGGTGGAGTGGTTCAGGTCTCTGACTAGTAATCACAAACTCCACACTGCTGTGAGTTCAAATCCCAACCAGGAGCTAGTATCACACATGAGGAAGATGTTCTGATGGAATGTCAGTGGTTCTACCCAGGTGTATAAAATCACCAAATGACGGTGACCCTGGCTATTGGCTAGACATTAAAACTGTGTAAATAGCCCATTCAGTTCAGAAAATAGTCTCATACTAGTATTATAATATACAAGTATTCAGTGAAACTTTTAATTGAGATACAACAATGACATATTGCTATGTTTAATCATTGACCTATTGAGCTATAACATAAATTATTTACAATTTATTCAGATCTTTTTATAATTAATGTTTGAGTAGATAAAAATATGTTTAACACTATAATCTTGCTTCAGAGATAACAAAATTAGTATCAATGAGACAAACAACAAATAACCATATAATCTGAACAGTTTATGTCTGAAATGACTCAATATTTAATAAAAAACAACATTTAAAAAGTACTTTTCCAAATCAAATCAATTAAATGATAAGCACATCCTAAGCATACAAAATCTTCAAATCAAAATTAATTCAAAATGAAATACAGTAAAATGCAGCTACAGTGGACTTGGATATTGTGAAGGTTCAAATAAAGTGGATGTTTAAAGTTATTGCCCCTGCTCATAAGCTATTCCTAGTTTCTTGCTATGCATATAGTAAAATATGGACACAATGAACTGATGACTTGGGTCCCTAAGTATTCACTTTAACCATGTTATACAACATAGGTAACACTTACTATTCTTCAATTCTTCTTTAGATTTTAACGTCCCATCTGTATTAAACATTCCTGGAAAACTGTAATGTTTAACTCCACGAATAACGCCACCTGGAAAAGTAATGTTCAAAAATACATAAAAATCCTCAAAAAAAAAATCAATATTCAAACAAGATTAAATATTTGCAACAGAAAAGCTCTTACAGACCATGTGTGCTAGAATTTGAAAGCTGAAAGCATGTATTATGCACTTAATATCACATAACCAGTTTTTCTGGATTCTGTACCTGTAATAACATTTTTCTCAAAAAGAAAATGTCAACTTTGCTTCATGGATGATCAGCTATGAATGTTGAATAGCTTTAACAGAAACTGAGAATATGTGCCACGCCCACAAGACAGAATAAGACAAGGTAAAAGGAACTTAACAGAATAGAACTGAACAAGACAAAATGGAACAAAACAGAACGTTTTACCAATCTTATGTTACATACAGATATAACTGAAGACATCAGTGCATGCACAATCAAAAGAAATACATGTGTAACTTAACACATAGCAAAATGGAGTAAAATAAAATAGGCACATCTGGGTTGCTAATTGTGAATGATGAACAAAAATAAGTGTTTACAAACTTACTTTTTGCAACATTCTCTGCAGGTCTAGCATCAATTAGCTGAGCACTTTTAGTTGTTAGAATATCTATCACATCATTGTAATCTCTTACATAATTCTTGTTAAACTTAGCCACAAAATCTCCATCCTGAATGTATTAAACAGTTTCAAGTATAAATGTGTTGTCCATACTCATTATACAAGATTTTTAGTAAATCAATTAAATACAGTCAAATCAATGAAAAGTGGTCATCAAAGATAAAGTAAAAATGTGGCCATTGTACACAGGTGACCTTAATTCAGAGGTAATTTTGTCAATCATACCAATAAATTGTGTACAGTTAAAACAAAGGCCACTTTGGGAAATACATAATATGGCCTTAATTGACAGGTGACCATACTTAGAAGGTCAATTAGTTCTAAATAATCATTAACTGTTCTTAAAAGATTGTCCTTCATTTACAGGGTGGCCTTTATTTGGAGATGGGTGCTAACACAGGTTTGACTGTACTACAAATGTCTGTTTAATCACATGGCAGACTTCTTCCAAAGGTGGCTGTTAATTCAGGTTTGACTTTAACTATGAACTATGAAATATTGACATTCTCAATTAAGTTAAGGAATATGCATACATGTACAGCACAAAGCAGCAAGTATTTGAGTTGTGATGGGATTATTTATCAGAAGTACCAGAAAGCAATTACAAAACATCAGCCCAAAATATGAGGCATCCTAGTCAAGTAAGAACCATAACAGGATCTGACTACGCAAAAATTAAAAATCTAAAGAAGATAAAAAGTAAGAAAATGAAACAAAAAACGTACAGTCAAATCTGTGTTAATGACCACTTCCGAATAAAGGTCACGCTGTTAGTAAAGGTCATTCTTTTAAAAACTGTAAAACAAAATGACCTTCAAATAAAGGCCACTGTCAACAAAGGCCTCATTATGTCTTTCCAAAGGGTGGCAATTGTTCACAAGTTTGTCTGTACAAACAATTACACAAAGAGTGTTCGAAGAGAAAGTGAAACCCAACTTTATCCAATAAATAAATTACCTCAACATCTGGTTCATCGATAGTGACCTCATAACCATCTTCTAACCATTTCCTTAGTCCACCATCTAATACAGATACATTCATGTGTCCAAATGCCTAAGGATAAAAAACAATCAAAATGTAAGGGCAAACATTGTAAACCATAATTATGTCGAGTTAATGGGCAGAACTGCATCTGCATGGGGGAACTGACATACTTTGAATCTTACAGTGCTAAGTAAAAATGCAATAAAAAATGCAATAAATACATTTATGTCTTAATATAAATGATGATCCCATTTTGACACCAACAATAGTAGAAATAACTGGCTTATAATACACATGTTCAACAAGGGGTGGAATTACCAGTATTTAGTAGTAAGCAATTTTGATATCACATAATATTTAAATGTTAAATTCCAATCCTAAGAAAGCATGTATGTACATTGAAACTTTCATGTATTACAGTTATTCCTCACTTAATGGACATATTTGGACATTTTTGTGCTGAAGACAGCCTAATAACATGACAGTGCTCTATATAAACTGATTTAAAAATCATTTGTCATAGACAATGCCATCATTCAGTTAAACTTTCCATACATACATACCCTGAAAAGCCACCATGTTTTGTAAGCAGACAAAGGCCCAAACCTATCGTAGGCAACAACATGTGTATCAGACCAGACTCCCAATGATTGTACATAGTCTGTGAAGCAATTCTCATCTGGTAAATTTACAAGAATCTCTGGGGTACTCTTCACACATTGAAACAAATTGAAATGTAATGATTGTGGAATATGGCCCCTGTAATACATCATAGAATAAAAACATGATAGAACATTCAATTTAGACATACATGTAATGTCAGACAAAGGTTACGTCATTTAAAAAGACTCAGAGAATGTATGATTTGATAATGAGGATTTTATCATTAATACACTTTTAAGCACCTAAAACTAGGATGGTGATAAGATTTATCAACCTTGTTTAGAAGTATCACTTATTAAAATCACACAAATGGTTGTTTGGCAAATGCATTATATGATTCATACAATTGATCAACCATCAAATCAACCGATCAATCAATCAATCAATCAACAGATCAATCAATCAATCAACAGATCAATCAATCAATCAACAGATCAATCAATCAATCAACAGATCAATCAATCAATCAACAGATCAATCAATCAATCGACAGATCAATCAATCAATTAACAGATCAATCAACAGATCAATCAATCAACAGATCAATCAACAGATCAATCAACAGATCAATCAACAGATCAATCAATCAACAGATCAATCAATCAATCAATCAATCAACAGATCAATCAATCAACAGATCAATCAATCAACAGATCAATCAATCAACAGCAATTGATCGATCAAATCAATCAATCAATCAATCAATCAATCAATCGATTGATCAAATCGAATCAAATCGACTGACCTGACCCGACCGGCCGACCGACCAATCAATCAATCAAAAAAGTTATATTTTACTTACTGTTTGTAACATTCAGTGTACATATCAGCAGTTCTGTCAGTAACAAATGATGTATCTAATACTCGTAACTTTTTAGACACCTGTTTCTGAACATTAGTACTTATCTGTTCCCTTAACCAGTTAGTAGACACAATTGTCCTTACTTTAGATAGTGCCATTATCTGAAATATTGAATCTAGAAATTAAAAAAAAACAATAAAAAGTAGGTAGGCCGCATACATTTTATTTCAAATTTTTTGTGTCAGTGATCTAGTAAGAATCATTCATAAAATACCAAGAAGCAACAACTAAGGAGATTTCAGACAACAGGAGGAAATTCTTATACAATACATTTTATCATAAATTCAGCTATCAGCTTATGAGATGGGCTTATTACTAAAGTATAAGAAGTTCAACGTCTTCTAGACAGAACAATGATGGAATTAATGTTAATTTTTTGGTAATATGTTTGGTATACAAGCTAGTCCTTCATACAGAAGAAAAAGGAAACCAACTGTCAAATTATGAAGTACATTGTGTTTGGGGATGATCCATACTTCTAGAGTACAGATGATATGGTTATATAAAATAGACAAGAAAAGTATTGTGACTTACCTGTATCCTATTTTTGTAAGTCAGGAAACTAGATACACAACTATTTTTTGTCTGGCCTAAAGATGTAGATACACTAAAAAGTAAAAATCAATTATCTTGTCTGTATCTTTTGCCAGTTACAGTTGTACTTAATGTTTCTTGTGGTTGCTTTCAGTAAGATCAGGGACTCTACTGTAAATGTAATGTCGGCCGGGTACCTTATAAGATTCACGTGTACTTTCACTTTGCAGGTAAAATGGTTATTTTAAAACCGATCGCTATCAGCGACTGGGGCTAAGTATTGACGGACAGCAGGTTTAAACGCCATAAACAAGCGTTTATTTGTCATTTTATGTACATATATACACTGTGTGTTCTGTACATAACCTAATTTATAACATCGTCAGGCGTCACCTCTCTGATTTATAATGTCAGAAAAAAGACTCAACAGCTTAAGTTGCTAATTGCATTCGCTGCATTTATAAAAAAAGTACTAATAAGAAGACGGAGAATTTATCAATTATAATAATATGCGTTCATGACAAGTGGTCTTAACCGTTTTATAATGAGGAATAGCTTAACATTGACATGTACCTTTAACACCAATCGTCCTCATGTATCGAAAAAGGGAGGTAACTGTAATTATATTACTGTAATAATCACCATCGCTGCTGTACAAAATCAAAGCACTGGAAGAACCTTTTTAAGGTCAGACCAACATCTTGGCTTATTATGGCTTATCCCGAACCTATATGAAAGAAATTTTGTCTCTCAGGATTCTGCACATTCATATAAGACAAGGTCAAGTATCTTGAATAAGTTACCTCCTGGCATAGCTCATACCATCAGGCTGACGCTTTCAAATCTGCTGTCAGAAATTATCAGCCAGATTTACTGTCTTGATTCTTACATTATTATATTGATTTAATGGTCAGTTTATTATTTATAATGAGTATTTTTGTTTGTTTGTCTTGTTATCTATGTATGTAAATATGTTTGTTACTATGTATATGACTATGTACTTTGCACACGTCTTTGAATAATAAAATATGTGATAAAAATGCCTCGCTACTTCATGTCAATTAATACAGAGGTTCACAATGGAAATAAGAGTTCGTTTTTGTGTCATCCTCGGTTTTGATGTACACGTCATGGACCTTATTTCACGTGTGTGATTTTCATACTTTCTACCATGTTTTATATCCATGTAGGCCTACATGTGTATCTTTGTCAAAAATAAATAAATCTTTAAAATTTAAAAATATGTATCAAATACATTAAATCTGTTTGAACGTACAATTAAATGAAACTGACCTCTTTTGAACATATGGCACACAACTAAATAAGTTATATACATGTTTATAAAGTAAATATACGAATGAATAAAAGTGAACAGTATTATTTTGCATTCGATTTTCAATGATTGTAACGAGGGTCGATCAATCAGTAGATTCAAACGGAATGTATTTCCGAGTGTATCATTATATGATTTCTTCTAAAGCCCACTCATTGATAATCTTTCTCTGTCAAAATAACTAAATAAACAACAATAGCAATTTTAATCGTTTATTTTCATTGGAATTTTTTCATGACAAAATACATTGTGTACATACAAAACAATGAATCTCGTCACTATAGCTGCTTTTGTGTATAAAATTGTGATCAGTGAATTTTTATAAAAAAAAAAAATATATATATAAACATACATGCAGCACATGTATTAAGTATATTATATGCCATACAATAGCACACATCAATTACTTGCTTGTCGTCACAAACATGTTTTTATTAGCCGAATACTGCAAGGGTTTATTTGCACTTGAAACATATTATAATTGGATTTACTATATATTAATAATCAAGAAAAGCATGTGTATTTTCATTGTTGCTTGCACTCTTACATGTATACATAACAGCAATCGAATGCTAATTCTTGCAACTGTTTTCACTGCTATTTAGTTGTACATATATAAACAGACGAGACTACAACACTAGATCAACTAGACAAACTCATTAAGCTCATGAAATATTTATATATGATGCAATGTGCGCCCACGGGTTCTTATTATAAAGCAAGTTAATTCAATGTATGATTTAGTAGTAGAATGCTTCTGAAAACTCAAATCCAATATCTGCCCTGCAATATTGTCCCCTTATGTGCGAAAGATGTTGGTTGCTCTTATGACACAACTCCAGGAATGTGCGCCTTTTATCATAAACAACCAGATTTATAATAAAATACAACTATGATAACATTTTTTGACTAGGAACTGCTCAACATTGTGTCTTTTAGAAAGAATGTGGGTCAATCATTTTGCCGTTTGACGATACGCTGTTTATAATCATCAGGTGCTCGCTGTCTCCATTCTGTCCATGAACCCTGAAATAAAGATTTCCTACATTGCATTGTCTATTGCACTTACAATTTATACCATATATGTTTGATAAATTAAAAACTTTTTTAAAATAATGGGTTCAACCAATATTAGACAACATTGCATTGTTTTAACTTGAAAAAAACTTGCTCAAGAACTCAGAACATTCCTTGAGCTACATCATGTTCGTATTATTACAAATGAACATTTTGTGACAGAGGTACTCATACAATCAGAGTTACATTGGTATTATACACTACATGACAGAGATGTTCACTGTGATACAGTTGTATTATACACTACATGACAGAGATGTTCACTGTGATACAGTTGTATTATACACTACATGACAGAGATGTTCACTGTGATACAGTTGTATTATACACTACATGACAGAGATGTTCACTGTGATACAGTTGTATTATACACTACATGACAGAGATGTTCACTGTGATACAGTTGTATTATACACTACATGACAGAGATATTCACTGTGATACAGTTGTATTATACACTACATGACAGAGATGTTCACTGTGATACAGTTGTATTATACACTACATGACAGAGATGTTCACTGTGATACAGTTGTATTATACACTACATGACAGAGATATTCACTGTGATACAGTTGTATTATACACTACATGACAGAGATGTTCACTGTGATACAGTTGTATTATACACTACATGACAGAGATGTTCACTGTGATACAGTTGTATTATACACTACATGACAGAGATGTTCACTGTGATACAGTTGTATTATACACTACATGACAGAGATGTTCACTGTGATACAGTTGTATTATACACTACATGACAGAGATGTTCACTGTGATACAGTTGTATTATACACTACATGACAGAGATGTTCACTGTGATACAGTTGTATTATACACTACATGACAGAGATGTTCACTGTGATACAGTTGTATTATACACTACATGACAGAGATGTTCACTGTGATACAGTTGTATTATACACTACATGACAGAGATGTTCACTGTGATATAGGAAAGGGCAGAAGCACTGGAAAATACATCGTGTATAGAATCTGGCATGATATGTCACGAGGTCATTCGGGGGGGGGGCGCACCTAAAAGTCCCCAACTATAGATAGAAATGAAATATATGGTCCCACACACCCCCCGGCTACCTACATTCTTACTGAGGATAAAGTTCAATATGAACTAAAATCTTACATAATACACAGGAATGTCTTTCCCTAAGATATGTGCAGCTCCAGCCACACCACAAGCTGTCAGACCAGTCAGACATGAGGCAACCATTGGTTTATTCAGATCAACACCTGCTTCTTCAAACACTGAAATACAATGTTCGATTTATTTTAATAAATTGTACAAATTGTAGGACATACTGCAGAGCTTTGCATCCAAGAATATTGTATTCTTCAAACACTGAAATACAATGTTCGATTTATTTTAATAAATTGTACAAATTGTAGGACATACTGCAGAGCTTTGCATCCAAGAATAGTGTATCCCTTTAATTAACATCAACTGATGTCACAAAAGCATACCATCGTAAAATGACATAAAGGACATATGAAGTAAAATAAAAAGGGTCAATTGAGACAAGGGTAACACATACATTTATGATGTTCAGTACACTAGCAACAAAAAATCCATCCCCATTTTTCCTTCAATGGAATAAGTACATACGAGTTGATGTTTTGTCTCTACATATTCGTATTGTCTTGTGATTATTTTGCTAGTTAGAAATAGTAATGTTTATTTTTAGTTTCAACCTAAAAAGTGTATGAACTTACTTGATTTGAGCTCAGACTCTGACTTAACAGTTCCATCTTCATTAAAAAGTAGATCAAAAGAAACATGTTTACATTTAGGTATCACTCCGCCGCCGACTTCCTCTGAAAAGGAAAGCAATAAGTAAGAAAAAATATTTTAGTATTGACCTGAACAATGTACAAAATTAAAGAAATAGAGATCATAGGTTCTGGGGATTTTATAACCTTCCTAGAATGATAAGATAATTTGTAAGTGCACGGTCCAATCTTATAGATCTTGAGATTTATCAGCCAGGTTCAATGAAACGATCAAAGACCTATACATACATACATACATGTATATGTCTTTGAAACGATCTTATAGTTTCATGTGTACAAAATTCTCAAGCTTATAATAGAAATATCATGCATATACATTTATATTTTTTTCTTATACATGTATATATATGCAGTTTTATGTGTAAAATATTATTAATCCAAATATCAACATCCACAAAAAGATAAGACGATACTGATGAAAGCGTCAATATAACTGAATGCAATTTATGAATAACTTCCAATGCTTTGATTTATTTAACTTGCCATCAGTCACAGATCTTGAATCTTGAGATCTGGCATCAAGAACCTGCTCTCGTTCAGATGTTACGTTGTTCATCATTTGTTCGTAGCTCCGTAATAAAGTGGAATCCATTTTGAGTTTATAAGTTGAGCGCTGTAATGTAATACAAAGGATGTGTATAGATTTGGTTACATTTATTAACTTATGTGTCCAATTTTCTCGTGTCCAAACATTCGTGTTAGTAGATCATTATACTTACATGTATATACATTTGCATATGTATTATCGGGCCAAATTTGAACAATTCAAATTGCTGAAAGTTCCTTTGACGTACATGACATGTATATAATTATAGTGTAATACACAAATATTTCCGTGTTCACTGTCGCAGTTCTGATTTGACCATCTCTTATTTGAAAACCTCCCTCATGTCAAAGAAGCTGTCAGTCTCGAATGTTCGTTCCGTCTTTTATTGTGGACATACATAATTATCTAATTAACAATATTATATTCAGCTTAAATGAATATTATGCTTGCCCAAAGAAAACTGATCGATTTTCAACAGTTTCTGAAAGTACATTTGTAAGAGGAAATTTTTGAAAAGCCACATTCTTGGTTGTGGCTGGGATCAACATAAACATTGGCCCCAGGTTGTGGTATACCTAAAGTCCTATACTATCTTTTTGATACTTGACGGAGAATATCATTCGAATTAGTACAGAACACTCTTTAGGTTACCTAACTTCAAACCATTGTTGAGTTTACTTACCTCCACACTTGGTAATTCTGTTGTGACTTCGTGGCCATCAGCAACCCACTTTTTGTAACCACCATCGAGTATTGAAACATTCGGATGACCAAACAACTAAAAGAAATGATAGTACATGTATGTTACAGTTTAACACACAGGTTGTGAAACTAAAGTTGTTATACTTATACGAAGATAATGCAACATGTACATTTATCATCTCGACCATATGCACTCGATTCCGTGATTTTTATACGTTTACAGACGTTATTTTTCAATTTCACCCATCAAACAACGCAAATCTGTCGAAAGAAAAATCTTCATTTTTTCCCTTATTGAGTGTATAAAATACTCCAAGGTAGTACTCCCGGCTTTCATTGTAAAAGCTGTCAAAACGTTTAAAGTTGGGGAACACTACAACGAAAGCAAGGTTCCCGGAAAGCACGTGCAGATTAGAAGGGAAGCCGGGACCCACGCTTATTTTCGTCACTACCGTCAATCGAAAAGATGGCGAGTTCACTACCTTGGAGTATTTTATACACTCAATAAGGGAAAAATTGAAGATTTTTCTTTCGACAAATTTGCGTTGTTTGATGGGTGAAATTGAAAAATAACGTCTGTAAACGTATAAAAATCACGAAATCGAGTGCCTATGATCTCGACGTGGGCGGTGTTACATTCTAATAAACAGCATTTGAATCAACAGCTAGCCTCTGAATGAAACATTCTTCTGCATACGAAGAAATAATAAAACAATTTCATGCATTAAGATTATAATATATCCACGAATTCGCAGTCGTATCCATTCTTATTATTTCTTTCGCCCAGTAATACAGCTCAACACATAAATAATTGCCCTACGCGAAGTCTATAAGCTTTGGAGGCATTAATTGCCTAATCTTGCAAATGATTGACTGCTGTTTGGGTAAAAAGATTGGTCAATATCTTATTAGCATAGCTGTATAATTGGTTCGAAAACTGTATCATTTGATTGATATATATATATTGTTATCCGAAAAGTAAATAAATTTAAGCAATTGCATGGCGTATTCAAAAATAAGCGGGAAGCAATTTCGTCACAATACATCTATATCGTCTTAAATTCGAACGCGTATCTGCACGCCCCATAAAATTTTAATAAATCCACTGAGAACTTATCACTGCCCATATGGGCATAAACATTCATGTATGTGTACAAACACGATATAAGAATGATTTGATGGTTTAGACAAAGACAGATAATTTAACTATTTACCCTGAAGAGCCACCAGGTTCTATAGGCAGAAGATGGTCCACCACGGTCATAGGCAACAACGTGTGTGTCCGGGCATACACCTAAACGCTGCACATAGTCTTCAAAACATTTTGTTTCCGGTAAATTACGAGGTATCTCCTGTGTACTCTCCACACAGTGGTGAAGATCGAAGAACAGTGACTGGGGTATATGGTTCCTGAAAGATCGGTGAAATGTGCACCCGTGTGAGTCATGATGAAGTGACAATTGTGAAAGTTAGAATTTTTTTACATAACATATATATATACTATCATACCACCAAATCAGTCAGCAGTGATTCTTTTTATTATTCATAGAAAAGCTTTAGGAAATGCTAACAGTTAAGTTTATCATTAAATGTAACAATTATACTGGATGAACGATCAGCGAGTAATAACGAAGGGGAGATATGAACATGTACATGTATATAGAAAATCCATAAAACATGATGAAGTTCTAAGAGCGGGCAACTTCATCATACGCTCAGTGATCGTCTGATGACGTTCCTTTACGAAAATGGCGTATACATGTGAAACAAAGCGACATTCAAAATATATAATGCGTACTGCAGGTAGGAGTCTGTGTAAGAATCGACTTCCTTATCCTTTGAAAACGATGTATCCAGGATACGCAATCCCTTTGTGGCTTGTTTCCAGTTGGTACCAATTTGTTCACGAAGCCAGTTTGTAGAAACAACAGTTCTTATACGAGAAATCGTCATAGTTGTATCAAGGTGCTGTGCCGGAAAAAACAACAACAACACTAATTCACTGAAATTCAAGTTAGAAGTTTCCTATTCAGTGAATAAGAATCTCATAAAAGCTATTTATTGTCAGGAATAAATACTTTACTCAGGTAATTATAAATATTTTTTTCGCAGCTATTTTAATAGGAAAATAACGAAAATTTAAAGTGAATCATTTTGAGTAGCCATTGAACTAAGCAGTACCGTAATTGTCATTCAATTCTAACAACCATCTTATTTATCTTATCCATTTAGTAAATTGATGGTCGATCAAATAAATTTTCATTTCCTACCGTGCTGAATGCCATCATAATTATTTCAGATAACGTCATCAAAATAACGTAAAACATTTTGGCGGAGTTTCAACGTTATTGAAATATTGTAATTATGATTATAACATTTAGTTGAAATTATGGAAGATTCAGTAAAAAGTTGTATGCGCCGATAGTGTACGTGTTACCATGTACGAATATATATATATGTCTGTCATCATTATAAATTGATATAATACAATTGGATGAAGCCGAGTCTAAAAACAAATTGGACAAAATATGGTAGGCCTACAAGAAGAAATTTTTAACTCCAAATCTCGTACATAGAGACGATAGTTTTATTAACAGTGAGGTTTTATTGTACTACCAAATTTAGACTTAATTCTGATAAAAATACAATGTAGTTTTAAGACAATAATCTTTACACTAAATACGTCGTGATAAGTAACCAAAACATGTTTTTTAATAATTAGATAACTGCATGGCTATTCACAAAGTGTAATAAAACAAAGCGAAAACATATAATACTAGAATGAAATATTTATGAAGAATTTTAATTTCAGATCGTTGAGTGACATTAAGTTCATAGAAGTTTCAATGTAAGCAATAATTTAAGCTGTACCTCGTAAATATTTAAATGTTAAATCTCTCGTCCGGGAATGTCTCATCAAATCCTCATTTTACACTCAAGAACTGCAGTATCTAAGCACGAAGAATGTATACTTAAGTAAACACTTAAGGCGCTAATTACCGCCTCTCATTTCTGAGATGTTAAGGAACGAATTGCTCTATTTCCGTTTTAATCGCCCAAATTAAATATATTCTTGATAAAAATGCCATGATTAAATAACTGTTCAGTCTCTTTCATAAAACTAGTTTCAACAATCTACGCCACAATACAAGCTTGGCAATGAATAACAGCATACTATTGTTGTTTTCAAGGACTTGATACTCAAGGTTGAATATAATTCACAAAATATTCTAATAGTATGCATATTACCAATCCGGTATAACAACCAGTTACAGGAGTAAGTTTTTTTTATTTACCACTATCTGTACATTAAACGGTCGTTATACCATAGGTCTTTGGTTAAACGTAATTATTATTGATTTTAAAAACTACATTTAGTACACATGTATATACAATATATGTACATGTGGTATATTGGGCATTGAACATATCGCCGTGTACAATCTGTTTTAATTTATTTTATGAGTTCGCCTCAGTTAAATATGTTTATTCACCCGGCTCAGTAAACACACAAACAACTTACAAAGTATAGCGATATAATCTTTTACAGCTTACCACACAACACATCCAGCATCATATAATTCTTGAAAATAATAAAAACGTAAATATGATGAATATAATTAATTATGTAAATCTATAAATCCTACATAGAATGAATAAGTTTACCCACCTTGCTTGGTCACGTATTCCGTATGAAATAAGCACAGCTCGTTAACACACAAACAACAACATAAGAATGTGATTCAAAAACCGTCTGCGCTATATATATAATACTAATACGAACGTGACTGTAAGAGGTTTTTATAAAATTGAGTTGTCTCCCCTGGCATGGACAAATGACGAAATAGACTATTATTCTTGCAAATTGCTGCTTAATGTGGACAACATATTGATTTTACATATACTTAAATGTGTATTTCAAAATATGAGAATCAGCACTTCATCTTATCATACTTATTTTACAGGAAGTTGTTTTTCGACTTCGAGCAAATTGTAAATAGTATGAACAGAGACGTATAATACAATTATTATTGTACGTCTCTGGTATGAACTACAGTGAGTTTATGATTTATGAGAATTTTGGTCAGTGTCAAGTACATCTTGAAGGGAAGACACTCGTCTCTTTTCATGTTATCCAAGGTATCATCATTTTCAATGCTTATTAGGTAACAGATAGCTTCATTTGCAATACTGTTTTTACTACAGTCACATTTAAACGTGCATGTATTGATTATGGAATTACTGAAGATTTTCAGTAAATTAATGTTAGTTTGTGCAGACTGCTCTCTCCATTTCTGAAGAGTATTGGTATCTAAGCACAGAGCATAGATTCTGGCAGAGTTGTTGTTCCTTCTCTGTGACCTTAAGTTGCTATATTTATGCTCCTATGTATTTAGATTTCTGGTATTACTGTCTTGTAGCCTAAGGCAGCAAAATCTTTCCAGTCCTTTTAGTCTAAGATGTTTGTTTACCCTCGTTGCTTTAAGGCTTGTAATCTTGCTGTTCCAATTTCTATACATTTGTATTTTGTGTGAGCTGCTTCAATTAAACTAAAATCATCAATTTTGAGTTGAACTTTTCACAACCTCAATCAAGGTGTATTTAATAAACATTCAATAGTTCTATTGAGGTTAGTCCAGCAAAGTTATTTTTACTGATTTACTGATGTAATGATATGGTAGGTAAGTATCATTTTTTATTAAACTGTCAAAGCTGAATAATTACACGGTCGCTGAATGCGTTTATTTTTGGCTTCTTACCATAGTCAATCACTTCTTTTCATTTAATAGCAAGGTAATGTTTCGTTATATAATAAGTTATAATATAGATATATTCATTTTAACAACTGGTTTAATGAAGATTATCGTACTACTTACGAAAGTTATCAAATCTCACCGAAGTTAAAAATATATGCATGCACTGACAGTCTGACAGTGAAATTATGCAGCTTTGACAGTTTAATAAATTTATATGTAGGATAGACTGTTATAAAGACAAGCACAAATATCAGTGGACAGAAAACAGCTTTATTGACGAGAAAAAACTTACATGGAAAATAGTGACATCTGGAAGAATGGCAAACGTCTAGAAAGCTGACTACAGTTGATACATAGACACACATATAGAGGTTTAATGAATTATGTTTGTTATAATGTCAGCTAATATATAGACGTCAACAATATTGCTAAGTTACGGAATATATGCTATGTACAGGGTACAATTAGATATAGATCAAGTAACTTAGTAGGACACCTGCTATGACTTTATTCAGGATGCATCTAGGTTGAAAAGCATTGGTTATTTAGTACTATATGAAATCAAGCTAACAATGATGGTACATGTAAAATCTGTTCATGATAATTATTCAATACAAATGACGTAACTGAAACCGTGTAACACAGTACAGAATTTAAAAAAAAAACTTTTCACGTTCAGTTTACAAGGTGGTCCAAAAAATTATTTCATGTAAAAAATAGAGGCATATTCTGTGACAAAAAAAACAACAACAACAACACAAGAAAACTGAACATCTGCACATGCTTATGATGGTTGACACGATGTTAATGAAATTGATGCAAATTGTTTGTTCAGTGCTGCATGTTGGATTAACTTCAAAAAGTTACCTCAAAGTTAGAAATTAAGGTGAGCGGGGACATAGAAGAGTACCAAGATAGAAAGAAAGATGGAAAGAAAATATATTACATACAAAACAATATCAATATTATAAAAAGTTAACTATTAGTACCAATACGTAATTATTGTCTGATGTATTCTTGTTTTCGTACAAAAGAAAAGTAAATATTGAATACATGTATGTTTAAATAAGGGAATTAAAATGTGAGACAATATTTTATACAGTACTTCATGTTTGTATTGGACACCAAATACAAATGCAATACACTACAACAAAAAATCTCTATGATGAGACCGGTTAACTAATCTCTCTGACAAGACTGGTTCCCACAATCTCTTTGAGACTGGATACCACAATCTTTGTAACAAGACTGGTACCAAATCTCTCCAACTAGACTGGTTCCTACAATCTCTTTGAGACTGGTTACCACAACATCTCTGACTAGACTGGTTACCAAAATATCTAAGATGAGACTGGTTACCAAAATCTCTCCAATGAGACTGGTTTACTATTTAGGCACAAAGCAAGTCCTAATAATGGACAACAACAACAACAATTAACATAATGTATAAAAAGCTTCAAATATCTGTCTAATACAAGCTGCTCAATGGTGATTTGTATATCAACAACTGAATACATAACAATTTTAAGATCTCAATTCAGCATATTTCACTTTTAAGATTTACTTCTGATCTCAAAATCAAATTCTTCTAACATTTTAAATGTAGCACAAAATAAATGTACTCAAATGCATCTTGAATCAACATCAACCCTGTGCATGCCACCATTTGGAACATTACTGGCTTAATTTTACTTATCAACTCCCAACTTTTTTTGTAATTCGAACAAGTGTGCAGTACTGGTAATCACAGCCATACAAACACATAAAACAGCGACTTTACATAAATATATAATACATGTTAAGATTCATTAATATATTCAAGTTTATATCTACACAAGAAGCTAAACTTTAAAGAGTCATTCTTGCAAGCAAACATAACAAGGTTGACATCATTTTGCTGATTGATTACAATTAATAGATACAGATTGTACACATACTGAATGAAAATAACTGACAGCTGCAGAGAGCAGAGTTTTCAACATCCAGGTGGGAAAAAGTATGTTCAGTAAACTAAGTTAGTGATGGAACAAGAATCATGTAATATGGGACAGTCACCGTAGGATACACCAGAGATTTTTCTCAAAATCATTGGGAAAGGTACCGGTATCAAACCAATTGGGGAAAAAATCATCTTTATGTCTGAAGCTGGAATTTTTCTGCACTATCTTAGACAACATTTTTGTATGCTGCTTTATCACATAAATTCACTTAAGTATGATTATACATGAAAATCAGTCAATTAATATCGCATTTTGTCATAAGGGTTGCGAAAAATGTTCAGTACTACAGCAAAATTGCATATTTTAATATTTGAACATTTCTGTCAAAAATTTGTTGCTTGAAAATCTTCATTCAAAATTACCGGTACCTATAATATATGGTAAAAATTCCCTGTATACCAGTTAAAACAGCAGAAAGTTAGCAAGAACACACAAAAAATGAGATCAAAACAAAAGTTTCAAGTAAGTCATACAACAAAATCAGTCATTCATAGAACAAAGATTTATTCAAAAGAACAATAAACAGAACTTAGAAATTTAAAGGATACACATTAATTGTTATTAATTGAGCTGCTGTTCATACTGAACATATATGATGACTATGGTAATTCAGATATGCCATGAAGTCAATTTTTCAATTAGCTTTTGTTCTTAGTTAGCACATAAAATCAGTTCATCATCAGTAGAATACAATCATCAATTAATTCATAAAGCTTAAAAGTCATGAGCACATATCATCAACTTACAAAATGATCCAATATGTAAAATTTATTGCTATACTCTAACTATTGTCACAGAGGGGGATAGTGAAGTGAAAGTAACTTGGTGAAGATAAAGAAATCAGTCATACAAAATGTTTATCGCTTTACTAAATTGAAGTCAGGCATTAAGATGGTATAATCCTAAAGGAGTTAAAATCAGAATATAAAGTCAAATAAGATAAAGATGGCTGCTGTCTGAAAAAAGTTTCAATTTTTCAGTCTTTCAATTTTTCAAGAAACGAGAAACAAGACTTCATCTAATTGGTTAATAATGGGAAGCACTTTTATTCTCAAATATATCACAGTGAAAGGGAAAGAAGAAATAAATATATTACCAACAATAACTTTAACTGAACATATCTGATAGTTCAATGAGAAATTTATCCTAAGTACATTATATAGATAAATGTATACTTATCAATGCGAAAATTAAGGCTACTTTAAGTCACTGAAAGCTATAATATACAATAATATATAGAAGTGCAACAATCACACATTTGCTCATTCAGACAATGATTGCACTAAAGCTTACGTCAAGTTACCCAGTCCATCACCGATCATCAAATGCACAGCCCATGTCTCCAACTAAAAATCTGAAATTTCTTTTTTTTTTAATCCTTTAACTGATGAAGGTTTTAAACTCAAATGTATAACCACAATGGTTCGTAATATTTCCATTGTAAATAATAACAATTCAGAATATAAATTTTCTCCTTTGTGCAACAAAGCAAATATTGTTCGAAAGTAGCATACTTTTAAACCCTGTTTAAGCCGTATTATGACATCCAAAAAAATATAAATTAGTAAACTATCCAAGGAGTGTAACTAACAAGTTCTTGGCATCCGACATCGGGCAAACATCTCAAGTTCTGTAGCTCCTCTAACCACAATACGCAAAAAATGACAAATCCACAACATTAGAAGCACTGTGTGTATATCAATGGTGCTGTACATATCAATTTTCTCAAGCCAATGATAGCAGATCAAAATCCTTCTTAAAACTTCAAAATAATTTGTGATTTTATAACACTACTGGTAGTTGTAACAATACACAGAAATAAAACTTCTCTAGGTATTAATTTTGGAGAAAAAAAAACAAGTAAATACTTGGATAAAAAATTGTAAATTTGAATTATTTCTGTCCTAGAATTTTATTGTCCTCTTTTTTTACTGTGTCTTTGCCTTCTTCTTGGGGAAAGGAATCTTAGATGACACCCTGAAAGACAAACACGTACTCAGTTATAAGCATGAAAATTGTCCAACAAATGCAATTACTTCTCAATTCAAGGGAGGTAACAAATAACAAAAATTTATTTTCTTCCATTGCAATTATACTGGTTCATTCTCTTGATCAAAGAAAACAATTTTTGGAAACTGAATGATAGTTCAGCCTTCCATAGCTGTCACTTGCTTGGCGTGCATGAATTTTTATGCTGACTACATTCGCCATGCAATTGTTAAACTAGTTCCCATTCATTGCTGAAAAGCAAATTTATGTAAGTTCAGTTTCCATGAGTACTTCCAGTATTTTGATTGTTCATTGACTTTTCAATGCTTACACCGTATGGACCGTACAAATCTAACTAAAACATACTGCAATCAAAATAAGGCACTGAGGTATCCAAAATTCCTCTTAAAAAGGACAATACCCCCCCCCCCCCCTCCCAATCCCTATGTATTATAAACAAACTACTTACTGTGCCATGATATTGTTAAGCTGACCTCTAACAAGGTTAACATTCTGATCTATAGGACCCTGGTAAGTCTCATAAACCTTAGGCAAAGTGAAAATACAAACTACCGCTGAAACAAAAGAAAAGAAATTCTGTAACAATAAGTAACTTGGCATGAGGCACTTTCTTATTCTCCTATTTGACAATTTGTTATAACTTCACATAGCAACCATATCAATTTTAAGATCACTTTAACATAGCGACCACTTATATTCACATCAAATTTTCAAAATTTCTTCTGTATTTCAACTTAACATTGAGACCAACTCAATATCAACTCCAAGTCAAAATGGCGGTCTTAATGTTATACTATACTTCAGCTCTGTACAAAATGTAACCTAATATTTTGAAAGCTTTTAAAACGAGAAACATGATACTCAAAGTTTATACAAGAAAACCACTCCAATATTCCAGGAGGAGTTGGCTTGAACAAGAATAACTTATTCAGAAATACTGTATGCATTAAATTAGCTTGTCGAAGAAGATTTACAATGTACATTGTACAATATGCACGCAAAAATACAGCACTACCAATTTCAAATTCAGCTAAATATCTTAAATCAATATCTAAAGAATTTCAAGCACAAAGGAATGGCAGTATATCTAATACTTATTGTTTAACTGACATTTTGATAAGCAATACTTAAGCTCTCTATTTAGTAATAAACTCATGGTCGTCTCATTAAATCATGAAATGATTAGCTAGAAATTACAATATTACTGCCAGACATTATAATCCATACTCAGATAAAGTCAATAAGACCATCACATCACATCACATCACATCACAAATAAATATAACAGGAGAAGTCTATTATTATCAAGCAGATATTATGAAAGTTGTATTAAAAACGCCATTACTTATATTACTATGACTAATTATACATTTAAATGCATGAGAATATCTTACCGAGAATTACGAGGGTCATTCCGTTGAACCAACTTCCAACGTAGGTCATCAACCACAAGAGTAGACCAAACTGAAATAAGAGTAAAACATCGTTATTTCATTGTTTCAACTTAAACGTAACTAAATCAACATTAGCTTATTTCTTGCTATTAATTGAATAAAGCAGTAAACTTGCATCAGTCTTCAAAATCAGCTGTAACTGAAATTGTCTTTAGGTGAGGGCTAGTTTTTTTGTGGACTAGTCCCACATATGGCATGCTGAAAAGTTCATTGTGAAATTGACATTACAATAGGAATATAGTGAATACATATTTATTAGTTATAGTTGACCAAACTAATTCTTCAGTGTATACATCCAGTACTCCATGGAGATGGAAGCTCTTTAATAAGTTACAAAACACTCCCCTAAATCCATCAGCAGAATGATATAAATGAATTAGAACATATGTTTAGTTTATAATGTCTCAGAGAGTGGAAAATTTGGATAACTAGATGTGTTTGCAACAGGCTGAGCTGAAACGTCTTCAAATGGGATTCATGAAAACATGAACTTTTCTTGAACTATTCTTGCATACTTAATGAATAGTTTATAATGCATGAATAACTATTTGACTGGGGGGGGGGGGGGGGGATAGATCTCTTATACACAGACTGGCTTCAATGAAATACAAAAAAATTAAAACCAATTTGATTAAATGATTAAATATTTCCACTTAAGTGATTTATTCTAAATATATCAATCACTTCAATACTTATTAAAGAGATTTTAAATATATTTGTAGCATAACAACAGAAGAATTTAAAGAATAATGTATGAGGAGTTGATATACCACCCTTTAAAGACCAAATGTCTTAAAAAAGTAAAGAAATTTTGGTTCAATAATGTAATATGAATTTCAAATAGCCTTAATCTTTACTTCATTTTTTAAGGCAATAATCTGTCACCTTGACCAAACAGGATTGTAATTTTAACACTTTATCCTGTACAGAAATGTAATTCTTTCAGTAGAACAATAACTTAAACTATACACACAAAGCAAAAAATATTTTGGCAAACCCCAATGTTAATTATTGACAAAATTCCCAGAAATTCTGAACACATTCAATCTATATAACAATACAGTATTACTAATAGAAGCAACTTGCTGAATAACAATGAATACCAAGCATCAAAGATAATGAATTACTCAGACTTTACACTATCAATTTCATTGAAGTTTTTCACGTCATCAAAGAATTGTTAAATCATATTTATTGAGGGAGATACCAAGTGTTTACCTGCCTTGAGGTAATAACTACCAGAAGATTATCATGCATACTCATGAAAATGCGCATTTAAATCATATCTAGACACGAAAATGAAATATGAGAAAACTTTCCAACATTAAAACAATTGATCTTTGTAAAACTTCTCATAAAATTCAGATTATTGTATTTTAAGAAAATGTTTACATTCATCTGTAAGTTTAAACAAATACAAAGACATCTTCAAAATAGGAAACTAATGAAAGGAACATAACCATTATGTTAAAAGATACAACTAACAAAAGATGTAAAGAGAGAATTTTCTGATTTAAACAAATTTAGATACTTAAGACATACTTTAATTAGGAACTGAAAAGAATTTTGTTCTTAAAAGAATCCCTTATTTTATTTGTGTCTTGCCTCAAACAGGTGGTTGATTGAGATAATCAATTATGTCTAGCGTTATAACTTGCAAAAGTCAACAGAAAAATTCTGACCTAAACTAAAATACTTAGACATTCAATAATTTGGAAATCAAAAATCAGTTTGTTCTTTATTAAATCCAATACTTAACTTGTGTCTGGTTTGAAACAATAGGTCTATTTTGAAGAATATGTAAGTGAAACAAACACTACATAACCAGGATGAATTTATTTTCATGGTTTTACATTGCACCACATTGCATCAATAGCTGTTTGGCAACTTTTCCAGCATTATTAGTGAAGGATGACCACAGTTGGAACAGCTGACTAGATCCATCAACCTTCCATAAATAAGCTGGAAGTTTCTCACATGAGAAATGTGTATGGTCTCTGGTGGGGGTTTGAATCATAGCAGTGTGTGTGTGTGTGGGGGGGGGGGGGGCTAGTAATTACTAGTCAGAATCCATAACCTCTTCTACAGAGCCCCTGACAAGTGTACATAGTTGATATATCTGACACATAGGATGATAAGACTATTTTTTGTGCCAATAAATGCCAAAATACTTGATACTAAAGAATTATCTGGCACATCATTACAACTTCGCATGGATACATCTACATTTTATTGCATATTGCAGTTATAGAGCACTTACTCCTTAAACTTAATACATACAATGGCAGTGAATAACAGTAAGACAGAAATTCCATGACTATGTATCATACACACATGATATACCACTGAAATATTTCTACAGTAAGACTTCTCTTTAAAAGAAGTACACAAAACAAGTAGAATAACTTTGGCATAAAATGATAAGACGGCCATAATCTTATGTTAGGACTAGGCTAGAAGTATGAGTACTTAGCAACAAGTAAGAAACTATGATGGAACAGTGTAAAACAATTAAAATCATTGGTCTTATATACACATACCAATCTGTTTATTTGGGTTTTACGCCTTTTTTCAACAGTCAGTCATATGAGGCAGACTGCAACTGCCTGCTTTCTCACATGAAGAGACATGGTTGGTAGCTGGACTGGAACCCACCACCCTCAATCAATGAGAGGTTACAGTGATTTGAAGTCAGTGACATTAACCTCTTGACCACGGAGGAGGGTCATGTATACCAATAGTTGTAAATTTTTCGAAGATGTAAACCAATCTTATTGAATCCTACCAACAACATGAAAACCACAAACCAGGTGTTGTTGGATAAACGTTGTACACAAAACAACAGTGAATATTTTAGAACACAGACATACCTTGAGGGAGTCGACATAGTCCTCTACAAGAAACAGGCGCCTCAGTTCTTTACAACAATTGTTCATGTTACTTGCGATTTTTTCAGAGGCATTCTTTACAACATCTTCACGTAGAGCAATGTCAATAGCCAACAAATTTCTGTAAACAAATTATTTTTAACACATTAATTAAATTGTGTTTAGTTTGTTATGTTTATTCAGTGACATAAAATGAAACTACCAATCTACAGTTTGCATAATACCAAAATCAACTTATTGAACTGAAAAACAGTCTGCATGAATGATGGAAGATAAATTTCCTTGGAACTACTTTTTGGAGGGCCATTTCCTTCATTTCCAGTTAAACAGATTACACAAGATAATTTTTTAAAAAGAATCATTTTGCTAAAAAAACTACATGGACTGCCAATTCTCCAAAAAGTACATAAAAGTAAGGACTCTCAATAAGTCAAATAATTGATTTGTTGATAGAAAGTTTCTAAAGAAGTGTTTGTCAAACATAGATGCCCCCAATTTGTCAAATGGGACAGTGATTTCCAATATGACCTTCTGACCTCAGAGTCAACTAGGGACATCTACATGTGGTTACCAACCTCCCAAACAAGTCTGAAGACTTGGGCCAAATCGTTTTCTAGTTATTGTTCTAACAGATATAACTTTAGTTGAAGGTCACTGTGACATTGACCTACTAACCTCAAAATGTAAAGGAGTCATCTACATGTAATGACCAACATCCCAACTTAGTCTGAGGACCATAGATCAAATTATGTAGACCCTTCTTTAGTTATTGGACAGACAAGGTTTAGTAACCACAGATAGGTCAACCGACATGTGCAAAGTAATATAGCTGACTTCATTGAAAGAGGGCATCATTAGATAAAAGAATCTGAGCACAGTTCACAAATTTGTCAAATTCTAACTGTCCAATTACCTAGACAGACCTCATTATAGAATTGCATAAGAATATCATTGATTGTGCATTGTCTACCTCGGAATAAATATCTGCAGACAATACACAGAAAATAACAGATCCAGACAAGAATCAATTTCTTTCTGTTGTTAAGTTCGAATACAACATTAGTTTCAGATATCTAACACAGATGAAGCTCATGGGAACTTAACATGACCACTAATATGCACACACTATCATTACAAGGATGCCAAAAATTTTGGGCCATTCATGAAAGTACAGTTCAATTTGTCTGTTTATTTCTAGTTTTTATCAGACTCAAGGTCAACAACTCTTTACAAGGCTAACCAACTTTTCTGGATAGAAGTTAGAACTTTGAATGTTGGATATATAATTTACTAACACACACAGATGTAAATCAACAATTGGAATGGTAATGACACTTAACTCAGGAGAAACAGTTCAATTATAAGCTTCCGTTCATGAGTCAAAGGTTAAGTATAAAAATTCATGACTAACTGTAGGATTATCCAAAATTTTGCCACAGGCAATCTAAAAATTCTGACCCACATGTTCTCTAGAACAGAAGAGTTCTAGAAATTTTAGCAGATCTGCCACTTTGAAAATCGGATTGTTAACTGGATCTATACTCATTTCTTTACTTACTTGGGACTAACAATGTTTTTTTCAACAATTTCAGCTATATTTGGCTGCAAATTCACCTAACAAGTTTTCCTGGATGGTATTCTAACCAGTACTAATTTACGCTTCACTAAGGTACTGACAATCAACATTGCTATTAAAATTTTCAAATTCATGGAGGGGCATGTCCTGCTGCGACCGGGAATCGAACCAGACTGCCGGGTAACAAATTTTGACCACAGCTGAGGTCTGACCTATACTCATAAAGTGAGATCTTACAGTGAGTTTCGGCTTGCAGGGGACTGTAACCGTAACAATGTTCTGACTGTTTCAACTATTTGTTTTAAGCAATAGCCAAAACTATAAGTAGGCTACATTGAAAAAAAAAAAAAATTTAGCAATTTACTGGCCCTTGACCTTTGGGCTGGTGGGTTAACATGAAGATAGCCTTAAACTTACTTGAAAGGATGTCCTTCATTGGTTTTCTGTACAGCTTGCATGACATTCTTGTACACTCTGAATGATAGAGTGACGGTGAGGGTTGCCAATGAGAGATACGCAGCTACACTCAAGATGGTGAAAAATGTGAGTGACAGGAGGATGAACAGCATGGTGCCAAACACTACACCAGTCTTCTTGAGGTCTCGCCAGTATATCAGGTCCAACACTAAAACAAACAAAAATAAATATATGAAAACAAAAGTCATTGAAGAATTAAATACCAATGTTCTATTTGTTTAGATTTTATAGCAATTCAGAATGATATATTTCAATACAATACAATACATTATAGTGGCTTAAATGAATACATGAATACAAACAACATCAACTATACATATTAACAAATTCTGCCATGTTGGACAAATAAAACTCACTTTATAGAATTAAGTCGGAGGGTTGAAAATCCACAATAACCGGGCAGATTACAATAACACAAATACAACAATGTAGTAGAAAAGTTCTTAATAGTAAATACAGAAAATGATGGCATGGTTTTTATGATTACAAAATGTCATTCTAGCAAAATATTTTGATGAAATAGCGGCCATAAGAGCTGGTAAGCAGATTGGCTTTCTGAGGAAGCTATATTATATATATAGGGATACATAAATTTATCAACCAAGTAGTACATGTACTAGGTATGTTAACTTTGCACAAGGAACAAGTCCAACTTGGCTTCTAGAAAACTACATTAATATCAATGCTTTCAAATTCATGATACATACACACACAACCACATAATATGTTAGAGATTGCCTCTGAATAATAACAATACATCATGTTGGTTACATTTCTGAATAACATAAAACCTTTGGACCTATTTGCTTATAAACAACACAAAAATGCCACTCTACTGCAAATGGTAATTATCATCTCGCTGATTGCATCACTAGACATTAGAAATTATGAATTCATTCCAAGAGCAGAACATATTCCATTACCATAGCCACATCAGTGTATAATCATACAGGTTATATCTGGACCTAGGGAATAATTCAAATAGTCTCAACAACAATAGTACTTACAAACACAAGTAATCAGGCCCTCTCATTACATAGAGATATACACTAGATACATTATTGTTAGCTTTACAGACAGCAACAATGAGTACAGTAACACATGGTTGCTGACGGGTGAAACATGGACTCATGTCATTTCCCGCATAAGGCTGGATAGCACTATTTTCCCCAACAAACCAGGGTTGTTTAAAAAATTACCAGAGCCCTTCATAGTAAAGTGGCAATGTCTTTACTTAGTAATGATAATCATTAGTCCTTCACTGCTGTGAGTTATAGTTACACCCGGGCCCAGACAATTTTCATGTGTGAGGGGAAAGTGAACTCTTAGTTTATGAAACATTCCTCAGTTGGCTATTTCATACGGCTATTGATTCACATACTAAACTTCTAAGATTCTGACAATTAATTTAAGAATCAAATATGAATTGTAAACAAGAGGGCCACCTTTACTCGCTCACCTGAGTGAAGAGTTAGACTGCGACTTCTTTCATACCAGTGCAACTTCGTTCATATCAATAATCAAAGTTTAACTAGGTCAGAGCTTAACACTGACCTAAAAAATAATCAAGACAGATATTTTGAGCAACTTTCATCAATATTTGATAAACAATTTGTCTCTACAGTGTTATTAAGATTGGCCAGTGATCTGACCTGGTGACCTAATTTTTATTTTTGTTGAAGATATCATAGAGACAAACATTCCGACAAGGTTTGATGAAGATCCAATCAAAACTGTGACCTCTATAGAGTATTAACAAGATTTTCCTTGGATTTGACCCGGTGACCTAAATTTTGTCCCTAGATGACCCATGTTCAATCTCGTCCAAGATATCATTAAGACAAACATTCTGAAAAAGTTTGATGAGGATCCAAACAAAACTGTGATCCCTAGAGTGTTAACAACCCCAACTGTGGACGCCGAGGACGGATGCCGGGCACTGATTGATACTAGTAGCTCTCCAAGCACTACTACCCTTTTTAAGATACTACATCAATCATTCAATGACAGAATGATAAAAAAATACTCCTTTAAAAATGCCAGACAATATTTGCAAACCATGATTTTCTTGACTCAAACCTGGTAGTGTTCATGCCAACACAAAACAAGATAGCAGACAAGTATTATACACTGTAAGCAGATGAAGCTTTATAAACATTCATGTTAAACAACTGTTCTCTGATTCAACCAAGAAATAAGTAACAACACTTTCTGAAATTCATAAGTAACAGTAGAAAAAAACAACAGAACACCTACTTGTTATTGTGCAGAAAATCAGGTAAACTCAGACCATGAATCAGACAAGATGGCATCAGATTGACTCAAGTTTTCTTATTGATTTTACAGCTTTTCACTTTAATCAAGCAGGCAGTTGTTTTCCACAAGATTTATCTTTATTCTAAGTGACTATCGCTTAAAACAAGGCAAGCATTACCACCTAATAAGACTTTAGTATGGTATATGTGTTTCTAGGTAGATAATAGTACTTGTTTTGATTTTTAATTAACTCATAATTGCCAGTATTTTAATCATGTCCTTTTAACCAATGAACCATTTCATAAGCATCTCTATATAAGGCTCTACCATACCCTTTTCAGGCAACTTGCCTAGTAGGACAAGCGGCTTAGACTTTTAACTTGAAGTTACACATCAATTTCACCTCTTCCTGAGTTGACTTCTGCAAGTAATTTCGAGCAGACAAATGGATTTGTTGAGACATGGTCTACATTTTATCATGGAGTGCAACATATTTTATTTAATTATTTCATTGAATTTAACACCATTTTCAACATTATTGCAGTTATATCGTGGCGGGCATTTTTCCTAGCCAGCTTCCCTGGACTTAATTTAGGCCTTAATCAGTACTAACCACATTCTATCCACAAGCTACTACCAAGGTATCCTATATAATTCAGAGATGGAGGACAATTTAACATAGGATGTAATATCTTCAGTCAAATTTGTCATGGATAGTGAGCCATGGCCGGGGTTCGAATTCTCAACCTCTTGATCAGTAGACCAACACTAACCACTGAGCTGACTGGGCAGGCCGAGTGCAACACAAGCTGTGAAACAAATATGTGAGATTCAATGTAATGTCTCCTGTCACCTGAATTCACATAACTGACCTACTCTGTACAAAAGGAACATACTGCATATCATTTAGGAACTGACTCAAAGATTATAAATCTCAAATTTGTATAGTCTTGCATGTGACTGGTTCATTCAACTGACTTGAGCATCATGAGATAGAAAGACTACCAAAATATTTCATTATCTTAAGCTGTGTTTTTTATTGACTGATTCAGTTTAGTTTGAAACAAACAAGACTATTGCAGCATTCAACAAGATGTGTCTTTTTAAACAAATTGCCGCCCTCAGTGTGACCTTGACCTTTCACCTGAAAAATACACAGGTCCTGTAGAAGTTGTCACGAGGAACCCACACAATTTATGAAAGTTGATTACTGAAGGTGGAAGCGTTTTGATTTTATAGGCAAGGTTAAATTTTTGGACATACAGATAGACAAGTCAAAAACCATATATGCCATGCCCCCGACCTATGGATACGGGGCAAGAAAAGATATGTTACTTAAATTATAAGAAACAATATGTCTGAGACTTGGTTAAACTATAAATACAGGATAAATCCAAAGGTCAATTAGTACCCAAGATATGGTTTAAAGCAAGTTAGCAGAAATTAATTAATAATTGATTACCTAAACCGTAAGACTTTATGTTTTCATTAGAATTACATAATCAAATCATCTGGCATAAGTTATAGATAACTGTAACAAAATGTTGTACTAAATGACATTCTCATTGGTTGCTAATTACATCCAACTTACCCAACAGGAGACAGTAGATCAAGGCAAGTTTAAATTTGTGCATCTTGCAATACTTGTGTATCTTTCTTAAAATTACATTGCACAAAGTCAAACCAGTGAATTATAAAAAAGCAAAAGAAAGAAAAAATTGTCCGGAGAGCGTTTTTAGCTTTTAACTCCAAAGAACCTCAAACAATGAGATAGGTAACTAAAACTATACTGAAGTGCAGAATGTTAACATCTTTAAAAATAGCAAATTTCAATGCATCAATTGGCTTAGTCTGTGAAAAATTTTAGGTCACATACTGTTTTGAGGAAATTTGTATAAATGCATTTCATAAATATAAAATACTTCTGCACCATTCATACATACAAACATTCCAACAAACAAATGCAATTTAGTTGTTGCAACAACAGCGCAACAATTTGCATATAAATCCTGAATAACTTCAAATACCGGCATGTTACCATGACAATAACAGTATCAGCCTGTCTTTAAAACTATGACTCATTTTCAATGCCAGCTAGAAACATGATGGAATTTATTGCACTGAAAACCATTAAAAACCTCAAGCAGCCAAGTGTTCATTGACACGATCAATGCTATTTATATAAAAAGATCTGTGTGTCAACAATCATTTGTTGGACTCCAATGTTAAATGAAGCTTGATGGTGCAGTGACATCTGATTTAATGACTACCAGTAATAGACCACCTTATGTCAGAGCAACGACCATCTTTTGCACACATTTATTAAATACAATTTAAGCAAACACACCTAGGAAGTGTAACCACCTGAGTATTACTTTTCTGCCTTTTTTGTGCAATGACTACATGTGCACTGTCATTTTACTAATAAATAGTAGTTTATCTATGTTCACAGAAAGAATAGAAAATCAGATTATGTTTAAGTTGGCTCTATCATCATTTCCCAGGCTGGATAGATCAATAAATCAAAGAGTCTACATAGAATAAGTTGTGTTCTGAAATAATGATGTAACAAGATTTTCTAAGTGTTTTCTTTTTGGCAGGCTCTGATCATGATTCCTGACACACAGAGACAGAATTCCATTAATGTTTTTCTCAGACTCAACTGACTGCCAAATGCATCCAATCAAGACTTGGCCAAAAAATGCAGCATCTCCTTGTTGAACTACCAAATCTTGTCACATCTGGTATGAATCTCCTAACTAATATCAGGCTAATTAATGCTATCTCTGTAGGTTTAAACTGCACTTTATTAACATCATTATTTGAATACCTCTTCTTACTGGGACATTTAATGCGTGTTGACCTAAATTAAAATCACACTTACTCTTTAATACATTTACAAAGAGCCTAATTGGGTCTGTACGTAGTTAATATTTTATCTGGATAGTATAATAAAAGGCAACCTTAACAACTTAACATTTAGTTAAGCACTACACTCATAACAACATAATTTCACATAGAAATTTATTTTGAAGAAACAGATGGTCTCACAATGCAAGCTTCTTAGAGCATTTTAACGCCTACTTTAGTCTTTAATCTTGATGATAAACAATAGTAATGCAATGTGGTAAATATTGTGGTCTCGCTGCATTATGTTCAGAGATCCAGAAACAAGATTTCAGCCTACACATTCCAGTAGATAAAATAATAAGAATAAAATAAACATTTACTGTATATACACAAAAACATCTTGGTTTATTAACTACAAAAATTATCTCAACATCAGAATCCTATATCCATCATAAATGCACAAATATAAAATATTAGCATCAGTTTATTAAACTATAGGGGTGCCAAATCTTTGGTGTTATCTTAAGGTGTAAATTATCTTTGATCAAGACAAGCAATCAGGATAAAACATAAAGATGTGTATTGGTTTGTGTTCCAACACATGGAATATAATTATATAAAACATCAAGATGTGTATTGGTTTGTGTTCCAACACATGGAATATAATTATATAAAACATCAAGATGTGTATTGGTTTGTGTTCCAACACATGGAATATAATTATATAAAACATCAAGATGTGTATTGGTTTGTGTTCTAACACATGGACTATAATTATATAAAACATCAAGATGTGTATTGGTTTGTGTTCTAACACATGGACTATAATTATATAAAACATCAAGATGTGTATTGGTTTGTGTTCCAACACATGGACTATAATTATATAAAACATCAAGATGTGTATTGGTTTGTGTTCCAACACATGGACTATAATTATATAAAACATCAAGATGTGTATTGGTTTGTGTTCTAACACATGGACTATAATTATATAAAACATCAAGATGTGTATTGGTTTGTGTTCTAACACATGGACTATAATTATATAAAACATCAAGATGTGTATTGGTTTGTGTTCTAACACATGGAATATAATTATATAAAACTAACAGCAGCATTGCCACTCTATGTTTGAAATTACTCATATTTACTCATTGGTAATTACTCACTGGTGACTTATTTTCAAAGGGGATTGACTCAAAATAACTTTTTAAAGGAACAAACCCCAGAATCCTACAATTTAAGCAAACAAAGATTTCCCATTACAACTTTTTTAAAACAAAGATGCCAAAAGAATCATCATTTAAAGGAACACACACTTCCAATTTAAGTCATTTACGTTTCATTTTAGTCATTTTATAATCCAGCCAGCAAGTTAAGGTGCATTATATAATTATGAAGATCAATTTTATACAATGAGTTAAGATGACACTTCTTAATGAGTCGACTTATCATATCCCATACCACAGCATATTATAAGGGCACATGATAAACTTACATCATGATATAGCCCGACAAAATGAACAGCTCATTATCTATAACAAGAGGGTCAAGATGGCCCTTGATCGCTCACCTGAGAACAAAGGCACTATAATTAATGACCAGTTATATAGTTTCCATCTCGCATAACCCATTTTTACATAGATTTTGAGGTCGAAACCTACAATGAAGGTATAATACTGTAAAACAAACTAAAACGTAGCAAATTTTCTAATCCAAGGGCCCATAACTCTTGAACTTGATGTCCAATTCCACCCATAATTAACTTGTTCAAGACCGTAAGGTCATACACATTTATTGAAAATATGATTAGGATTGGTGAATAAATAAAGGCGCTAGAGTGTAAACAAACTCAAATATATCAAATTTTCTTAGTCAAGGGCCCATAACTCTTGAAGTTATAGTCTGATTATGCCCATAATCAAACTTAGCCATGACACTGTGGCCACATACATTGTTAGCAAGTGTGATCACAATTGGTTAAGAGCTGTGGATGCTAGAGTGTAAACAAACTAATTGTGGCCAGACGCCGGACATTCATCGATCCTAAAAGCTCACCTGATAAATCAGGTAAACTAAATATGTTAACCTGAAGAGTTTACACGCATATAATGTATTTTACTAGTTCTCAAATGAATGCCCTAGTTTCATAGCAACATGTAACACAAAATGTTAACAAGGTAATAAACATATGATATGTAATTCAAAATCTTGTTGTCATGTTAAAACAAAGTGATAACAGAAGAAAATCTCAGAGAATGAGCTCATTAGCATTGTTGTGTCTATTTGTGTAAAATCACCCTTAAGTTAGCCACAACCTACAATGCAGCACAGTTTCTGTAACTCAATTCCAAAAAACTCATCAAAACATCAAATAAATTTATGCAATCAAGTGATAGCTCATGAAATATCCCATAAATGTCCCATTATCTAATACCCTAGCTCATACAAGAATCGAATTTCATTTTAAAGCAACCAGCTAAATGCCACACAGCATAATAGTTGATAGATCAAACTCATAAGCAAAATTAACTAACTGTTCATCGATTTGGGCAATTTGTTACGACTTTCCGATGGAGCACTTTAAACTTCATCTGATTATTTTCTTAAAATTCTATTTAAAGCAGAGAAGAGGAAACTAAAACAAAGTCTTTAGTTTACAATATTTCTACATGTATTATATTTCCTCGTTTTAACTCAAAAGAGAGACTGCAGAGAATTTTCGTATTAAATTGCTGAAAAACAAAGTTCAAACAATAACCAAAATGAAAGTGAAGCATGCTTGAAATACTAAATCATCTATATTGTTACCTTCTGAAAGGATCAACTTCAAAGCATCCGAAACAATCATCGAAGCAGAATTATATTCCACAGTGCTATTATCATCTTCTGCACAAAGAGCACTTAGGTCACTTAAACCTTCAAATTTTGGTTCAGTGTCTTCATTTACACTTACTTCTAATTCATTAGATTTTACTTCAATCACAGTCTCATTCAAAGAACTATCTAAAGCTTCCATATGTTCATCAATGCTTCCTTCAGACTCAGAATCACAAACAGCTTGCTCATTTACAATACTGTCATAAGCTTTATTAACCAAGTAATCACGATCTTCAGTATCAATACTTCCAGAAGAATATCTTCGTTTTCTTTCAACTTCATCCAATCCAACCTTATGATTCTCGACAGGCAATTCATTAGTTTCAAACTCCTCATTCAATGACTTGATATAAGCTGGATTTCTATAGGCAGCTAAAGTCTGTTTGACAGCTTCTGAAACATCGCTCTGAACTTCTGTGTCATCTACATCATGTACTATCATAGAACCACTCCTGGAACTTACATCAATATCACGTGAAGCATATAAATCTTCTTCGTGAATAGCTTCACGAGAGGACTCAATAATACTAGCCTGTTTAGGTCTCATCACAACTTCATCAAGGTTTTCATTGACATTGTCAACAAATTCATCCTCTTTGGGTCCAAACTCATCCTTTTCGGTGAGAAGTTGGGATTTCAATTCTTTTTCAGATTCAGTATCAACATTTACCTGAGGTAGTGAAGAAATACCAGTTTTCTCAGACTGGTTATCATAGACTGGAGCACACTCATTATCCCTTAAAGATTCACTTGTCATTATATCCTCTGAAATTTCTACAGGTTTGATATCCTGATCCTCATGACCAACACTGTAATCAGGTAAAGATTCCATGTCTGACTTAATAGTCGGCCTTTTTGGGTAGAGACTGTCTGTTACAAGTATTTCTTGCATATCAGAACTGTCAAAAGGATCCTTGGCACTCTCGATACTTTCCTTTGTAGCTTCTTCAAGAACCTCATTAGAAAACTTGGTAGCAATATCATGAATGTTTTTATTGTCTGTATTTGACTCAGCAACAACAGTACTTTCTATCTGTCTTTCGGCTTCAAGGTTGTTATAAACATCCTGTAAGTCTTTCACCACAGCTGCATTTAAATCATCAGGTGTGTCGTTTTCAGACTTTGGACTAAATGCTTGTTCTTCTGTACTTAATTCAGTTGTTTCTTGATCAGGATTATTCTGTTCATGATCAATCAATACGTCAGCAACCTCAGCTGATACTTTCTCAACAATTGGACAGTCTGGGTCATAGAATAAGACATTAGTTGGTGATTGAAATTTAACATGTATAGACTCATTATCAGGTGTTTTACTTCTTTCCCTTGATCCACTGCTCATTATCGAAATTAAGTGCTCATTTTCTTTAAAAACCTCAGGGACCTTTTCTTGATCATCATGAACCACTTTACTAGCTACTCCAGGAGGTAAAACAGGAGGTTTTATACTATCCCTGTTTTCTTCATTTTCATGAACAATAGCCTCCATTTCTTCCATTAACCCTTTAACATCAGCTCTTAGACTATTCAGTTCATTGTCTTGACGTACACCTTCAAAATGACCCCCTTCATATTCATAACCAGCCAATACACCAGATTCTTCAACATCCATTGCTTCATTATCATGTTCTTGACGTTCAGTTACTGAATCAAGAATTCCAGTATACAGTGGAGATGGACTCCATTTTCCAATACCTCCTTCATCATCAGATACATCACTGTCAGTGCATGAATAAGCATTTTCTGAATCAGAGGCATCTGAGCTCTCTGATCCAGACTTATTCTCTATACTATCATCATTGTCAGACACAACACTATCATCATTGTCGGAAACAACAGGAGATGCATTATCCACTGATAATACTTCCTCACCTCTTATGAACCTTTCATATTCATCATCTTTGGCAGCCTGGTGTCCATTCAAATTATCTAATGACTCAGCACTACATGCTTCCACTGTAGAGTTATCCTCCTTTGTTAATCTTTCAATAACATCTAACATATCATTTTCACTTAAACCAGCTACTGGTGTATTATCAATTACATTCCCCGAACATTCAAGCTCAAATTCAGCACCTCCAGGTAACCTTTTCTCCATGGTTTCTATTTCATCATTTTCGACTATTTCGTCAACATCTTGCTTGACCTGCTCTTCAGCAGATGCTTGATGATCTGCAGCTATATCTTCTTGATTTGCTTCCATTTTTAATTGTTCATAATCCAGACTAGCTGAATCAGTATGCTGTTCAATTGGTTCGTCAGCTTTATAATCAGCATCTAGTTCATCAGATTTCTCTACTGTTAGTTCCCCAGCTAAATAGCTATCATCATCTGAGATTGCATTTCCACTTTCAGAATCAGATTCATCAGCTGAACTGCTATATATATTGTCTGAAGAACTTATAATAGAGCTAGAGTCTGAATCTTTATCGAAAGTTTTATTTGAATCAGTAGCTAAGTTACCACTATCAGTTTTACCTGAAAACAAATCCTGGCATGTACACTCAGAGGTCCTTTAGCTCAAGCAGAACATTATTAAGGCATGTTTTGCTTCAGTTAAAAGAACCCATGCCACCAACAATCAATAATGAATTATGACACACCAGACTGATAATGTGATGATAAAAACACATGTCTGATTAAATCCACAATGCTTGTATTCCTTGATGTTTTAATCTATCTCCAAGAAGGAAGAATAAATCTTGTTGAGTCAAAACCACAAATTAACATACACTGTAATCAAGTTGAGGCTAACTATATCCTGACACGTAACTATAAACTAGTCAAGTACTAAATTCATTCACAATACAAAAATATTCTAAGAAGTATAAAATCGTTATTGATTAATTAAATCAATTAGATAAAATTAAACAACAAAAGAACGAACATGAAGTAAAGCAGTTATGTTTAGGTATAGCAATTAAGATTTAAAATTCAAAATGTTAAAATAACACAGCCAAGAACTGAGAAGAATGAAAAAAATAACTTCAACATTATGGTATGTGGCATATACATGCGCAATAAACTTAAAGAACATACTATACTGAACTAAGTGTGTACAGATTATTGACATTGTCCTTTCAAGTAGTCATATAAAATATCCGTACTCATAAAACTTAGCTATTCATAAGATAAGTGGTTCATATACATCTTTAAGTTTATAACAAAATGGTACTGTAATATTTATGAAAATATTTTGACAATTCAGTAAGAACTTTCAGTTATCATTCAATGATTTATTTAACAGCATAAAAGTTGTTTAGCAAGAAAACTTATTCAATTTAACAAAAACAATCCTCGACATTAGAAAATTACAATTCTGAATCAAACACTAATTCATATGTGATCTATTTACAGGAATTATCTTTTGTTTATGCTGAAAAGGCAGTCAATCAGTCAATGCACTTGACCCTACTTTCCTCATTGGACAGGTGAACTAAGTTTGGATAAATTATCAGGGATGTCATGGGTATTTGACAGGAGTATCATATATCAAACCTATCTAAATGAAATGAAGGTAAGTTAAGACTAGATAAATCGAGGGTTGAAATAAAATTAATTAACAATAATGGTGAAATATAAGTTTACACATTAAAATCACACAAAGTATTCAAAAACATTAAAAAATACAAAAGGTTAAAGTTGATAAATCTTTAAAAAACTTAACATAATACAAGCATAACAAACATAAAACATTCATGTAATAAAAGCACGCACATGTGGTACATGTATACAATAATTCTCACATTCCCCAGCATTCTTTAAATTCAGCATGCGATAAATCTGTGACTAAGTTGGTTATCAATTCAATTACATTCCACAGCCATGACAATGTAGTATATCATACACACAATTGTTAGTTCAACTACAAGATACTGTTACGTTCAGGCTCATTTCAATTTGATGTTCCATTATATAGTTACATATGTGTTGTAATATACGAATACAGTTTATTACGTCTCCCTAGCAACGTTAAAGCGATTCATGCTCAATATGAGCTGTATTCACATATGCACATTCTTATAGTTTTGTTACCTCCATTAAATGGACTAGTCAATGACTCAGCATAAATTGGTGGACTGGTACTTTCATGATTTGATGGACTAAGGTCATCCATGTCACGTTTTAGACTGGTACTAACAATGTCATCTATGAAATATTACAAAATAAAATATAACAGACCTAAAAATAAAACAAAATCAATTTTTGGTTTCAAAATGATATCACATACATGTACAAGAATACAGTCGCAGAAATTCTCCAAAATGTGTTACACAAATATGTAATCAGTTAATTTGTGAAACTGTCGGTAAGAAAACCGCTGTAATGTCCTCAATGTATTCTTGAAACTTATTAGCCGCTAAATTCAGATCCTAGAAAAAAACACTTCTTATCTCACACTAATTCATGCACACACTGTTAAAATCCTTCAGTTTAAAATACCACATTCCATAATCTAATATTTATTCAATGTAATACACAGAATGCTATTTTTCAAGGTGAATTCAGCACGCACAAATCTCCTTCAAAATGTACACAATAACGCAACCACAAATAGGAAAATCCACATTAATTCACTAATTCAAATACACACCCAACGAAAAAACAAACCAGACACAGTAATAATTTTTTACATTTCATTCACCATAATCACTAAGTGACCATCCTTCACAAACTGATTCACAGAAATACCAACATTATCATTATTTACAAAACAGCCAGGTAATAACATCCACCATGGGTAGATGTATCAAGGAACATAAATAGACTACACACAGATAGTATATGCCTCATACGTAAATTTCTTATCATATTTTTAGCGCAGACACACTTAGATCACTTTAAAGCCAACAGCATAAAGCATCATGCCAATTTTCTCAAGAAATCAAGATTTACTCAGAGAATACACATATGTAACCCACAAAAAAACCAACACAAATCTAAACAAAAATTGCGTTTCAACTTTACTGTAAACTAACTCTATGCAGCTGGGATATAAACTTACAAAACCACAGCTAACTTGAAGCTTTTAGTGAAACTTGAGTCAGAGGATGAGACAGTGAAACAATGAAGGCAATAAGACCCTATGTCATCAATGAATCCTATGTAAAGCGAACAGTCAACGATGTTAAAGTTACGGTTCTGGCTTGCACCCAAGTCTCTATCTAGTGTTAATTTCCTGCAGTATATCAATTCTTTTCCTGAACTACTATTTATAATAAACAATACATCATGTATAATGTATGTACCAATTGAAGGATTAAACAAAAGATGGCAAACCTATCACTTTTTTACACCACTCAAAACAATCAAGAAAGGAAGCTGAATCTTGAACATCACAAGGAAGTTTTAAAGTAAAATTATACATTACAACATTTTGTAATTTTCAAACATTTTAAAACATGTTCACATGACACCAGAGGACCTAGGGGTGTGATTGGTTAGTATGTTACTGATCAGAAGAGGAAATATTTTGTCACAGCACGGAATGATACCAGACAGTATACTAAAATAAAATTATTGGACAGACACAAATTACACATATTAAATGACAAGAATATAATTTTCAATCAGACTAAAAAAAACGAAAGCAATCTAAAAACTAGTAGATTTTATTCTATTTCTTTCAAACTTTTATGATTAGGAATGATATAAGATCAGGCCCAAATGATGAAAAAGGGTACCAAAAACTAACTGAACAACAAACTATATAATATACCCAAATGATCACAACCATACCTAGACATTCCCAACATATCGTTCTGCATCTATTGAACAAAAATAACAACCTTATTGTAAATAAATAAATAAAGTAGTGTTTATATCATATTAATGAAAGAATAGATCCATCTATGGATACCATATTGTACAGATACTGGCAAGATGACAGTATTGCATGGTGTGACGCAACACCATTTTATTGAAGATACTAAAGAGTTTCCCAGAGTTGCATTGATGTATTGTAATGTATGTCTTGTGGTGTATCAATAGGTTTCCATCCATATCAATAAAATATTTTCGCACCTGGATTGCTAAATCTTGCACAGATACAAGAATTTATGACTTGTTGGTCTTTGAAGACCAAGAAAACATTGTGTAACATAAAACACAACCTTAAATACAACCTAAATGAAATCTACAATCTACAGCAAGATCAAAGTGCTGGTTTGGGGTATACCAAGAATAACCTGTAAATGAAGGCAAATCAAGAACAGAATTATTGTTCAGGGGACTGGGGGGGGGACGGTCTCAAGCATGTATTCTGAAACTGCCCTCATTCACTGGGCTTTATAACTGAGTTAGCCTAAGTTTACTTAACACTAAAATGTTTCCATTACATCCAAAACATTACATCTTTATTGTATTTACCAGACATTTTACAACCTTTATTAATACATGCTGAGGTCTACATTTTGAAAAAAACTGAACAGCTGCTTCATGGTTCTCTCACTTAGTAATAATGAATATAATATTTAAATTGCACAAAAGAACATTGGCCTTAGGTACTGGAATGATTAATCACTTAGGGACTGAGTGATACTTTGGAGTTCCATTTGCAGTCAACTGACAACAGAATTGCTGTACAAGGAATTTAGCATTAAAAGCTTTGTTTACTGTCTCTAAAAAGAATAATCTTTAAATAAATACTTTCCCGGAATGTAAGACAATTTAGCCTTCAATCTATTACTTAAAAATATTCATTTGGTTAGGACACGTTCAGAAATGATGCTTTTATATCATATATATGGCCTAAAGAAACATTTTTAAGATAAGTTACTTTAAATACATCATCATACAACATATACATTACACAAGCAATAGTTAAAGTATTATACAGTATATCATATCTGACATCTAGTATGATCCTTTTACCAACTAATATGGAAACTGAATATGTATAACTATGAATACCCAGTGGAGTTGTATTTATATGGAAACTGTCACTGAATATGTGTCATACATAATGACTAACTAGTCAGTGTTTAGGTCAACATACACTAAAAGATACAGCATAATAAGAGTTACCCCCCTTTATCCACATATAAATTTAATCATTGAAACCATGAATAAATATTGTGGTCTGACCAAGTAAACAGACACAGTGAAAGTTCCTACAATGTACATGAGAGTTGATCTTAACAAGTGGTTCTGCTTTAAGCAGAAAGGAAAATCATTAAAAGGATAAGGCATGAAACAAAGGCACATAAAAGATTTATCAAGTATTAACTGTTAAATGAACAGATGCCAGATAGCAATTATTGAACTTCAGTACATGCAGGCAAGAAATATCTACCATTGTAATATTACTATACTAATACATTAATCAGCCAATTATGAACTTGATATGCAGTTTTTTCCCAATAATACCCACTAAGTGCCAATAAATTGACAAAAAAACTATAATCATGCTTGTGGCATAATTTTTATAACAACTTGTCTGAAATGGCTGATTCAAGCTATCTTGGTAAAATAAATGACTAGACCAATTGTTACATAGGACCATAATTTTTTTTATTTGTAAAAGCCCCTTTCAATGGTATTCATGAATCAAAGTACTGAAAGTACTGTCGGACTTGATTTTTACCATACGAGACAAAAGAGAGAAATGTGTACCCACATCGTTCGAGCCCATACAAATATTTTAACATTCAAAATTACAGACCGATTTTTCATTCATATTGTAATGCAGGTCATATGCATATAGGTAAATGACATAAGCTAGGGCTTTACTATAGCCCTTTGCTAAAATTTTAAAATGAAAAAGCCTGATATTGGAAAGTTTAATGATTAGCACATTAATTGAGGACAATTTAATTGCATTAAAAACTCTTTATTGTACAAAACTAGTAAACAACACTTCAGTAACAGTAAATACAAACATTGGTTCTTCTGGTTTTAACACAACAGAACATCGTCGCATTGAACACATTCAGGGTCACTCAAATCAAAAAGGTCCTGACACAGTAGATTAAGACCTATATGACCTATAGTTAACCCGATGTTGCATGAAATTCAGACGTGATTATGTAATTCTAAATAATCTGGCGTAAAAGAAACTCTTAAACAGTAAATTTTAAAAGCACGTATCCAGTAATTTACGTTCGTATTTAGCGACTCGAATTATTAAGCCGCAGTTTTAACATTCAACCTTCGATAAATCAAACTCCCCACATCGGTTACGCTTTGCTACTAGCCACTGCGGGGAGCGAGTCTATAAATAGCGATTCCGTCATCAAAATAACATTGGTGTGAATATCATGGAATACGATTAAATGAGAATTCGCTTTGTAATATTAAGAAATGTTAGAAAGGCACAAAACACACACATCGATGGTAGATTGTTGCAAATGCATGAATACGTCCGTGGAGATTTTTCTGAACTATCGAACGAAAACCGAAAGTAGAACTACTTTTACGGCAAGATATTTTATTGGACAGTGAATACGCGGTTTTAATTCTACGCATTTGAAAATCTCATGTATCTACCGACAAGCACTTATGTAGATACATGACTCTTTCCATGTAGTTACAATAGAATGATTTGAAATGTATTTAGATCTGACACACTTAATTGGGGAAAGATTCCAGATACTTCTATATAAACATACCATTTAGTTGCAAACTATTTCCTTTATGTGGCATTCTTTTAACTAAGCTGTTATGGAGTCCAGCGACAAATATAAGTCAACGATTACAAAGGACTTGATTTTGATAAAAATCAAGTCCAAAAAATGAAATTTTCTTGAACCTTTCTTGTATGGTTCATGAATAGTTCATGAAGTATGAATAATTATTTAACAAGGGAGACAACATGACAATAGTTCATGTACACATTTAACAAGGGAGACAACATGACAATAGTTCATGTACACATTTAACAAGGGAGACAACATGACAATAGTTCATGTACACATTTAACAAGGGAGACAACATGACAATAGTTCATGTACACATTTAACAAGGGAGACAACATGACAATAGTTCATGTACACATTTAACAAGGGAGACAACATGACAATAGTTCATGTACACATTTAACAAGGGAGACAACATGACAATAGTTCATGTACACATTTAACAAGGGAGACCACATGACAATAGTTCATGTACACACTTAATATTCAAGGTCATGCACTTTTAGGCAAGAAGTGTTCTAAAGTAAATTTAACAATACAACAATTCTTCAACTACATTTTTTAAATTCTAGGCAATGTGATTTGGCCCAAAGATTTTTTAAAAAATTCCCTACATAATCTATTATACAAAATGAGTGACCCCTTGGGCTGGACACAGTGATTACTTACTAGAAGCTCAACAAGTGCGCTTATGCTCAGGTTAGCTAAAAAGTTGGCAATTCTGATGACAGATCAGTGGCAATTATACTCTAACATGACTTTCCAAGCAGACAGATAGCTAGTCTAAATTTAATCAATAGCTGAACAGTCATACACATACCAGTATACATGTTAAGGTGGAGTATTTCTAATCTTCACCAATGTATGATCAGCCTGAGAAATTATCAGTTAATGGCTAATGATTGTAAGATAAAAACTACTGAATTATATTTATTTTATACATAAACTCATACACTGAACTAATTTTGCATTAATGTGAAATAAATAGCAAAGAAATAAAAATAGAACCAGGCATATCATCACCATGATAGATAGTTATTAATCTTGTAAGAGTAGATCAAATCAAGTTAATATATCATTAAGAATCACAACAAGATGTCCCCAAGATATCAAGAGCGCTCATTTATTGGACGAGAGACCAAACATTGACCAAGCCCAGGGGTGAGAGTACACAAGTACATAAGATGAGGACAAAGCCACAATAAAGCAAACAAGAGTGCAAAATTTCACAAAATACGCCTGTCTAAAGGTTTGGGGTACCATGAGTTGCAAATTATACATCTTTTTTAAAATAAGCAACATTTTATAAATATGACATGTAGCACCATTCACATTTTTCATCGAAATCCAGACGGCCTTGTGACCAGCACACTTCATTTTTAGTCAATTTTCAATGTATCAAGGGGCATAACTGACAAGTGCCCGGGGCAATTATACTGGTTATCGAACTTGGCCCAGAAATATATTTACGGTTTGGTGAAGATAAAATGGTAATTATGCTGAATGTTTAAAACGCACTTAGTGACCCTGTGAACCAGTTTTTGACCCTAAATAATCCATATTGGAAGTTGACCTAGGTATCATGTAGATGCAACTTCTGACCAAGTTTGGTGAAGATCTGTACTGATGTACACTATTTGATAAGAGTCAGTATATCGTGTTGAATGTTGAAAATGCACTAAGTGTCCATATGACCTAGTTTTTGACCCGACATAACCCATATTACTTGATCTGAGTCCGGACAATGTGCTGGATGCTGCTGCCGCCCGCCCACTCGCCATGGGGTTTCATACCATACGTCCCATCTTCAAAGCAGGAATTCCTTTTCTTTATGCAACATTTAATGTTATATAAATGAATATATTGTTCTGAACTGGAGCAGCAAGCCCTTCCACTTACAATAAGTATGTCTCGACATCACTCTAACTATTGTTAGCTACAGTATATTTTTTATATCGTTCGTGATTTTATAACCACATCGGCATTCATCGAAAGAATATCAACTTTGCAATCACATTTCCACCGACAAATTATTCAATGGGTGGATACCTTAGACACTACAACTCATGATTTGACGCAATCATTTCAACCTGCTAAGCGGCCATATTGACTTACTTAAAATCCGGACCTGTTCCGTGCCGTTCCAGATAGCTAAGTCTCGAAGGTATGGAAACGAATCAAGAACGCAACATTTGGAAAGAAAATAATAATTTGGCACTCACTTTTGGCCATAAATAAACGAAAATAATCCAGTATCCCATTTGTTTGACAGCGGTGGTATACAGTTTACAAATTTCAATCATTCAGACGAAATTTATTTCCCGCGCAAAAGCAATTACATAGTATTAAATTTCGTCTAAATTTATTTTTAGTTCCTTGCGAACGGTCAAGTTAAAGCGCTATTTATAGACTGGATTAGGAAAATCATGTCAGTACTCATCTGAATATTTAGGGGATTATTAATTTAATCCAGGGTGGAGATGATGCTTAAAACATTGATACATTAAACCAGCTAAAAATAGAAAATCAGTAAAATTACAGCAACGATGGTATTTGCTTACTGACTGCATGTGAATGAGTGTTTGAACTGCGTGCAGTATCCCTCTGTTAGCGAGTCTGTGTAACGACAAAGACCAAAAAAATATAGTTAGAATTCTCGCCTAAAGCTAGAGAGCAGTGCAGTGTTGAAATTCACAGTTTGCACAATCGCTATACGATATGACAACCCGTTTTATTTCTTATTAACTTAACACCATATGGTCCTCAACTACATTGTAAGTGCCTTTAGAAGAGATATTTGCTTGTTAAATATCAGAGCTAGAAATAAAGAACAACACAAGATTTTGAGCTATTTTATTGAAGCCATCTGTTCTGCACACAACCATATTTTACCACTTGCTCTTAAAGGGGTAACTGGACTATATATACCACTAGATGGCGCTGGGGCGGGTTTTTGTAAATTTTTATGCATGTTTCATATCAGAGAGCCCTTTTTTGAATTTTTGAATAAACTACAGAAAAATTTTCTTTGAAAATTCTCACAATGGTAAATTATTCCATGTCAAAACATTTCATCCAAAAATCTTTGTAATATATTAATTCTAAGTGTTACTTTGAGAAAATGTTTAAACCTGTCCAACAGAAAATTTGAATTTGAATTTCCCCGGGAGGTGTGGCTACTTGCTGATAAACTCTCTGTTTGTAAACAGAGGCACGTGCTAATGTTGAGCAGCCGATGCTTTCTATATAACAGGAGTACTTAACTAACCAGTGGTCAGTTGATGACTCATCCATTCTTGTGCTATTTTAAACAACAGAGAGTTTAATTGACAGGTAGTATTAGGCACATCAGTTTACATAGCCCAACCCACAAATACTCGCTGGTATACCAGCGAGAGTTATGCCTTTAAGCTAACAATTATTTTGTATAACTGTGTGTAAGGCCAAAGAAGAATATTTTGAGGAAGTCCACTCCACCTAACAAACTCCCCCATCAATGTGTGTAAAATAGCTTTATTGAAAAACAAACTTAGTGCCTTTCCTACCTACAAAATGAAGCACAAAACACAATTTTTGCTTCAGCATTAGATAAACAAGTCCAAAATCTTATGTTCTATTAAAACCTTCACCTTCACAAGTGTATTACAATTTCCTTATAAGTAGACACTGACAGGGTATTAAGGAAAGTACCTCACCCAACAAGCGAAGGCATAATTTTTTTAGCAGAACTGTATCTGGCACGCTAGGTTACTAAATTGACTTGAGGTTGATTTCCATGCTCAAATTTCATATCTTGTCTTTTAATGTTTCAAAATTAATTATGATCAGACAATAATAATATCATTGATTTATATATATTAGTCTGACAGCTAGTATTTACACATCAATCAGCTCTATCTTTTCAACCATTGTACTTTTAAAATGGAATTAAGATTTGAAACTGAACTCAGGTTTTATGACCTCAGGGCCAGGACACTTTTATTTAAGATATTAAGAGTCTGAAAAGAGAAATGATCTGAAAAATCACAATCCCTGGATCATTTTAAAACAATGGCGAAAACTCTTGAATTTCCATCAAATACTATAGAAATGAACAATTAAAAACACTTTCAACCACAGTCATTGATGATTCATCCAAAGAAAGACAACTCTTAACTCACTCTCACAAGCTATGATATAAGTTTACATTCCAATATAGATTCACTGTGCTTTTAACAGCAATGTAGTATGTTTTGAATTATATTCTTGCTACTTAAAGGCTATTGTAGTCTATACATTTGTATCTTGTAGATATAACAAATGCATTAACAGAAATATACAGACCCATATTTCACATGCCAATTTTCTAAACATGAAACCACAGACATTTTGTTCCATAAGGATACTTTCATCAATAAGCATGAATAAACATATAAAAATAGGCCTCGATTCTTAACTTATATTCCCAGGAGACAGAAAGCATATGTTTCATAAATCTAATATACAAAATATTCCACGGAATTCTTGTTAAATCTACAGTGTGGTTTATAAGCCAATGACATTATACAGCTATAGTCAGTGATTCATTTTTCATAATTATACAACCATTGAAAAGTTGAGAAAACTATTGGATTTTTTAAACAGTGTGGCACATAGCATTAGACTTGTAGTAACCACTAACATATTTGCCCGAGATCAAATAGGTTATGACTCATTCTTACCAGCTCAACTTAGTAAATAATTGATCTTGCAATCAGGTCTGAAAAATCAAGCTCTTTATATTACGTTGACACACACAGACATAGCGCCATATAAAAGCACCATTAAAGAAACATGTATAACATGATACGACTCAATTAATCGATACCGTAGTCTCGGAAATTCTGGTATCAGTCTATTGGAATTGATTTTTAGCATATCTCAACCAACAGCAGTCAAAACAATACAATAGTGTGGACTATGACTTTAAGTAATTTACTCACAAGTCACTGATCGGAACTAAGTTCCATTTTCCAATTCATGTTTATTAATAGAACATTACATATGGTATACTTCATCCTGGACAGTTCTCCCTCTGACCCCATAAATGAGGAAATCCAATACATTTCCTATGATCAATATGGAAATGCCATCAATGATTCACACAGGTAGCTTCATCTCTGTGTAACATCACATCATAACAACCTTTATCATTCAAACTAGGTCAATAATCAGCAATATTTTTGCATTCAGTAAGTGAAAATTCAGCTAACTGCACAAAACACAAAATGTTGATGTATAACATTTAGCCAATATGAAATAGTGAACATCAGTGAACGAGATACTCAGATAGTTTGAATTAAACAGGGCATATGTGAACTGCCTTGTCCAAATAAATAGAATAGAACAATGGAATAGTTATTGATGTATCTTACCTCTGGGATCAACAGTCTTCATCCAACAACCTGCAGATAGAAGACGAACATTGTATTAGCTTAATGAAACATTACTAATCATAATCAAGACATTAATGTATATATTTAACAACTAAATCAATGAAAAACATACGAAATCAATGTTAAATTTGTCATACATTTTGTCCCCTTAATGCAATAAGGATCTGTTCCATCTTATCTTTGCACTCAGCAGTCTGTAACTGAACAATTTGCCAGACAACTGGACCAGTTTAAAGTCACCAGATATCAAAGTACAAAATTGTCATTTTCACAAGAAAAAAGGACATACTGACAACTGTTACTTGACGGGCCTTTTTGTAAGCCATCCCTAAAGTTTCTAACCACAAAACGCATAGTAAGGGCCTTTTTTCCTTCTATAACAGAGGCCAAACTTTGGTGACTTCCTAATTACAAAAAGGCTGTTTTTTTCCCAATTTGAGTTAAGAAATTCCCAAAAATACAATGCTATTCTAACTCTAAATTTGGCCAAATATCGCACTTGAATTTCCCAAAATGAAAGGCTAAGGCCCCTTCCCAATTCTTGGAAAAAAGGCCCTGATTGTATGATAACTTTGTGGATAAATCATAACACATATACTTATAAAAATGTTTGACAAGGAAAAGGTGTTTTTTGGGCATATCCAATTTTTGTAGCCTAAGCACATAACAAAATAACAGAAATTTACAGTTTTAGACATTTGTTTCTGAACTTAAGTCTCATACCACTAAGAGAACAATGTATTTCTTTGATGACTAAATAAGCATAATATATTAAGCCATCACACGGACAAATGAATGCTTACAAATACCGAATAAATTGATCATAAGACATACAAATAATCATATCAGTAAATTAAATACAAATCTATACATGAAATGAGCTCACTAAAATGAAACATTTTAAAGTTTAATCAAGGTGTATATATTAAAATCCAGAAATTCTGAAGACCTTTTCAAGTACTCTTCAAAGATAAGTGCCTAATTACTTAGAAAACAATTATTTAATGAGACAGCAACACTTGTTTCAACAAATATACCATCATTTTATTCATCAAATGGTTATTAGTTTAACATCAACTTAAACCCTCCACCGCAATAATCTTCAAGTAAAACAGAACAATTAATGATAACAGACTAACAGGTGATGTAATATTATGTATGTTACAGAAAATTTTACTTCAACAATAAATTACATGGTTCTTAGTAAAACACATATTGCAAGTATTTGATACTGTAAAAACAAATTGGGACAGGCTCCAACATAATAAATACAACATAATCAACATAAAATCTATATAAATATATATATCATATCTGATAGGTGAATGATTAAACTGAAGAGATGGAAGGAGGTCAACAGGTTGGATGCATATATGGAGTAACTGGCATCATAAAATTTATATTTCATAAATCATCTTATCTATACCATAATTTTGCTGAATGGTTACACTTTACTTGACCTAAGATGTATCTTATGTTCTTTCTAAATAGACTAATTCCATTTTTAACTTTTTTACAAGACCAAACAAACATGACTCATATATATATAGTCAAGGCAATACCTTTGCTTTTTTCAGAACAATTATTTCCATATGGTGACATACCTATATTATATTCTTTTGTTCTAAGTTCTAAAAATAATCAATTACTTCATACAACCTCTGTATATTATCAGATTAAAGTTATGAGTTATCTAATGAATATATCATAGTCAGTATTTCTGTATGTGTTAAGGCAAAGTACATGTCTTTAATTGTTTGGTTTGGTAAATCATTGGTAATTTTAAACCAATAACAATCTGATCTACTGAAAATCGTTTACAATCAATTTAGCAAATAATATTTCAAACGCTGGGTCAAGTATTTCTTTTATTCCAAGTTCTGACAATGACCTTTTAACATAAAATGCTATATATATGCATGACTATACTATTTATTCTTTTATATTCAAAGTGCCGACTAGGACCTTTCATATATTTATAAGCACAAGACTGATTATTTTATTTACTGCATACTGGAAGTCCAAATTTGGTCTTTTAACAACCAGATTTATAACTGTAAATGATTTTATTTGTTTGTTTATATCGAGTTTTACGCCCCTTTTCAACAGTCATGTGAGGCAGACAGTTCACCTATCGTTCCTGGGAAGAACCAGTACTAGACTCCCATCCTCCATAAGCCACTGCCTACATTATTTTTCACATAAAGAGACATGGTCGGTAGCTGGGCTCGAACCCACCATCCTATATCAGTGTGAGGTCATAGTGATTTGAAGTCAGTGACCATAACCACTGGACCATGGAGATGGGGTAACTGTAGATGAAAATAACCTTAGCCAAAGTCACTATGCCAGACTGTTTTGCATAAACGTATGTTATCAGTGGCCTTTATTCTTTTAATATAGTGTTCTGATCAAGGGCTATACACATTCTTTGCCATCAATAATTAATATATGGCAGAAAAACAAGCCAGAAATGCTTGTTACTAAGTTACTATATATACAACATGTGGCATTCTAATTTCTCCTACACAATATACAGTATACAGCTATCATGGTATGGTTAAGTGTTTATAATCAAAGCTTTTACAGATCTTAGATCACAGTGATTATGTTTTCTCGACAATAAGCTGTATCTAATTAATTGAGTTTTTTTTTACAGTTAGCTAGATTTTTTCATTAATATTTTACTTGAAGTTGAGTCCAGTAAATTTAACTAAAAGGACCCTTCCCAATGGCATTAATTATGTTTCCCTAATTGTCAGGTTGGATGAAGACACAATCAAAACTTTGGCCTAAAGAGTGTTATGGAATTTGAGCTAGTGACCTAATTTTTGTACCTTGGATGACCCATGTTCGAGCTTGTCCAAGATATCAAAAAGACGAACATTTTGACAAGGTTTGATGTGATGCTGGACATTAACTGATACTAATAACTCTCTGTGAACTACATGCTCAGATGAACTAAAAGGGCTCAAGATGATTACGTAACAGGAGAAGACAGTAAATACATTCATAAATAATACTAAGTATTTTTTGGCAAGTCCTTGAAAAGCCTATCATGGATACATAACACAGAGACAAACCAAATTAACTGGAGATTCTTGCAGAGAACAAATAGCATTTTACCCTATACAGTTTTAGCAAGTAAGCCAGTATATTGCAAAAAATTGACATGCAATATTGCTTGTTTGAAGTCATAAATAGTGTATTTTACAACAGAACCTGCATTCAAAATGTTTACCCCATATTTAGTGATAAGATCCAATGCTTTGAGGCATTCAGCATCACAATTAAGCATATCATTGAGAGGAATAAACATGATCAGTTTTGGCAATGAATATGTATACATCTTGTCATCTTACAAAGTCAATAACAGAAAGCATATGGAGTCATATTTGCATGTTTGGAGTCATAATCAGAGGCGGCAAATTCAATTGTCCATATTGCCCAGGTTGTCCCGCAGCCTGTACGGACAAGAGAAAATTTCCAGAATTTACTGTATAAATATCATATGGACAAGTTGAGAAATGCTTCTGGCAAAATAAAACAAGTAAGTCAAAACCATATTTTGCCATCCCTGTGTAATGCAAATTTAGAACATTTTTTTGTTGACTGCTTAATATTCATAGCAAGTAACTCACTGAAAATTATGATGCTTCATAAGTTATTATTCTGTGGAAAATATCTTGGAAAACTGGGATGATGAATATAATGCAGGTGGTGAAACTGGTTAATGAGAAACAAAATGATGGTGAAATGTGCCCTTGATTCTATGAACCATGTAATCTTTAATCTAGTTTCAAATGTTTTCAACCAAGATATTTAAGAACTGAAGAGATTAATCAGATTAACTGACAGGATCACAAGTGAAGGAATATCAAATGAACACAAGAAAGAGTGATGTAAGTTGTTTTTTTAGAAATAATCCATTTTTACTTAATTTTCATAAAATCATAATTTTATTCAACTCTTGTGTCTAACAAACCAAAACCGAAATTTAAAAAAATTGCACCAAGGCCATAATTGAATGGTATTATCTATATATGTATCCAGAATCTTGATATACTAAAAGAATTATACTAACCAAATATATCTTAAGAAACAAGAAGAGATTTATCATTGTCAAACACAAGGAAACAAACAAGATTCAAATAGTGGTATTTAAATTTGATCTAGATAAGATATTGCATATGAAACTAGATTTGATCAGTAATGTAATCAAGTAGGGAAATATAATTATAATACACAGCTTCAGACAAGTGGGGACTACACATGCTGTCTCAGGATACCTACACAAAGCTGGCATGCCAGGAATACCCATTAACCCTACAAATATCAACAAGAATATACATGAATGTTTAATGAATTACAATAAGGGAAATAACAAAACTACAGTAATTAACATACTTAATGTATACATGAACATCAATCAACTCACAGAAAACACTACATGAGAAACAGTAATTAACAGAATTCCTACTCATTTATTTGGTTTTGAGCAGGATTTGAGTATTGTCTAAAGATGAGCTTATATAGGTCCTTTTTATGCAAATATTTGGGCCGAAAATCAACCGGATTCCCCAACTGAAAAAGTATTGGTATAATGTATATATTTTTGTCAATTTCATACCAATATTCCCGATTGAAATACAGAAAAAAACAGTAACAACTGCTTAGCATACAGAAAAAGAATTTGCTAGAATCCATTGTTTCAGTATGGGTATGGTTAAACACATTGACTACGGACTTGGCTGGATGCTAATAATGAAACGTTCCAAATGCAACAGATTTATAGAAAAGAAATTGTCTTGCTATTAAAAATTGTACAGAATGAACAAACATGTAATAATTCATGATTGGTGTATTACTTGTACAAATATTGTGTTTTTATAAATAGTTTTATCAATGGTAAAATTTCCACAATCACTATCAGACATATTTCCCTCCCTGACACTTTAATACCCCCCCCCCCCCCCCCAAAGGTCTTAATTGGCCTTTGTTAACACAGTAGCCTTTATTCAATGGTGTTCTTTTTCTCAGGTTTGATGAAACATAAAAAAATAACCAAACAATCATCTTTATCTTAAAAGGTTTTGTTGATTGCATTATACTTATTAACATACCACAATTGTCAACATGTTTCAAAAAGCTCTCCTATTTAGAGAGGGGTCATTGTTTATGTTTGGTATCTACCATTTCTAAACAGGCCTGCAAGCTGTAAGAAGACCTAACCAGTGTTCTTGGGTTACAAATCACTGTCTTCACAGCCACTCTCCCACAGTGAGGTAAAATATGTCCAAATTAGGTCACAAACAATCAAATGTCTTCTGATTCACAAATGCCTATATAAACTTCTCAAACTAGATTCTGCCGTTTTGGGCTCCACATTCAGACACGACTGTATGTATTTCTACTAGGTACACAAAAAATTATTTCCATCCCATTATGATGCATTTTCCTAACAGGTATTATCCAAATAGAAAAGCCACCTTATTCTGTGATGAACATCATACTGCATCATAAGTATCATATCATGATTTCCATATAAATGTTAAAATTTAACAAAATCAGAAATTATTTTCAAAATAGAAATAAGAAATGGAAAACAGAAATTTGCCATATTTATCTTGTGGCTAATATAATTGAAGGGCCACTAAATATCGAACTAACCATTTGATTGTCATGAACATTTTGATTTTCAACCACACTGAGTATAAATCATCAAAATAATTTAGTGGTCTGTAGCCTATCATTTATCTGAACTAATCTGAATAACATGTGCCACTTTACGTGAATTATTATATCGATACTATGTACAGGATTGTCATTAACTTTATAACTACATACATGACACATTACAATATGTATTAAGTATCTGGTAATTTTAGTATATCAGTACATTATACATTAAGTTACCTAAGTAAGGGTTTAGCGACTGTATTATAAATTGCTCAAGCATGCACAGCACATGTCTCAGGTCTATAGTATACAGGTTGATATACAATCATACTTCCTATCATGATTTACAAGAGTGATCAAGTTCAAGGTCAGTCTATACTGTTTATCCATATTGCCAAATATACAGTAACATTTGACAGATTAGCTTAAGAGGACAAATTAATAATTCACTGAATTCAGGTCCCATTACACCTTGTGTGGTTAATTACTGCATGAAGTGTTAATCAATGCAGATATTTGCAGTTTTTACATGTAGATTTTATCATTTGTTATCTTAGATTACATAATATCAATAGATATTGCATTAAACTTGCTGGGAAAATCAAGACAAGTTTATAAATGGGGACATTTTATAAACAGCTATATAAAAAGTAGAAAATGTACTTCAATTTTGAACACTTCTACAAACACATTATGCAAATACACTGTAACACTGTGTTACATAATTCTCTCAAACCAATGCTTGAATGAACCATTTTCTTGAACAAATAAATACATGAGAGGTTTATAACCAGCTTGTAAACCGATTTTGTACAAGAAATGATTCAGTGACATTCTGTATATATACAAAATAAGATTGTCTTTAATCTACATCTGTATGAACAGAGAGGTAAGAAATGTTGATTCCTCAATAGTTTAACCATACAATCAGCCAGGGTCATTTGTAAAAAGTAACATTGGAGGAAGACCCAGACTTAAGACTTACGCAGACCCACTGTACTTCCATATGCTACATAATACATTCATTTGGCAGCTTGACAGTTTCATCAGACGTGAAATTTAGTCCAAAGCTGGATTCAAACTCACAGCGGTGAAGAGCTACATGTAGTGTGAACTAGACAAAGACCATAACCACTTGGCCACGGGGGCTCCCATCAAAATATGCAGTGCTAACACTCTCAGGAATCGGTAATTTATATTGTACATAGCCATTTCAGATGATTTTAATTCAGCAATAAAATTCTTGGTCTCTGAATGACAGAAATACAGTAGCATTGATTATGAAACTACAACAAGATGCCAGTGTTCATGATTTTGTCAAATGTAGATAACACTGTACACATGGAGAGGAAGGTGAATAGATTTAATTGTAAAAGTTTCATTTACTTATGATCATACTCATCATCTAACAGATCCCCCAAAAAATCTTACAAAACACTTTTTAGGGAATTGAAAAATTCTTACAGACAGAATTAATTTTTACCAGACTTGACATGATACAAATAGCTAGAGACAATAGGTTAAAAAGTATTTAAACATTTAATTCAACTTAATCACAAATCACCTGGTAATATTTCTCTCGGTTTTTCGGTCTGAGTAAACTTAACATCTGATGTACTGTCCACAGAATTATCCATTACTTCAATTTGATCACTGGTTTCCACTTTATCTTTGAAGCATTAACAACAATAAATTGAAAAACTGTAGTTTTTTATCCAAACACAGGCTTCAGTAGAATGGGTAAATTTTAAAGTTTTAAACCAGGAAGTTTATCTGAACTCAGACAGAGACAACTAAAAATATTGAACTTAGTCCAAGGGTTTAAATAAACTAACAAATTACCTGCAGTAAATATGACAAGTGGAGATAACTGTATAATTACACTCTAAATTTTCAAACAACAATTACCCCAACCCTAGCTGTAATCTTTTCGTATGATTACTGGTAGCAGATTTAATCTGACAGACCCACATACTTAAAGTGAATCAACACATTCACACAATGAATGATAATCACTAAATTGGCGCGCTCTCCAAAAACATCATGTTTGATGATGTCATAAATGATGTCACAATGTGAACATTTTCCCAAACAAGAGTGATTTCCTTAGGACCGAGAAAAAGTATGTCCCTGTCCGAATGTCCGCTACTCCAATAAATCTTGTATAAGATGCATAATTTTACGTTCAAGATTGGCTACAAAAATCAGGTGTGTCGTATTCATTTTTGATGATCTCAATCTAAATTTCCTCAGCTAAAAACGGTCGAAATTGGAGACAATCGTAGCAAATGGCATATTAACGCCTAATGGGAGTATTTTTTGTTTGTTTTTGGCTTTATGCGACTTTTAAAATCGGCTGATTGCAATACTTTGAAGGGGCTAAAGCCAGGCCAAAAAACGACCCTACCCTTCTAAAGCTCATGATTCTGCACAGGGATGCTATATTACAATATGTAATATAGCATCCCTGTTCTGCAGAAGGGATAGAAAATAATAGCAACATGTCATTATTTCAATTCGGTCCGCTGAAAACTGATTCGGTCCTGTCATTCTTCCAAGATTACTGGACTGAATGCCCAGTAATGTCAAAACACTTTGGAATAACGCATATTTGTGCAGAAGTAAATTGCATTTATGGTTAAGGCAGTTTCAGAGCCAATCAACAGTCAATACGGGCTATATTCACCATCTGACATGACAAATGCATAGATGAACGTGTACATTTTTGAAAGAAAATAAATTGTCAATACCCAAGACCTATAAAGTGTATTGGTTCCTAAAAATACTCTAAGGAGTAGAGTTCTGAGTAAAGTAGACCCTGAAACTTTTGTAATCGGTTTAGCACCTTTGTTCGTCAACTTGAAGATTCTATCATAGTCAAGCATGTTCAAATAATGCAAGAAATTTTCATATCTAGACTTTTTTTTAACAGAAACTTAACAATTAACAATAGTGTGGCCAAATTCGCCTGCTAGCGCTTTGCATCATGGGATAAAATGGCATCCGCGAATCTATGATAGTAGAAACAAAATGGCGGCCTCCATACAGTATAATAAAAATAAATAATAAAGGGGCCTAATGTAGTATTTTGAGGAAGTGATTTAAACTATGTTTATACAATATTTGGTTCATGTCAGTGATTTTATTTCTTTGTTCCATTTCCGTTCAAAATTTAGCTACACCGTGATACCACCTGCATACATATACCACAGAAAATGTTCAATAATGAAATATGCAGCTTACTAAAAATATTTCGTGATTGGTGAAGAGTAAATCCACCAAACTTATCATCCATACAATGACAATCTAATATAGATCTACAGATGACGATAAAAAATTGTGTATCGTTATTTGCAAATATTACAAATTGAAAATTCAGCAGATCTTTTTACTGCTTTCTGAAGTACAGGAATTTATGAATGCATGACAATACAAATAAAGCACCATTTAACACCCTAAAAATTACCTTCTTCTTGACTAGATGAAGTCATAGTGGACCCAGAAACACTTTCAGTTGGTACCTCATTCTTCTCTGGCTGGGAGGGGGTGGGTTCTGAGGCTGGGGAACCAAAGCTAATGAGTGGTTCAGAAGGAAGTGCGCTAGTGGTGTACATTTCCGCACTATCAGACTTAGAATCATCCAGTAAATTTGCACCTTTCTGTGGGAAATCATCCTGAAACATGTCTTCCTCGGGCGCATCTTCGCCAACATTTTCCGTCATGGAAGTTGACGTGACGTTTTCGTCTTGGTCCGCCTGTTCGCGCTCGATTTTCTCGAATCCAAAATTATCTGACATCGTGTTATTAGTGTATTAATGATTTAAAATACACAATTGTAATACAGCAAATAGATCTAGATGAGTCTTCGCACTTCAGAGAAGTAATACCGCTTTCTTTAGAAGACAGCACTAATTTCACTTCGAAATATGGCTGATTATTAATCACCAATGTGCGCATGTGCAGCTGATGGCGAACCTATTTCCGTTTCAGCAAAACTCTTTAATTGTCTCCCTTGGTATGGGATTTTGCAGGTAGGGGAGGTAATTACATAGATGCGTAAAATGGTTTTCGTTCCATGCAGCAATACACAAAAAGCTTCGTAATGACACAACGAGAACCAGCTGAGGACACACACAACTAAATTTGAACAAAACATACTGCAAAGTTTGGTCTCGGGTGAATTCATAACTCATTCTATTTTAAACGTATTGTCAATATAGTATAGACCTGTCTTTGGTCATTGTTAACTAAACTAACACTTTATATGTGTTCAATATTTGACCTGTATTTAACAAAGTCCATATGGATTTAGAACCAAGTTATGGCCCATTTTGGCTAGCTTTCTCGGTACCTAATGCCTATTTAGATGTGGTATGCAGAAGTCATGTACAACTCCATATTAAGCCAGCAATGATATTGTATACTAGGACAATCACATTTGTAATATATAGATAACTCCAATACTATTGTTGTATGCTATAGAACAAACTATTATTCGTTACATCACTGTTCTCTCTGGCACAAGTGGTAAAGTTTTAGGTTAGTGAATATTGATAAAAGTGACTGATGGTGGAAATTATTTTTTGCCTATAAGCCACTTTTTTCATTCAGTACAAAGGTTAAAGTTCGAATACATTACATACATATATTGATATTACAAAGTACTGTTAAAAAAAACGTATAAAAGACTGAATTTCTTTGACAATTCTTTTTCTCATTTGGTCTACCAAAAGGTATTATTCAACATATACGCATAATAAGAACACACAAACATATTTTAATAAATACATTGTAAATACATTATAAAAATAAACATGTATAATAGTTATAGAGACTGAACTCGAACCAATTACATCGGTCGCTTCATGATTTCCAATGTAAACTAAGCTAGTATAATAATTATACTAGCTTAGTATATATTATATACTTATGCCGCCTTATCCAATACACTATTGCAACAATCATTACAACATTGTATAACCCATTATAATCTAAATATTGAATCATTTAAAGAAGAAAAATCGTAATGTCGAGCTTTTTAAAAGTCGTTTTTTTATTGTTGTTTGATAAAGATGATAAGTAAAGTTATGCGCAACATGTGTACATAGGTCTCATTTACCAATAACTGAAAAGTACAAACAAGAGTCTTTATATACACACTTGTTCATTGTCCTTATGGAAGAAATGCTCAGAATTTGATTGCAATTTTTAGGTGCGAAGCTCTAATAGTTATATACATGTACTACTTTTTGTACTTACAATTAAGTGACGCTCCATACATCCGCGTTGAAAAATAGTACCACTTGCTGAATAAATAGACTTACAATGTAGCAGACTTTGATAAAAGTTGGAGATATATTACAGGATTCTGTTTTTTAAAAGCATGGTAAATATTACAATGTTTTAGCAATTTATAATATTCAAGTTATCATCCGCACAAAAGATTCATTCATTAACTGTTGGGGTAACAATTAAGAGTTACTACATACATTCAGTATTGTTGTGCTGGGAACACTATATATTCTCTGAGCAATGACAGGGACAAATGTACACATCTATGTGCGATCACATAATGACACAAGGTTATACGTTCAGTAGTAGTACGAGTATACAGTACAGCAGTTTACGCATATTAACTGTATAAATATCAAAGTGCTGAAGGCATTGGAATTGTTTGAGTTTTCAAAATGTGCAATGGCTTGTAATTTCTCACTGTATGTCATAACTTTTAGCATTGGGAATAAAAGAATTTCTTCCTGACAAACAGTTAAAAGGCACAGCTTTTCCTTGGTAACTGAGGTAAATTGGCCTAAAGATGTACATTTTGTAAAGACTATATATACTCACAACGTATACCAACGTATATGAGCGTGCTTTTAACTTACATAAACGAATTTCTAAACGAGTACGACGACCATCTGCGTATTCTAACACGTTGGCATGCGTTGTAGTGTGACAGCAGCTTTATGTTCAGTATCTTCGACTGCTAAAACATTTAAAAAAATTTAGTTGGAGTCATTAACTTTTCCAATGAATCATAAGAAATTTTGTCAGAATTTGTAGAAATATCTCCATCTTTTATGTTTTTATGTTAAACGTTCTATTTTTAAGCCAAATTTGTCATCAGTCTGCGATTTCCACTTGAATGAGACTTTTCCTGCAACGTGTTTATCGCTACATTACTCTACTGCTTACTATGCATTTCCAAACTGACTCTGACAGTAGGAACATACTGCGTGATTGAAATAATAAAACAATAAAGGACTTCGTAGAGAATCTGATACAATAAAACTGTACTTCGTATAGGAACTTCTACACACTCTGTGAGATACATATACATTAGAAATGTACAAAAAATGTTCTGAATGAAGATTTAATTACCATTTCGAGCATAATAACATTTATTTTGTGTTCAAAAAAAAAATTTACATATGTTTTATCAGTGTTTGTATACTTGACAGGTATGAAAATGCTTTAGACGTAGAGTTTTGTTGCATACATCATCGTGGCAAGTATATATAGCGAAATAGCTAGTATTTAGACTACAATTATATAATAAATGACGTATAGTCATCATAAAATACGTTTACATACCATTTGGCAAGAATACAACGCATTAATCCTTAGAAAAGATAATATATAATAAGAGTACACCTTTGTTGTGCTTTATTTTGTTTATAAATGGTCGTTTTTTTTCGTAGATTATCATAGACGTGACTTCGTTGAGAAACGCGCCACGCTTTGACGTAGTCATCCCCCAGTGGGATATTGACACCATAAAACGCTGTTTTAAAATACTGGTAAAGGCTTTTGAAAATGCAACTACAGATACGCCAGAAAATGTTATGACATGCTATTTATTCTTGACTTACAAGGAAAATCCAACTGGGTAAGTCACATCAGGTACTTCATAAATTCGAATGGATTCGGTTATATATGGAATAATCAGTCAGTAAAAATGGAAAGATATTTATTGACAGTTTAATTGTAATACTTTAAAATTGTTATCTACAAAATAGTATCATGATATTTCAAGTGTTCACAAATTGTTCGTCAGTTGTATCAAAATTTACTATGAACATGAAACATACTGTGATTTTTTAAATTTAAACAAGAAAAACTATATATGTAGACGAATTACAAGAAGCATATTGGTTTATGTTTTTTGTAAGAAGTTGCTTTTTCATAAAGGATATTGTCTGTATATTTTATTCAATCCTCCATTAAGGAGAGTATAAAATATTTACATGATATGAGTGATACATATTATAATGACAATCATGAGTATTTGACAAGTGATTAAATTCATGTATATAGTTCACAAGCACATGGTTAAATCATACCCTACATCAATCCCTAAATGTTAACGAATTCACCATAAATCTGAGCACTATCATAAAAGCACACTGAACTTCAAATAGCCACACAACAACTTATCTAGGTAATGCCTTCATGATTTACTTACAACTATTAATAGATTCAGTCATCACCATTAGCCAATCAAATGGCCAGGTTTAGCCAAACTAGTAATAGACACTACACTATATACTCGCAAACAGCTATAATAAACCAATACTCATAAGTATAATTCGTCTAGAAAAAATATAGACATATCGTTATGCACAAATTAGAACTGGTGTTCACAACCTAGAAATTGAGACTGGAATTAAGGTACGCAGGTCTAATTAGAGCATGACAGACATTGTAAATTATACAATGATAAAAAATTGAAGACGAATGTCATTTTCTTCTAATGTGTAAGGTGTTCCAGGACATTAGACAAGCGTACATTCCCAAATGTCTTTATCAAAGTCAAGTCCTTAGTGATCGGTGAGCTAGCTAATGTCGCTGGACTCCATAACAGCTTGGTTTAAAGGGAAATAGTACGCAACCGTAAATGGTGTGATTATATAGATGTATCTGGAATATTTCATCAATAGAGTGTGTCGGATCTAAATAAATTTCAAAACATTTTATTGTAACTACATGGAAAGAGTCATGTATCTAAATAAGTGCATGTCGGTAAATACATGAGATATTCAAATGCGTAGAATTAAAACCACATATCCACTGTCCAATAAAATATCGCGCCTAAGTGGCTGTTTTGCACATCATGTGTCCGTAAAAGTAGTTCTACTTTCGGTTTTCGTTCGCTGGTTCAGAAACACCTCAACGGACGTATTTATGCATTTGCAACAATCTACCATCGATGTATGTGTTTTTGTGCCTTTTTAACATTATCTTAATATTACAGGGCGAATTCTCATCTAACCGTATTTCCGTGATATTCACATCAACTAGTGTTAGTTTGAGGACGCAATTAAACTAACTCCCGCAGCGGTTTCTTCCCGTGATCACACCGTGTATCCGGATTATAGGAACACTCTTGAATACAAATAACGCAGAGACATGAATTCAAAAATATTTCTTTTTTTTCAAATAAAAACAGCAGACGAACACATTCAGTCAAATATGACAGGCTACGCGACGAATGGCCAGTCCAATGACTGACCAATCAAAATGACCGTCATCACCATTAGCCAATCAAATAGTCAGTTTTACCCAAACTAGTAATAGACACTATACTATATACTCGCAAACAACTAGAATAAACTCGTACTCGTGACTAAAATTCGTCTAGAAAATTAAGCTCAATGACGACCGAAATATTGAAACTAGGCATGTATAAAGTCCAGACTCGATCGTTACTGTGGGCGTTCTTGTTTGCTACAAACCCAATGTGTACACCCAGGACACGTGATACCTTAACCTGTGTAACATAACTCGCGGAAAGGAACTAGTTTTAATCTCTGAACTGAAACAAAAACAATTAATGGACTGTTCAGGCAGCGATGAGTCCTTATCTGGTAATTTTTGCTACTATTAAACTGCATGATAAACAACGCTACACAACTTGCACAAACGATAACTGCACATGCGAGGCTAGATGAAATATTTCACCTACCGAAGAATTTCAAGAACACCTTTCCTGTATACATTATGTATCTTAATAACAGTGTTGTGCACTCCATTTATTCACGTGTTAAAGGTTTGCAAAAACTTGAAGCTGCAGTCGCGACTTTGATCTATGTAATAATACATGTATACAATTAGCTTTGACGTAAATAAAATTGTTAATTTAAATGCCAGTAAAGCCATTACTCGTGTACCTTTTAATGAAATGAGCCAATCGATATCACCGTAATTAAGCTATCAGTGGATCAATATTTTGCGGCCAAATTTTGACTTACTGTTACTGTAGAAACCACAAATTAGACCTGAAATATAAACAAAATTACGTGCATAATCCCCACATTACCGCCAATTCACAGTACGTAGTAAGTTTCATTAGCTTTGCTTAAATACTTATTAGTGCAGGATCCAGTTTGAAGCGGACAAATAGACGGACGGACGGACGTTGTTCTCATAAGATGTATACTGTGGGGTGCAGCCTTTGATTTTCATGATGTTTTTATCCACATTAAGTCGTTTTTTGGCACCCAGCGAGTTGAAATTATCCCTACGATTCCTACTTGTACGTGAGTCAAGGTGTACTTACCCTAATCCAGAACCATCATCTCAGACATACTCATGAGAGGTATGTTGTGGGGTGATCCCTTTGATCTTTTCGGTGTTTTTAACCCCACAAGTCACACCCCACAAGTCGAAATTATCCCCACAAGTCCAGTTTGTACGTATCTGAACCCCACAAGACCTAAATGTACGAACCCTAACCCAAACCCTAACCCCACAACCACCCTTGCATGCGTACATGCCTACGGACGATCGGATGGACAGACAGGTGGATGGACCGATGGGGGGGGGGGGCAAAAAACTGGTGGGGGGTAAAAAGATCTATTCCAGGCAAATACTTAACAACATACATGCATGTCACATTTGACAATTTTAACTCTAATAAATTATCATGTGTGACGTTTTATGAAAAAGAACCCAAAGATGTAACATTTGAAAGTTTTTCTCCGGTATAAATTCCCATGTGTCAGTTTTTGCTGACAGAAGAATCGCAATTGTCACATTTGATAGGTTTATCATTGAAATGAATTTTCTAGAGTCTCTTCATATCTCCTTTCCGTGAAAATGCTTTATCACATGTCACATTTGAAAGGTTTTCTCTCTGGTATGCTTTCTCATGTGCTGCTTCGTGTTTCCTTTTGATTTGAAAGAGAATCCACATATGTCACATTTAATAGGTCTTTCTCTAGTATGAACTCCCATGTGCACCGTAAGATGTCCTGTTTCTTTGAAAGAAGAACCACATATGTCACATTTGAAAGGGGTTTCTCCGTTATGAATTTTCATGTGTTCTTTTGGTATCCATTTTGGCTATAAGAGGATCCGCAGATGTCACATTTTAATTGTTTTTTCTCCGGTATAATTTTTCATGTGCCTCATAAGATACATTTTTAGGATGAAAGCGGATCAACATACATGTATCTCACATTTGAAAGTTTTTTCTCCGTTATGAATTCTTATGTGATCATTCAGATTACCTTTGTGGGTGAAAGCGGATCCACATATGTCACATTTCCATGTTTTTTCTCCGGTATGTATCATCATGTGCACCTTAAGATATTCTTTTCTGGTGAACGAGGAGCCACATTTGTCACAAATAAAAGTTTTTCCCCAGTATGAATTCTCATGTGCCCATTCAGAGTTCCTTTGAGGTTGAAAGCGGACCCACATATGTCACATTTGAAAGGGTTTTCTTTGGTATGTATCATCATGTGCAACTTAAGAGATCCTTTTTGGGTGAAAGAGGAGCCACATTTGTCACATTTGAATTTTTTTTTCTTCAGTATGAATTCTCATGTGCCACTTCACATCAGTGATTTACATGCAAATGCTTCATCACATACGTCACATTTGAAAGGTTTTATACCAAAATGACAATCAATGTGCTTCATATCAGACGTTTAGTTCATGAGGAAGCAGGTCCACAAACGTCACTTTCGGAGGGTTTTCTCAGGAATGGTTTCTTATCATTTTTATATCAGCAACAAGTGCTGTCCTAGAATCCTAGTTATTTCTCTTAACAATAAATTGAGGTGATTAATATTTATCATCATTAAAGTAATAGATACGTCATAATTTATCTCCAATTAAATAAAATATCTGTTTTGACCACGACGTCACTTTCCTGTGTGCTGTATTTGTGTGTTTGTAGTTCAGACATTGAGGGAAATGCTAAACCTTATTAATAGAATTACACCTGTATTACGTTGAAGATTGTGTCATGGATTTCAGTAATATGATGAACCTGAAAATATAAAAGACAAATGTCTATATAAGATATATACATAATTATTATATATTATATACATTTGTAAGTTGTTTTAAAGTTATCCATAGTAAACACCACAGGTAACTTAAGATCTGAGTACAAACTGTTCAAGGGGCAAATATGTAAGTGCCTGTCATTAACTCTAGCAATCAGAACTCCTCAACGTCTGTCTAAAAAAAGTGCCTCGGACATAAATTCATAATAGGCAGGCTGCCATTTTGTTCTAATAGTTCACAGGCTACTTTCCGCCATGGCTGACCCTGGAATTCCAACGATGGAAATAATATGTACGTTTCTCTTACCATGGGAATAGGATATCCGTTTTGTCAATCGCGAACGATAAACACGTTTGAAAGTCTGCATCCATAGTGTTGAAAAAGTAGTGACTGGATACCAAATAACCAGAGACATAGATATAACAGAGATAAGCACCTTCATTTAGTACCTATGTAATATCACGTATGACTGTTACTTTTCCCCAAAAATGCTGACTTTGTAGCAAGTAAAACTTCTTACCTACTAATAATACATGCATAAATTTTACATTTTCTGAAAGTTTATTCTTTAAATTATCATTTGATTGGCTAATGGTAATGACTGAATCTACTAATAGTTAACAGGTAAGTAAAGCATGAAGGCATTGCCTAGATAAGTTGATGTGTGGCTGTTTGAAGTTCAATGTGATTGTATAATACTAAGTGCTCAGATTTATGGTGAATTCGTTAACATTTAGGGTTGATTCTATTTGATTAATGCAGGGTATGATATTATCATGTGCTTGTGAACTATAAACATGCATTTATTCATTTGTCAAATACTCTTGATTGTCATTATAATGTGTATTACTAATATCAAATAAATATTTTATACTCTCCTTAATGGAGGATTTAATAAAATATACAGTCAATATCCTTTATGAAACTGAAAAGCAACTTCATACAAAAACATAAACCAATATGCTTCTTATAATTCGTCTACCTATAACGTTTTGTTATAGTTGTTTTAGTTATTTCTTTGTCTAAAAATATATGCATATGAAACCACTGCAAACTTCGTTTTAAAGCGTCCGTCCGTATTGTTTTAAAATTTTGCGTTTACTTCGATTTTTTTAGCATATTTTAATTTCATGTGTTTTTTTTGGCGAAATAACTAGTATGGCGTTTTTATTACGATTTATTACAATTTTACTATCATACTATTACTTATCATACCATTGCATCTATGAAGCTTATAAAGGATATGATGTTCATAATTATACTAATTGAGGACATTTTATTTGCAATGGAAACCTACAAGTCCGCAATTGTACCCCACTCACATTTAAGAAACGACTACATGATAATTATTTACAACAATACGGAATAGTGATTAAAATTATTCTTCGTGAGCTAAACGTATAAATTATTTAGTATTTTTAGATTTCAACCGTATATGTTATGAATATCGAAACATTTCGTATTCTTTAAATTCTGTACATCAGCTCATACGTAAGAAATCGAAGCCGGAGTCACGGGAACAAACATCATGATCATGAACGAAAAATGTAGGTTATGCAATGTCTTTATTAATGTCTTTATTTGAATGCCACTTATATAATGAAATTCGAAAACTGCATATAAAACATATTACTGGAAACGTGCAAACATCATAATTTTTGTACAACCGAGACCAGACACAGGAAGTCCAAATTCGGCAATTATCATGCATCAGATAATTTCGCTAAATACGATAATTTTTCATTGCAGTTTGTAATTTTATTTTCAAGAATACACTTCCTTATGCTTTCAGACTGTAAATAGTCCAGGACTTTTATGACTTGCAATTAAAAGTCACCTAGATATATAGCAATATTTATTTTCTTCCTTATTAAAACGGTGTATATGAAAAGCAAGTTAAAACTTACCGTACTCATTTCCTGTACGATAAAAACCGAACATAGCAGCACGACTGTACCTAGCAGGACAAACCGAACATAGGGGGAGCGGTTTACGGGTGTGACCCTACCTTCACACACATTGACAAAGCGGATATAGGCTTTCTTACGTAATGACAAAGAGAATGCAATGACAATAGTAAATTCATGTCTTCTCACATTGACGAAGCGGACACATACCAATACACACAATGACTAATTGAGCACATGCCTTAGAACACACGACTTAGTGGATACATTTTTGTACATGACTTCACACATTGACAAAATGGATATGTATCTGCACACACAAATTCAATGACTTAAGTGAATACAAGTATGCTTTTAGATAAAATGACCTCAGTGAAAACATTCTTGAAAACACATACATACATGTACGTGTCATGTATATAAAAATGACATAGATACGTGCCTTTCATTAGCAACTCATTGTAAGAAGATAGAAGTTCTTGAATATGCATTAAATAAGTTTTAAGATACATCAGAGAAATCTTCCATAATTGCAGTTTAGTAACTGTTTGCGAACTGGTTGACTGAGTAAACATTCTACATTTTACGTTTCAACATGGTTAGTTTTCAGAAGTTTAACCGCGAACGTTAAATAAGCAACTCCTGAATTTGCATGTTCTTAGTTTAGTGATAATGCGTTTTCTGCGGTATGAAGTTTAATGTGCTCCTTCAAAATTTCAAACATAGAAAAAGCAGAACAGCAAGTGTCACATTGGAAAGGTATTTCACCAGTATGTTTTCTCATGTGGTGCTTAAGATGGTCCTTTAGGTGAAAGAGTTGCCACAATTGAAAGGTTTTTTCACCGGAATGTATTATCTTGGGTCTCTTTATTTCGTCATTCAGTATGAATGATTTATGACGTACAAGTTGTATCTCACATTTGAATGTTTTTTTCACCGCAATGGATTTTCATGTGTCTTTTCATTTCATCTTTTCGTGCAAATGCTTTACCACATATGTTACATTTAAATGCTCTTCCATTGGAATGAACCATCATGTGTCTCTTCACATCATCTTTCCGTGTAAATGCTTTACCGCATAAGTCACATTTGAATGTTTTTTCACTGCAATGTGTTTTCATGTGTCTCTTCACATCATCTTTCCGTGTAAATGCTTTACCGCATAAGTCACATTTGAATGTTTTTTCACTGCAATGTATTTTCATGTGTCTCTTCACATCATCTTTCCGTGTAAACGCTTTACCGCATAAGTCACATTTGAATGTTTTTTCACTGCAATGTATTTTCATGTGTCTCCTCACATCATCTTTCCGTGTAAATGCTTTACCGCATAAGTCACATTTGAATGTTTTTTCACTGCAATGTATTTTCATGTGTCTCCTCACATCATCTTTCCGTGTAAATGCTTTACCGCATAAGTCACATTTGAATGTTTTTTCACGGGAATGTATTTTCATGTGTCTCCTCACATCATCTTTCCGTGTAAATGCTTTACCGCATAAGTCACATTTGTATGTTTTTTCACGGGAATGTATAACCATTTTTCTCTTCACATTGTCTGTTCGTGTACATGCTTGATCACATTTGATAGGATTCATACCAACATGACATTTAATGTCTTCCATCAGATGTTTAGTTCATCAACAAAAGTTTACTTTTGAGAAGTTTTCTTGACCACGTCGTCACTTTCCTTTGTGCTGTATTTGTGTGGTTGCGGTTTAGTCATTGAGGGAATTGCTCAACCATATTAGTAAAATTACACCTGTATTTCGTTGAAGATTGGGTCATGAATTTCAGTAAAATGGTGAACCTGTAAATATAAACACGGAAGGCTACACATAAGAAGCAAAGCAATTATTGTAAATGTATTCATTCCATCAAATATCAAAAGAAAATGCTGTTAAATATACATTGTACAATTATCCAGAGTAAACAACATAAGTTTAATAGTAACTTAAGATCTGAGTAACAACAGTCCAATATATGTGGAAAACGTGAAAGTGCTCATGTCAAGGTCAACAGGACTAAGACGGTTGCGACTCATCTGATCTTTATTTAAAACTAAGTCTTGTTCAACAACGTCAAGATTTCCTGATTCTTGAAAATGTTTACCTGAAATCAATGCAAAATTCGTTTTAAAGCGTACGTCCTTATTGTTTAAAGTACAACGCTTCATTTTGGTTATTTCAAGGTCCTGACTGTCTCTGAAAATCACATCGGACCATCCCACGAATCCACGATAGCTTTTTTCGCAATCGATTACCAGTATATAAGTGTTCAGACACCGCTGGATCCTGGGGTTACTAACTTAAAGTCCACACATTTGTATTCATTATAAAGTGTATATTTTGTGTGTACTCTATCGTGGAGAAAGATGCTAGTTCATGCACAAAATCTTGTCATTATTGTATGAAAGTGTTGGAAACTTAAACGAAGGTATGGTCATAAAAGAAACTGCGAAAACCGATTGTAATAGCTATAGACAATCGATTGTGGTGGTCATATTATCGATAGTGATTTTGGAATCCGATACCCAACACTTAGTAATCTATGAGTACATATTAATTTAAAAGAACTTATAACTTTCCAATTGATATATCAAATATTTTGAAGAATATTTGAAAAATATCGCTCGGCCAGTGAGATTACAATAATGATAAGATATAAGAGGTATCTCATTTACCTCAAATAAAGCATATCTTAACAAGAGGGCCAATATGGCAATAGATCGCTCATTTGAGAACAAAGACACCTGATCAATCAGGTGAGCTAAAAATGATTCATAATATCATCAATTTTAATCATTAAACATATACCAAATAACTCTATCAAAAATCTCAAGCATTTTGGAAGAATAGATACAATGGAAAAATAGATTATGATTACAACTGAAAATAGACCTTTAGGTAAAATAAAATTTAGTTTTTAAACTATCCTCAGACTAAATAGGTTGTTTATTTGAAAATTGCTGAATAACAATATATCTTAAAGTAAGTAAGTTCAAATATCTAAAGATCATTAAATGTAAACAAATAAGTCAATGGGAAATATTGAGTAAGAAAACGTACCTGTAAAATAGATGACAAGTCTTTGTTTGAAATACAACGCTTTACTTTGGTTATGTTCAGAATATGAATGATGTAGGCCAAGACATAACCACCGTTGGTATTTAAGCAGTTTAAGAGTCAGACTTGTCACCAGCAGGCTTTACAAACAAAGGTAGTTTTACTCAATGTTATGATCACATATTCTTTTCATAGAACAGAAAAGAGTAGCCCATCTTATGAAGTCTACAGTCGTCGAGAACTAGACAAAATGTACTCAGACATATCTAGCCATACAAACAAATAGGTGATAAAAACAATCCAATAGTTTATCATACTTATAAATGTACTAAGAGCTGTCAAAATTCAAACACAATAAGTATGTTAGTTATACATTGACAATTAGTTTTCAGTAAAAAAATTCATTTAATCAAAATGTCTTTCAGATAATTCCAATCTACATTTAAAGACAATTATTTTCATACCAAACACGTCATGTAGTCACCAATAACATGTAAAATGTATTTCAATAACAACATGTATAAGCTCATGGCTAATTATATATATAATATATATACAATTATAAAACAAAGTGAAAAATATTAATTTGAATGGTACTACCGGATCTTGCGATTGTGAAAGCGTGATTTAAAAATTATCCATAAACGCTCTAGTTGATTTTCAAAAATGTTAGAAATTAAGTTATGCGATGGAGACATTGTTATAATGTTTTGATTTATGTTTTAATAAGATAAATGCGTTCTGTTTCACTAACTAGTGTTAACACTCTTCCTTATATGGCCACAAACACAAGCAATCACTTATTTTTATGGAACGTTATATAATACATGTACGTCGTAAAAATATGTGTTTTCCTAATTTCACTAAATATTAAACAAGAGGGTCAAGATGACCTTATATCGCTCACATGACAATCACTATTCACTCATTGAACCGGTGGTCTAGTTTTTGACCACAGATGACCTATGTTCGAATTTGTTTTACGTATCATTAAGACAAACATTCTAACAAGGTTTGGTGAAGATACGATCAAAATTTGACATCTACAGTATTAATAAGGTTTTCCTAAGATTTGACATAGTGACCTAGTTTTTTACCCTAGATGACCCATATTTTAACTTATTCTTAATATCATTGAGTTGAACAATCAGACAACGTTTGGCCAAAATCCAATTATAACCATGCAGTTTAGAGCTTTTACAATATTTTTACCTAACAGTTGACCTGGCGACCCAGTTTTTGACCCCGGCTGATCCATATTCGATATTGACCCACATATCATTGAGGCAAACATTTTGACAATGTTTAGTGAAGATCCAATCAAAACTGTGACATCTACAGTGTTAACAACGTTTTCCTTAGATTTGACCTGGTGACCTAGTCATTGACCCCAGATGACCAATATTTGTACTTTACCGTTATATCATTAAAGCAAACAATTTGACAAAGTTTGGTGAAGATCCAATTATAACTGTGAAATCTACAATGTCAACATGGTTCTCATAAGATTTGACCTAGCGACCTAGTTTTTGACCCAGGATGACCCGTGTTCGAACTCGTCCAAGATATTATAAAAACAAACATTCTGACAATGTTTCATGATCATCCAATCAAAACAGTGACTCCTAGTGTGTTCACTAGGTTTTCCAGCAATTTGCCCTAGTAAGCTAGTTTTTGAGCGGAAATGACCCATTATTTAACTTGACCTACATATTATTGAAATAAACATTCTGGCAAAGTTTCATGAAGATCCAATCAAAACAGTGATTTCTAAAGTGTTCACAAGGTTTTCCCTTATTTGGCCCTAGTTTTTCACCCAAAATGGCCCAATATCGAACTCGTCCGAGATTTTGTCAATATTAACATTCTGACCCAGTTTTGCTAAAATTGAGCTAAAAATGTGGCCCCTAGTGTGTTCACAAGGTAAAGTTTGACGACGCACGACGACGGACGCCGGACGGAGACTGATCCTAAAAGCTAACCCTGTCATTTTGTGACATGTGAGCTAAAAACTATTACAATACCCTTCATAAAGCTTTCGAAATAATGTTCACAATCCCTAAATATTTAGAAACAGGCTACATGTATATAATTCCAAATGGCGCATATTTACACACATTCATAAATGAAATACACATTCTGGTCAATTATACTATCGAATTTAAGACGAATATCATCATAAGTAATGTACGTAGATATATAATTTTAAAAAAATGTTTCGTCATGTGTGAGGGGGTGCGTTTGTGTAGGGGTGTGTGTATGTGAAATCATACAACATGTATTAAATTTAAATAGGGAAAAAATGAAGATTTTTCTTTCGACACATTTGCATTGTTTGATGGGTGAAATTGCAAAAGTACGTCTGTAAACGTATAAAAATCACGGAATCGAGTGCCTATGGTGGTATCCATTAGCTTCCCACAACCGTCACTCGCTCTATGCACATAAATTTTGATGCGGACTGAAGACGAAAATATGTATATCCGCCATGCAATTGATGAATGCTGCAGTGCAAGTCATTACATATTTTCATTGTGCATTAAGATATAAGGATGGCAACTCTTGAAAATTCGTAAGTATCAATTTATGAGTTATTCCTCTTGGTGTCGATCAAAAAGATAAACTGGTTCCCGTTCAATGTTGCAGTGCACCAAAGGTTTTGTACACACAATTCAACGGGAACCAGTTTATGAAAAAGGCGGCCCAAGTCCGAATTTTCGTTCTTTATGATACAAAGGTAGAATTAATTACTGTTATCATTACTGTAAGCTTTTTATTATCAAGAAAATTTAGAACGGAGTAGGGCTATGGAATTATATATTATGAAAGGATATGTATACATAGTTCCCACATCTACAATATTTACCTCCCTGAATCCGCTTCTGCAAAACACTTTCTGAGACTGAAAGATAGTGGATAAACTGGTTCCCGTTCCATGGTGCAGTGCACACAAGTCAACGGGAACCAGTTTAGATAGTGGAATCACGACATGGATTAGGAGTAGTGATTGTAATCAGTCCATGAAAATTTCGTTGATTAATAAAAGTCAGTGATTAATCAATTAAAAGTGATTAAATAAAAAATGATAAAATTTGTTACTATTGCATGAATTTAACATCCCTTACACCAATCGAATAGCACAAAATCAATAAGAATTGAAATATTAAATGATTTAACAGCATTAAGATGTTTGCGTGAACATCACAACAAAATATACTGATTATTAAACAAACTACACTAGGCCAGAATTATGCTGCATTTACAGTTACAGCTTGAACAGCATCATCTTTAAAGTAAAACCGTGTAAGGTCTGCAGTACTATAGTCATGAACGACAACTAAGTACAGAAATCAACAATCCGGCCGTTGACGAAATGGTAGCATCGTCATCGTCACGTCAAAGTCCATTCGTCAATGATTCGTTGAATAAATGATTAATCAGAACATCACTAATTTGGAGTCAGGCGTTGTACATTGATAAAAATATGTTAACCAAGTGTATCCTAATTATAATGGCCCACATCTTGATTTTTGTAAATCTGGCAATAAAACATGACATATGTGCATGGTGTGCATTTTCGTTGCCTTTAGAACCACACTTTTAGAACTAAATGACTTGAAATGCTTGTTAAAATTCTTTATTAATTTGATCGCCTTTTTTTGTGATTTATATTCGAGCTGTTAAATGTTTTATAATTATATGTCTTTGCATTCTACTTAAATTGGGAGCAGGACTCCACCCTTAAAATATGGAGGGACGCGCGGGTCTCTGTGGAAAACAACAAAAGGGTCGCAGGGCTCGGGGTATATTAATTTAAAGCCCCATATACATCAGCACTGATGCTTTTAGTGAAACCAGTTGGGGTTCAGTTTGTACAGAGACGTATTATATGTCTCTGGTTTGTATAACTACATGTTTAAAAAATGATCTATAGACCCTATAGCTATACATGTATTTGTAAATGCAATTAAGGGAATCGATCGATCTATCTATCTGTTATTATTCAAGTTACGACTAGGTCTATGTAAGTTTTTAATGAATAAAGTTTAGTAAAGAGTCCGGCATAAGTTTTCTTTTAATTAAATATAGCTGCAGAGACATACGTAGGACCTATACTGCCAAGTTGAGCGCTATAGCTCTTTTTTTTACAATTATTATTATGTAATCGACTCTGATATTAAGTTATCTGAGTTAATAAACGGTAGTTTTGTTCTGTTAAACTTTTAACAATATATTGCTCCCAGTGCTAGCTCTTAGTAAACGACGGTTTAAAAATGGTGCGACTTCCGAGCTCGAATCATTCACACGAGTCGTGATTTTAGTGCGTACAGTCTACCGTACATTTATTGTTGATCACGCGGTCTATTTATAGATCGGAAGATGCAAGTTGAAAGGTCAAAGCGTTTCAAAATGGTAGCACTTGCGAATGGGAGAAATGGAACTGTGAGTTTAAATGGCAAAATGAATGGATTCACACAGAAAACGAACGGAATACACAAAAATGGAAAATCTCATAAGGTATATTTCTTTATTAACTATGAAAAATAACTGATTTTCGCTGGAATGTGTCCGACTATCAACAGATCTTATCATTTTAGCATCCTTCTACTTGTCACGTAATTCGTTTTCGCGATGTATCACGCCCATTGTCGTAATGTTTTGGTTGCTAAAAAAATATTTTGGGAACAATTTCTAACATTTAATGTGTTTTTTCACTTTGAGAATTAATTAATGCTAACAAGTTAAATTTTTCACGGAACGTTGCTTTGATTTATACAAACAACGGATATTTATTATTGCATAACGATTTCATGTCACATGAATTCGTATTTCCTGCTTGGATTTTGTTACTTTCCCATTTCCCAAAATATTCTAATTATGTGCGTTATGTTTTGTTTTTATAGATCTAATGGTTATGGATTTGTATCTTATGTCACAGTGATTTTTTTTCGCTATATTTACTGGTGTATAAGGGCAGTTTCCCCTAGTAAAATGTCCATTTTTATCATAAAATGGTCAGAATTGTCCCCTAACAAAGTGTTTTCCACATGATTATGTAAACAGAAGAAAAATATTAAAGTTTTTAAACCAATTTTACTGTGAATTTCAGTGTAGTAATATTTATATTTATGATTTAAACAACTATTAGAATAATCACATATTCCATAGAAATAAACGTTATTATTTATTTCCCTTTTGGAATTTGTTGTGCTAAATTTCCCCTTTGATGGGCATGGGTAGTGAGAAAAAAATCACTGTATGAACCATTGTTTAAATTTAGCTGAGTGGACAGATTCTACATTATCCTTTTTTGAAGATGTCAGCCTGTTCCAATTATTTATTACATGTAGATACCAACAGTTACACATATGAACTTGTTTAATTAAAATTGATTGTTATTTTTCCTTTTTTGAATTTAGAACATGAATTTTTGCTACTGTTTGTCTTTTGTTGTTTACTTTTAAGGAAACTAAACAATGATTTAGTGTGATACAAACCTACCAGGAAGTCTTATAAAACATTCAATTCTTTATCTCTCTTCATATATATTCTACTTGATGAACTTTCTAAAAATATTTGTATCTGGTAATTGACTTGTTTTAAATTAAAATTCAATAAACTAAACATGTTTTGTTTTCATTCAACATCATTGGAGGCTGAACATTAAGGCTCTATCAACTAAATTAAAGTTAAATGTGTTACTTTTTGTTTCAACTAGGGGTCGTTATTTTGAAATCATACAAAGCATAAATGTTTCAGCACATGAAAATATTTTCTTGGGAAACCTGCTTTGACAATATTTGTTCGTTGTTTGAAATTGTTAAGAGACCTTGTAACCTCCTAGTCTGGTTCCCGGACGTGCTCTACAATTACGTCAGGCAAAGCTCAATAATGGCGGCCTTCAGTGGTAATGCACAGGCAACGGAATATTTTTATTTTGACTGACAATTTGTGATGTTATGCCTAATCTTGATTGTTTATGCACAACTATTGTAACAGCGGTGAGATATTTTAATGATCATTCTTATTTGTTGATATATATACTTTCATGAAGTAGCTATAATTCGTCGTGAGTCTTTATAGTTTCCAAAAATAAATTGTTTGTGATCATCTAAAAACGGACATCTATGATATATATTATACAAATAGGATTCATTTCCAATCCTCATAAGCACTTGATCACTTGATATAAGAAAATACCCATACTTTAGAATGTACAGTGGTCGTCGCCATTATTGCGCTTTGCCTGACCCGATAACATAGTGTAAGGGGAAGGAACCCCAGACTAGTAACCTCCATACTAAACCTATGGAGTGGGTTGTGTAGAATTAAGAGTGTTTGTGACTGTGTTAAAAGGTGTGAAATTAAGCTCAACTAATGAACTATTTAGCAAAACTCTCACTTCAGTGAAAGCAGTAGAACTAATCTAAGTGAAAAAAGATAAAATTTGTACTTGATAACTTTTAGTCACATCACACCATAATCCACATTATTTATGATTACATTCATACTGACCCAGTCCCTGTATCATAGTGATTAGTCATATTATGATAGATGATGATACAAAATTTAGGGTGACTAATCAGATTTGTGTCATTTAAGTCTGGATGGACTCAAGATCACCGTTAGTTCACTTCTCTCAAAAAAATTGTATCTATTTGTAATTTTGTTTTGCAAAGATGGTCTTCATGTTAACCCACTGGCCCAAAGCCAAGGGCTTGACAATTTTGGCCTAAAAGAATTTTGAGCTGGATACTTATAACAGAATACATCATTTACATGTCTGTTGTTAATGTTTACTAACCATTGCTGAATATTATATCGCCGCTTTATGATAAAAGGAATCATTTGTATTAATACAACTTAAACAAGTCTCTCAAAGTCCTAATGAAGTATGCAGGTTCGTGGGTTTTCTCACAACTTGTGAAACTTCATTTTTATGAAAAGTAATGACTTAGTTTTCAAAATGGAGACTTGGTTATTTTACTTCTAGATCTTTGCAAGTGTATTGTCACTGTTTGTTTCATGTTCTCATATAACTAATGAATCATTAGTCACATGACATGACTAGTCACATGACATGATCGAATTCTGACCATGACTGAAACCTTTATTCAAATGGTATGTCTATGAATGAATATGATATCACTGTATAACAGACCTGATCAATGGTGTTATCAGATATATGATATGTCCACCTCCTCAATACTCCCACAGTATCATAATGTCAATATTTATGCCTGATAAAATTTTTCTTGAGAGTGAAATTGGGTCACCCTGTGTAGTTTAATTGTTATGAAATAAATTGTAATGATTTATTCATAGTTATGTGGGTGCAGTTTTGTGTAAACTAATGGTATGATCGTAATTATGTAATAATTACTCCATGCTTTATTTGTTCATAATTTCCTGTTGATTACTGGTGTGTAGTTGTACTGTTATTTGTTTACAGGTTGTTGATGGCTTTTGAGTGTTTTGGATCATACATTTCAACTACTTCAGAACTTCATCATGTTCATGTATAACTTTTTTTAGAAAAAATGCTTATTGCTAACTAATGCTATTTACGTAATCCTTAGACCGGGATCTTTCTGGCAGGCAATTTGTGTGAGAGAAAAATCCCATTAGGGATATCTCCTAATTTTGTGAGATTTTTTTCAAAAGCAGAAATGTGATCTTTAAGATTTAGGTGATGATCAGTTGTGGTTTATGAGAGTTGCAGTACCTATTCAGGGCCCAGGCCCCTCATTTGAGCCCCTGTACCACTTCCGCTGATTATAATGAAACAATTTCAGATTCATTGTTGTTTTCATCAGTTGTAATAACTGTTTGCCTAAAATATTTCTCTACATTTTTACCAGAACTGCCTGATTTTCTTTTTTCGGTTTTGCGTACAGCCGACATGATCGCCGCGAGGAGGAAAGCTTGAAAATCAGTAGTCTAGGTCATATGAAAGCTCCGCAGTGATTAAGAATAGATCAGTGGTTTCGCGCACACTATTGATAATAAACGTCGCCTTTCATACATAGGGAACCAATTGAACCAAATTGGTGAAAGCACAGGAAAACACCAAAAAAATTGAAACATTTTTGTGCGATTTTGGTAAAAAAATGCGAGAATATCGTGCCCAAAAATGCAGCATCGCGGTTTATCGTAATTTAGGAGTGACAGTCTAACTATAAATCATTCCAAAGAAATTATTATGCTCGAATATGTAGCATAAGACCCAAAACACGACCTACGAAGAACCATTTCTAAATTCAGAAAGGGTCGCGAAAAATATATAACGGAACCGTGTGCCGTCGATGAACGTTCATGCAGGATTGTTCTGGAGTAAATCAAGCGAAATTCATTCACATCTTATGTTTACTTTACTTAATTATCGGGGAAGGCTTTCTGACTATTGAAATATCAATGTTTTAAATGTCAATATCAGTACAGATTTGAAGATCGTCGCGGGAGACAACTCCATGCAGCCGATGTACACGTAAATAAATCTCTTGTGCGTTCGATTAACTTTCAGAGCTGTTCTAGAGTTTATAATTTGAGTAAAAGCGTCTGCGTCAATTAAATTATGATTGAAAGAGCTAACTTAAAGACATTGAACCAGGAATGCGAGGCATGTGACTTATGGACCAGAAAGTCCCCTAATTCCACAGTAGGGGTTAATAAAACAGACAGGGTTATTGATAGACTAGCACCTGTTTACATAATCTGTTACTCTATACTTATAAAAACAAAAGCAATTTAGTCATAAACTTATTATCACTGTAAATCAATAAAATTTATTACCCCACTTTTTGACTAGGTGTCAAGTCTACAGACCGTGACCAGACTGGTTTTATCTGATTAGGGGCAATAAAACAATTAAGAGATTAGACCACATGTGGATTTGGGGGGGGGTCACTTATATAGTAGCTGTTCAATGTCTTTAAAAATTATACATATCAATTCACTGTTTTCCTCTGATCGACCACGTGTTAAGACTAATTACCATCGACCGCCTATTGACAGACATCGATTGATCGGATTAACAAAAAATCGCTGCAGGCATCTTGACGTGTTTATTAGGGGTAATTTACGATGGTGCGAACAAAATACAGCAAGGTTTGTGACATTTTGCATGTACTTAGCGATTTTGGACCGAATTTTATGAAATCTATGGAACATTTATAGCACACTTATAACTAAGACGAAAATATTCTTAGTGGAAACAAATCTTAGTTTTTGGAATTTACCGTTGTCAGAGGGTTTTCCTCGGATTTCCCAAACATCATATATGAGTTACTTACGCTTGCCTTTAGTTTAATCTATTATATGATTTCTCAATTTTACGGATATGTTTGGTATTTTTTCAGCCACATAATTATGACACAAATATAATTGTTGGTCATGCTTGCAGAATACAAACAGTCAAGGTTCCTTATAAACAGTGTCACTGATATATCAATTCAAATTAATGTGTTTGACATTAAGCAATTTTATGAAGTATGCAGTAATTCGGTAAAGTTCCAGCAACAGGAGTATCAAAAATAAAAAAATATGTAACATTTGGGCGTCCGAACTCAAGTATCATTGATCACTCATGGTTTTAATTGATTCTTGCTACGAAATATGTATACATGTATGTATATTGTTTACTGTCTGTCTGATATATTTCTGCATGTCATATCATTACTCACAACTATGAGATTTTAAAACAAAAGAGGCTCAGTAAAGCTCTAGAATGTTTCATGCATAACTGAACATCATTGGTTAATAACAAAAATATATTTCAGTTGTGCAGCATTTACTTCAAAGTCATACAAATGCATGTTATAAAGATTACTGATATTATTTACTTCATTGAATTCATATTGTTTGACAGTCAAATGTTAACTGGTAGTTTTAAAATAGCTTATACCTGTATACCTCTATTCAACAAACTGCACAAAAGAATATTAAATCAAATTTTTTTTTCAAGTTATTATTGTTACAATGACGTACTTGCATGCATGTGTTTACAGCTAAAACAAACATTATCACAATATGTGCATTCACAACAAAATGTATGTATATACAAGTTAATAAAGATTTAAAATTATACAGTTGGATTTCATGTTCATGTAAAAAATAATACAGCAAAAACAGTGGCTGAATATACTTGCATCCATAAGACAATCTGACTAAAGTATTCGATCTTCCTTACGGCAAGATCTGATGACGGCCTATACCAGTTTCTATTTTCAAAAGTCGGAATTTCCATTATCACTATTTATATCTATTTATAATTCAGCCAATCGTATAACTCGTTTCATCGGTCCTTTGGCCGAATGAACTTTCTACCTGACGATGTTATTTAAACGTTAGTAAACATTAAATTACGTATAACATATTTGTCTGCAACCATTTTTTGATTTTTTTAGTAATCCTGATCGATTCGGCCATAGTAGTATAGAAAATTTAATAAACACGCATGTCACATACGCGCTATCATTACATTTAGTTGCGTAAGAATAGGTGTTCGTGATAACTACAAGTCAAATATTGTTTTTTACTGCGGTTAAAAATAGAATCAGATCACTTTCAGAATTATGAAAGTAAGGCGCTGATTGGCTAGTGGAAAAGGTCACCTGAGGTGACCTTCTATAGGTCGTCTTCAGATCCTCATAGCGTAGCGGGTTTGAGGATATGATTTTAATCAGATTGATCCATAAGAGTTCATGTAAAGCAATGTTTATCTGTCTAAAAGTTTATCACATCAAAATTACATTAGGCACTGGTATCTGTCTTTACTAATGTCACCATAAATCGCGGATTGGATCGGTTCCGCCACTTACCCAAAGATCCACAGCCCTATTAATAAACATACATGTATGTTGCATTGTTACTTTAGATATAGGGGAAAAGGAGCTCTTGATGTATTTAAAACAACTTAGGTATTCCTTTAAAATAGTCAATATCCATGCATTTTTCAAGGAGTAGAATCTAAGTACTTTGCCAAACGCTACTGTTGTCAATGACAAATCAGATCTGTTAATCACGTTCTTGCTGTTAGTAGCTTAGAGTGTTTGTTATGAGATAAAAAAATTATTGTCTTACATAAAGTCTCTTTCCCTTCACCCTTTTCAAAGGCCTAGATTAAATTTTAGGATTGGTAAGACTAATCAAATTCAATCAAACTTTAGATTATCTAGAGGCCATGTAAACAGAATTTTCTAAATGTGTCTGGCCCTCTAACACTGGTAATATAATCATTGATATCGTAGTTAAAAAATAATCAGAAATGTTACCATGTCTGACAGAACAATTTAAATTCAATCTTGCCAAGTCTTGGTGCTCTTTACTTTAGACTTTACATATTTAACAGTTTGCATTCTTTAAATGGAAGTTGTCTTCATATACAAAATCCGGGCAAGCGCTGGAAATTATTAAGAATTGGCTCTAGAAAATTCATTTTGGCTAAAATCGCGAAATAGTATGAATTTCGATTTTTCAATATTACCAACACGATAAATGTATCATTTTAAATGATACATATATCGTGTTGGTGATATTGTATGAATCATTGATGATTTTGTGTAAAAGCAAACAATTTGACAGTTAACATGGATTTCTTGAATGAACAAAGTCATACAGTTATAGTTCATTTTTCGGGATTTGACATTTTGACCCCAGGCTATTTATAGATGTCAGTCAGAAAAGGGATGAGGTCATGATAACTATCTAGTGACAAATCATGATTAACAGTGTAAATTGTCTAGCCCCTAAATATTTTTATATCATATAAATAGAGAATTTATCTTATTAATATTTACAGAAATAGAGACTCTGGTTTTCAGAGTGTTATATAATATGTGAGTTGAAATGAAAATAGTGTCCTACAGTAAAACAATATCAAAAGCTCCTTTCGACAAAATAAAACATTTGACTGTCTTAGTATTGAGATGGTCTCGTTTTCAAATTTAAATATGCGGGAAACAGTGATGAACCAGTGATCAGAAAACATCAATTAGTCACTACATTTTTGTAGTCGTAGCATGTCAATGGTTGATGTAATATTTTCATTATTGATCATTGGATATGAATGTGCAGCCGCTAGAATAGAACCCTAAATCCAAGTTCTGGTTTCTGTCTTTTAGACTACATTGCAATTTGCATCAAAGGGACAGTCTACATACTGGCCATCAATTCATTTAATTTGAAAAGGTCAGTGGTCCGATGGTCCAGTATTGAGTAAATTTTTTAGTGATAATTTAACCATGTTGCAGAACAAAAATTAATGTATTTTAATCACTCTGCAAATATGTGTTTTTTAGCCAAATTATAAGAAATTTTGTGCATACTCTTCTTGGTTCACTAAAAGTTTATTCAGTCCAGTAGAGTTTGCATTTTCACAGGACCTAAAGTCCAATGCTTAAAAAAGTTTTTTGCGAAGACCGCAAAAAATTGGAAAGTGAAAATTACTTACCAGTTTGACAGTGTCACAGTTGGAGATGATTTTCAATCCGTTTTTTAAATGTTAAATAAGAAATTAGAATTTAGATAGATACGTTTTGTAGAGTATGGAACCATAGGAAACAGACATAGTAAAAAAAAATTATGGCAGGACTTAATTCAAGATTAGAACTTCTTGGATCTGTGTAATCTAAAGTCCCTTGAAAGTGCATAATTGCTCATAAAGTCTTTACCCTATTTACCCATTTTTAGTGCACTGCACAGTATAGAGTTACTTGCTTGCAATAAAATGTTTGCTTCTGTGATGAATCTTAGGAAAAAACATTTGGTCTATGCTTTTTGCCAAATTAATTTGTGTCTTGCAAGCAATGACTTCTGTTTATGATTTACATAGGGAAATAAATCACTTAGCCAGATTAGAACTGTAATACATATAATGTTGTGAAGTATGTTATTTTAGTATGACATTAATGTACTAGGACAATGTTTTAGAGACATATCTTGGGTAAGATAGCTGTTTTGATTTGATAAATCTTTCTGATGGTATACATTTGACAGCTGACAGTAGATCCCAGTCATTCAGCTAAAAATATTTATAAACCAAATAAGATTTTTATGCCCCTGTATCAATAGATCATTGTATTGTATTATTTTTGGCCTGTCTGTCTGTTTGTACCAAACCTTGCCTATAAAATCAAAAACTTCCACCTACAGTCATCAAACTTCATATGTTCAGCCCTCATGACAACCTCTTCAGGACCTGTACATTTTAAGGTCAAAGGTCAAGGTCACCTGGAGGGGGAATTGTGTTTCAAAATACATCTTCAAAACATTAATATGTTTAAAAATTGCTATCTTGGCTAATCTTTGTCTATGAAACGGGACTTAGTGTGCCATTTCATGGATCAAGCTGATTTAACACTTATAAAGCTTTGCCAATAATTATGACGTATAAACTATCTTAGAAACATTTAGAACACAAATCTGTCCTCTTGCTTCTCAATGCCTCATAAACATTGCTTCTCTGTCACCTCATTCGTACAATAAAGTATTTCTTATGTTATGATGAGAGAATAGTGCAGTGTGTTGTAGTTATTGTTGTGAGTATGTCAGCGGGGAGGTATTGTCTTTTGACCCTAGAGAAGTCATGAGCCCCACACAATTGGGATTTGAATATTTGACTCTGTGTTAGCATAATTTGGTATTTTTCCTATTTTCAGAATGTTTATACAGAAAAGAAAGACTGGCGTGAAGATTACTGGGAATCTTTTGAGGAGACTCCTCTTTATGCAGCTGTGTTCACATACATCTGTTACGGGCTTGTTGTTCTAATAGGACATATTCGAGACTTTTTAAATGATGTTGGCTTGCTGAAAGTGAATTCATGTCTTGAACCACGTATTCCTGTAAGTGTCTTTTTTTTCTTAATCATAGTAAAAGTTATGTTACTGGATAGTGGGGAATGGTGTATTCACAAAGGGTTTGGTACACATTATATCCTCTGTAATTATGATAATTTTAATTATTTATACATGTATAATACTAAAATCTCTATGGTTTTCTTTGACTTGATTGGATTAATTTCGGTAAAGATACCCGTATACATGGATATAAAACATTGTAGCAAATATGAAATTTACACACATAAGAAGGTCCATGACATGTAGAGATGTACATCAAAACCAATGATGACACAAAAAAGAGCCAAACTCTTGAATCCATTGTGATACGCATCTTGAGAAAAAGATCTCGATTTCCGATGCCCTGTCTTGAAAAATGTTTGGTGGAGATATGTTTAAGCCATTCTCAGTCCACTGTGATTTTAATGATGTAACCATCAGTTACATTTATACCATTAACTTGGTTGTTTGTTGATTAATTAATCCAAATGTATCATTAATTTTCATTGATGTACTCAGCTAGGAACCAGTCTTGATTTTCTGACCAGTGTCTGTGAAAAATGATCAAATGTTGGATTTATCAGGTAGTTTATTGAGAATGCTTAGAATAGGTGTTAGGAAACTTTTCCTGGTTTGCACAAATTTGACTGACCCTATTTTTTTGTCAACCTTTATACATTTTTCAGTCTGACATGGGCAATTGTTCTTCTCAATATTTTCTTTTTCATATGAACTATGTCTTCGAACTATAAAATTTTATTGAAAAACATTCTGCCAACCTACCGACCCTGTATTCTTTTAGGTATGTTGGTGGAAAAATGGTATATTTTTTAACTTGACCGAAGTGTTTGATATTATTTAAGTTTTATTGCAATAAGTTGCATACAAGTACTGTACTTCTGTAGTATGCATACAAATATCAACATTTATCAAGCTTGTATCTAGCTTTATAGGTTTGATGATGTGTTATGATTACCATTTGGAAATATTATATTTAATACTGCTTTTCATATTTCATTGAATTCTGTAATGTAACATCTGTCCCAGTAGTCGGTTAAATGATGAATACATATTTATAACAGGGCTACTGTATGTCATATGATTATACACAGATGTGTGAAAATACAATAGTCACGGTCTGTATCACCTTCATTCTTCCATAAATTGTATTCACCCCTCTTGAATTAATGAAGAATAGTCAAGATACATTTTGCTTTATGCTCACTTGTACAATTGGTAATATTTTCACTGCTGTTGGTCAAGGTTGCATTTTAATACTGGTCAAGATTTCCATACATGGACCTCTATTCAATTTGAGTGAGTGTGAAACTGAAAACAATGTCTGTAAATGTTGATTTGTTTGTACTTTTACAGGGCTTTTTTCCCTTTATCAAAGCAGTGAACTTCAATCTTATAATCACTTTGATCTAGCTGAGAATTTTATAAATAAAGTTTTGTATTCATAGCATGTCCATATTTTATTTGAATGAAATAAATTATCCAAAGAAACCATTTGCATTTATATAAAGATTTATGTGTACACTTCACTACATGGTGCTGTTTACTAGGGCTGCAACGATTCGGGTACCCTACGGTTCGGTTCGAGTTCGGATATAACCTTCTCGGTTATCGAATATTCGATTCGGATATATACATCAATATAGACTACATAAATTAACGTAGGATTTTTTTAACCTGACCCCATATGTTTCATAAAAAAATAATTATTTCTCAAACTCTTTTTACTCAACTTATTCATTAAATCATACATGAATTTCTATTGTTCTGTTGTATGCAATTCAGAATGTCTTATTAGAAAAAGTTGATCTAACAACAGTTTCCCACAATTGAAACAATTTACCAATTGTACACTTTTTTGTCGAAAACTTAAGATTTCCAGGTAAAAAACACCCAAGTTCATTCTTGATTTTCTATTCTATTGTAGTTTTTGTACCGTGAAACTGAGGGCAGACTTGAAATTTTAATATGCCAAAATATACGTACAAGTCATTCTACTGTTTCATAAAATACTTGTATGCACATTTTTGAAGTGCATTTATAACATACGACTAGTCTTCAAACTAAGATCTTTTCTCAAACGCAAACTCTCGGCACACATTCGATTTTAGTGATGCTGATGGATCAACAAGCAGTTTTTCGTGGGCCATACTTGTTTTTGTTTACATGCGACGCAGTAAATGAAATGACGCGCGCTGATTGGATAATATTATTGCCGGCGTACGCTAAATGACAGTGCCAAACCGTACCGAACCGAAAATACGGATTCCAAATCGGATAATCGATCCGATGCCATGCATTCGGATATATTCGAACTTCGGTGAATCGTTGCAGTCCTACTGTTTACGCAATTTAACATAACGGAACAGTTTTTGTCATTGATAATATCTACATAAGTTGAATTACTGGCAATAGATAGAAGGTTTAAAGTACAGAATTTTCATTAAGTTGTCAGTGTGACTGTTGCTGTTTTGCTTGCCTACATAACCTTGTAAGGTAAATAAACATCACAAGTTAACATTCCAGAGTCATTAAGTTTCACTGAAGTGGGTGTGGTATAGTTAAACATGTGATAGACAAACTAGTCCAACATAAAATACATTATATTAATCAATGATTGTTATCAGCATTGTATAAAAGTTAGTGTCAACAATGAACTGGTGTGTGGACCAGTGTTTTTGTACCCCTGGCTGTGATGCTGGGATATGTAGTGATTGCCTTGTCTGTCCGTATGTATTAGGTTAAGCCAAGCTGTCAGTGGGGGGGGGGCACATGTGTTTATCACTTTATTGAACCCTTCATCTTCTATGCCCCCATCATTCGAAATGGCCGAACAGCATAAAGTGTTTAAACCTCAATCCGTCTGTGCGTCCGTCCATTCAAATTTTGGTTTCTGATTGATAACTCAAGAAATATTTCATGGATTGATTTCATATTTTACATGAAGGTGTAAAAATAATATAATACAGGCCAAGTGCGATTTCCATAACAAGTAACTGTTGCATGATTTTTAAGATGAATCCACTTGCACACTTACTGTCAATACAGTATGCAGTATGTACTGTATTAAACTTACAGTCGATTTAAAGTTAAATGAGAACCGTTGTAAACATTTACATTTTTCCGAGGTACTAGAACAGGTTATTTATCGGTTGAAATGACTTCATATTGTATTACATAAACAGAACACTATCGCAACGCGCTATGGCTCAGAGGTAAAGGCTATGATCTTTTTATTTGTAGCGGCCTTGAGTTCAAAACTGCCAAAATGCTTTTTTTTATAATGTATATAATTATAAAGTATTCGAAACTGCAATTTCTTTCCGGCTTTCAAGAATTACCCTTCAAATTGTGAAAATCAAAATTAATATCTTGTTTCATATACACAATAATGTGTACTATAAAATGTACATGCAGTATGCAGTAGACAAGGAGATGGACTGTTTACTGATATTATTAATCACTTCTAGCGACGAGGAGACAGACACGGCAAGTGAATGCGACGATGTGTGCTGAATTTACATGTTTGAATTGTTTTGAAACAATATAATAAATGATGAAAAAAACAAAACAAAAAACAATACAAAATAAAAGGATTTAAACTAATCAAAAGAAAAACAAACAGTTATAAAATGACATTAACTAGGTTTGAAATGATGTATGTCCACTAACCCTTACACTATTGCAGAGGCCATCGTAATTATGTTTTCTCTATCTTATCTATAACGTGTACAGGGTTTACCTGTTACACCTAAATATTGAAATGAGACTAATCCCTCATTAGCATGCAACTTTAAATTGACTATAGTATAGTACTTGCGCTCCTTTCCAAACATTATAGGGCCAATCTAAACTTCTTGCATCATTGAATGCTATTACAATAAAGTTAGGTTGATTTGTTTACAATATGGAATAGTTTTTACCAAGTAAATCACATGGTCCAGTAATTTTGTCTTTATACTGAAGTATTTATATGTTTTGGTGATAGATCATTGTTTAAATGAATGCTGTTTAATGTTTATTATACCCCCACTACTGTTGGTAGGGGGTCTATATAGGAGTCACTTTGTTGGTCTGTCGGTCGGTCTGTCCCAAAGTTTGTCCACGTTGTATCTTCTCAATGGATTGAAGGATTTTTTAATTACTTGTAACATTTATTCGCGATCATGGGATGGTGTGTCATGCGAAAGAATTATGTCAATATCTCCAAGGTCAAGGTCACACTTGGAGTTCAAAGGTAAAAAATGGCCATAAATTAGCTTGTACGGGCCATAACTATGTTATTCATTGTGAGATTTTAAAGTCACTTGGTACATTTGTTCACCATCATGGGACAGTGTGTCATGCGAAAGAATTATGTCAATATCTCCAAGACCTTCAGGCTTCACACTTGGAGTTCAAAGGTAAAAAATGGCCATAAATTAGCTTGTACGGGCCATAACTATGTTATTCATTGTGAGATTTTAAAGTCACGTGGTACATTTGTTCACCATCATGGGACAGTGTGTCATGCGAAAGAATTATGTCAATATCTCCAAGGTCAAGGTCACACTTGGAGTTCAAAGGTAAAAAATGGCCATAAATTAGCTTGTACGGGCCATAACTATGTTATTCATTGTGAGATTTTAAAATCACTTGGTACATTTGTTCACCATCATGTGACGGTGTGTCATGTGAAAGAATTACATCAATATCTCCAAGGTCAAGGTCACACTTGGAATTCAAAGGTAAAAAATGGCCATAAATTAGCTTGTACTGGCCATAACTATGTCATTCATTGTGAGATTTTAAAATCAATTGGTACATTTGTTCACCATCATGGGACGGTGTGTCATGCGATAGAATTACATCAATATCTCCAAGGTCATGGTCACACTTGAATGTCAATTTGGAATTGTTATGTCTTTAATTTCATCATATGTGGAGGTATAGTCACTCTGTGGCAGATCTAGTTTATTTGTTGAAGCAGTCATCTATGGAATTAATGAGTAATGACCATTTTTAGCTCGCATGAGCACTTGTGCTCAGGGTGAGCCTTTATGATCAGTCTTCGTCCGGCGTCATGCGTCGTCAAACTTTTACCTTGTGAACACACTAAGGGCCACATTTTTATCTCAATTTTTGCAAAACTGGGTCAGAATGTTATGATGCTCTGGCGTACTGTTGATTGTCTTTACCATCCAGAAGACTTTTCAGCCTCAGAATTTTGAATGGAATTTGAGTTTCTTGATTGGTATATTTCAGGGTTTTGTGCCATTATTTTCTACCTGGGAGAGCTTTTACACTCGCCATGTGTTTAGAAGAGTGTCTGATGTGCTTGGTATACCAGTTTGTGGGGTACCAGCAGCTAGAGTGGATGTTATAAGACGTGTAACACACGACTATGGATGGAGTTATGTGTAAGTACCATTTTGCTATGAAAAGTTGAGTACAGTGTAACTTCTGAAATCCGGACACCCATGGGACCGGCCAAAATGTCCGGATTTCGGAAGTTTCCGGAATTCAGTAGTTTAAAATTGTCTGAACAAGTACAGACTGATGTTAAATGTCAGAGCCTTTTAATGGTGAAAATAGGGACATCATTATTTATGCATAATACATTATGGTGTTATTATTACTAAGACATGATGCAAAAATAAAAGATAAACATTAATAAGATTTATTTATCAAAATCTAATATTTTCTCGAAAGGAAGATACCGACAATACAATTTTACTTACAAAAATGAACCAGTCAAAATTGTTAATGAGTGTAAATATTTGGAAATATATTTTAGTAAAAGTGGTTCATTTTACAAATGCAAACTGACATAATATTATTGTCATTCTAACACATGTCAAAATAAACTAACACCACTGATTGGTAAACAATTGAAAAAGAGAACAATGACATTTTGCCTCAGGGTTAAAAATTGCAAGACTAATTAAGGACACTTTCTGCACTGTCCGGATTTTGGAAGTAAAATTGCACTTACATAAACCAAAATTTATGAAAATATCGTCCGGAATTCAGAATTCAGAAGTTCCGGAATTCAGAAGTCTAATTTACATTGAAATAGAGGGAGAAATTTCGGGACCAAGAAAATCGTCCGGATTTCAGAAGTTTCCGGATTTCAGAGGGTCCGGATTTCAGAAGTTACATTGTAGTTACTATTTTCGGCCCTGCTTAATTTGCTTAATATGGTCTACGGACCTTGAGTTTGTGTGTTTGAACCCTGGGCACTAGACATGATGTCTGTGATGATTTTGGTTAAAGGCACTGCATCTAGGGGCATTAATCCTGCACTGCTGGTCCAAACGATTCATGTGGAGGAGTTTGCTGTTACAGTTACATCTTAGTTCATGTTAGTGAATGATATCAATAGATTAGGAAATGTGAAAGTGAACTATATTCAAGTTTTGTATTGTTACGTCAGTATAGCTTATATGAGTTGATGATTGTAGCTCAGGATCTTTGTCCAGATACATGTATGAGCTCGAACCTTTGTGAAATCTGTGGAGTTTTTTTACTGAGTTGGAGCCTAAATTCGGTGAAATGTTGGATATATATGCATGTGATTCTTCCATTTCCCAAATCTAAAGCCACCACGATCATTCCCCTAATGACTCTGACAGTTTTGAAGACAGAACTGTTTGACTTTTCAAAGAAATCCTGTAGTCTGTTATTGATGGAACAAACTTTAAAAGGAACTAATTGTTGCAGATCTATGAGGTTTAAGCAAGTTTAGAATCTGAGATTTAAGACCGGTCTCAGCTCTAGCTCTAGCTCAGGAAATCAGAAATTGGCCAATAGCATGACACATTCTTTTTAGCTCACATGTCACAAAGTGACAAAGTGAGCTATTAGGATCACTTTCCATCCGGCGTCGTGCGGTGTGCGTCGTGCGTCGTCAAACTTTATGTTGTGACCACACTAGGGGCCACATTTTTGGCTCAATTTTAGCAAAACTGGGTCAGAATGTTAATATCAGCAAAATCTCGGACGAGTTCGATATTGGGCCATTTGGGGTCAAAAACCAGGTCACCAGGGCCAAATAAGGTAAAACCTTGTGAACACTTTAGAAATCACTGTTTTGACTTTATCTTCATGAAACTTTGTCAGAATGTTTATTTTAATAATATGTAGGTCAAGTTTGATAATGGGTAATTTCTGTAGTAAAATTAGGTCACTAGGGCAAATTGCTGGAAAACCTTGTGAACACTCTAGAAGTCACTGTTTTGATTGGATGATCATGAAACCTTGTCAGAATGTTTGTCTTCGTAATGTCTTGGACGAGTTCGAACATGGGTCATCTTGGGTCTAAAACTAGGTCGCTAGGTCAAATCTTATGAAAAACCATGTTAACACTGTAGATTTCACAGTTATTATTGGATCTTCACCAAACTTTGTCAAATCGTTTGTTTTAATGATATAACGGTCAAGTATAAATATGGGGCATCTGGGGTCAATAACTAGGTCACTAGGTCAAATCTTAGGAAAACTTTGTTAACACTGTAAATGTGACAGTTTTAATTGGATCTTCACCAAACCTTGTCAAAATGTTTGCTTCAATGATATGTGGGTCAAGGATGAACATGGGTCAGCCGGGTTCTAAAACTGGGTCACAAGGTCAAATCTTAGGTAAAAATCTTGTAAAAGCTCTAAATGTCATGGTTTTGATTGGATCTTAGCCAAACCTTGCCAGATTGTTTGTCTTAATGATATTAAGGACAAGTTCAAATATGGGTCACCTAGGGTAAAAAACCAGGTCACAAGGTCAAATCTTAGGAAAACTTTATTAACACTGTACAGTGTAGATGTCAAATTTTGATCGTATCTTCACCAAACCTAGTCAGACTGTTTGTCCTAATGATATGTAAGTCAAATTCGAACATAGGTCGTCTGGGGTCACAAACTAGGTCACCGGTTCAAAACAGTGTTTTAATGAGTGAACAGTGATTGTCATGTGAGCGATATAGGGCCATCTTGGCCCACTTGTTTCAATATTGTTACGGTGAGAATAGTCATTTTTGAAAACTGTAGTGTGTTTTTCAGTTCCACATTCTATGTCACGATATTTTGCAATTATCTTGTATTAATTAGCGAGTTTGAAACGGTATTGATCAGTAAAAACATATTACTGGACATTTTCTAATAAATGCCCCCATGCCAGCAGTATGCAGATTTTCTAAAAAGTTTTCTTGTTTGCTTGTTTTTTTAATTTTATTTTTGGTTGTATGGGTCATACATTACTTGAATTTATAACATTTATAACATAATCAGGATGGTGTCTTTGGCAAAAGAGGGGGGCGGGGGTATTAAAAAGTTGATGGGGCAATAATTAGGGGAGCAGTATTTGTTAGTGATCATTCAGTATTTATGACATAATACTTTGGTGTTTGGTGATAATGAGATGAGAATGGGAAATTTACCTGTAATATAGGCATTGAAGCAGGTAGTAGACTATGAGTATAATCAATATTTGCAATGTGCCTGCAGTTCATTAGATGTGTTGTATTCCTTGCCTTCAATGGTATTTTATAACATTACTTAAAGGTGAATCACTTGAATCGGTATGAATGAAATGATTGTCTTTACATTGAATATAGTGTGGGGGCTGTCCCTGCATGGCTGGGGTTTTGTACTGATGAACTTCCTTTAAAGAAACATATTTCTTAACAAATTCTGAATATTTTTTTACCTGTGTGATCTAGAGGTTTGTTTGATACTCATCTGCACATATGGGTGACAGCTTTGTTCAAAACTCAATAGACATTATTAGAATATTTTAATATTTTTGAGATAGGGTGTGCTGATAATGGAATATTTGATAAACTCCATGTTCTGTCAGAGTGTATTATATGTCTCTAGTTCAGTTGAATATTAAAATAAAAACAAATAAATTATGTGTGAACTTCAATTTTTGATTGCTAAATTATGTGTGTCTTAATGCTGAGATTTAAGAAAGAATGTCTTACTCATTGCTTGTTATCTCTAAAGTGAGTAATACATGTTGAATAGGCTTGAAGTGTTCAATAAACCTTTGAACCAAACATAAACTATTAAATGTCTCATCGTTTGAAAAAAGAAAAATCTGTACTCATCTTTTTGCTTTTTTATTCAACAGGTGAAAGGTGTCGAATATTTTGCCTTAGTTTCATACTACCCTTAATTTCAACATTTTCCTTGCAATGTTAAGCATGTAGTGTTCTGGAAACCATATGAAATTATCTGCTTCAATGTGTATGAAAAAGCACCTTAAGCTGTTGAATTAGAAAGGAGACTAAATGAAAAAGACTGATTCAATTATGGTACTGAGAAATACCATTATAATAGCCTGTCTAAGTACTACCAGTTGTGTAAATTGTAAGATGGCTAACCATAATACATTATATTTTGATTTCCTATATGTTGATATTGACAATTTTACAGATAGAGTGAGGTTGATGATTTAAATCACATCCAATAAATTCCTAAATCATTCCTACAATTACTTTATTAATAAATTGTTAAATGTGACATCTAGGTTGGGTTTTATTAGGATAAGTCAGGTATTATTTTTTATTTCACTGATAACCCATGCTTGATAAAAAAGTCTATGAAAACAACTCATTCTTCATACATGTGGATTTAGTTTGTTTTATCTCCTACCTCCTTGTACATAAATGATTATAAAGAGTTTTATTTGTAGGTTTAGTCTAAGATTTTGTACAGGCTGTATTTCAATAACTTAAATAAGAGAGTTATCAGTTTGGCAGACAAGTGATTTAAGTTAACCCTTGATTGTAATTTGTATGGCCTGTTGCCAGTTGGTTTCCATTTTAGACAGTAATTAATTTTATCCATCTACATATTGTATGGTCATTATCACATTATACAATCACATTTTTTGACTGTTTAAGATGTATGAGTCCTCAGTTTACTTGAACATGCTCCAAGGTTATACAACATGAGATTATTCTCTGTGCACAAATCTCATACTAGTTATTCGTCTTTTAATCATGACAGTATTAGTTGCAAAGTATTCTGTCTGCATAATTGATTTGTATATGAATATGTAAGTTGTAACAACTATTTAATCTTTTCAACCAATGGACTTGATATTGAAATTGAGATTTAAGCTCAGACATTGTTCTCAAGTTTTATAATCTCTGGGTTGGACTGGCAAACAAATCTTACTTCTTCAAGAACTTTAATTTCAATATTTGAAATCTAAAATATGGGTGTGTCGTGATGTCATTGTCTTCATTGATCTGGTTATCAAAAATGTTCATGCCACCTCTTCATTAGTTCTACCCTCAAGGCTGTGGCTTCAAATCCCACTCTGAACCTTACAAACTTTAAACAGCTTATGGAAAGTATATGCTTCTAACCAGTTGTTTGCCTTGGTGACTTCCTCTACTATTAATGCTGTGAAAGTCACTAAAGGACCCTGGAAGCTGTTGTGATGATAAACACTTATTAAGAAACAAAATACTTGGTTGTAAAGTTCTAATGTACATGTATTACCCTAATAAAGTGTACTTTTGAGCATGAGTCTCGTCATTATTTTGTCTTGTGTTCATCACATTCTGCACAATATCTTTTCTCTCTGGCACACAAAAAGAGAAACCATATGTACATATAATTAAGATAAAAGTGCTTGCAATGAGTGTATTAAGATGTATTGTAGGACTTCATTCCTCTCTTTTTTGTTGTTTTAGTTTACACAAGGATCAAAAGAGAACAATGCTTAACTTGGGCTCATATAATTATCTTGGATTTTCACAAAATGAAGGTCCATGCTTTGATGCTGCAAAGGAGGTAACTCACAAATATGGCATAGCACCCTGTGGAAGTCGTCAGGAATTAGGTAAGCTTTGTGTTCATGGTTAATAGTATGTAATTTTCTTTTAAAATAAGAGGCTAGTTTGAGTATTTTTACTTGATAATTACTGTACTGTAGTGACTAATGTCATATGTAGTTATACTTGGCCCCGAGGTTATAAAACTTGAGATCTGTCTCCGAGCTCAAAACTCATATTTTGTCTTTTAATGGTTCTAAGTTAATTGTGGTCAGACAATAATGTTATTATTGATACATTTGTCTGACAGCATAATTGATCTGATTATGTATTTTAACATTAATTTGCTCTTTCTTTTCAACCGTAATACTTTGAGAACGGAATTGAGCTTTGAGCTCGGAGACCGATCTCAAGTTTTATAACCTCGGGGCCTGGTCTTTTGAATTCTGAATACCTAAAGAATTTCATGCATTAAACTTTTCTCAAAAGTATTTAATAAAATTTTATTCTTCTTATACCTTCCAAACATTTAGGTCTGTTAGACCTTCATGATGAGTTAGAAACGTTGGTTGCTGAATTTCTTGGTGTAGAAGCTGCATTCACGGTACCTATTGGTTTTGCGACTAACTCTATGAATATGCCATGTCTAGTAAGCAAGGTAAGTAGTCAGCATTATTGATCCTTTCTAGCATGAGAATAATAGTTCATGTTGTGTTTTGAACTATTTGATGATTCTATGTCCAATGAAAACAATACACGGGGCAATTTATTGTATGGGATGACAAATGTACCAATTTTTCATTCATTCATTTTATGTAAAAAATATTTTGTTGTGTTAAAATTGTACAGATTTTGGAGTTGATATAAATTAATGGCTGTTTAAGTAACCCCAGATGAACTGTTCTTCCAATATTAATGCTAAATTTTTGTACAGTCATCGTTTTGTCATGTCCGGCAAAAATTTATTATTGTTGAGTCATCTGTATAACTTGTAGAATAAATTTCCCAATTGAAATTCTTAAAAATATCTGTTGTGTTTCCTATTACAAATGCCAGAATATATTTCGAATTTATTTTGTTTGAAATTGAGCATTTAGAAGTTAAGGAGCAGACAACTCTATGAATTTGTAATACTTCTTTTCATTTATTATCTCCCTTGTACTGTGATTCAGACTTTTCTTATGTCTTTTATGGTTTTATTTTTAGGGTTGTTTGATTCTAAGTGATGAGTTGAATCATGCGTCACTTGTATTAGGGAGCAGACTTACTGGAGCCACTATTAAAACATTCAAACACAATAGTAAGTTTACATAATTTATTTATTTAGCTTAATGGGGACCAAAAACAACACTGTCATTTTGGTGACTTTCCCAAGAGAAACCACCAATCCCTCATATGCAAGTTGAAAGCTTTCCTCACTTGTTAAATTTGATTATTGGTGGGATTCAAACTCACAGCAGTGTGGGACTAGTGAATACAAGTCCTAGACCATGGAGGCTCAAGTGATTTTGTTAGCTTAGCATGTGATATTGTGATAACTTTCTGTAACAGTTTGAAAGTTGTATCAAGTTTCATAAAAAAATTGAATTGCATTTCATGAATTATTGTTTTAACATACTTTATCTTTTTAACTACTTCATGTAGACTTTTTACATTGTAAATGGTTTTATTAAGAAGTTACAGAAATTGTTTGTGTCAGATCACATGCTCATTAAATTGGGTGGATAGGAATTCTTTTTTGTTTTTCATGAAAGCATTCCGAAAGGTAGAAAAAGTGGGACAGTGCATATACCGTTCTTAAAATTAGGGTGAGCTGACACTAACCCCTTTTTTACACCTTATAGATATGCAGAGTCTGGAGAAGAGGTTGAAAGATGCTGTGATACATGGTCAGCCAAGAACTCATCGTCCATGGAAGAAAATACTTATTGTTGTTGAAGGCGTTTATAGGTATGATTGGTGTTTGATACAAGAATTTTCGTTTAAATTTCTCTTTAAACTATCCTTAACATCCCACCCACTTCAAAGAATTTTTCATGTTGCCTTTCGAAGTTAGTTTAGTGTTGAATTTTAATGGAACAAAATAATTTTGTTTTCCTTAAAAGTCCTTGTAAAATTGAGTTTAGAAATGTTTTTAAAATATATATGTTTGGATGCTGTTAACATAATATTTATGTACTAAGTAACTCCTTTGAAAATAATTGAAATTTGTACATTAAATTAACATATAACTTGTTGTTTTTCAGTATGGAAGGTTCAATCATCTGTCTTCCTGAAATTCTCAGGCTGAAGAGGAAATATAAGGCATACATATATCTAGATGAAGCTCATAGTATTGGTGCCATGGGGTCTCATGGTCGAGGTGTTGTAGACTATTTTGGTATGGATCCAAATGAGATTGACATCATGATGGGTACCTTTACAAAGAGCTTTGGAGCTGCTGGTGGATATATTGGTGGATCAAAGGTTTGTTGTGTTCTGTGACTCATTTTTTGTAAGAAGATGTTGCCATTTGGTTCTTCTGTTATTAAATTGATTTTATTAAATCAACTACTTTGCCTTCATGTTGCTTACATGTTTACAGAAGAGCTACTGTTATGGTGAAGTTAAGTCTTTTGTTTTAGAGAGATTTGGGAGTTCTAGCTGGATTAAGGATGATTTATCTTCATATTTGTTTATAAGAAAGTTCTGAACATTACTGATTCAACTTTTTTTATACTCCTTAGAAACTGATAAATCACCTCAAACTGACATCTCATAGCTCAGTGTACTCCCCCACAATGCCTCCACCTGTTGTACAACAAGTTATATCATCCATGAAAATCATCATTGGAAAAGATGGAACAAATGAAGGTATCACATAATTATATGCATATTTTCTGTTTTTCAAATCATGACCTTTATACCTTTATTAAGTTCTCAATCCATATTAACTAACATTGATCTTTATTTGGCTTTAACAACTGACTGAAGCAAATTCCTTAAGCAATTAATATGTTAATACACAAAAAATTTACAAACAATTGGAAGCAAGATTTTGAAGCTTAAAAACTGCTGTCTTATCTAAACATTTATAAAACAGGACTAAGGGGCCTTCTGCCAATTTTATATTCACTGACATTCTTGAGCACAAAATTGTTATAATTTTATTAAGTTATAATAAATTACCCTTGAAGCCTATACTAAATAATCTAACAATATATAATTCATTTTAGGACAGCGTAGAATAAGACAGCTGGCATGGAACTGCAGATATTTCCGTAGAAATCTTCATGAAAGAGGTTATATAATATATGGAAACAAGGACTCTCCTGTGGTACCACTTCTTCTCTTCATGCCTACAAAACTAGCGTAAGTTATTTTTCTGTATTTGTAAAGTAATTTCTATGTTGTTAGATAAAATGGTGGCCTCCAAGGTCAGGTGGTTAAAGGCTCAGACTAGTAATCTCCAGTCTGTGAACTTTATGTTCAAGGAAGCCATGCAGCTAGCTTATGTACACTTAAGGATTCTCTTCCATGATGAAAAGCCAGAAAAGTAGCCACATGACCTTGCTTTTTGTGTGATTTAAACCCAGCTAAAAGTTTTTTTTGAGAATGTGTCACACTAGGACAGATTTGTTTTAAGATGGACTTTATTTTTTAAGCATTTCAGATATGCATTATTTAAATAACTTGTTTTTCTATTACATTGATTTATTGAAAGCCAACACTTAATTTTTATTTATTGTATATAAGAATTTTGGTTTGAATGTTGGTTGCTGATGTTACTAGAAATGAGAGGCATGCCCTAACAAGACTGACTTATGAATTAATATCTAGAATTTTTTTTTTCAGAGCATTCAGTCGTGAATGTAAAAAGCGTGGCCTTGGTGCAGTTGTCGTTGGTTTTCCAGCTACACCAATCACAAAAACTCGTGCAAGGTTCTGTCTGTCTGCTGCTCATACAAAGGAGGATATTGATGAGGTATTATTTTACCTTCAGGCCTTAAATTACTGTTAATTTGAATTTATTGTTGAATAAATTTTTTATGCCCCCTTCTTTGCACATGTTCGTCTGTCCGTACATAACCAAACTTTGTCCGAGTAATAACTTGAGAAATATTTTACCGAAGCTCCTCAGATTTGGTCGGGAGGTTGGTCATCACTTGTAGATGACTCCTATTTATTTTGAGGTCGGTATATTAAAGGTCAAGGTCAATCTCACTGACATTCAGCATAAAAACCTTGTCTGACAATTGACTACTGAACAATTTGGTCTAAGGTTTGGTTGGGAGATAGATTACACCTATATATTTAGAGGTCAGTAGGTCTAAGATTAAGGTCTTACTATCGAGTTTGGCCTTTAGGTGGCATCTGTGTTTCACAAACACTTCTTGTTTGTTTGTTTATTTTTAGGTTTAAAGTATTTTTAGGTTTAAGTACACCTATGTACAGTTAACAAGTGTTCCTGTCTGGAGTCAGTACCTGTTCTAACACAATTTATATCTAATTTTATATTTCAGGCTTTGAGTATTATTGATGAAGTTGGTGACTTGATCCGGTTGAGGTATTCCAGATTACCTGTACCAGACTTCAGTGAAAAAGACATAGAATTGCTTGCTGTAAATATTTGTTACATTTCCTTGCCTAATAATAATCCTTTAGATTGGCCTCCATTATTGAGTGGTGAAGGTCTCTGACTAGTAAACACTAGCCCCTTGAAAATTTATTAATAAAGCTGATTAATCACAAATTCATAAAGGAATTATTTTAAGAAATTGAGCTTTGAACCTGAAATTTTCAGTGTCTGTTCTTTGGTATAAAGCTTCACTTTACGTTAAACATGAATCTTAACTTGTTAACTGAAATTTTCATCTTGTGCCATAGTATAAGGATACATAACAGTTGTATTTTGATGATGTTTTAATTTTCTATGATCTTGACCACATTACTAGTAACATGTTTCCTCTTTTTCAGTAAACGATGCTTTGATCTTTGGCCATTCACTGAGTGCTGTAGTAATGTGGAGACATGCTAATGCTTAGGTGACCAAACTCTGCACAAAAACATGTGATATTCTGTATGAGAGATTGATCAAAATTATACCATGAGCAGATGTTTATATAGATCCATTCAGCCAATTCAATGAAAATTGATATCAGCGAGATATTTTCTAGATATGGAATTAATTAATACCTACAGCTCTGTTTATTCTTTACAAATTCATAGGTGATTTCATGATATATTTATGAAGGAAGTTATTGTGAAAATCATTGGAATTATTTTGTGTTTCTATTTAAATGAATGTATGGAATTAATTCTACTAAGTGCCACTGCTGGATGTTAACAAGCCACACTAGCTTTGCATTATCTGAAGTCAGTATTGGTAGTGGACAAACACAACAGCAAGTACATGACAGATTTTCCTTACTAATGTATCATATCTGCTTAAAAAAGAGTATTTATTTGCTAACTAACAAATCTCATGAGATTCATTTTACTCATGTATAACTTTAGTTTCTCAAATAATATATATGCTTGTTATCATTTGGTTGTCATTTGTTTGTGAAAATAGAAATTATATTAAGGATGCTCAATGTGAATGTATTGAATTAATAATATTTTTATGCCCCTGTATCGATAGATTGGGGGCATATTGTTTTTGGCCTGTCTGTTTGTACCAAACTTTTTAACCTTGCCTATAAAATCAAAATGCTTCCACATACAATCATCAAACTTCATAATTTTGTTGGTTCCTTGTGACAACCTCTACAGAACCTGTGCATTTTAAGGTCAAAGATCAAGGACACCCAGAGGGGGCATTGTGTTTTAAAAACACTTCTTGTTTTTTTATGTGAATATATCATAAATAAATTTTTATAAAAAGTTACAATGTCTTATTTGCCTGCTTTGTTTTGTAAATTGTTGTTAATTTTTTATGATAAATGGCTATGTAAATTTATATGTATTGAGAATGGACTGAATAGAAAAGAATCAGTCTTAGGCTACACTTGAAAATTGTTTAGCTGTCCCAAGGACCTTGTTTGTGATATTTGATAGGTGGTCTGACAATTTGTTATTTGTTCCAGATAAATATTTGTAAAACTGTTGAAAATATGTGACATGTGCAAGTTTACAAAAGCTAGACTTGATTTTTTAAAAATAAATTTTCAAAGTGTAGCTGTCATTTTGGCTAGTTGGGAGATAGTTTACATTTTTTTTTTCATTGTGACCTTAAACTAAATTAATTATTCCTCATTGTTCCCAGTTTGTGTGGGTATTGTTGTTTAGATCTATGTTATTACTAAATATTATATATGGATATAATACCGGTATATAAGGCCAGAAAAAAGATGGTGTTTCCGTTTACCTGAATGACCCTATTTTTTGGCACCAACCCAAATGTTTGACTTTCTAACAGTATAATTAAAAAAAATTGCAACCAATTGTGGTTTTATGAAAATATAAGTGATGATGAAGTGTGCCTTATAAAAGTAATAAATATGCTTAGAAAATAAAAATAAAGTTTATGCATCTTATCAACCTTTTTTTGGTCACATGACTGGAAACACAATATTTTTTCGGCCACATTTGTTATCTCCTATGCTCATCGGAGTGAATCTTCATTTTCTGCTTTTGTAATCATAATAATAATATTCTTGCTTATTTCTTTTTAAAGTGTTTGATGTGGATTTTTTTTTTTTTTTTGATATTTGTGTTAAAGCATGTCATATTTGGCTATGTTAGCATAGTATTACAGTTTGGTACCTTTCATCAATCTGATGAATTTCATTGTATTCATGATTTTATTTGCTTCCATTAGAGTTTTCCATTAGAACTGTCTTCATGATTCTCAATGATTAGAATATACATTATCTGATATCTATAATATACTATTCATGTTTCATTTGCTAGTCAACTGTGAAATTGCTCTTGTATCATTTTATGGAATTATACCAGAGAAAGTTGACCAATTACCAGGATGCTTACGATCTGAATAGTCTTAAGTGTCAAGCATTTTGGTTGGTCAAACAAATATTTAAATTTTTAAATTCCATTAAGCTTTCAATGAAAAGATACAAGTGTAAACTAGAAAGTAATTGTAATTTCCTTGACTAGAAATAAAGCCAAATGGATTGCTTGAAGATATCAGATGATTCTTATTCTAGTGTCTTAAATGATCTTGCCAAAATTATTAATAATATGTTTGTTGACTTTTAATCAAATACTTGCCTAACATGCATTTTATATTTCTCTGTTTGTGTCTTGCTTGTATCTTTACTGCATAGCTTTATGTCTTGTGTTCAGGAAATTTTTGCCATCAATCCATTAGTTATAATAAAAATACAGTTCTACACAGATTTTTATCTGTAGGAGCTCATATACTGATGTTATAGTAGATAGGAAATATCTGTTACTTGTTGAAAACATTAGGTGCATGTTTCATTAACATATTTTAGCTAAGATAACAGTCTTTAAAGTACATGTACTGTAATAGGTGTTTTATTCTATTGGTTGTTTCTTTCTATTGCCAGCTGTTAAAGGTAGGTATCTGAAATGTATGTACCATCAAGCATATATGTGAGATATTCTAATTAGAAAAATGCATTTTAATTTTTAAAAAACTGCTATCTGAACTAAGGTATGTAACTGACCCATAGATATTAAATTGTAAAGTAGGGTAATTATTTTTATCTATCCTATTTTGTCTAAATGATACTTTTTCGTCAGGAAGTAAGTCATAATACATGATTCAGTTTGTAACTGAACAAAATATCTTTGGCCAATCAGAATGCTAGAAACTGTTTATTGACTGTATAATTTATGTAGATTGATGTATTCTTGTTGACTTACTACGCAAATGTATACACATGTATTTTGTCATTCTTTTGTATTGTGATATATAATTTTTGTTTTAATCTGATTGTGATAAAGAGTTATTTCAGACGTATAGACAGCAATATAACTATCAATCTATGGAAAAGTTTCTTTGTTTTTCAAATTTCCTTCCACTGCTTTTTTTCTAGTCTTTTTTGTGTATTTCATGTTTTTATTCTTGTTTTTTTTGTTGGATTGTTAATTTTTTAATAGAAATTGGATATATAAGCATTAGTATCTGTTTACTTGGATATGTGTAACAGTTAAAACATTTCTTAGGTAATTGATTTACAAAGGTATTTTGTTGTATGCTTAAAACTAAGAATGTCATCTACCGTATTCCCCCAAATAGACGCCCCCGGGGGCGATGCATTTTCCAAAAGGGGGGCGTTTATTGTGATCCTATTTTACAAAAAAAAAAATCTGGAATACCGTATCCAAAGATTTTCCGGAGGTCAAATGAATGAATTTGAAACACTTGCCATCGAAAAATACCGCGGTGTTAATGCAATATTAATCAACGGTCATTCCCAGCGCGCTTTACTACGATAAATAATGTAGTCAGCTGCACTAGTTAAACTACATGTCAAAAATCAATAACACGCTGTCGCTGCAGAGTTTACCGCGCGTCTGACGTAATCTCCTCTGACGTAATCTTGCCAATGTGTAAGTTTTTATGTACATGTCAATTAAGTAAATTAGCTTTCATGGAGTCGAGGGGTTACACGTTAAAGTCGTTAAATTTGCGGAAGAAATAGGCAAACACTGTGAAAGTGATGGACATTAATTTTTTTACAGATGGATTTTTATACGAGTGGCGAAAGTGTATAAATTGCAATTTCCTCCGGAATAGTTGAATAGACTGGTTTATATATGTCGTTAAGTCATTCAAAAATCAATTGTGGAAGTCGCGTGTCAGATATGATTGTTAATCCTGATTGCGATTCGAATCGCCAACTTCGCACCTCTAACAAATGAGATTGCCGCGAGGCATATATTGCACTTGGTCTTACCCTTATTTTTCACAGTTAGTGCTTGTTTATGTTGATCTGTACAAATAAGCAAGTAAATAACGGATTAATGAAAATGCCCGTTGTAGTTTTAGATCGACCAGATGACCTAAGTAATCATTTTCAGAAAATCTACTTTCGCTTTAGGTATCGTAAGGATAACATCGCCAAATAAAACTCATTAATAAACATCACGAATGGTCCATAGATCTACTGTATTACTGTACGAAAGTGATGGAACCACGCGGTTTCGCTAGGTTTTAGTTATTGTTCACGTGTTAAAAACGGATTTTACTCTTAAAGCTGGTAAGTCCTTACGACTTTTTTTGGCAAAAAAGGGTGGGGGGCGTCTATTGGGGGGGGGGAGCGTTTAAACGGGGGAATACGGTATTTATCTGAAACATTGAAATAATGAAAGTCAGCGTCTTTACTTTAAACTGTTCATATCTTAATGGGTACATATTTATCATTTTTATACTTACATCATACATTTGGTACAAAGCATTAATATTTTGCATGTTATATTTAACTATATAGGCTTCCTGAATGCTTTAAGATACATTTTGTTGTATTCACTGTACTCTGTCAGCTAAGCAGTACTTTTTTTGGTGCTTGGACAGTATTTATTTGGTTTGAAAAAAAGCTTAAGATCAAATTTTCATCATGTTTGTATGGCTTTATTATAAATTCTTTAATATTTTCCCCCAGTTTTTATAATTCTGACTTTCGTACAGTGATAGAAATGATATGAAATGTGGTCATTGTGTATTTCTACATTGGTATTGTACTATTGTAATTTGTGCACAGTCAGACTCAGAGTACATTCTCCCCTTTTTGTTTTGCCATTTTTATGTTTCTAACAGTTTTTATCAAAAGTTTATTATATTCTGCATATGAAATATTTGTTTCTGGTGATGCAAAATTATAAAAAAAGAGTAAAAATAAGCTGATAAAAAATTGACTCATGGCAAGTTAAGTGTAAAATTATCTAGATTTATATTCCTATACCAAAATATTAATTCTAATGCTTTTGTCAATTGTTGTGTGCCTTCTATCCCCTTGTTCATAAGTATGGATGAGGGAATACAATTTATGTAATATGTTAGTGATAGCTTTTTCTAACAGTTAAATTCTCTGTTATGATAATGCCATACAACAGGAGTTCAGTGGTTTTTTTCAGGATGGGGTTGAAGTTTGGCCTCCTTCCCCCATCTGAAAGTATGTTTCTATCCCTTGTTTTTAATTGTGAAAACGTTCCTGTCTCTTTAATTTCATTTTATTTTGGTGAAAGATCATGAAATGACCTGTTGAATAGCTTATTAGTAATGTATTACTTGGATGATGAGGATATGTATGCTTGGTCATGTTATTTCCCCCCCAACCACCCTGTCACACTATTTTCGTATTTTTTTGGACTATCCAACACCATCTCCTTGAAATGAAAAAAAATCACAGAAATTGTATTTTTTGTTAGTACTTTGCTTTTTTGGTTGGACTGAGAGTGTTGTTAATTATATCTAGTTTCTATGATATTAAAATTCAGTCTTATACCAACCTTTCAAAGTGTACTGTGTGGATACTTAGCTGATTTGTTATATATTGGATATGTTTCTGTTATTACTTGCATTGTTAATTGTTGTAAACTTCATCCTGTTAAAAAACATTTTATTGTAGTATGGTTTACTGAAGAATTATCTTTCTTTATAATATTATATTTATAAATTATATATATTTTAGTTAATCTGTTTTTTCAACGTAATTGCTGTATTGTTTTCCGTGAAATTGTGTATACAGTTGGATACACTGTTTTAGGAAGAAAAAGTAGTAATTCAAAATCTTACATCGGTCTTTTTCTGTATAAATGTAATTCTGAATTTTGTGTACATCCATCTCATCCAAATTTGTAGCTAGCCTTCACTTGTCAAACAAGTATTCATATATTTATTTCTCACTGTACAATGTTGCACTTTTTAACACTGGACATTGTTTCTGTGTCATTTACCACAGGGCTGCGATATGTGTGTTTGCCTGTATCCGAAGTTTGTGTAAAATAATGTTATATGGTTAAATTCATGAACCGTGCCCCTATGAGCAACACTGAATGTACACATTTCTAGTTATATAAACTCACAGAAATGGTGTAATTTCAGACTGACTAATGCTATTTTTAATATCAATATATATTTCTGTAATTGATTTGTAGAAAGCCTTTTCATTTGTGTCTAAAATCATACAATAATGGCTATTAAAATATTACCAGTATGTAAAAAATGTTTGACTGAAAATTCTATATTTTTGCTTGACTATATTTGCAGCTGAAAATGATTTACTAATTAAGATATTAAGTAGTACCAGTATGATGCCTTTCAAATGTTGTAAGTAGATGAAAAATGAATACTTTGTCTTAAATTGTTGTCGTTGTACAGTACATGTATGGCAAGTATAACTTATTGTGTAGTGTTGTATTAAAACAGTGATTTTTTTGCCATCATGTGGCTGCATTTCATGTCTCAAAAGTTGTCTTGATATGGTCTTAGGAACAAGATTCTATACCCTTGCTGCATGACGGACACACCCTCTGTGTCCTGATCTGGCATCTTTCACTCGAGATTTTGTATTTGATTTTGTTTAAACTTTATAGGACTGCATGATAGACGTAACTTCTATTCTCAAGATGCTCCACTTGTTTTGTATTTCATTGTTTTATACTTGTAGTGTATTATAAACTATCATCATTATGATTATCTAGTAGATTTTTTGCCTGTAAATTTTCCAGATTGTTATATACTTTTGTACTATTTAATCTTTTTTTAAGCCTTATTGTATATCATTAAATTAAAAATGTTATGACATAATAGTCTCTGCAAATATAAAGTCTGAGCATCAGTCCTGACCTGCTATAGATACTAAAGTTTGCTCAATATAAGCATCTTTTAGTACTTATCAGACGGATGACTGACTCAGTCTCTAATTGTGTCTTATACACTCCTAGCCATAACACATCCAATAAAAGCCCATAAATATTTGTAGTTTGAAACCCTTGTATTATTTTAATGACTTGACATAGATCTTATATTTATTTAGCTATAATATAGGTTGACAATACATGTATTTGCAAAGATGCCTAATGCATAGCAATAAAAATAGTTATGTTAATATTTGTCTTTGTGTTTTATATCATATCCAGATGGGGAAACATACTCTTACTGCTGAGTATATAACACACTAAATATGACAGATTTTCATGTATTATTTTTTGTTGTATTTTTATCTAATTTGTCATACTGTGCAGTGTATTACACATTCAAGTTTCCATGTACATGTGTATTCAAGCTTGCACTGTAAGATTTCAATGCTATTTTCTTTTTGATATACTTGAAATTTTAACAATATTTTATTTGATACAGTTTTCTTTATATTGCTTGTCTAACTCCACACACAAAAATGTACAAATGCTTTTAATAATACTCAATTTTAATGGTTTGTAATAAAAACTATCATTTTTGATTCCAATCAATATCCAAGCCAATTTTACCATTTGAAAGCTTTGATTCTAGAAAACTAACACTGCGGCTAGATGAAGACCTGTACTATAACTAAAGAACAAAGAGAATAGGTAGTCTGTTTTATTCTAACTTGACTATGGAATTGAATAAAATATTGGTTATAATGTTGTTGTTTGTTTGTGCATTAGAGCTAATTTATAAATAAACATGTGGTTTGAATTTTGATTACATGTTTATTGTTTGTCATATTCAGGCCCATAGTAATTACCATTACTGCTGAAAATATTGAGCTTAGCCCCCCCCCCATGCTGTATCGCGATATGTATCGCGATATATAAATGGTAAATTTACAGAAAAACATTACCAATTAACATTTATATAATCAAATGCCTTGGGTAATAATACAAAATAGATCACAGTGTATTTTAACATTTCAAATAATTTGTTCTGTTTTAGCAGTGTTGAAACTATTAATGCATATATAAATATGTATGTGTTCACAGTTAATAATATTACAAGTTTGACCAGCATTTAGACATAAATAACACTTTACCACAATGTATGAACTTATTTTACAATAATAAACATAAAGTTCAGTTATTTAAGCTTAACTCGATATATCGGTAACCGTATGCTGAAAAAATATTGTGATATTTATATTGTCTAGCTGATATCACGATATACCGATTAACCGATAAAACCTCCCAGCTCTAATAGACATATAGGGAAAATGAGGGCAGAGAACTCTTATATAAATCTGAAATACCATGTTTACTTTTGTTTTAGGCCTACGTTTTTTTATTTTTTCTTCTTGGTCAAAATGCAAAATTTCATGATAATCCTATAAATTTAATATTTTATAACCTTTTTTTCTATCAACAATGTATTGTGCTGCTTGTGCAGTGTAAATACATGAAAATCGTGCGAAAATGTTTTTTTTACACTTCTAAGGTAGATAATCGCGTGAAAATTACACATTTATAATCGCTATTTGAATTACCTCCCTCGAATTCTTACCTCTGCTAAAAGCTTCATTCTGATTGGTTAGTTAACAACCAATGACTGAAGTGGTTAGAAACGTGTTGTAAACAGACATCAACATGGCTCCTGGAGGAACGGTTACGAACGCCTCTGTCTATATTAATGGCAAAATAAATGAAAAAATTCCGCCTCGAAATGGACATAAAACTAATGGAAATATCGGAAAGGTAATTTTATTTTTTCCGACTATGTTTATCGCTATTAAATAATTTTCATCAGATTGACCGGGACTATTCGAAAGATCTCCCACCGGTGTTAAGGAAAACAACATTAATATAGACACGCTTTGGCGGAATTTTTACTATTTTCTGCATGACAGATAGAATAATTGAAAAAATAGACCCAGTTGTTTAGCATGTTGACATTTATCTTTCGCATCGCTCTATTTTCATTTCGTGAATCCGTTTAGACACGCCCCATTTGTCAAAAGTTCGTGGCCTTGACTTTGGCTCAATGTAAACATAACTATATGTAACCAAAACAAATCGAACAACTGGGTTCAATATATAGTTGGACTATGTATTTGTTTTTGACCTGTTTTCAATTCAACAACCATGTTACATAATTGATGTATTTTTTATGTTTATTCACTATATGTTTTTAACCCATGATCCTCTTATAAATACCTTGTTCAACTGAACCAAATTATTTAAAAAATAACACATTCTCATGATGATACATGTAATCATGAATTTTAATTCTTATGTAAATAAACAGGTTAGTCTTACATAAATAATCATTGCCAAGTCTTAGGATTTTTTGGCATCAAAGTTTGAAATATGGTTATGTATGACTGAGTACAGTATGATATGCATTTGAAAGATGCTTGCTGAATCATTCACCATTTTGTCACAATTATTGTGAGCTGATCTTTTCTTTTGTACAATCATGTGTCAGCATTATGACATTAGTCATTGCAATATATGTTTATATTATGTAGTCAAAGATCAAATAAAAAAATCTGAAGCATCAATCACTTGATATGAATTAGAATATTAAACTTGGAATAGCCAATTAATAAGTTTCTCAATTATTTCAAATATCTAATTCTATATTCAGAGAAATGTACCATTTTCAGAAATACTTACCATTAATCATGTGAAGTTCAAATTGTGATACTTTTTGTTGATTAACACACAAAATTGCTTAATCTGTCGAAAAGTATCAGTAAAGTTGATTAAATGCAGACTCCAGCATAGCTGTGATTAATACCAATTTTTTTGCAGACTCAATTGCTTCAGCAGTTGAAAAAACATTTTGAACTTATATTATTATTAAATATATTCATTACATTCTTTTACATACGATTGTCAGACTGAATGCCATCATGTTTCTGTTTAATATGTCTTGCTATCAACAAAAGCTCATGCAAACCACTTTGTCTTTATGACCAATATAAAAGTCTGGGGCTAGTTAATTTCTATTTAGGCTAGTAAACTTAACACAGTTTTGTATTCGGGCTCATGATGAATTATTTTCCATATATTATCTATAGGATGGGCTAGTAGTACCTTTAGAAAAATTTAGTTCAAATACTAATCTTTTTGTCTGTTTCTGACTTACGCTTCTAAAATTGGTCATCTGAAGCAGTAAAATGATATTTTTAACATGAAAAGTGTCATTTTGTGGTTGTCCAAGACAGTATTTGCTTGTCAAGCTCTAGGTTTTTAGGAAAGTTGCCTACATTTGTAAGTTATGAAAGTCGTCTTATCTAGATACAACTTGGTCCAGCATGTTCCTGTTGATTTCATCATCAGGGGTGATAAGTGTTCTAGTGGTAACATGCCAGATTACTAAACAAAAGGTTGTGGGTTCGAATCTCAGCTCCGCCTTTCAATATGTCAGGGATGCTTTTTCAGTGTCCCCATCCAAACTACCCAACCAAGTACTATGTAAAGAAAATCGCAGAAAACAAGTGATGCATGTATCGGTGCTTTATACAGGAAAAACAATTTGATATAAATGCCTGGTTCTCCTGTGTATTAACTCCCTCTCTCTCTCCCTAGGGCAGCTCTGAAATGACCATAGCTGTCGAACGAGCCGTTAAAACAAAGATAAATAAAATGATACCATCACTATTGTCTCTTATCTACTCTTAATCTTTAATGTGAAGAAGTATTAATAGCCTATGAGCAAATGTTGTATTAAATTATGGATTATCTATATTTATATAGATTCTAACAGTGTAGAGAGGAATTGAGTAGTGTTGTCAATGCACATGGGATTCTATAACATTATGTTATGGCATCTTGTTCCTCTCTGCATAATTCAATACATATTTACTGATCATTTCTCTTGGAAGAGGTTGGAACCGTATAGTCTCTGAAATAATACCACTGATGTCTGATTCAAGTAAAAAATTATTTTTGTTAGATGTATGTTGATAAATTTATAGTATGCACTAGCTGAAAGTGATTATTATATATATTCAAGACACTGTTAGTGTTTTTTTTTAATTAAGTGCAGTTTTTCTCAAATCACTAAGGCTAATTATATTATTATTACTGGTATAAAATTTGATAAAAATCTATTTTGTGTGACCAAATAGTCAATAATAAATACATGTGGGGCACAACATTAAATAAAATGTCAGATACTAGAACCTTAATTGTCAATTTGATGCCAGGTAAAGTGTTTTTTTACCATAGTCAGTGTTTATCTATTGATTAGTTGGTTCTTATCTTTTAAATTGATTTACCTACTTTGGAAAAACAGACTTCTAGTGTTTTATATAACAATATTACAATCACACACATCTGTTCTGTTCAGCTTTTTTGTGACGAAAAAAAATGGAATTTCTTATTTACTTGGTTACAAGATACATGTGTTATTCTTGTAATACATATACACCTGCTGTCTCTGATACAAACAAATTTTGCATAATGTTGTTTATGTAGTAAACATGATAAGATGTTCTCTGCTTTCTGAATAACTTTTTGTGAATTATTATCTCTAGTATCTTCCTATAAATAACACTTTTGGTAGTTTCTTATTTCATTCTTCTTGAAAAGGTGTGGTTTGTTATTACATGATCCTAACTACATGTATATAGGGTGTTAGAAGTTTAATCAGATTGATAATTGAGGATGTAAAGTTGCATTTTCAAGAAAGAGACCTTAACTAGTACTGTATTTGTCTGAAGCCCTTTTTTCCTGAATAACATAACATTGACCATTTATTCAAAAAGAATGACTGCCAGTAAACCTATATTTATAATTCAAAGATGTACACCTGGGTATAATCTGGGACCTAAGTCCTTACATTGTAAACTAGCTGGGCAGCTTCCTCTCATGTGTAATTTGGTGCTGTGTTGCTGTGAGGTGCTAGTAATATGAAACCACCATCATTGGCCTTAGTACTCCAAATGAAAGTTTAGACAACCTGAACTACAAACATATCTCACCTTTATGTCATCTGAATCATCCTTAAAGAATAGACATACATGTACTTATATCTTGTAATCTACCATCATTTTTAATGTACAAGCCCCAGCTCCCTAGAAATGGTCCTAGGTCTACACCACATACAATGGATATCTACATGTACTGGCTACCTATCTACCTGTTGGTGAAATATCAATCAATTAATTGTTGAACACCCATTTTATAAAAATATAAAGAAGCATATCATACTTGGTAAGTGTGCTATCATTGACAATTATAGAACATGTACTTGTCTTGTATTTCAATGAATCTATAATTCATATATTTTCTTCGAATATGGTTAATTATAATTCATTAACTACAAGTAGTCCGCATCATTTATATCAATTATTGTCTATACATGTATATAAACTAGAAGTGTTTTCAAGTTGTGTGATCTTTTAACTTGTGTTATTTTTTTTACAACTATTATCTCAGTTCTTAGTATTAAAGTACTTTGAGATCTATCATACAGCACAACATTGTTGTATTGGATCAAGAGTGTATAAAGATGACACATCACTAAAAACACGGAAAAATGCTGAAACACTTAATTGTAACATAATTGTTAAACAATTTGATTTCATAAAAAAACATTCTAATTTTACAATGAATGCAGATTGTTTAATGTACTTAAGCATAGATTGATAAATATCTTACTGTAATTAATATGCAAAACAGAGAAAACAATTATATTATGTTCAATGACAGTGAAATTATTGTGTGTGATACATGTAATTGCAGTTTGCAGAAGGATTATTGTAGTTTGTAATTAAAATTGTCGGAAGTTTAATTATCCTTAGTTGCTATTATTTTGCTTGAGGGACGTCAGATATTTTGAATGAAAATGAAGTTGTCGTGGAAATTAAAGAAGTTCATAAAAATTGATAAATGCTGTTCGAAAATTTCAAGCTTTGTTCTCAACTGTGAAAAAGTAAGTTCATAAAAATGGTTTGTGTGAAAAAGTAAGTTCTTTGGGCATAAAAATGGTTTGTTTCTGGTTACCCGACCAACCCTAGACTTTTATTTGGTCAGAGGAATGTTACGACTACTTCTTCACTGTTTTTACTTTTCCCATGCTTTCAAGTGCTTAAAGAATAGCCTGTCTTACCTACCTTATTTTAATGATCATGTAACAAGAAACAATCCTTTTTAGGCCCTATGGCTTTTTTATGTGGCTGTTTGCTTTAAAAGCTTGGATGAAGGCATGGTTCCCGGCATCTTCAAGGTATCTCATTAGGATGGGAGTAGATTGGCTAGAAAAGATCAGTTCCCGGCTTAATATTTTTTTACTACATTTATCTGGATTAGGACTTAAAACCCTGGAACCAGTAAATGTCAAGATTGTCAAACATAAGTTGCTGCAACTTCAATGTCAATGAACAAATTTAAACTTACTGTATCAAACATGAAGTGCTAATATAAATTTGTATTGGTATGTAAGAATTTGACCACAGTTACATGACTTCGCAAAAAATCTGAGAAAATTTATGATTCGTATTGTGTCAATAGTATTAATCAATTATCTGAAGTTATGTACAAATATAGACATTAATATCAGCACAGATGTTATAGTGAATTATGTTTAACTTACCAGTTACCTGTTTTACATGAGATGACTTACGGCTGACAAACCTACTCACTTTATTGAATATAACAATATTATTTATGTGTGATAGTAATTCTAAATATATGGGCATTTGATGAGACATGGCTGTGAAACCTACTACATTTGTACTTGTATTTACAAGATGATATCTCCACACCTTCCTATAATTTGATGCTTGTATAATGGAATATCTTTCCTGTACGTGTTATGATAAAATTTTCTATTTTCGAAGCTTAAGGCTATGGTTGTATAATTGTTATATAGTCCTTTTATGGCTGTTATTTGATATATATATTCTTTTCATTGATGGCGTTGCTGAAATGATTTTCATCCTTCGCTGACCACATTGAAAAAAATTGTGAGTGTGAATGATCATGTTACAGGTCTATTCTTGTATTCAAACAAGTATGATGTGATGATGATCTTAAGTTGGTTTAATTGCTGTGCATTGTTTTTCAAACCTGACTTTGTACCGATATCTGTGAGTAAGATAAACAAAAGCCATATTTTGACCTGTCTTCAACTTTTTCAAATCATATGGACTTGAATGCCTTAGCTCTTTAGTTGTACTGATGAATCTAACTGTGACATTCTCATGGTTAAAAAGTTCTGCAAATTTTCGGACAGTTTATGGGAAAAAGAAGTCTCTTCTTGCTGAGGTTATCATGTCTGTAAATGCAAATTATGTACAAATGTACACACAAATGTAAAAACAAATTATGGAGACTTTTCAGCTGTCTGTGAAAACAGAAGCTTTGGATTTCTTTCCCTATTTAACCAAGATGCAACCTGAAACATCATATTATCTGTATGAAACATTTGTTGATGTCTGGCCTTTTTGTGTGAGTTTTGTCTGTATCCAAAGTAAGTACATGTAGATATACTTATAAAGTTGATATATTTAATTTTGAATGAAACAATGAAGATATCTGATACATTTCATCAGATTTCTTATCCTGGTTATCTTCTTGTACTGTTATGTAGCCAGTCATGTTTTCTTATCAATCCAGGATATTAATTTTCCAGCTAACATGTGTTTTTTTTTCAATAAATTATGTAAAAATGAATGTCTGCGTGCTTCACTACGAGTTTCACATGTTTATTTGTATATAAATATGTCTATAAGGAAATAACAATATCACGGCACTCTGACTTAGATTATTCAAAAGTGCTATCAGGAAATTGAATTTATTGACATTGACCACTTGACTCAAAATGAATTCATATTTCCTTATTTGTTGATTTCTTGATCCTTGTTAACATTTGTTTTAAGTTCTTGTTTCATGTATTCAGTTGTTTTTACGTAATTATATCAGTTTAACATGCAGGAACTTTTATTTCTATTTTTTGTTCAATTGATTTTGTTGATAAAGTGGTGAGGCCTAAAAAGAATTATGCTGCCAGTACTGCTTGGAAATGTCAATATCTAGCATATTGATTGCCCAACTTTACTGTTGGGTTGAATATTTAGCTCATTTAAATTGAAGGCAAAAAGGGTGGTTTTGAATTGGTAATTTTTATATTAATAAATCACTTGAAACAGATGTTTGGTCATATAAATGTCACAATGTAAACATGGTTTGTTTGTTGATGCATGCTTGTCTCCTAATAGTTTGCTTGTTGTACTTGAAATATAGATCTCATGGTTATAAGTATCTAACGATATATCTCATTAGACTCAAAACTCTCAAGTTTTTTTACAGTGTCATTTTGATCTGTAAAATACAACATTTATGACACAACGGCTCTACATGGTATACATCATTGACTTAGAAAAATTTTGTTATTTGATTATAATTATGATATACAGTTATAGAAAATTCAATACAAAAATACTTTAATTCTCTATCAAGTGTTAGTATTTTTGTCTTGATGAACCTCTGTAGATTTTTGAAAAGTTAAACATGTCAGCTATCCAGATGGAGCTTATTAGCAGACATGGTAAAATGGATCTCTGATCTACTGAATATACTCTAATAATGGCCCTCAAGTGCTGATACATTTATCAGATTAATTATCAATGTATTGAGTTATTGTCTGAATGACTTGGATGTCTTCAATATAATTTGAAGGAATTCTCAAGCATTCTGCTGATTGAGTCTCAGTTTTTCATTTCTCTAAAAAATGGATTGTGTATTTATTAGTGAATATATGGTAGTTGCATTGTATGATTATTTATTCTATATCTCTTTACAAAAATTGAAAGCAGCATAATGAAGCCATTTTGGGTGATTTAAGTTAAAGCTAGTTTGTTTGACTATTGAATAGAAAGTCCAAACTTTTATACCAGTACTTGAATTTCAAGGTCTTCTTTCGATATAACGAGGTCAAAGGCTTTATTTAGGGAGTTACAACCTGTTGTTTATTGCATTATCATGTTAAATGGGAAGGGGGGGGGGGGTTCTAATATTATCAAAAAGATAAATATGACATTTCTTAATTCATGTCAGATAAAATATGATACCTTAATAGATATTTGATCATTACTATATGAATAAATTGTCCTATATTTCATCCATTTATAGTGGGCAGCAATTTATAATTATGTAATATGAGGGTGTCCCTGTGGTTGACTAACCATAGGAATGTGTGGTTATTATCATCTATGACTCGAAACTTGTTATCCCACTTTGAGGTTTGTTTTGTTCTGCTTTTGAGTATTGTAAAATTATGTGCGAGATCAAGAATTCTTGTCAATATCAGCCTCATCTTCATCAATAGGGACCACAATAAAATTAAATAATCCCTGTATCCCTTTTATTGCTGAAGAACCTTGACCAAACAAACTAGATCTGATGAGACAAAAATATTTAGGCATAGTTTGCTCTAGAGATAAATGTTCCTCCTTCGTTCATACAGTTGTATAATCTAATTTTTTACCTTACAAAATCATATTCTACTTTATATCTCAGGTCATCAGATGACTATTTGCAGCATTGATTGATATTGATATGTATAGTCTTAGATTTAGAGACCATGGTAATAAAGTGGAAATCCCACCTGCGACCAAATTTCACAAGTGAGGAAATTGTCCAACCAGCTTAATAAGGAAGGTTTTACCCCTGTCAGATAGTTTCATGAACTATCCATGAAGTATGCAAGAAAAGTTCAAGAAAAATTCATGTTTTCATGAATTCAATTTGAATGGGTACTCAGGTGTATGCCTGGACTCCTCCACTACCGTTGATGCTGGAAAAGTTGCCAAATGAGCCCAGCGGCTGGTAGGATATTAAAACATGTAATGAAGCCCTACTCATCACTCTTGAACATGATAATCACAAATCAATCTTCAATGTATTAAGTGTGCATGTGCAAAAATGGCGTCTTACTTAATTGTGAAGAAAATTCTTCTTGAATAAGTTACCTACTTCATAGAATTAGAAAACAGAAAAAATGGAAAATTTGAGCCATTTGATTGGTTCAAAATGTAGGGTAAATACTAAAAAAAGAAATATTTTTCTATAACAAAAATACCCTAACAATTATTTGTTAAGGTCTGTGAAGATTATGTTTATTGTTTTGTATTATCATATTTCTTCTAGGCACAATATCAGATTACATATGTATAGACTTATTTTGTCAATAGATTATTGAGTTTCATTTTTGCATAAATCTTGCTATAAATAAGTTATATAATCAGTTGCTGAATGAAAAAGGTTGCATAATTCAAAATTTCCGCCATAAACATGATTATTGGTATGATTGTATTTTAAAAGGCAATCAGAAAATGTTAATAGGTTTTTCATCAATGAAATGATTGAACTTACTTGTAAAAGCTTATCTACACCAGTTGATATTCTTGTTAAATCAATGAATGGTTCTTGAATAACTTGGTGTGGTAATCTTTTATTGTTGAGCAGGAAAGGCAAACATTGCTATACAAAGAACAGTATGTCTGGTCAGTGTTGTTTGTCCCGTAACATGATCCATCTTGTTTTAGCCTACAGTATGGTCTTTAATGCAAAGCTTGTTTTGTTATGACTGGACATGATTTATAGAACTACTTCTGACACTGGTCAGTAAATTGATGAACAGAATTGTTTCAATATTTAATGTTGCATAATTTATCCAGTGTTATTTATAATGAATCTGTTTGAACCAGCTCTGATTTTTCTTCCTGAAAATTTGGTTATATTATGCTTCATTATATTATATTATGTATCAGATATAATTTAGCAAATATTTAAAGGGTTGACCAGATTTCTGGGGTTTTCTTGTTTTTGAAATGGTTGAGTAGTTTAATAAGTAGAGAGTGGTTAAGGTCACTGACTTCGAATCACTGTATTACCTCTCACTAATTGAGGGTTCGAGCCTTTTCAAGTACTTTTTTGGAGACAATTACAATCCTTTTAATTAGTTAAAAAGATGCTTAAACACAGTGCCAAATCTTACTTGATAAAGAAATACAGATCTCCCTGCTATTTATGTGCTGAAATTAATATCTTTCTTTTTTACATCAAGGGCAAAAACTCTTACAAAATTTTCAAAAGGTGACATTAAATAAATTTGGTAATTGAGGAAAAAGGGTTATTGAGATACACATTTTTGCTTAGCAGTGATCAGATTTCCAGACATCAGAAGAATACAATATTTATAAGGGACATACTTTTTTAATTAACTTCAGTCATTTATATTACCGGTACTGTATTCTATCTAATGTTAACAACACTGGTTACACTTTTTATATAACACTAATGAATTATAGAACAATTCAGAAGTGTTACGTCCTAAGAGCATGAACTTTGGTTTAAGTCAGCTTGATTAATGAACTATAACTTAAGAGTACTTAAAAGATATAACGCTATTTATGAACTTGCCTTTGTTTGTTCTGAATAAATATTTTGTGGTTGTTATTTTTGTCAATGGTAGTGATTAAATTGCGAAGGACGAATCAATATTATGTACAGGTATTAACATATTGTATTAAGTATGAAGTTTTGAGGTTCAGTCATTATAAATATAATGTATTAAGGACAAAATTGTATACTTGTTTTTGACCTTTTATCCACTAAAGAATTTAAATTCAATTTTTGATTTATTGTTTATATAATATGTAAGTGTAAAAAACATTAAAATTTTCTTTTCCTCATAAGAACTACAGATCAATCTATGTAGAACATAATGATTCATGTACTTTTAAACTTGGTCAGCCAGTGTGGCATCTATAGGGATTTATCCAATATTATCTGATCATAGGTTGTTAAGCCAGTTTGAATGCGAAATTTTCTGTGCTTATGCAACTGATGACTGGCCTGTGGAAGTTCATATTCAAATTATAACAATTACACCACAGACTGTAGTAAATGACTTGTGATGGTGGGCTTACAAGTTTTATCTAAAACACCCAAATTTAACCCAAAATTCCCTTAAGAATAAACTCAGTTGAACTTGAATATGGTATGTGTTCTTTGATTTTAAGACAATTTTGGTTTAAATTTGGGTGTACAGAATACAGTGATTGCATTTTTACCATCAAAGATCTGTAACTACTACCTGTGAATTAAGCACTAAGTGTCTACTACAAATTGGGCATTTAGGTCTAATTCTTCCTACCATTTCAGTTTGTCGCCTTGAGATCTTGAAGCAGTGAGAAATTAATGCAACACAGCGCAAACTGTCGCTCCCAATAAATTGAATGTAAAATTTGGCATTTTGTGTGAGCTAAATGTAAAAATTTTGCTATTAAACTTATCTATCTATCTTACAGTATGTACACCATTTTATGTTGTTTTTACCCAATGCTTTAGAAATATTTCTGTCTAAAAGAACAAATTTGGTATTTTTATGACAGATGTCTACAACATGTGAGCACTATAAATAATATCATGAACAGAATAAAGATTGATTTATCTGTTTAGTTTGTGGTATATTACATACCTGTCCTGATTACTCTTTAGTAAACCTTCTCCTTTGTATAGCTGCTAGGTAATTTAATCTCTATACATGATTATATAGCCAAACTGATGAACTAAGACCACCAGAAAAAATGTATGGCCTCTTTCATGAACTAAGACCACCAGAAAAAATGTATGGCCTCTTTCGTACATATTATTTTGACATTTATTCTGCTTGATAGTCAGGCCATTAAAAAATGGTCGTGCTTCTTGTACACTTGACTAAAAAGTAGGGAAAGTGAGTCTTAAAAAATACTCTTTTCTAATATTTTTCTACGCATCTTTTATGCATGGTAAGTTCCCAAATATGTATGATATACCATGATTAGTTGTATTTTTTTAAATTTTTCTGTGAGAAACCTCAGGGTTGGCACAAAAGAAAACATGTTTTTTTAACCTAAAAAAAAATACTACAGATTGGTCATAATGTTCTTATGGTGGCTCTTATTCTCAGGAGGCAGTTGACTGTACCGTACAGCTTTATGATTGGACATAAAGCACTACCCTGAGCTAAATGTTTGACAATGATTGTACAGTGCTTAAGAAACCAACTTTTACTTCAGAATCTCCATTAGGGTGTAATGCCAATTTTTTAGGCCATGGCAACTTCATGACCATTTACAGTTGTACGGAGAAAGGAAGATTCATTTATCCCTCATAGAACAGTCTTAGATCATGCTGCCAAGTGTCATTGTTACTTTTTCCAATGAATAACAATCAGTTCTGATGCTTAAATGTGTGGCTGGTGTAATTACTTTGTTTAATTTCGCAATTTCCAGTTTCTGGAAAATTGCAGAGTGAGCAGATTTTTGTCTTATTTGAAATGCTTCAATCAGATAACCAGACAAATAAATTGTAATCACTTGTTGCGCCGTCAACAAATACAATAATTTTAAGTTTCTATCCATTGTAATCCATTAGTCATTTAAACAGACATTATCTTTATAATCACTGACATAAATCAAGACAAATTGCTACTCTTCTGCATGATGCTTTAGTACTTAGCAACCCATCACTCCATGTATAATAATAAACATAAATATAAACAAAATTTATTATATATATAGTAAAAGCCTGAACTTTGACTCTGCATAGTTAAGTTACATAAAAGTTTATTCAAACATAAAATAGTTAATTAATGTATAGATAATTTAGTTGAATAGTCTTCATTTGAAATATTGAGTATCTACTATATTACATCTCAATTTTATCAGCATTGCATTCAAATTTAATTTTCCTTATAGAAAAAGATTTTTTAGTCTTTGAAGCTTTCAATGAAATCTAGATAAATTGATTTCATAGAGTTTTTGGTGTACATTTATGTAAGAAATCTTTTCAGATTTTGTTTATTAAAGACTGAAAGTAATACTATTTTAACCCATTTATACCTATATTTTTACAATAGGATCTTCCAACTTCCACTTTGGACTGGGCCATTCCTTAAAATAGGGAATTTTGCAGATTTTTTATCCAAAATAGTACAAAATTAATTAAAATCCTGTGCAGACGACATTGAATTAAATTTTGTCATCTGTGTTTGAAAGGAATATATTTATGTAGAAATTAGGTATAAAATGGGATTTACCAATTTGTCCCTTATGAGAACACATGTTCCCTAAATAACACACCTATCATTTTAAGACACCCCAAGAAAAATATTGACTTGTCACAATAATTGCTTTCATTAGCCTTACAATAAGATAAAATGTATTTAAAAAATCATTCAAACAATAGCTTGACAGATTGAAAAAAGGCCTGTAAAACATAACACCCCTATGGGCATTTATTAGGCAATGTTCGGTACATAAGCGAGGCACGTAATTAGTTTGTTCATTTCCTTGTTAGTCTATGAGGCACCAAACCATTTCCCTGATTTATACAAACTCATAGGAGCATGAATGAACATGATTTGGGTTTGTGATTAATTGGATTTTTTAGCAAACACAAGAATTAAATGTTCATTTACTTCCTTATGAATTTTGTATCTGTAATCATTTCTTAAATAAACATAAGAATGAATTTATTGTCATTCAAATTTTCAGGTATTTAGGTGGATAAAAGTTAATATTATGCATTATTGTTTCTTAACTTTTGATTTATTTAATTTTTTTATATTTAATTGGATTACAATGTACTTCCATTTTAACACAATGAATTGTACGCCAAGACCTGTCAGTGGCTGTGTAAGTTAGATAATTAGGTTTTTATGATGTTTGACTATTGCATGTTAGATAATTATCAAGATAATGAGTATAAGGGTATTGAACATTGATATTTTCATTTTATTTTGATGATAAAATAATGAAGGTGACTTAATTGATATTCATGTTAATTTTGATGCTGTAATTATGTTGTTTTACAGAGGTTAAATACAGTCAGGGGTCATTTGGTAACTTTTCCTGCTTTAATGGTGGGGGATGACCCCAGATGCAACCCTCTTCTACTCATGGTAGCAAAGTCAATTGATCCCTTCTTTTGTCATAACATATTTCGAGGGTTCAACGCAACAGTGTCGTAACTCATATTGAAATAAGAACAAGTTACAACAGTGTTGCTCTTAGCCCTCGATTTGTTTACATTGCTAGTCTCCTTCTCTCTTCTTAATGAGAAGTAGACTTGACAATGACATCTGCCACTCATTCTTGGGTGTATTGTGTTTGATTCCTGCTTTTGCCACAGCTCAAATCACCTCTAGGTACCATTTCATATCATCACATAAAATGGAGTTGAAGCTTTATTCAGCTTTATCCCATACAGATTTCTTCCTTAATTGTTACGAAAATAATTTGTAACTATGATGAAACAAACTGTGATGTTGTTTTACTGTAATTTCAGCAATCAGGAGCTGAACTTAAGAAGACATATTGGGAATCCTTTGAGGAGACACCATTGTATGCTGCCATATGGACGTATCTCGGTTACGGTCTTCTGGTTCTTGTTGGTCACATAAGAGATTTTTTCCGCAACATTGGTCTAGAAAGACAGAAATCATGCACAGAACCAAAAATGCAGGTGAGTTGATGATTGATTAAGACGATATTGGATTTTTTCATGAATTATTAACTAAAATACTGAGTCAAAGCAAAGCAAACCAAATCACCTCTTATCCCCCATAGTGCCTTATTGATTTTTAATGAACCATTGTTTTTATGTGTAAGAGCACTGCCCTTTTGTTTCATGCAAATCTGTACGGGCATTTTAATTTATTCAGGGTAATGAACTTATTAAATGAATGCTTCAATTTTTCCTATTATACAAGACCCTGGTGCAGAAAATCCTCATTATGCTGTTACTAATATTAATATCACCTCATTATAACTGCCACCTGTTTCCAGATCATTTTAATATTTCATCTGCATTTCAACTTGTCCACCTTAAGGTAATTTCTTTCAGTCCCAAAGGTTGTGTTGGTATTGAGGTTTAACAGTTTATCTATAGATTTAATATACAGTCAAACCTGTGTTAGTGGCCTCCTCCAATTAAAGGCCACCCTTTGAATATAGGTCATTCTTTCAAAAAATTGATTATTTGACAAAATCAAGAAAATGACCTCCACGTAAATGTCACCTGTCAAAGACCATATTTTGTCTTTTCCAAGGATGGCCTTTGTTCACAGGTTTGACCGTATATGCAATATGATTCAATCCCACGACCTTTCATAAGCAATTTGCTGCCAATTAGATGATAAGAATTCATTATTAGCATCATCTTATCCATGGTATAAATGATTTATTTCATCTTATTTCATGGCGCCTTAATGGATTACTAATTATTGAAAGATCCGACCAGCTTTTGATATGTATGATGATAATAATTATGTCCCAGTCTGGATTTCTGTACTGATATTGATTGATATCAATAACCACTGATTGCCATGGCAAATGTATAAATATTTATATTGACAAAATTAATGTCAGGTGGAATTGACATGAAAACGTTTATTACCTAACTTAAATCACCTTCATTCCTGAAGATAAGTGATTAGATGTATTGATCAATGGTAGGTAGGGGTGGGGGTCTTCAATAAAATATAAACAAAACTGAAGAATTTTTAATTTACAATACTGTAGAATCATTAATTTTCGTTGGGGATTTAATTTCGTGGATTTCGTGGTTCGACTCATCCACGAAATCAAATCCCCACGAATTCAAATGCGGAGATAAGGCATTTCTTTTCAAAAATCAAAATCCACGAATTTATGTCCCCACGAAACAGCCTTTTTAGTAAAAACCACAAAAATTGAACCCAACGAAAATTAATGATTCCACAGTATCTAGTTGCTATAGTCATGTCAAGGTGTTGAATGTGGATATCTTTTGCTGTTTGGTATTAAATAAGGTAGTTTCTCTGTATTTTCTTGGGAAATATTATAAAATCTGGGTTTGGATGTCAGTATTGACGAATGGCAAATTTCAGTTCAAACAAAAGTTCTGCAATGAAAAATCAATCATTTTCCATGTCTATTAGCAGTTAGCAGGAGCTGCCTTCAGAATTATTGCCTGATTGAATGAGAAGGTTTGAACATTCAAGGGTTATTTTCCTAACGAAGTCAAGAGTTGCACTAAAATGTAATTGAAAACAGACTGTTTTACAGAAAATCAATCAAGGAAAGCCCTTGATACATTGTGAAATATGGTTGGAGTCACTCAAATATTCTGGTCAAATAAAATATCCTGATTTTAGTTCTCTACAATATAACTACCTATGTGCTGGTTCGGAGTGAATCCACATATATTGTGTGTATGTTTTTATAAAAGTGTAAACAATTTGAGAAATGTTTTTTGCTGGTAGGGTTGTCACCTCTTGCTGCTTTACTCGGACACAGCCCTGGACTGCGGGGGAAGGAGAGGGGTGGAGACTCATGACTCAGCACCCTACTAAGTGAATCCACATTTAGTTGGTTCCTTGTTTTCAGAGTCTAAACCCAAGTGTTCAAACCTTAAAAGCCTCAAAGGGATTTACAGACATTCTTTGGAACACACTTATTGATATTCTAGACTTCATGAACCCCTAAATAATGTCAAACTGTGCATCATAATGGTCACATTTGCCCTCTCTCCATTGGTCAGCCCCTGTTCACATGTCTGACGTTCATTCCTTATTTAATTCTGAGAAAGTATGACATTGTTTCATTAATACTTAAATATTTATGAAACTAATCCAATCATTGCTTAGATTTTCTAAAACTTTATACTTTATTCAGGGGCAAAAATCTTTTCTGTGAAGTAAAAATTTTCAATTGAGCTTCTTTCAAATGGGCAATTTATGCCCATTTTGTTAATTAAAGCAACATGTTTATAAAACACACTAATTGTCGTCAAAAGTTGTCTATTATTTATTTAATAGACAATTTCTCGAAGCTGTCAACAATCAATTATTATTGTAGCGCACTGGGAGATCAATCAATAAACAAGTCATATAAAATGAACTGTCATTATCTAGTATTATATCCCCCCACACAGTTCAGTAATCATGACAAGATTAAAACAATGTTTCTCGACATGTCAACATTTCAAATCAATGAGAAATTTACTTCATGAAAGTTTTTTATCAGTAAAAAAAAGATCTGGCATTCTGTTGTACTTCAATGAATATGGCCGTCAGGTCAATGTACTCAGTGTAGTTAAATCCTAAGCCTGCATCAGTTCTTCTTTAGATTTGGCCATCCTTAAAAAATGTTGGTTTGCAGTGTTAAAATCCCCAACCCCAAACTTAATTTGCAATTTTCACATAAAAATGTTTTGTTACCTGCTTGGGCCTTTGTTGTCAGCTGTTAATTGTCTTTGTCACTAGTTGGTCATCCCTGTGAGTTTGAAACCCTCTTGAGACAAAGTGTAGCTCTGCAATTGTTCCAAACATTTATTTAGTTGTAGAAAGCGAAACCTAAATTATTTTTTATCAATGCTTCATGTTTACTGAAGAATGATGTAATTTAAGTTGTGATAAGTTGAATTTTTAAACTTGGCCCTATATCTTGTTGAGTATGATTGAATTAGCTTTCACAATCTGTAATATTTTTATTGCCTGAAATGTAAACAAGACTGTAAGTGCTTGTTATCAGTGAAGTGTTCAATTTGTTCAGTAAAACTCTTCAAGAAGAAGTTAAAATAAACAACTATGTTGTTTTTTACTCTCTGGTAGGGAGATAGATAAATCGGTTACAATGTTTTCTGAAAATCCAGTGTGAAAGTCTATTTAGATAGGAATATAGCTGACTGCAAAATATCAGATCATGCATGGCCACAGCTGAAAACCTGTCTTTGAAATTTCTCTTTGACTTTTTCTTGTGATGCTCAGTTATGTTTCTATATACATCTACCCTGGCAATGGTGTCAGACATTATGCATAAGTAATGTTCACAATTCTAAGAATTTCTGTTTTCTCCTATGAATTCATAAGTTGAATTGCATGGAAAATTATTTTGAAATTTTAGCTTTATTACCTAGTCTTTCTAAGAGGGATTTTTTGTGCTTGGTTGATGTAGTCTGATATTTCAATGAACAGCCATTTGAGTGGAATCTTGTTATGTTCTTGCCACCTGAGTCATGTTGCCTGATTATAAGCACTATTTGATGTAATGTTGAACTTTTTTTCAGTTTGTCTAGTCTTGTTCTGACTGATTTTTATAATCATTCAATATGTCAAAAACAGGCCGTATACCCATGGCGGGCGGGCTTTTTGGCGGGCAGAGTCCACAACAGTGTCTGCTCTCTAAAATTCAAACAGTTTTATTCGGATTCTCACCAAACTTGATGGAAATGCTTATGGCCATGAGATCTCAGTCAAGTTTGGATGACAATCGCAATCTGAGTTATGGCCCTTGATGGGCATATTTTGTAACTCGTGTTGATTTATTATATTTTGTTTAAAAGTGTTAAGGACCATAATGACTTAGGCAGGAACATATTATATGGTACTCTAGATTTGTCATTACTACAGCTTTGCAACTTGAATTCATCGTAATCATCTAGACCTACATTTGATTGCAGTTTTATCATAAAGCTTTTATGCTGACATGTCACTTAAGGTGTATTACAAGCCATTATTGCTGTCTGCAATCACTTGGTTATGGAATATTCTGATACTTTTCTTTAAAGATGTTCTCATTGGTTGAATTGGGTCATGTGACATCTAAGGTCCTTGAGGTAATGAAATGGCAATAATGTATTCCTTATATTCCTTATATATCTCACAGAACTGCTCCTGTCTGTAATGGTGTGGAGTTGTACATGTACATGCTTGCCCCCTAGTCAAGGAAAATTGATATCCTGATGGTATCTATGTACTTTTATTGTCTGTCTGGCACATGAGTAAATATGTATATACTTACTTGGTGTTCTTACTATGTTTATAGCTGTTGTAAAATAGGTGATATGTAAAAATGCCTCATCCAGTTTGGGTTATGAAACTATTCTATCTAAGACATAGATTAGGGCTTAGTGTTTGCCTTACAAAGTCATTCTGCCACTTTGATGGCTGTCTCATACTCTGATATTTTTTTTATGCCTCTGGCATCTTTGATGTCAGGGCATATAGTGATTGCCCTGTCCGTCCGAGGTTAAGTAGATTTTATAGTTTCGTCTAGCACTAATACCGCTTGCTAGAACGGTTTGATACTTACACAGTTGTTGCATATGATCATTCTCAATCCGCCCGTATCAAGAAATCCCACTTTGACCTTGACTTAATTTGGACTTAGAATGATTCTGTACCAGGTTAAGTAGATTTTACCGTTTCGCCTAGCACCAATACCGCTTGCTAGAACACTTTCATACTTCTACAGTTGTTGCATATGATCATTCTCAACACACCCGTATCAAGAAATCCCACTTTGACCTTGACTTAATTTGGACTTAGAATGATTCTGTACCAGGTTAAGTAGATTTTACCATTTCATCTAGCATCAATACTGCTTGCTAGAACGTTTTCATACTTCTACAGTTGTTGCGTATGATCATTAACAATACACCCATATCAATAAATCCCACTTTGACCTTGACCTTGGCTTGACTTAATTTGGACTTAGAATGATTCTGTACTAGGTTAAGTAGATTTTACAGTTTCGTCTAGCACCAATACTGCTTGCTAGAACACTTTCATACTTCTACAGTTGTTGCGTATGCCCATTCTCAATCCACCCATAATTATCAAACACCGACTTTGACCTTGACATTGTTCAAATGGGCTGTTGCTGCACAAGCATGCCACCGGGGCATACACGTTTATTGAACGCAGCGTTCTTGTTGATAACTTCTATGGTAAATGAATTCTACATTTAATAAATAAATGTCTTGCCTTGTTACTACAGCCACGACTTACCACTTACCGCTATGGGAACCTGACTCCATGACAGCTATCAGGCACACTCACTGTGTTGTTTGCTGATTTAGATGGACCACCTGCAAGCTAGTGTATATTATGTTGATGGATTGTATTTTTGGAATGGCTCAATGTTTCTTTATATTGTTTCAGTGTCTTAACCTTGATGATGTAGTCTGATTGATAAGGTTGAATTTTGCACGCAGCATTTTCTAGGAATCTGTTTTTACTCTATTTTATCATAATGAAGCAATTAAAGGCATAGGAAAACTGTTAACTTGTAGTTAATCAAATCAATTAGAAATTGTTTCATTTCTGAGACATGGAGAAATTTATTAATTGCTTAATTAATTCAGCACCTGCGTTATAACAGTTAATATTTATGTGAAATTCTGTCTATGTGATATACCAATTGGGAAGCCAAAAATGTGAAAGTTACTAAAAAAGTCTTAATTTATTTAAATCTTTCAACATTGCTCTGAATGTATGACAAATTATGTTGTAATTATTTTCTGTTTTATCCTTGAGAATATTTGATGTCGCTTTAAGAGTCAAATTTAGTGTGTCAATTCAAGTATGGAATTTTTATGCCCCACCAGGCATCAAATGATGCGGGAGCATAATTATAGTGATTGCCTTGTCTGTTCATACTAGGTTAAGTCAAGCTGCTACCAGGGCCATATCATTGTGTTTATTGATATCTAAAAGTAATGATTACTATGCATTCTTTAACTTTATTTATTAGTACTGTAATAATGTAACACCTCCGTGGTTGAGTGGTAAAGGTCGCCCGACTTCAAATCACTGTAACCTTTCACTAATAGAGGGTCGTGGATTCGAGCCCAGCTCTTTATGTGAGAAAGTAGGCAGTTGCTTATGGAGGGTGGGAGTCTAGTACTGGTTCTTCCGAGGTGAAATGTCCACCTCATATGACTCTGACTGTAGAAAAGGGGCATAAAACCTGATACAAACAAACACAATAATGTAAAACAATGAATCTAAAATAGATATAGTATTTACATTCTAATCTTTTCTTGCTTAAAATTGATTTACATTCTGATCTGTTCTCGCTTAAAATTGTTAATAATAATAATATAGTACATTTTTCTCTCAATTTTTTCAGAAATCTGTTTCTTGATTGCCCTCATTCTAAATTCAATGTGCTAAATAAACAAGTGCATGATTTGTTGAAATCATGCTGTGAAAACAACTATGTATTTGTTCGAATAAGGCAATCTTTTACTCTGACATTTGAACAATAGCAGTCATATTTGGTAAATTAGGATATTTCATCTTCCACAGTGACAGTAAAAGCAGCTGAAAACATTGATTAACTCAGTTTTAAGTTTCAGGTCTTGACAAAAAGAACTAGACTTACTGATTGAAATACCAAACTGGTATGCCAGAAAATTATTCATTTTTGACAGTTATTTCTATTTGTTCTTGTTTTCTAATGAATTCAAGTGTCATGGGAAGTTAGAAGTTACATACAGATAAATTCTGTGTCAACTAAGTATGTTAAAGTCACAAGTATCATCTCACGACCTAATTTTTATGCCCCAATGTCAATGCAAAATGTATATCAAAGGTATATTGTTTTTGTCTGACTGTCTGTCTGTTTATACCAAACTTTAGCCTTGCCTATAAAATCAAAACGCTTCCACCTACAATCATCAAACTTCATGACCAACTCCACAGGTGTCAGGCTGGTAATCCTATACATGACAATTCCTGACCTTGAAAGTATTAAAATAAGATTTTAGTCAGTATATGTAATATATATATTACAACAATATGGTAATTAATTTTATCCTTATAACACATGTTCTTACTATTTCCAGGGTTTTGTGCCTTTGTATCAAAGCTGGGAGAGTTTCTACACTCGTAACTTATACCGTCGCATTCGAGATTGTTGGAACCGTCCTATCTGCAGTGTTGCTGGCGCCACCATGGATATCATGGAACGAAAAACTTCGGATAATGGCTGGAATTTTGAGTAAGATTTCACCTCTCAATTCATAGCTAGAATAATGTGTGGAAGTGGCTTCCTTTTATTTTCAAAGCCGCGAAACTTTAATGATAAGGTCATCCAAGGCCTCTAGAAAGATGGTCTTAGAATAGAAATGTTCTCATTATTTGAGTTGAAATAAAGTGAATATAAAGAACCTGTCTAAAAAAGAGTATATGTTAGGATGGAATGGTTATAATATTTCTCCAGTGCTTCATGCATTGGACTTGTAACCCGGTGATCTGGGTTTGAATCCAGGTCGCAGCAGGTCATACCCTTCTATGAAAATTTGACAAAAATATTCATTTTCCCTGGTATGGAGAGAAGTTGTCTATTCCTTGTGGAAAGATGTGTTTGTTCTGGTTAGACTATTGTCCAGGAAAACTGGTTTAATGAACTGACCGGCCACCATATATAAAATAAATATCGCTGAAAAACAGCTCTCGACACACTGAAAAAAACTTCACTTCTTAATTGAGCTTTTTATAATTACATTTAGAGTTCAGATTTATTTGGACAAGTATAGTATTAGGTATGAGAACTTGACCTAGACTTTTCATGTGCATTTCTAAAATCTATTTTCTCCATTTAGATACCATTATGTAATACAAACTGGTTATAATCGTTTGAAGTGTCTTAACATTTGACAGAATTACACTGTTGTCATTCAAACTTGACTGATTTTGCTGATAGATGATAATTTTGTATATGTTAATTATTGAGTGATCCAAGATAGATAGTGAAACTGTGCATTAATTTTATTTCATGGCTGACTGATTACTTGGAAAAAACATTGCCCCACATTTTTATAGCTCTTATTTTAAGATGGGTGTCAAATTATTGATGTATACTTTAACATACCGGTATGCTGTCTATAAAATGAACATTTGGGGTATAGGTGATATCATTATCAAATAATTAGTCTCTCTCTTAGATGACATATTGCTCCCAAACTCTGGGCATAGCATGGTCTTATTGAGACCTAGCCTGGGATTATTTTTACTGGTAGACATGCTGGGATCTAGGTCACTATTACTGAAGTGAGATATTGTGTCTCTGTGGGCAAGCTTGATCAGTCTGACTGGTAATCAATGTAAGTTCAAATCCTGCTTGTGTCCAAATTTCACATGTGAGGCTGGTACCCAGCTAGTTTACAACAGGTTGCTGGTTCTACTCAGGTGTACACCAGGAAGTTGCCAAATCACCGTGGTTACTGATGTGAGCTTGAACCCTAGGGAATGTATGGAGGAAGTTTCTTCTTTATTTATAACTATTGGTGTTGAGGTATTGTTGAGTTTTTTGTTAGACTTTATGACTATGTTCCTTATTTCATTTTAGATTGACTGATAATAAACTTCATGTTATGAATTTTGGTTCCTACAACTATCTGGGGTTTGCAGAGAACAAGGGACCATGTAAAGATGCTGTAGAAAAGGTCACTAATAAATATGGTATTACATCAGGTGGAAGTCGACAAGAACTTGGTAAATTTTCAAAGAAATCATTTGTCTTTGTTGATCTTATACTTAGCTTATGTTTAAAGAATTTGATTGGTTGGTTTTAATGCAAAGCAATAAATAGACCAATCACTAGGCTGCTGTAATAGTCAACAAACTTAATTTGTGAGCATAGAATGTCTCTTTCGTATTACTTTAAGGGAACTGTCAGTCAAAAGTTCATCTAATCTGGGATGGCTTTGTATCTAGGAGTTTATAACACTTATAGGCATTACCTGATAACAATTTCAACAAGTGTATTAAAAATGCTTAGAGGATAATTTGTTTATCTCAAATACTTAACCCATACACAGCTTGACACTTTATTATTATTAATACAATATCAATAAGGACGATAAGTTGTATATAGTTTTAAAAGTTTCTGTATCTGCTGTATTAAATATGTGTCTTAAAAATCACTCTCTTGTTTACTTAATGACAAGATTGTATCTTTGATTCTTTGTTATATACAACCAAACCGGTGTAAGCAGCCACTTCTGAATAAAAGCTACTCTGTGATTAAAGGCCATTGTTTTAAAAAACGTCATTCCTTATTTAAAACAGAATGACCCCCAAATAAGGACTACCTGTCAATAAAGGTCACATTTTATCATTCCCAAGGGTGGCATTTGTTCACAGGTTTAACTGTACCCATCTTAATGTGCTTCAGTGTTATAGTGATACATGTGTAGTAGCAAATGTCAGCAAGCTTGCAGCTTTCAAATAGTTTTCTGATTGTCCTTTTTCAATCTACTCCAAACTTGGTCAAAATGTCTAATAAGATCTTGGCCAAATTTGACAACAAGCAAAATCATTCCTTGTACTGTTTGATGAAGGCCGCTGAATCTGCAGAAAATGCTGTTATTCACCTTGTCCACTCTCTTTGTGGAACTATTTCCATCTTTTCTTCACCAGATAAGTTTGATGGGTGTATATCGTGACAGTATAGCACTCTTGTTTTAATTAGATCATTTTTTATATCGTGACAGTATAGCACTCTGGTTTTAATTAGAACCTTTTTATGAAAGCCCTTCTTGTAAGCTATGAATGATGGGTAATTATTGTGTACCAAAAGTTTGATTTTCTGCTGTAATAATTGAAAAATACAAATGACATTAAATTCCTGTTTTATCCTGCTTGAAATATTATCTGATAGAAATGATATACCGGTAACATCTTTATGCATTGTTTTATAGGAGAATATCACATTGCTATGGTTACTAATTTAACTATAGAATTGTCGTCTTTGTGTTTGCGTGATGTGATGGATATTTAATAGATGAATTAATTGATGAGATGATAAATTTGCGATGATTAATGTCCTTTCAATTCATAGTTACTTTGAAGTATATTATATTGATAATTACTGTCATATCGATTCCATATACCTTAGAGCATCTAGAAAGTCAAAAGGTTTTTTATTTCATTGGAGTTTACAAGTTATTAATGGTGTCTCAAAGAGTCACAAAATCCCTGCACCTGATTGGTCATTTCTGAGCTGAAGCTAAAGTTTGTGGAGCCACTACTTCCACATTTTTATACCCCCGCAAACGTAGTTTTAGAGGGGGGATATTGGAGACATTTGAGCTATTGCAATGAAACTTGAAATATGTTATCACCATGAAGTGTAGATGTGCATGACACATTTTTCATGCCCAGCAATTCACTCATTGCAGAGTTATGCCCCCCTGAACTTAGCCGTATAGTGTACTATTGCAGTATTAGTGTCAAAGCGGCAGCGGGGGTATTAGTCAACTCTGACAGCTCTAGTTTAATCATAACTTATAGTTATATATCAATGAAAATTCTCATGTAGAAAATTATGAAGAACCTTTTCTCTTCTACTTTCGTTTTGTATGTAAAATACATGCTGACATATGTCTTAATGGTATCTCTATGAATATTTCAGGTTATTTAGACATTCATAAAGAACTGGATGAACTTGTTGCTCAGTATCTTGGTGTGGAAGCAGCAATGACTGTTCCCATGGGCTTTGCAACCAATTCTATGAACATGCCCTGTCTTGTTGGCAAGGTAAGAGTATGATATAACACTGTATGTCTTCTCATATGGGAGGAAAACTTGTCTATGTCTTTACTAACTCTTTATTTATAAACCTTGAGATTTTCCTCCAGTCTCAAACCTCCATTTTGTCTTAGTATACTTGAGCTAGTTTTGGGGATCATTGCAAACCTTTAATATCAAATAATAAAAACAAATTTTTTGCTTGAATTTTTTTTCTTATGAAAATATACCAGAATCAAGAAGTGAATGTTGATGAGTTTGAAACAGTCCTTAACTTTTGTATATCAGATCCAACACCAGTTTTTCTTCTAGTGATTGTTGCATTTTAACCAAACTTGGTGATGGAAAGAATTCATTATTTTTGTAGAATACTAAATATCTCTCATGTATCAAATATATTTGTCTGAAGAGGGTAAATACTGGTAGATATATTGTGTTAAAATCTGTATCATGATAATATTCTTGATTTGAGCCCCAATCTTTGGGCTAGTGGGTTAGGGCAAAACCTGTAGCTAAGATTTCAGCTGCTATATATACCATGAATTATGCAGCACATTTTTACAAATCAAACATTTATATTTATAATTTTGTATATAAATAAAACTGGTTTATTGGTATTCATTATTACATTTAATGTATTTATTCTTAAATTTACAAAACTGGTTAATAATTAACTTGATAGACATTTGCCTGAAGATGAACCTCAATCATTTTCACACATAACTTGTTGCTCAATAATTCAGTTATTCATGTCTGCTCATGCAGCCTACATTATTCCCATGACTATAAGGTTATGATCAATAATCACATAATTAGGGTATATCTAAGTGCTAATTTGATATTTCTTTATTTGTTTTAGGGATGTCTGATATTTAGTGATGAATTAAATCATGCATCACTTGTCCTGGGTAGTCGTTTGACTGGTTCCACGATCAGAACTTATAAACACAATGGTATGTAGTATTTTGTTTCTCAGGACTTTCTAGTCCTTTTATTTGAATTTACAACTCGAGTAAATAATTAGGTCTGACCTATTGTTCATACTTTGTTCATGGTAGTTTCATAATTTGTTGTTAACACTTTTTGACATGTTAAAGAAATCCTACAATAGACAAGTCAGGTAGAACAGAGTTAACTGTAGACTTGGGATAACTGGTGTGAAAAAATGCATTAAAAAGATTGTGGGGACCAGTTTTTCACTTCAGATAAGCTACGGTATTCGGATTACATGATTCCGATAAGCGGGTTATTTAACATTGAAATACATTTATATAGGGAGAAAATCGGGACCGAAAACTCATTTTGGATAGTCCGAGTTCAGATAATTGGGGTTTAAATGTACTTATATTTCCTGTATTGAATTGTTTGATTTCATGAATACTTGAATTACAAAGTTAGATTATCATTACAGAATTGCTGCCAACCATTAATTATTGACAGAATTCTCCCATACGTTGGTCTTGAAATAATGGTATTACATCTAATAGGGTATACAAACTTACATTGAATTGGTATTGACTTGTGGGTGAATGACATATTGCATCTATGCATATTTAATACAGTGAATTCACGTTATAATCAGCCGAAAGTGTTTGAATATGCAAAAGTCCTGTGGAATTGATAAATGTTTTGAGGATGTATGAGCTACTGGTAGTTTAATATGTTAAGCAATATACTTGTAATAGTGATATTCAAGACTTCTATATTTATGAATTTATTTCATCAAATGGGAAGTTAGGTTATTGAAGCCAACTTCTAATGTATTGTGTTTGTTTTATATGATATTAGTTCTTTGTATTGTCTTGTTATATCAGATTTTAATATAGATAGTGCCTCAGAGACAAACCATTTAATATCAAGTATCAAGTGACCATCTATCAATTAGAACATTTGTTTGTATTGGATGTAATGCAGTTTGACTTGTATGTTAGTTATTGTCTGTGTAGCTTGTCTTACCAAAGTTTTTCAGTATCCTACAAGCACTGAACCTATTACCTCTCACCCGTCAACTTTTGCCACATAATGTGAACCGAAAAAAATGATGGAAGCAAAGATTGAAAAAATATAGAATCCTCTTTTTTACCATCATGAAATATTCATGCCTATATTATACTAATCAGTTATTTTTCAGATATAAAAGATTTAGAGAAGAAGTTGCATTCTGCAGTCGTCCATGGTCAACCTAGGAACCATAGACCATGGAAGAAGATTCTTCTAGTTATTGAAGGAGTGTACAGGTATTTTTTTGTTTGTTTCTTTCAAAGTGAAGAATCAATGCAGTTCTACAGGTCTGTAAAAAACATAGACATCAGATGTTCAGTATTTAGTTTGTTAGTAGACAACTGCATTGTCATTTTTAACTTGGCTGTTTTTCGAGCTCTTGTGATCACTGCATAGTCTGTGTCTATTAATTTAGAGGTAGCAACATAAAACTTCATTGGTGGATAGATCTCACTGAGGCAATAAACAGATGAGTGTTGGCATTGTTTGCGGTGCACTTGTTTTGTTTTTACGACATAACTGCTTTACCTCAAAATTGCGACCACCAGTGTGCCCCCAAAGAAAACCCTTCATAATGAGATAGGTAGGTCTTAGTATTTAGATGGTCTCAATTTAAAGTTGAAGTTTAGAAGAAATATAAAAGATGGTTCAAAAATTAGTTTGTACATTTATATATGGAATTGTTCTTTATGTTTGAGTTGTCCCTTATACATGTGATACAATAATAAATCATTAATTAAATTTTACAGCATGGAAGGATCAATTGTGAATTTACCGGAAATTTTACGACTAAAGAAGAAATATAAAGCATACATTTATTTGGATGAAGCACATAGTGTAGGGGCTATGGGTCCACATGGTCGAGGGGTTGTGGACTATTTTGGAATTGATCCCAAAGAAATAGACATAATGATGGGGACATTCACAAAAAGTTTCGGAGCCTCTGGAGGTTATATCGGAGGATCTAAGGTAATATAGTGTACATTATAGGAACATACACACTGTTATTCAATTGTGGGCTTTCCAATTTAACCTGAGTTTTCATTGGATAACTATGGTTTCATAATTTCTACCTTTTCTGTACGATGGCTTTGTTATATTTTTTTTGCTCACTTAATTCAGACTTATGTGATATTTGAAGCACTTCGACAATATATTTCTGTTTATCTCTTAGATAAATGAATTTTATCGCCATTGTTTATGTACACATAATGATTTTCATATCACTCTATAGCTTGTTTCAGACTCTCTCAATGTCTTCTTGATTTATTTATCTGTTAACGGCCCTTTCGACAGCTGTGCCAGGTATGTTTATTTCAGGGAAACCCCTGTGAGACGAGAGATAAGATACTGGAGACCCGGCATGTACATCCATACTCTTTTTTCATGTTCTTTATGAAAGCTTTAACTTCAGAACCACAGAAGTATATGATTGATGTTTGCAAAATATGCTGCATTTTCGAAAAACTATTTTTACAAAATCTTGCCTATTTCAGAGTTTGATCAAACATCTACGATGCCATTCACATGCATGTGTGTACAGTCCAACAATGCCTCCACCTGTTGCTCAACAAGTCTTAACCTCAATGAGGATCATCATGGGTCTTGATGGCTCTGGAGAAGGTAAGGTGTACAATTATCTCCCTTGACTGGTTGCCGTCTGTACTACATTTGCATCTTATTGGTGTTGATGCAAATCAAGAGTATTCCTTTACCAGTTTTTTAAAGTCTTTTTGCTGATTTGGGACAACACAAGTTCGATAGTAAAAGGAAGAAATATTTTCTCTCACCTTAAATTTTAAGTCAATTAAGGACAGTAAACAGTGAATTTTATTTTTGGCCTATAAAGAAATATTTTCTCACCTGTCTAAAATTATTAGTTAATTTGGATTTTACACATTCAATTTTATTTTTGGCCTAATAGGAAAATTTTTCTCACAGGTCTGTCTAAACTTCTGAGTCAGTAAAGGACTGTAAACTTTTTATTTTCATTTTAATAGGAAATATTTTTGTTCCTTGCAATAACACTGACAGATCCTCTTACCAGAATGAAAATGTATGCCTGCCCTGTGGAGACACATTTATCACTTATTATCCGATAAATGCCTGCTCAAGTCATTATTAATAAATATACTATAATCCAAACATGTCCCTGTGGGGGTAAAAATGTATTACATGCGGAACTTTAGTTGGATAGATGTCGATTAAAACGTACATGGTACCAGTGATCCATCATTGTACTTGTGAGCTTTGCTTGAGTAATAGAAAGCTGCTAATGGCATTGATGTGAAGAGAATTAATTGTAGCATCATACCTCTATGTATGACAGTATTCTCAATATCATTTTGGCTACTAATCCTAGGTACTGTATTACGGTATATTAACATGGGGCCGAAATTTTAAGAGTAAAAGTAAACAGTAGATTTAACTTTATTTGGATTATAATACCGGTACAGTAATACTGAAAAATGTATTGAATTAGAAAGTAAGATAGGAACGCTTGCAGTAAAAGTAAGAATTCTTGAGGCACAGAATGATATGTTCATGATACTCATATTACACTATAATCAATCCCTTGAAATAATTAATTTTTTGGTTGTAGGGGAATAAGCACTTGGTTATGTCTGATACAACGTTAACATATTACATTAACCATAGCTGAGTGGTTATGGTGTATGTCTAGTACATGAGTACTCGCTATCCTCCCCCAATGTGAATTCACATGTGAGGAATCTGTCCAGTTTGCTTATGTAAGGTTAGTGAATCTACCCAGGTGTAAGCCTATAGGGTCTTCCTCTGCAGTTAAGGCTGAAAATAATGCCAAATGACCTTAGCTGATGTTTGAGGTTAACCACAGTAAAATAAATCTTAACAAATAAAGCATTTTGAATACAATATGTGTGAAAATTAATTCTACTGAAACTCCTTCTTTCTTACAGTACTTTCTTTTATTATACAAGTATTATTAATGTATTTTTTTATGAAAAAGTTGAATCAACTCAACTTGTCCGGAAGTAATATCACAAGCAATTTTTAATTGAATTCTTTCATTGGTGTAAAAATACAGTATCCATTACAGTAGTGCATTATTGCTTTTATATACATGCTTTTTTCTACGGCTGATGGTTAATTAATAATCATAAACAAAAAATGTCAATGATGAATTTATTTTCTTGAAATTATGCTTCGTGTGAATGTTTTGATAAGTTTTCAAACTGAAAGTAGCTTTTAATGATGGCTTCTGGCAGTTTTCAAGGAATACAATTGAGGGACTTTATTTTTTATTTTCTGTGTCGTATAATTGTCGTCTGCTTCAATATTGTGACTCAGTATGTAATAAGATGATGCTTACTTCAGGATTAAGACGTTTACAGTCATTAAGGGACAATGTTCGTTATTTTCGAAGAAGGCTCCATGAAAAGGGTTTTATAATCTACGGGAATAAAGACTCCCCTGTGGTGCCTCTTTTGATCTACTACCCGGCCAGATGTGGGTAGGTTGATTATGGTTGTGAAATTTACAATTCATTCGTACCATACTTTTATTTTCATTTAATTGAATTTAACATTTTTGGATGACACATTTTTGCAGGAATGCGAAGAATCGAGCAACTGAAGGAAAATTGTCGTTACTTTAGGAGACGACTCCATGAGATGGGCTTTATAATTTATGGGAATAAAGATTCCCCAGTGGTGCCTCTTCTCCTTTTTATGCCGGCTAAAATTGCGTAAGTCGCCACAGTATAAAAATAACTACTAAGATGGCTGAGTGCAGACCTTATGTCGTCATAGATAGTCACTTCATTGTATCAATAGAATTTCTCGCATTATACATGTTTCAACATTCCATTATTTTAATCATTTCTCCATACACTTTATGTTTGAGTTTTACTCTAAACTACCACATAATACTTTTGGCATTTATTCCCATTTTGCATGTTTGTTTACCATACACAGTGTTATGAGTTGCTTTTACAACAAAATTTTATTTCACTATTTTACAATGTTTTAGACATTACAAATCAAATTCCATAAGCATATCAATTTCTGGTTGCTTTTGTCTTTGGTTGTTTTAATTTTGTTATGAAAATTAAAAGTTTACAAGATTCTTATTTTTGATCTGTAATTAATTGAAGCCTGAATGCTTCTCTATTATTTTTATTTTAATCACTTCTTGGTTTAATCTCAGCCAAACTTTGTCTTTTTAGTGATTTGTCTATCTAGTTTGTATTTAACCTTGCTTTTGTATATCTAATCTTCCACCCTAATGTAGTGATTAAACTAACATTGTCACATTGCATGCATGTTGTGCCTAAATTAGGTTTAAAAAAGGCACTTTTCTCTAATTACACTTCTTTGGGTTCTTTATGAGAATACTTTTTTGTTACTATGGTGAAATAAAATGCATCTAAGGTCACATCTTTTTTATATGTTTGGTTAACAGTTTTTTTTTCCTTTTTAAAGAAATTTATTCTGATAATTCAGGCATGTTGAGTGTTAAGTTTGAATCTAACCCTAAGCAAACATTGTGCAGAAAATAAGCTTTATTTGATGAGAAACACATTAACAAGCATGGAAAACCAAAGTGATTATAAATTGAAAGGAACAAGAAATATGAGATTGAGTTCATTATTAGTTAGTTGAATGATATAAACTGGTTTAAGAATTCATGGATATAAAGAAATGTAAGGTATATCACTACAGTTGTTTACAAATTCTTTAGAAAAGAATTCACACTGCACTTTTCTCAATTATATCTGCAAAAAATGAATTATCGATCTTGGATAATTATAGAGTCTATACAAGGCTATCTTTACAAATTCTTGTTGCCCAGATAAACAACCAAGCCATTAGAAACAACGACACCAAAAATTCAAATAAACATTTCTTTCATTCTTTACTCTAGCAATTTTTGTAAGGATTGTCTAAACATATTTTACAGGACTTGACACAACAGTATGTCCTCTGACAATTCATCAATTAAGCTATTCCATTCACCTTGTACATGAATATATACCCATACATGCATGTGCTAGAATATTTTATAATTAGTATGCTACAAGAATTAACAAGAGACCCTCAAGTTGCTAGAATAGTGTAGCTATGTTTATATACCATGTGATAATTAAGTGTTTTCTTTTGTGCATTGAACTTGTAATCTTTGATAAATGTTAGTCAGTAACGCCAAAAATTTAGACTGTCTTTACCATGTTTTTTGTTTGATTTTCTGAAAAGCATCAGGTTTTAATGAAAACCTACCTTTGGGAGAAATGATCAATTTTGAGCTGGAGACTTAAATCTGTCTCTTGATAGTTCAGTTATTCAGTTATTATTTTGAGTACATTAAAAACTGAATGATTGCCTCTGGTGAATTTAACCACGAAATTAAAGATCACTCCTTAGAGGACACATATTGACATTTTCCGACACTAAAGAAATTGAATTCACCCTTTTTCTAGAATTTTACCTAAAATTTGCTTGAATTTATTTATTTTTGTTATTATAAAAAGTTCAACTTATAATCTTTGAATTGCTTGAAATTTATATACACATGAGTTCAATGCGCTAAGAATCATGATTATGTTAATATTCCATCGTGTGTCAAAATATGTTTATGCCATTAAGTCATCAGCCTTTGTTTCAAGACTAATTCTAAACATGAAGCTTTCTATTTTTTGTGTTCCATTATTTGCTGTAATCATTATGTAAAAAAAACTGGATCAGGTTTTCTGTTTATCTTTTATTTTATTTGGCTGATAAAGTGTTATTTAAAGCATGCATAAATAAATAGTTTGTAATGTTATTTAGTCAAACCTAAACCTTTATCACTCATATCCATCCACAAAATCATCTGATCATCAATATAAATGTGTCAGGGATCACCTGATGTCTATGTTTTAATATTTATTTTTCCATGTTGTATCTTTGTACAGGGCTTTCAGCAGGGAATGTTTAAAACGTGGCCTAGGTACGGTCGTGGTCGGATTCCCAGCGACACCAATTATAGAATCTCGTGCAAGATTCTGTTTGTCAGCTGCACATACCAGAGAAATGGTTGACAAGGTAAGCATATTTCACCCTTATTGAAAAAAGGGCCATGTGGCTTCATCTTTTCATGTTCAGTAAAACATAACATCAGTCACCATAATTGTCTCTGCCTGTCAATATTTCATAATGCTTTCTCTCAGAAATGTGATATTTGTATAATGATGTCTCAGATTAAATGCTACTGATCAAGTACATGATGTAAAACATTTAATCTTATTTCCTTATAAAGCATGAATAGGTATGCAGAATAGGACTGAACGTACCCTCCGTGTTTATTCCATTAATGAACACTATTAATATTAATTTCAAGTCCCTGTTATAATTCATGGTATAAATTAATTCAAACTTCTATGATTCATTTACACTTCGCATACTTTCTGATTATATTATCCATGGTAATTAAACAGGACTTTGTGTTTGAACAAATATGCTATGTTGAACATTACCAGTATCTTAAATCATATTGCGAAAACAAGAAGCATAACCTTGTAAAAGTTTTTATGTATGGGCGAGTTGTATAATTTGACAAAAATAAAACAAAGTATCAGTATAAATATTAACACCATACCCTGTGTATAAGAATGCATTTAAGTGGAGGACTAAAACAGTCTCCCAGAAACCACCTTATACCAATCTGTTGGAGTCAAACAAATTTTTAGGGCCCACCCTCACACATATTTCACATCTTTTTTAGCACTCAATTATGAACATCATTAGCTGTTAATGAAGTGTATACATGCATTTGTATTATGTGCAGTCATGATTACCTTTGCATGTACCATACATTGAAAGTAGAAAATTAATTACAAAAAATACAATAATATTCATGTTGTCTTCAGTTGATTGTTAAAGACAGGACAATATTATATTCTGTTGACCATTAGTACTGTACACATGGAAGAAAGTATTCCAGCATGTGCCAGAGTTTCCAGTTTATACTACCATCCAGTCTGTATGTACTGATCTAGACTTGACTGGTTTTGTTCTGTTTTTGGTTTCTGCAGCACCAAGCTCAAGTCTTTTGAGTTTCACAAAATCTTCTACTTTCATTTATGAGTATCAGGTACATTCTGTATGCTATACAATCGAACCCTTTGGTACAACTTCATTCCTATGAGTGACTAGTTTATTCCTTTGCAGGCTCTAGATGTCATTAACGAGGTAGGAGATTTGTTGAAGTTGAAGTATTCCAGAATGGAGATTCCCCAGTGGTGTGAGGATGACAGAAATGCTAACCATTTAGTCCAGCATTAGGTAAATACCAAGGTTTACTTTAGTGAAAGTTTGTTGAATAATTACATAAATGACTGTCTGAAAAATTAAGGCGTTTTACTTGCTAATGCCTTGTTGCGATGCATCTATGGTGCCTGTAGGCTGCCCATAGCCCTTCCATGGGGTGCTCTTGCACAATCCCCACACAGTCACTGTGAGGAGACTGTGTGCTGATAGTGCAACCAAAGCACGATTTTCCTTGGACATTGTGCCCAAAATAGAGAGTACTGAGATTGTTGATGACTGGAACAATCTCAGGACACCCATACAGCAGCCTAACAAGCATGGTACGATTTCCAAAGGAAGCTTGTGGAGACTGCACTGGAACTGCTCTGAAGTTGCAGGATTTCTGTATATCTTTTTCCACACAAATCTTTGAGACATGAAACCGATCTTTAGAATTCTTTTACTGAAAAATCATTCTCCATTTTGATAAAATGTTTAATTTTGTTTGGCCATGAACTAATCTATTATTTAACAACAAATTTACTTTTATTTTCAGCAGAAACATGGAATTAGTTGGTTACACATTCAGTCAGTTTGAGTTTAACAACAAAACATTCCAGTTATGAATCAAGTGGTATTTGTTGCCATAGAAACACCAAATTCCAAACAGTATTTTGTCCTTCTTTGTTGAAATCTACAAAATTTTTGATGACTTCTTTTGGAAGAATTTCAAGACTTTAAGTAACTTCTCATTGGAGAGTATCATGTGATAAAACCTATTGATTTTGTATTCTTATAATTGCTGAAGATTAGACAAAACTACAAATGATGAATATCGTATAGCCATCTGTAGCCATCATACTTGTTGCATTTTTTCACCATTTATTTGTTGAAATAAGCATTTAGACCAGGTATTTTCAGGATTATTGTTTACAATAAATCATACATGTTTCAGTTCAGGACTTAGTGATTTTTGTCACAGAATTTTATTTTAATCTCTTTACAATATTCTGTGATAAAATATGTCAATCACTGACATCAGATTGTTACGATTAAATTGACAGTGTTTTCTTAGTCATCGCTATGTTCTGTTTGCATTTCCTATTATCTGGGATTTTAACCATAGTGATAATTCTTGATTTTTTGTCCAATTGTTAACTTGAAATTGTAACCAGGAGGGTGTCCTAGGCTAGAGATGATTTTGATATCCATATTCTTTTGGTGCAGTACATATATATTATTTATACATTTATGCATAATGTTATCTCGATGTACGAATTGAACAATTTTTTAAAGGATGGCGTTCATGCTGTATCCAATACTAACACCTTATCAAGTTTGAAAAAAACCTGAGAAAATGTTACTTTGTGACATACATTAGGGATTACTTACATTTTATTTATGAAGATTATTTCATGGAGTGTTTTTCTGAAGTGCTATATTTATGTTGTACACACAGTGTATGGATAATACACATATTTGAATGAATGAGCACTGTACACAGTCACTCAACTTGATTTTTAAGCTACTAACAGTAATCAGTTTGTTGATTTTTACACTACTTTCTGACAAACTAACAACTTGTATGCTTGGTCTTATACATGTATAACAGGGTGTCATTTTTTGCTACAATATTTATGTATAACATAGGCCATCTTGATGGTTTTTTATTTATTGGATTCTTCAGAATACCGTATTAATCTGTATTGATTCTTTTGTTATTATTTTTGTATTGTTTTGTTGGAAAAGTTGAATGAAGCTGGGGCCAGAAAAACTAGTATGTGTTTCTCTTTGCTTTTGGATCCATATGTCTTATACAAGACAATTCTTTATAGAATATGGCTGTAGATTGTAATGTTGTTTGTTTGAGTTCCAAGTTTTGTCATATGAATCTCTACAATATACATATATATATATACTGATAATACTGCAATGGTCATCTCATGTGAATCAGAGCACTGATTCAGGACTCTTTTATAGTCAGCATCCATTTCCTACTCTGACCATGACACTTGTTAGATATGCTCATTTTTGCAGTCATGTGCAATTATGAAACCAACTTGATTTTTCTGGTCTATTTCAAAAATGGCTGATATGACTTTTTTTCATAAACATGTTTGTTGTTTAGTGTTTACATGTTTGTGTGTGTTATAACTTATAAGTTTGATAATCAATGTAAGATTTTGATTGGATTTTTATTCTTGTTTATGACTTTTTTTTATTTTATGATATTAATGTTGGAACAGTTCAAGTAAGCTTGTACTTTGGAGTATAACAGTGTTTTGTGAGAATGAGTATATACTTTACATTATAAAATAATATGTTATACAATGCAATTCAATGCAAAGTGTATATGTGGATAAATTCAAATTGTGAAGTTGTGAAATTTCTACAAAATGTGTTTGTTTTTGTTTCTATACAGTAATCTCCCCTTGAAGTCATTTTATTACTTCTTTAATATGTCTTCATTATAAATGCTATTTTTATATTTCTTTAATTCAGTTACACTTACATAAATTATTTGATAGAAGTTTTAAGCATCTTGTGAATTTTGCAAGTTATGAACAAAAACTTTGATTTTTTGTCATGATCAAAATCATTAATGATATAAAAATTGAATCTCATACATTTTATCACCAAGTTTTGTCTTTACATCAAAGCTGTGTAATTTTGTATATCTCAAATATTTTTTTTAACAGTTTTAATGACAGAGCTAGAAGCAATTAATCAGGCCACAGGAATTTATTCCATTATGATCAGGAAATGCTTGCTTTATATGCATTTGGTTTGATGATACTTATACGAACCCCTGTGATTCTTGCATATGTACCCCTGTGAACCTGACATTCATTTTAGTCTGGTTAATATGAAGTTATACCTATACTTGTAAATTATTGGTTTAAATGGGTTAGACCTTAGTATAAATTTCAAAGTGAACTTGATCTTTAATCATTGTTATTTGTTATTTGCTCAAAGCTTCCTTAATACTGATACACTTATGTTTAGCTCACTTTATCATGGAATCTTTTCTGTTTCGTATCTTCGACATTTTATTTATAAATGCTAAATGTAAGTAAGTACTTTATGATTTGATGTTATTCTGTTCTGATAATCAATTTGATTGGTTAATTGATCTGTCAATCATTTGCTTAAGTTAAAGTCTCGTCAAATCAACACCAGGGCTAAGTTATTCTTCTTCATAAATTATCTTATTTTTGCCATTTCATGTAGATTTTTTAAGGACAGGTAGATGTTATGCAGTGGGTGTTGTTTTTTCATGAATTTGTATGATTGAAGTGTTTTGAAGAGTTCTTGAAGTCTGTTGATTGTTTTTATGCTCGTTATTTGTGAAATGTTATTAATTGTTGTTATTAGATAGATAGTTTTATGTTATCATTTCAAGGTTAATTGTTTTGATAAAACCCATACAAAAAATTCATTCCAATTGTGCATTTAAACTTTACACCAAAAAAACATTGTTTCAGTGGAGTTTTTTGCCATGACTGATTCAGATGAACATACCTGTTTGTTTGTTCTCTGACACTGAGCTGAGGAGAGGCTAACTTAGTTTGAATTATTCAAATGTTCTTATTAATACTTATTTGTGTTGCTAAAAATTATTTTTTTAACTCAAACATTCAGTACCCTGTATGTAAATATATATGTTTGATTGTTTTTGTATGTTTGATAAACATCTCTGCTTTTTTATATTATATGTCTAACAATTTATTTATTATTTTTATAGATTTTTATTGTTTGTTGTCATCAAAATGTTATTTTGAAAAAAACAAAACTGAATACCATTGGCTTTGGTACATCAGTTGACTCAAATGAAAACCATATTTTTAATTTATTTATTTATGTGATTGTAATCTCATATATGTAAAACAATCAATGCATCAGCATTTTCATTGTACATACTTTTCATTAATTCATTAATCTTACAATCATTCCACTGGTTACATGCTATTACTTATGTTCGACTTTCAAACTGAAGTGAGCAGTCACTTGTGGATTGAGGTCACCTTAGAGCCTCCATGGTTGAGTTGTAATGGTCTCTATCTCTTGCCCCACCCCACCACACCTGTCAACATGATCAAGCTTCTGATTGGCTGTTTGTGATCCCAGTCTGTCAAATCACAAAGTTTCATTCTGAGACTGGTTCCCAAACTGTGTTTTATGAACTAAATCCCTTCTGTGCATGAAAGGTTTAAAATGAGGTATCATGGTGTAGCATTATGCAATGTCCATTATACATGTACATGAAATAATTGCCTTGAATCATTTTTTTTGTGATGTTTAGCCTGAAATATTACTGATTGCTGTAAGGTATTACAAAATAAAAAAGTTTTCAAATTTGTTTTTCTGTTTCATTATCAATCCATCTGTATAGTCTTTCAATATCTCACCAACTAGCAGCTTTTATAATACTCACATTCCATACTATTCAAATTTTTATCTTGTTTTATTCTGTCATAATGGCTTGAAACATTATTCTTGGGAAAACATTGTATTACAGTGGAACTTCTCTCAACTGGTCTTACCCCTTATCTGTACTATACCACCTTTAATTCAGACATATTCCTTTATATTAATTTATTTGCCTTGTTTATGTTTGCTAAAATAACTTTGTGCATTACTGTATAAAAATGAGAACCTTTCCGATCTGGTGACGCTTATGTAATAGTTTTCCAGGTCCGAACGAGTCTGGATTTCCAGAAGTTCCAGTGTTTTTAGCTTCATTGTTTGACTTTTAATGAATGTTGTTTTAGAGACTACATTGTCTTGTTAACCAATGCAAACTGTCATGTTTTCATCTTATAGAGCTATAATACCTCTTATTGTACCGTTTCGTGATATTAATGGTTACAAAAATTGATTTTCTGTAATTATTCTAGGAAGTCGTTGTTTTTTATCGAACTGTCTCAATTTTGCAATATTTTATGAAGTTTTAGAGGAATAAACCACTGTAGCCATAAAGGTATTCAGTTAAAAAGATACTTTCTTTTTATTATCTAAAATACGTTCATTCAAATTGAATAGTAATCCAAAACACAATATGTGGTTCGCACATTGAGTTAGAAATTTTTTGTCATTATTTAACCAACAGTGAATGGATAATACATGTACATTTGTAATAATGTTAGATGCTATAATTTTTATCTCATGAATATATGCTACCTTCAATTACCTCAGTAGTTTGTTGTAATTATCTATGTATTAAATAATTCTTATTTTAAGAATTCACTAAGTTTGCCCCGTAAATGTAGATGTTGTCTGTTGTAAATGGTTTAGTCATCAAATAATGTACTGTTGCTATGTAAGCATATATAGCTAGTTCACCTTTTTCTTCAAATATCAATTAACTACTAGTATTTGTATTCAATTTAAGCTCCATACAAATCGAACTGTTCAGTAGAAAATGTGTTGCTAGGAAACCATTATAATATGCCGTAAGATACAGTAGATTTGAAATCCTTTAATTGTGTGTTTTTTATCTCTATATTAAATTTCTGTTGATTTTTTTCTGCTATTACAAGAGTTATTTAGAGTATATATGACTTCTATTGTATTAAATACCTTGTACATGATTCCTCGACAATCCAGTGTGTGTCATTTGCAAAAAAATTACTTCGTATTATTTTTTTTTAACTGTGACAGAATTTGTGATGTCTGTGTTCTGGTAATGAAGCAAGCATAAATTGGTGATATTTATGTACATTTAGCTCTTAAACTGTAAACAACATTCAAAATGATCAAATCAATAACACTAACTCTTGCTGAACTCATACATATAAATATTAGAATGTTATAAAATTCTGGTTTTCAGAGAAGTTTTGTTAAGTACCAAAAAAGTACCAGGTTTCGGGGAGGCCAGTTTTCAAGTTTTTTTTGTATAATTTATCGTTGCTTATCAAATACTTGTCTTCTACTAGATCATTACTGACTCTGTATGTTTCGATATTCATGTATGTAAAAATGTTTTCTATCTATACAAATGTTGGTATTTAATGTCAGATTGATTAGAAGTATTCTAAACTTGTTGGATATCTTTTTATGTAACATTTTTGTTTAAACACTTCATTTTTTTGTCATTCATAACCAAGTTTACTGAAATGAACAGTTTACATTTGATTGTGTACTGTATTTTTTCTTTTTGTTTCTGTGTTAGTTTTAATGAAAGAACTGATTAAAGTCCATGAATCTCTTAGTTTCAATCAGGAAGCAATTCAGCTCTTAAACTATCATTTGCTAATGCCATATATTTCCCTAATAAATGCTCCTGCTGTAATTAATGCCCCCACCCACTCTTTTTGGAGAAAGTACATGAATTCTTCATTAATCCATCAAATTATACAAAATTCATCTAAATATTGTTTTACAGACTGTAGTATTTTACTCCTAGGGCAATTTTAGGGAGCTTTCTCTACTAGGATGCAATCTTTTTATTATTTTTTTTTTTTTGCAATCTGATATTAAAGGGACAGAAACAATACATATTTTTATTAATTCATTGAATTTGCATAAATGTTGCATTAAAATGAATGTTTTGACTAAAGAAGATGAGAACTTGTATTCATCAACACTGTATTACTTTTTTCTCTCTGTAAGTATCCTGAATAAAATCATGTCATACACAGTAGATGTGACTGTATCATCATATACCTATCACTGATTAATCTGCGTTTGCTTCAATGTATAGCAACTGTTATGAATACAAATCATTGGTTTGGATCAGTCGTGAGTGTCTGATGATGATGATGATTATAATTATAACTCTATTTTTTGTTAAGCTTGTATGGTATGATACTGTATCACACTACACATATCTCTCCTCACCCACTATCATTGTTTGTACTACTGTTTCTAATAAAAACATTTGCTATGAAATACTTTTGCCTTTGATCTTATTAGTGTGCTGGGAATGAGGAACAGGCTGTTGTGAATGGTCTGTGATTGTAAGATCGTACTCAGAATGATTTGAAACACACCAATTCAACTCATAAGTTACTGAGGAAGTAATTGACACTGGTTACAACTCTTTTTAGCTGTGTTACATATATGTTCATACATATTCGTATATGTATATATTTAATTGCGTCGTATACTTATAAAAAATAGAAATTTCTAGGCGACCGATTATAAACGATGAACAGTGAAGTTAAGATGTATGAGGTTACAGTCAAATCGAACAATTAAACTTACGATGGGTCAATGGTAAGTTTTAGCTCAAATTCTTAATATTTGAAACTGGCAATGGTTGAAAGTTATGTAGATATGGTTGTTAAGCAGATCTAATGTATGTAAATGGCTCTACAACAGCTCTTGACACATGTTTAAGCTACAAATATTGTTTACTGCGAGCTCAGCATTGTGAACACAGGACGTAACTTAGCAACATTTCTATTTGTCTAAACATTTTTATTTATACTGCATACATTTGTTACTAATATAATAACCTAAATAATAAGCTAGTTTCTGACATCTCGTATCTGCAATATCATCATACATTTGTCGTATCCTTAAATGCTACAACAGGCGTAGCTTTTGTCAAGTCAACGATTGCTTGTATCTACTCTTCTAAAAGAGGCTCATATAGAACAGTCGATCAGCTGCTCTTCAACACTGTTTTCATGGCACAAAACACTGTTGATGTTCTTTGTAAGATTCGGTTCTAGAACGACTTTCCAAAATATCTCATATTATTTCATGTCCTTTTTGTATTGGGATGTATGAAATGACATTGAATACACAAAACATTGCGTATATTCAGAAGGTATGATGTCACCTCATAAAGTAGGAGTTCAATTGTAGGATTTTCGTTGCACCGACCCTGACTATTTACTATCTCGGTTTGTATATAAGTATTTACCACATCGTGTATATTGGAATGAAATTTGTTACCATTTTAAATGAGAATTTTCTTCAGACAGATTCAATACATTTGTACTTAGACTGCAGCACATTTTACGATGATACTGGAATCAGTCTAATTATAGTTAAAATCTGTTAAACTGGGATTTATTACCACATGTTTGAATGATTGACGTACAGTTGGGTGAATTCATACCAAAATCTGTCTTATGTTTCTGAAATGGTGTGGTTTAACAACATGAATTCAATGTTAACGGATAGTTTACGAGTCATTGTAGTGTTAATGACCGGATATGGAATTGTTGTCATGGCAACTGCTGATTTCAAAGAAAATACATCACCATGGCACGACCCTAATTCTGCTGCAGGCGACTATTTAAACTGGAGACTCTGCTCTTCCGAGTGAGTTGTTTGTTGTAATATTCTCAAATAACAAGATGGTTCAAGTAAAGCGTTAAAAGAAAGCGTAAATGTAGTTGTTTCAGCATTCATTTAACAATTTAAACCTTAATAATATTATTCACCTGAAGTAAGGTTTAATTGATTTTATAAGGACTTGTTCTATATCATGTAACATCACAAGCTTTGTAATAGAATTTTTAACACCTTAAAGCATTCATTCAATGATGACACAAGTTGAGACAAAATATTGCAAATGTATCCAATGCTATTTTTGGTTGAAAATGAGGACACATAACTAATTTGGCACCAAGAGGCTAAGCCAACTAAATGTTCAATAGTATATGCCACTACATAAGGATGTAGTCGCCACGTTAATTTCTCGCCTAGAACAAATAATGAAACCAATTGAAGAAGCTTGCAATGCTTGATTTTGCATCTAATACTCTGACTCTGGTGATTGTAAAAAATTACACTAAATTGTGATACGTCTTCATGAGACGTTTTCTGAGAGCGCGAATTTTAAACTATAAACTTGTGAATAGTTTTGAATTGCTTTGATACAAAACGTGATAGAATTACTGTTAACAAGAACAAAAAGATAACATTTATTGGTGACAATTATTTGGGAAATGAAACAAACGGCAGTTTTTTTATGTTATTTGGTTATACGCCAGTCACAACTTCATTTATTTTTTACTTTGGACAATTGGTTACTATCCAAAATGATATGCAAGTTTAAGGTCAAAGACAAATAAATCAATTGAATAGATTGTCACATTAACACATGAGCATCGTTCGGTTGTCTATCACAGCGATCTCTTGACCTGGTAAATATCTTAATTGCAGGTCTACGTCATCATAATTCTAACAACATACGCTTTTTTGTATTAATCGATTAACTTTATTCCATGGAGACCACCAGATGATGATAAAAGATGGCCGTCTATAGGTAATGGTCATATTGCAACTGTTGTCCACAGTGATACTGTATATATGAATGGTTTGTATAATGGGAACGGATCTACTTCCACACGCGCAAGGATTCCTGCGTACATTTCACTGGGTCTGAACGTCACATCCGGAAATATTCGGGAGAAATCGTACTGTCTTCAAATGGACAACGGTATGTAACTAATATAAGCATTGAATTTAATTTAAATGCTGTTTTATTACACATTGACAACTGATGGGCATGTAGCACGCATCTACAAAGTAGAAAAGCACCAAGTTTTAAACGTACAGAAAAAGTATGTTAATGTAGTAAGACTGAATGGTAATTGGTATAAATTGGCTAAAAACTAATTTGTGATGACAAAAAATCATGTACGTAAGAAAAATTCTCTGAAACTGACTTTCTATTGTGCATTTAAGTGTACACATTCAAGATGTATTTAAAGTGAAGTGTTTAAAGAGGTTTCACAGTCTGTGGTGAAGTTCAATTTCCTTAATGTACTCAATGATTAGTACTCGTAAGCTTTAACGTGTGTCGAAAATATGTTGTTGTTTAAATTAAATTAAACCAAACGTCTTACAAAGGATTGAAATGTTGAGGATAAAACGTATGAATTACGAAAAAACCAAAAGCGTATAAAAATGTTTGTCAATTGACTTCGTTATCAAAACGGCATTGCGTGCATAGCACGGTCAACCATTTGCAAAGAACTCAAACTGGCGAGTGTTTAGTTACAAGTCTTCTCTGGACTACTTTTCTTGATTACATTTTTGCAATTTGATTTGTTTTCTTTTTGTTCGAAAGGATTGTATGCGGAAACATACACTGGTGACCATTGGAACGTCGATCTGAAAATGTATGCTCATAGAACCGTGTCGCGAATACTGGTGACACAAGTTACAATTACGACAGATGGGCAACAATCCGACCTTGAAATACCATTATCATCAAATATTGGCATGCCAAGTAATGACATACGTGTCTCCTCTAGTCAGGATAGTGGGATAAGAAATGCCACGTAGGTTTCAAATAATTTTCATCTTGAAATAAGAGTAACAATATTGTGAAAATTGTCGTTAGATCTAATATACTTGTTATCATGTAGGTTTACAGTAAAACACCACTTGTTCAACATTCAGACCACCTCGTCATATTATATAGTCATCTCTCTGAACGGCCACCTATTTTTGGCCTGGTTTTTAATATCTTCTCTGTATTCGTACTACATGTATTATGTTCAACTTGGTAATGAATCCAACCCATTATTAAGCCTGATTTATTTACATCCAAATAATGATTAAATTAATATTGAAGTTTAACTGTACTTATTTAGTACCTTTTTTTTTATTATGTTGTTGGATTAAGTTTTAAGAAAAACGATACTTTGCGCTGGGTCATCCTAAGTTACTGTTGGTGCAACGTTTAACCCCCAGAGAAAAATCACTTTACTGAACAATTAAGTTGGTAACAGTTGCAATATATATCACAATACTTTAGAATTGTTTTCTTTTTCTATTGTGTTTAATGTCGCATAAAACAGTCAGGGCCATTTGGCAACTATTTCAACTTTGATGACATAAGAAGACCCCTGGCGTACACCTTGGTAAATCCACCAACCTTCTGGAAGCTAGTCACCTTGTATGTGAAAGTTGGTCCCGGCTGGGATTCGAATTCACAGCACTGAAGGTCTGGTGAATAATATTTGGGTACCATAACCACTGAACCACAGAATTATTTGTAAATAATATCATACACTCATGATCAAACTAATACAATTGCCTTATTATTTTATTTAAACCATTGTACAGTTTTGTACATATCTAATGAGATTTACGTTCTTGCGTTGAAAATAACATCCAGTTGATTCTGACAATGATCATGATATCTTTTTCTTTAAGTTATGTGTCAGGGGTCACTAAAGAAGCTGAGGCACCAGAAACAGGGGCGACAACTCTACACATGTATTACAGCGATATACCAGCGAAGATAACTGTGGAAGCAGGAATAGCTAAAACTATACAATATACATATCTTATGTCCGTTAGTCCGTTCCAACAAGAGGCAAAATCGTATTTTGAACAAGGTTTGTTCTACGCGAATTGTAAAATATCATTTCTGTCATTTATAAACCAATTTTAATTCGCCGCTAAAATTGGCGTATTACATGTATAATGTATTACATGAGTTGTGTTGGATTGCAATTAAACACAGTTTCAATCTTTGATAATTTGAAAGGAGTTTAAAGCAAATGTATCATTTTGTTTCGCATTTTTATTTAGTTTGATGGTAAATATTAAGATGAAATAAGTTTCATATTTACAGTAAATCACATTGATCTTACATGTCTTCATTAAAAGTATTTTTTCCAATAGCGCAATCAATGTTCACAAAAGGCACATTGGAATCTAGTCATGTGTCGAGTTGGCGAGAGTTATGGGATGCTGGGCGTATAGATATCTATGGCAACCAGTTTTTGGCGCGGCTCACGTACAGCAGTCTGTATTACATTTACAGCGCATTACCTACAGCTGAGGACAAAACTTGGCCATTTTATGGACTTTCTCCGGCAGATCTTGCACATAACGTAATCAAGCTTTGCTAGAAACTAAGTTTATTTATCAAATTACTAAATTTATTATCTTATCAACTTTTGGTCCTAAGAAAAACACCAATGACATTTAGGTTTACTTCTTCTAATGTCTGTATGTACCATTTAATAGTCTCTTAATAAGATTATTGTCACGTATCCATTTTAACACGTAATTGTTTTTGTTCCTGAAATTTTTGATGTCGTTTATGAAAATGTACTGTACGTCTTAGCCGTGACCTTTTTAAACACTCGCCATAGCTGTCTCATATAAGTTTCCGAATTCTAATTGGCCATGTTGTCAGAATATGCAGTGGAATTGTGTCTACATACAATTGATTTAAAGCCAGCGACCATGTATCTAGTCAAATGTACAGAAGTATATACTCGTATACTCATGACTTTATTAAAAGCTGTATTGAACTGTTACCGTACTCGATTATCAAGAAGCATCGGTTATTTTTACGGTCCAAATAAAACCACAAAATCAATCCTTATGTACTATCTATTTCTCAAAATAGAACCGCCTCTGTTGGCGAGTGGTTATAAGGTCGCTGACTTCAAATCACTGTAACCTCTCACTAGTAGAGGGTTGTGGGTTGGAGCCCCACTACCGACCATGTCTCTTTATGTGAGAAAGTAGGCAGTAGCTTGCAGAGGATGGGAGTTTATAAGTACTGGTTTTTCGTAGGAACGATGCTTAGGGGATCTGTCCGCCTCATATGATTCTGGGTGTTGAAAAGGGGCGTAAAATTCGATGTAAACAAAAACAACATTTCACAAAGTAGGATCCGACTGTACAATGAGATCGAATGTACTTGATCGAACTAAAAGAGGTGGGAATAATTTTATCACCATTCTGTCTTGTATACATTGAGTTGTTGTACCCCAGGGATATAATGGACACATGTTTTGGGATCAAGACACGTGGATGTTTCCGCCGATTCTAATGTTGAATCCTGATGTAGCTGAGAGCATCGTAAACGCTCGTATACGAGCTTTGAAGTTTGCTCAAGAAAATGCAAGAAGAACTGGTTATAAAGGAGCACGTTATCCCTGGGAGAGTGCTATGTCAGGTACATATATACTTCGACGTTATTATTAGGACAGAAGTGCAAATAGTCTATTACCGTATGCCTTTCTTTCCTCCATTTGGGTATAAAAACATTGAATATAAATCAGTGAACAAAACTATGTCACACATGTACAGATATAAATAAATTTACATGTTCATGGGATTTTTATTACATTTCAATCCGTTATAGTTAAAATTTTCATGAACAATAATCTGATTAAACCTTATTAATGCTTAAACTTATTATTTATTTTACAATAGGTTTAGAGGTAACACCGGCAGGGTATGATAGCGGACCAAACGAGCAACATATTTCTGGGGACGTAGCACTGGCCTTTAGACAATACCTTATGGTAACTCACGACTGTAATATCATACAGAAAGGCAATATGAAAAATGCCGTCTTTGAAATTGCTGAGTTTTGGAAATCTCGCGTCTCTTATGATGAAAAACGGGATGTGTACGAGATTTTAGGTACTTGTACAATAGTTATTTCAAACTACAAAAGGGGATACCTCATCACTTAAATATATAATTATATCTTTTTAACAGGTTTCCGGTTATCTCTTTCTGCACATTATTGTTTGAAGACCATTAGTCTTATCTAGTATTTACGTGTATTATAGCAAGGTTGGGCGTTTTCCCCTTTCTCGTTACTAATATGTTTTCATTTTCCACAGTCCACGTTTTGTGTTTTTTTTTCAGGCGTAATGCCACCTGATGAATATCAAGCGAAAATCAACAACTCGGTGTACACTAACTACATAGCCCAGAAATCCTTGGAACTTCCGGCGTTCGTTTGCGCACTGTTAAATTGTGAAGCCCCAGCAGACTATGCAGACATAGCAGAGAAGATGTACATACCTTTTGATAACGACTCTCAATACCACCCAGAATTTGATGGCTACAATAAAAGTACATTTTTATTTTCACTTTTTACTAAATCTACAAAGGTTTGAGCACTTGCATAAAGTATATACTACACGTACATGTATAATGTACGCTTATCGTCAATCGTTTAACTTCGGGTATTTCCGTATATTCCGGAAAAAGTTTAACATACAACATGTACATACTTACTTACTTAATCCTATTCGCCCACGGCTGGACATAGGACCCTTCACTACTTTCTTCTAGCTGGCTCTGGCTTGTGCTTAGTGCTTCACTTCGCCCCATGATAAGTGGATGTACTTCAGTTCTTCTCCAGGGTGTCACCTCCTGCAACCTTGTGGATTTCAATCCAGGGCATGACTGTTTATGTTCGACTGTGGCCAATCCACTTCCATTTTCTTTCTTTAATGGCGGTGGTGATTAACTTCTGCTTGGTTCTCAGACAGAAGTCATGACCTGAAATACTTTTCGGCTTTCTGATCCTCAGTATCATCCAGAGACATCGGTTGACAAACATCTGCAGTTGTCGGTCGAGTGCCTTTGTGTGTTTCCATGCCTCAGATCGATACAGTAATGCAGCTTTGACATTTGACTTAAAGAGGGTAAGTTTGGACTGGAGTTTTATGTGTCTCTTGTTCCACGTGGTCTTAAGGGAGTTGAATGCATACTGAGCTTTACCAATTCGGACCCTTGCATCTTGTCAGCACTCCCTGTCTTGTTCCACTATGCTGTCAAGGTAAACAAAACTTTCCATCTCATCTTCTAGGAGTTGGTCTTCTATAAGAATGGATGTTATGCGTATTGTATTTATCCATATACACTCTTAATTACTTCTTTCTGCTTTGCCATATATTTCACCTGTACGGTCTTCTCCCTTGCTCTGATCTTTGCTTGTAGTAGCTTGTGTCTGATTTCTTCCGCTCTAATATCGGTATGAATTCTTCAGTCAGCCAGCTGTTGTATGTCCTTTTTCTGTGCCCCAGAACTTCCACTCAGGTGCTCTTGTATATGACATATTGCGTATCATATAAACCGAAGAGATTAGATTGATAAGTCATATTGAATGACGCAAGAAGATTATTTTTGCACAATTTTTCAGTCGAAGATCAGTTCAGTGCCTCGCATGAGGAGAACTTCCGTAATGACAAGGACTTATATACATACATGTATGTATATAAGTCCTTGGTAATGATCATTCACGATCTTAAACTACCGTAAGACATCACTCGATCAGCACCTCAATATTGCAACCATTTCATCATGACGACCATATTTGCGGACCACTATCCAATACAGTCAAACCAGTGTTAACGGCCACTTCTGAATAAAGACCATCATGTGAACAAAGGACATTTTTTAAAAAACTGTCATTGATTATTTTGAACAAAGTGACTTCCGAATAAAGGTCACATTATGTCTTTCCCGATGGAAGCCTTTGTTCACAGGTATTACTGTATTTCCTTAATATTTCAATTAGATAGTAAGACCAGCTCAGTATCAAGACCTGTACCTGTATGGTTCAAAAACTTGTCTTAATGTAACAGTTTCACTTGTTTTAAAACCCGTATAGGTGTCATTGTGAAGCAAGCGGATGTCATTTTGCTGGGATGGCCACTGGAAATGGAAATAAACAACCAAGTCCGACGTAATGACCTGGAAATCTATGCCAATGTAAGACTTTTGGATTCTAGGTTAAAAACATGAGCTCAAATATCATTTTCATCATTATTCATTGCTTCCTTTCTTTTCGGAAGGCTTACTTAATTATCAAAATATTTGTATTCGTATGTAAAATACCTGTATAGTCAAACATGTATAAGCGGCCACCTTCGAAAAAGGCCACCATGTGACTAAATGCCATTATTTAAAAACTGTCATTGGCTAATTAGAACAAAAATGAACTCCGAAAAAAGGCCACCTGTAGATAAAGGTTACATTTTGTTCACATGATTGACTGTACATGTATAGAGTTACAAATAACATAGAAAAATAAATAGAAACTTAATGAACTTGAAAACACAGAGAGCACAAAACTGATGTTTGAAGACAGAGACCAATTTCAAGTTTTGTATCCTTAGATCATATTATTACGAATGAGATCAGGCTAAATAATTTGCTTGGATATTTGGCCACTATAAAAATGTTGTCACGTCTGGAAACACGTTCTATGTTCATCAAGCCTTAAAGTGTATAAAGCTCTTTCTGACAAGAAGTGCTTCATAAATTTCAAAAACTTGAAAATCACATCGTTTTCATAACCTTATAGTGTTTTCTGAAAAGAATATTAACCAAAACTGTCACTGTCATTCAACAAACACGATTCTTATAAGTTATTAAGTTACATTTCATTTCCATTGTTTCACGATTCAAGCTGCGTTTGCTATATTCAAACATGCCGCGCTCGCTTTCACACAGATAATAAATATTCAACAATGTATTTTTATATCGAACAAGAGGAAATCTCTGCCTTATTAATCATTGAAAATGTTTGATTTTGTTGATTTTTAATTTCCGAGGTATCGTCCTTTCATTTCTATTTTAAGTTGCTTAAATTTACAGGTCGCTCTCTATATTCATTATTTGAATGTATGATTTTTATAACATACAAACAATTATGTACTCCAATGAATATTCTTGTAGGTGACTCCTGGCGGACCAGCAATGTCATGGGGAATGTTCACCATTGGCTGGTTAGACATTGGAGAAACTAATAAGGCAAATAAAACATTCTATCGTCAACAGTTGAACAGACGGGATCCATTTAATGTAATTTAACTTACAGTGCTAAAATGTAAACATGAATGATGAAAAGTTGTATTTTGGCGTTAAATTAAAATCCGATTGAGAGGTCAATGAGGTTATATCCTTTCCCTATCCAGCCCTTGATTCTTGGGCTTCAGACCATTCCAAACCGGAATACCAGATTTGATAGTGTATGCTAGGTTTTCAGTGTTCAAACGTGAATTTTAGAATAAGCTGTATTCATAGTGTTGTGGGCTCTAAGTTTGCACCATGTTTTGTTGTCTTAGAATCCGACTTTTTTATGTATCATGATACAACCAGTTTACGGCACTAACCTGTTTCCGGCAGCCCTGGAAATGTTTTAGGTTTTCACAATCCTTACGTCACATCCGGGCCAAGTGCGCGCGTTTTGTTTACAAAATGTACTGTAAATCACAAAACATCCATTTGCCGAAATTGAGATTTGAAACGTTACTATTATTAAAAATATACGAACAATATGTTATTTTTCTCTGCTTTCACTATTCCCAAATTTTGCTCTTATAAAGTTCAATATTTTTACATAAAAACTGAATGCACACGATTCCACGCATGTTGGTCTGGTAAAGTAGGTCAATATGCAAATCCCGCTTACTCGAATAATTTCTCTTGTATACTTATCAGAAAATATAACGAGGTGAATAAAGACTGGTGCCTTGTCAATGTTTTTGAAAACATCGTAACTAATTGGATCATAATTGACTTGTTGATGTTGCAGTTACATAGGTTTTGTGTATATTTATTAGAGACATTTACACGAAAGAGGTTCATGTAGATCATTATAGTAAACTGTGCATGTTGCGATACGTGTCAAAGCTGGGTCAACTTGGCTTTCTGCACTAATGTTAGGGTTATCATAACAGACGACACTTTTGTTTCCTTTTACTGTAGTAAAGACACCCCTTAAATGTTTGGCCGCTATAGAAATAATTTATATACATTATTGGTAGTTAAAAGTGTTAGAAACAGTTGAAAATTTAGTTAACATTATTATAGACTGCTCCAGTAAAAATGCACCGCACATTTTTTTTACCAGTGCACTTTTACTACAGTTGTCGGAAATAGGTTGGATAACTTCCCTTGTATGCAAATTAGGTCGGCCATATTTGAAGCGCATATTTAAAACAAAAGACGAGATAACTAAATTTTATTTATTTAATAAAGAAGCTGGAAATCTTCCAGGTAATATTTAATGGCAGTAGTATTTTCTCACATGTATTTTCGAGTTTTGCAATCTATTTACCGTAATGAAACAGAGATAATATGACACTGTTACCCAGTATTCCACTTTATTTTCACTTTCATCTGTTGTATTCGTTAACTTTCGTTAGTTACCAATTAAATATATAATGGTCTTCGTAGATTTTCTGCTGATTTCGTACAAACAATTTTTTTAGATTTGGACAGAAAATACTGACGGTTATCTGGGTGTGACCAACTTCATCACTGGTATGGGAGGTTATCTTCATTCACTTCTATTTGGGTATGCTGGGGTACGAATCAGAGAAGATGGACTTTTGATTAACTGTGCCGTACTTCCGGAATCGTCCGGATTCAGGTGGGTCGATGAAGTTCCTTATAATTAGAATTTCTTTGCGAAAATCGTACATGACCTGCTTCTGAAAGAAATCAAGATTTCACTTTTCCATCCCTGAAGTTTTTATTATTATTATCTAGCAACCACAGACCCCTTCTCCACACTTAAACTGTCAATCAATATGGTGATTTCTATACAAGTTCTTACAAGCCGACCAATTACTTATGTCAATACCTACCGATGTCAGTTGCTTGTAACAAATGTAAGGAGCTTTCCCCTTTTAAATACTAGTAATGGACTTATTTCGAACTTTCCAGACTAAAAGAACTGAATTATCTTGACGGCGTGTTTGATATCACATGTGACCAGACGGTAACCAAGGTAACACTTCTCCGCAGTCATCACACAATGCGCGCCAAACTAGAAACACAAAGTGTCACACTAAAAATAAACGAACCAGTAAGTGTTGCTAGGCAACGCATTATAATTTCTGGAAGTACTTCCGCTTGTCAATCAACAGAAAAGAACGGTGCTGCTTCGAAATCTTTTGATTACCCATTGGTATTCATTCTTTGTTTAGTACTCGTTAATACGATAAAATAAAGTCAACTTATTCCTGCATGATGTGTGATATTTATGCTTCAGAAACAATAGAAAATATGTTAAAATGTACAAAGAAACAAATTCCAAACTGAGCAAGAATGAGTAAAATACACTAAATAACAGTGATAAAAATGTGCATACAAAATTAATGATAGTGATGATGATATATATACAGTATATACACACTAATAATCATTATGCATACAAATATATACAACCAGTACACAAATAAATACACTAATACACAAATACACCAATATACAATCAGTCTACATATATATTGATGAATATTGGCTAAGTTCAAGCAAGCCTTTGAAATGATGACACGATTTTGCACGTGACATATCGTCTATGGTAAACTAAATCATTTTTATATCCGACCATGCCGGACAAAGGTATGGCCCGAAGACGACATCCTGTATTATATAAACACACACAAAACACACACGCAACACACACAAACACGCTCACTAGGGCAAAAACATAATTATGCCCCTTCACCATTCTTCGAAGTGTTTGTAGTTGTACCTTAAATAATACACAAATACATTTATATACATTGTATATATTACACTTAAATAATTTGACATTCAAATATATATCAATATTAACAATAATATGTATTCATTTTGATATGCACAAGTACACACACACACATTTCGTGCGCAGACGTTGAAACAAATTAAACATGAGTACAATGTATTTTCAATGAATACACAAATATATACACTAAAGACACATGGCCTCGCAAGCACATATAAATACACACCCATTACACAAATTTACCAATACAGTGTACACATGCTACATGGACATATACAATGCTTGCTAAAAAACGCGTAGCTACTACGTACATGTATGCATGTAAATGTAACAATTTCTACAAGCATGGAAACATATGTTTTGCTCAAGCAAACTGATTTACAATTTAAATTGATTGTCAAATAATAAAAATATCAAAGTAATGAATTATTTTGAAGCATTCGCGTAGATTGCACAAGCAAGAGTATATAAAATGTTGTTGAATCTATAAATGCCCCAATCGCGCTGAGACTCAAATGTCGATGATTTCAATAAAACACTTAGACACATACATCATTATCACACACAAATGAACTCGACACCAGCGAAACGATGTATATAGGTATATTTTTTTGTATACATGAACTAATCCAATTGTACTGTTCCTATACTAGTAGTGCTGATTGTGGACATAAAATACGATCAAAACCTTGAGAGATCAATCAACAATGAGACATTTCTAATAATGCATTCCTCTAACCACGAACAGACAAACAGCTTAACGAATTACGACTTAGGAAATATCCGCCTGTTGCTAAACAACGCCAACCCAATCCTTGTGGCGGTTATCCCCCTTGCTGATTAACGTTCGAATCATCTCTTATTGAAATAACTGCATATTTTCAAGTGTGAACGCTTCTTTAATATGACTTCAATGGGTTCCTGCCGCGAATCGGTCTGTGCTTGCGCAACATAATTTATTAAATGTTCCTGCAGTGCATAGATAAATATCAGTACGTCCGTTCAAAATATCGTGAATACGGTGCACAGCGGATGTAAACATCGTTCATTTCAATCTGTCTTTTGCAATGAACAATAATGTCTCATTATCAATTATTGCACTTCATTGATAACGTGATCTTTGTATTCGAACATTCATATAGTTTTCGGTTTCTCCAGGAACTTGTATCGGCGGAGGTGGAGCATCATATTCGGGCACTGCAATTACAAAATGTTGAACAATATTCGACAATCTTTCAATGGGGCGGGGGTCTATGCGAGTGAATGTTGGGCATTCTATCGCAAGGGGGAGACAGTGCTAATTACTGTCGAACATTTTATCCAAAGGGGAAACATTACTTATTAATGTTGGTCATTTTATCCAAAGGGGAAACATTACTTATTAATGTTGGTCATTTTATCCAAAGGGGAAACATTACTTATTAATGTTGGTCATTTTATCCAAAGGGGGAGACATTACTTTTTAATGTTGGTCATTCTATCCGAAGGCGAGACATTACTTATTAATGTTGAATATTTTATCCAAAGGCGAGACATTACTTATTATTGTTGAATATTTTATCCAAAAGGGAGACATTACTTATTATTGTTGAATATTTTATCCAAAGGGGGAGACATTACTTATTAATGTTGAACATTTTATCCAAAGGGGAAACATTACTTATTAATGTTGGTCATTTTATCCAAAGGGGGAGACATTACTTATTAATGTTGGTCATTCTATCCGAAGGCGAGACATTACTTATTAATGTTGAACATTTTATCCAAAGGCGAGACATTACTTATTATTGTTGAATATTTTATCTAAAGGGGAGACATTACTTATTAATGTTGGTCATTTTATCCAAAGGGGGAGACATTACTTATTAATGTTGAACATTTTATCCAAAGGCGAGACATTACTTATTATTGTTGAATATTTTATCCAAAAGGGAGACATTACTTATTATTGTTGAATATTTTATCCAAAAGGGAGACATTACTTATTAATGTTGGTCATTTTATCCAAAGGGGGAGACATTACTTATTAATGTTGGTAATTCTATCCGAAGGGGAGACATTACTTATTAATGTTGAACATTATATTCAAATGGGGAGACATTACTTATTAAGGTTGAGCATTTTATCCAAAGGCGAGACATTACTTATTATTGTTGAATATTTTATCCAAAGGGGGAGACATTACTTATTATTGTTGAATATTTTATCCAAAGGCGAGACATTACTTATTATTGTTGAATATTTTATCCAAAGGCGAGACATTACTGATTATTGTTGAATATTTTATCCAAAGGGGAGACATTACTTATTATTGTTGAATATTTTATCCAAAGGGGAGACATTACTTATTATTGTTGAATATTTTATCCAAAGGCGAGACATTACTTATTATTGTTGAATATTTTATCCAAAGGGGAGACATTACTTATTAATGTTGGTCATTTTATCCAAAGGCGAGACATTACTTATTATTGTTGAATATTTTATCCAAAGGGGAGACATTACTTATTATTGTTGAATATTTTATCCAAAGGGGAGACATTACTTATTATTGTTGAATATTTTATCCAAAGGGGAGACATTACTTATTATTGTTGAATATTTTATCCAAAGGGGAGACATTACTTATTATTGTTGAATATTTTATCCAAAGGGGAGACATTACTTATTATTGTTGAATATTTTATCCAAAGGCGAGACATTACTTATTATTGTTGAATATTTTATCCAAAGGCGAGACATTACTTATTATTGTTGAATATTTTATCCAAAGGGGAGACATTACTTATTATTGTTGAATATTTTATCCAAAGGCGAGACATTACTTATTATTGTTGAATATTTTATCCAAAGGGGAGACATTACTTATTATTGTTGAATATTTTATCCAAAGGGGAGACATTACTTATTATTGTTGCTCCAAAGAAGTTCTGCACTGAAGCACATGAATTGTCAACAATTAACAAGGAACTGTACACTATACACTACTTACAGCAGATGAATGGAAATGACAGATCCCATTACGCCAATAAGGTAAAATTTCTAAGAATTGGTGAAACATGATCAAATATTACTTACCGCTTTCTCTTTCTTTATATTGAGCGCCTCTGAAAAAATATCAATTCTCATCATTAATTTGGTTATACAACGTATCAGAGACACAGATTGTTAACTACGTCTCTGAACGTATGTATTTTTTCTAATTCTCGACATACCCACCATTTTGCATCATAATAATTATTATATTCATAGACTTTATATGAGACAAAATAAAAAATCTGATGGAACGACTCTCAGACCTTATTTATTTATACCCAGTTTTCTGGCCGTTTTATACATTTCTCTTGAAACTGAAAAAAATCTATTTCGTCATAAGTTGTATGCACGAACGATGTTCAATGGGACTGAGAGCCTGACAAAAAAAAAACGGAAGTACTATGGTACAAGGGAAATATTTCTGTAGAGGTTTTACTTCATTTCACAGCAAATGATTCAATATGATTGACAGTGAAGCCTCATTGAGCGACTACTTCATTAGTACAACCATCTCAATACAATAATGACTTATTTACGGACCGTTTTTTAAAAATAATTACTGCATATCTTAACTTCATGATAGAACCCATTCAATATTAGGACCGTTTGTGTCCAAAAAATTGGTAATTATAATTATGGAGGTTCAGCTTTATTTCTTATTAATAATCTTTACAAAATAAAGACTATAATATAGGATTTATATTAAAATAATATATTTAGAAATACACGATTTGAATATAAAACTATTTGAGGTCTCCGTGGTCGAGTGGTTATGATCTCTGACAGGTAATCACTTGATGTTGTGTTTAAATCTCACCTGGGACGAGACAAAATTCCTAGTGAGGATGCTTTCCATATAACTAATGGAAGGTCTTTGGTTCAATCTAGGTATACAAATAGAGACTTCTCCTACAGTTAAAGCTGGAAAGTCACCATAATGAATGAGCCTGATTGACGGTGAATTGACAATTTGTAAAGCACCAGTGAAAACTATAATTGAATGCATAATATGTAAATAAGGTGGGTAAATTACCTCGATGGCTGTTTAGATGGAGGTGACATCTTCTTTTCAACATTCTCGTAATCCTCAGTTGGAAACTGCATGTTTGTGTAGTCGCTCGGCGACTTGTTCACTTGTCTAGCTTTTGAGCTAGGTGAGTTTTTATTCCCTTGGGATGTTTTTTTAAAGATCGGTGTTGTGTTTGCATAGTTACTTTCACCTGCGAGCCGTGCAAGTCGCGTCTTTTCAACTAATGCTTTAGATTCATTCATATCAAGATACCCATTGTCCAACGAATCTTCTTTTTTCACCGTTGCATGTTCAGTGTTTTCAGTCAAAGCCTTTGCCTCGTTCATCGATAGATATGAGGCTTCCTCCACCTTCTCTGCGGGTCCGCCTGTAAGTTCTATATATTGCGCCATCGAGGGATCTGTACTTTTTGTGGATTCATTTCTGGAAAAATTTTGACTTTGGTTGTATATTCGCGAGAAATACAATGCACATGTATATGTTTTAGGACTGATCGTACGGCATGTGGTGATCCAGTCCGATCCACAAGCCAGAGTCGATGATTAACGGATCGAACGGGGAACCTTTATCAGATAGTAAATATGACGTACTTCTAATTTGATTTCGTTGCTACTGAGCACCATAACATCAAACTCAAGTATTGTTACAAATACTTATGTAAATCTGTTTAGGTAAGAAAATAAAAAATATTCTAACTAAAAATTGCATCTTAATTCCACAAAAAGCTACCTGTACTTTTCTAAAGGCAACGTTAAGGACTTAGGAACGTGAGAAAAAACAATTTTAACAGTAATGGATTTTTGCTTTTCTTTTTAGAACATTTTTTTTTGTTCTCCTGAAAAGTTCAAATTTCGTATGTTCGGCATTTTCAAGCGAGGCTATCTATATGTAACATTTACAAAATAATTATGTACCTGCTCTTTTGCGAGCCAAACGTTGTCATGCCTTGTGTGTTTTGGTAAATAACTGACTCTGGTCGAGATGTGGCGGCGTCTGGCTGTGTACTACAATAAGAACAAATTATGACAGTCGGATTAAGCTGTTGATATTAATGAAGATGTTAATACCATACGTTCTACAGCAGAATGAACTAATTAGTAAAAACGTTGCGCAAACAAAAGTGAATGTTGCAGTAACGCTCGTACACTCGGTAAGTATAGTCAAACCTGTCTTTGTGGCAACCTCTGAATAAACGCTACCCATGAGAAGGTCTTTATTCGGAGGCCATTTTGTTATTAAAATCGACAGCTTAATCCGACAGGTTTGATAAATACATGTATGAAGAATGACATCTCAATTATTTCGCAAAGAACATGTTAAGGTTATATTCTAAGAACGTACAGACACCGACTAGGCAGGCAGACAATAAGCATCGAATTTGATGAAATTCTTAACAAATAACTATAATGCACTTACCTCTTGCCATAACCAATTGTTGTGTTCTCTGAAAAAATGTAACATTTATTGCTTAGATTATTTTATTGTTGCAAAGTTGAAGAAATAGCTAACAATCTTGACTTAAGAGATGCCAATGTTGAATTAATAGATGCTAAAGTTAAATCAATAGCTGCCAATGTTGAATGAATAGCTGCCAATCTTGAATTAAGAGATGCCAAAGTTGAATGAAGAGATGCCAAAGTTGAATTAATAGATGCCAATGTTGAACTGATAGTTGCCAAAGTTGAATTAATAGATGCCAATGTTGAATTAAAAGTTACCAGATTTGAATTAATACATGTACACGTACTTGCCATTGTACCTCAAAGTTGTGAATATGCAAAGTTTTAACGTTTTAGCCTACAATGTATCGTGCATTTTAGAAACATGAAATCTTCTCTATGTAGCGTCGTTGGTTATTTAAATATTTTACAATATCGAAAAAGTGATATATCGGTTATTATACCGATGTATGGTAATCCAAACTTATATACAAAATAAAAAAGTCATGTATACATATACAATATAGGAAAATTATTTGCGTTTCTACAGTATCAATAAAACTATTTTTTAAAACGATTAGACCGATTTCTTTTCATACCGTAATTTCGGTGATCAGCAGAATCGGTGTCCATGTTTCCGTCGGTGTCCTGGTCTGAATCCATCAAAGTGTCGTTGTTTGCATATGTTGGCGAGATTCCATACGTTGGAGACATGGCAATTGAACTAACGAGTTCCTCATTTTTGAAGTTTTTGCTGAATAAAAGAAATTATATTACAAAATAGATACAAAAATATTTTGTCAAAGGCCTATATACTGTCCTTATTGACAGAGATAGCACATTTACAGATATGCACTTGATTGTAACTTTAAAAATATCTCAAAACGGAAATACTCATTTTATGTAAACAAACGTGTACTTACCCTTATGTATTATTTAACTCTTGCTAAGTCTGTGATGTATAATTATTACTAATACATGTTTAAATCTTTACATGTAAAATGTATGAATGTTTTTGTTTTTGAAAGTTGTTGCCTCCGTGGTCGAGTGGTTATGGTCTTCGACTTGTGAAAACAAAACGATGTAATTTTTAATCATTTTTAACATGTGAGGAAGGAGTCCAACTTGCTGCTAGTTTTGGAAGGTCGCTGGACCTACCAAGGTGTGCGCCTAATTAAATAAAAAGTTTGCACTATAAACTTACGAACGATCTTTGTCTTTCGTCGAATCTGAAAAAGAAATTGGATATACATGTCTTTATATTCGTGCGCACGCAAAATCTTGCGTAAAAACCTTCAAGAGTTACTTGATTTAAGATATACATGTTCGCATATTGATAATAACCTATTTCTAATCAAGAAACGACACAAAGGAACCTAGTTATACTTGGGGGTAAAAACAGTTTCTATACATTTCAAACTTTTCTTGATAACATTTGGGAAAATGAAATACGTGAATCGACTGAGAGCATTTGGTTTAAAGACTTTATCAACAACATTTCAATGATGAGTGTTGCTGTGTCACTTCAAACATCGCAAACAACAGAAAACTTACCGAATGTAGATCGGAACACTGCAATGGGGACTAAAGCATTTATAATACTATTATCTAATTGGCCATGGAATTTTCATCTTAATATGTTAAGTATGCTGCTGTTAAACATTTTGTAAACATGTATACTAAGCAAAAAAATGTTTGACTCATCTTGAGTAGTCGGGCATTCAATACCCCAACAACCATGTACTCCACCGATGATAGGTGTTTGTGGTCGTAATAGCAACACATTTGTAAAGATTTAATGGCATATAAATTAATGATTGTATTAACAGGATCAATTACATCAACGAACCTTTGTGTTTCCTGACCATGAAAACAATAACTAGGATGATAATGGTTAAAAAAAGAACACCACCGAGAGTTCCAACCACTATAGCAACTGGAAACGGAGCTGAAAAGATTGCAAAGTAAACATACATAGTCAATATCACCATGTCTAACTCAATTGTATGAAAGATCCGTGATATCAAACGGTTTCTATGGTCCCGATGTGTTGTTCTATTTTCTACGAGATATTACTAGGCTTGCCACTAATTCACACATGTAAGTCAGCAATACTAAAAACATATTGCAAAAAGCGTATTATCTCTTACACAAACATATTTTGATCTTATGACTACAATCTATTTTGTTTCCTTTGGAATAACAGACAGTAGATTTATCCACAGGCCTCACGCCAACCACTGGAACATTATCTGGTTTCAGCGAATGAATAATTCATTTCAAGAGGTTTCATTTAAACACGTCAAGCAATCAGAATGCTTATTTCGGACTGATTAACTGGTGATACATTGATATATTACAAATTCTGAGAGAATGCTTTTACCTTTAAGGCAAAGACTGATAAATCAGGACGAATTACGTCATGATGTACTTGAATATGAAATACGGTGTATGGTAATAAAGTTTTACTTAGCTTAAAAGCGGTAATGGCAGTATTAGCTTGGTGGAAAGTTGAACCCTGATCCTAGTCACCCGTGACTTTAAAATACTACATAAAAGAACGCACGAAAAGGGTAATTAGAATCTACTAATGTATAATTTGCTAAGAGATATAGGACCGAGCTAAGAAGCGGATAATATACGAGGACTTACTAGCATTCAATGTCTCTGTAATCACTTCGGTGTAACTACTTTTTGCGTATTCATTAAACGCATACGCCTTGAATTCATATGTGGCTTCAGGATCCAAACCATGTATGTCTAACTCATAGAGATTGTCTTTTTCGGTCCCCGCTTCTTTAGAAGTTCCATTCGTCCATTCCGAATTGTTTCCCGGTTTTCTGTACAAAATAACTAATGTCTGCGGGGCACCATTGTAGAAACCGGAAACCACCTTGAACTTCACCGAATTATGTGTTTTTTCAGCCAATGAGAAGTTCCCAGGCACATCCGGGGCGCCTGTAAATGAATTGATTTTCTTATAAATGTTCATTAATGAGGAACTCCTACCAATGCCACTGGAGTATGTGGTTTATGTACTGGATGTATACATCAGACCGAAAGTAGAAAGTTTTAAATTTATTTTTAGATATTGCCCACATTCTTCATATATTTTCTCATTAAAAAAAGGCATTAACATTCATATGCGTAAAGTGGCAAGAAAATAATTATAATATGCGGCTTTAAATAGTGACTAGTGATAAAAACAATTTGTGAAAAAAGCGATCATGGATGGACTGAAGTACTTGTATTACCGTCATTTACCCTGCGTCCTTATATATCACGGCACAAATCTAAGTAAATTTTAATATAGCCTACCTTTTGGAATAAGTCTAACAGTTATCATCTCTTTGTCTATTTTATTTGTAATTCTGATTGTCAGTGTGGTGTTGAAATATTCCTCTCGAACATTAGTGATATTTAAAGTGATTTTTTTCCCGTCGACTTCAGCCTGGGTATTGTGAACGGATATTTTGACTTTAATTCTATGACTGGTAAAGCCGGAATGGATTGTTTGTTGTGTTTCATTAAGTAATTCGACAGTCTGTACGTCCGGTTCAGCATACACGTCTAAACTCATGTTCAGCGGATCTCCTTTTGAAACTGTGTAATTAGCTTTTGACTTTACTATCACTGGTTTATCTGTGTTCATCAATAAAGAAAAAAAATACATATCTGTTGACTTTCGAAAGTTCGAAATTACAAGTAGTAATGAAATGTTTCTGTAAAAGAAGTACAATACACACGTTGTTGTATAGAAAGTCAAATTTCTTAACATAAACACAGTCGGTGCATTTCGATATATCTATTGAAAAAGTGCATTTGATTTTATTGATGCCGACACGTGCCAACCGTCAGTTAACAAAAGTTAGAATTGCCTCACATTTTAAAGATGATTCTTCATGGACATGAGCGATATTGACTTCATTGTTGCTAGTTACAAAATAACTGTACCTTGGATAACTATCGAGCGTTCTCCAGTTTTGTTTAACAGTCCACCACTTCTTATGCCATTGTTAACCACACACTTGTAGATTCCCGTATCTTGGTAGCTGTTGGAACTAAACCGGTAGGATCCCTTGTTGTTTGTAACTTTTAAAGGGATGTTGCTCCTTATTAAATTGTCACCAATCCATTGTTGCAAATCATAAAATGTATACGTTGTAGGCACGCCACTAGGAGCACAAGTGAATGTTTTCGAACTATAAGTCCATGTCAGACTTACGTCAGGTGAATCTGCAATGAAATCGGAAATGTGGTACATTTTGGGGTTACAGTCTATGCGCATCAGGGTAGATTACTGTTTACCTCGGTTAACCTTTATATTTATAATTTGTGTGTAACAAGTACAGATTTAGAGCGGGAAAATGTGTTTTCCTCAAATCATACCAAGAATGTAACAAAAGGTAGTACATTTTTGTAGATCTATATCATTTATGATTATTCTGTTGATACCAGTTATTGTGGTTCTCTTTGGGTCTAATTGTAACTAAAAATATATAATTATCTGAGTAAATATCTAACTACGTGCCTTTTTGTGTCCTTCAATATACTTTTTCAGTGTAAGCTTGTGTACGATCCATGTATAATAATGAAGCGTGGATACAATACAATACGAATTCTACACTACCAAATAAAATGCATATAAATGCATTTCCACTATATGTATATATGTTTCCATGCACAGAGTCGTTAAAGCTAAGGTTTAGTGTTATTAAAGCAATTGGTTAGCCAAGGTTGGTACCAAATAGCGAATGCTGTATTATAATTGATTAGATATGTGCAACTAAGCTGTTTCTTCAAAACTACATGTATAACTAAAATGTATGATTACAAAGATAGTAATGTAAAACTGTTAATAAAAGTGTTGGACTGTGTATCTGCATATTTACTAAGGCGTAAAGCAAGTGTTTTAGTTCAATAACATCACGTATAACAGTGACGTCAATTTGCTTACTCGGTAGCATAATTATATAATTATCATATGTGTCAAGAGTTTCTTATTGCAATGGAATTAGGTAACAATATATTGACGAATATCATTTTATGTCTAGAATTCTTTTAACACAGTCAGACTAGCATTCAACTGGTACGTACATAAATTAGCAAAGATGAGTTATCTCTAATTCCATTTTCTTTCGAATATTTAGAAGACTACATTGTATTTTCTATTGTACTGGATAATTTCCCAATTACTTAATTCTTTTTTTATCTTTTTTCGTCGAACCAACAGTCTACTTGTCAGCTTTGACAATGGAGGAAGACCCCAGACAAACAACTGGGTAGAACCACTTGTCTTCCAAAAGCTGGCTTGGCAGCTTCCTTACACGTTAAATATGTCAGGAATCTGAGGGTAGTCTGCGATTTGTGTTATCAGTTCCGCATCATGTGTTATGTCCAGGTTCCTAAATTACTCTGATTAGGTTCAAGCATTTCAGTTCTCCGCGTTATCATCATCAACAATTAATGTTAATGTCGAGATTTGTGTGGGGAGAGGTATTACGGACGATTTCCAAACATTTCATTCTGTAGCAGCTTCAAAGAACCGTATTTGTTCTCCGCCAATTACAGCCAAATTCTCCGCATAAAAGGTTTTACAACAAAATAGTGACAGTACTCAAAATACTAATCGAAACGGAACTAACATAGGCATGCAGTACAACATTGATCGGGAGCTAGTTTTTTTAAAAGAATGCGTTGCGGATGTAGAAAAACCGTGATAGTAATTTGGTCTGCATAAAAATTCATGCGCACCCCGAGCGAGCGATGACTATGGTACGCCTTGTAAATGCCATGTTAGTTATTCAGACATTAGGTTAGGGAAATTAATGAAATGTTTGGATTATTTGTTTAATTTTGTGAGTCAGTCCGAAAATTAGAACATGAAATACACGTATGTTTTGTGTATCGCCTCTGAACAGTAAACATTTCTACGCATATTTCAATACATAAGAACCCTCAAAGTATTTCTGATCTACGAGTTGTTAATCAATCAACTGTCCTTTATTATAACTTACATTGAACTGTCAATTGAAAAGTTGCCTTCAACACTTTATTACTGTCGATATTCTTCGCCATGCATTCGAATTTTCCCGAATTATTTCTGGAGAATGTAGTACTTTGGGCAAACAAGGGAAGGCTCTCGTGTGTTACCGTGCGAGGTACCTCAGCAGGTCCTGTCCAATTAAGGTTACATCCGCTACATTGTCCGCGCTTACACATGATAGAATACTTAGCTGTATTTTCTCCTTCCACGACTTCAAGTTTGTCTTGAATAGGTAAATTGTTTGATTGACTAATGTTCACATCGTCAGGTCCATCTGTTTATGTAACACACAAAAAATGTCACAATTAAGAGAAATGTACAGGTACATGTTCGAGCACGATTCGAAACTTCAAGTTAAAAAGACAGATTGAAAAACTGGAATTTACTGAGCGTAAGAATTAGTTATAGAATCACGAGAGTATGCCATGCTTGGGAATGACGTAGAACTTTCTTCAGATATCATCTAGTCCTCCAGTTGATTCACCACACTGAATATCACCAACCTTCATCATATTGCACTATATTTATTGTATTTCAATACTTTATATGTGCATTTTATGTTCGACAGAGATAGTTTCACTTAAGGACGTATATCACAAAGAAACTGTAACGGACAGATTTTTTAAAAACTTTGCATATACATGTATATAAAGATTAATCCTTTCCTACCACAAAAATAAAAAGAAAATATAGGCACCCATGCTCGTTTGAGAATCATATCCGAGTGTATGACCCCCCTATAAGACCATTTTGAGCGAATTCTCAAAAAGCATGCACTTTTGAAAATAAGCTTTTACATTTTATATTCCCGTTTTGACTGGAATATAGTGCAAATATTGTTTAAAAGAGAAAATCTGTCTAATTTTAACGAAATTTGGAAAAAATGTATTTAATATTTACCCTCTAAATAGGGAGACGATTTAACATGTAATTGAAGAAAAAAACATCCATACCTTTTTTCCAACAGACATTTTTTTTAAAAATTACAGAACAACACAATATATAATACTTAACAACATTAAACGGAAAAATAGGGGTACCCATGCTACTTTTTCTAATACACATGATTAAAGTTGACCACAAGAGTCAAAAGTACGCACAAAAATTCAGACATTTCAACAATTAATCCTTATAAAATATAAATCAAGCTCAGTTTTCTTGAATATTTCACTGTTAGTTCACATCATACTATCTAATACATAGTTAAAGATGTTAATTAATACACAAAAGGCATATTTAAATTATTTAAACTAGTACCGAATACAGACTCGCATATTCTAGGGCTGTCGAATACTCATCTTCCGTAAGCCATGATTAACTAATCGGTATAGTTTATACCTGCGCAGTAGCGATGTACACGGACAGTTGTGATATACGTCTTAAAGGCAACTGATTAACTGCCGCAGAAGAATTACCATTATGTTTGGTAGACCACAGCTGGATGTCCGTTCTCTAAGTAACGTGTGAGTTTCTTTTGTTTGGGGAAAATGAATAGGACGTAGTACTTCGATGGCTGCGTCATGCAAGTAAGAATTTTAATTTGGTGGAGATTTACCTAGTGAGAAGGAGGGGCAAGGGGAGGAGGCATTGTAAGTTGCAAGGTGTGATCAATGATTCATGCCAATAATAAGTAGAATAAAACGCTCAATATTGGCGTATTGATTTTTGCTGGTAATAATAATTAACATTTGATTTACGCAGGCTGAGATAATGGTTCCTTGGGAAATTTGATTATAGAATTAAATAGCATTTAAGTTATAACAAATTAAATGAAATAATTTATCGTTGTGTGGTTGAACGTACTTGTATAAATCAGTCATTGGCAACGTACCGACAGAAAATAATTTTAGTTTTTTAAGTGCATTGAAAACTAATCGTTAACGAATCACATCATAAGCTTTATTGGTGCAATGTTTGATATATTCAATTTCAAATAAAAGGACAGATAACTCGTGTATGATTTTAGAAATCTTTATGCTGGCTGCTTAGTCATGTAAACATGCGTGTATTTTCTTAGTCTCTAGAGTCAGACTGAGTTGATTATGTCTTTGACATTACTAGTGTATTAAATATACATGAAACAATGGTACGGTGCAGTGTTAACATACAACAAATACACGTACATAGTCCAAGCGTGTTAAATTGGTGATTTTGAGCAGTACATAAGAAACATCAAGTAGAAAGCTATTTGTTGATAAAAGGAACATGCCGCAACTATATGAGTACCCTTTTCGTCATTAATAAGCAAGCTATGAAATAGAAAAATCATCATTGTATTGTATCTAAAAAAATATGGATATCATGCATTTGACAATTACAGATTAGGTCGAAACCTGTAATACATACAAGGGAGTTGTAATAAAAGATATATGATTCACCTAATGACAACAATACTTGTGATCGCCTAGATACTGTATTGATAGGAAACTAAAAGTTTCTCCTTTTCTTTAAAACAGATCTTTATGTCCAATTCTTTAAAAGGATGAACCAGCGTGTATTACTAACATATACTAGTATAATGTAACTATAGACATAATACTATTGGCTCTATATACTAATTGTAGTTATAAATGAACAGAAAACAAGTGGTACTATTTTTAAATGCGGATGTACATGTAAAAGGCGTCACTGTATTGTAAGTAGAAAAAGTGGTGTATAGCTATTGGAGCTTCTCTCCTAAAATGTTTGATATATACCACAGCTGGAATGTCCATTGTGTTTGTCACGTGTGAGTTCCTTTATTTGGGAAATTTTCGAACAAAATGAATCAGACGTAGTTCTTTAATGCCTATGACATACAAGTAAGGTTTAACAATGTAGGATTTAATATGGTGGAGATTTACCGAGTGAGGCGGAGGGGCAAGGGGAGGAGACATTGTAAGTCGCAAGGTGCGATCATGTAAATAATATGTAGAACAAAACGCTTAATATTGGCGTATTGATTTTTGCTGGTAATGATAATTAACATTTGATATACGCACGCTGAGCCAATGGTTCCATGGATAATTTGATTATGGCGTTAATTCTTTTCAGGTTTATTCAAGCATTTAAGTTTCTGCGTAAGCATCTTTCCAATAATAATTTTATTCATATTTAATGTTAATGTCGAGATTTGTGCAGGGAGAGGTAATACCTTAATGATTTTGTGACGATTCGCAAAACATTTCTCTCTATAGCAGCTTAAAAGAAATAAATAATCATGTTTGCGCCTGTTTTTAATCTATTTCATTTACATACCGACGGTTTTCTGAATTCAGTAACAGAACTCTTCTTGATCTCAACAGTTTAAAAACCAACATGTGTGAATGATAGGATTTAAACATACGAACGAGTTAAGTCAATCCTACAGATTGTTTAATACTATAAATCAAAGTATTGAAAGTACTCATGTAAACTGAACGTACATTGACTTGTATTGCATTCATGCGCCCTGAGCGAGTGACGACTATGGAAAGCTGAACTATCGTGCAGTTTCCAAAGATACTACGCCTAGTAAATTATCATATCCAGACCTTAATTTAGGGATACAAATAAAATGTTTTTCAATATTTGTTTAATTCTGTGAGTCTGTACAAAAATTAGAACATGTAATTCACGTATGCCTTACCTCTAAACATTCGCCAATAATGGGTAAAACTTTCTATGTGTACATTTCAATCCGTATGAACCTTTTCAAATTGCATTTAAAATCTTTTTGTCTTTTCATACGATTTCGTAATAAAAGAACTGTCCTTTTGTAATAGACGTATGTCACGCCTCTAAACCGCGAACATCTCTACGCATATTTCAATCCATACGAACCTTCAAAGCAATTACATCCTACGACTTCTTAATAAATGAGTCTTTTATTATAACTTACATTGAACTGCCAATTGAAAAGTTGCCTTCAACACTTTATTACTGTCGATATTCTTCGCCATGCATTCGAATTTTCCCGAATTATTTCTGGAGAATGTAGTACTTTGGGCAAACAAGGGAAGGCTCTCGTGTGTTACCGTGTGAGGTACCCCAGCAGGTCCTGTCCAATTAAGGTTACATCCGCTACATTGTCCGCGCTTACACATGATAGAATACTTAGCTGTATTTTCTCCTTCCACGACTTCAAGTTTGTCTTGAATAGGTAAATTGTTTGATTGAATTATGTTCACATCGTCAGGTCCATCTGTTTATGTAACACATTAAAACGTCACAATTTAGAGTAATGTTTGGAAACTTGTTTGAGCTTGATTTGAAACTTCAAAATTAAAAAAAAAACAGATTGAAACTGCAATTTCCTGAGCGGAAGAATTAGTCTTAGAAACACGAGAGTTGCCATTCTTGGGGGTGACGTAAAGTTAACTTCATAAAAAGCTCTGTTCAGATATTCCTCAATTTTGATGTGATTTGCCATACATAATATCACCAACATTTATCATATTGCATTATATTCACTGTATTCCAATTCTCTATAATATTTATATTTCATGTTCGACGGAGATAACTTTCACTTAAAATACAACTGATTTACTGCCGCGGAATAACTACCATTAATACCTATATACCACAGCTGGAATGTCCGTTCTGTATGTCACGTATGGGTTTCTTTTATTTGGGGAAACAAAGCATCTTGGTTCGAAAATAAACAAGAGTTCGTTCTTCGCTTCGATGCGTACGTCATACATGTATGTTTATTATTTTGATAGTGATGTAACAGGTGAAGAGGAGGGGCAAGTGGAGGAGACATTGTAAGTTGTAAGGTGCGATCATGTAAATAATATGTAGGACAAAATACATAATAAACTTGGCGTATTGATTTTTGCTGGTGCACTGTATTTATAATAATTTGGTCGACGCACGCAGAGCCAATGGTTCCGTAGATATCATGATTATAGAGTTAAATAGCATTCAAGTTAAAACCAATTAGGAGGTCCCTGTTTTAATTAAGTCCACGTGTGTTATGTCCAGCTTTTCTGATTAGGTTCAAGCATTTTGGTTTCTGCATTATCATGCATCTTTCCAATAATAAATTTATAAATAATTGCTAATGTCGAAATTTGTGCGGGAGAGGTATTGCGTAAATGATTTTTGTTACGATTCGAAAACAGCTTCAAAGAAATGAATAATCAGTTTTACACCTGTTTTCAAAAGTAATTCAGTCACATACTGACAGACAGTTAGTAGAGCCAGATTTTCTAAAAGCAGTACTAGAACTGTTCTTGTTCTGAACAATTTACTGCCAATTCTCCACATTAATAATTTTACACCCAAATCGTGACAGGAAACGTGTCAAACACAGAACCAGAGGTTTGTAACCTACAGATTATTTTATACTATTAATCAAAGTATTGAAAGTCAAAAATACCGCGCCTTGTAAATGCCATACAAATTATTCAGACATTAGGTTAGGGAAACCAATGAAATGTTTGTATTATTTGTTTAATTATGTGTGTCAGTACCAAACTTATAACATGTTATACCTCTAAACATTCGTTAATAATGAGTGAACAATTCTATGAGCTCATTTCAATCCATACGAACCTTCAAAGCACTTCAATTGTTTTTGTCTTTCCATGCAATTTCTACTTAGAAGATCTGTATTTTTAAAACTTACATTTAACTGCCAATTGAAAACTTGCATTCAGCACTTTATTACTGTAAATATTCTTCGCCGTGCATTCGAATTTTCCCGAATTATTTCTGGAGAATGTAGTACTTTGGGCAAACAAGGGAAGGCTCTCGTGTGTGTCCGTGCGAGGTACCCCAGCAGGTCCTGTCCAATTAAGGTTACATCCGCTACATTGTCCGCGCTTACACATGATAGAATACTTAGCTGTATTTTCTCCTTCCACGACTTCAAGTTTGTCTTGAATAGGTAAATTGTTTGATTGAATAATGTTCACATCGTCAGGTCCATCTGTTTATGTAACACATTAAAACGTCACAATTTAGAGAAATGTTTGGAAACTCGTTTGAGCTTGATTTGAAACTTCAAAATTTAAAAAAAAGATTGAAACTGCAATTTGCTGAGCGGAAGAATTAGTCTTAGAATCACGAGAGTTGCCATTCTTGGGGGTGACGTAAAGTTAACTTCATAAAAAGCTCTGTTCAGATATTCCTCAATTTTGATGTGATTTGCCATACATAATATCACCAACATTTATCATATTGCATTATATTCACTGTATTGCAATACTCTATAATATATACATTTTATGTTCGACGGAGATAACTTTCACTGATTTACTGCCGCAGAATAACTACCATTAATACCTAATATACCACAGCTGGAATGTCCGATCTTTTGGTCACGTATGAGTTTCTTTTATTTGGGGAAACAAAGCATCTAGGTTCGAAAATAAACAACACTAAGTTCTTCGCTTCGATGCCTACGTCATGCATGTATGTTTTTTGTTTTGATAGTGATGTAACAAGTAAAGAGGAGGGGTAAGTGGAGGAGACATTGGAAGTTGTAAGGTGCGATCATGTAAATAATATGTAGGACAAATGCTTAATAGTAGCGTATTGATTTTTGCTGGTTCATTGTATTAATAATAATTTGGTCGACACACGCAGAGCTAATGGTTCCGTAGATATCATGATTACAGAGTTAAATAACATTCAAGTTAAAACAAATTAGGAGGTCCCTGTTTTAATTAAGTCCACGTGTGTTATGTCCAGCTTTTCTGATTAGGTTCAAGCATTTAGGTTTCTGCATTATCATGAATCTTTCCAATAATAATTTTATAAATAAATGCTAATGTCGAAATTTGTGGGGGAGAGGTATTGCGTAAATAAGTTTTGTTACGATTCGAAAACAGCTTCAAAGAAATGAATAATCATTTTTACACATGTTTTCAAAAGTAATTCAGTTACATACTGACAGACAGTTTAACATGATTTTCCAAATGCAGTACTAGAACTGTTCTTGTTCTCAACAATTTACTGCCAAATTCTCCACATTAATAATTTTACACCCAAATCGTGACAGGAAACATGTGTTAAACACAGAACCAGAGGTTTGTAACCTACAGATTATTTTATACTATTAATCAAAGTATTGAAAGTCAAAAATACCGCGCCTTGTAAATGCCATACAAATTATTCAGACATTAGGTTAGGGAAACCAATGAAATGTTTGTGTTATTTATTTAATTATGTGTGTCAGTACCAAACTTATAACATTTTATGCCTCTAAACATTCGTCAATAATGAGTGAACAATTCTATGAGCGCATTTCAATCCATACGAACCTTCAAAGCACTTCAATTGTTTTTGTCTTTCCATGCAATTTCTACGTAGAAAATCTGTATTTTTAAAACTTACATTTAACTGCCAATTGAAAACTTGCATTCAGCACTTTATTACTGTAAATATTATTCGCCGTGCATTCGAATTTTCCCGAATTATTTCTGGAGAATGTAGTACTTTGGGCAAACAAGGGAAGGCTCTCGTGTGTGTCCGTGCGAGGTACCTCAGCAGGTCCTGTCCAATTAAGGTTACATCCGCTACATTGTCCGCGCTTACACATTATAGAATACTTAGCTGTAGTTTCTCCTTCCACGACTTCAAGTTTGTCTTGAATAGGTAAATTGTTTGATTGAATAATGTTCACATCGTCAGGTCCATCTGTTTATGTAACACATTAAAACGTCATAATTTAGAGTAATATACAGGAACACGTGTGAGCATGTCTTGTAACTTCAAAGTTGAAAAGACAGACTGAAAATTTGTTGAGCGTATGTGAAATAGTATTATAATCACGAGAGTATGTCATGCTTGGGAATGACGTAAAGCATAAAAGCTCTGTTCAGATATCAGCCAGTCCTCAAGTTGATTTACCGCATACTCGACATCACCATGCAGCATTCATCAATTCCAATACTTTATATGCGCATTTTACGTTCAACAGAGACTTGTTATGCATCTGATTTATTTCCGCAGAAGCTTTATTTACTACAGCTGCAATGTCCGTTCTGATCCTAACGTATGAGTTTCTTTTATTTGGTTATGTTATGTGTTTGCCTGTAACTTGGTTCGAAAATTAAGACTTAGTTCTCCGATGCCTACGTCATACAAGTAAGGTTTAATAATGAAGGATTTAATACGGTGGGTGGAGATTTACATAATGAGGAGGAGGGGCAATGGGAGGAGACATTGTAAGTCGCAAGGTGCGACTATGTAAAATAATGTGTTGAACAAAACGATTAATGATTGGCGTATTGATTTTTGCTGGTAATGATAATAAACATTTGATCAACGCACGTTGAGCTTAAGGTTCCATGGATAGTTTGATTATGGAGATATATTGCATTTATGTTATAAGAAATTAAATTACATAATTTATCCTATTATTTGACATACGGTGTAAAGCAGTAATTGACAATGTGCCGATAGAAAATTTATTTAGTATTATAATTAATATAATGGCGTTCAGAACCATGCGTTAATAAATGACATCATAAGCTTAGCTGTAATATCTGATAAATAAAAACAAGAAAGATAACCTGTTGTAATTTAGAAAATTAGTATTAGAAATTTTAGAACCTTTTGTTATTGACATAATTATGCGCTGAAATTTGAATACCGGCTGCTAGTCATGTAAACATGCATGTATTTTCTTAGTCTCTAGTCGAAGGAAAATTAGTTGCTCAAAAATTAGTAGAAAAACTTCCTGCTAGGGTAAATATGTTTGGTAGAAGTTTTTTAGAAAATTTTTATCGTAAAAAAGGTGGAAAACCTAATAATTTCTCTTTATCAGTTGTTGCCAAGGAAACTGTTATCAAGTATTTAAATAAATTAGGTGCTAATAAAACCACAGGCCTTGATGGAATTCCCGCTCGTTTCATATGATTAATTTGTCCATTATTACTGGTATTGTGCCCGATGATCTTAAATCTGCCCGGGTTGTAGGCCTACCCTTATATAAAAAAGTGATAAGACAGAAGCTGGTAATTACAGACCAGTATCCATCTTAAGTGTTGTATCCAAGGTCCTTGAGCGAATAATCTATGATCAGGTAGAGTGTTACTTAACTAAAAATATGTTGCTCTATACTCATCAGTCTGGTTTTAGACATAAATATTCCACTGACACGTGTCTTTTACACCTTACCGATTTCATTACATTTGAAATGGATAAAGGTAATTATGTAGGTATGGTCCTTTTAGATTTGCAAAAGGCCTTCAACACTGTCGATCATGATGTTTTACTTATGAAGCTTGATGCTATGGGTTTCTCTAGAGATGTTATTCTTTGGTTTAGTTCTTATTTATCTAGTCGTACACAGACGGTCAATGTCGCTGGTGTACTTTCATCTAGTGCCAATGTCACTTGTGGGGTACCTCAGGGTTCAATCCTTGGCCCCCTGTTATTTCTAATTTATGTGAATGATATGGAGGCTGTGGTTCGTAATAAATTACTCTTGTATGCCGATGACTCAGGTATTTTAGTGGCAGGAAAGACATTCAGTATATTACATCCCAGCTCACTTATGATCTTACCAGTATAAGTAAATGGCTCACTGATAATAAGCTCGCACTGCATCTCGGTAAGACAGAATCCATTTTGTTTGCTTCTAAGCCGAAACTTAGCTCATGTGATAGATTAGTCATTGTATGCAATGAAAATTTAATATCATCCAACACATCTGTAAAATACTTGGGTGCTAATCTTGACCAATGTTTATCTGGTGGGTCCATTGCCAATCAGGTTATAAAAAAGGCCAATGCTAAATTAAAGTTTTTATATAGAAAACGTTCATTTTTAAATAGGTATACCAAACAGCTTTTAGTTTCATCATTAATTCAATGTCATTTTGACAACGCTTGTGCGTCTTGGTATTTAGGTTTGAATCATGTTCTGAAAATTAGACTTCAGGCTACCCAGAATAAAATGTTGAGATTCATACTTAATCTCAGTCCTCGTACTCATATTGGGAGGGTCCACTTAGAAGAAGTTGGCTGGTTACCGGTTCATTTAAGAATTGATTCCCTTATCCTTGGTCATGTACATAAGATTCACTATAATAATGCACCAAGCTACTTAAATGAAAATTTTGAATTGACTAATGAGGTGCACTCTTATTCCACTCGTCTTAGAGATAGTAATAGTTATCCTATTCCCAGGGTTAAGGGTTTTGGGGAGAAATCTTTTGCGTTTAATGGCTGCCAGTTATGGAACAGGTTACCACCACTTTTCAGATCTATAAAAAGTCCAAGTCATTTTAAAAAAACTGTAAAGAATCATTTCATGCAGTCTGTAACAGTCTAGTACTTTTATTCTGGTCATTTTATTTTTTTTTAAATTTTATTTTATCTTTCAGTATTATAGATTTTAGTTTTATCTATTCAATGTGCTATGAAAATGTAACTTAAAATTATATACAATAATTGATTAAAATAATTAATTTGCCTTTCCGGTGTCACATGATCCAATTCTAAGGACCACAATGGAAATAAGTCGGCTTTAATGCCTTCTTTTTGTGTCATCCCTGGTTTTGATTATGTGTCATCTTCTATGCACTTAACTGTTCACATGTTTATTATATGTCGACATTTGAATTTGTATTGTTCTTGTGACATATACTCATTTTACCTGAATAAAACTACTACTACTAAGACTTTGAGATTACTCGTGCATTAAATTCGTATGGTACAGCTGTAAGGTATAGTTAAGATATAACAAATACATGTACATAATGCATGCGTGCTATGATAGTGATTTTGAGCAGTGCATAAGAAATATCAAGTAGAGAGCTATTTGTTAATAAAAGGAACATGTCGCAACTATATGAGTAACCTACTCGTCAAAGATAAGCAAGCTATAAAACAGAAAAATCACTATTACATTGTATCTAAAAAAGACGGATATAAATACATGCAGTAAAAACCTGAATCCTTACTAGGAATTATAAAGAATATACGATTCACATAATGACAGCCTATATATTGATAGGCAATTTTAAAGTTTCTCCTTTCTTTTGAAACAGATTGTTTTATGTCTAACCACATACATGCATATACCATTGTTATTTTCGCTTTATATATTAAATGGTAGGTAGTTCTCATTGAACAGAAAATAAGACTCAATGTTATTGACCGTCAGCTGTTATGTACAGAATCCAATTGGTGCCATTTTGGTTTTGGATGAGACGATATGAAGATAGAAAAAGCGTGTTTGGTTTCTGGAAACAAGCGGCAATATTCCAAGAACACTTTCATCATCTGCAATAACTGATGGCCATACCACCGCTGCTCCCCCAACATTGGAGATCGCATAACACGATCAGACATGATTGGCGAATAAGATTTAATATTAAGCCTTGAAATATAATCAATACAGAGGCACTACAGAAATCCCGTAGTCCGTAGATAAACCACAGACAAATTATCTTTGATAAATCTTATTTAAGTATGTAAAAGTTTCACTAACATTGTACTATGATGTTTAACTCGTCGGCTATCACTTTCTCTGCACGCGCAGCTTCGCATTTGTAACTTCCGGCGTTTGTTCGGTTTACTTTGTGTTGACTGTCAAACAAGAGTAAGTTAGAAACCCCTGTTATTGTTTTTAGTTTTGTTCCTGATTTCTTCCACGTTATGCTGCACATTGATATTGGGTGACAATTTTTCCATGAGCATTGTACTGAAGTAGTGGTACCCTCTAAAATATCTATTTCACCATTCTGATTGGGCGTGATGGACACCACGTCAGGACCGTCTAAAATGATACAGATGCATGCTATTCTACTATTCATTATATTTGCTTGCCCCCCGGGCGTACTACACGTGTCAATCATTTTCGGGTAACTTGTAAGGGACACGGTTGATATACATTTGTATTTGTACAAAAATGAACTACATTGTATTCGTGGTCTGGACCTCCCTATATGTTGAAAAGCACATTTCCTTTAAATAACAGTTACTTACTAAGTCACTTTTCTTCAGAATGCTTTACCGTTTATCATTTAATTTGCAAAAAGAGTTTGACCTTTTCTTACTACATGTACATTAATATTGTCTCAATATTCGTGTACATAATTTTATGTACCTTTTAAACACATGGTATCTCAGTGACTACAAGTCAAACAACTTAAAAAGACGGTAATCTCATTGACCACGTGTCAAAGTATTTATCTCAATCTGTTTAATTAATCAACAGGTGTTTTTTTGTCAATGTGCACATAAGACAGACGTAGGCTTTTGAACGGTGCAAATATAAAAATATAACATATATGCCAAGATTCCATGCACATATCTGAAGCTTGAGATGATTATATGTAATATAATGATAATTATGTAAATGCATGATTATAGAATATTACGGTAATTTATGATATAATATAATAAGAATTGAAATTCCGTAATAAGTAATAAAAATGTAAACGTTTAGTTTACATGAAAATCATAAAACAATAGAATGATTACCCTGAACAAGTTTATGTTTATAAATAAGTTAAATTCTAGTCGAAGGGTAAAAAATAGTATACATGTATTATTAATTAAAACATGATCAATATAGGGTCAAATCAAAGTTACTGGACACTTTTGAATAAAAAAACACATTTACGGATACAGAATTCTGATTAAGTTTCTAAGTAAAGGCTGATGAACAGTCACATTCTACTAGGATCGAAAATGGTAAATATGTCATAATTAATCACATAACTAATTGACAATGAAGTTGTGACAACTGAAATATACGAAATATATACGTAATGTTGACTTACAGTAAATGTCAAAAGTTGTGGTATTGCTTCCCGTAGTCTGATCGCCAGTGTCTTTTACAGTACAGGTGACAGTTTTGCTGGCGTTTCTTCTCACATTTGTCAATACACTATTAGTTACTTGTTGGCATGTGCCGTTAGAACACGTACCATTGCACGTGATTTTGATAGTATTACCTTCGACAACGTTTTCCGGATTCTTGTATACTTTGACATCAGTAACAATTGCTGAAAATCAAAAAGTTAAAATAAAATTAGAAAATGTTCTAAAGTCTGCAAAAGCCATTTTATCAACGTTCAGCTTGCAACTAGTATAGACACATAATATAAAGACACAACCCAACACAATTTGTGTCGTCGAAAGTTGTCCTAGTTTTTGAGCTCGCATTTAAATGTAACAAGCAATATGAACTTGCGCGTATTAAAAATTAATACTAATTCTTGTGCTTTACGCATATTTTCAGCATTTTTTTACACAGGGGAACAGTTAGCTTGACCAGCTTTCCTGCAATCTTATAATTTTGTAGTTGGATTAACGCCGTTTTCAACGATACTCGACTATATATGGCGGCTAAGTCTCGTAACTAGATTTTCCTGGACTGAATTCTAACCAGTGCAAACTTATCCTACCACAAGGAGCTGACAACTTCTCTACATATGGAGGAAATTCTACATTTTGTCAAATTTTCATGGAATGGTATGACCAGTCGTTACTTGGATTCGAACCCGAATCCCTGGGTTACAAGTCAAGCGCACTAAGTACCGGACCACGATCGCGACCGAGCCTAGTTCTTAATGCATATCAAGTAAATAGAACTACACTATACTAAAATACATATCAGTGCCCGGAGAAGGATTTAACAGGCATCCACTAATTCTCGTTATGTGGATAATTGTTTGGCATGAGTTCATCGGTGACCTTGTATAAAAATAATGTGTAAAATGCATAGGAATAATTTTTTGCATCGGTCTTTCTTCCTACCGTCCAATCCGTTAAACAAAAATAAAAGGATACTTATAATATATTAACCGTGGGGTGTCGTTTAAAAAATCAATGAAACACGCTGGACTACTTAACGAAAGGTCGTGTGTTCGAATCTCTACTTCACCTTTCAATAGTTCAGGGACGCTTTTTTTAGTGTCCCCATCCAAACTACCGAGCCAAGTACTTTGTCTAGAAAAAATCGGACGAGGAGTGTATCGGTTCTTTATCCTTTCACTAACACTCTTTTATGATTTTTTCAACTTATATTGCGAGACATCATAGTGGCCAAAATATCAAACAACATTATTTTCTTTGCATAGTTATTTTTCTAGTTCATTGTTCATTTTTGAGGATCTTATGGAGGATTGATTGTTTAGTGTATTATCAAATAAGTTTCCTCGTAAAATAAAGTCTTTATTATTATTATCGGGTTCCCAAGGTTATACTAATATCGAGGTATTATTGTACATGTATAGATAATTATATTCCTGTGAGAAATTCTTATATAAATAGAATTATTCTAGCATGTCAATATAAATACTTTTATCAATATCATCAATGTTTAGAATACTCGTTTCGTAGATTAAACCCCGAAAAGAACCTTTTTTATAGAGTGACAATAAACGTATTGATTATTTTAAGCATACTTTATGCATGCATTGTTACTGTCTATGCACATGTTTGCATTGTTGAATTTTATTATTCTGTCGTAAACAGTATTGTTATAATGTTAATACAACTGCTATACACACTATTGTGATTTAAGGCCTTATGTCTACAATAATGTAATTTTATGTGTCTGTACAATGCTACTCATAAAATGTATTATAATAGAAAAAAACAAGACATAACTCAAAGTTGCAACGCGTTTCATAATTGTATTACAATGTACTTTGTATCAACGTTTAATGTCGCATTGACGCTAAATGTCGCATCTGTAACGCTAAATGTCGCAACAAATAGCACTGACGCTATATGTCGCAACATCAACGCTAAATGTCGCACACATTTATCAACCTCTATAATGCAGAGTTATCTTCCTGCTACACCCCCACACACTCGTATATGCTTAATAAATAAGTGTTCATCCGTTCATGATAATGTTTAGCGTCATGAGGTTTTGCGACATTTAGCGTTGGTTGCGACATTTAGCGTCAGCCTTGCGTCATATAACGTCAAATGTGACATTTAGCGTCGATGCGACATTAAATGTTGCTACATACTTCATCAGGCAATTTGTATACAACCCTTTTTTAAACTTAAAAACAGTATTTGCCAAAATGTTGACAATTATTTGATTTAGTATATATAGCAGTACAGTTTAATTCAAGAAAAAGGTAAATTTGCCTAACAACCTACATATTTACATTTATACTATACATTGTCAGTAGCATTATGGTATAAAATTGATAACACAATAGATTCTGCTGCAATGAGCATCATAATGATTGATACATATATAACAATTATCATACTTTGTATTGATTATATATACATGTACATGTACTCGTATATCGCACTAACATTGCAAGAAATTGGTCATGAAAAATGAACAAATGTATGTCTTAATTCATTATGCGCCACATTTAAAAAAGAAATAGAAGAAAAACAGCCCACATTGACACAAATAAATGTGCATATAATAAGATTTAAAAAAATACGTGAGAGTTATTGTCATTGTTTAATATTTTTCTTTACTAAATTAGACGGATGCTGTTTTTTTCATCGTTGAACGTGAGTATTTACTGAAAAGTATGTTCTTTGAACTAATTGGCACATCCCATAGACTATCATGCAAAAAATAACAATAACTGAAAGGAGTGTCATTGTTTTTTTTTAAAAAAAAAACGGTGATGTAATTTCTATAATTATAACGTGCAGTCAAATCCTTGTTAGAAGCCACCTCCGAATAAAGGCCACCCTGTGATTAAGCTCAATTTTTGTGATAAAGTCGCTGACTATTAATAACAAAATGATCTCCGTATAAATTTGTCTTTTCCAAGGATGGCTTTTGTTTACAGGCTTGACTGTATTAAACATTATAGAAGTTCCGTGTAAATACGAGTACCTGATTAAATATATGGGATATAATCGAAAAAATTCCCCATACTTTCCCGGGGCCATCGACCGAAAATCAAGGGAAGTTAAATTAAATTGGCCTTGAATGATGACAATCAAACAAACACATGAAAATAACGAGAATACAATGTCATGTATATTACTTCATATCTATCTAGCATTTGTATCCCTTCACTTTTCAAGTTCTGGTTCCTTATCGTGCCCGATGTAAACCACAATTATTTGTAAATAAATACGTAGTGTCTAAACTGGCCGTCTAAACAAGTGTACAATTGCCTTGATTTCCCCGAAAATCCCTGAACAGTCAACATTAACGTTTTTCAGAACTTATTTAGACTGTTTTTTAGCATTTTATTTTTTAGTCAATCAGGCCATGATTTGACTTTGACATTTTGGTCTCCATGATCGAGTGGTTAATTTTACTGAAAAGCAAATCACTGGTGACTCAGCATCAGACTTTGAAACCCACTCGAGACCAGACAAATTTCACATGGCGGGGGGGGGGACTGTCCAGCTAATAAACGAAAGGTTGGTGGTTCAACGTCTTAGGTCTTCCTCTACCATTTAAATTGGAAACGTCACCAAATGTCACGAACTGCGGATGCGACATCAAATGTCACAAACCGCGGGTGCGACATCAAATGTCACAAACCGTGGGTGCGACATCAAATGTCACAAATCGTGGGTGCGACATAAAAAATCCTCATCTCCCTTAAGATATTGAGATAAATCCAGACAGTCCATTTTGTTTAAAGCTTTATATTAACCATTTAACCTAGTCAATGTTTGTTTATCTCTTGATTTACAGTCTATTCGACAGCTCTGGTCATTTCAGAGCCGCCCAAGGGAGAAAGTTGAAAAGATACAGGAGGACCGAGTATTTCGATATCCCTACTCTTATTTCGAAGTTTTTCCTGACGGTACGGTATCGTGTAAAGCAACAATCCGTTTCCTGCAATTTCTAAATACAGGTCTGGGCAAGTTAGTAGTATGTATCGGGACATTGAAAAAGCGTCCCTGAAATATTGGAAGGCGGGACCGAGATTCGTTCCTTTCGATTAGTAGCCATGCGCTTTACCAGTTGTCAAACATGTACTTTTAGCAATAGACAAGTAATATACAGTGTCTATTTCTTATGCTGACTTAATTGATCTTCCTCATTACTGTATATCCGGAGGTTAAATCGAGAGTTTATAACTTAAAATTGTCTATATATTTCGTTAAGTGTTTCAAACACAATTGTGTATCACGTTAGATCAAGTGAGAGTCGCTTCCTGTTTGTAGCGCGCTAATGATTCGCGTTCTTAACACTATTATATATATAGACAACCCCGTGTTTAACGACCATCTGTGATTATATATTTTTTTTTGCTCACCATACGAAACTTGAATCTGCAAATACGACAGCTGAAAGTTTTCACGTGAAGGTTTACGACATCTGAAAGTTTGCGACATCTATTTCATAAACATTGATTTATTTGCATTGAGATTAAACATAGTCATGCGCAGTCGCTGATTAGCAAGAATTTAAAAAAAATCGGTAATCATCATAATTCGAGGAGGTAAAATTCCTACAGTTTCGCTTTTAAAATAAATTCAAGAAAATGATCTTCCTGTCAGCGTCTGATTTAGCAAGTTGTACTTTAATTATTTGACGTATAAACAATAGATAAAACGGATATGAATGTAAACATGTTGAAACAAATTCCATAAATATATGTGGCGATTTATCTCTGCGAAATAATTAGATAGGTTATATTATATAAATATCACATCCCACATAGGGTGATAGAACATAATGTTCACCCGAGACAAGTAATGTCGACCGAGGCGTTAGCCGAGGTTGACATTACTTTGTCAAGGGTGAACATTACGTTCTATCACCCTATGTGGGATGTGATATCTATTTTATTATACCGAACAAAAAAACAATTAAGAAAGACACTAAATTCAACAAACATGTTAACAAATATAACGAAACTATAATAGAAATTGAAACGAAGCTTCTTTCTGACACCATAGTTACTTTTGCTGTCAAAATGTCTACTGCAAAACCGGATGTCAAACTACATGTATATTCTACTAAAGTGCCTAAAGTGTCTAGACAAGGTTAGTATTCGATACGACAGAGATGGATTAAAATTCGACACCCGGTAAAATCGCGTGAGCGCGTGAGGGCAGTTTCGTTATGGCAAGCGGGCCGAAATGTAATGTCAGAGGGTAACATTACGGATTGTCACCCTCTGACGTCACATAAGACTATAGAGTAAATAAGTCACGTGAGGTATAATAATATAAAATACAGCGTTCAGATTAATTAATCTTAATTGAAAAGTGTAATTTCTTCAATTGATACAAGTGATTGTTTTAAAATGTTATTACTTGTAAAATATTCATGAACATGTTGTATGCCAAATGTTTTATACGTATTGACATCAATTATATCACATGTCATATACCCATGTTTCTCATTATAATTTTATCATTTATAACTTGTAAATATGTTATACTCTCCATAATGGAGGATTCAATAAAATATATGTGTATATATAAAGGGTACAAATATTGACATAATGATTCAGAAAAAGGGAATTTCTTTGAAAGATTTGAATAACTTACAAGTGATTTCAGGAAAAAAAGTCGGTATAAGATCTGGTTATATGGGTATTTAGCGAAATCACAGCAAGCACGGTATGTAGAACGACAATGGCGAAATTCAAACTATTGTGGTACGGAAATGATTCTACCAAGTGCGGACAAGAAACCGAAACGCTAATCATGAATTCGATTCAGTTGGTACAACGTCCACGTATCACGTGGTCAGCTCAATTTTCTTATAGTCGAGGTAGAATATTGGACGATATATTGTGAAGGTAATCATCGTAAATTGATTGCCAAAATCATTTCTAATCCATAGTAAAGTGTCATTTACGTGAACCTCGATCGTGGTGTATTCCATAAGGTGGCATGTACATGTATGTACAAAATGATGCAGATGTGAATGGTTCGAACTCAGTCAATGGCACTTTCTTTTTAAATTATTATATACACTTATCTTTTATAATTTTATTGAAATATGTTTATCCTTGATACATGTACACGTATACACGCTGAATAGTACCTTTTTGTTTTTTCAAAAGAGAAATAAAGGGAAGAAGAAATGCATTTGTTCTCTGATGTATTTCTCTTTTTTTTATATTTCTATTGTACATTTTATTGCACGAAATCGCGAATACAAAAGTAACTTCAAATACTATATACATGTATACTAAACCCCTAAACCGGTTTCTACTTACTATATTTCAATTTATAGGTCAGAGATGTAATTTGTATGCTAGGACAATGATGCTCATTGCAGCAGAATCTATTGTGTTATCATTTGCACATGTTTAGATAACACGAATACTATTGTAATTTGCTATAAAGCAATCCATGATTCTTCATAATCATCCTTGGTGGCGCAATTGGTAAAACATAAGGACTGTGTCTGATATTAGACATCATTTTTTACTTTTAACTTCCCCCTTTTTATAAAACAAATATACAAAATGTATTGAGAAAAAAATGTTTCAAAGAGTTTTTATGCAAATTGTCCCGTGAAAATCACATAAATGTAATTATCTCATATGGGTATTTACTATTTAGCATTTATATATTTTTTCAGTTCAATGTGGAGTAATAATATAATAGGTAGACACCGGTTTTTGAGTAAGGTATGTAATTATAGAATTTGTAATTTCATTTGTATTCGCTATTTCAGAGAACATTATTAATGCATTCCTTTTTTTCTCTTTTGAACTACCATAAAGTATTACTCAACGTGTATGCATACATTGTATGTCCGATGTTGGACATGATTTTTTAAATTTTTTGACTTTCTTTCATTTTTAATAAAAGTTAACTTTATATATATCGATAAGAAATAATGTTTAAATTTTTTTTTTTTTAAATTTCAACTGTTCCGCAAAATCAATAACAAAAATATAATAACCTCACATGGGTAATTAGAATTTATGTATCATATTGGTTGTGGAGTAATACTATAATAGGTAGAAACCGGTTTAGGTGTTAAGTTTACATAGTATTTGAAATTACTTTGTTTTCACAATTTCGTGCAATAATATATAATAGAAATACACAATGAGAAATACGACAGAGAATAATTGCATTATTATTTCCGTTTTCTCTTGAAAAAAAACAACAACAACAAAAAAAGGTACTATACGTAGTCAATGTGTATTAATATATGTTACAAGAACAAACATAATTGTTTCAATAAATAAATTATAAAAAATAAACGTATATAATAACTAAGAAAGAAAATGCTATTGAACGAGTTCGAAGCAATCACATCTGCTTCATTTTGTTAGAATGTCATGTATGTACATGCGACCTTATACCCAGTACCCCACCACTCAGGATATCTAAAAGCCCAAATACAAAACAACGAAATAATACAGAGTGGGCATTTCGCTAAATTCTGTCCACATCCAGTTTGATTTATTTTTTACCGTAGACTCTATTGAAATAAGCTCACTTAAAAAGTCAATTCTTTCAATTTGAAACGAGTGATTAGACGAGTGGTAGTCATGGTTACAAATACAAGTACATTAAGTATATTAATAAGTATTCATGTTCAAATGATATGCAGTAAAATCTTGATTTACACGGAGCAAAATTATCGATCGTAACAATGAAGTGGTTTTACCATCACGTTGAAATTCGGAGGAAACGTTGAAATTAATGGCCCGTCTTATTATAGAGATGGTATTTACGTGTAGTCGTCAAATTAATTCAGTTGCAAATACAATTCGATATTAAGTGGTTGTATTTATAAACGCAACTAGGATGTCGAGTAAGGCGAAGAACACACACGAAAAAATTAAATTGTAAACATTTAGTCTAACACCTTTGTTTTATCGAATACAGTAAAACCCCGATTATTAGACAATCGATTATCTGAATCCCGGTATCATCCAAATAATATCGAGTGTCCCGAGTTCGTCTCTCTCTATATAATATCAAGTACAGCTAGCCCCAGTTACACAGCATTGGATTTTACGAATACCTGGTGTTATCTTGAAACAATATTATATACCCTAGGAATCCGAATGATCGGGTTTTACTGTATAAAAATACAGTCATTACCAAAAGATATTGTGATTTATGTATAAGGTTAACAAAACGCAACATATGATAATTATATAGACATGTTCAATGGAAAAAAACGTTTTGACGCTTACTGTGTCCGGATGGCACAAATGCTCCCGAAGAGAGCTAATTCAAAAAGAGGCCATAACTGCTATGAACATGTTTGGATTTTAATGGAAATCGAACTTGGCCTGTATTTTATTACTATCATGAAATATTTCTTGAGTTATCGCTTGGAAACGAACGGACGGACGGACAGGGTATTTCGAATGGCGGGAGCATAATGCATATACATGTACTTTTTATGTTGTGTACAGATATATCAAACACATGCTATACGTACGTAAACAAAGAACTAATGTTGGTTTGAAATACATGCATATCGATGTATACATAGTATAATATGTTTTACTTTAACATTTTAAATAACCATGTTTTATTGATAGCCCAATGAGGATAAACGGGTAAAGGATGCTCGATCATTTATTCGATAAAACCGGCAACAATATAATAGTTTTGACCTTTGAACAACAAAATATTTCAGTTTTAGTTAAAACTTTATTAAAGAATACATTCTACAATAGATGAGGTAAATGTCGGACTGATTTACCATATAAAATATAAATATATTTTGTACATAAAAAGAAGACAGTATAATCTTACCCCAGATCGAGCCGGCCAAAAACACATTTAGTAAATATATCCACACACTTGTTTTCATTTTTTTCTCTCGTAGATTAAACTTAACACTGTTTACCTCACTACAACAGTACACAAAATAGTTCACAACTAACTTTATAACAATTAGAACGTACTCCTATCCGGCTTAATGTTCGAATAAAATTTGCGAAGACGGAAGTAAAGTATTGATGATTGGTCTTAGCTACTTTTATAAACTTAAACAGTTCGCTGTATAACACGTCCATATAGAGTGTCGAAAATTGGGTGTATAGCCGAAATTTACTTGATGATACTAATGATAATGCGAGATACAAGTTCCGTTATGTTTCACGGGCTTCCGGTTACATTCGTCAATTCATTAAGATGATTTAGAAACTATATATGTCTACATACAAAGATATAACTGGAAACATAGTGTCAGACAAACGGTAGTGAACTTTAAAAACAAATACACGAAACCTCGTCCCTATGACCACATTTTGACCCAAAAAAATCTGACTTAGTGTCGAGATGGTTAAATCATCGAGTTGAAAGTAGATGAAATATTGAAAACATGTCCGTAGCGAACTGGTGTGTATAACAAGTTAATGTCTATGTGGTTGCCCCATTTTTCAAGGATTAAAGAAAACACACATTTCAATGAAAACTCATGCTAAAAAGATATCCTTACACATTATCAATATAATTTGATAACGAAAAATATAGGTCACCATGTCATTATCTAAAGAAATTAATATTTAATATTTTTTCTGTGTTTTTTTTTCAACAAGGGAAACAACTCCTGAATTAATTTTAGGAATCTGAGGCAACTCTAAAAAAAAAACGTTGATACTGTTTTTGTAACATTGACGTTTGAGCATTAAGCTGAAACGTCAAAATGTACAGTATTATAAAAAGATCATTTTTTTTCAAGTTTTACTGTAATTTAGTAATTATTGGGGTGGGGTCTTTGCTGCTGAATGAGTAATCGAACCTGTATGTCAGCACCAACTTAGTCTGTTATTGTGTTCAAATCGATCGCTGAAGCCAGAAAAAATATCAAGTTCATGGTTACTCAAACCAAAATTATTCTAGGTAAGTTGCTATTTCACATTTTGCTAGTTTTTCCAAAACATATATTTCGTACTTTGAAGGTACTATATTTGTCGATAATGCTTTGGATTATAATGTTAGAGACTAATGTCGGCGCCAGAAAATAGGGTCGATCAAATTACCGTAAAATGATCTTTTTTATAAACTGGATGACTTGCTCGGCGAGCATGAATTTTAATGCGAACCAAACTGCTACGTTTTTCTACATCCGCCATGTATTTGTTATAAACTAGTTCCCGGTCCGTGTTGCAGTGCAAGTCTTTTATGTTCTGTTTACATGTGTACTTACTGTACTTTGATTTCTGGGACACGTTTTTGTTACTGTAGAACTGGGCAGCGGAATATGTTTTACTTGTTGGCTTGTCCGAAAGAAGCGTATACTGATTCTAGTCGTGTCCCTCTTGAATAATTTGTACTTCATCGCACCAATTTTCAGGATGTAAGTAATATTGAAATGTTGAAACAAAGTCATGCGCTGAATTTGATCATACTTATTAAGGAAGAGTTTCATTTATTATCATGTATAATCATTGTTCGTCTCTTTTGCTCTCTGTATAACTTTTAACCAACTACAGTGCAACCTTTCAAAAGCAATATCCTTTTCGGGTAGCAAAATTATGGTGTTGTTGAGAGGTTGTTGCTCTAAAGAGGTTAGAATTAATAGTTAAATCTGGCAGTGGAAAAATCATGCTGTTGTTGAAGGTGGGATGTAATGCTCATGAGATTTCCACTCTGGAGAGGTTGTACTGTACTTTATTAATCTCTTACCTTCAAATTCAAATCAAATTCAGGTTAGAATAGGCCTACTAGAAGTGTATACAGGCTAACATTCTTTTCATTTTTCGATTTACATGTTTCTACGTTGGACGCAGCAGGCGTTTCTTCACTCGATAGGTTAGGTGTCGCACATATGTCACACCCTCGCAGGTTGCTATACAAGGAGAATACACTACGTCAAACTTCATTCGGAAATCCCCAGTGAATACCGCGTTTGTCATGGTGTAAATATTCAATATTGTAAGAGATACGAAGTCCTGTAAATATGCTGTTTTACCACCCGTATAAAATGAGGTTTAACACCACAGATATCCGTGCGTAATAACGTGTAAATCAAGTGTCGTGATCTAAAGTACAGATTTATTTTAAAATACCAATCTACGTTCATTTCAACCACATTTATTACTCGGGTATTGGGGTAAAACATCAACATTTTCCTTTTTATTTACATCAATAAATTCTGAAAACTGCTCATTTACACTAGAGACTAAGGGATCAACCAGTAAGCTGAATTCTAAATCTACCTTAAACTTGAAATTACGATTCTCTTCTGTATGGGTGTTTGTTTAAGCATTGCGATTTTTACAAACATTTCTGACCCGTACATTTTTATGGAAACGATAATAATTAATACAAAACACTTGAGTCTCAAATTTTCATCTTAACTTTAAAATTGGAAATTGATTCTGACAGGGCTCTACGCTTGAACAAAACATAAATGGAGTTAATTCATCTGTTATTTAATGGCCCATTAGATAGCTATGGTCTGTTCAGAGCCGCACCAGTGAGAGGGGGAGAAGAAACACGAGAACCAGGCATTAAATACCTACACTTATTTCAAATAGTGTTTCCTGTTCTTTATCATGTTCAAACGTAAATCACCGATGCACACCTCACCCAGAACTTAACTTGGTAGTTGGACCGGGGGACACGGAATTAACGTTCTTGAAATATCGAAAAATGGAGCGGAGATTTGAACCCACGACCTTTCGTAGTAAAGTACGTTACCAGTCTACCACCAACCACCCACTGAAGTGAAGAGGTTACGAATGTTTGAATTTTAAGTCACCTAAAGTAGGATTGATATATTGATGAACAAACCAGGAAGTTCTCTCTCTGGGGTCAAACGTCGTACAATGAGCTAGGGGCATTTCATTACTTTTCCAACTGTACTGATTGATGAAAACCCCGGATGTAAACCTGGGTAGAACCAAAGACTCTCCGTATGTTGGTTGGACCGTTTCCTCCGAGTGGGGTTCAAACTCACAGCAGTAAGAAGGAAGTAAAATCGAGTCAGAAACCATGACGAATCTAAGACGGAGGCTAATTTGTTGATTTACACATGAATGTACTGATATATAAACCAGGAAGTGATCAGAGATCGTGATATAGATGGAGATCAGTTTGAAGAGCTTATTTCAAAATCAACTTTCTAGAATTTAAGCAAAGATAGTTTAAGATTACAGAGAAGGAAATTTTAGATAATAACATGCAGATACAGTGAGATTTATTTTGTTCTAAAGTTAGTAATAATGGTCCGTGTCCGAAGTTTACATTTTGTTATCATTTAACGCCGTTTTTCAATAATTTTTCTGTTATATACATGTATATACGGCGGTCGATTTTAACCAGTGCTGACTTACCCTTCCACAAGGAACCGACAACTTCTCCACATGTGGAGAAATGGCGAATATGATCTGTGAGAATTCCCATCCTTTTCGCTCTAATCATCTACCACGGTCGCGGCTTTATTGTTTAGTGGTTTAGTGGAATAAACTCTTAAGAAGCATTTCATTATGATAAATTGTAACATTCATGATTGTTAAATTACATAGACAGTTTTTGTTAAAGCTCTTTTGAGAAAAACACAGTAATGTTATAAAAACAATATGATTTTATCATTTGAAATTTAAATATTTAACATTTCTTGCCCTGTCTGTATTGCGCTTTTAGAGTAACTTCCATTTATGGTACATACGTACCAGGTTTCCGTCATGTAAAGCATTTTACATCTGCTGGACTTAAAGATTTAAAGCTTGAGCAATCAATTCAAGTGCCAGTATGCATCGCAGCCGAAATTAAGAGTCCGAACGCCTATGGCGGTTAGAATGTGTGCGAAGATAAAAGCTCGAAGATAAACATGTTGACTAGGCGAATGTTTGAGTCTTCAACCTATCTTCGTTCCCTCCTTTGTTCACATGTTAAATAGCTGAGTTACGGGACAGGATGTCCTTAATAAGGAGCAGAGTCTTACAAATCCTTGGTGTTAAGAAGTTTCATTGTATTTGTCAATTCCTGTTCTTGATAATATGAATCACATTCTTCTTCCTAAGTACTTTATTATTGTAAATAAGAGTGTTTATTAGAAAAAGTGGGCTTAACCGTTAATTGCTTAATAATTAGATACGATTAAGTTGAAAACAATGTTGGCGCTCCAGACATCTAACTTATCTTATTCATACTTTATTTGTGTCTAATTTGTACATACAATGACTTCTTTCTAAATAAATAATACATGTATACAACCATTCTATTTAAAAATTTCAAGAGACATAAATGATATATTATTAAAAAAATAAAAATCATGTTCGAAACTCTATTATCGAGATAGTCTCTACATAACGATATTACAAGAGGTTAGGCGACCATCTCTAATCCAACATAAAACAATGATAAAAAGGGGACCATGATTTCATTTCGTTGGTACAAAATGTATTATCAAACACATATAAAGACATCAGTACAGCTTATATGCGTCTTTTTATATTTCATCAATCTGACTTTATATAATTGATACATAAATCTAACAGTATAATCCACCTGACTCTGTGTTTAAACATTAATCAGCTCCTTCTTTTCAATCTTAATACTTCTAGAATGGAAATGAGATTTGAGCTCGAAGACTGTTTTCAAGCTTTATAACCTCAGAGTCTGATCAACCCGGAAACTCGATAAACCTTTATTTTACTATGACAAACATTTAATGAAATGAGTTTTCTGATGTTTATTTTAATTTTAATGACATGAATATGTAGTCTAGTCACTTGCCTAGCAAGATTAACTAGGGAGAGTGTTTAGACGAAAAAAGCGTATTAGTCAAGAAACATGTTTTGAAATACATAGTTTTATTTTAATTGCGCAGTTACTCGAATGCCGCATTTATCACATTGATCCACACTTGATTAATTTCCGGATGCACTTCACTTTAAACAAAGGAAGACAATTGAACATTATACTATACTCGCAGGAAAAGAAAGTGCGAACTGTTTTATACTTATTGCAGCAAAATATGGTATTAAAATGTGTATAAACGTATTAGAAGATGTTTTACTTTTAACTAAAATTTAATGATCACCAGAACAATGTGGATAACATATAAGGGTGAAAAAAGAAGTTTCAGATTTGAAATGTTTTCTAAATGTTTTTGCCCTCAAACAAAGTACACACTTTCTTTTTCGTGTGAGTATAGAAGTTTTTTTTTCTTCTGTCATTCCCAAATGTCGTGTGGACCTTTGTCTGTATAAGTGTCCCTATGAATTGCTCATCTAAAAGTTGCAAAATAGCGACTTGAAATAGTAGTACATCACAAAACCACAAAATCAGCCGGTCCAGATTGAGAAATTAAATTAAAGGGGAGTAACTCTTGTCGATAATCAATATAAACCATAGTCCCCGATCCATGTTGAAATGCACATGTGTACACTGAGAGTCAATGAGGACTAGTGAATTAAAAATACATTAATGGAAGCAACTGGTGGTATCACTCAATGCATGTAATTTGAAGATGATTCAAGAATCGATCCTGAGACTTTCTAGTGAATAAGGGCGGATATCAAAATTCGAAAGAGCGTGTTTACCTTCTATAACTCTATATACTTATTGGTAGGTAACCTAAATCCTTGATGCAGGAAAAAAGAATAAAAACACCGAGAAAATAACTTTACGAACAGGCACCCTTGTCATACTAGTATATAGAACAACAACTCGATAGTCAACCGCGAGAACAATGGATTACTCATGTCAGATATAATAAAATAAGATACTGGTAACATAATGGTACATGTAATTAAAAGTGTGTCATATGGATCATGCCCGTGCTTCAGTTCCTTATCAAACAGTTGACAGGCGTCATGTTAGACACGACCAATCCTATAATACCAAGCTTTTTTTCGATGCTGAGAAAAAAAGTTAAAGGAAAGGAACGAACGCCACTCAAATGATCTCATTTCATCGTTTTTTGTTTTGTTTTGTTTTTTTGCAAAGACGTTACTAGGGTAAAATCCTTGAAAACAGGACTCCCTGAAACTGGAAATCTCTGAAAATCAGACGATTTTCATGTCAAAAAGTTCTTTATTTATTAGCGACCTGATTTGAACAAAAAAAAATCTAAATGAAGATTAAAAAAAAATGGAAGTAATACATGCACATACATTATTATTATTCCCAATGTGAAAGGACGCGGACTGGCACATGGAAGGACGAACGGATAAAGACGATTACCATAAGTATAATTATAACGTACACAACTTGTTCCAATGTCAAACTTGTAGTAGTAATCTTTACTGTCGACAAGTTTTTTTAATTGTCTTGGCATTTCAATATTCTCAACAAAGTGCATGCAATAAGCGTTTCACTCGTTTCAGTGAAATGGTTGTCCCCGAGAAGATCACTTCCGCTTTTCAAATATATCGGCGTGATCAGTTTGAAGTGTGAAACTCAGAGTTAAAGTAATACTTATTTATTATCCTGGTGAAATATGAAATAATACACAACAATGAGATCAACTCAGTGGATTTGTTTGTTCTATTTTATTACTGCTGACTTGACGTTGGGTAAGAGTTATCGACTTTTCTATTACTATAATGCATGTAAGATGAAGAGGAAACCATATCATAACAGTTGCCCCTTTAACTACATTGTATTTTCATAAATGTGCCGGAGGTAACATTCATAAATGTGCCGGAGGTAACATTTATTGTCAACACTATTTGTTATACATGTACTTGTAACTGAACTTACCAATTTTATAATTTCGGTATCAGTACTATTCGAATTCTCCGCGAGAAACGAACTGAAGCTTCTCGGAACCGACAGCTTCTTCGTGTATACGATCAGCGGATGGTGACAAAGGACTTTCAACATAATCACCAGAGAACACATGCTACACCCAAAACTCACGACCATGAGTTCCGTAAACCATACATTCTGTTTACTGAGTTGAGCGAGCGGTACCATCACGTCAGACGATAAAATCCACTATAGTCAATTATTATCACCTGCGGCCTCATAATTATACCAGAGCTTTGTCACAGGAGTGACGCACACATACACCCTAGCACGCACGCATGCACGGACAAGGTGACTCCAGTACCCCCCTCCCTAAAGTACTATACAGGCAAACTAGCTCTCAAATTTTGGAATGTATGTATGAACATTTCACAAATAAATAAATGAATATATTGAAACATCCGTTGTGATATACATGTGAAAACAATATTCCTCTTCAAATTATGGCACTAGAAAATCTAGCAATGCTTCATCCTATGTACAAATATGCTATCATACATATATAAAAACATACGCATGTAGTATACTAACCTACACACGCATTAATTACCATTAATTACCAGTATTGGCCATGATACAATGTATCACTGACCATTTTATGATGTATCACTGGCCATTATACAGTGTATCACTGATCATTATATGATGTATCACTGGCCATTATACAGTGTATCACTGATCATTATATGATGTATCACTGACCATTATACAGTGTATCACTGATCATTATATGATGTATCACTGGCCATTATACAGTGTATCACTGATCATTATATGATGTATCACTGGCCATTATACAGTGTATCACTGATCATTATATGATGTATCACTGACCATTATACATGTATGATGTATCATTGACCAGTATACAATGTATCAATGCACTGACCAGTATATCATGTATCACTGACCGTTATATCATGTATCACTAACCATTATACAATGCATCACTGACCATTAAATGATGTATCACTGACCAGTATATCATGTATCACTGACCATTATGTGATGTATCACTGACCATTATATGATGTGTCACTGACCATTTGTAATGTATCACTGTCCATTATAATTATGATGTATCACTGGCCATTATACAGTGTATCACTGATCATTATATGATGTATCACTGACCATTATACATGTATGATGTATCATTGACCAGTATACAATGTATGCACTGACCAGTATATCATGTATCACTGACCGTTATATCATGTATCACTAACCATTATACAATGCATCACTGACCATTATCTTATGTATCCCTGGCCATTATACAATGTACCACTGACCATTATACTATGTATCACTGGTCATTATACAATGCATCACTGACCATTATACCATGTATCACTGACCGTTATATCATGTATCACTGATCATTATACAATGCATCACTGACCATTAAATGATGCATCACTGACCATTACATGTATATCATGTATCACTGATCATTATAAAATGCGTCACTGACCATTATACAATGCATCACTGACCATTACATGATGCATCAAGGACCGTTATATGATGCATCACTGACCATTATATCATGTATCACTAATCATTATATCATGTATCACTGACCATTATACAATGCATCACTGACCAGTATATCATGTATCACTGACCATTATATGGTGTATCATTGACCATTATACAATATATCACTGACCAGTATATCATGTATCAGTGACCATTATATGGTGTATCACTGACCATTATACAATATATCACTGATCATTATATGATGCATCACTGACCATTATATCATGTATCACTGTCCATTATATCATGTATCACTGTCCATTATACAATGTATCAGTGACCATTATATGGTGTATCACGGACCATTATAAAATGCATCACTGACCATTATAAAAAGTATCACTGACCATTATATGGTGTATTACGGACCATTATATCATGTATCACTGATCATTATACAATATAGCACTGATCATTATACCATGCATCACTGACCATTATACAATATATCACTGATCATTATACCATGAATCACTGACCATTATACAATGCATCACTGACCATTATACAATATATCACTGATCATTATACCATGTATCACTGACCATTATACAATGTATCACTGCCCATTATACAATATATCACTGACCATTATACAATATATCACTGACCAGTATACAATATATCACTGACCATTATACCATGCATCACTGACCATTATACAATATATCACTGACCATTATACAATGTATCACTGACCATTATACAATGTATCACTGACCATTATACAATATATCACTGACCATTATACAATATATCACTGATCATTATACAATGCATCACTGACCATTATACAATATATCACTGATCATTATACAATATATCACTGATCATTATACAATATATCACTGATCATTATACCATGCATCACTGACCATTATACAATTTATCACTGACCATTATACAATATATCACTGACCATTATACAATATATCACTGACCATTATACAATGTATCACGGATCATTGTACAATATATCACTGACCATTATACAATGTATCACTGGCCATTAAACAATGTATCACTGACCATTATACAATATATCACTGACCATTATACAATATATCACTGATCATTATACAATATAGCACTGATCATTATACCATGCATCACTGACCATTATACAATGCATCACTGACCATTATACAATATATCACTGACCATAATACAATATATATCACTGACCATTATACAATGCATCACTGACCATTATACAATATATCACTGACCATAATACAATATATATCATGTATCACTTACCATTATACAATGCATCGCTGACCATTATATTGTGAATCACTGACCATTATAAAAATGATAATGTTTCACTTACCATTATGATATTATGATGAATCACTGACCATTATACAATGCATCACTGACCATTATACAATGCATCACTGACCATTATACAATGCATCACTGATCATTATACAATGCATCACTGACCATAATACAATATATAACACTGACCATTATACAATATATCACTGACCATTATACAATATATCACTGACCATAATACAATATATATCACTGACCATTATACAATATATCACTGACCATTATACAATATATCACTGACCATAATACAATATATATCACTGATCATTATACAATGCATCACTGACCATTATACAATTTATCACTGACCATAATACAATATATATCACTGACCATTATACAATGCATCACTGACCATTATACAATATATCACTGACCATAATACAATATATATCACTGACCATTATACAATGCATCACTGACCATTATACAATATATCACTGACCATAATACAATATATATCATGTATCACTTACCATTATACAATGCATCGCTGACCATTATATTGTGAATCACTGACCATTATAAAAATGATAATGTTTCACTTACCATTATGATATTATGATGAATCACTGACCATTATACAATGCATCACTGACCATTATACAACGCATACAATGCATCGCTGACCATTAGACAACGCATACAATGCATCGCTGACCATTATATTGTGAATCATTGACCATTATAAAAATTATTATTATGATATGTGTCCTGCTCGCCGGAAATGATTATAATACATTATAATGTTTGTATAAAACATGTAATATCCCATTAGATACACGGAAATTAGAAACAGTTTGGATGAAGTGGGGCACTTTATGGATTAAAATCAGCTATAAATTTCCGCAAGTTTCGACAAGTTTAGTATTCAATAGAGATTTTATGTGTTCATACCGACTTGCAACCCATACTCATAAAAATACCCTGCTGATTTCGAATCGATTATCTTTGTTCCGTTTCAGCGGGTCAATCATCGTTTTCAACGGTATTTTAGTCAATCATGTATACGGTGGCCGGTTCTCTTAAGTAGATTCCCTGTACTGTATTTTTTAAATTTCAACAGTACTAAAGGAGCCGGCAATTTCTCTAAATATGGAGAAAATCGACCTTTTTTATTCAATTTCTATAGACGGGTATGACCAGTAAGAAATAGTAGAGCTATATGATATATGCCTACGTGAAGGTCATGTGACTTTTCACGCAAAATTGAACATAATGATGTCATACTTTGGCTTAATACAACGTGCAATAGCGATATTTATTGCTCTTATTTTCACCCGCCATCCTATAATTACACATGTAAACGGGAAGATTTATCATAATTGAAATAATGCTATGATAACAATTCTGGTACTTGGAAACTGAATAATTAGATAAATTTTGATTCAAAATTTGATTAGGGCAAATTTTGATTCGAAACTTGATAAGAACTTTTTATTCGAATCTAGATTCAAACACGAATATTAATGGACAAAACCAAAGAAAATACATTCACATGAATTGTTATCTGAACTATAGAGCTGATGTATGGTGCAAGACAACTGTACAAATCGTATGCATTAAAATTGTGTCAAATTTGTCAGTCTATAGATCAGTGAATAGCGCCTCGCCCTTACTAATTTCATATATTTTATTGTATACATTCTTTTAATGAAGATATTTATACGAACTTATAAGGTACGCCACTTTTGATCAAGACAGTGTTAATTTACAAAAATAATTCATATAGTTATCCTAATACCTGTTTTGGTTAATTATAATTACTCGCGTTTCTTGTGTGTTTTTTTTCTAAAGAAAATCTTACGCCACAATTAACAAACATGCACGTGAAACACGGTCATTTAAAATGTTCTATTTCAGCTTAGATAAAGCTATGACAGGTGCCATATAAAATAAAATGCCATACGTCATGCCCACAGGTACTTGACACGACATCAGATTTTGGCTGTATAGGCTGCTTTTGTCTAATATTAAGATAAGGTACCCAACAGGAATGGGAAACAATCTTGCTGAACTGCAATAAAAACGACAAAATGACTACATGTATTTTCTTCTTGTGGTTGACAACATGTAGATTTTATCTATGCGTAACTAGTTTTTATTTGATGAAAATCGACAAAACAAACGAAACACGTACGGTCCAGATATTCACCACATTAACACAAATTTCGACCCATGTACTTTTCGACGTCCCCTATAGGTGTACAGTACAAAACTGTATGTGGTCGACTTTTATATCAAAACTCCACATCTGAACGTAAAAAAGTGCTACTTCAATAAATAAACATGCTTTCTTGCTTTTCGACGAGTAGCTTTGTTGCACGTTGTTGCCCATTGATACAAGGTATGTCATAATAAAGATTCAATATCTCTAACTAGTATTCCTTTGTGGTCCCAGGGAGCATACATACTGGCATAGTGTGCTTCTTTGCAACATGTAGAGCATCATGTATAGTATTACAGTATCAATTATAACCTTCATAAACATCAGACATAAAAAAGAAGTACATGATTATAATACCATAAACATCAATGCATGTATTCTGAAAAAAAAAACAATACTACAGTACAACCTCTCCAAAGCAACACCCTGTGGGAGAAACAAAATTATGTTGCTGTTGTTGAAGGGAGGTTGTTGCTCAAGAGAGGGCCGCTTTGAAGAAGTTGTACTGTATACTTATTTAACAAGTAGTAGTTGATTTCCTATTACTTACAGTTAAACAAAATATCTAAATGATTTATATTCGATATTCGATATTTTAATCGTTTTAGCGATAGTTACTGACATACAAGTGCACAAGGATCCAGAAATTCTCTTAGAGGGTGGTAATATCACCATCACGTGTAACGGAACATGTTCCAATGGCCCGTGCGTACATGTGGATCCTGGCGAAGGGATTTTCACAAATGTACAAAGAGACGACAACAGAACATATACCTGTACAGTTATGGATGATGGAGATAGTACAACGACAAATAAAACAACAACATTTGATGTTCATTGTAAGTTATACATTTTCATACAGTTTATTCAAAGTCGGAATGATTTTTAGTTTACCGATTCTAGAAAATGACACATTTATACAATTAACCCCTCCCCCCTCTTTTACTTTTTTGTTTGTTTGACAAGTTTGTAGCCTTCTATCGTATTGGGACATATTCTTCATCGAGACATTGCTTTGATAGATTATGTGACAAGGGGGATAACTAACTACAACTCTTAGTAGAGACTGGCTATTGTAACACTTATGTGGCGCTTATATGGCATTTTATGTGGTTTATATATAGTGCAGTTTCATTTGACATTTAGTATGGTATGTTATAATCTTTGTAACGTTTTGTATGTTTTACAGATGGGCCCGACTCAGTGAATATCTATCATAAAAACACATCTACTGGCGATGAACTTAAAGTCATTGTCGGGGAATCGACAACTCTATATTCTATCTTATGTATGCGTGGTGATTGCAGTAGCTGTGAGCTCAGTTGGAAAGGGCCTGCTCGTGTACCTAGTAAGGTTACCGACTCGAGCCTTACATTGTTTGCCCAAGATACCATATTCAGCAAGAAAAATTCGGGAAAGTTTACATGTACAGGGAAGAATATTATAACTAATAATGAATTGACGGAGACCTTTCATTTGATAGTTCAATGTAAGTTCATAAAGTTAAATTTGATAGTGTAATTTATGTTATATGATTGCAATTGACTTGATTGTTACTAATTCATGTGTAGCATATATCTTAAAACACGTCGATGTCAGACACAATAATTAACAAGTTAATAGGAAATTATCACGTTCATGTCTTCTGTTAAATTGATGTTTTCAAAAGTTTATCCATTTTTTTACAACAAAGCAAAGCCGATCATCAATGATGTCACTACATGAAAATTGTTTGATTCGTTAATTTGAGAAAACAAACGTATGAACAATACATTATATTTCTCAGCGATAAAGGACCATTGATAATTTCTATTTCAATTTATTAAAATGATATCAATTAAGAAATCGTTGACAGTTGACCAAGCCATCGTCCAATGATACTATGCTATAAACAATGTACAGTTTCCAAACAAGAAGAAGGTACTAGTTACACTCTTAATGCCAAGGCAAATAGTGTCAATGTGCCTCAGTTTTGCGATGTCAAACATTTGAATTGCATATTCCTAGGCACATATCTACTGGCTATTCATAACCTAAAATAAGATTAACAAACATACATATAAGCGTTTATCATAGATTATAATTCTGAATTTTAAATGCAGATTCTCCGAAAGTGACACTGACTTGGAACGAAACGTCTAAAACATTGACGTGTATACCCATAGGCATACCAACTGAGTACAGATACTATATGGAACACTGGTTCGCTGACCAAATGATCCGAAATATCCCATTAGATATCTCAGACAGTGAGGGTACCTATACATTCAGTGACTTTACATATCAAGAGACGGGAACTTACCGATGTATCGTGAATAATGGAATAAAATCTGGTGGAATGCTAAACCGAACAGCAAGTCATGAGTTGTTTATCGAAGGTACTTTCTTCAACTTACAGATCTTCCCATTCTTTCTCATGATCATTTTAAGTATAAGTATCAATTTTAAAAATTCTTCAAAAACATGCATATAGACGAAGTATGTTTTTTTTTATTTTACTTATTTAGATATACAGTGCAACTTTTCTTAAGCAACACCCTTTCGAAGTAGCAAATTTTGTTGATTTTCTCGAGAGGTTAAATTAATAGTTATATCGTACAGTAGACAAAATCACACTGTTGTTGAATTATGATGTTGCTCAAGAGAGTACTGCTCTGGAGATGTGTACTTTATTAGTCAAAACATTGATTTTAGTCGAAAAATCTGCGTTAAATTATCTAACTACTAATGGCCATGCCACTTTCAGTTTGAAAGCAGCTAAAACGAGGATGCTGTTATTCATTATTCATAGAATGAAATTCATTTTGATCGAGTGGGTGTCATAATATAGGAATATACGCTAAGTGAATTCATGTTCCGCGATAACCATGGAACTCAATGACTCGAACTTTGACCAATATTTGCAGTAAAGTACAGCTTTCGTTAAGATTGTCGAAACAAGCACTTCCAACATTGTCATCAATGTGAACATTATCTAATGTTAAAACACGCACACGCACACACACTATTGTGTTCATGTTGATAGAACAATTTAAAAAAAAAAATAGCTTTAAGATATAAGTTATGCATAGCCTGTATTATTAAACATTTAACAAACGGTTTCTCACATTGATATGCACAATATTTGTCTTTCTTAATTTAGATAAACCTGTGATTGCAGACCGAAAATCTAGTTACAATGTTTCAAAAGGAGATCCGTTGGAAATTAGGGTAGATGTATATGCAAGACCAAACGACGTAACTGTCGAATTATTAGATTCTAAAGACCAAGCCATTATAATTGATTCTTCCAAGGCATCAAGAATGATCCAAATGATGACTCACTCCACAACTGTTGAAGTAAATGGAACAAGATTCGTTTTAAAGCTTACTGGTGTTCTTGAAGAATATTTCGATAAACCACTGAAAGTCAGATTTGAAAATTCGATGGGAATTGTGTACACCAATGTGACTCTCTATCCGGAAGGTAATTTTGTAGACGAATTATACTTATGAGTATTAGTTTATTATAGCTACATGTTTGCGAGTATATAGTGTAGTGTCTATTACTAGTTTGGCTAATCCTGGCCATTTGATTGGCTAATGGTGATGGCTGAATCTATTAATAGTTGACAGGTAAGTAAATCATGAAGGCATTGCCTAGATAAGTTGTTGTGTGGCTATTTGAAGTTCAATGATGTTGTATGATAGTGCTCAGATTTATGGTGAATTCGTTAACATTTAGGGTTGATTCTATTTGATTGATGTCGGGTATGTTATTACCATGTGCTTGTGCACTATATACATGAATTTATTCATTTGTCAAATACTCATTATTGTCATTATAATGTGTATTACTAATATCAAATAGATATTTTATACTCTCCTTAATGGAGGATTGAATAAAATATACAGTCATTATCCTTTAAGAAAAAAGCAACTTCATACAAAAAAACATAAACCAATATGTTTCTGGTAATTCGTCTACCTATAACGTTTTGTTATAGTTGTTCTTGTTAACGATACAGTGACTCTCCTCTCGGAAGGTAAGTTTATTACTGGAGTGACTCTCTTTACGGAAGATAAATTTAAAACTAGTGTGACTCTTTCCCGCGAAAGGTTTGCTTGTAACACTAGTGTGACTCTCTTCACGGACGGTAAGTTTGTCATTAGTGTGACTCTTTTTCAAGAATGTCAGATTAACGCTATAGAATATCTCTCCAAGGAAAAATTACCCTCTCTCCAAGGAGGTAAGTTTAACAGTCAGAGAAGAAACAATTAACGCCAACATGTGCGGGATGACTCTTTATACAGGAAATTTTCTCATTTTTTTGCTTCCAGTGACATGTATGAATTAGTCATATTTCATTGTGCATGTGTATTATTTATGCACGTTCTATCATTAAGCCAGGAAATAAGATAATAGCTATCATCAAACCAAAATTTTCATTTTATGTCATTTTACAGCCAGGTCTGCAATATAAGACATTTGAAAATTTAATCTCTTGTCATTTAGTTTAGGAGACACTATGTGTAATTACTTGACATCATGAAAGGGAAGATTATGGAACGCCATAGCTGTCTTTTGTTAACGCGTGCCATGTTGACTTGTCAATGGAACATGCCAACTTCTCTAGACATCATGTTATATTGTTAAACCGAAATAGACATATTCAAATGGTATATTGACAATTTAACATTACATGCAGACATATTCAAACGGTACATGTATATTATGTTTTGTAAACATATTATGGAGTTGTGCTAATTGGTGTGCCTAAAACACATCAAACAAACAGCCATTGTGTGTGTTGCCTGAGGGACAATGTTAGGTATAATGATCCATTTAAACACATTTCTTAAGATAACAATAGGGATTAACAGTTCGTCACTTTTCTATATTCAATACTGTATTGATTGTAACAGGTTTTGGTGATTTAATTTTTTCAGGTAATGCATGTTATAAGTTTCACCCGTTTTATTTATTTATTTTATAATTCAAAGCCTTCGCGAAATTTAAGAGCGTTCAGACGCGAATTCATAAATACGCGAATATATTCAGAGTAGGCAAAAACGCGAAATAAAGATCACGCGAATATAAAGTGATTTACAGTATTTAGACAATTTAACTTTACATATAGACATATTCAAATAGTATTTAGACAATTTAACACTTCGGTTTAACATTATAACATGATGTCTAGAGAAGTTGGTATGTTCCATTGACAAGTCAACATGGCATGCATTAACAAAAGACAGCTATGGCGTTCCATAGAAGATACTGGGACGCCAATATGCTTTGTTCATAGGTGCACCGGACAAGCCAGATTTTTTCCTAACTACTGAAACAACTCATGATTCGGTGAAGTTCAAGCTGGTTACCGGTTTCTTTAATGGTTCCCCGCAGACATTAGTCATCGAGTATAAAAAGAAAGGAATTACTTCTGAATGGTCGACCTTATTTTCTAAGGAGACTGGGACGATGAAAAACGATCTCTTTGAATTAAGCATCAATGGGTTGGAAGCGGAAGCAACTTATGAATTCAAGGCGTACGCTCATAATGAGTTTGGTAGAAGTATCTATACTGACGTCATAGAGGAGACTTTGAAAGCAAGTAAGGACGTCTCTACAAATACAAAATAATAGATCGTTTACAGATGTTTGTATATTTTTGTGACTCGGCATATCTTTTGGTCACTAACTGTCGCCTGTGTACAGTTTGCTTGTTTATGAATATTCATCGTCTGGATAAATACTTCTAAAAAAATGATACGGATATCACTTATGTGGCTTGTAGTTACTGCTATATTATTGTAATGATTTGATCATTCAAGCATCATATGCCATTGAAAAATGCTCAAAGCGACCATGCAGCCGATGTCAATTTAGTCAAATCTGTGAATTACATGTATAGTTTTGTATACGGACAATTAAAACATAGAGTCAGTGATCATTATAAGATTTTGAGTAGTGTATTATGAACAGACATGATATGAACAGTAAAATTTCATTTCAGGACCAGTTTCAAGTTCGACATTAAGCAATGATTTCTACATTGCTATTATTGTTATGTCGCTCATTATTGGTATCATTGTCATCGTCTTGGTTATTCTTTTGATTGTCAGAAAGCGCACAAGAGGTATCTAATTCTTTAATATGATTCCTGAATGTCTAATTTGTTGTCATTTTATGACCACGAAAGTTCTGCATTGAGTTAACTGTAGATTCTGTCCCTCTTACCATTGTTTGAAGTTTAACGCCCTTCCAACAGCCCGGGTTAGTTGGTTACTTTTCCAGCTTTACCTTTGGTGGATCCATCTACTTTCCTTATGTTGAATGGACAGTTTCCTCACGTGTCACATTTGTCCGTCACAGGCTAGTGATCATTGGTAAGGTACTAAGATACCATTACCATTAGACAAAGGAGGTATTTATAGCATTATTATACAGCGTGGCTATGGCAATACATATATATATAGTTTTATTTCTTATTCATTAGGCACTAAGGCCCATGTGAACAACATATTTACAAATATGATATAAATACATACAATGTTACATGCAAAATATGATGATGTTACCTTAGTCTTAGATATGAACAATAGTTTAACTACAATAAAAAAAAGAAGAATTCTAACAACGTTACGGTAAAGAAAGATCATATATATAGTGTGGAGAAAGTAGTTTAGTTATAGTTAACATAATAGTTAGTTTGGTTAAGTGGGGGATCAAACATTCGCTAGGTATTGCTCTCTTAATTTAAAGCTTTTAAATACATAAACTGACAATTTTTTAAAGTTATTTTCATTTTCCGATTGTAATAAACTCTTTAGTTTCAATATATTAGCATTGTTCTTATAATAGGGCGGTAAATATTTATTTCTAAGACTATCGTATAATTTACATTCAAACAAAAAATGAAATTCATCTTCTAATTGCTTACAGTAATAGCATTTTCTATTAACCACAGGAGTTGGGTTGGGTTAAGCCCATCGACCAACTTCTATTTCTAAACGGTGAGATGATACTCTTAATTGTGTTAATACCTTTCTGTATTTTTCAATTGTAATAATGTCTAAATATGGTTGAAGTCTAAATTCATTGATGAGTTTATATGTATTAGATCTACTTGATTCATTTATATCACTATTCCAGTCTTGTATATATTGATCTTTGATTCTTTGTTTTAATATGTTTAAGAAAAGTTTATCATTTCCTACAGATTGTGCCAGCCATACATCACTAAATCCAAGTAAATCAAGTGTACATTTAACATTTCTTGCCCATGATTTTTTGTTTGGATAAATTTCCATATCATTCAACATCATTATATAAACAAGTTTAATAAATTTTGTATCAGTTGTAGATAAAACTTTAAGCCAATATTTAATTGTTCTGTACACTATATTATTCTTTAAGGGCATTTTCCCTAGTTCACCGTAGATAAAAGTATTCTGTGTTTGGCGTTTTACACCTAATAATTGTTTAAAAAATTTTAAGGGCACCTTCTCAATAATATTTGTACAATAAGTTCCCCATACCTCACTACCATAACATAAGATGGGCTCAATCAATTTTTCATACAATTCCAATTTATGACTGACAGTAAGGTTAATAAATTTATTTATGTAAGACTTCATTTTAAAAACAGCTTTCATAGCTTGACCACTTAAAGCTTCAAAAGCATGTTTAAAAGAACCACCGGTTGAGAATACAATTCCTAAATAGGTAAACTTGTTGACAATTTCTATGTTTTCATCTTTATAAGTAAACTGAGTATTTTTATTTAAAACACCTCCTTTTCTAAAAATCATTATTTTAGTTTTGGTAGTATTTACAGTTAGTTTCCATCTGTCACAGTATTCCTCTAATATATTCAAACCATTTTGTAATCCACCCTGTGTTTCTGAAAAAATAACAATATCATCTGCGTACAATATCAAATATAATTTTAGCATCCCGATATCAATACCATCATGTCCCTTAATAATAAAAGTCTCCTCTATATCATTTAGATAAAGTGCAAACAACAGTGGTGATAAACTTTCCCCCTGACGTACCCCAATACTGCAAATAAAATCCTCACTTAACATGTTTTCTCTTTTGACCCTTGATTTTACATTTTTATACATTGATTTTACTATATTAAGTATTTTACCACGTATTCCAGTTTTTAACAGTTTATACCAAAGGATGTCTCTAGCAACAAAATCAAATGCTTTGGAAAAATCAACAAATGCTACAAATAACTTTCTATTTCTCATCAACATGTGGTTCATCACATTATATAAAACAAATATATTGTCAACAGTTGACATATTTTTTCTATAAACCCACTCTGGGCCTCTATATAAACGTGGTACAATTCCATCCATGAATTAATTCTATTATTCAATATTTTCGTAAACAATTTATCCACTGTACTTAACATAGTTAATCCTCTATAATTACCTGGATCTGATGAGGATCCCTTTTTATGAATAGGTATTATATGTCCTTCAGACCACTGTTCAGGAAAGTAACCTATATCAAATAATTTATTAAATAAAGAGTGAAGATAATTATGCAACTGATCAGATCCATACTTAAAACATTCATTAAGGACCAGATCAGGCCCAGCAGATTTGCCATTATTTAGTTCTTTGCATGTCTTCTTAATTTCATTTAAATTAATTTCTTGGTTTAACTCTTCAAACATAATATTTAATTCCCCATCTAAATACCTCTGATTAAAATGAATTATATCTTCATCGGGTTGGAAGAATACTGATTCTGGGTCATTAATTGCTCTAAAATATTCCTCAAATTGATATATTGAGGGGCTATTATTACGTTTATTATTGTTGTCATTCATTTTTTTAAACAGCTTCCAATACTCTTTAGCATTTCTGTATCTCAATTTTTCTAATTTCTTAGTTTGTAGTATATCATATTCTCTTTTTTTACTTGAAAGGACAATGCAATGTATACGTTTTCGACATGCATGCATTTGAAGACTTTAGCACGTGATATAGTACATGTAAATAAACATAACATTTAAATTTTAGATACACGTGTACATGTATTTTGCTATTGTTTGTATTCTTGTTTAAAATGTATCTACATGTACATTCATAATATATATATACAAGCTGGCCGACTAAGTCATTGATTTCTATCTCGCTACGTTGTGATTCAATGAACCTGACTTTGGGTTTCAAACAAATACAGGGCGAATTTCATAGAATAATTAATATTTTAACGTTTAAGGTCAATGCGACAAATTGTATTAATTGCCAAGAAAAAACCTCAAATTGCTTCCTAAGGGTCTGGGATCAGTGCATTTTATTGCTATTTATGGACAATATGTGTTGTTATTCCAGTCCCTCGTGCCTAAAAATAAGTTTAGTAACTTATGCTGTTGTTTTTGGTTTTAAGGAGGCGCGTTCGACTAAGCAAAGTTGACGATTCTTTGGTAGCTAAAGTTGAAATTTCTGCTTCGTAGTTCTAATATAACAAAGATCTTAATATAACAAAGATCTTAATGCTTAAATACGTAGCACAGTGCATTAGCTGTCCAGCTGTAGACACCAGAAATTAGAGTGATTTTAAAGTACATACATGTAATTTTAAAACAAACTTGGCGCCGAAACTGTCATTTCAGATAATCCCATCCTTGCATCTTTGCGTATTATGTATGATTAATATATTTGTGGTCTGCATGGTCATTTCAGACATTGATACACTATTATAAATGTACAACACCCCTTTAACGTGCAATAGCAAACTTCTTTTTCAGAATCACCTGAAGCTCCTGCAGGTGGGAACAAAACGTAAGTCTTTGCACAAATGTTGAATATTATTCGGTTATCAATTAATTCATTTGTGTCCATTGGTAAATATTTCTTAGCTAATCTGTGAGTATTGATAAAGAACGCTTAGTGTTTATTAATGTCTGTTTTATCTGATAAGTTGTCAGTTATTGTACAGGCAAATACTGTGTAATTCATAAAGCAATTAAAAATGTCTATCATACTTTGAATTGAAAAAAGTATATTCTGGATCAGGCCTGTTTTGTTTCTGGTACGTGCTCATTAAAATAGGGTAGGTATGTCAGGGGCTACTCTTGAAAGTGTCTAAAAGGTGTGAGAAATTGGATGTATCGTTCCTCGAGCCTAATAAAGACTAGGGTCGAGGGGGAAACTATAGTGGAGGCCAGGATACTAGAAAGAAATATTTTACGCCTCATTTGCACTTAACCTTCGTAATAGATCAAATATGTTTATATTCAACATGCATGGTCTCATTCGCTAGAGTAACGTTAGAACTACGCAGTAATTATATATAATTGGTCTATGAACTACATGGCCTTATAGTTTTCACTATTTGTCGCAGTACCTATAAGCCATCAGACATTGTTGTAACGGACTTATCGGCCTCAAACACAGTCAGAGCTACAGTTATCAGAAAGGCTACAGATATCATTACAGACTCAAATCATCAAAAACCTGGTAAGTATAGAAATACAATCCCTGGAGCAAAGACTATCAAAAAAGAGAAAATATTTTTTGCACAAAGCTGGGATTTGATTCGCATGTTGATGTGTTTTTTTTTGTGGTAAGAAAAATAGTTTCCGGTACTTGACTAAAAGAAATAGGGATAGTAGGATTCATTTATGAGTCAAATCAGTGGGGTACCAACCTCATTTCGTCCGTCCTTCAAAATTTCAGTACATTATAAAATGCTTTGCACATTGTTCATACCAAGTCGATTTCTAAACCTCATAACACTATGAGCAAAACATTGAGCACGCTTGTTTGATTACTAGTAGGTGGACTTTAAATATCTACTCTCCATTAAAAGATGTCATATAATATTTTACAGAGAGCGGTGTAAATGATCCATCTAGTCTGTAAGTATACTTTGATATTTTTTACTCATATCTGCATAGGGTAAGCATCATGAAATATCTGCAGTGTGTCTGTATCAGTGACACAAACTCACTTGTCATGATCATTTCCGCATATAAATAACTGTTTATATACTAGTAATATCATGTCTTTGCTTTCGTATCTTAAAATAAATGTTTTGGCATACATAAAATAAATACAACCATGCGTTTATTCCTCAAAAAAACTATCCCGGTTGTCAATTGTTTAGGGGACAGAGTAAATACTAAGATACGTCATTGTATATGTTCTACCTGTATTGTCGGGTACTTCTGCTCTACTCCTTGTGGTAAAAAAGCTAATGGTTGGAAACTAGGGTGTGACACGGGTTTGTCCATGACAACCTCCCAATTTTAATTGCTATCGCTTAAACCCAACCAATCGACATACCAAACTTTACTTTTAAAGGTGAAGTCAGAAAAATATCGCCACTATAAGATTGTTTTGTTATATATCTTTACATAGGTTTATAACCTCAGACATTGACCTTACACTCTGTTATTTACTTGATTCCAAAGTTACACAGAATGCTTCATATACAAGATCCTCCAGACTATTAATCTCAAGTTCATTTAACATTACAATGTCAAGAACACGTAATTTCTTGTGTTTCATTTCTTGGTTTTCCGAACTAATAAACATATTTACTAAATTCGTAAAATAATCAGAAAATTTACTTTCAGCAATACAGATGCTGATGAAGCTGGGAAAATAACGACGTCAGAACTAGAGCTTACAGGTGACAATATAGAAACAGCGACACCAGGACAAGAGCTTACGGATGTCAATGTAGAAACAGCGACACCAGGACAGGACCTTACAGAAGTCAATGTAGAAACAGCGACACCAGGACAGGATCTTACAGAAGTCAATGTAGAAACAGCAACACTAAAACCAGAGCTTAAAGAAGTCAATGTAGAAGCAGAGACACCTGGGCAAGAGCTTAAAGAAGCCAACATAGAAGCAGCCGCAAAAGGGTCAGAGCATACAGAAGCCAAAATAGAAACAGCGACATTAGGACCAGAGATTATAGAAGTCAATAAAGTAACAGCGTCCTCTGGACCAGAACTTACAGAAGTCAGTATAGAAACAGCGATACCTGGTTCAGAGCAAACACGAGAAAATATTACAAGTACACTGTAAAGACATAATTTGGGTAATTACATCATATCCCAGTCTAATCAACCTAGATTATATCAACATGCATATACGATTCACCCCCCCCCCCCCCATTAGAAATGTGAAAAACAGTCACGTTAATTTCTCGATTTTGTTAGACTTATGACTTTCTTTCTTGCTGGCCAGTAAGTTTCCACCACGGTTCTATCTTGGTATGTCTACCTTTGACTTGTTTAATATATGCTAACTACAATTTTTTTTTATAGCACACATTGTTTACATTGTTATGACGTATTCGTAAGTTTTCAGTTAAACGCAAGTCTAAGGTCCGTTCATAACATGTTTCAATACATTTTTTTCGTGACTAACGTTTCACACTACATAAGTTCACGATTTGTGTCTATTTTAAAACGTGAAGTCAGACATAATTTGATTGCTCAAGCGTAGATAGAGACCTGTCACCAAGTATAGTCTCAAGGCTAATCTGTCATTATCTTCCTCGTGGTTAATTGCATTTTCTAAAAAATATGAAGCTGTCAAGTATCAAGGACTTTGACTTAACAACCATTCGAGTGATTTAACATAATTATAGTGGTAACATAAATAGTACAGTAGTTGTATCAATGTTCTATTTTTCTGCAATATTCCTGGACAATGTAAATATTTTTCCTTTCTTTTGGATGAATGTGCTAATGAACTTTCATAAACATTGGGATTTCTTTCTAGGTCCATTCAAACATTTTAATTGAATGGAGAATGTAATTCCTCTTTTTTAAGCAGATAATGTCACTCTTATACATGTACTTTTGTTTATTAAAAAAAATTCAAATGTAATTTATTTTTTCAGACCTGAACTTTTCTGTTAATCTTTTCACAAATAGACAAGCAGTCAATGTTTTTCCCAATCTCCATCCATTCAAAATATCATGAGTACTATTGGTAAGTTGAGTATTATGTTCTGAGTGGCTGCTATTTAATATTTTTTCTGTCAAGTATGTCTATTTTCAATTTACTTCCATGTATCTTTTACTTATCTGTAAATCTATCATTTTTGTCTTCAATGTATTTGTTACTTTTGATAATCTCATGTTTAGTAATAGATTTCTTCAATTCTGATTTCTATGTTCATCATTTCATCCCCAAAATGATGGTTCCATCCAATATTTAGCAAGTCTATGAGGCCAGTATACATCACTTGTCTCACCTGCTGAATAATATAAACTGTAGCAAGTGTTATTTACATGCTGTCTGTAAGTGAAAATTCAGAATATTTTTTGTTCATTTGTTGTACATGTACTTTTAAGATCACTGCTGACTCTTTAAGTACATTTCTGGACACTTATAAGTACAGAATGAGCAAGATAAAGATGACTCAATGGTTATCAAAAAGCACATAAAACAAACAAATAAAACTGTAGCTAGATACTGTTTATCATGTAGCTAAGCTTCTAATGAGTTAGAACTTAGATACCATAATGTTCTCATTTGACTTTGCTCTTCCAGATACATTTACTAATTATTGTATCTCATAATCTGTACTACTATTTGAACATCTTTGATCCTGTTTATTCTTAAGGTAGTATGCGACCTTTCCTTGACGTAATGGGTCAAAAATCGAATTTTCTCCGATTTGTTCTTTTTGCACAATGGTAGTATAGCATGTTCTTCGATTTTTTTTCGTTTTATTTTTGTCTGCTTTCCGACCTGTTTCCTAGCACGACATGTGTAATGTCTGAGGTGTAAAATCGACGTTTTACACGCAAAATTGGTTCAAACATGCCGCTATTGTAATTTTAGATACACCATCTTCAAGCTCTCTATCTGCGGAATAAGCTCATATAATTTTTAATGGGGGTTATTCGTCATTATTACAAAATTACGTCCGCTTTTTCACCCGTAATTTTGACCCCCAACTATAGTTGAGTGTACTTTTGGTAAACGGAAGTAGATTCAATCAACTAATGAATCCCATGTTGATATTGCTGAGATGTTAACAAGCAATTATAAAACGCAAAAATAATATGTCATCGCACATTATATTTCACAAAATTGCAATATAGTAAAGTTCAGACATCATGAATAATTTTGTTGAAATTGTTATGCCACACTAATATTCAACTTATTTGTAATAACGCCAGGCTACAATTAGCGTGACGTAAAAAGTCGATTTTACACCTCTGACATTACATGTGGCATTGCTAGGAAACAGATCAGAAAGCAGAAAAAATAAAACGAACAAAAATCGAAGAACATGCTAAACTACCGTTGCGCAAAATTTCAGAACAATCGGAGAAAATTCGATTTTTGACCCATGACGTCAAGGAAAGGTCGCATACTGCCTTAAGACATAGTATAAGAAGCAACCCAATTGCTTTTTTGAAAACATACAAGGTATACACAACATAAAATTGGTTATAACATATGACAATGAAGTTTTATTTCAATGAAATATTCATGTATTGGTTTAATGGATGAGAAATGTAAAATATTTACATGATGGCTGCCAGGTGTTTTGTTCAACAAAAAATACAGAGATTCAAAAGATGATGCCACACAGTAATGAACCTATACATGCCAGGATGATTGAATTCAAAACAATGACAAATGAGGGATGTTAAGAAAAGATGTATTAACTGAAAAAAAAACAACGTAAGTACAAAGTGAGAACTTGATCTGTTTTCTTGTACATCAGGGGTGTGATTTGTTGCCAAACATAGGCTTTTTTATTTGGTCAAAGCAGGGAATACAATCAGAAATTGGTCCAATCAGAAATTGGCCTAAAAGTAAAATGGACAGAACTGAGATTTAGCAATTTTACTAGCAAGTGCATTGCAATTGAATATGTTAGGAAAATGGACATACCCATCTGTAAATTCCTCAAAGTTTTAAACAGATTAACATGTTTCATAAAAACGAACCACCTCAGATAATTCAACATGCTGAAATCTATAGATCTTCTGAAAAAATCGCACTCCTGTTACACATTTTCGGTTTTGTAAAATATCAAGAAAATACTGGAACAAATCAAAATGTACATTTCAAATTCTACACTTGACACAAATTAAATGAATGAGAACTGTAATAACAATTTACTTATGAATTATAAAAAAAAACATCATTAAAATCAGGTATTGAAACATCAAATAAGGTTTTATGATATAATACTTAGGTTACAATTGCTGATCAAGACTCAAAACTTCTGTTGCTTATAAAATCATACAAAATGAAACAATTTGTTTCCACAGAAATTCACTGGAAAATCTGCATGGTCAAGCCAATTCCATTTCACTGAACAATATAGTAAGTTGATATATGACACATTCTATAAGTTGATTCAACTTGATTTAAAAGAATAACTTAGTGTTCTCAAAATGTCAGATTCACAAGAACATTAGCGAAACTGTCTGAAAGTTTTAAAGCAGTTTCTCGTACAAGATTTTCAAATAAAATTTAGGCAACATTGATAATTATAATTCTACGACAAAACTTCTTTTTATGCAAATTATAATCTAAAACGCCATGGAAACTGTGATATTAAACTTATGAATGATAAAACAAAATTTAACAAATAATGAATTTAAAAATGCTGATTAAATGTCAACACAAATACAGTCAATAACACATACAGATTAAGATGAAAAAGAAAAATGAATAAAAACAATTCAGTTTTCTTCCTTGAACTCTTCTTTGATTGGAGTCTTTGATCTGGATTTTGACCTTGACCTGGATCTAGACTTAGAGCGAGATGGTGACCTTGATCTCTTCTCGGACCTGGATCTGGACCGACTATGACTCCTACTGCGGCTTCCAGACCTGCTCCTGCTACGGCTTCTACTACGGCTGCGAGATCGACTCCTGCTTCGGGATCTAGAACGAGACCTGCTTCGACTGGAAAATATAGGAATAATGAAATAACTTAATCATTGAGAACTATTTTAAAGAAATTTCATAATCAAAAATTCCAACAGAACATTATGACCAATCAGTAAAACTCACTACAATCAGCTCAGGGTCGAATTCCTACAACCATGATCATTAACTTTAATAAAGTAAACAAATACCTTCTCCGCCTCCTACTTGGTCTGTCTGCTACCATACGTATCTTGCGTCCATTAATTTCGGTACCGTCTAATTTTTCCATGGCTCTTTTCATTTCAGCCTTAGTTGCAAAGTCAACAATACTACAACATAAACACCATAATTTTAAGCTTAGCTTATGAATACGATCCTTGCTACTTAATTATTAACTGTAACTTAACAAAGTCCTTCTCTGTCACCAACAGCCAGGGTCAATTCATGACTTTTCAGCTAAAAGGAGGGAGAATTCAGGCAAACACCTGGACAGAATCACTACACATCTGTACCTTGATTCATGTGAAATGTGTTAATCTGGTTGGGATTTGAACAAGAGATAACTTTTCAAAGACCATAACTACTTGACCATGGCAGCTGCCCCTGGTAGAAATAAAGACTTAAAGACACAAATTTACAAGAGTCGTAAATACTGTCTATGTTTTAGTTCACCATCATGAATCTTCATGCAGACAAATCATGTCATCATAATTCAAACCTTAATACAAAATGTTGAGCTACAAGACACCTGGTACCAGCCCCTTTTTATTGTTTTGGGGAACAGGTATCAGGTCCATTTTATAGGGGAACTTTGTGTCATGAAACATCAAATTGGGAATTTTTAAAGATTAACTATCAGTGGGGAAATATATATACTTTTGAACTAAGGGAACGGGGCCAGTGACTGTCACGAAAATGGCATAAAAAGGCCTAGGTACTTACCCTTCATTTTTCCTTTGTTTATGAGCATCAGCATATGTCACTTCTCCAGCTTGTCTCATATAATCCTTCAAGTCCTGAAATAAAAATCTGTCCATATAACACAATACTTAGTGAAACAATGTCAGACATTTAAGAGTTGAATAGTAAGCACTAGGGTGGTATTCACAAAGAATCTTTAAAAATTAAACATCTTCCTTTACCATAGATGAGGAATTTCTGATTTTCTTGTGTAAGAAATCTTTCATTTATGGAAAACTTCAATTTCACCTTAGGACTATCTTAAGACTCATTTTGATACAGAAATGGAATTCCCCTGACCAAAAATCAGACTTCTAGTTCATGTAAACAAAATGCTGTTAAGGAAAAATTTAACCTCAAGGAAAGTTTAATCCTTCAGATTAAATTTAATCCTTCAGATTCTTCGTGAATATCACCCCTGAGGTCATTTTTTTCATATGAATGTTTTAAATCAAATGGATATTTTAAAAAAAACATCAAAACATTTGGAAAGTTACACAATGCTTTGTATATATGTAATATTTAAAGGTAACTTTAAGATAATGTGGAAGGGACATGATGATAAAATAAAATATTCAAGTGAACCTAACTCACGAGTTGTGCAGGTTATATGCAGCAATATACCAGACATATGTTTACCTATGATAATTCTGTAACATCAAGCAAGATATCATCAATTAAGACTATCACCAACAACATCAAGAGACACTCCGTCCTCATAACATCATTACATCAAAACATCAATTTCCCTCGTCTTACATCAATACATCTTATCAGTTCGTCTTACATCAATACATCTTAATAGTTCGTCTTACATCAAAACATCTTAATAGTTCGTCTTACATCAAAACATCAATTTCCCTCGTCTTACATCAATACATCTTATCAGTTCGTCTAACATCAAAACATCTTATCAGTTCGTCTTACATCAATAAATGTAAGCAGTTTGTCTTACATCAATACCCCACGTCTTATATCATCATCATCAAAGAGCAAACCCTCGAGGGAAATGCAGAGCCCTTACAATCAGTCTTATAGCATCCCTTACATTTTAGAGGACCTCACTGGATCCCTACATCAGAGTTTTAGCCCCACGTCTGAACATACAGCCAGAACATGAATTCCCATCATTGAGCTTCCCACAATATAAGCTGATATCACTAGAGAGCCTCGTCAAACAGGTAGTCTTAGTCTACAGTCATCGTTCATATTGTACTACTTATCTTAATTTTTACAAGGTTTCAAGATATTTTGAATGGTTTATTTCAATGAATATCGAATGCTATGTCATACAAATTGCACAACCTCTATGTAACATTTTCATTCAAATTCGAAGAGAGCGATACTGGGCTAAAAAATATGGGCCATTAAATAAAACAGAATTAGTCAGCGCAAGGGCAGTATAGAACATTAAGATAAGTAGTACAAGCAAACAAGACCCTTGATGAAAATCATCACATCATGAAGGGACATCAGCCGACATCAACAGACGAGAAGCTCATTAAATACCTCATCAATGTCATCTCATCAGACAACCAGAAACGTCTTAATCTTTACTGAGAGCAATAAAATATTAAGATAAAAAGATACCTATTTATGCAATAAAATAGTCTATGTTTAAATAAGAAGGATAAAAGTTATCTAAAAATTCCCACTTAACTTCAGAATTAGAGATTCTCAATTCAAATGAATGGCTATGAATTTATCAATAGTACGAAATAAGTGTAAGATGACAATATATAAAGACATACAAAATTAAATGACAATTCATTTATCACATCAACTGGATAAATGAAAGACATCAGAGGGAATTCAGTAGATCAATGACATTATGTTCAGTGTAAGAGTAAATCACCATTGTTTATTTATCTATTTGGACATAATGCCGTTTTCAACATTTTTTCAGTTATATACGGCGGAAGATTTACCCAACAAGCTTTCTTGGATGCGAATCCGACTAGCGTAAACTTACCCTTCCCGTTCTAGCAACTTTTCCACATGTGGAAGAAAATCAACTTTTTTGCCGAATTTTCATGGAAGGGTATGACCTGCTGCGACTGGGAAATAAACGAGGATGGTCGGGTTACAAATCCAGCGTACTAACCACTGGACCACAGCCCTTGTACATATCACTATTGTACAACAGATAACTAACACAAAATACAAGCCCGTTCATAAAACATGAGTTTTTTTCCATATATGATATAGCTTGCCTGCTCTAACAGTATTTCAGTTTAAATGAAGTGCTCAGGCAATCACCAAACTGATCCTGCATTCTGTACCAGTATTAACCTTGTTTTCTTCAGATAAGTAGGATAAGTGCTAAACACATGTTAGTTCAACAGCATCATAGCTGGAACCAGAACAATGCAAAGACTTCTTGCATATCACACTAGATAAACCTGTTTAACTTAGTTAAAGCTAAACAAAACCTAAATTCACAATATGAAATAGATCATTCAAAGATCGATAAGGGAAGATTCCTCAATTGCATGACGGAGAAGAATAAAAAACAAGGGGGACAAGACATGTTTACAGATATTTGAAATCAAACGGAAGACTATGTGATCAGATAACTATAGACTTAACTTCAATTAAAGATGATTTTCCGATGATATGTACACCAAAAAGACATAGAATATAAAACTTCAACAGTTGTTTAAATGTGAGGGAATTCCTTAAAAATAAGTTATTGATATTTGAGTCAAAGAACTGAAACAATAGTGTTAACTTATTCGGCATGGTTTTATGCCAAGAACTATTACTAAAGTGGTAAAAATGTAACAGATAAAACATGAATAAGAATTTAAACATGGGCAAATAAAACAATCAACTACAATTACCTGCCAGCTTGCTCTAGATGACAAATTCTCAACAATTATACGATAATCAGTTCGAGTTGGAGGACCATATCTGAAACAAGACATCTAAATAAAACAAGAATAACAGGATGATTACTTTTACAGAAATCCATTTCAAGATTCATTCAAATGAATGTACTAAATATGCATATTTTTTTTAAAATGAAAATTTATCTAGGTAACAATTTTGATGACTGAGAGGTAAGTAGGATTTATTAAATAAATACTTACTTAGACAGCCAACTTGGTTCACGTCTGTAATTTCTACCACCACCTCCTCCTCCTCCACCGCCGCCACCACCACCACCACCACCATAGCCACCTCCTCCTCCTCCTCCACCACCACCACCTCCGCTAAATCCTCCACCTCGGTCCCGTCTTGTTCCTCTAGCATGCTCTATCACCACTCTGAAAAAATAATTTTAACAAAATTATTAAATTGCCAAAACAAACAAGTCAGAACTTTGCAAATTAAGTATGCTCAGAAATATTGGTAAAATAAAGCTTTCAAAACCTATCTCAATTTCAATTCATTAAAGCCACAATATGCCTTAAAATTGGTATTATTTTCAATGTACGAAAGACCTTGCAAGATGGTAATATTAAAATGTTCCCAGTATGGAACAGAAAGGACTCACATCTGATCTCACTTGACCATTCCTTGTGAAATCAATAAAGGAAATCAGTATTTTGTCCTCCGCACAAAATGCTACCTATTGTTTACTTTTAACATTTGCTGAGCATTACCGAAAGCTTCATAAATGATCGGAACTGCACTGCGATATCATAATCAGTGACATTAATGCAACATTAGGTGTTCTTGGTCTTATCTCAGCATTGGACATTTATCCATATTGCATGTCCAGGTCCTTCTTCAAAGTTAAAGATACTAATCATACTTTTATTGATTTACAATAAATATATAAATCATTACAAACCTTTCCCCCATCAATTCTTTGCCATTTAGTTCATAGACAGCATCATCAGCATCACGATCATCCTCAAATTCCTAAAAATAACAAACAAAAGTTTATAAAACATGATGCTATAAATGTTTCAAGCAGCGCAGGGCTTGAAATTAACAATAGCAAAATGCTAGTGAAATAGAAATTGCTAGTTCATTTTACACCCACTGGCATTTTTATGCGACTGAAACTGAAAGTGTCATAATTATTTTATTCTAATATGCAAAAATATAATTTATATGTACATAAAATACAACCTATTTTGTTATAACATGAATATTTCTTAAAAACAAATGTCGTGAAAATAATTGCTAGTGGATTGCAAATTTAGCTAGTTGAAATCGCGAAATTGAAAAATGCTAGAGGCAAAAAAATTAAATTCAAACCCTGCAGCGGTTATGGAAACTGAACTATGGTTTTGTTTCCAAAAACAATTAAAAGCTCCTTTGAAAGACTTCACTCACCACAAAGCAATAACCATTTTTCAACATGACATCTCTGATACGTCCATACCCCTTGAAAAAACGTTCAATATCTCTTTCTCTGGCATGGTGGGATACTCTCCCAACATAGACTCGCGTACTCATCTTCCTGAAAGAAGTAAAACATTCGATGATCAATGTTTACGCTTTAAGTTAAATACAGAAGATTATCAAACTTCTTAGACCATCCGTTAAATTTGTTGGATTAAAAATCCGCTCATCCATATATTCTGACATTTTAAAATGAATAATCACCTACAGTACACGCAAGGTGGGTTTTCTAATTTTCACTTAGCCACCACATCAAAAATAAAATTGAGGTGACAGGTCACTGTGGACAGAAATATTGCCACTGTGGCCATTTCCCCGGCACCTCAGAAATCGACTGTCGAGGTGGTAACACTGTGGTCAAGGTGGACGAATGCAGTGGATTCACAGTGATTATTTGACTGCAGTTTATTTTTAGCTACAAATTTTATACCAAGTTTTTTTTCCTTATATCGAAGTCCCCATTTTTATCCTCCTTATTACATATTAAACAAAAATCGAATTTGTGATTCTCAATATTTTTATGATATATATTGAAGTAGATTATCGGTACGACTCCGAAACAAATATTTTCAACTATAAAGTGACCATCTATTAGACAGGGCTCGACACTAACAGAGGTCCGTTAGCCAGAGGATACCTATTTTCACCAAGGACTACCTAGGTTACCAAGCTGGATATCCATCCTGTCGGGCTATCTGAAATTTGGGTGACTTGAACTCAATAAATTTAACTTCTGACGTTCATATTTGTCTTGTATTCTAATAAAGTACACTCGATAGGTATTGAAAAAAAAGACAAACAAATATTTTATGTATTAAAATGAGGACTACCTATAATTTGCAAGGACTTGGAACCTCATTTTCTTTGCTAGTAGTCCAGCTGACTACCTCTTGAAAAAGTTAGTGTCAAACCAATTATCATGAATTATGTCGCCAACTTACAAGACCCTGAATTTCGATATAATGAGTTTTGACTGTATATATTCATAGACTTGCTCATTTAACAGACCTTGCCATAGTCACAACTTTTTATTAGACAAAAATCCACAAAACATGGTAAGTCAACATAAATACCATAGGTAAACAATATACTTAACCAGTATAGATCTGGTTGATTTTCATATATTAAAACACTTTAAGGTCATACACATTCATTGTAAATATGATAAGGATCGGTCAATAAATGAAGGTGCTAGAGTGTAAACAAGCTAAAATACAGCACTCTATAACTGTTGAAGTTCTGGTCTGATTCTGCCCATAATCGAACTTGTCCAATAAATTTTGGTTATACACATTTACCGTATACACTCGGCCATAAGTCGACCAAATATGGGTTCTGAAATTGTCCATAAAATCCAACTCGACTTGTGGCCGAGTAACCAAAAAAAATATTATCACTGACACTTTCAGAGCACAAAAACACATTAAGTTATGTCCACACGTGTTTTTGCACAAACAGGTTGAACTGGTGCACTTTTTAACTATATTAATTTTCTATTTTTAGCGCTGTTGAATTTAACTAGGTTTAAGGAACTGACGTCATGAATGATGTTATCTGTCAATCAAATGACGTATATATCTCACTCTCTGGTTAATTTTTTACTCCCATAAATTGAACAGGAATTTCGTAATTTAAATGTGTCACACAATTAGGGATATTTTTTGTGTGAATAATTTGTTACTGGATTACTTAGTATTTAATTAAGTAAGGTACGAAGCTTTTGTTGATCTAATCATTTAGAATAATGACAAAACAGTTTTATTAGTAAATCATTATAGTTTTATTTGAGTAAATTTACATGCTTGTCTTCCTGATTTATCTTGATGGCTTTGTCCAGGTTGGTCACGGATTAGCAAGTTTGACACATTGTTTTTTTGTGTTAATTTTGTTCTATGCGGTGAAATTAACACCTTTTGTGTCTAACATGTCAAAACCACAGTTTGTGTGATGTAATCGTTGCTAATTGCAACTGATTAAACAAATGAAGCAGAAAATGATGGCAAGGGGTCTTGCATATCCTTATGAACAGCACCCGAGGGCATTTCAGAAACACAGATTAATTTCTTACGGTGAATTATGGGATATAATTATATTAATTAACAGTCTGTAACAGTTACTTCCCTTTGTTAAATCCTACTTTCTGTTTCACACGTGTGTTGGGAGTGATGAAATTTCTGATTTTGAAGCAAAAATTTGCACTCGACCTATGAACGGGTCTAGCTTAAATACCATTTTTTTCGCTCTAAAGTACAGCCCTCGACTTATGGGTGAAGTAGACTTATTGCCGAGTATATATGGTACTGAAAATATGATTAGGATTGGTGAACAAATGAATGCGCTAGAGTGTAAACAAACTCAAATATAGCAAATTTTCAAAGTCAAGGACCCATAACTCTGGAAGTTCTGGTCCGATTCTGCCCTTAATTGAACTTGTCCAAGATCTTTTGGTTATACACATTTACTGAAAATATTATTAGGATTGATGAATAATCCCAATATGATCTACACACATTGTTTTCATGAAGTTGTGTTGAAACTGATGCTTAGCATGTGCTTAAACCCCCAACAGGGATATAAAAGGCAGGTAATGGCTGGTGGGTGGTTTCCCTTGATTTTTAAACTGTTTTCAGCTCAGGGAGAGACTTAAAAAAACATTAAATGGTGTTTTTAATCACTGAAAAATATTCTGAATGAAGGAAAATGATTCCTTTATCAGTCTAGACAAGAAAGCTCAAAATGTATTACTATGAAGATTTAGGTTTTTATATTTTCAAAACAATTTATAACAGAAATTCAAATTTGAATTAGAGGGAGGAGTTTATGTGGTTTAAACCCATCGTCTGCTTCAGCTATTTATAGATACAGTATAGTTAGTCTGTTAGACAGCATTCACTGTATGTCTATCACTGATAAAACAATGTGGAAAGAGAGAGTTCATTTGATAAAACAATGTAGAGAGAGAGTTAATTTGCATCCGATAGTCTGATCGGATGTTGCTCCTTTAACATGTGATTGATGAATGCTAGCATTTTCATTGGTTGTTTGTCTTCCAAACTGACCTTGACTGGCAAATTAACCTCCATTTAATTCTAGCTGTAAACCCTCGTGCGCAATCGATATGTAGTGCTATTGACTGTTCGAGAGAATTTGTACCATTCTTATTTAGGTGTAATTAGTGTTGAAACTGAAGCAGTTTGGTCTAATTTGGTGACAAAACTTAGCGAAATAACTGTATGTCATTTTCTGAAAATCACTTCATAAATTAGTTAAGTTTGTTAGAAAACACTGCCAACTCATTTTCGATATTTATGATTCAAATTTGGATCTTAGTAAAGCATATAAATCAGGCATGTAAGTGCATATACTTCAGGTAAATAATTTGCTTTCACAAAAATATGGCCAACGGTAGAAATGAATTTTTTTACTTTGTACAAAATTTGAAAAATAAACCACAGTCAAAATCTCAAATAATCACAGTGAATCCACCACGTTCGTCCACTTTGACCACGGTGTTTTCACCGTGACCATCAATTTTACGATGTACCGGAAAATGGCCACAGTGACAATTAGGGTGGCAATTTCTGTCATGCCACCTGAATTTTATTTTTGACGCAGTGGCTGGGTGGAAATTGGAAAACCCACGATGCGTGTACTGTTTTTATGGTGACGATCATGTAGCCACTGTGATGTCACTGTTGTTCGCATTGTTGCCATGGATTACAGTGATAATGGTCACTGTGGCCGTCCACCTAATTTAAGGTGGCAGGTGGATCTGAGGTGGTTTTGGGTGTCCAATTTTGCATTGTCACCCAGACTCTTCATCACCGTGAAGGGTGATAACTGGAAAACCCACCTTGCGTGTACTGTATTCCTACCCACTTATTTGGTCCTGCACTATACAAGCTCTTAAGCCACATGTTTCTTTATACTCCCAATTATACACATTTTTTCCAATCCCCCATCAGTTTACATCCAGTATGCAACCCTGGGTTGTGTTTCAATTTTCATCAGGGATTATAAATAAAATGAGCAAATAAACACCTAAATGATATTCCGTTGTTGTAGGCGATATACAGAAATATTACTGACTTACCATCTAATGAAGTCTCATATACTATCTATAGTATACATTTAATACCACATAGAAAAAAATATTCAACGCCACCTGAACAAAGACTTTCGAATCACACCCCACCCACCTAGTAAAAAGTCTCAAATGCAATAAGACAATTTCGAGATCTATCTAAATCACGAAGACAAAGATTCGACATATAAGAACATTGGTATTATTTAAAGGAATATGAATATGTAGGAATACTTATAAAAGGTGAAAGAAACTGGCAAGACGGAGAAAACATACCTAAAATTGTGTTATTGATCACGATTTCTGAAAAGGTCCAAGATGGCGCTTCTTTGGTGCATCATGACATCCACACGTTGTGAGATTTGCAATTACATGTTGACAAACATCGTCTGAAGTCATCATCGTCTGAAGTTTGTGTAAAATACTGGTATTTTCTTGTATGAATTAAGTTGAAAAGGCATTTATTGTCAGTGTAAGTATATATTTACTTATATTCAGCGTAAGTACATACAATTAACTATTATCTTAGAATTCTTGCAAGTGTTATAAATACATTCATGACGTCTAACACTTGAAGTCATGTATGGCATTGTCCTATTTTCCCTTTTATGTTCATTTTCTGATTTTATCTGTTGTTTAATGGCCATTCGACAGTTATGGATTGGTCATTTACACAGGACGTGCTCTTATTTCGAGCAGTTTTTCCTGGTTCCTTATCATATGCCCAGTGCACCATTATGATACTAATAGTATGCTTCAACTGGTTCCTGAGATTTTCTAAACACAGTACTTTGCTTGGTAGTTGAAATGGGGACACCAAACAGTGCCCATGAAAAGGGGAGCTGAGATTTGAACCCATGACATTCAGTAATTTAACCGTTGCCACAAAACCATGGATGATTCTTTTGATATATAGACAGGCCGGAACAGTAAGCGGACGCTACCAGTACGCGGACACCCTCGCATTTGGCGAGTTTTAAAAGATTTAAAACATCCTGTACGATACCGATATTACAAGGATTCAACTTCACAACTACAAAGACTGGATGATTTGAAACACAGCCTCGTTTACACGAAATAGTTACATATGGGAGGAAGTGTCCGCATACTGTTCAGGCCTGTCTAAATGTATCCCTTGTATGCTTATTACCGCTAGTGCCCGTATATTATAATAACAATGACTGGCACATGCATGTGCCTCCCTTTCCGTTTCCACCTAGCATTTGTTTACATTGCTTGCCACGATTTTCAAACATTTTCATCGATGATTTATGTAATTTCTACATCAACATGCGCAGTCAAGTCAATTTATCTTTCATACAATCATATGAATTCTACTGCTGTAGTATAACTATTGCATTTTATCTCTTAAAACACAGTATTGATATTTCTGCAAATGATAGATGGTCTGCACATTGGTTGGAGTTTACTACCGTCGCAGGAATATCCTGCATGATCTTGTATCTCTCATTTGATTGGCCGATTAGCGGTATTATGGATACTAAGCAAAAATCAGTATGGCCGTCAGTGTGTCAAGAAATGCGATCAGTTGATGTATTATTTTATTGTTAATGAGTATTGTTATGCTTTTTGACAAGAAGAAGAATTGTTTATGAGGATTGAATGGTTGTATGATTACAGACTTGCACTGTTGTATTGTAAGACACAGGTAAAGAGTTAGACTAGCAGTAATACGGATGACCAGTATAATTTGAATTGAATTCACATGATTGTATAAAAGATTAATTGACTTGACTGTTGAAATGACATAAATTATTGTTGAAAATGTTTGATAGTTGCGGTATGTAATTGTAAAAAGGTGCTGGGCCAAAATGGAAGTGGAGGCATCATGATGTGCCAATTTTTGTTATTATATGAGCACTCGCGGTAATATGTATGTTGCGGTAATATGTATATATGGGATATATACTATATATAGTGAATCAAATACCAACTGAAAATGCATTAAGTACAAAATGTAGTTTTCATGACAAATGATTATTATTCAGTGTAATGAAACTACATGATATTCATATTAATTACATTCTTAATTTGCTGAAAACATATACATTTGTATCTGTTGTCTATAGTCCAACTTAGGTCTGTGGATCGTTGGGTTAGAGGCGATTCAATCTATGATTCAGAACTTTTGATTCACAAATAAAATCATGGATCTTTTGTTATCAAGTAACCCATCTAAAACTCAATTAATGTATTTACTAGCAAAATTTTCTTGTTTAAGCCTGTGACCCATATTTATGAAACAATATACATTACATGTACATGTAATTATATTCAGAGAAGATCGATTTTTTAAAAACACTTTTTGAAAACAAACAAGATCCCCTGAAATTCCCCTTTTTCCTCAAAATGACGTGAAATTCCCCTACCTGAGGGCCCCGGGCCCCTTCCCATAATGTGCAGCTAGGGCCCTAGGTTAAATATATAGATGATCAATTAAATGTATACAAAACAGATGCCAACCAAAACTACAGCATTTATGTTATAGATGAACATGTTGGTTCTATTTTATTCAGTATTTATCTCAGTCCTCTGTCAGTGTCAGATTTGTCTTTACAAATATTAGATTAGATAACTTCATTATGTCAGATGATTGGAATTTTGATGTGTTTACAATGTACATGTATACTATCAGTGATACATTGTAGGTAGAGGATATTTTGAAGAACTATGTCAGAAAGTAAGACCAACCCTTTAGTCAAATGTATTCATTTGTTTGTAAGAATTTTTTTTTTTCAAGATACATATTTTCCAATCTGGCTGTTGCTGTTAGATTTAAAAAAAATGTTGGTGATGCTTTAGTAGCATAGCATACAATAGATCTGGAAAATAATCATGTAAAAATATAACAGACTATAGTATGGTAAAAGTAATAATACAGTTTCTTTGAAATATTTGATCTGGGTGAAAATATTAGTTTGTTATTTACTAGATAGATAACATTATTTTTCTAAGAATGTTATAGGGACTGGCAATTATAAACTTACCTATTATGGACTTACAATTGTTCATGTACCAAATGTTCTCTAATAAATGTCTGTCTCCTTATTCAGGCCAATTCCAAAAAAAGAAATATCAGGACCTACTAAATAATTAACAATCTTATTATAACCTATTTGTTTTTTTAATGTTTAAGCTGTAACCTAAAAAATTGAAAATATCTAATTTATGTAAAAGTCCCCTCCCATGGGATGTTTATTTGGAAGTAGTTGGCAAGTTGATTCTTGTCTGCTAAGCAAACTACTTCTGTACTGTTATCAATACTTGTACTGCCCCTCCAGTGGTTAAGCTGGTAGAACCCAATATTTGCCTGGCTTGATAGCTTGGCAAAACTGATCAATGAAATGTTCCACAGTTAGAACTCCACCAGAATCATACCATATGGTACAATGACGGAGTTAACAAATCCAATACATTTTATCCTTGTATAGTTTACCTGTGTGAATGTGTCATTCATAAAGTTCGTGCTGAGGAGTACAAATATATTTGGATATATATTCTTTAAAGGTATTGATTATTTTATTATTTTATTGGCTTTTTTTCTTTTAAATTGAACAGAACAAGTTTGTTTCTTGTCAGAATTTCATCAATATTGTGGAATAAGGATGTACTTTGTTATGATAATAAGGTGTCTTGCATGTTCCAGTTTGCTGGAATGCTTGTCATATTTTGAGAGCTGATTTAGTAGTGTGGTCCTCTGGGTATTATAGCATGACTTTGTAATAATTATTTAATGAGAGATGTTGAAGAATGGTGATGGTATTGGATTTCATTTAGCCATAGAAGAGAAGACTTTGATTTTTAACAACCATATGTTACATACTTATTTATGTATGATTGTTACATCTGTATGTTGTATGAATCAGCACCTATGGATATCTGCAATCTGTTGCTTTCAAACTTTAGTTTATCTTCCTGTGTTTGATGAACATTTTAATAAGGATAGTAATGGTGCATTAGTAGATTATAGATTTTTGTATGGTATTTTTATTTCACGTATTAATTATGTATAAATGAAATGGGCGTGTAGGTTTCCGAATGAAATCACTTGGTGCATTAATCATTCATTTTTATGCCATTTATTTCTACTGCTTGTTTTTTATAATAAATTTAGGCCATTGAAAAAATTGTTTGGTTTCATATCCTAGTACTTGAAGAAAAATAAAATGATGCATTTTTTAAAAACAAAACCAAATAGTATTGTATGAAAATAATGACTGAAATCAGAATATTTTTTTAAAAAGAATAAGATATCAAAAGTGAGTACAATACTATACATTCTGTACACATGTAGTGTAACCTCTCCAAAGCAACACCCTTTAGATGTAGCAAAATTATGTTGCTATTGAGAGGTTGTTGCTCTAGAGAGGTTTGAATATGATAGGTAAATAGTGCAGTGGGAAAACATTATGCTGTTGTTGAAGGGAGGTTGTTGCTCATGAGAGGGTCACTCAGGAGAGGCTGTACTGTTCCAAACATGTTCATATATATATGCTCCTCCCCCTCATTTATACTTCTATTTTTAATGGAAAATGCACAATATATGACTCTCTATTTATACCTAGTAACAGTTCCTCAAATCATTTACACTGGTATAAAACCCCTTCAGCCTATAACTTCACGAATGAAAAAATCTGTTTTTAAACTCCATTTACTTTGCCCTTAGGAAATAAGTGTTTATATAGTTACATGTATGCATTGAACAAAAAAAATTATGGTTAATTTTCATTGTTTTTAAACCATACTGATTTAAGTTATACCACTTTTTGTTGTCGTATCAATACAAATGACTTTTATAGTAAGATTTATGATAAGTGATATTCTGTATTTTCTTTTCATTGTTTAAACTTTCCTCAAGGTATTTTAGTATTCTGAATTTGTTTTGGTATTTCTCTCTTTTTTTGTAAATTGAAATCTTATAGTGTATGACTTTTGAGCATTTTAGAATGTGTTCCAAATCTGAAGAGTGTTACATAAATACCAAATATGGTTAATTTACTACTAATTACAAACCTGCATGGAATGACCCATTTTGGAAACAACACTGAGATCTCTACGGTAGTTGATCTTTATTCAATTTCTGAAATAATCTTTAAATGTTTGAATTAAAAATTACAAATGTTCATTACATTAGCCAATAAACAATGACGTTTCAAAAAAAAGATGGGGTAGGTTGCTTAACTTTCTGTTTTTTTCTCTTAACATATTTTTCATGGGTTGTATAAATGAAAACACTTTTTTTCTGGCCTTTCTGAAAGTGCCCCCCCCCCCCCCCCACGTGAAGATCATTAACACAGGCTGAATGTTTGGTATAAATTAACTATTAATGTATCCTAAAATTTAAACCTATTTAACATTTTGAGAGCTATATGCCATATACCCTAATTGTACAATCTTGGCACTCTTTGAAATTCGACACAAATTAGAAAGCGGCTGCTGAATGAGAAACATTACATTAATATGCTGATGTGGCAGAATTGTTTAGATTACGACTGGATTAATTCTGATTGTATTTGGCTCAGTGCTTTCATGTTATGAAATGGATAGTTTTGTTTGGATTTAATTACAAATTAAATTGCTACTTCCTTGAAGGGAATTATCTACTTGTATTATTTCAGTGCAATGTGAGGAGTGGTTAAATTTTTAACTATAGTGCAAAATTAGATTTTTGCATTGTGTTTTTGATATATTCTTGTGTTAATCTGTTATTAATAAGTTTTAAAGACATCTGTAGGAAAGTTTCAATTACATGTACTGTTGCTAGAACAACTTCTTTTTTCAATGATATTTTGATAGTGTTAAGGTTTGATATTATTTTAAGGATTATTTTAATTGCCGTCTATCAACATAATTATAAGATGGCAAATACACAAAAATTCTGATATGAAGATTACCTTTGGGATCAAAATTGCTTATATATTGATGAGGTCTTATAATTTAGTTGATACATCCAAAGCCAAGAAATAATGGCTTGTTACAATGAGATGGTCTTATTATGGTCCAACAAAAATATATTTAACTGAACAATAATTATTACATTATTTTCATAGAAGAAAATGGGGGATGGATATAATGCTGTATGCAACTGTTTACTTCTGAATACAGTTAAGAAAGAGGATTCCTTGAAAAAACATCCAGCCTTCCCCCAAATTCTACCCTATCCACAATACTACCTTCCCCAATTCTATCCTCCCAACAATACCTCCCAGAATACTTAATCCCACAAATGCTAACTCCCCCATTATACTGCTTTTCCCACAATACCATCTCCCAAATACTACTACTTCAAGTACTACCCCCCCCCCCCCCAAATACTCCCTTCCCCTCAATACTACCTCCACCCAATGCCTCATGCCAAACCCACCCAACCCATAGGCCCTTAAAAGAAGTGGAGAACAAAATACTGTTGTCTGCAAGGAGAAGTACAGTTGGTAGCAATGCTCATTTCAAACATTTGATATTATTCCCACTTACTTTACCACCTTCACTATAATTACCCATAAATTTCATTGTGTAAGGAAGGTTTCACTAAGTTCGTATAAGATGAATCTCATGCTGGAGATTTACTGATGCAATTGATTGCATTTTAAATCTGGCTTATCTTTATCTGGTATGCTAATGGGCTGGGATCAGCTTTAACTTAGAGAGCTGAAGAGAATTCTTTGTGTTTCATTTGAAGCTGTAGGTAACCTATTGATATTTCATGGGTAAAATCAATGCTTGTAGATCTTTGAATTGACACTGTCACACAAGACATTATTGAACTGATTATGATTGAACATTTCTGAATCATTTAGTTTGCCCTGAGTTTCTTGTGATAGAACGGGTTGTTTGTTTTTGGTGTAATGTCATTTAAACATCAAGTAAGTTTTCCAATATTGAAATGAATTCCAAATTTGTAAAATAGTTAGCTCTTCCCAAGTACTTTTTCTACACCCCACAAATTTAAGGAAAAGGTTAGAGAGGGGTATCTCTTTTAAAAGAACTCTGGATAGAACATAGAAAAAATTAGCAGAGCAGTGTGCTTATATTCAACAGATCGAAACAATAATTTCAGGGGCTGAAGCCTCCAGCTACACAGACTAGCTCATGTTTGGTGTTTAGTATGTACAATGTTATACATATATATATACATTAATTTATCAACAGTATTTATGTGAGAGCTGTGTTGTGGTCTGTTGATGTAATGAGATTGCCTTGCAAATAGTAACTGTTATTCTCCAGCACTAGCCTCTTTCCTCACATTTTGCTAGCAATTCAGTTCCTTTTATGTAAATTAGTGATGGGAACAAAGTCAGTGGATGTTATAATATGCTGAGTGCTCATGTCAACGAGATGTATGTACCTAGTCCAGGTTTTAAATCAGTCAGTCTGTAGTGTGTAGGACTGATGGTCATGGGTATGTATTTTTCAACATGTTTAATCAAGGATAGAAAATTTCATTATCTGCATTATTGACAATGCTGATTATCAGCTTGGCAAAGGAAAATGGAGGCACTAACTGATGCTTGAGGTTGGGAGGCTTGACAACTTTTCAGGCATACATCCAGCTTAGACTTCTAACTAGTTAAACAAAAAAAAATATTGTTAATGTTAACACTGATGAAAGCAAATATGCCAAAATGTTAATGACTAATGATTGAGACATGCTTGGCAGTATACAGTATAACATCCGGAGGTGTCGCTCTGCGGAGGTTCGGTAGTTTTAGAATGTAGTTCATAGACTGTTGATTGTACATTATCACTGTTTTCTTAAATTTCTGCTGTTTTGTTATTAAGTCTACTCGTAACCGTTTTGCAATATAAACGTGGCAATTAATTAAGTAAGACTGTTGATTAGATACAAAAATATGTACAATTCTCGAGTCTATCAACTCAACTCTAAACATTACAAATCGAGTCCACAATATTTTACAAACATGCTGTTAGTAACTACTCAAATCGCTTCCAAATGTGAAAATCTCTAAATAATTTCATATTGCTCACACATGCCATATTTGAGTAATCGGTAATTGGTTTTACTCTCGCGTGTAACTGGGTCAGTGCATATGCAGACGTCCGATCAATTGGGAGTTTTGATGATGCTTTAACACACGTGTACGTAGATTTGTTTTCTTCTACTGATTGATAAGCGTGTTTTGATATTTCATTTTCAATTATTAATAACGACTTTGATATGTTTAAAACATCGCATGTATGTACTGTGTTATTGTCTCAAATTGTCAAAATGATCCCATAGACATTCGCTAATTTACTTGCACCCCCCGCTATCGGCTATAGTCACTTCGATAATTATTATAATCACCTAAAGGTGTGAACAATAGAAAACAACATTGTATGAAATTATGTAAACATGTGTGAATATGTCGTTGTAAAACCACACCTGTCACTTCTAAGAGGTAAAATCATACACAAGGAAAACAATTTGGACGGCCGCTTACCACTCCATGGAGGTGTCATTAAAATAAGAGTGAAAACAAACGGGGGGAAATAAAATTGCCGCTTCCTCGGAGGTTGCCGCTTTTCAGAGGTGCCGTTTCGGGAGGTTATACTGTAGTTTATTCATTAACTAGTTTTACAAAAAGTCAATATCTGTTTGCATATTTCAGTGAAAGGACAAGTGAATTTGTCAAGTGCTGGAATGGATTATTGATTGGTTTGATTGACTTTGGGTCACAGTGGTCAATAGTGAACTCTGGGTGTAGGACACTTGTTTTCCCATCACAACATGATGGAATATAGAACCAATTAAATTTGTCTTCCGTCTCTGATTTATACCTAATGCGATGAAGTAATAAGAAGGAACTTATGTTCAAGATAAGGGAAAATGTAACAGTTACTGATATGCTCTCTTGATACATGGTGTTATAAAAAGTAAAAGAAATCAAATCCAAGTCCTGCATTTGACTTAACTGGAAGGGGCACCTGGGGTTGATTTAATGGATGTTGTTGACCCTGTTTATATAGATTATGAATTAATTCTGCAGTATCAGAAAGCTGTATTATTCACAGAATTTGGAAATTGTATAATATTAGTCCTGCTGGCACTGTGCAACCTCTATAAATGTCACAAAATCAATGTTATTACCATAATGTCTGATAGTTGTAGTATGGTAATTGTGGTGTTATTGGAGGACATTGTGTATGTTTACTGGAAATTTCAGAACTAACTTGTATTTTATCACACATGGTCTTAAAACTACTCAAGTTTGATTTCTTTTCTAATGAGGGTTTATGCTTTTTGGGTGGTAGGAGTCTGGCATCTAATGATGGCAAGTATTGTGTGTTAGACAATCTGATGAAATGTTATTTTAAGGCTGTAATATATTTTCTTCCATTTGATCTGGACTTCCAAGCCTTTGAATTAATAAACTTATGGTTAGAAGCTTATGATGACTGGCTCTCCCTATACATGTAGTCTGTGATGCCTTCCTTGTCACTGTTAATGACAAATCCCTTTAATTGATATCAACAACATTTTGTCTCAATATTTACTTTACAAAATAAATAGTTGCTTTCTCCTTAAAATTTAGTGAATCAATATCAACTGATAGTGACTGTGAGATGAAGTAGCATAGATTCTACCTATGTTATACTAGCATACAGTGAAACCTCATTCAGTATCACTTCATTATTACAACCACTTATGGTTATTGATATTTCCTCAATGTTTCAACTTAATCATTTATGTAGACTACCTCAACTTTGTGACTACTTTGGTTCATTCCAAAGATGATTGTAGTTTTAGGTTTTACTGTATTTTGCCTTATTCCAAGAAAAGGGAATGTCATTAATTAGAATCATTGTATAAACATTTATTGCTTTATAGAACATTGTGTAATGTTGTGGACTGTGTATATGATATGTGATTCTGTAAGTATCAATTTTGTCACCTTTCATTTGATACCTGGTAGTTTTCAAAGGAAAAATGAGATCAGTGTCAATAGTAATGTATCGACTGTATTCTGACGACATTAAATAACACATTATAGGGTATGAAAGACAAACAAGAACTGTATATAAAAAGACTATATTCTAATCAAAGTACTGAAAGCACTCATGGAAACTGCACTTAATAGACTTGCACTGCAACATGGAGCAGGAACTTGTTTAAGAATTGCATGGTGGTTGTAGAAAAAGTAGTACTTAATGGTTCGCATCCAAATTCATGTACGCTGAGCAAGTGACGGCTATCTGGAGCTGAACTATTATTCAGTTTCCAAAACTTTGGTGTGGATTCCATTAAACAAGTATGGAATCCAGAGTGGTCTTGTTAGATTCTGGCTTAGAAAATTTTCTACATAAAAATATAAAAACCTACGATATTTAGACCATCTTTGGGAGTAAATTGATACAATTATTTGTCTTCATATTGAAGTGGTCTCATTATATGATGTAGTATTATGTAGAGGAAATATAGAATACCTCAACGTCCAAATATGGGTGGTCCTTTTATTGAGGTGGTCACCTAATGAGGTTTTAATTAAACTTCATCTGACTCCTTAATTCAACTCTCAGATATTTAAGACTTGTAAGGATTACTCTAGCTGAGCTTGTATAGCTTGACCATGTTTTTTGAGCAGTGACAGAAGACTACACTAAATTACTGGGTATACACAGTACTTGAGCATGTTACATTTATCTTATATGCTTATATTTAGGCTTCAGTCATCAGATTTGTTCTGAATATCCATATCCCCTATCTGACTTAGTGGATTATTCTGAATAATTTCGTCACAGCTCAAAAAACATGGTCAAGCTGTATAATACTGAAGTTTGTTTGGACAACTCACAGCATTTATTGTGGAGTGTACTTTTTAATTACATGCAAATTGGCTTCTTGACAAGAAATAGCCTTGTTAACAATACCGGTATACTACTTCAAGTTCAACAAATTTTATTATTTCAGCTTCAGTGTACTTAAGTTTTACACTTTAAATCATGATTCATTCATTGTTGTATGATGATAAGATGGATATTTATAGAATTAACTTTATGACTGACTTGATATATAAGACCTAGATTTACTAATTACTGAAAATCCTGTAAGTTCTAGCTGCTCTGTGATGGCATCAGAGTGCTAAATTTTGAATTCAACACTCATTTAATCAAAGTTTTTCAAGCATACAGGGTGTGGCTCAGTGGTCAAGCACACATGGTCTGGGCACTTAGGATCTGGCACGCAGGGCCTGCACTCATGGATTTGAGCTTTATTACTACTTTGGTATGTAAACAAAGCTAAAATCAATGATACAGATGTGGTATCAGGTAAATCTGATAATGAAGATTTATGTTGCCATTTATCTTTACCTAAGATAAAACCGAGTCTGTTCAATGGATTTAATGATTCAATAGTGTCTTAATAATTATTTGTATACTGCATGTGACATGTTGGCTGTTAATACAGGATATGATTCACTGTAGAGTTTTTGTTGTGGATTAAATTATGTGTGCATTAATTAATGTGGATGTGGATGTTACACAGTACTGTTGAATTTCTATGATATTTGTATCTGCTGATTAGAAACTACCTTGTCTGTAAGTGTACGTTTTGCATATGCAGTGGAGCTCTGACCCCACAATGTATTTTCATCACATACTATGGGGTTTTCCAGAAAGTGTTAAACATTCTTACTATTCATTTATCTACATTTATCATGCTTTTTGAAGATATCTTGTATTTTCAGTCAGTATGATTTATCTTTTTAAAGCTACAGAATTATTTCCTGATGCGTATTCTAGAAAAAAGAGACACATATATATATCTACTGACTCTGTGTATGCATGTGAATAGTGTATACAATGAAATATTTTCTTTAAAAAGACGCAAAATATTCACAAAGATGTTTATAATCATACATAATATTATTTTTGTTCTTACCTCTCTATAGAGCTTATTACTGAGAATATAAAACATGGTTTTATAGGAGAAAGATGGCCTTTATCCAGAAGTTAATGTAAACTGAAATGTTTATATTAGAAATAAACTATAATCATGTACTATTTGTCTCGGCCAATATGTCTCTATTCACTGATCTTTAGTACAGGTTTAGCACAGGTTCGACTGTTGTTATTTTGTAATTTATGTATTCATAAAATGACTGTTTTTTGGCAGATTATGTTCTAATTTTTTTATTTTTAGTAAACTTAAACTGTGTAAACACGGTACTTAATATTATACATGTATCAGATTTGTATCTTGTAGTATGTTTACTGTAGACATTCTGTTTACTGATATCTCATTCAAAATTTTAGTTTTGTAACATAATGTTATCTTGATAATCAAGAATATGTAATAATGAATGGTCATGTCAACATTGTTTTATAACAATGAACTTAGAAATGTTCAAAGACAATATGCTCTGTTTTGTGACCTCAAAAATAGGACGAAGTATAATTATGTTCCTGTATTTTAATTCGACTGAGATTAAACATCCAGTGTCTTTGTTTACACTCTAGCATCTGCAGCTTGATTAACATGATTAAACTTGCTCACAATGTATATGGCCACAATGTCTCGGCTAAGTTCGCTTATGGGCAAAATTGGACCAGAACTTCAAGAGTTATGGGCCCTTGACTTAGAAAATTTGCTAAATTTGAGTTTGTTTACCTTCTAGCGCCTTCATTTATTCACCGATCCTAATAATATTTTCAGTAAATGAGTATAACCAAAAGATCTTGGACAAGTTCGATTATGGGTGGAATCGGACCACATCTGTAAGAGTTGTGGGCCCTTGACTTAGAAAATTTTCTATATTTTAGCTTGTTTACACTCTAGCGCCTTCATTTATTCACCGATCCTAATCATATTTACAATGAATGTGTATGACCTTATGGTTTTGGACAAGTTCAGTTATGGGTGGAATCGGACCACAACTTCAAGAGTTATGGGCCCTTGGATTAGAAAATTTGCTACGTTTTAGCTTGATTAACAGTATTATACCCTTCATTGTTGGTTTTGATCTCAAAATCTACGTAAAAATGAGTTTTACGAGATGGAAACTATATTACCTTGTCATTAGTTATTGGCCTTTGTTCTCAGGTGAGCGATAAAGGGCCCTCTTGTTACTCATCACATTGGCATATGACAGTTGCTTCCTTGGTTATCATGGTAGTACAACATGTACTGATATAGTAGGTAAACTTTAGGAACACTGATACGACCAACTGACCTCACATCACCAATCTGTTACCAATGGATACCACATAAAAGAAACTGAGACATTTTACAATAAAAATTTGTAGGTTTTGCTAGAGGCTTAAAATGAAACTGCTTCCACCAGACTTCTAAACACTATATAATTTCAATGTCTAACCACCAGCCAGGCTCATTTGTTGACTTTTCCAGCTGTATTGGATGAGCTAGTTCGAACCATTGGCCATCTTTAAGCTAGCTTGGCAGGTTCCTCACATCTGAAATGTTGTGGGTTGGATTTGAACTCAATGCAGTGAGGGGCTTGTGTCATTCATGCATATAAATTAGTACATTTTTCTTATATTTTCAGGATGACATGTTGAAAAAAGATGGAATTATAGGAATTGCTCTGTAGGAGAATTCCAGTGCTCCGCTGAATTATTACTGAAAATATCTAGAGATACTGTATGTTGTAAAGACAAAAAAAAAGCAAGAATTAGTTATGGATTGGTTACAATCAAGTAATGGTGGTTCGTTTGATGAAGATACCTGTATTGTCCAAGTGACTGGAAATGGAAGCCATTTAATTTCCGAGGGATATCTGTATGGTGGTATACCAGAAAATTTAACGATCAATGCTATTGCGTGGGCGGTAAGTTTATTTCCATGGAGATGGCTAGACTATTCAAATTTACTCCTTTATCATTTTGTTTGTTTCCCTATATATGTGGTATGACTGTATATTTGTCATTGAAAACTTGTTAACATCAGAGGTAAGGAGATTAGTTCATTTAGTTGTAGCTGTGAAATATATTGTTCATTTCCCTGGAGTCTAATGTGAGTCCCATAACAGGGACGTAGCTTGCCCTAAAAAATATGTAGGCACCTTTCTAGGGGGGGGGGGGGAGGCTCACGCCCTAAAGAAAAAAATCACTATATTGCCAGAGACGCATTCTGGGGCACATATTATTTAAACTTGGTTAGGCGGATTTGGGTACTGGGAGAAATAATGATAAGAGTAAGAGAAATATTGTTTTATTACTGATGAATTTAGTATTTGAAATAATCTGCTTACCAGAAGTTTGAAGCTTGTATTTAATGATTTGAACTAGAACAAGTTTTTAAAAATTGATATTTTATATGCTAGGCAGTAAGATGATGTATCAATGTTTTTTGGCAATCTGTTAAATGTGAAGTTGGCTGTATGTCTTAAGGTTATTATTCATGCATTTTATGATCATTAGACAACTGGAACAAAATAATTGATAAATCTTTGGGTGACCTAGGCAGTGTTCAAAAATATTGTTTCAGAGCACTACTAAGCCCAAATTATTAGTTGGTTACTGAAAATAGACATTTCACCATTAACCTAAATACACAATTTTGAGAAAATTCACTAGCTGAAATAGAAATATACTAGCCTAGCTTTTTGGCTGATTGGTTAGTATGAAGACTACATATAGATGTATAGGACAATTAAATTACAACATGACAAATTGAAAGTGTGTTCCCTGTGGAGGCATTTGTGATTGTATTTTTCTTCAATTATTGAAAGTCAAAGACTTGACTTTGACTTTTAATTACTACTGTATGTACATGTATACTAATGAAGTCATGTACTTTTCATTCAGTAATCTAATTTGCTTAAAATTATGTACATTTCATTCAGTACATTTTTTTAGTTTATGAATATAGTATATTTAAGCACACGTTGTATTGAAGTTTTTGTTGTCATTGAAGAAATGCAGTATTTTAAAGTTTTGTCTCAATTTACAGGTTTTGCTGATTCTGTTCGCTGTTTTGCGAAGATATGCTTGGGATTATGGTAGAATTGCATTGGTTAGCCGAAGAGAAGAAAAGTATGTTTATATATCAATATAGGCGTCTTAATTTCTGTCTCCATTTTTATTTTTTAAAGTGACAGGGTGAGCTTTTCTAATCATTCTTTGTCCGGCGTCGTCAAGTTTTACCTTGTGAACTCACTAGGGGCCATGCTTTTAGATAAATTTTAGCAAAACTGGGTCAGAATGTGGATATCGACAAAATCTAGCACGAGTTCGATATTGGGTCACCAGTAGGTCACCAGGGCCAAATAAGTGAAAACCTTGTGAATACATTAGAAATCACTGTTTTGATTGGATCTTCCGGTCAAAAACTAGGTCACTGGGGCAAATTGCTGGAAAACTTTGTGAACACTCTAGAAGTCACTGTTTTGATTGGATCATCATGAAACCTTGTCAGAATGTTTGTCTTTATAATATCTTGGACAAGCTTGAACATGGGTCATCTGGGGTCAAAAACTAGGTCACGAGGTCTAATCTTAGGAAGACCTTGTCTATGCTGTAGTTTTCATGGTTTTGATTGGATCTTCACCAAATTTTGTCAGAATGTTTGTCTTATTTATATGTAGGACAAGTTTTAAAATGGGTCATCTGGGGTCAAAAACTAGATCACCGGCTAAAAACAATGTTTTAATGAGTGAACAGTGATTGCCATGTGAGCGATATAGGGCCACCTTGGCCTTCTCATTTTCTAATGAAATACTTTTTATGTTTCCATATTTGTCAATATTTGTAAATAAAGTTAAACTTGTTTGGATAGACAACAAAACAAGAAAATTCAAAGGTTTTATACAATTTTTCTTAAGTTTGTCAAAACACATAGCTTAATTTGCTACAAATACATTTATGTGGACGTCTGGATCCTTAATCTGATTTTCAGCTCACTTCTGTATGCATCCAAATTGTCCGTTTGTTACTGTGTTCAGTATTTTTGTTTATATTTCATGCTTTTTTTCCAGGGAAGTCTTGGAAGTTACATAAAATTTGTTTATACATTTTTAAGTGCTTTTGTTTGTAACTGTTTATCCTAAATTGATACATCATTTGTACTGTGTCATGAAATGAGCTTATGCTTAATGTTAGCTATTTCTTAAGATGATCATAATTATTATATCTCATATATTTTATTGAATGTTGTGTCATTTTATGATATATTATTGTCAGTTCTTATTATTCATCAACAGCGTGGAGGTATCCCCGAGAGGCAACACCGAGAACAAATATAACGTGTAATATAAACTAGCTTACCACATCCCCAATACTATATATAGCCACATATATCCATCTTTATCCCTGGTTAAGAATTGCTTGGGTTTGAATGAATGACTAACTAGCTCCTTTCTTACGCATGAATGGTGAAACCTTTCCAATTCCGACCTCTCTGAACCATGGAAACATCTGGGTTCAAAGGGTTTTCTGGTTTAGTAAGGTTTGGATTCATATAGACATGTATGATGTAATTTTATAAATGATATGAATGCAGAATATTTAATAATGAATGTATCCTAATAAGGATAATTACTGGTTTAGAGAGGTCTTTATTTGAGAGGTTAATATTAGAGAGATCTGTATTAGAGAGGTTAATATTAGAGAGATATGTATTAGAGAGGTTAATATTAGAGAGATGTGTATTAGAGAGGTTAATATTAGAGAGATCTGTATAAGAGAGGTTAATATTAGAGAGATATGTATTAGAGAGGTTAATATTAGAGATATCTGTATTGGAGAGGTTAATATTAGAGAGATATGTATTGGAGAGGTTAATATTAGAGAGATGTGTATTAGAGAGGTTAATATTAGAGATATCTGTATTAGAGAAGTTAATATTAGAGAGATCTGTATTAGAGATGTTAATATTAGAGATATCTGTATTGGAGAGGTTAATATTAGAGATATCTGTATTGGAGAGGTTAATATTAGAGAGATGTGTATTAGAGAGGTTAATATGAGAGAGATGTGTATTAGAGAGGTTAATATGAGAGAGATGTGTATTAATGAGGTTTTGATGATTGAGATATGGATTATAGAAGTCTGAGAAGATCAAGATTAGAGAGGGCAAGATTAGGTGCTACTGTACTATGAAGCAGAATGGCTTTTTGGGGGATGGTTATTGTCTTGCTTGATCAGAGTAGAATTTTCAAATTTGCAGACACTGAATTCAGATAAACTCAATTATTGTCTTCTGTGAAAACATAATTGAAATTGACAGACAAATTATTTCTTGTCAGAAATTTTCATTTGAAAAAAATAAATTGTATTTTTAAAATAACTTTATTTTCTTAATGTTCCATAAGAACTCCTGACTATATGCTTTAGTGTATAGTGGTGAAATATTTCATTCATAACTTCATCGTTTAGATCATTTTTAATCAGCAACATAATTGTCATGTGCCCTAAGCTTAAATTCATTAACTAATCATGGTATGAAATATTTTGTAATAAACAAGCTTCCTTTCATTTTACGCCTCCACATTTTTCGAAAATAAACTCCACAACACAAGCTATCAATCTCCATAAATACTATTATAGTTCAATTAGTTCAGAAATTATTAAACCACTTATTTGACTTATTCAATCATTCTTTGTTCATCTGTTTGTATGTATACAAATTAGGTTTACCACTCAATTCGTTCCTTAATTTATCAAGCATTTTCTATATCAATTAAGGCTCCATTACTTAAACAACAAATTATGGCTTTATATTTGAAAAGAAGGTTTATAGGTTGCTGCATTCATTTCACATCATGTTGCTGTATTTGCGCAATGTCATCAATTTAATCGATGAAGTTCATGCAAATTACCTCCCTTGATAATTCTGGTCATTGGTATAATTATAATGGAAATGCTTACATAGTTTATACTTCCTTGCCAATAGGAGTCATTTAGCCATGCTTTGACAAAGTATTTTGTCTCATGAGAAAACAAACAAACAGTTTATGTTATGTTAATCATGAGAACCTCTATGCATTGGAAATGTGGCCAACATCGATTCGTTCATAGTGAAATAAATGCTTGAAAGGAGTCTCTGGGAATATAAAGATATAATTTGATGCTGTCCCGTTATTTCTGGCATCAGACCCTGAAGCTAACCATGCTATATTCATGAGAGAATAAGAAATAAAAATGGATAGTAAAAATTTAGGAGTCCATTTACAGCCATTATTTTTTGATAGCTACAATAAAAAGATAGTTTTCTTTTACTGGTATGCCGTGTATCGGTGCATATCTCTGAAGGAAATTTATTCAAAAGTTAAACAGTTTTGGTTCTGGTATACTGCTTTGCATAAAGTGATAGGAATTGATTAAAGGTGACTTAAAAAATGTTTTTGGCAATTACAATTTTTATTGCAATACATTGTTTGGATGTCATGAAGTTATAATAGTTTGGTAAAATTAATGTAAGGCAGAAATAGAAGATAATTGCATGGTGTGTAAAAAATTAATCTTAGTAAATAACCCCTGCCAAAATGTCAAGAATAGTTCAAGAAGTTATTACTTTTCCATGGTGGTAATCTTAGTCTTACTTAATTTTCTCTATTAAATGTATTGGTACAGACAGAAAACCCTCACTCAAGGCTGAATAAATCCATTTTAGATTGTTTTATTCAAGTCTTCATCTATTTGATGTACTAAGATCAATAGCTATGATTATTGGCCTACTGTACAATGAAATAAGGTTAACATCTTGGTGCAAACAATGGTTTAGTATATTGATTTCTACTCAATACCAATTATATGCTTAGATACGTACTCATGTTTATTTATTCCCTCTGTTGAAATGGATCCATTTCTGTATGAAAATGGTTCCCTTGATAGATGCCCTGATCATTTTGGAGAGTGTTTATCAGATACTTAAAGAGTAATAATTATATCTTAAGGCCAATATTGAAGAAATATTTTTTGCTGCCTCTGTAAGAGAATGACTTAAAATTAAGTTTTATTGGCATATTTTGTACACTTGAAAAAGCAAAAACTACGTTTTACATTAAATGTTAATACATAAAAATAAAAAGTAGTTAATTGCTTTGAAATGAAAACCAGTGACAAAGCATTGAATTTTCTTATTCTATTTCAAAGTGTTCCTTTAATTACTACACTTAGACCCATTATGTCCAATTAAAGATAGGCCACATTTAGAAAATTCTTTATTTGCATATTTGGGCTTTAATTTGTGATTTTGGGCTGTTTTGGAAATCTGCAAAGAATTTCAGAAATGTGGCGTGTATAGTTGGACATCTGAAATACATTTGGTTAATTATTTTGTTACTGGACTTTGTTTGTAAAACAAGATACTGAATGTTCAGATATGTGGTGTAGGACAAGTACATTTAGCTGATTCAGATAATTCATGTGCTGAAGTTGACAGTGATGTGCGAAGAACAAGGTTATTATGATACTTGTACAGAATTCATGAAAACTGGTTAGGTTCAAATATTAGAATAAATTTCATGTAGTAACTATGTAAAAGTTTCCTATGATTTACTTGCATTAAGTATTTAGTGCTTTATATAGAGGAATAGAATTAGTTTATCTTATTATTTATGTATATCCATATTAGGTGTGGTTGTATTCAGCACATAATAGGGTATAATTCATGAGATGCATAAACAGTAAAATCTTTGTTATGCTGTCGGTCTAGGGAAATTCTCAATTTGGCTGCTAAAGACTGGTCTTCTTTATTATGAAATATGAAGATTTCGAGATAATCTTAAGTTTACTATTTACACAATCAGTTTTTAATTAACTTGTCTTTTAAGTATCACATATCATTTTTAAACTTAAAAGAAACTGTCTTGGACAATTTTCCTTGGTAATAAATAGAATCATTCTCCATTTGTGGGACTGGTAATTTTGTAGGAAGATGGTTGTTTTTTCTTCTAGTATTAATAATATCAATTATGACATTGTTTATTGATCATAAATGTTTGTGTTACTTTATTTTGTAAGTCAGGCAAATATCTGTTGTGTTGGCAAGAAATGACAAATGGGAGTTTTTTTTCAGTTGATGATTTATATTGCCTGGATGTTTTCATGCTTCATCATAAACTGGAAATATTTTGTAGTTTCATTAGGTGATCTCATGAATTTTGTAATTTACATTAGTAATGTTTAAATTAATCAGTCAAAAATCAATTAAATTATAATAAAAAGTGAGTCATTGGTCATTTACAATGTTTAAATGTCAATCTCATTTTTACAATAATTTTGATGTATTGCAATAGAGAGCTTTTGTTTAATTATAGTGAACTTGGCTCATTATAAAGTTGAAAATAATTAATATTGTGTAAATATTGAAAACTGAACCATAATTATGTGGTCATCACAAATCATAAAGTGGTCTTACTACTGGAGTGATCTGTAAGTTAGATTGTACCATATCTATTATAAGAAAACCTTCTATTCTTCATAGTTGGATGGCAGCATCATGACTAACCAGTCCTAAGTATGGAAATATAATTTCTCTATCAGTCCTCAGCTGCATGCTGCATAACAAAACAAGATGAGTTGTTGATTTGTGTCTGTTGATACAGTTTTCTTTCAACAAAGACTAATGTCTCAGCTAGCCTGGGTGATGTTTTAAGAGCCTGCTTTTGTTGCATGTAAAATATATGTGGGTTAATGACAGAGTTTGCCAGATGTGTCTGTCAGCTTTACTTAGTCAAAAAACACTTCACATCAAGTGACAATGTAAAATAGACTTAGAAAGCAATTAAATCTGGGGCTAATTGAATTACAGTCAGACCAGTGTACAAAAGCTGTCAAAGGTGTAGAGGGATAATGGTCATTATGCACAGTTGACCTTTACTCATCGTTTTTTGTGTGTACCGGATCTGAATAGTGATCATTGCAGATAGATAAAGTAATTATTCTTTTTTGATGGCTATACTGAAAAAAAGTCTGAAGAATCTTGCTTTGAAACACTCATTGTTCACTAGTGGTCTTTATTCACGGGTGGCCATTCAATCAGGTTCAATTGTAATATAATAAAGAGGCAATTCTGTGACTGCAGTCTGTCAATTTGAAGTAGACATGAAGATTGAGTTGCATAAGATGTTTTTGAATCGATGAGTAGGCGTAAAATTTTCGTCAAAACAGTGTTGTAAAAATCAATCAATTCTGTGCTTTACAATAGACATTGTCTACAGACTCCTTTGTGTGATGTCAGTAAAAACCTCAGACTAACTTCATGCTTAAAATTCAAGTTTTGTACCTAGCTTATTCTGACTGTCCTTGGGAACCAGACACTTTAATGAATCTGCATTTACCTACCGGTATGTTTGAACTTTGTATATGTAATTCACCAAAGCTTATCTCCCCAGCCAGTTTTTCCCTGGGGAGAAATTGGCCTAGGCCCTTTTTCCCCCTGAGGTAAATTTGACCTAGGCCATTTCTTCCCCCACTAGACCACTCCCCCCCCCCCCCCCCCCCCCCTATAATAACAGTATTGCATTATGATTCTCGGCCATTTTTAGTCTCCTAATGATGTTTTTACTCATGAGGGGACTATATGAAAATAAGTAGGTTTGTCCATCCGTCTGTCTGCCTGTCTGCTTCAAATTGGATTTTGTGATGACTGAAACAAGGTTAATGAAACTTACATAAGTTGAAAATTAGATTAGAGCTCTGTGATACATCTCAAGTTTCATCACCTCTGACCTTAGGCAAACTCTGTAATTGCTGTAATAATAGAATGCTCTAAAAATGGTATCAAAGACTAATTTTGTTGCAGCATTGTATTAGTTTCTTGCATGTATCTTTATACTGATATAGTGGTACAGTCTGAAATGTGATGGGAAAATCCCTCTAGTCAGAGACGGAGCAGCTTTTATTAGACTTACTAGAGGCAGACATTGCCAATTATCAGTTCATTAAGTGTAGATTTGCATTTAGATACCTTAATCAGGTATCAATTAGTCATTACCTTACTAACAATTACCAGTATTGCTGATTATAGTCCTTTATCTTAGAGGAGAATGAGAAATGTTGGCATGCATGTTCATTAGCAACTCACTTGTTTAATTGACTAGTTAAAGCAGAAATCTTGATAATGATTATTTTATTTGAAATGAAATGCTCTGCGATAAAAGGAAATTATTATTCTTTATCGCTGCGATATAATGAAATTATTATTCTTTATCGCCTAGTAAAACATTGGAAAAACAGCTGTGATTGAACCCACTCTTTGGAGTGACATTTAAAGATATTGTCTTAAACTTAGTGACCTTTATTCAGAGGTTTATTAGCCATAATGTTTCAACATTTAACTGACCTTTCTTTCTTTTTGATATGATCTTTATTAGAAGCTGAAGGTAGCTGCTAACTCATAGTTTGACCTTTTCATTGAATTCATGCAGTTATTTACTATATATATATAGACTTGTCACAGGCATACATTGATGTTGCCATTGAGAACTTCAAAGACTTAATACCTAATATGTGATAGTTAATATACTAGCAGTTACATTTCGTTGTAAATATTCACCATTTTTTAAGTAGTATTCCCTTAAACTTTAAGATTTTGAAATATCTTAGTAACATATTTAAACTCTTATATTATGTGTATTTCAGATGGACATCCTTGTTTTATGGGGAACATGAAGGAAACAGACATACTGGGTCCATGGAATCCCTGGACTCACAAGTACATGCTCAAGACAGGGTAAATATTACTGCAGTATTTCTCCTTCAATGCAAAGAAAAAATAGTTTTTATCACATTTCTTCTTTTTCTCCTAATTCTTCTACCATGGCGTAGTGTTTAATGCTTTCATATCACAATGTCAATTTTGATCGAAACCAATTAAATAGATGTCCACTCAGCAACTATTTACTTTGACCTTTGTCCCTTAGAATCAAGGTCATATGGCTCAAAATACCAAATTTACATAGTTTACTTGAAGAAATTGAACTATAAATAAATAATAAAGAAAATATACAAATATTAAACTATTTAGATGAATGTTTTTATGCTTATATTGTCTGTTTTACTCTTCATTTTTATTTTTAGGGATTTTGTTCGTGGATTGTGGCCTTCTTTCGTATTAGGTAAGATATAGCAGGAATTTATGTACCAGTTCTTATTTAGTCCCAAATAATAATAATGGCTTTATTTCAAGAGGCTGCACATGGGTAAAACCAATCTTCAATGTGGGCCTCAAATCACCATTTATAAATGTAAAAAACAAAACTAATTCATTGATGTGTATTCTGTACACTTAACTTGAAAAAAGAATGCGTTTTAAGAACAATTTTATGTGTTGTGATCAATTTAAGCTTGCTGTATCCACTATTGGTAGGGATTAAAATACAGTGACCTTGACTTTACTTGGACTTGGGAATACAACATTTTAAAGCCACTTGTTCTTTGGATGACTTTAATGGAATACTTAAATCATGATAGGGCACTTGTATGCTTACTTCATGTTTAAGTTAATGCTAATGTTTGTTGTTCAAGCTATATATTTTATTGATAAAATAAACACAAAGTTGTAGAACTCTGGAGTAAATTTATTCAAATTGCATGTAATTGCTACATGAATAACTTGTTAGCAGAATTTCTGACAGAGTAATGGATCAGAATGTTATGTTGCTAGGGATGCAAGCATTCAGTTTACTTTGATGAAATCATGTACTTTTGCTTAGTTGTTATTCAGTTATGAATTTCCTGATGTACATACATCTAAACACATTTGTAATACAGTTGGCCATGTCAGACTAGATTGTATATTATAACTATATAGACTATTTTAAGTATCAGTCAGGGGTGTGTAGTTGCTCATTGCTGGAGCTGCGTCTGGGGCAAAGTTCCCTAAAATCTACCGGTACTTATCTCTATGGCACAACTTGTTATATATTTTTTCAAAGACATAAACATGAAACATTAATTGCAGATTGGACATTTTCATTTTTTAAGTAAATTGTAGAATCCACCATTCTTCTTTAAGGCAACTTCTCCTGTGTTAGGTATTGTGATCTTACTTTGTTTATTTGTAGTGATGCTGACATTGTGAAGAAATGTGGACAAGATGCCTTGCAGTATATTTCATTTCAACGTTACATACTGCTCTATGTTCTAATAGTAACGGTCTTATCTACAGCTATCATAATACCTGTGAACTTTACTGGAAATAACAGTGAGTAAATTCATACTAAGATTAGACTTAAAACATTGTTGGTTTGGTATAATTTGAGTAATCCAGATAAAGGTCACAGCTCAAAGAGTGCAGTGAACTCTTTGTAATTATTTTTCAGTATCAGAGCTTCTCAAGGAAACATGCTTTCCTGTTGTTGTTGTTTTTTAATCAGAGAAAGATATGGAAAGCAAGTAATCATTCATGTATCTTATAAACTATACTACAAAAGAATCTTGAATATAAAGAGTATTTTCAGGGGCCAAAGAAAGTTAATCTTAGTGCTAAGGTGGTCTCAAGGAATGTCTGAAAATAAGTGTTCAGTACTTTGAGAGGGTGTTATATAAAGGTGATAGCTAAGTGGAGTTTTCCTGTATTTGTTATTACCAGCAAAATTTGCCAGATCAGTCATACCAAATAAACAATTGAATGAGTATAGCCTGAAGGTTATTTTATTTCTATTTTTATTGACTATGTTATTATTGGTAAGATCGTAATCATTATGTTACTTAATTATGCAAGACAAATACAATTAATTTGTGAAGAAGACAATATTCAGTCAATATAACATTGTAGATACTAGATAGTACTTACTTTGTATTTACTGTACACATGTGCATCTATATCCACTATGATGATAATCTAACTCACCCAATGTTGGTTTGTGGTTACATGAGCCAAACAACTGTGGGCTATATATAATAGGTAGAAAGGCATTTCTTTGTTAACACTATAATATATTATGCTTGTATGTAAAATGGAAAGACATAATAAAGATAATGTGTGAGTAGGTCATTTTACTGCAAACCAACCACTTTTTGAAACAAAAATATATAAAAAAGATGGTATTGACAAAGGACACGGGTAAACATACGAAGAAAATTTTACCAAAAAGTACATCCGTAATTTTTTCACACAATACAGTTTAATATCTCTACTTTATGGAATGAACAATAACTAAAGAAAAAAGTGATGATGGGGTGCATGGGCTAGAATCACATATACCAATTTCATATGTATATTTTTTCAACACGTTTTGAAAAGTTTTCTATTCAGCCTCCATTTATATGACAATGATATATATTTATTCATTTGAAGTCATTATAACAGCTTTATACCCAGTCAAACGCATTCTAAAGATCATTATAATATGTAAGTAGTCGAATATTAACTTTTTTTTTCTTAAAAGTTCATTTTGGCATCCTATTTTGAAGAAATTGATAGCAATCATGCATTAAGATGTAAAGTTACTCGTCGGTGTCGTATAATAATTCATTACAGTTACTACAGAAAAGCTCAGGGAGAGCTGTTACTCAGCCTGTTAGCGCGCTATTGTGTCTGTCGTCCATCCATCTGTCCGTCTTCAATTCTTCAAAGCACTTTTCCTCTGAAACGGCTGTTTCAAACTCCACAGAAATTATCTTTGGGTGGTCATTAACAAAAAAAAAAATGATAAAAGAAGCTCATTCCATGCAGACCTCTGGTTTCCATGGCAACCAAAAGGAGAATATTAAATAATCTAATTGTCTTAAACCATATGGTGTAAAACTTAGATAATTGACATGGAACATCATCATAAGAGGGGTCTGGATTGAAGAAGTTCCCCTGTATTACATGTTAAGTTTGTATCAATTAAATATGGATTGGGTCCCAAAGGAGATGTTTTTTGACAATTGGGCCGCATACCCAACACATCAGATTGAATACTCATGTCATGTCCTTCCATGGAGATAGCCATGTTTTAGTTTCCTGTGTTCAGAAGAACAAGCAAAATTGCTACTTTGTCGATTTCTGATCAAAAGTCAGATAGGTAAAAAATTTAGGAAAACATGCTTTCTCTTGCCAAAACAAGAGAAAATAATCAAATTAATTTTTTTTATTAATAATCAAATTATAGAATAATCTTAACCAGAGAGATTTTAATCATGATTAAAATGTTTGTTTGTTACAGTTGGAAATGCTACAGACTTTGGCCACACCACAATAGCAAATTTGGATGCAAAGTAAGTGACTCACTGTATCTTCTGTTATTGTCCTGCTATTGGTAAACTTACAAATAATGTATGCTGAATAGAATTTCAGACTCTTGAGGTGATGAAACTATAGTTTGTCCACGGTGTAATAATTTACTTGATGAATGAGGAATGCGTAAAACTTCTATGAAAGAGAAATATCAATGCAAGTGTCTCATTCTTCTTAAGAATTTTCTTGGTTATTTTTATATCCTGCAAACAAAGTTTGAGAGGGGGTATGAAAGAATCACTCAGTTGGTCGAACGGTCCATCCGCATGCAAAACATGTTTGTACCACAAGTTTGGGGAGTGAACTACATGTACTTCTACATTACTTAGGTGATTGCAATGAAACTTGAAATATGTCATCACCATGAAGTGTAGATGTGCAAGACACGATATCCATGTCCGGCGATCCTCACATTCCAGAGTTATGTGCCCTCAAACTTAGCCGTATAGTGTTCTATCACATTCTTGTTGTCAAAGCAGCGGCATGGTATTAGTCACTTCTGTGAGAAACCTCTAGCTTATAGCTTGAAAACACAAGTTTCGATTTTAATATTGTTATCCAGTAAGATTTGTCTGTATATGCTAGACTAAATAAATCATCTCAAATCTCACGTGCATGTTGTAATCATATTAAGTTCTATAGTAGACTAGGCATTGGTTGTCAGATAGATACAACTAGAGTGAGAATTACAAGAAATAGTCTCAAGATTGACGTTATTCCCTGTTATTGAATTTCTTGTGTAATCAGAAGACATGAAAATTGAATTACATATAATTATTCTTTATATGAAATGTGTTAATTTATATGCATAAGGTGTTATCATAATCATGGTTGGCTTAGATGGTTGTAGTATGTACATGACTGCCAGTCGGCTGAGATGAAAAGTTTGATCCCTGGATATATAGTACACAAATTACACCATTTTGATTGTTTTGTTTTATGCTATTGTATCAACTTTATTTTGGTTGCATTCAGTTGACATTACCAGTTATCATGCCTTATTGACCAGTATGAGGCATTTTTGTGGCATTCTGTGAATAACTTTCCTGCATAAAGGTGTTGAAGACAAAATGAACCTTTGGTGCAGCATCTTATAATCAAATTGTTGAAAAGAAGCCAGAAATCATGTCTGTTATTTGATTGAATATTTTTATAGATCATTGTACGAGGGGTGATCATTAAGTTCGTGGACAACCTTTCTGTTACTGTTATAATTCATTGTATACTTATGAGATTTTTATATAAGGTTAATGAACATAAAAGGAAAAAAAGTACCGTTAATTTTCCACTAAGAGACTTTCATAAGCACCTGAAATCGATCACCATAGCAACAAAAGTAAGCATAACCACCGCAGATCAAAAATTTAATATTTAACTGCAAATCCAGCATTTACTGTGGCCTCAATTTGGCACGAAACCCTGTCATTAATCAATGACGTCGACGTCATATCATAACACCTTAGCTGCCATGCGACATTGGACGTCAATTTAAAACAAAGAGCAGTTATCAAATTTTGCGTAAGACTTGAAATGACACCGACAGAAACTAAAGAAAAATTGGAGAAAGTATCAGGAAAAGAGAATGTGTGTCGATCTCTGGTGTGCAAGTGGCTCACAAAGATTTCATAAGGGACGTGATGATGTTAAAGATGACTATAGAATGATGTTGTTGACCGACAACAAAACTTAGCAATGCTAACACCAAAGCTTATTAAAGAAATCTTGGACATAGATAGGCAGACAAAAATAAGTCAGATTAGTGAGCAGATTGATATAAGTTATTGGCTGATTCGTCATATTTTAACGGTAGACATGAATATGAGAAGAATAAGTGCAAGATGGGTTCCATGACTGTTGTCAAATGATGAAATGGAATAGCTATGATACTCAGTAAAACAATTCTGAGGCGATAACAACGGCAATGTTACGATTTCTGAACAGGATTATAACCACTGATAAAACTTGGTCGTGTTACTATGATCCAATGACCTATAGAACATAATTCTGCACCAGGTAATACCCAAAGTCACTGGGCACTAGACGCCTAATTATCTAATACTGTCCAGCTTGGTGCTAATATCCTGGAAAACCCACTCTATCTACCAAATCTGGCGCCTTATGGCCTTCTCTGCTCCAAATTTAAAATATCATTTGAAAGATCAACATTTCTCCAGCTTTGAAGAGCTCCTGTTATGTGCAATGTCTCAAGGGGATTTGACATGTCATTTTATTATTTCGTTCATTCTTACTTAAAATCTAGCATTTCTTTATATTCATGGTTGTCCACAAACTTAATGATCATCCCTCGTAAATCTAAACTCTGATTCAGTTCAATATGTTAAGCTGTTTGTTTGGAACTGACAAGATTTACCCTGGTCAGATAGTCTGACTGTGGTTTCTTTAACTTCGGCTGTCCTTCAAAAATCATGGTTTGTAGTTATGTGACCGTAGTCAAGTAGGCTTATCATTTTTGTAAACATACACTTGTACCGAAAATGAAAAGTTAAAAATGAAAAAATCTTTACTTATTTTGGTAGACTGGATAAGTGTTTTAAAGACACATCAGGGATGAAATAGTTAGAACCACAGGCTACCGGCATGTGATAACAGCAAAATAAAGTTTCACAAAAAAAAATTATTTTTCCTTATAATATATATAAGGCGAAAAAAATGCCGGTAGCCTGTGGTTAGAACATTCTTGGTCTTTGAATCTTGCATGTATATTGTAGCTAGGATTATTTACTTGTTTACAGATCCAATCTGCTGTGGATTCATGCCCTACTAGCTGTGGTATACTTGGTACTGGCTGTGATATTCATGAGACATTTCTCAGTCAACCTGACTTTTGATGATGATGAGCACGTAAGTTAACTCCTTTGACCTAGATTTTGGATTGTCAAGACAGTCTACCTACCTACATGTAATGCCTGTTATTTTTGAAAAACTCATATACTGTTCTTGCTGTAAATATTTCTTTATTCGTCCACATAAAGTTGCTGTTTGCTTAAAGATCAATGTTCAGTTTTATCAATTACAGTAAAACCTCTCCAGAGCGACCCTTTTTAGAGCAACAACCTCTCTATAACAGCATCATCAGAATTTCCCTAAGCTGATATTTACTATAAATTTAACCTCTGTAGAGCAACAACCTCTAAACAATGACGAATATTTGCAGTTCCCGTAGGGTGTTGCTCTACAGAGATTGGACTGTAATATTATTCTGCCCTTTTCTGTGATAAGACAGTGTTATTTCCTCTATTTGAATCATTCTGAATCAGTGCTTAAGTCATTTGTGTCTCAGTTTGCAAAATGCAATATCAGTGATCCGTGACTGTGTAACTATTCAACTTCGACAGTTTAATAAAATCACACAATATAACTTTGGTATATTTGCCTATTTTGTACTATTTTGGTGAAATGAATGTTCACTAAAACAGGTTAATTGTGAACTTATATTAATAATGTTATGGCTGAAGTTATTCTGTTTACTACAGGCATCAAAGACACTGATGATTGCTGGTATCCCTGTGGACAAATGTTATAAGAGTGTCATCATACAACATTTCCAGTAAGTGTCTATGAAGCTCTCTTTGTGTGTCCATTTGTTATATTTTAGTGAAAATGAATAGAAAAGCAGTGCCTGCTGTGAAATAAAATAATTAATTTTAAGCTTTATGGCTGCAAACTCTGTGTAAATAAGTTTTTATGTTGTTTTATTTTTGCTTGTATAAAACGTTGGTGTATTTCAATTTAGACATCAAGGTTGTAGGAATTGGGATATGTACATGTATATATGCAGTTTGTACAAATATTTTGCTGTTTAAAAATGATGATGTATTACCTTACAGAGAAGCCTATTCGGAGATGACTGTACTTGATGTACAATTTGCTTATGATGTTGAACATCTCATGGAACTAGATGCTAAAAGGTATCACATTGTTTCTTTACCAGATCGTAAAATTGATCTTTATATTTATGAGCCCACAAGAGAATATATCTGTTTCTGATTTAGCAGCATTTTTACTTTACGCTGTGTTAGAGGGTTATTCATAGTGTTGTATTGTCACTTATGCTTATAACAATCCTAGATGGGATTAAAGTATCCTAGCCTCTTAAATAATCTGTATGAAATATAGCAAGAGAAATACCAAGAAGAATATCCTGCTTTATGCCCATGTTTTGTCTAGAGATACAAACAATTTATTGGGGCTAAAAATACCATTTTCAAAACTAAATTGCTTTCCTGTTGCAATGTCCTACCCATAACCTGACCATTATTATAATTATTATATGTATATACTGTTTTAGAAATGCTGCCAAAGAGGCTCGTCTTAATTCTGAGGTGGAAGTACAGAAAACTGGACAGCGTCCAGTGGTTAGACCTTACCCTTGTGGTCAGTTTTTGTGTTGTGCCGAATCCTGTGGGTGTATTGAGGTAATATATAAATTTTGTTTTGGTATAAGATTTATTGCCATCATGTCATTTTTAATGAAATGTTTATGATCAAATTATTTCTTTAATTAGACTGTATTCAAATATTCTCTTGAATGAAATGTGAAATATGTTGCATTGTTATAGATCATTATTTGGACTTAAAACCATCCAGTCATTATTTGTCTTTTAAGACCTTAAATCATGAAATTCAAATTTAGTACAAAATGTGGATTATTATTTTTGTCATTGTCTGATTCTCTTTAGACTGGGTTTGCTAATGAATATATTGACTGGATCTCTCATACTTGTAGACTGATAATAATAAAATTGACTGGTTTTGCTAATGAATATGTTGACTGGATCTCACATACTTCTAGACTGATAATAATAAAATTTACTGGTTTTGCTAATGAATATATTGACTGGATCTCACATACTTCTAGATTGATAATAATAAAATTTACTGGTTTTGCTAATGAATATATTGACTGGTTCTCTCATACTCTAGACTGATAATAATAAAATTTACTGGTTTTGCTAATGAATATATTGACTGGTTCTCTCATACTCTAGACTGATAATAATAAAATTGACTGGTTTTGCTGTTGAATATATTGACTGGTTCTCACATACTTCTGACTGGTAATAATAAAATTTACTGGTTTTGCTAATGAATATATTGACTGGATCTCCCAACATGTTGATGTTTTGTTTCATTTACTTGTTTTTTATAATGGATCTTAAAATTTCTGACTCTGTAACATGTTTTAGTAGATAATAAATCATATTTTATAGCATACCGAGAATATTTCACAAGCTGGCTTTTCAGTTTTAATTGATTTTCATTTCACACGCTGGTTTTACAAAAGTAACTATAAATGTTTCAAAGTCTGATTCTGCAAGATGTTTTAATTGCTATTCATTCCTTAGCTTGTTTGTTGTCATTATTTTTTTCAATTCATTACAGCAAGATGCCATCACATACTATGGTGATGAGGAAGAGAGGCTTGCTAAAGAATTCGAGAAGGAAAAAGTGACAGCATATAAGAATTGTCTCGGTGTGGCTTTTGTTACCTTTGAAAATGTTCAGACAGCTGAAAGGTAAATCATAAATGTTTGAATGTTGATTTTTTAAAATCAACTGAACCATTTTATGCTATTTTATATTTTATGCATGTAAACCTCTTTTTATTTTGAGTACTAATTATTACTTATTACTAGAGAAATGCTGATCACCTGATGTTCTTCTTACCGTTCAAAGCTGGTTTCAAAGTAAATGAATAGGTACATTATAATTTGTTTGAGAACTTATCTTAAAGTCTACCTACTGGATAAATATTGAGGTTGAACTATTAGCAAATGGAAAAGAACAAGTTTTGCAGCTTTCTGAAATTCTGCAAGTTTTCATGTGGGTCATCAAAATTCAGCATTATCTATTTGTTTTGATGGGATTACTTTTATTTTATCTTTCCATAAAATATGTACATGTACAATGTAAATGTATACATTATTTCAGAATCAGGAAAGACTATAAAATCCCTAGATTGCTAAGGTTTTAATGTGTTTTATTACCTTGCATAAAAATACTCATTATTAAATAACCATTATGATAACCTCCACCTTTCCATGAAACCTTGCTTAGAAATCACCATTTTTGTTCAAAGATTAGTTCCAGGCTGAATCATTTTTTTCTTTCAAATGGTTTAATTCATCAGATGTTTGTTTGTATGACTAACTTGCTATTTACTTGAAACAGATGAAAAATAGTACAAAATACCTTTTAATCTAAAAATTAAGATATCATGTATAAAATTCATCAAAAGGCATGGTGAAATTTAATTTAAGTATATAAAAGGAGAATATGCTAAATTATGTAGTAAAGGGACATGCAAAACACTGTAAAAACTTGTAAAAAACATTGTTTAAATGACTTGATGGATTATACAGTGAAAGACATTGTAAAATTTTACATCAAAGTCAATTAATAACACTTCTCCTGCCTTACCTACTTTCTGCCTCATGCATTGTCAGCCATTGTCAGCATTTTCTGTAAACTATCATGCAAGCTGCACATGTATCACATGGATGAAATTATAATGTGTGAGAGGAGTAGTAACTGTAATATAAGTCATGTGCTTGCCATATTGGTGGAGATGGGTACTTTCGTGGCTACATTAACTGGCATCAAATGCATTTTAACATATGATAAATTATAGCTTGTTTCTTTGTCTAGTTGTCCTGTGAAAATGTGGAGACGATGTTTGTACTCTGTAAAACTCATTCAAATTTCAACTATGATTTATGAACTCTATAATATTGCTACAATTTTCAAATACCTAAAAATCTTAACAATCAAATTTGTGAACAGAATGATGCACCCGGAAGAGGAGTGTAGAAATTTGGACTGTGTATATTTTGCCTTTATTCAGTGGTTGATCTTGTCTGTAAAGTATCTTTTAAAAGATACCTATTATTCAAATAGTGGCCTTTATTCTAGGATGCTGTAAACCAGGTTTTCACTTTGTTGCAGATTTGTTGCACAAAGTTACATTACATACTGCATTTTGTAGGTCAATTATGAAGAGTTACAAAAACAATATGTGTTACAGAAACATAGTATTTTCTTTTTTTTTATTGATCATCTTTGAAATTTTAGGATTTTGACTGATTTCAAAATGTCATGCAAGGCTTCCCAGAATCCTCAGCCCTCCACCGTACATGGAGATTTAGATATTGTAGAATGGCAAGTGTCCTATGCTCCTGCTCCTAAAGATATTTATTGGTAAGTTTCAGTCATATTTGTTATAGCTTTGTCAAACCACTCAAGTATGAAATCATGTTTAGATCAATCAGTGTAGAACAAGCATTTTTTCTTGCTTTAATATGTAGGATGATAGAAAAAAGTAGAATTCCATTGACACTGTACAAGTACAATGAACATTTCTAGGCTACTGTTGCTATATTTAAATGATCTAATTGTATATTTAGCTCTGCTAATGTAAAATGATTTTTATATTGTTGAACACAAGATCTGTGAAATGTGTACATTGTATTTCTATAAATTTCAATCAAAAGATTTGTTTCTTTAGATTTCTTTTTTTTTCAATACTTAGAAAATATATTCAATATTTGAATTACCTCCCTTTGAAATGTAATTGTAAGGTAAATACATGTATTTGAATTGCTTCCTTTATGTATGTATTACAGGGAGAAGCTCAAGTTACATGGATGGAAGTGGTGGTTACGTGCAATCCTCATCAATTTTCTGATGGTCCTATTGTTATTCTTCTTTACTACACCTTCTATTATTCTTAGCAACTTGGACAAACTTAGCTACAAAGACTATGTTGAGAAAACACATGTATGTATTCCAGAATAAGTGTGCTGTATAAATATGATGGATTGATTGATTTGCAAAAATAAGATGTTTGAATAGAGGGTGTAATTAATGTTAGAGTTGGAACTATTTCTTCAAATGTTTGTGACCAATTATGTCTGTTGTCCATGTTTGTTTATTCAAAGATTATTAAAGAAGCATATGTTTACTGTTCCAAGTTAAATTATTATTAGTATAATTGCAAAATTATGTTTCTAGTTTCTTATAATATTTTTTCAGAGTGCACTTCTGGTGCAATTTCTACCCACCTTACTATTGTGGATATTAACAGCCATTCTGCCAAACCTTGTGTACTATTCTGACCAGTTTGTAGGTCATTGGACAAGGTAAGTTGTTAGACCCATTCACTCTGACTGCTGTTTAAACCAATCAGAATGCAATTAGAAGTATGTTATTGCTGCTTTAACCAATCAATATACAATATGCAATTGTTAATTGTAGTTTTAACCAATCAGAATACAATATTCTTTGATCAGGCTTAGTACTTCTACATTCCCGAAGGAAGATATCTCATAGTCTCTTACATTGATAGTTTAATAATGATTATAGATATTCTTAATACTGTTCTCAACTATTATTGAGTCACAAATTTGTATATGTATAAGTATCATAAAATTTATCCTAGTATTTTGGTGACCAAACCTGTTTTATATGCATTTTCAGGAGTTCAGAGCACCATGCTGTTATGTTAAAAACATTTACATTTCTATTGTTGATGGTGTTAATTCTACCATCTCTCGGACTGACAAGGTATGTCTGCATTAAAAAATCTGAATTCAAAACCACTGTTTTTGAAGTTAAACCTTAGAATTGCTGTGTCTCTGAGTCCAAGATGTTTTTTTTTGTGTACACATGATAAAACCTTACTTAGTGACCCCCTCAATATAAAGTCCAGGTAGACTGGATCTCAAGTCCACACACCTTTGTACTACATTGTGTATGTGGGGAATGGGATTTCATAACATTGTTTTTTCTATGGATAACCATTTATTTTACTATATTTACTATTGGTAATCATTTCATTTACTGTAATGTACATTGATAACAATTATTTTACTGTAAGTTTTTACTATTGGTAACCATATCATTTTAAGGTATTTTAATGATAATCATTTTATTTTACCACATTTTACTATTACAACATTTTATTTTACCACATTTTACTATTACAACATTTTATTTTACTTACTATTGATAACCATTTATTTTACCATATTTTACCATTGATAATGTTTTATATTTCAGTGCCAAAGCTCTGTTTGATGCCTTTGTTATTGCAAAGAATCAGACAGTGGAATGGAAGTAAGTAGCTTTATTGTAATTTGCATTGCTTGATTATGCCCCCTTTAGAAGAAAAGGGGCTGTATTGCTTTGTGCATGTCGTTACGGTGGTTGGTCGGTCCGTCCGTCCATCCATAACCAAACCTTGTCTGACCAATAACTACAGGACAATTTTTAAGGATTGTCAGGAATACTTAGTTTTGGAACATACTAGAAGATATGTTTTGTTAGGAGCACAATTTCGGATAACATCAATTTTTGGATGTTTGACTAAAAACTTGGCATTTATATTAAAAGGATTTGATTTCATGATAAAGCCAACCTGTTAAATCCATGAAAGTCAGCGAAACCACAGTAGTTGCTTTACATGATATAATTGACCAGAAGTAAGAGTGATTTCTTAACAGTTATTATTACTACCTCCTTTGTTTTCAGTTGTATCTTTGTGGCGGGGAATGGTGCATTTTTTGTTAATTATGTTATCACATCAGCGTTTATCGGAACTGCCTTGGAATTGCTGAGGTTTAGTGAACTATTTAATTATGGGTTAAAACTTTTATTGTCAAGATCATCAGCTGAACGAACTTCTGTACGAAAGGTAGGTAGGAAGGATCAACTTTAAGGTCAATTGTGTTATAAAAGAACTAATGCATGTATTAAATAAAGTGAATCATACCTAGTCTTTGGTCCAGACTCAAAAAACATTACCACATTTTTAGATATAGATAAATGTACCAGATACTTCATTCAAAGTAAATTTGAGACTATGAAAAAAAACTATAAAATGTAATGCCACCTCAGCAATTATAAAAAGAATTACCGGTATATGATTTTTGTTAATTTACATTTTGATCATGTTTGGCTACTTTAAATAAAATCGATTATTCAGTATCATTTCAATGCTCACTGGTACTTGAATCTCAGCTTTTCAGAAGAATGAATGGGTATAAATGATCATGTGACTTAGTATGATTGTAGTAAAAGCTATTGATTATATCAAAAGTTATTATTGTTCAGATTCACTAACTTAAATATAATCTTTTAAGAGAAGCATGAAAATTTAATGACAGGTTAAGCATATTTGATTTGAATGTCTTTGATTCAAATCAAGCCAATTCTGAAAATGATTTGACGAAGAATGATAAAATCATACACTGTCTTTGTTTATATAATAATGCTTTTCATGAAGTAAAACAACTTCAAGATGTGATTTAGGTATAATTCTTTATTTTTGTTCCAGCATGTATTATGGGAGTTTCAGTATGGAATGCAGTATGCCTGGTTTCTCTGTGTGTTTGCCATCATTATGTCATACAGTTTAGCATGTCCCTTAATTACTCCATTTGGTAAGTTAAAGTCATGTTTGTTCTTTTGAACATTAATTGTAACATTTAACATTAAAATACAGTCTGTCGCCATAACTTTGTGTGATGATAAAGTATTTTAGGTACTTGGAATGTAAAGAAGTATACTTCTCAAAATTTGATAAGGATCTTTATTTGGTATGGTATTACCGTCAATTTTGGGATTTGAGCCCGTTCTTCCGGAAGTGCCTCTCTGAGCTGTCAGTGTTTGTTGGCTGGACATGACGCTCAGATATCGCTCTCTGTAGCATATCCCAGACGTGTTCGATGGGATTTAGGTAGGGAGATCGAGCGGGCCAGTCCATTCGAGGCACTTGCGGAAGAATGGGCTTGAACCCCACAATTTAAGATTGGACGGCTCATCAAAAGCACGAGGAGTCGTTGTCAGATTGTTTTTGATGCAGGAGGACATCAGTATCGATACCAAACACAAAAGTTAGCACTTTTGCGCATTTTCCTCAAAGTTTGTATTCCCAACACATACCCATAAAATGTCTAATTTTGACCCTATCCTCATTTCGACGCTCGTTATGCTCGAATGATACAATGTATGGATTACATATTGCACTCATAATATGCAGATATCTTTGAAAACAACCAAAAATCATATTTTATGTATGTAGTCCAAAATTGACGATAATGTCATACAGAATAAAAAGTGATCCTTATCAAATTTTGAGTAGTATATTTAAATGTCATGGTAACCTTGAGCAATAAAATTATATCAGTTTCTATAAGTTAATCAATTTATTGAAGGCTACTGATACATAGATTCACACATAGTTAAAAATATGATTTATTTATTGATCAATTAATTATTAATTAGTCTGTATGTCCATCTACATGTTCATTCATTTGATTATTTTGTAGGTCTGGTCTACATGGTGTTCAAGCATATTGTGGATAGATACAATTTATATTTTGCGTACAAACCATCTCATATTAGTCCCCATATACACTGGACTGCCATCAGCTATGTGGTGGTTGCTGTTATCTTCTTACAACTAAACATCGTCTTCTTCTCATTTCTTCGAGCTGGTTAGTATTTAACTTTAAGAATTTGTTCTATGCTATAAAACTTGAAATTAGTCTCTTAGCTTAAATCTCATTTTGGTTCTCAAATTGTTTACTTTATTCTGTAGGATTGCCATACAAATAAATAAATAGTTTATTTACCAGCAGGTCCAAAATTAAACTGCTTATAATGTCTTTTTCTTTTTAGCTCACATGTCACAAAGTGACAAAGTGAGCTATTAGGATCACTCTCCGTCCAGCGTCCAGCGTCGTGCAATGTGCGTCGTGCGTCGTCAAACTTTTTGTTGTGACCACACTAGGGGCCACATTTTTGGCTCAATTTTAGCAAAACTTGGTCAGGACGTTAATATCAACAAAATCTCGGACGAGTTCGATATTGGGCCATTTGGGGTCAAAAACTAGGTCACCAGGGCCAAATAAGGGAAAACCTTGTGAACACTTTAGAAATCACTCTTTTGACTTTATCTTCATGAAACTTTGTCAGAATTGTTATTTTAATAATATGTAGGTCAAGTTTGATAATGGGTCATTTCTGTAGTAAAATTAGGTCACTAGGGCAAATTGCTGGAAAACCTTGTGAACACTCTAGAAGTCACTGTTTTGATTGGATGATCATGAAACCTTGTCAGAATGTTTGTCTTGGACGAGTTCGAACATGGGTCATCTTGGGTCAAAAACTAGGTCGCTAGGTCAAATCTTATGAAAAACCATGTTAACACTGTAGATTTCACAGTTATTATTGGATCTTCACCAAACTTTGTCAAATCGTTTGTTTTAATGATATAACGGTCAAGTATAAATATGGATCATCTGGGGTCAATAACTAGGTCACCAGGTCAAATCTTAGGAAAACTTTGTTGACACTGTAGATGTCACAGTTTTAATTGGATCTTCACCAAACCTTGTCAAAATGTTTGCCTCAATGATATGTGGGTCAAGGATGAACATGGGTCAGCCGGGTTCAAAAACTGGGTCACAAGGTCAAATCTTAGGTAAAAATCTTGTAAAAGCTCTAAATGTTTTAATTGGATCTTGGCCAAACCTTGTCAGATTGTTTGTCTTAATGATATTAAGGACAAGTTCAAATATGGGTCACCTAGGGTCAAAAACCAGGTCACAAGGTCAAATCTTAGGAAAACCCTATTAACACTGTAGATGTCAAATTTTGATCGTATCTTCCCCAGACCTAGTCAGACTGTTTGTCTTAATGATATGTAAGACAAATTCGAACATAGGTCGTCTGAGGTCAAAAACTAGGTCACCGGTTCAAAACAATGTTTTAATGAGTGAACAGTGATTGTCATGTGAGCGATATAGGGCCATCTTGGCCCTCTTGTTTGTCTATATTATCATGAATGAGCAATTTTTTGGTTTGAAAAGAAATACTCTCTAATTTGGTACCTCATTTCAGGTAATATTGCTCAATTTTTGTTTTCTTTTTTTGGACTAAATTGTCAACTCTCCATTGTTTAAAACAACACTTACTAATTTAACACATGATTTCAGGTCCAGAGATGCCAGTATCACTGTTTAGTCTCATCATTCTTGTTTTAACCATCCTCTTCTTCTTTGGTCGTCTATGTTTCGGCTGTTTTGAAAGATTCAGTCCATTCAAATCAAACAAATACAAGGTATGTATATCTGTAATGATTCACTATTATTTTATTACATATTAGATTGAAATAGCAATATATTTAAAATCAATCCAAGATAATTTGAATAGAAAGGAGAAAAAAAGCATTTTTATGTGATATTCAATGTTTTCATGATGGACGCTAACATAGCTCTAGAATGGCAAAGCTCAATATGTAATTGAAAAAGTTGTGACAAAAGTGATCACTTGGTTGAGCTTGTTATGAATTTAATGCTTCAATTTTGATTAATTGAAATTCAGTTTTATTCTAGATAAATAGCAATTTGATAGGATTAATAACAATTTCATAAATTGAAATTATCATATATACATTATCTATTTTCATGTTCCTGTATGCTTTGTTGTTCATTTAAACAAAAGTTACTAATACTTACTAACTTATGTCAATGATATACCTTCTTCATTTGTTTCTGATCACTTATGATGTAAGATAAAATTCAGAGTCAGAAATAAGGTCTAATACTAGGCAAAAAGCAGTAGTTTTTAAATAATTCTATTTTTAATACAGAAATTCGGAGAAGATTCTGAACATGTAGAAGATTCAAACCAGGTAAAGAACTTGTTTAATTTTTCCGTGGGTTTAACTACATGTATGTTTTTCAATGATATTTTAGTTAAGTACAGCGTCTGGTTCTCCTGACTAGTTTTCCTGGACTATATTCATACCAGTTCTAACTTACCTTTCAAATCGGACATCTTCTCTTTATATTGAGGAAGATCAACATTTTTGTCAAATTTTCATAGACAGGTATGACCGCCACAACAGAGATTCAAACTTGTTTAAGGCTCATGGAAAAAAAAGTCACTTAAGTATTTGATATCTTGCCCTCTGAAACTATCTAATAAGTTTTTACTGATTCAGGCAATCAGATACTGTATTTGTCAATGAGATGACTCAGGAGTTATCCAGAACATTTTTCTTATAAGTTTACAAAATCATGTTCTGCTTTATGATGCTTGATTATTATATGTTTATGTATTGTTAAAAACATTGAAAGAAGGATGAATTTAAGCTTTTTAATTACTATTCTTTTGTTATAAGCTTGAATTTGAAAATTTGAATGAAATTGTGTCCAATTGTATTGTATTTACATGATCTATGAAATACAGGTATATAATCTGATGAATGATTTTTTCACAGTCGTTTTGTATTAACATAATGCAATCAAATGGAAACATATATTTTGGTATTATCCGTATTGCAGCCATTTGTGGCAGGTGTACTTTCTCGAAGCCAAAATAATCTTACATCAGATACACCATCAGCCTCCGATACACTAGCCCAGTCATACGGTACCATGAACACAAGAGAGCCACAATCGTACGGTACCATGGAGGGACGCAACACATACCAGGACCAAGAAACTGGCTACAATGCTAGCAACATACAGGAATCATAATAGTGTTACATTTGTATTTTGTATTGCCATTTCACATTGTGAATCCTGTCCAAAACTCCCATCATTATTTTCTATAGAATTGATAGATGTCCTAATTTGAATTATTTTATTCACTTTACAGAAATATTTCTTTAAAAAATCCCATCCATAATATAGTGGAGAGCTATAGTGGGGAGCTATACTGGAATCATATAAAATGTCCTGTCGCGTCGCATTTCCTGTTAAGACTGTAACATTGTTGTTTATTGACCAAAATAACTTGGCATGATTGTTCAGCCAACTAAGACGGTGTGTAGCCGGCAAGAACCAGGTCTGTACCTCCAAGGTCAAATATGGAGATTGCATTGTCTGGGCCCGGCTGTGTTATGTGCAAAACACAGGGTGATAACTACAAGGTCAAGGTCACACTTGAAGGTCAAAGGACAAATACCTATGGGGCAGTAACATGAATACATCTTTGTTGGGGTGTGCGTCATGTCTGTGACAAGCTCTAGTAAATATTTGGATGAAAAGTAGATTTATTTTTGGGGACATTGACTTTATTTGCATTTAACTATCTTGCTGTCACAATGTTTACCTTTACTACCTCTTGTAAACTACAGTTTGGAATGTGTCTAAGACTAAGCGAAGTTGTCAGTGTTATAAATTGTGGATAACTGTAAAGCTATTTTTAAGAGAGTTATACCCTTTGATTTATAATTGAAATGATTATATGAACTTGCTGATGTGTTTACACATCCTGTTTGATTTGACAAATTAAATTATTTAGGGAACATTTCCTACTATTTGTTATAATTATATGTTGCATTCTCACAATTTTTTACTTTTTACAAAAGAGTTAAACTTACTTACTTTTGTTATCTTTTACACTGATAGTTGGCTGAATTACATTTTATGTATATATTATATTCACAAATCAATTTGTTGGAAAAACTTAGGTCTTAAGAACACTACTTTTACATTGTTTTGGTTTGCTTTAGTTTATTGTCATTAGTTGGACTGACAAGTTGATATGGGACTTAAATGATACATTTTTTGACGAATTATTTTATTTTGTGCAATACTAGTATTTAGTATAAACATTTAAATGTTACTTTCATCAGCATCATATTGTTTGCTTTTGTGTAAAATTACATTTAAATATTTTTTATTGAGGCCGTCCTTAAAATAGTGTTGGTTTGCTGTTAACTATGCAACTTATTATAAAAAAACGTAATATAGGCTAAAAACAATTTAAAGCAGTTTCTTTCATACTGTATTCCAGCTTTTTTTCTTTAACTTGACTTGACTTGATTACAAAAACTGCTTACCATACTTACTGGCCAATTGCGATAAGTTTGGTTCATATAAACCCAAACCAGCATTTTTTTAAGGATTACCTCATTGACATTTACTTAATGTATGTTTCAAATTATCTTATGTTGTAATGTTTGCTTGATAAGTTGTTTGTGTATATGTTATTTACATTATAATAATGTTATTTATTGTTATAGTTATCTATGATGTATTTGCGTAGTAGTAGCTTGGTTATATGTGGGTTGCGTGTAAGTTAGACATTATTGAGATCATAGTATTGCTGTGATCTACTATTGATAATGGTCACCTGATCATAATGGATGCCTGCTTATGATGATTTTCCCTTTATCATGGCCACCTGTTAATGACTGCTTTTATATAAAATTCTATGCTCATGACTGTTAAATGTTTAAAAAAAATTTTTTAAATGGTAGTCTATTGTTTATATGAACCACTTGTAAATGATAGTCTAGCATTTAAAATAACCTCTTGTATATGATAATCTGTAGTTTATAATGACTGCATGCATGTAATTGATAGTCCACAGTTTATATTAACTACCTGGTACTTTTGATTTATAGTCAGTCTACAGTTATAACCACGGGTGAATAGCAGTTTTTGGTTTATAATGTCTTGTGTTTGTAAGATAAATACTTATTTATGACTGACAACCAATTATTATGATGTCCTGTTGTATATTATGATAGTCATCTATTACTGTGTGATATTCACCTGTTTATACTAGTAATGAATGTTGTTAATTTATACCAGTTGACAATGACCTCTGTTTATAAAGACTGTGTGTCTATAAAGGCCTTTTATATAACCATCTTACTGTGAAAACTATAGAAATATAAGCAATTATTTAAACATATTAGCTGTAATACAAGCAGGTAGAAGATGGAACGTATTTACGACGTTATGTTACTTCATAATTATTTGCTGACTGAAATAATTTTCATCAATGCACATTAAGAGCCATGTTCTTTCTTAAACAAAATGTTCAAGCAGCATGCTCTGTTGGATATTTCACTAAATGTTGACATACTAAGTACATACAATAAGTACATGTACATATATTAGGTACATACGTAATGTTTTTAATCTTGCACCTCACATATCTTAACATTATAACAAGATTTCTCGTAATTGAAGATAAAAATATGTCATTATAAATGCACTGACACCCGGTATTATAATATTTATATACTTATGACTGTATGATAACGACTTCTGTATAAAGCACTTTTAAGGTTTTTATAAATGCTTTTCATAAATCCCACCTTATCAATACCAAAAAAACTGGATACAAACTTTCATGTTCACATATGTAACATTTAAAATGCCTACTTTCTTCATATAACATTTTTATACATGTATGATCTAATCTCTATGGGGTTTAGGGTTTCGTGAAATGTATTTTTTACAGCATTGTAACAACATGCCATGCCAAATGTCAAGTTTCAGAAATTCAGATATACATTATCAATGGCTGAACATCTATGGGGAAGGACAGAGTCTTATTTTAAAGATTGAATGAAGTTAAAATACCTCAAAATTAGAACATTTATTGCATTACTGTCTGAATTTGTTGAACCATTCAATAGGTCTTGTTTATGCCAGCCTGTTTAAAGAGACTTGGAGAGTGGAATGGTCCAGATACAGAACTATTTTTCACCATTTTTTCCGACATTTTGAAAGATTGGATGTGTATTTCGTTTTGTATTTGTATTACTTGTGCAATGCTTGTATTTGTGTGAATCGTTGTATATTTGTGTCAGATTCACTTAATTATTATATCAGTTCAATGTTTCTTGATTTCAGATTGTTTTATTTGGGACCAATATAGACATTGGTCCCAGTTTTCATATGCTTACAGGGTAAACTTGCTTTTAACCTATGTTCCATTTTAATATCAAGAGAATATGTTGTATACTGTGCCTATTTTATATGCATGTGTTTGTTATGAAACTTCAGCGCAACAATCTTGTAGCCTTTTGTAAATGAACGTGTTGCAGCCTTTCTGTTCTAGTGTGATGTCAAGAAATGTTTCTTGTTAACTGGAAGTTGTCTTGTTATATCTTTATCGACATTACTGGCTTCAAATATTTAATTTCATTTCTTACTTTATATAACTTAAGTGTAGTTATACATTAACTTCAAGGTACTAACACCTGATTTAATGTTTACAGTTTGCATTCCGAACCTTAGCTATCACCTCATACATGATTTTTCAGCCTTTTATATTTATAGGCATATATGACATATTCATGGAAAATATTACATTTTGCAAGCATTAGTTGAAATTATAACAAATACTATTATAAAATACTTAGGATTTCCCAGTGATTTACATTATAACACTCTCTTTCTAGTTTCTACTGTTGCCTATTCAAAAATATTCTGAAACCATGATAAACAAAGCTTTTGACTGATGAATCAATCAAATTCTGTGAAATTTCTGATTGACCAATTAAAATCTCTGCACTTTCTGATTAACCAATCAGATGATGCTTACCTGGTATTTTCGTTAGATCTTGATATGATATGTTGTGCTGTAGTTTTTTTTCAAAATCATCAAAGTTGGCAATGAACCATTTCTTCTTTCATTGTTCATTTATTAAGGTATTTTGAAATTTCAGTACTGTTCTTTTTGTTTTTATATATTGTTGCATTGTTCTAAAATATTGTTGCATTTTCTTCTACAATTATATATTTCTGTTGATGTTTGCATATTTCTGCTCTTTATTTTAAATAAAAGTGACAGTTTTAATGACTTGCATTTTTGTCTTGCCTTAATAACACTTGTCTGTCTGGACCCACTTAGCTCGATCAGTTGAGAGTGTGCTACAGAAATCTATGACTTATGTGAACTCTGGGCCTAGATCATTTGCACTTTGAAGATTTGGTTTAAGATTTTGTACCTATGGCCATTTGCTAACCATTCATGTGGAACAGTTGGCTGTAACTTAAAGAGAACACGATTATTACTGTTACATCATTTTGGAAAACTGGTTATGTTGACTGTCAGCTAGTACATTGTATACATTCTAGTATGTATAACTGATAAATGCAGTAGTAAAATCCTTGTATGAACAAATGTACTTTTGCGTTCATCACATATACAAATGTATGTCATCTTTAAAGCAAAGATCTAGGTAGTCTACATGTATGAAAATTCTACACCCAAGTTGAACTTTCTCAATTGTCAACATTGCAGCACAACTGTTCATTTGCAATATTACATAGAAATTTGTAGTGATTTGCATAAACCATCCACTTTACTACAATAATACATTCAGTTAACATTCTTTGTCAGCTCTTTAATGAAGTTTATACATGTATCTATGTACAGTGTAATCATAATACAGATTTATATACAACCAACACACTTGTACTAATATTGTCTCAGACCAAACTATTCTATTATATTTAACTGTATAATCACTATTGACCATAGCTTTTCTGTAAAGCAACTTACAACACACAATATTCTTCTCTGAAGTGAATAAAACAAACTAGCACAAGATATTTTCACTAAATGCTCAATTAAATAGCAATCAACAAATCTAACCAAAACCAGGTTTATGTAATCCACAAACAGCTCTTGGTAATGACATAAAGTGCAAATTCAACAGCAACAACAAAGTAATATTCTATAACACTAGTACTACCAATAGCAAAATCATATCAAATTCTACTAAATATTGTCAACAACTACAGAACTTCCTACTACCAGATCATAATATAATGAACTATACACAATAAAGTCAACACCTACAGAACAGCCAACAACCAGGTCATAATACAACTAATTGTACGCAGCCAATCATAGCAGAGTCAAACTTACTAAGTCTGACTGCTCAAATCCAAATAATCACAAATAAGTACAACAAGATCAGAACAAAATCAACCAGATCAGCCATAACTTGTCACAACGAACACGGTGAAATATACAATAATTAAGGCACTGAGTATAATACTAACCAAACCCAATATACAGTTGCAATCTCATAATGAACAACACCAAAGACAGAACACGCTAACATACACACAACAAAGAAGCAATTCATGAATAAAAAACGAACTTACAGTTCTTTTGTAAAAACAATATCAAAATGTTCTACAAAGAAACTGAAAGCATTGGTATTTATAACCTACAGAGGAACAGGACCAGAAAAAAGGCACATCAGTGTTCATATTTGATATATGAGAATGTTATTGCTTTCCTCATCATCAGTCAACCTACCTACGTAAAGGCTATGCCCTCCGTCGTCCACAAAGATAGTGTAAGGATGTTCTATTTGCTGAAGAACATGTCTTGTCTTGTTGTATAAGGCGCCATATATTTGAAGTACACTGTTATTTCTCTCATCACATGCAAGTAGGCTGCCATCATGAATTTTTGTTATTCCTCTCACCCCTTCTATAGCTTTAAATCTGATAAGCTCACATTGGGCGTCCAGCGTCATTATCATAGATCTCCCCATGTCAGATACATAGATGTAGTTGCCACTTGATTGAACATACCATGGTTCGTCAAATAAAGCTTTTCCTGTTGAAAGAGTCGTGACTGCTTTCATAACATTCCCATCAATGTCTAAGATTTCCAGTTTTCCTGGATCTCTGTACGTCACTAACAGTTTATCTTCAAACATGCAAATACCTAAACACGCTCCGTTTGTTTTAATAGAATTCTTCAGGTTTAATTGGTTAGATACTGATAGAAACTGAATAATACTTCTTCCTGGTATAGTAACAGCTACATCTGTGTTTGATAACGAAGTGATATCAAACGGAGCGTCTATGTCCTGGTTTCCAAGAGTAAGTTGTGAAATGACAGATTCGGTTTTAGCATCAATAAGCTTGACTGACATATTACAGTTATCAACAAGCACAAGTTTATCAGACGTCAATGCCGTCATTCCTGTGATACCACATGTTTTCTGATCCTCAGTTGTCTTAGCACAGATTTTTCTCAGACCTTTGGGGTTGATGTGTTCATACTTCGCAGAAACAGCCCCAATATTTTCAGTCCAAATAGCTTCATAAATTACGCGACTAGGAGTGAATTTGTACTCATCAATGGCATCTACCTCATTTGTTAAAGATCGGATGCTGTTTTCATAATCTTGCAACTGCTGTTCAGCCTGCTTCACTTCCATAAACAGTTTATTGACATGTTTATCTGCACTTACTTGTTTAATTTTGTCATATGTGCCTTTCAAAGACTTCAGGACATCTTGACATATAGTTTGTATATTGGTAATTCTTTCACCATTTTCTTGTTGCAGTGTGTTTATTTCATTTTCAATATCTTTCTCTATTTCATCAATTCTTTTATTCATTTCCCGTCTGTATTTCTTAACATCCTGCAAAGCAACGTTCAGTGAATCGTTTGATTGTGTCGTATTCCTTTTTGTATTGGATGTAATGTTTTCACATACTTTCGTCAGTGTTAGCATTCTGTCGATTGTGTCTTTACATTCCTCTTTGTGTATTCTAAGGTCAGCAATATCTGGTATATAGTTAACACGGCATGGTTTGGTGTGTTCCAATGCTACACATATGTTACAAAGTAACGATGCATGATTATGACAATACAACTTGATCATTTCTGTTTTATGACGTGGGCAAGGTGTTGTGAAGTTGTCGTTGGAGCCAGCTTGAGATAACACGTCCGTGAGTACTTGTGTGGCGGGCATTGTATCTTTATCATGCAAAGTGTGGTGTTTTGAAAGTGTAGCCTTCTTGTGATGCTGGTAACAATTATGACATAAATGTTCTTCACAGTCAGTACAATAACCATATGCTGGTACTGCCGATTTATCCCTGTGACAAGGGAGACAAACTATGGTATAATCTTCATCAGAACCACATGAAACTGTAGATGTCTTTTCCCTGCTGTCTTTGTCTTCTTCATTAGACGTAGCCATACCTAACGAAGAGACTATATCGTCAGAAAGACTAAGAGTGATATTGTAGTAATTCATTTAAACGAATAATGTGGTGAAGTGGACATTTACTAACAGAGAACAAGACGAGTAATGGAAAAGTACTTAGCTTAACTGTCCGATATGATAACTTCATTACGATATTCAGTATTTCACCGACGAAAATGATCATTTACAAGAATTTAATAGTTTCATTTTGTATTGACATATTTCGTATGTAATTTAACTATTTTTCGAATAAGTACATCCATCCTCTTCAAATATTGACTGAGATAACATTTATTTACGACACAAAAACATATATGTTATATTAGAATGTTTGAAATAAAAAAATGTAAATGCAGATTCTGTTACAATACAATGCATACAATAACCAGGCCTGATAATACTACATACTAGTAATATTGTAAATCTTAATTCAGTAGAGCTCTTTTGTACTCGTACTTGTAAGACGAGTATCATCTTGCTTTAACAGTGCATATATGTATAACCAATTACCACGTGAATCACTTAGGCCTACGTACGTGACGAAAATACTGTTCTATATTTTTACACCAGTGAATCAATGTCGGCAGACAACCATTTGAAAGCAAAGAGAGAGTACACATTTGGTGCCATATACATGCATTTGAATTAATAATTCTCATTCAGTCTACAAGGGATTTAGCCCCCCCCCCCCTCCCCTCTTGTCCAACAAACTGGACTGTTTGTGTCAGCGATCGAGACACGTCTTCGATATGGGGCCACAGGCGGGGAGGATGGCCCTTCCGAATTAGTTCATGAAATCGGCGGCCAACCGAAAGCCGAATAATCCCCCCCCCCTAATTTCACTTGTCATACAAACCGAAAATACATATTTCTTTATAACATGTTATGATGCATAGTATGGTTATAGAATGTTTTATCTTAACAGAAATGTTCATCAATGACTAACAAAATGATAATTAAGAATAAATATGCATGCAAGTATATACATTAATAAAAAAACAAATTTAACTTTTAAGAAGACATTTTACCTAGCTGTGACGATGATGATAGTTCTGGGTTAAATCCTGTTTTAAAGACCAAAAAATCTGAGTGTGATTAATTCATTTTGTTGACACTCAACATAAATAACGTAATTATAGTGATATATAAGTTCCAGGGTTTTTCTACTTTTCTTTTCGTGTTTAAGTGCACGGTTGTTAAGTGGATTTGTTGAAGGGAAGTAACTCAAACAAAATGTTCCACGATTTAGAATGCAATTTCCTAGCAGAGTTGTTGTTCGTTTTCTCTCCGACTATGGTGCACTGAAACATTTCTTTCAAACACAGTCTTTGATAAGCAGTTAAGTATCACATTTTGTACTTCTTTGTAAATAATGTTTCACAGTTGTTATATGATGTTTTACATAGTAGACTATATTACAATAAGTTGTACCTGTACATGAGATCATGTGTTGAATTACTATGATTCGTTTGGAAATAAATTTAATGTTAAATTCTTATTATCAGTTAGTAATATCTACAGGAATATATATTAAACATGAGTGCATTGTGTTGATTGTAATTAAAGTAGAGATAGTTCATGTCAAGGTATAAAACAATGTATTCGTTGGTATCCCGATTTCTATTTAAAATTTCGAATAGACACGTACAGTCCCTTTGAATAGTCATGGATCAGTTGGACGCTGGTATTGTTAGTTGCAGATCGAGCAAATGATTTCTTTATTATGGATTGTGAAATTGCAGTCAAATTTGTATTTGTGGCTACCTCTGAATAAAGGCTAGTCTGTGAATAATTTGTAAAATTATCTCCAAATAAAAGCTGCCAATTGTGGAAAGTAGACCTCAATGATATTATTTTTTTAGAGGGCCTCTACAGTCTGCATGTTGCTACATGCAAAATAGCTAACCACTAAACCTACTGCTTCATACAAAAAGAAATTTTTAAACATTTTCATAAGTCTAGCCCTGGAACAGGGCTTATTATGACCACAGGGACATTATTTTAGCAACTTTGTTAGTTTGTCTCTAAATGCTCCATGTCAAATATCTAAGCTAAAAGATTCTTGTGCTTTCAAAGATTTTTTTAGCCCATGTGTCAATAGATCGGGGGCATAATATTGTTTTTGGTCTTTCTATTGTCTGTTTGTCTGTCAGTATGAGTTTTTACCAATTTTTAACCTTGTCTATAAAATCAAAATGCTTCCATCTACAGCCATCAAACTTATATTGGTTCCTCATGACAACATCTGCAGGATCTGTGCATTCTAAGTTCATAGCGCTATCAGTAGACCAAAGGTGCTTTAAATTGTGCTTTAAAAACATATCTTATTTACCTAAGTTTTTGTTTGACATGGAAACAGGAGAACTTTTGTAAAAGAACACATTAAGATCATTCCTGTGAAGTTTCTCTAAATTTGACACAGCCATTTCAGAGAAGTCGTTTGAAAAGTGTGGATGGATGAAGACAAAATAGCATACTATAACCGGTAACAGCTAACTCTGAGCAAAAGCTCAAGTAAGCTTATTGAATACACAGTTGAAACAGAAATTAAACACAAGACAAGGCAAACATTTAAACATTTTATTTTGCTCAACGAGTGCATAAAAGCGATAAAATCTGAATAAAATATGGATTTTTCTAAGATAGGATAAAATAATATTATGACCATGCGGCATGTGCAACATTTGATAAACATTGAGTTGTGCGCGAGACAAAAAATGAACAATAAAATCACTACTATTAGAAATGACAATCAGATTTAAGCACAATTTTTAATTGTGAAAATCGCCCCACCACATATGTAAGTAAACTTGCCAGCAACATTTTATGGGTTGGTGTACCATACACATAAATATATATTACAGTAAAATTTTTGTAACGGATACAAAATAATAATGCCACAAAAATTGAGACATAAGGAACATTTGACCAACCTCCAGTTAAGGCCGACTACAATAATATTCAGTAATTTATAAAATACATGGTAAAGTATAATAAAAATAAAGTAAGGGACTAACTCTTGAGCCGGTGATCATCATTTGGAGACTAATACAATAATTATTTATATCATATACAGTCAAACCTGTGAACAAAGGCCTGTGACTCATGAGAGACAAATTGCAGCCTTTATTGACAGGTGGCCTTTACTTAGAGGTTATTTTGTTGAAAATATTAATTACATTTTTTGAAAGAATGGCACCTTATTCACAGGATGGCCTTATTTGGAGCATGACCTTATTGGGAGGTGGCCCAAACACAGGTTTGACTATATGAAAAAATTATCAATGGACGGTCAAAACTGTGAATAATACTACAAGTACAAAGAATTAATTAGGAAGATATTTTTTGTATACATACAATCTTTAATACTACTTTTTCTATATATAAAACAGATCATACATACATCATGCAGCTCCTACTATGATATACAAAACTTACATCATATAACAGGGAAATCAGCAGTGTGGCTTCAAAATGTATACATACACAAATGTATATGATAAATGTGTTTTTGGTCCTTGAGGCCAAAATAGGCCTTTAATAGTAATCATTATACACACTAGCCACCTAAGCACAAAATGATTGGGAAGTATTGAATCAGCATTTTTGAATTTGTTTTTTTTATGAATGCCAGCAAGTGTTACAAAGCTTTAACTCCATTGCACATTGTAAAAAAATTGTAAAAAAGAATTGCAATCATTCTATTTACACCTAAGTATTGCAAAATGTTTAAGTCAATAAACAGCATATAAATGTATTAGGTTAAAAATTATCTCCAGCATTGGTTGACCAGCATCAGTCTCTATTTATAGATAGCTGTTATGAATGACTTAGTAACTGAGAAATAAAATGACTTCTTCACCCAGTTGCATAAGCATTGGATGAAATTTGAGACTAGGTTAAGAAGCTACCAAAAGTTAACCTTCAGTAAGATGACTGCTCTGGTTGTACCAATTTCTAGACAACCTGGATAATTCAGACAAGTCAACAGACAGACTGACAATCTTGACATCTTCTTTACAGTAAATTATTAATATCAGACACTTGAAAGTAACCAGAAATTATTTCACATTAACCAAAGTTTTATACACTTCACTTCACCAAACTTTAACCCTTGATCAAATTTAACTCTGGCAGTTAATTTAACCAGTGTTTATACAAGTGGGTACTGATGTATAATGGATTAATTTTACAGTGTATATAATTACATGTACATGTTTAGCAATATCACAAAGTTGGACAGACAAGCAGATAAATACATTGTCTTAATTTGGACGGACTAATGAATACAATGTACTCATTTAATACAATTAAAATCTTTTAACATAATACTGAACTACAATGTACATGAAAACAAGAACTGATAATTTGTACTGGTTAATTTAGAAAAATGCTCAAAATAATAATATTGCATTAATCTAAATGATTGAAATATAGAACTAAATTGAGACTAAAAAATGGTGACTAAATATTTATATACTCTAGTAATTAAGGTTTTTGTCATATAGTTATGTCACAAAAACCAAACATATTATCATTCTATTTTGAGTCAAGAAATACACTATTGCACTAAGATCTCAGATCATATAAAATACATAATTATATGTTTGTAGTAAACTATTATAGCCTATCCATATCTCCTCATATAAAAAATATAGTTCTAACATAAATTTATAATATCTTTGCAATAATAGAAACAGCAGTGTTTGTTTGTACTAATACTATGTGTGAATAAAATGTTTAAAAAATTACAACAAAATTACAACATCCAACAATCTGACTCTTCTTTTACTATCCAATAGAGAACACATATATATCTAATTAAGGCTGTTAAACTCAATTTCATTTCTCATTTTGATAATAGGTTCATTATAATACTATATCATACAAGTAAAAATTGTAACTTAAAAGTTAAAAATTAATCATATCATTCTGAAGCTAAGGGTTTGAATCTTTCAACGTAATACAAAAGTACGCTAATTTTCAATTAACATCTAATTAAGAGGTAACCATATATTTTTTTCATGTCGGGTTTAACATTGAACCAACAGCCAGGGTAATTTAGAGACTTTTCCAGTTTTAACAGTGGAGGAAAACCCTCAGGGAATCACCTGGGTAGAACCGACGGCTTCCTGGCATGTGAAATTTGTCAGGCCTTGGGTGGATACAAACTCACAGAGACGATGGGATGGTGATTGCTATACTGTAACAACTGGACCACATAGGCATAAAATAAACTGAAAATATCCTTCAGTTCAGCACTGAACTGACATTTAGGGAATTTAAAATGAAATGTAACCATGGTAACCTGCCATTTAACACAAAATGAATATCAAATTTGATGATTTGTGATTAAGCAAAATAATGTAATATGGATTTTCAAATTTGAATGAATTTAAAAAACATCCAATATTTTGGATAGTATGAATAGAAAACAATGGAAAAGTTTAGAATCAGAATTGCACTAAAGATGAGAAAGAAATGAACAAAAAAATATTATAAGGATACCTATCTGTTTAATTAAATGAACAGGTAATTAAATTAAGAACATTTTTTTTGCAGATTAAACAGCTAAAAAATTGATAACTTAACATTAAAATATAAAACCTAATACAATATGTAACATAATATGTATTAGACATTAGTGTTTGAAATCTGATTGACCAAATAAACTTTGAATAAAACTCAAAACAACAAAACCTAAAAAAATACAACAATATGATAAAACTGTACAATTCGTAATACCCTAAAAACCATCAAATACATAATATCACAAAATAATTCACTACCGGTATGTAAATCTAATTTCCTATCCAATCTTGTATCAGCCAATCAGCTACCAGAACCCATGGCATTATAATAAGCAGTATTATGTTGACCATTCCATCAAATATTGACATAATTCACATAAGACAAAGATTTCTTCATTGTAATTGTTACTCTGTGAATTTCTTTGTGTTTAATGTTATGCTGTTTTCTCTGAAAAAATATTTTGATTTTCTAAAAGTCATCATCATCAGTTCTGTATGTTGCTGTGGGTTCAGTTGTATGATTTCCATCATCATCTTCTTCATCATCACCATCATCCTCATAATCATCATCATATTCATCTTCATCCTCCTCTTCCTCATCTTCTGTAACTCTCACACTATCACGGTCAGCTTTGACACTCCCTCTTGTCTCAACCTCACCATCCTCCATTTCATTAGCACTGTCTCTTATCTCCACTTCACCTTCTTCAATTTCATCTTGTTCATTTATGCTAGCTTGATATGTTTTCAGAGCGAGGGTATCCGACAAGTTATTAGTGTTATTCATGTCAGATCTTATTGTGCTGTAAAGCTCATCATCTTCAGCACTTTTAAAGGGGTAAGAATCAGCAGACTGCTCGGTGCTCACTCTTGACATTCTGGATTGCATGCTACCACCCAATGTATCTCCATCCATGTCAAGTGTATCTCGACCTCTGTACTTTGATGGCTTGTAATCTGGTGCCATGAATTTTTCCAGGCTTTCCTCTGTGCCATTCATTTGGAATGTCTCAGTATCTTTGGTCATAGTAAAGCTAGCATCATCATCAATGTCGTATCGAGGAATATCCAGTTGCGTCCTGATATCATCAGTTATTTGTCGCAATCGTAGCTGAAAAACGATAAAAAATACAGTACATGATTTAGACTTCAAGCATATGGATGAAGTGAAGTTTGTAATAAAATCTATTTGGATAGTAATGTTTCTCTTCATTTCTTTATATTTCTTAGGTTTCAAAACTAGGGTAGGTCGAGTAACTAGATTTTTTTAAAAATATCCAAATTATCAAAGAAAATGGAGTCTATACACCATCTAAAATTCTGGAAGTTGGAACAACTGAGCACACTAGGTGAGTTTACACTTTTTTTAAGTGTAGTAAATTTAAATAGCAGAGAATAATTATATAGCTACCTCATCTAGATGTCCCTTATTTCTATCAATATGTGACTTGAAAATCAACCTAACAGATCTGAAACATACAATAGATATATAATAATTATATAAAGTTATACCTTGGTATCAAGATCACTTTTAGGACCAACTAAATTGGTCTTGATATCAAAGTGGTCTTATTATCAAATTAAAATATAATGGACATACTTAATACTAGTCCAATCAAAGGTGGTTATTGTATTGAGATGGTCTTTATTTGAGATTGTCGTTATTTGAGGTTTTGCTTTACTTAAGAACTGTACTGCCCCAATTTAGTCTATTAAAGTTATGTTTGTGTCTTAACATGGTAAAAAGATTATGAATTACAAATTTATTATGCTAAGGGAACAACAGGTGTAAAAAGTGGGCAAATCCCAAAAAAAGTTTACAACTCATTTTTTCCAACTTTTTGTTAACAGAAGAACAAAATGAACATTTTTCAAGATCATTAAAATAATAAATTAAATGTGGGCAACACATAATCCTGACAGTACAAGAGTACTATAACCCATTATATAATTTGAATACCAAATGTCATATCAAACATGTGATGTCTTCTAATCATTATATCCAATCATTATATTGTCTACTTCATTCATCTTAAACTTTAAGCCTGTGAGCAAAGGCCACCAGAGAACATGAAGAACTGTGGCTTTTATTCACATATTGTAATTGTTTTCAACAAGTATTTGCTTGTTTGTTTCATCGGGTTTTACACCATTTTCAACATTATTTCAGTCATATCATGGCGGGCAGTTATCCTAACCAGCTTTCCTGGACCTCATTAACATTTAGGCCTTAACCAGTACTAACCACACTCTATCCGTAAGCTTCTACCAAGCTACCCCGAATGATTTAGAGGTAGAGGTAGAGGATAATTTAACATAAGGATGTTATATCTTCAGTCAAATCTGTCACGGACAGTGTGAGCCTCGCCCTGGGTTTGAACTCACAACCTCTCGATCATGAGACAAACACTCTAACCACTGAGCTAGCCGGGTGGGCTAACAAAGTATTTGCTTACTGGAGGCTGTTGTTTACAGGTGATCGTTATTCACACCAATTTGACTGTAATCTGTTACACACACTCACTCGAAGTCAGAGAGTGTCATGTAGTTCTGAATAATTTATCTACTCAGACAGAAAGTGTCATGCAGTTCTCAATAATTAACAGAGCATAGTGACAAATAGATTATTTGCTAAGCTTTCATTTGTTGTAATCAATAAGTGTAAGTCTGTTCGTATTCTTAGCATTCACATACCTGGATTATTTATATATTGGGCACAAACATCATCCTTTTGATGAGACAGTAAAGTTTTTTACATTGGGCAGAAAGTCAGTTTAAACTTATTAACTAGAGAACCGTGTTTGACAAAATGTTGAACTGGCACCCTGTGTCTAAAGTAATAAATTTTATCGGCTATGATATTAGCAATGTTTATTGTTCTAACAAGCAATGGATAAATCAGGCTTTGGCCATGGTCCAGTTGTTAGTGTGCTGGACCTATAATATGACAATCAGGGTTTGAATACACACATCATGGCAAGTCATAGTTTACCCTTCTATGAAAATTTGACAAAAACATGAGCATGATTTATAAATACAGTACTTTGCATAAATCGTTTCATGTTCATTCCACATTAGGTATGAATGTCTTGCAATTCAATGTTAATTATTCATGTGTATTTGTCCTCTCAGCCAAAATCAATTATGTGACAGATTACTTCAGTTATTTTATCATTTCTGTAGTAACAGTTGCTACAGCTTGCTACATGTACATGAACTGTACAGCAGTGCGTTCAGCTAAGGAAAACGCGTGCCGCAAACGATTTGGAACAGAAACAGTCTAACTGAACAATTTGTTACGTTTCAAGATGGCGTCCGGCTAGTTGTAAAATGCGGATCCGCAGGTTCGGATCCAGATGTACACAAAGCTACAATATTCAGCTTTCATTCGGTACCAAATTGGTCTTAGTCTGCCAATTAATAATGAATGGATCCGTAACACCTGTTAATATTTTCTATTTTGGATCCGGATCCATATTTTACACCTCGTCCATACTGTTTTCTTCTCACAATAACTCTTTTTGTGTTTGCTAACGTTTGCAAATGCTTTCCGCAAGCAGTCCGTTCAGTTAAAAATGTAAGCGTCTGTTTGCAACCGTTTTGTTACGTTTTCTTTAACTGAACGCACTGCAGCTGTAACACATATACAATGTATTAATGATAATGTGAGCTAGGAAAGTACTGTTAATATACTGCATATAAAATATAACTGTGAATTCGGACCTAACATAAACACATAGACCAAAATTTAATTTAAAACATATTCGTTTACAAGCTAGGCCATTTTAGGCCTGAATTTACTATTATACAACCCAACAATATCCCCGGAACTAGCCATCATAGTAGATATAGAAGGTGTATTGTAGAGTTTAGTGTTAATTTCATCCATGTATTAAAACTTAACAGTTAACGAAATTCGCAATTTTTCCAGTAAAATATGTGAAATGAACAAAATTTGAACTAGTATGATAATTAAAATCTGTATTGTCAATATTATTTTATTCTGTTTCAATAGATACAAAACACATACCTGTCGTTATATACACCTCTGTCCAGGACCTCATTGGTCACGTCTTTCATAAACTTTACATACAGGGCCTCTTCATCTCTGAAATCATAAGTACAACTATTAAACAGTCTTTTTGATATTGAAGTGGACTGAGGGTATTTTCACATTAGCAGAAATACACTTAAGCTTAGAGGCATTTAACTTCAAGAACTTAAGTCTGAAGAAATGAAGGCAGTAAGTTGGTCAGATGAAGACCATTTGCTCTTAATTTTGATTAAAGAGATACAGTTTTTCAAGAAGATAATTATGTTCGCCTTGTTTCTCTCCATAGCAGCTTATGCAATGCAAAGATATAGAAACAATAAAAAAACTTCTAAGTGATAATATCATTGTTTAATTGTCTTAGCACTTCAATGAAGCAACAGAAACAGACTGACACCTGTTTGATAGAGCGTATGTGGTAGGGAACTAGAGTGATGAGGACAGGAGGTCTTGAATTCAAGACCAAAGTAAGGCCTATGGTTCTCAGCTATATTTCATCAGAAGATAATAAACCTAAATGGATAATGGTACTCTGCTTTTGAATCAAACACCTCATAAGAAGGAATATATCACTCATAGAAAGAGGGAACCAGTATCACTTTGATGCTGTGTGACTTGAAACCACACCGAGACTCAATATCCTGACAATGGACAAACCATACATACATACATACATATTTATGCCCTTCTATTAATCAAGTTTTGGACATTGCCTCACTCTGTAACCTCAATAAATAAATAAAGTCTTTATTATTATTTTATGTGAATATAATAAACATGCAAGGATATACCCAGTATGTTCAGGTCAGGTATAAAATAGACATGATCTTGAACTTCTTAATTGGTTTTGACTGTAAATCAGTTAAGTTTACAGTGAAGTGTAAAAATACTGAAAAATCAGTAAGTATAGATAATCAAAACTGACTAACAATAGTTTAGTGATAAAGCTTCAGTATTCTGATTATAAAATTTACATCCTTGATGTCATTAATGATAAAAGAGTAGATTTAAATCAGGATGTGATCTGGTATCATTTAAATACTAAATCTGCCAACAATCGTATTAATGGTCATGGTTTATGATTTTGTAGTATTGTATGGGAAAACATTAGAGTAAGTTTCATTAAACCAGGATATATTGTTTGGTATACGTGGCTAAAATATAAGGTAAAAGATTTTAATTGTATGTATTTACATTAAATTTTCATTATTTGATTTGAATTATGTTTTATTCTTTATGTTCTGTTGTCACTATATCATGTATTAACTATGCAGTAATCCTAGACTCAGTAGATGTTATTATGTTATGTAATATAATAATTTTATTTAGAATATGAATATTTAGAAATGAACTTCAGCAAAGAAAAAAATTCAGTAACTACCATAAAATTCAATAATGTACAAAATAAAACAGTTATCATATTTTTAAAAATGAAATAAATTAAAAAATTAATAAAGATTATTGTTCGTTTTAATCAAAATTAATAAAAAATTGTTCGTTTAAATAATTAATTTCATGTAAGATTTGAAACTATAGCTTAGGCATGTAAGACTTAAAAAAATACTTCTAACCTGCACTCAAGTGTCACATAACATTAAGATTGTTTTTGACAGTAACAGGATGCTCATGATGATGTATTTACATAAACTTGAAAAAAATAAATATAAGTAGAATATCTTTTTAACAGGTCTATGTTTATTTGATGCAGGTACATTATGGATACATTTTTGGAAGACAGCTGACTGTCTATATCAATTATACAAAATGACTTACAATCAATTGAAGCTTTCATTTCAAGGGTAAAGCATTCAACATTATATTAAAGTAAACATATATTTAATACAAATGAGGAAAAATCCAAGCATGAGTGACTTCAGAACATTCACTTAACAATTTTATAACAGTAATATCATTTTACCATTAGCGTTCCTCATAAAAAATTGCTTGTGGTTAAGAATATTTTGTTTTAGTATAACCTGAGGCTAATTTTATAGTTATTAAGTTTTGCTTTATGAACCATGATACACTACCTATAAAATCAATATGATTGTACACCTACCATCCATCCATCCTGTCTATTTACACAAATGAACACCTCAGATTTATGTACCTGACACCTCAAACTTAAGTGCTTTTCAGTTCCTCTAATCTTAGCAAACATTTTGACCTTAAGGTTTTTCGCAAGACTGCTCACAGTATGACAAAATAGTGCTAGGACTGTGTGAATGATTGCACTACATCCAAAAGAATTGTCTGAGTCTGGTAGGACTGGATCACAGGGCAAGTGGAGATCTGATCCACTAATCAGCACTTACAATCCACAAATCAAATCACAAATCTTTTGTAACCCATCTAAAACATTGCAGTCATTCAGCTAAATTTAATTTTCTTTTAGAAATTTTGTAACCAATCGATATAAACTGGTTTAACCTATACATGTATGTAGCTCCTATCAATTTATGGATATTTCTGCATAATTTTATTGTTAAGGCCCTGAACCATTCTCTAAAAACCTGTTGTATCTCTTAGCAAACTGGGCGATGGACAATGAGACAATATCATATTCAGAGAAAAGGGTCTAAGAAATCTTTGAAAAAAATAATACACTTTATGTATTATACAAGATTGCCATCCACCAATCACAGTAATGATGATTATTCATACTCAATTTTGCAAATGGATTCATAGTGACCTGTGTACTCATTACTCCCATCAGCCCTAGAGCTCGGTCAGAAGGGCTGAAAACATGATATGAGTTTCACAGGTAATTCATTTAGTAGCACAAGACTTTAATACATTTAATACCAGTACCATATCATTTAAACTGTCACACAAGTGTTTATTTAACTTCCTTATTTTAATTCTCTTAATCTGGGATTACACCATAACAGCAGTAAAAATTTAAGTCATATTAAGCCGAGGTGTAGATTAACAGAGATAAAGATATAACCTAGAATAAAGGATTTTTATTGGTTAAAACTAGGCAACCAGGAAGCTAAATAGCAAAGATAAGAACGGGAAGAAAACAAAGAACATACATGTATATAAATCTTTATTTGCAAAAAATCATACAAAAATTGAGCTCTATATAAAAACTTTGGTGTGCAATTAACAAAACATGGGATGGCTGATGATGGATGAATCATTACATAACTTAGTTTCAAAAAATGAAAAATCTGCAAAAAATGAATACATTTTACCATATTATGATTTTCTAAAGAATTTGTTTTGCTTTTTGAACTGATAGTATTTTTCCTTACTAATAAGTCTTAGCTATAACTGGTGGACAATACTACCCAAATACCCACACTTTTAAAATCCTTCTAATTATATCAAATGTGTAAAATATCTTTCAAAAATAGTTCAACTGATGGAAAAAAAAATGTAATGAGCATAGAGCGTTTATTAGTGAATATGTGGTAAACAGAGAAAACACTACAAAGTTAGCATTGAATCTAGAGATACACACAAAGATGTTAATAATGTATGATATTAAGAAAGATATAAACATACAACTATCTTAACCCTTAAAATATCAATAACAAGATATGTTAGCAATTAATGGAAATAATTATATAAAATAAGAACTAGATAAATATCGAAGACAACAAAATGAAAATTAAAGTTTGAAATATGCAAAACTCATCTCCAAAGGAAAAACAAACAAAAATCATTCTAGGAAATTGATTGTTTAAAATATACTTTACTCTTTGGTTCATGAATTGCATAGGTTAACATGGCTACATAGGAACCATAATTTTTTATTAATTAAACAACACATACCAGTCGAGTAAATACCTCATAACCTACACATATATATATATGTAAGTGTATGTATACAATTATACATACAAGTCACAAAACAAAATAAATCATTGAAAAGAAATGTATCATAAAAATGCTGATGAATATTTATAATTAACCCACACTTTTACTGAAGCACTTCAAACATCATAAAATGTTACAACACTAAAAATTGTGAGAAATCCTCATTACTAAAGTAAAATTCACCAACTTATGCAGTACTTATAAAACACAAATCAAAGATTATTAAGATTATAAATGAACAATTAAAACTTTATGCATACATACAAGAGTGAATCTTAAGTGAGTTCCTACGCCATCAACCAAAAAGATTAAATTAACATTTCTTTGCATGCATGCATATACATATGAATTTAAGCAGGTTTTCATTCAATCAAGACCCCCCCCCCCCCCCCTCAAAGTTATATTTTAATTCAAATAAATACATATAAACAAGCCTCAATCTACTTAAAGCATAATCAGTCAGGCAAATAAATCAAGGAACATGAGTTTGACTTCCAACATTCCTTTATTACTTTGGTAGGTTAAATTTGCATCCTTGCTGAACATTATAAATTTAGAACATTAATTTTCTGATCAACCAATCAAATGGCTTGGTTTAATGTGAACTTTTATATGTATATATCAATTAACTTTTATAAACTAATATCATTGTCTCACATCATTTATATTCAACTGTTTGGAGTAGTGGTTTAACTTAAAACTTATCATAGGATATGAAGTACTTGAATTCAATTACATTTTTAATTTGAAAGGCAACATGTCAAGCCTGTTGCCAGAAAGCTTGTGACCTTGACCTTTGAACTATGAGTATGGGTGATGTTTATGACACATCATCTCACTGAAGTTAACTTTTATACCAAGTTATTTCAAAATCCTTGAATGCATACAGAAGGTACAGCCTAGACAAGAAAAATACATTTGACTGAAAATGTAATCTTAACCTTTGACCTATGGATCAGTTCTGGGTGTTGTGTAGGCCACATCATCTCATTACATTATACAAAATCATTTCGAAATATGTCAATGCACAAGGGAGATGCAGCACAGTCAAGGTCTAAAATACTCTTTTGATGTTTGATATCTAAGTGTGACCTTGAACTTTAGCGTACAGACTTGCCCATGAGACACCTTCATATGATGGAAAATATTTCTGCCAAGTAATTCCAAAATCCATTAAGAAATGACAAAATTATGAAGCGTACACAAAAAATAGACCCCGTCTTTGACCTTTGACATCCAAGTGTGACCTTGGCCCTGGAGCTATTGAGTGACACACAGACTCATGGTGTTTAATAATAAAGTTTTATTCAAATAGGTAAATGCATAAGGAAGATGCAGCCCAGACAAAGAAAATCCAGACAGACTAACTAAAGGACTAATTAACTAAAATACAGACACGCAACTGTCATTGTGGCGGCTATGTCAAGCTGATGGAAAACGGGCTCGACGAAAAGGGCTGTACCAATTATTAGATCCTTACAGGGACAGGGATTATTATATAGCATTACATGTGGGTCTGAAACACTTAAAATTTCTTTATAACTTGTCTTAATAATTGGAGGACTACTGATTCTTTATGAGAGCCATTTAACAGAATTGATTTAAATAATTGGAATGCAAACATCTTAACAACTAAGAAAATGAACAATTAAATCAACAATAAAAAAGTATAATAAGCATAACTTGCATATATCACACACTGAAAGTGACAGATAAGTCAGTGGCTACAAATTAATATAAACAAATCTACATTATCATCATTAATAGTGCAAGTACACAGTAAATACACACATACATGTGAATTACTAACTTCCATAAATAACATCAATTAGTAAGTAAATGTGAAAAAAAATCCTAACTAGAAAATCTAATAAAACACAACAAGTGCAATATTTTGTTTGTGAATGAATACATTTGCCTTAGATTTTTCCAAAGTTATTAAACAACAATATTCGATAAAACCCAAATTACTGGCCACCTGTAGACAAAGGTCACCATGTAAACAAATGTAAATGTGAAACTTAGTCAGCAAACATGAATTATGCATATTAAATTTATGACTAAATTTAATTCCCCGAGACCAGAGTTTGCTTGACACATTTTTCAGAGGTGCAGAACAATTACAAATGGAATAAAAATTCACTGGGATTGTAAAATATTCTGAGATTCTAGAAGACAATATAAAGGAGAATCATTCATAACATCATGAAAATACTTAGACATGACCGAGATATTTGATCCTCATTAGAACACATCTATCATCAAAAACATGCCTGTATAATGACCTTTTCATTGTCAGTCCTGGCAATACACTGTTCCAAAATTTTCATGAATTAGTTAATTGGACACAAGGGCCGATTGAACTGATTGAAGTCAGGTTTGAAAAATACAGTGGTGCATAGTATAAATGTCTAACCCACAAAATACCAAGTACAATGTACAGCACACAAAGCATACATAGTCTTACCGGGATTTACTTTCAGTTTTCTTTGCATCATGTGTTTGTTTTTTTCTGATACAAAAAAAAATCATTTAAAAATATGTATACAACAAGAAGCAGAGTGGAAACAGAATTCAAGCAAAACAAACTTTACAATGAAATAGTAAAGCTGTAGAACTAAAACAGTATGCAAGTAAATTAAAGACAAATAATAAACTAGAAACATGTTTAACAGATAGTAGATAAGTATCTAACCAAAGCCCTAATAAACATAATACAGTAGAATCTATAATCGACTTCCGCACTCAAAGGACAATAATAGACTATTAGTAAAATTAAACTAATAAACTTTTCCAATCAAGTAAGTCAGTGTCAAAAGGCCTAAATTAAAAATATGTTTGTTTGCCCTTTACTGACCCTGAATTTAGGAAGAGGGTCGGTAGGTAGGAAAAATATTTTATTTCTGAATTTGACCTTTACCTAGCATGAAATTACACTTCTATCTTGATGCATTCTATATTCATTTTATGTATTCTACTACCATACAACCATTTATTGTGTGCTTTAATCAAACATAACATGTACTCATATGCAATGCCCTTCATTACTTCAATTTTTAAATGATACATACAAGTTCTTCCAGATTTTGCAATAAAATTTTTTGAGTCGGCATGATTTTTTCGGGTCAGTCGGTAAAGGGCAAACAAACTTAATCTTAATTTAAGCCTAACTTAAAAATAAAAATATCCAATAATTATGGTATTGACTTGGAGAAATCTTGGTTATAGATAAGTGAGTCAGCATGCTAATAGGTGATTGAAGAAAATGAGAATATACATGCATAACATTGAAGTAACAATAACCAGGAAGTAAAATAGAGATAACGTAAGGAACTAAAGAGTTACTAGGGTTACAATGTAGATTATTTTACTTACTCAGGGGTCTTCTTCATACTGTTCCCTAATGTTGGTCTGTAGGGGAGAAATAATTAAATAAGGGTCGGTTACAATAGTTAGATGATTGGTATATACATAAATATCATGCATATTTGAATGATTAAAATAAATAAAACCAATAGTTTTCAAAGACAATTCACCAGCCTGGAGAGATTGAATTTTGATTAAAATATATAAATATATATTTTCATATTTTACATTTGAATTAAAAATATTTCCGGCTGGTAAAAGAAAATGGTCTTTTGAAACTTTGGCAATATAAGGTTAACATAACTAAATAAAATCTATCCATGCAGAAAGAAAAATAATAAAGAAATTACACTAAAATAATTATGTTATGAGTTCATTTAAAGTAAATGACACGTCTCAGTCACAAGTAAGTTCTAATCTGCTAAGAAATCCTCTGGATGCAAAAAACAAGAAATAAAAGTCTCTTTATAAACCTAATTAGATCTTACACATGCTAAAATCATAAAAACTAAATCAAATCCTGAAGCATTTCTACTATCTTCAAACTTTCATACGCAAGAAAAATACCACTACAGATTATTATCAAAAAAGCATACAACAGAAAAATAATCACACAATATTCTATAAAAAAGTCGAGTTATCACAGTTATATATCCCTGGTTTAAATCCATCTGCATAATTTAAGATATTTCAACACTTAATCTGTAGTACATGCGGTAGTGCCACTCTAGTCTTAATTCAATGAAGTCCAAATTTAGATAACTGTATGACAGATAATTACCTGGTTTTTGTACTACCAAGTGTTCCATAAGTCAAAGACATTTCTCCAGTATTTCCAAAATCAACACTTGTATCACAAGGATCCTCTTCTCTTACAGTTGATTTCAGTGTATCATTATTTCCACGTACTTTCGTCTTGGTACCTTGTTCTTTCATCCATTTCAAATGATCAGTATCCATGGAAATATCCAGTTTTGGAATGTCAGGATTTTGTCCATTTTGGTTATATTTACTGAAGTCACGAGTATGCAGGGTTTCAAACATCAGTGAATTCATAGTAACAGGCCCTTCCCTGGTTTGATCAAGTCTGGGCTGACGTGGTTTCGGTTGTGGACGAGACTCAGAGGTAGTCTGCATTTTCTTCTTTTCAACAGTCTGTTCAGGATCTTGTTGCGATTGGGGTCGGCCAGAGGCCTTGCTATCTTTTGGCGGAATTTTATTGTAATATTTGTATTGACTTAGCCTCGACTTTCTGTCAGTCTTCAGTGTACGCGGAGTAAAAGGTTTCTCCTCAGTAAAAGCATGAGAACGTTTCTCAAGTATATCACCATCATAGGTTCCCTTCTTAGAAGGCACTTGAACCATGGTCCGAGAGGCTACGCTCCCCACTGAGCGGTGAGATCTCGCCGAGCTTGGTCTCTGACGCTGTACTCTGGCATAGGAGTTCATATCATCCTGCATCTGGTTTGTATCTGATCCATATGGAATGTTTGTCTGAGTGCCTTCGTTACCACGTAGGGTTGTACGCATAATGTTGTGAATTAACATTTCCTCCTCATCATCAGGGTCAACTTCACCCTAGAAAAAAACACAACACATGGTCAGTTTTTTTCACTGGGGTATCATATATAACATCGAACCAACAGACAGATTTTTAGCAACTTTTCAAGTTTTGAAAGGGGAAAAGGAGGGTGACTGCACAAACACTTGAGGGGAGGAAAGTACCTCAACCATTTAGCAAATTGAGCACATATTAACTGGATTAGAACACTTAGTTTAAAATCTACCAAGCCTGAAAATGGGGAAAAATCACACCCCAGTTAACCAGGACCTTAGTTCAGCCAATTTTTTATGATAGAAAGCCAATTTTTTATGATAGAAAGCCAATTTTTTATGATAGAAAGAAACCCATCAATAGCAGAAAAATATTACTATCATTATTTTCACCAGATGAAGTTGAACATACCCATTGAGCTTCATCATAGATGTCATCACTGTAGTAACCAGTTGTTGTGTGTGGACGGCTTTTTGTGGCGGACATTGGTCTATGGCCTGTCTTTGAAACATAATCTCTAGTTTTACGATCACGAGCTGAGAATAAACATGATACAATATAGTTATATTTATAACACACAATAAGCTTGACATGTTTTGATTTCATTTGTTGTATCAAAGATATATTAATAAGAAACTGACATCGCCATAAGTAAAAAATTAAGTAATCAAATTTTAATACTGTACATGTATACCAGAAAACGCAATTAATTGTGTAAAACGCAAAGTGAAACTATTCTGTAACAGGATACATTTGGAATTCAGCTTATAATCAAGCTACTTAAGAAAACTGTTCCATGGTATAGACAAAAATCTTAATCATGTTATCCATTTTTACTTTATTACTGTAAGCATTATTGTATGATGTACAAAAGAAACAGTTAATTACACATCCATTATATCCACTTCTCCTTGAACACTTAACATTTAAGCATTGTATACCGGTAGTCAGATATTAACTCAATGCGTAACTAAAGTGCACTTTCCAGAATCTATATTTATATATAAGTATGTCTTAGACATTAGTGAATTGTTTTTCTGGTTAGTATACTATTATAAAATTCTTACCTTTCTGACTTGATGCCATAGACCGAGGTGGCTTGTTATCTATTGCGGCTAAAAAACATGAACAATATTTTCAGCACTTAATGATTGATAAGACAGAGAAAAGCTTAGTATCTATGAATAAGAAGTTCAAATTTTAAAGTTCATCAATCATTCATACTACATGAAGTTTCCAATCTTACCTAGAAGGTTAAAACAGAAAAAAATATAATAATATTGAAATGAGAACATGAAAATCTTAAATTAAGCCAATGAGTAATGCACAATTTATTTAATCCAGAAATGTGTCTAGAGATCTCGAATGCCCCACTGAGAGCTAATTGAAAAAGGGTCCATAACTCCTGTGATTTTAACTGAAATCAAACCTGACCTGTATTTTATTATTTTACACCTTCAAGCTCATGTAAAATATGAAACCAATCCATGAAATATTTCTTGAGTTATCACTCAAAAACCAAATTTGAACGGACTCAAGGACAGACATGATAACACTTTATGCCCTTGCCATTTCAAATGGCGAGTTGAGCATAATAAAAGTAAAACAACTTGTGTAGTGAAATAAGAAACAAAAATAATGCAGCTAGTATTAGGCTAGAAAAAGGTCATGTTTAGCGTAACTAGACCAAAGAAAACAGAGTAGGTACTATCTATCCTCAATATTTTCTTAATTTGGATTCAACTGTTTGAAACTCCAGGGCTGACAAATATAATAGTGTAGGTCAGGTAATCATAAAGACAAATATTGTTTCCAGTTTAAGTTTGATTGGTCTGGTGTGAAGAATAGAACAAGGGTTTATCATAATAAGCAAGTTTTTAAAAATATGTTTGAAATAGTATACTTACGTCTGGCTTTGTTGATTTTACTGTAATGATTGGTCATGTGATCTAGAACCAAGTACTGGGTTGTTAATTTAGCTGAAGTTGGCGCCAAAGCTGTAAAATAGCAATAAAAAATTCTATATATCATCCTTTATATTAATTACATGTATAAATGTTTGAAGTAAGAAAGATTGAAAAAATCGCAGTTAAAGCGTATAATAAACAAAGTCGATGTTTTATCACCTGAAGTAAAAGGTGGCAAGGCTTCAAGAAAGAGGGAAAATATTATCATGAGGGGAACTACAGGAAAAATAAGATGTCAAAGCATAAATAACCCTAAACATTTGGAAACCAACAGGTTAAACATTTGTTGGTTACAGACAAAAAGCTATTTAGCAAGTCAGGTTTACATTTTATTGTCCAAAAATGTCTCAGACAAAAAACAAATTTCAACAGAGAGGGATGTATTACTATAGTGGGGAAAACTATACTTTTCAGACTGAGGATTCGCATGGGCCCCAAATTCAGCCCAAGTCAGTTCTCCATGTATGTTAGGTAAAAACATACTAGTGTTAATTTATTGATCTTATCTCTGTTTTAAGAGAGTCAGTCTAATTTCACACACAAATATGAGTTGATTGAGGTAATAAACTTACGTCCACTTCTGAGTCCCATTTGGCCTCGTAAAGTATTTGATGATTTCATTGTTTTGTCTTCACCTACCAATACAAATAGTATATAATATGTTAGATAGCACTTAATCAAGGAGAGTAACAAAGTGGATATTTTTTTTTAAAGTTCACTGATTGCAAATTACTATATATTATATAGTTCACATGTTACATAATACATATATATTTGCCATTTGTTATAAAAATACAACAATAACAGTTCCAAATCATAAAACTATCCATAATGTAGCATAACTATTTTATAATGGGAGTGGCACTAAAACGAGGACCAGGACCTGCATTAAAGCCTCATTAGCTTTTTGCTGTAGAAAAATATATGCAAAAACATTTAATTGCTGATAATATCCCAAGATAATTATTACCGACGAAACAAGCCTTTTTTCGTATGAAAAAAACTCATTTCACTGTGACTTTTGCTTTTGTAAACTTGAAATATGTAGAGCGTGTGACGTCACTTTACTATGTGTGCATAGCATGACTGCGGAAAAAAACAGGTGTTCTATAAATAGTATTTATTTCAATGATATTGAAAAAAATACGATAGTGGTTTCGGAAACATTTTTTCTTGCTATAAAGTATGCACGGGAGGAAAACACACCGGATTCCTCTGTTATAGAACAAACAGAAACTATTAGGACCAATACATTTATAAGCTTATGGGGCTTTAAAAAACGCAGACAGCAGTGAAACAAATCCAGTTTTTCTGAGAAAAGAAACATATTTTTAATGAATCATTATTTTGTGTATTAAACTGTTAAAAGAAATATGAAACTAATTTTAATGCATACTAATCCTCAAAATGACGTCTTTACTCTGTTTTTGCCGATCGATAAGGTGACATTGACATGTTATGCATGAGTGCACTGATATTATTAGACACACCGCGTTATTCGGATAACACCAGTTAGCGGGGTACTGACAGGACTATACTGATAAATTATAGATGGTTTCCATTCACTATTGTTACACTGTTGTACAAAGCATATAAAGGTAAAGGTTTTGTTTATTATAGTGTCACCCCTATTGAATGGGCCAGCCAAGTTGGCTTTTGAGACACCTATCTTATGTTCTCACAGTACCTCCCGAATCCCTTCTCCTTTTGCCGGGTGCCTGGCTGAGATAGGCCTACGGTAATCATTTTTTAACTAGCTGGCGGCTCACCAACCGACCGCATCAGTTCTAACCCAGTCACCACTGGGGTTCGAACCGTCGATCTCCCACTCCGAAGGCGGACACCCTAACCACTCGGCCACGGTTGCAGTATATATATTTAAATATATATGTAAAAAGTATTCTAAATAAATACTTGATAAATGTCGCAAAAAAGATTTTATCATGTAAAAACTGTTTAACAATTTAAAATACAATTGTACATGTAACTTTACTTTACAAGTTCATTCAGTCTGTTAAAATGTATGCTTTACAAGAACGAATGTCCGGTTCTTGAAAAATTTATTCATGTATACTGTCATAAAACACGAACAGCTCTAATGCAGCATTTGAAGTAAGTTGCCCTATTATGTGATTGTCCCATATTCCACAGTTCCATACTGCCCATGGCCCATAACCTGATAACAGGCTGAAACTTGCAAAACTGACTGATGTTTACGTCCAAGATATGAAAGGTTACCATCTAAAACGCTTTGTAGCAAGAAAAAGAGAAAATAATCAGAGGTAATCTAAAAATTACATACCTCGAACTCCCATAATACCAAGCAATTGACACCAAAATATCAATATTTTCACACAAGCACTCAAGCCGCCATTTTGGTTACCATCAACTAACGGGTATTTCCGATTAATTACGGACTTTAACGAAGGCTTTTAAGTGAGACAAGTTAATATCACGATGTGTAAAAATAACGATTAATATTAATAATAAATAAAGTGAACATTTGTTGAACTATTTCTTAGTACTTTTAGGTATCATTGTGGTGAGATTTTTTCTGACACCTTTTTGTTATAAATGGATTTATTTAATGCAAGATATTGTCTCTGTCATCTGTATAGAAAAAAATATTTACTTCCTTCTTAATGTATTAAAATTTAACTAGGAAGAGTATTTCGGATAGTCATAGTGTTTATCTCTTAGCCTTCAGATGTTGTTTTTTTACCTCAAGTGATGAATTTCAGCATATTTTTTTTTATTTTCAGGTTTCAAAATGAAATTGTCTGTCATCTGTCTGTTTTCTTTGATTTTTGGACTTAGTAATGGGTATAATATCAATTTCAAAACCAGTCGATTTATAGAATTGAAAGGTCAGGTTGGTGTGAAACATTTCATGCAAAGTCAGCAAGTAAGAATGATATACTTCTACAAGAAAGGTAAAAACATTTCTTCAGATATAAATTCTATTAAAGAGTTGTTCGATGTTGCCTTCAGTCTATGTATTTTTTATCTGATGTTCATGGGTTTCTAAAAGCCATATCAAACGATGCAAATAAAAAAATCCATAGAAGAAGAATGTTCAGTGTGCCTGTTGTAGACCAGCCATCTAGAATAACTCAAATCAATGACTTTGTTTTAAATTTGTGATTCAATTGATGTAAAATGTGTAAGTTTGATTGAAGTTTTAGGAATTGTACTAGGTGTGTTATAAAATTAATTTTTTTACTGATTTGCAGATGCAAAGATGACAACATTTTTTCTGCAAGAGCTGGAAAAATCATCTGAGTTTCTTGATATGTATGGTGTTAAAATTGGATTCGTAAGTATTTTTTGTCAAACAGTTGAGTATGCACATTTTGATAAGGATTTCTGTATTTATAATTACTATAAATTTGGATAGTTTCTGTATGCATCCTTCCTGTTAAAGTGTTATTGTGATAATAATCATGATATTAGGCACCTAGCTGGTTAAAAATGTATTAACTTTTGTGTCTCAAGGGTCTTAGATATTTTTCCAACATGAAATCTATTCACCTTTGAGTCACTGTCAAATGTGGTACTCTTGTCAAAATTTAGTACCGGTACGGAAGTATCTATGGATTGGAATAGAAAATCACTGGTAACAAATTAGTTACCAGCTACCCAACATCCATGTTTTTACTTACATAAAGTGCAGGTTTATATAATGAGCAACAAGATGTAACATTCTAATATTCTATTAAATTGTTGTCCTGACTTAATGTGTTGTATTCACTTATAAAAGGGTCTTTTACATTGTAATAATTATCTGACCTTTGATGAAATTCCACCATGTCGAGTTTACTTGAATTTCAGTGTGATTGTACCATGGAGGTAAACAAAGATGTTGTTGATTGTAGAACAGAAAATATCGAGGAGAGTATACATACATACAGGTAGATATAATTGTGCTAAAATGTAGTTTGTGCTAGTTGTATTTATTATAGTAAGCCCTACAAAAATGATTTCCTCCAAACTTTTGATTAACAAAAAACAATAAATAGTTCATGTTAATTCTGTTTTTTTGATATTCTCCTTCTATAATGAATCACATTAAGAAATTTTCTATGATCTAATACAAAAGCGCAACAGTTTTAGTTGTTAAAAAAACACTCCTTGTTGATAAATGACTATTGATAAGCATTCTTTTAATTAAGATATTGAGATTGTTGTGTAATTGAATTCAGATTATGAATCTGTTTGATTGTTACAAAAGTGACAATATTGAGCCATGCTTCATTATGCTGTTTCATTCTGAGATACATGTGTTTATTCCAGGATGGGAAATCTGCTCCTGTCTTTGGAACTACAGACAATGTTTGATGTAAATTCAATAATGTCCAATGTACTACAGTAAGCCTATAATTTATTACTTGGTATAATTCAGAAGATTTCATAAATTTATACATGTAGGGTGTGTCCAGTTTTTCTAATATTTCTGTTCTATTTTTACAGATTTTGCTAAAAGGACATTTTTGGAGGACCTCTGTTGCATACTTTAGCTCTAAATTAAAAAAAAATGGGTATCTGAGCACCTCTTGTACCCCTACTATGAATTCTGTGTATATATGGGAATAAATCAAGCTTTTTGTTAATGTTCATAATTATTTAGCATTCATACTAAAAAAATGGCTTTGCCCACAGCATACATTCCCTGGAACCATTTGATAGTCTGAGGACCATTATATTGAAAATTAGTCTTAAACCAAATGTGTTACTTTGTATTCACAATAATTAAAGTCGTTATTGTTATTTTATTCTCTTGTTGAAAATTATACAAACTCTTTAATTTTGTGTCTAGAATTCTTGATATCTAATTTGTAACTCCACTCGCAAACTTTCTATTTTCTTTTAACAACCTCATCTTTTTTACATTGTCAATGTTTCTTGGTTCTGCTAGTACTAGAGACTTGTGTGACATCAATACAAAGGTGACTATCATGTTTTTAGACTCGTGATGTTACGTGAAGTCCCCATTCTTCAGACTTTACAGGAAGTGGAAAAGTATCTCAACCAAATGAAAGGAAAAAAGGATATTGTATTTGGACACATGAAAGCTATTGGAACTTCTGGTATGTAATAAATTCTACTGTAATCTGTTGCTTCCGCAACCTTGCTAAGTAAATTGACAAAGAAATCATTGAAACTGTTTTAATTAGAATTCTAAAACAATTTGCTGGTATATGAAATAGAACTTTCTGTCAATTGGATAGAATTCTTTCAAAACTATAGACATGAGGTATTAGTCAATGAGGCAGGTCCCATAACTCTTGACATACATTTTATAACATTATACAGCTTGGTTATATTGTATATATCTTGACAATATCAATGCTGATTATTTGAAATATATGTTTTAATACAGATTGACATTTAAGTCATGTTTATACTTCTATATATATGGATTCATATACCAGTACCAGTGTCTTATTCTTATCCTCATGAACCATAGACTTCTGTTTGAAGCCTGGGTGTGATGCATGTCCCCTGTGATGATTGGGTTGAAGATATTGTATCTAACGTCATTCATTCTCCACTGCTGCTCTGAGTGATTCATCTGAAAAAGTTGGCAGTTACTTACGGAGTAAAGGGTTTGTACTGGTATGTAATCCAGGAATGCTGGCTTGGCTTAGGTTCCAGTCAGTACATAACTGAAATGGTATTGAAAACAGACTTAAGCCCACTAATAAATTTCTTATACTCTTAACATAATATTTATCTATGTATTGATTGTGTTACCATGGACTTTTACTGTGATTCTTTTTATTGAATCAGATCATCGTGTTTTCATGGAGGTGGCATATGCTTATGTAAGTAAGCTGCAGTTCGTTGTCTGCACTGATTTGGCAGCTACAAAGTTATTTGAGTAAGTGAATATTATTTTTCCTGACTTCTATGATGGTTGACATTTGGAGCATTTTCCGTGCTGCTTTTTCACTTAAAATCTTGAGTATTCTCTTAAAATCATGTTACAATGGTAATGTAATCTTTTATATGTATGTATATTGTGTATCAAGTTTTTGCTCTAGATAGGATTAACTATTTACCGGTACAAGACATCTGTATTGTTGCGTCTAGTTTTACTGTGGCAGTATGATATCAATCATTCAGCCTGCCATCTTAGATTTTTTGTCTGCCACTGCTGGGTCCAGTGATTTATGTGTACAAGTTGGCAGAGACTTGCAGAGAATATGATTATTGCAGTTCTAAAATCTGGGAATACTGGATAATCTGCTGACCAGTGTATAGCTTCAATAATGTTGTAAAAAGGTCTGAAAAAATAATTTATCTACAGAAAAGCGCCAATGGCTGGAGGTGATACATCTACAGTGTGGTGGGTTTGGACTAAACAGATGGGGAAAGATGAGTCTCATTATCACAATATCAGATATAAGGATGAACTTAATCTTAAGTCACTTGCCAAGTTTGCAAATCTTATAACTAAACCATTAATGGTAAGATGTTTCATACTTGTATATCACTTTGATGTCTGTCTTATTATTGGCAATGCTTACACGATCTGCTACATTACCACCGTCGACATGAAGGAAGTCAACCCATCCAGATAAAAATTGTTTCAAGTACATCGTGATAAAATTCAAACTGACTGTAAACATGTTTCAATGTCTTAGTTGATGATATTTTTTTTACATTTTTCTACAAAATTGTGTATGATTTCTCACTGTTTTATTATGTTCATATTTACTGATGTACATGGTCATGCTTCAGACAGAATGAAATATGTAACTGAACACATTTTATGTAGCGAAATAAACAACCACAATCAGAATTTCAAGTTGTTCCTTGGTTGAATCATCTATCATTCTTTAACCTGATTTTATACATTCTTGTGAATTAAAATCAGCTGTAGTTAATTTTAACAAGAACAGAAGCAGCTGTTATTTAATAGTGCATTTAATTGTCTAAAGTATTGTTAAACATATTTAACAAATCCAATATCCAAGTTAATGTTTTAATTACACAAAATACAAGTAAATGCTACCATTCAAAGGCTAAAAAAAATAGTTGTGCTAATTTTAAAGTTTCTGACAGTAAAATGCCAAGTCTGGAAGTGTTAGTGGCGAAAGTACGAAAAATATGTTTAAGAAAAACAATTGAAGTTTTGTGATTTTAGTACACTATTTTGGATCAATAAATGTTAACTAGTCTATTTTTGTGGTCAAGTCTAATTTATATTTTGGTAAGATGCAGGCAAAATTTTGGTTTGATTATTAACAACATTTTCCTCTATATTGCAGTTTGACATCGTTGCAGAGGGTGTGCTTCATCCCTATGCAAATATAGATATTCCTATTGTTAGATTTTACTATGACGCAGAAAGTAGAGAAAATGTCTATCAGAAAGCTCATGCCATGACTCGATTCTTTGGTGGAACAGTTGGCATCCTTCTTATTGATTGGTATGTTAAACTTATTGATTTAGGGATAGATCAAGAATTCAGTATTTGAGGACTGGGGGATTGTTCTTCTGTCTGTCTCTCTAGATTTAACATCACACCATCAGCTGGGATTATTTGGCAATATTCCTGCTTGAATGATAGATGACGACCCTAGGAGTACAATTGGGTAGAAACAACAAACTTCCATAAGCTAGCTGGATAGCTTCCTTACATATTATTTTTTTCTGGTCTTGGGTGGGATTTGAACTCAGAGCAGCAACATGGTATTGATTACTAGTCAGAGGCTATAACCCCTCAATCATAGAGGCCCCTTTGTCCCTTTTTCTATTTTCATATTGATATCTAAATGAGGACCTTTCATTTTTGAGGTTCTTATAACAAGACATAATGGTTAATTACAAGACAGAATGCATACTTAGGGACTTGAAATATGATAATACTCGCTTATATGAAGGTCTGATGCATTTCTCAAATGCAACTTCAGGATTGAACTTTACATTTCACTCAATAAAGCTGTGTTCAAGTACTGTAACTATGCCAGTGTAACTGTTTTATAACCTCCCTTATTTATTGAATTTTCATGCAAATTTGCATTTAATGAAATAATATCTAAAGTCACATATTCTTGTTTCACACAATGATGTTAAGTGTTTAAAACTCATGGTGCAGTGTGCAAAAAAATTGTTTTAATCTATTAGTGTCAAAACATGTGTACAACAGCCAACAGTGTTTATTGAGATACATGCATGACCTTTATGCTCAAATAGCCATTACTTAGAAGTTTGTTTCGTATATTAGGCCATTAGATATCCACTTAAGAGTGAGTTTATTTATATAGTTGTCTTTTTGTCTTTATTAACAAGGGGCTGATAACTCATGTTTGACAGTTCTCATATTTGATTGTGTAACATGATGTACGTTTGATTGTTGTTTTAGTGACAGTGAGTTGACTAAGATGAATGGTATGGGCGATGGAAACAAACCAGCTCTGAGTATTCAATATCCTGAAGATGTATGTATTTATGTATTTGTTGATTTTGTTTGAATGCATGGAAAATAACTAATTATAATATTATTTTGAAGAGTCGTCTTGTATGCATCTAACCTCATATTCAACACTGAATCTGTAGAGCTATTTGAACTGTGTGCACATTTTCCCATATGAAATTTATCACAAAATGACAGTACAGTACAACCTCTCCAGAGTGGACCTCTGTAGAGCAACAACCTCTCTATAACAACACCTTCAAAATTTCACTAAGTTGATATTTACTGTAAATTTAACCTCTATAGGGCAACAACCTCTAAACGACGACCAATATTTGAAGCTCCAACAGGGTGTTGCTCTACAGAGGTTGTACTGTATACACTTGACTTGTTTGTGATAAAAGAGTTATAAATAGATGTTCAGCAGCTTGCAATCAATCTATTGATATAAACTTTGTAGGGAGATGAAAAATTTCTTGAAGGTGACTTTGAAAGTGACAACATAGCTAACTTTATGGAAGGAGAGCTTGACATGGATGTGTATCATTCTAATCCTGATGACGACGTATTACAAGAAGATTATCCTGATGAAGAGGAGCATTACACAGGAAATGATGAAGAAACATTTGATCCTAACATTGAAGCTGGTACAATTTGTTATGTGCGATTTTTGTATGATTTTTTTAAGTGAAATGTCTGTTGTACTTATAGCTCACATGGCTAACCAGTACAGTCATTTAGTACATTTACTCTATGTGTATACAAGTACTTGGTTAAATGGAAGTTTATGCAGTCAAACCTGTGTTAGCGGCCATTTCCAAATAAAGGCTACCCTGTGAATAAAGGACATTCTTTAAAAAATTGTCTTAGATTATTTTGAACAAATTGACCTCCTTATAAAGGCCACCTGTCAATTAAAACCACATTATGTCTTTCCCAAGGGTGGCCTTTGTTTACAGGTTTGACTGTACTAGAGATGTGTCAATTAATCATAATTTACCAATCAGTGACAAAGTGGATGCTAACATATCATTACCAATATCTGTGTATTCGTGGAGAATTTGTCAGTTGTGATACTTTCAAAACATATCCTTTGGGCAGCTGCTTTTTATATGTGATTTTAAAGTTCCATTATGTATGTGATACCTTTATGAAACTATACCTCTGAGATATGCTCCCGAAGTAAAAGGTTTTTAATTAATTATTTCAGTCGAGAAGCAGGATGACGTTGTTGCTGAGTTTGTTGAGAGATCAAAGAAAATAAAGATGACCTTGGACCTGGTACCAGCACTGACAGACAAAACATTTCCTAAGGCTGTTATGGAATCTTCCATTGCTGTGATCCTGTTTTATATTCCATGTTAGTTCGTGATTTTTTCAGTTTGATTATTGTTGTTTTGATATTAAGAAAAAGAAAAATCTCATTTGGCTCTAAATTTTACTAAAAAATTATGACAATGTAAGGTGTTAAGGTCTGATTTTTTATATTCACTGCATCATGAAAAAATTGTCATTACAATTATCTTAATTGCATTTTTTTGTACATTGTACACTTTCAACACAAGAAATGAAATTCAAAGGAGTACGATATTAGTGTTTAATGTACAGGCATTTTTGGTTAACTTCAAACTGACGATCTTCATGAGGTTGCTTGTCCTTGATGTTGATTGCCTGTACAATTTATAGCTTATTTTTGAAAATGCGGGGAGAAAATACGAACAATCATATGTGTGTTAGCAGACACCCCCAAATAAAGGCCATCCTGTGAATAACAGACATTCTTTTCAAAATCTGTCATAAATTATTTAGAACAATATGACCTCAAAAAGGTCATCAATCAGTAAAGGCCACATTGGTCTTTCCCAAGTTTGACCTGTGTTTATAGATATGACTGTACCAGTAACTCAGAATGTTGCATCTATGAATGTAAAAATACCAGACGGCCATTTACATAAGCATGTTCATATTTTACAGTTGATGCTGTTAGTATGGGAAATTTACGGATGTATGGTGAAGCTGCTGAAATGCTCGGAAAGCAGACGTCACTGAAAGTTGCTCGTGTTAATTGCTATGACTGGACTGATGTTTGTCAGAATGAAAACATTGTTATTTACCCAACTCTTAGAGTGTACAAGAATGGAAAACAAGCTTGGGATTATAAAGGACCTCAGGACACAAATGCAATGTATTCAACCATGAAATTGTGAGTTCCATTTTGTATAATACATTGTAATTACTTTTATGTTTAAAGTCCCATTAGCTTTTTGCTATAAAAATATATGCAAAAAACAGACAATTGCTGATATTATCCCAAGATAATTATTACCGATGAAACAAGCCCTTTTTCTTTAAAAACGCTCATTTTGCTTTTGTAAACTTGAAATAAACAGAGCGCGTGACGTCACTTCATGCTGTGTGCATAATATGACTGTGGGAAAACACAGCTGTTTTATCAATAGTATTTTTTTCAATGATATTGAAAAAATACAATGGTGGTTTTGGAAACGTTTTTTCTTGCTATAATAGTCCAGTCATCATAAATTTTTTGGGGAATTAATTAGTACATAAGCCATTTTTGGTATGTTGGTTCTGTTTGTGGTGAATAACACCCAGAAAAAAGTCCCCAGGAATCCCATGGTGCAAAAGCGATATTTTTGGGCTAAAAGTTGAAAAAAATAAATCAAACTGGGTATTTCAGGAATCGATGTATAACTCATAAACTATTTGGCCAAATGAGTTTTAATTTTCCAAGATGATGTGTATTGATAAAAGACATCATTTTGATTTAGTTTTACTCTCGAGTCGCATCCAAAATGGCCGCCATAATCCAAAATGGCCGCCATAATCCAAAATGGCCGCCAAATTGTTTTACTGTTTAATTCCAAATTTGACTATTTTTCATATTCTAATTACAAATGTAAGAAGAAAAGAAATTACTTTTATATTATTTGTGATGAATTTCTTTTCAAAGTCAATATTGAATTTATAAAGCTTACAATGTAATTTTGGGTATAAACTGTGTAAAACACAAAAATGACATTGTAGAACCACTATAATTATTCAACTTTAGAATTATGCCTAAGACATTTTTAACATTTGATATTGATAAATACTGAGAACTTTTGTATTTTAATGTTGATTATGCATGATATAAATCCAATATGGCTGCTAAAATTATAGAGTCGATAGGTCATACAACAAAAATGCACAATTAATCAGACAATAATGAAAGATACCAATGCAAAGACCTATCTACATCCTGCAATAGGTTCCTATAAGTCTCTTCACTTTAATCTTTTCTGAATAGTTCTCAGGTGAAGACATTTTTTCGAATGCAGTAGCTAGTGCCTCTTCCTGAGGGTAGGTAGTCTGTATCATTGTTGTCAACAGACAAATGCTCAATTGGAGATAAGCCTTCTCCATTGACTTTGTGGACCATACCTACGTTTTTCTAATCGAGGTTATTTTATTCAGTTTTGAGACAATGTCTCCCAATTATTTTAGTGATTTTCGAGCTTTTGATCTTGATATACAAAAGGAGTTAATTAAGATTTTCATCAGTTAGTCTCAGATTGAATTTCCTTAGGGCTTCCTTGAGGGTTTAGGTAGCCCATATACAGTCATCATTATACCATACATTTGTAGTTTGTCATGGCTTCTAGAGTTTGTGGAGGTCAGAGGGATTGAGCCTTCAGCTGTCTCCATGGGCAGTGAAGTAACAATGTTAGACACATCCTCACTATTGTCTAACTTTTCATGAGTAATCATAAGTCTGGTCTCAAAGAAGTTTTTTTTCAAATTCGCTATTGCTAGCTTCCGCAGTTTGGATTGGTCTTAGACAGACGGACATGCTGATGAAATAAGCTGGGAAAGTGGTCACTTCCACAAGTGTCATCTCCAACTTTTCATGTAAAAGTATCTTAGCAAAGTTAATTTAGGCTACACAGAGATAGATTTGTTCAGGCTCACAAGACCTGGGATGAGAGAAACAACTTAATATCTCTTCCAAAACCAAGAGAAGTACAATTAAATCCTCTGGTCCAGACAAAGTCCATTATCAATTAATTTCTTAAACGTCCATTCATACTCTCTCTTTTACTTGATACGTTTAATAATGTATGGGAATCCGATGAACTCCCTTTTTCTTAGCATTGCTAATTCCTATTCCTAAGCTGGGCTTTCACGCAATACTCAGATGCCACCTTCCACTTTTTATTGTGGCTTTCTTCCGTGTCCAAGTGGGAAACTCTCTTTCAGATAAATGGGTGTGCAACAGGTCTGTATCCTGTGTGTCACCTCATTTAGTATCAAAATTAATAGTGACGTTGAAGTTTTAAATCCAGGAGTAGACTGCTCCCTTTATGTAGATGGTTTTACTTGAATCCTTTGAGGTTTTGAGTCGAAAAACAAGAACCTCGTTAAAAGACGGCTCCATCAATGATATACTTGATATGAAACTATGTCGGATCAAAATGGTTCCACAGTTTCAATACATTTTTAAATGCATCCGGAACTATGTCTTATTATATGGGCAACACACCAATTCAGGTTGCACCAGACTTTAATTATCTATAGTGGTTATATTTGACTCCAGACTTACATTTATATTAGTCATATTTAATCACTCAAAACAGTAATTGCTAGAAGACTCAATACCTCATGAAAGTTGTCACTGACTGAGGATCTAACAGAAAAGTACTAATACGTTTATATCGGTCTCTTATCCATTCAGAACTGGACCACGGATCCATTGTATATGAATCAGCCTGGAAATCATATCTAATAGCCCTTGAATCACTACATATTCATGGTCTATGTTGAGGCAAATGAAATACTGGTAATAAATATCCCTTTTTTAACAACAAAAACTTGCTGCTCATTATACATTTGTATTTTAAAACTAAAATTAAATTTCTTTAACAATACATACCAAGTTGTTAATTACACTTTATCAAAATATATCTTTGAATGTAATTCCACCACTTGGCACTTTTCAAACCAAATACCAAGAACGAAAGAAACATATACCACATACATCAACCCATGTAATCTGATGTTATATAATCTGTATCACTATAATATAATACAATGTAAATGAGATTAGTCTCACACACTCTTATTTTTTTGTCACTACATATCAATTGCAACTATTTCATTTTACATTTTTAGTTGCGCTTCAGTTCTTATTAACATGACTATATATTCTTTTACAAATCTGATAACATACTTCTTGACGTCCTCTTATTTAATTTCGCTTTACATGACTTATGTTGTCGATGCGCCGTAAAACAACATTAAACATTGCATTTCCAACAGTGAAAATTAATATAAGGATTCATTGTAATAAAAAGTAATCACATAAAAATCACCGCCACTAACATATTCATTGTATATTATAACTACTAACCTCCACAAAAAGGCGTCTGAAACAAAAGAAGTCCAATACATTCTTGCTATCTAGAACTACTTCTTGATTACTAAAGTACCAAATCTATGTTTTTGGAAGGTGATACTTTCCTACATCATCATATTCAAAATAGTTACCCTCGGCCCAATAACAGGACAGAAAATAGTACCACTTGTTGTATACATTGCAGAGTGAGACTTTTGATATAAGCTGAAGTTATTACAGCAGAAATATTATGTTATGGCAACTTAAACTGTAAAACTTATAAGTACAATGTATAATAATTAAGTATTCAAACACACAAAAGTTTCATTCATAAACTGTTGAGGTAACAAGATTTACTAATATTGAAAATAGTTTCATTCACTATTTAAAGTAGTGGTCGAATATATTATGGTGGTGATTTACGCCATGTCGTACGAGTTTCCGCATTTTCGCCACGAAAATGCTAAAATACGACAAAGTTGACTTTCCGTCAGTACTTCCAGTACTTTGATTAATCTTTATAATATAAATTACTAAAATATATTGATTAAATACTTTTCAATGCTAAAATACTGGAAAAAAGCTACTAACTTGACAGTTTTTTATTGCAGAAAATGTTTCAAACATAGTATACGACCATTCAAAAATTAATCTTAAACCGAATAAAGTTTGGGCGGCCATATTGGATCATGGCGGCCATCTTGGATTCTAAGCCGATATAAAAAACATTCAAAAAGATGCTGTTGATAAATTTTTACCAGTGTAGAAAATTTAAAATGTCAGGAATGAACTGTTTTTGAGTTACACAGGGATTCCAGAAATTCGCAGTTTTATTTATTTTTTCCATCTTTTAGCCCAAAAATCTCGCTTTTGCACCATAGGATTTTTGGGGACTTTTTTCTGGTCATTCTCTATCACATAAAGAACCAATATACCAAAAAATGGCTTATGTACTAATTTATTCCCCAAAAGGCCAATTTTGAACTTTAGATGACTGGTCTATAAAGTATGCACAGGAGGAAACACGCCGTATTCCTCTGTTATAGAAGTTAGAACAAACAGAAACTATTACAACCGATAAATTTATATGATTATGGGACTTTAATACTGTGACAAAATTATGTTTATTGTAATTATCTTTATGTTTAGTACTATGAAAGTCTATAATATGAAATAATGGTTGGTGAAATTCTTTTTTAAATGTTGTTTGTATTTCATGTATATTTTGGTTGCCTAGAGAATCTATAGGTCTGAATGTTAAAGTGATCATTTTCTTCAAGACTTCCCCAGTTGCTTACATGCTTTTATGAAAGTTGATTTGTAAAATCTTTTGGTGGTATGGATACATTGTACATATTGTGGGTTTGAAATTTTCTGAAAACAACCTTTTCTAGATTACTATTCCTGCATAAGTTACAAAAGGCCAAAAGAGAAGTACAGGTTATCTAGAGTTATTTACTCTAAGAAAATGATCAACATACTTTCATATTCCACTGTAAATTTACTCTTATACCAGTAGTCTTTAGTTTGAATAATTTTGTTTTTATTTTTCATTCAGACTAGAGTTATCCTCCCCTATGTATGAAGCAAACAGTGGTGACTTGATGAATTACATCACAAACAACCAGAAGAATAGACTGACCGGTGTTACTAATACAACAGTTGTTGGACTCTTCAGAAAAGAAGATAAAAAGGGTAAGTTCTTTATTTGTGGGTTAGGAGTTGCAGCAAAAATTGATAAATGACGAAAATTCACAAGTATATTTTGTTAAGATGTAACGGGTAATTTGAGGGTTCAAAGCAACAGTGTCGTAACTCATATTGAAATAAGAACATGTAACGACAGTGTTGTGCTGAGCCCTCGAAATCCTCTAATTATTTTGTTTTTTGTTTGTTTATTATGCCCCCTTTCGAAGAAAAGGGGGTATATTGCTTTGCGCATGTTGAATGGTAGGTCCGTAACTAAACCTTGTCCGACCAACAACTAGAAAATGATTTGGCCTAAGCTCCTCATATTTGATTGGGAGGTTGGTCATTACATGTAGATGACCCCTATAGATTATGAGGCCAGTAGGTCAAAAGTCAAGGTCACAAGGGGCACTTCTTGTTTGTGTTTAACACCCCTTTTCAACAGTCAGAGTCACATGAGGCGGACAGTTCACCTAACCATCGTTCCTGATGTTCCTTAAGATGTTTAACAAGAACAACATGATAATATTGTACAGTGAAAGCTGAACTTGCAGCCTCATGAACATTACAACCACCTCACTGTATCGACCTGTTTCAATATTTCCTTAATATTTTAACTTAAAAATGTGTCTTTGACCATTATCTTGGTCTCCAGAAGTGGTATTGATACCATGGTTTTACTGTATACGACTATAGGAGACCCTAATGCAGTCCCTTAGACCCTATCATGTCATCTGAAACCACAAATGATTTGTATTCTTTCTGTGATAATGTTGAATGAGAATTTCCTTCACAGTTGTTTGTCTACCTGCCCTTAAAGACATGCTTAAAGAATGAGATGTTTATTTTAGTCAACTTTCATCTTCACAAATCATTGAATTTTGTCATATTGTTTTATTTTTTTTACTTACAGAGATGGCAGTGTTCAAATCATTTGCGGAAGATTGTAGAGACAGAATAATGTTTGTGTATACTGATATTGATGATTCAAGTGTGATGTAAGTATATTTATAATTCATTTCTTGAATACAGTCAAACTTGTGGGTATAGACCGGTCACCCATGGGAGAGATCAAATATTGCCATTATGGGCAGTTACACTTTATTCAGAGGTTTATTTGATCTATATCATCCATGAATGTGTGCTATATAGTAACCTTGGTTCAAATAGTCGCCTGTACACACAGGTAGCATTTAACTCTGATTAGACTGTCCATAAGATTGTGTTGAAATTTGCTGAACATTAAAAGATAATTTAAGTAAGTGTTGTAGTAATTAAGCACTGCATTAATTTAAGAAACACCTTGATTTAATTAATATATTCACTTTTATGTTAAGTTTCCAGTTTAAAAAAAATTGGAGTCTTGTCCCTTAAAATAAATGTCCTTGACCTTTGTTCTAGAGGCTCAAGGTCATTATGTCATAAAGCTAAATTACCATTGTTTGCATTGTTCTTACTTCTTAATAAACATTTATGGTTTTTTTTCAGAGCTAAAACATTTGGTGCAAAATTGCCATCTGTAATTTTATCAAAACATGATGACAACATTCAGCCACATGTAGTATTCAGTCAGAAATATACCGTGCAGAATCTGGAACAGTTTGTAAACGACAACAAGTTGCCGAAATTGGTAAAAAGTGGTTTTTGTTTGCCTTTTTGATCTGGTGACAATAATTGTACACAAGAAAACATTATATGTTTACTTTCACACAAGATAGTTTTGTACAGATGGTTTATCATGTTTAATGATTCCTTATCATCTTTATTTAGATAGATAGATTTATTCTGTCATATAGTGCTCAAAACATGCTGTTATTCTCATGGTCGTTAATAAGCTCTTTTGATCAATAGGCTTTGTAGTATCTAACACAGGACTGTATTCTGTATAATAATATTACATAATAATGATAGTCCTTGATCACTGACATCAAAATGAATACAAGCAAATCTACATTATCAAAGTCAAGGTTGTATAACTTGAGACCAGTCTCCTAGCTCAGATCTTAGTGTGGTGTTTTAAGTATATCTCAAGTTTATTGTGATTAGTATATATTTTAAAGTTTTCATGATATATTTTTAGACTGTACTGACACCACTGATGTTACCTGAAGTGCGTAGAAAGTTCAGTGATTTAGTTATACTGTTTACTGATGGTTCAGAAACATGTCAACAATCAGAAGAATCACTGAGAGAAATCGTGAAGTCACAGAAGTTTAACAATGTCTCCTTTAATATGATGCCTGTGTAAGATTAATTGAACTTTTAATTGTTCTGTTTTCAATAGCTATTGCTAAGGAGAAATAAACTCAACAAATCTTCTTTTGTACCCTACCACTGGTACATTTTTGAACGCCCGTTTGAAAAACGGGTCATATTATGGGAAGACCCGTGGCGTGGGCTGCGTCCACAACGTTGTCCTCTCTCTAATTCAAACAGTTATATTAGGATCCTCACCAAACTTAATGAAAATTTTTATGGCCCTGAGCTCTCAGTCAAGAGCGATAATCATTTTTTTTATGTGTGACTCTGTAACACTTTATGTATTGTTGATAAATCCAATGGGCTTGAAAGTTAGATGATTTATCATATAACTTGAAGGCATGGATCTAATTTATAAGCCTTGACACAAATTTATCATCATTTTTTATTTTAGACCTGATGAAACAAGTGTGGGTTATCGTGTTTTAACTCAGTATGTTCCTGAACCCACAATACCTTTCTTGTCACTAGTAAATTTTCAAAAGGTTTGTTTGTTTTTCATTATTTCTCCTGTATTTAATTCGGTGACTGAACTGAATTTTTCTATTTCAGTTTGAAATTACTAAAATTTTTGTGAAATCTTAGATCAACTGAAATAAGACATCTTAAGTTGTGTTAATAATATCAATTTTGTGCCATCTGATTTATTATGATATGATAGAAATAAGATACAGTGAGGGCTGTATATAAGAAATATATATTGTATTGAAATTACAGACTATTTGATGTAAGAAACCATGAGTTGTCTATATATTGTCAATATTTCTTTGTTTCATTCATATTCTTATGAAAATAAAATGCATGCAATGAGATCTTTCTGTTGTCAATATGCAACATATTTTAGTTATATTATTGAGTGATTTTTTCTTTGTTTGATCGTTCAATTATTCTACTTTTTATAAATTCAGGGTGAGGTATTTAACTTTGGAGCTGTCAGTGATATACCAGCATTGTCAACATGGCTGGCAAATGTTGTCGGTGGGTCCACTCAACCATCAAGTATGTACATTTTGTATATATTTTAACTCTTTCATTAAATATAGTCTACCCAGATAGCATAGTTAGGTAGAGGGTCTTGTCACCTGTGTTTATATTGGTAAATCACATGTTTTACCTTGTAAATTTGATGGAAGACAAAATCACATAATTTGAATGAAATAATTTGTAGGAATGCTTGTTATATTTTTTACATGGAGCACATGTGTGTAATCTGCATGTTGCTTTCAAGTTGATTGGGAAGTTCTGGTTGGTAAGGTCAGCTGTTTATTATACATACATTGAACCCTGCATTAACTCACCTCAAATACTCAGTACATAGTATGATTTGAAGCAACTCACTGGGTCTTGATCACTTACATATACATTTTCAGGCAAAAAAATGGATTAATTAAAACCATACATTGTTAGAAGTAAATATTTGGTATTTCTCGTTTGAATAGTCAAGCTTTAACTGCTGCTGAAATAATGTTCATTATTGATTCGTGACCATAGTGATGTTCAGGTTTGAGATGACTTCATTTTTGCTGATTATTGAATAAGTAGGATAGAGGAATTATCATATAAGTTAACACACAGTAATTAGGTAAAAAGAAATACTAAACTGCAACATTTTCTTATCAATTAAAATTGTTCTTTTTATATTTCGTTTTTTTTATTTCTTAATCTGTCTTCAGCAACTCTTCGACAGGGTGAGTGGAAACCCTTAAATAAAGGTTATGAATTTCTGAAAATACTTGAATGGGAACAACAACAAGCTAAGAAGAAGGAGTCCCGTAAGGCACAAAAGGATAATCAAAAGAATGATATTGGTAATCCTATGGAGGAGGAATATCCTACTGGTAAGAGATCATTACTTACACAGTCTTTCCTTACTTAACAGCTGCCTGCTGATATTTGTCACTTCTGAATGATGGTCAACTCTGAATAAGGGCCGCTCTAAAAAACTTAATACATGAATGTAATTGATTCAAGTAACCTTTAAGTAAAGTTCATCAGTGTTTACGGGGCATATTTTTTTATATTATCAAAAATAAATTTAAAACTTAAGAACAGTTTCTTCATTGTTAAAAGAATGTTAAGTTGGTCGATATTACATGAAATGAACTACAGATGAATTCAAACTTACCTATGTACAGGTATTGAAAAATATGAAAAGAAAATACCATGTTATACTGCAAGTTCAGTTCTTTGATTACATTTGTTTCCCTCTGTTCTTATTGTAGAAGACATAGATGGTCGAATTCCAAAGTTTGTTGAGGACCCTGATGAATCTGATACAAGGAAAGATCTGTTTGACCTGAATAAGTCGAGACTGTATCATCAAGCACCTGGTAGAGCTGGTCACCATGGTAAGCAAGATTCGACAAAAGAGAACATTGCTGAAGGTGATGGCCATCGGGATAAGAATGTCGGACAGGATCAAAGTGAATCAAATAAAAATGATCCTAGTCAAAACACCAAGAAGAAGCATGACCCAACTGAATTTTAAGTTTCCGTATTTCTCAACCATTTAGTCTTTTAAGAATTCTTTCTATCGGTTCTACTCATTTACAAGGAAACTCAAAATAATTAAAGCTTTTAATGATCATGATGTTACAATGTAGTATGATTGCAATTTACTGCTTTCATTTTCCTCTGTTGATGACTTCATTGTTAGATTTCAAGCCATTATAGGAAGACAGGAAGTTGCTTGCTTATATAATTTTCATTATTTTTTTATCTACCATCACCTCCTGTCTAAATGCCTTCATATAATTATCAAGATATTTTAGGTCATCTAAAATATATAATTTATTTATTCAAGTGACTCAAATCTCTATTTATTTTTTACTTTGAAAAAAATCTGTAATATATACAGATGCTTGGCTCATAGCCTCTGTATATACATGCTAATCAAAATGCTAAAGGTCACTTTTTTTATACTAATAATTTATAATATTTTCGCCATATGATATCAGACTCCTATTATTATATGTATTTAAAAAAGGGACCATGTAAAGTTGAAGCAGTTATTCATATATAATGTATGCCTTGTGCATATCAATTTCTCATTTATCACAATAAACACAAGGAACTCACATTCTACAAAGTGATCATTAGCAAATTTAAGTAGTATAATACATGTATAAATATTAGGGAGTCAAACCCAAAAGCATATATACTTTCAGCTGTTACCTGTTTGACATATTAAAGCATAATATTTATTTTATTCTAATATTTATTTTGTGTCAAACTAATTGCTGACAGAATTTTACATGACTGAAATGGTTTTTATAAACAGTCATTTGCTAGCAAACTTAAAAATCAATCCTCTTCTGGGGGTTTTAAGGAAAAAGTTTTTCCTAGTAATTATTTTTTTAATTGTTTTAAGCTGTAAAATGCTAATGTCTGAAATATGTACCATTACTTGAACTGTTTTATGTATTAGGAAGTAGAATGTTGGCTGATATTTGTCTGGTAATGTCTCATACTTATTTTTCTTCATTGACTCTTTTTTATTAAAATTTCAATTTCTTAAAAGAAATACTGTCTTCATTTGAATACTAATTTGAACTTAATTATAAATGGGAAACTACCGTAATTGATTGAATATAAGTTGTCAGGCATGACTGACACTTTTTGTGGGCAAGTCTTTCTGTGAAATTTATATACTTATTCATTAAATACCTGTTTGTTAATCAAATTTCAAATGATTTCTCAAAAACGGACAATGAAAACACCAAAAATAGTAATATATTCTTTTAAGATCCTATGTATCTATTCTAACAATTTAATTATTTTTTTTATAAAGACTATCCCTGTTTTTCCATTCAAATTTTGGATTCCGAGTGATAACTCAAGAAATATTTCATGGATTGGTTTCATTTTTTGTATGAAGGTTTATGATAATGAGATACAGGTTATGTTCGATTTCCTTAAAATCCAAACAGTTTCAGAGGAGTTATGGCCCCTTTTTTAATTTCTCTCAGCAGGGGGGGCACTGGTGTCCTTCGGACATATTTGTTTTTTCTACAAATGTGCCATATAGAATTAAAGTATGTTAAAAAAAATATTTGATTTAATTTGTGATGTTGCTTTTTAAAGTTTTGTACAAGGGATGAGTTGTAATATGAGTATTGTCAACTCTTTACATAAAATCTTATAGATAATGAATCCATTGGCATCACCAATTTAGTTGTTTTATGTTTTATAGATAATTTTGGAAAAAATATTTTTATAACATATTTAGCTGTTTTGTATGGAATCAGCATTTTGGAAAAATGAAATTTACCATATTTTTTGTCTTAAATTATCATTTCCATTACTTCTATATAAAGCACAGTGCAATATGATTGTTAAGAAAAGAACTTACCACAGTCTTGTTGTAAGGAGATGTCATAGACCAGGAGTGGTATGCTTAAATCATGACTTGAAGCTTGTTGGGTCTGAGTCTCAATCTGGGCCACATTTTGTATGATCTGTCTTCAGGAAGCAGTAATCTGGAGTGATCGATATACAATAGAGATTGTTATACCGGTAACTGTTTTCACAATGGATATGCAAGGAATAGTTTGGAATAGATTTAAACAACCTTGTTGATCTTATAGGATGTAATTATCTACTGTAATCACTTGTGTATACCGGTAGGTCGCACCTGTTCTACACTTTTGTGGAAAACGCACCTGATTTTTGTAACCTGTTTTGGACATAAAAGCCTGTGTCTTATACACAAGTGATTGTGGTATATCCTTGTTATATATTTTATATTCATGATCATTAGTTAAATATTTATAGATTTTATAATATATTTGAATGCACTGGTTTTTGGTGTACATGTATATAAAATTCACTGACTATTTATTTATTATGGCGTTTCAATATAATTCTTCTAGTCTTGGAGATGCATTGTAATTATGTTTACAATATAACAATGGGAAACAGCTGAACCAAATATACTTGAAATGTATTTTGTTCAGAGTTTATCAAATGAATTAGTCAACTCCTTGACAAGCACAAACATATCTTTATGCTTTGTACAAAACGCCTCTAATCTATTTATTACGAATAATCAGCTATAAGCAAAGAATTTTTAGCTTTATTATCTTTCTTTTTTATTCCATTTTGATATATAATATTGAAATCTCATTTTTTTACTGAGTGTATTTGACCATGCCCTCAATTTTCTCTTTAGTACAAGAATATTTACAGTGTCTTCTTTTTTAATAAGATTTGTAAGTAAATGAAATTACTCTAAAATGACCGCAGTTTGTTCATTACAATAATTAATAAAGGTGATTACTGGTAATTCCTTCATTACACCTTACATATACAGCAAATTTTACATGTTTGTTGGATTTTGGTAGTGGTGGTATTTTAGGGAAGGTGGTATTTTTTCTAGAAACCATTTTATCTAATCTACGATATTACTTAATGTTACATTCTGAATATAACTCAATGAATGCAGCATCTTATAACATGTGTGTTGAATTTTTATTTAAATGTTGGAACTCTTTAGAAAGGAGGAAAATATTGATTATTTACAATTCAGATATAATGACTCTTCAGAACGGAGGAGTATAACACGTTTGGGTGTAAGTACTCTTCAGAAAGGAGGGACAAAACACTTCTGATTGAAATTTAGGAACTCTTCAGAAAGTTGGAGTATAAAATACCTAGTTTTTGTATATTGTTGAATAAATTCAAACAAGAATTTTGTACATCTTGCCTTAAGTAGGCAAGCTAAGACAACTTAGTCATAAATGTATATATGAAACTCTGTAACCTTTTATGCTTTGTTTTGTATGATTTTTGTTATGCTTTAAAACAAGTGACTTAGTTTATTTATAGGAAAAAAAGGTTTGTTACCTACGAAAATATGTATGTTGCTGTTTATTTCAATGCTTGTTATGTGTTTTTTATTATATTTTATTGATTTGACATTCCATTTTTTCTGTGGATGAACCAAAGTATTGTTGCATTTATTTTAACAACCAAACAGTGTTTTGTTTTAGTGATCTATCATTTAGGGCGTATAATATCACTTAAGTAAAACCTTATTATTGAGACAACCTCTTTGACCAAAATCAAATGGTCTTAATGTTCAATATGTCTCACCCAGTTCAACTGAATGGCAAATATTAAATTTCAGTCTGAAAATAAATTGTCTTACCATATTATTGATGTGGTCTCTCCATGAAATTTTACCATAGGTGTGATGTTTTAATCTGAGCTGGTATCAACTATTTAGAGATGAAGAACAATTGTTGCTATGTATTTTGAGATTTCTACATATCATAATTCTCTTACGCTTTGTGTGTCATTATGTATGCAGGTACTCTTGCATTTTAGTATATTATGGAATTTATACTTATTGTGGGCTGCTGTCTCAAGGTTCACATTACTGTTAACAATGTGAGTCATCTGGTGCCTGTGCCTCAAACAGACATTAGCAGAACAATCTCACTTGAATTTTTTAATTAAAATTTGTGTATTTACCTTGTTTAGGAACAAAGAAAATTATTTGTGTTTAAAACATCCAGCTTAACTTAAAGAATTAGTGTTGATGATGTAATTGCTTATGAAATGATGTTATAAAACTTGAAAACTGTCTCAGAACCCAAATCTCAATTCCATTCTCAAACTATTATGGTTAAAAAGATTGAGCTGATTAATGGATAAATACATGTACAGATCAATTATACTGTCAGACTAATGTATCTATAATATCATTATTGTCTGATCATAATTAAATTAGAAACATTAAAATTCATGATATGAGATTCGAGCTTGCAGAATGATCTCTAGTTTTATAACCTCAGAGCTGGTGTCCTTACTGTCTTCTTTGTGAATTGTTGAAATATGTGCTTTCCTGAATGTGCTTCTTGTGTGTGAATTAAAACAGTAATCATATAAAAAAAACTTTCGTATCATTCAGTTACATGCATAATAATTTAAGATATATATTGAATTAATTATCTGGTCAAAGTATGTCATGCTACTAATGCAACTACTCGTGAATGCATTTATTTTTAATGGAACGTTCATTTGAACTTTGTTTTGCTGTTAATGATAAAAATGATTTTGATATTTTTCTGGACTATGATACGTATATAAGCTCTCAAAGAGTGAAGAAAAGTATAGTAGTATAATACACTGTTGCACAGGGTTTTTCTTACTGAAACATCAAAATTGACTAATGTATTAATTATATATACATGTGTATGACTTATTGATAGCTATGACATTTATAATATAAATAATGAATCTGTCAAAATGTACGATGAAAGTAAATGAAAACTGAATGAATTATGGTTTATGTTATTATTATTTGGTGCAGCAGTTGGCCTTAACAGAAGCAACAGCTCAGGGTGAATTATTTTATTGAAGGATGGTTAACCATCAGGTATCAACAATACACTTATCCTCCAAATCTTAAGGTATTAATTTGTTCTTATTTGGTCAGTAACATCCTGTATACAGGATCATCAGAGTTAAACAATGTTATTAGAAGACCATATTATAATGAAATTATTGACGAAGTTTGGTGAAGAACCATCAACTTGTTCATGAGAAGAAGTCTTTAAGTTGTTTAAATAAATGTGCCTGTCCCTTTAGGGGTCGCCAGCAATGAAAATAGAAATCCAAAAACCAATTGATAGTTTACCAATCTTGGTTAATTTATAGAGCTAGTTTCTTACAGTGACATTACTTTAGGTCTCTTCTATTACCCTGATTTAGCAAATATGTTAAATAAATGCACTGTGTTGCGACTACACAAGTGCCATTCCACATCAGGAGGTACCAGCACAATAATGCGCTTGATCCAATATGAAACCAAGGAACAGAATACATATCTTGAACTGGCTACATCAGCTGTGTTAAGTTGAATGTTCTGATTTGCTATCTGTTAGAACTATAGTTGATCTTCAAATGATTATATAGTTGCTGAGAAAGCCAACAGAAATCATAGTAGCAACATTGCGTTCACTGATAAGCATTGCCGCTTGTGATAGAATTAATTGCACCAAGATTGAAGAAACAAGAGTGTCAGGTCACAAAATACATCCGCCAAAAGGTTTTGGATACTATAAGTGGCAAATTAGTACCATGTGTGATAGGGATCTTATGCCCATAAACATTTCCACCAAGTCTGATGAAGATTGGTTGACGATTGGTCGACTTAAAGGGTGGACACTGCATTTTTCGTCAATTTTCAATCTATCAAGGGGCATAACTCAGATGTGCCAGAGATGATTGAGCTGATTATCAAACTTGACTGAGATATCATGCCCATAAAATTCTTTACTAAGTTTGATGAAGATCAGTTGATGGTCGACTTAGAGAGCGGACACTGCATCTTTAGTCAATTTTCAATGTATCAAGGGGCATTACTCAGAAGTGCCTATTGCAATTGTGCTGGTTATCGTGCTTGATTGAGATATAATGCTTATAAACATTTTCAGCAAGTTTGGTGAAAATCGGTTTATAATTAGTCGACTTAGAGGGCGGGCACAGCAATTTTAGTAAATATCAATATATCAAGGGACATAACTAAAACAGACTGGGGTAATTGGGCTGGTTATTGAACTCGACCGAGATCTCGTGCCGATTAACATTTCCATCAAGTTTGATGAAGATCGGTTGATGACTGGTCAACTTAGAGGGAAGACACTGCATTGTCAGACAATTTTCAATGTATCGAGGGGCATAACTCAGAAGTGCCAGGGACAATTATGCTGGATCGAACTTGACTGAGATCTAATGCAAAATGTTAAGAACTGATCCCTGCATCAGTCGTTTCCTGTGATTTTCTTAACACAGTAATTAACTCGGTCGGGAACACGTCCCTGTAACGTCCCTGGAATATCAGAAGGGGGAGCCGAGATTCTAACCAACACCTTTCGATCAGCAGTCCAGCGTATCCACCCGCATTTTTGTTTTTTTTAATAAGACACATGTAGATGGAGACATGTACCACATGAATTCTACTTTACGCTGAAAATCCCGTAGCACGGGCGCAAAATACAATTTCGAGCCAAACTATATTGACTGTATTTACATTGCAATACTGATATGGACAGTCGATTTAAAGTTAAATGAAAACCGTTGTAAACATTTACATTTTTCCGAGGTAGATCAGGTTATTTACCGGTTGAAATTATTTTATATTGTAATACATAAACAGAACACTATCGTAACGCGCCGTAGCTCAGAGGTATAGGGCTATGATTTTTTTATTCGTAGCGGCCACGAGTTCAAAACTGCCAAAATGCTTTTTTTATTCAGAACATATATAGTATTCGAAACCGCAATTTCTTTCCGACTTTCAAAGAATTACCCTTCAAATTGTGAAAATCAAATTAATATCTTGTTTCATATACACAATAATGTGTACTGTAACATATACATACAGCATGCAGTAGAGAAGGAGATAGACTGTTTCTTGATATTAATCACTTCTTGCGACGAGGAGACTGACACGGCTAGTGATTGCGATGATGAGTGTTGAATTTACATGTTTGAGTTGTTTTGAAATGATATAATAAAACAATGAAAAATAATGAAAAACAAATAATTCAAAATAAAAGGATTTAAAATAATCATCAAAAAAACATACAAAATATAGTTATAAAATGACATTAACTAGGTTCGAACCAATGGTTAGAATGATGTATATCTCAAAACCATCAGCGCTAACCTTTAAGGTATTAAGGCAATCGTAATTATGTTTTCTCTATATTATCTATAACGGGTACCGGGTTTACCTGCTACACCTAAATATCGAAATGAGACTAATCCCTCATTAACATGCAAATTTAAATCGACTATGGACTAAAGGGAACAATTTGTGAAAACACGTTTTGCGATTGACAACAATAAGAACCCGAATTTTAATTAGCAAAAGTAAGAACATCGTTTATTTAATGTATGTATAATTATATTGAATGTTATAGTGAAATGCACTTATCGGAGTGTAACTGTAAACTTTTAGTGTAGGATATCGATCATGTACGAGGTCTATCTACGTAGGAAGGATCTGCATGGTCACGGGATTCACGTGAACAAACCTGATCACGTGATTCTCGAATCACTTTGAGCCCCGTGGCCAGGTTGTTTTACACTCAATAGCGGAAAAAATTGAAGAATATATATATACATGTATATTTGTGACTTTGTGGTACTGTCTTCTTTTCTTTTAAAGTGTACATCGATTCACATGGCGAACTTAAATTTCGCTTTCGTTTAAGGCCGCCAAGTATGAATTAGAATTTTTATACATAATTATGAAATTCGCTTTCCGAGTATTGTCCCTTTGGAAAACTTTCTGACTTGAATGTTATTTGACCCTTGGTATTTAATCATTGAAGATGCACATCACGGGATTTCAAGGTTATGACATTAAACATCATTCTGACAAAATGAACATATTCAATAACTTCTAATAGTCATTTAACACATAAATGCCAGTTAATATTGGAATATGAATCGGTGTGGCACAGGTGTTGTAGGAACCTTACAAAAGATCATATTTTCATGTAGTGAAATCATTTCTCCAATTACAAGTCCATTCCTTGTAAGCCCGCCTACCCGCTTATTTCAAAAGGTAATTTGGTCTACGAGCAGCACATTCGTCATTTTGTACATGTGGCACGCACAACATCTCAGTGACGATTCGGTGGAAGCTATTACGTCAAAGGCTATTCATGATTTGATTCATATTACACATGAAGAAGAAAAGAACTGTGTGAGTAATCTTTATTAAATGTACATTGCTGAGGCGTTGTATTATCTTGACTTCGTGAACTAGCTGTATCTTCAGGAGTTCGATGCTTTTTACCGATAGTTCACGATGTCTACCTGACGTAAAACGACATTTAGTACAGATGCACCTTAATAAGGTACGGAAAAAATCAATGAACATTATAATTGAATTCCTGGCCCAAAAGATGCGTAAGTTTTTCGTTATATTGTTCATGAAAATCTTGAAGTAGCATTCTTGTATTATTTAACATGTCAGGACTGTGAACTTTATTGACATTGGACGCTGGTGCTGATATTATTTTTCCCCAAATGTCTTCTGGTGGCTGACCTAGAAAAAGAAATGATATTACCCTTGTTATATAATGGTATCATATTTTCTTACTCTCTCGCTTGTTTAACTCTTCAAAGAGAACTACATGTATCTATAGACACAATGTTTGTACTGGTGCATTCTTTGGTAATTTGACTCATTTTTATAAAATCTACAAGGAGAAGCTTCGAATGTACTTAATGAAGCATTTTTTCATGATGTTTCACCGAGTACGAAATTGATATCGATGCAACTTTAAGTGAACTGGTTCCTTCGACCTGTTACGAATAAGTCTTTCTTTTGGAAAAAAACCTTAGCTTTGAACATTGTTATGAAGTTATTGCTTGATCGATGGTCGTGAGGTAACGCGCTGGCCTACTAAATAAAAGGTCGTGGGTTATATTCTCGGCTCCGCCTTTCGGATTTCTCTGGGGCGCTTTTTCAGTGTCCCCATCACAACAACCGAGCCAAATATTGTGTCTAGAACATCACAAGCAAAAGGACGAGGTCTGTATTGGTGCTTTATAATGGACACGATCAAGGACCAGAAAAAATATTCGGAAAGAGTAGGGATATCAATTGGAATGAATTTTGAGTAAAAAATCATATACATATAGATCTCTTATGAATTCTGAGACGAAATGTCAGTGATTGAAAAGTTTCCATGTGAGATTTTATCAAGGAAACAAGGATACAATCCGTGAAATAAAGTCAAGGTATTTATATATTTCATACACATGTATTGTCATCATTCAGTATGCACCGATTCAAAAGAAACCAATGTTTTAATAGGCATTCAGTTATAAACACTATTAAATGCACTGTAAATGTTTCAGTCAATTAGCAAACATGATTGTATGTAATTACGATGTATTCGAAATAAAGTTATCCAAAACTATTAGTTTGATTAGTCATTTTATCATATAAAGAAGCATACCATTCTGAAACCTAGAACAACGAAGAATGATGAAAAATCGTCATAAATGTTGTAAAGATTTTACATATAAAACACTTACCGATTTCTAAAAAATCAAATATTTTTTCCATTGAGTTACTGGAATTTTTCAACGTATTTTCCATCTTTAAGATTAATATCTGCTTCCTCGGGAATACTTTAAAGAAATCTTCAAGGAAAATATGGTAGATTCCGATAAATGTTCGTCGCTGAAATTCACATGGAAATTGTATCTCATATTAAATTTTTAAACAGTGTCTTTAATACTAAAACAACTTTTTATTACGAAACCTTTGAAAACCTTTCTAACCCGAACATGTCTGTCAGTCGGAACATGGTCGGATTAGAGAGGTTCTACTGTATTGAATTTCATATTTCATGTGAGCGACTTTGTTTCTTTTACAAGATTAACAAAATTTAATTATTTGCAACACAATGTTTAAAGATTTTCTGTTGAATGAAAATGATTTCGAAAATTATTAATTACAAAAACCTGTAATTGAATACTTAATTTTATTTAATTTCACAAAATTGTAAAATAAAAAATAAAGACAGAAGAGGCCTTACCTCCGATTGGTTTTGCCATCTGTCAATACAGTTCCTGAGAGATCTACGTTTGGTGCATTCCTGCATTTTACGAATAGTGTTAGTCACTATGTTATGGAATTGTACTGGCGAGGGATTCCTTGATGTGTATTTGTAATTGGAATATACCCTGAAACAGTGAAAGGCAAATTTCTTATTGTGAAATTGAACATGATTACAGAGGCAAAATAGGGACCCAAATAATAGTCTTATCCAATCCAGATAAATGTAGCCATTACATATCTACTACATGTTTTAAAAAATAGTATTTATATTCGGAACATACTCTGATGTTAACTGAACAAACATACTCTAATAGAAAGATAGCTAATTGTATTTGGAACATGCTCTAAAAAAATGTGTTTCCATGGGTGTCAGAAACACTTATCAAAGACTTCGCTATACGCATTTACATGTATTTATTTAGTGTTTGCCCTATTTTTCCAGCCAATCAGCTGCCGAGATTATTTGAATTTTGTACCGATTAATTTCATGAAGACCACTGTCTGGGCTATTCAGCAGATAGAGTCTGACCTACTTTTATTGAGAGTATGATGGGAAAAATAGGGCAAACACTAAGTAATGGTTAGTGTTTAAAATGACTGCTCTACGTAATGGTTAGTGTTTAAAATGACCGTTCTACGTAATGGATAGTGTTTAAAAATGACTGCTCTACGTAATTGTTTGTGTTTAGAATGACTGCTCTACGTAATGGTTAGTGTTTAAAATGACCGTTCTACCTAATGGTTAGTGTTTAAAATGACTGCTCTACGCAATGGTTAGTGTTTAAAATGACCGCTCTACGTAATGGTTAGTGTTTAAAATGACCGTTCTACGTGAATAGGAAACGCCGGTCGCTCGCTAACGCTCGCTTCCCTTGGAGTTTATAATTGCATGTAGAACAGTCATTTTAGACACTAACCATTACTTAGGTATCAGGTACAAACACTCGTATGTCCTGACGTATAATAATTGGTTTAGTGTAACGTCATTTCTCACAAACCAAGAATACAATGAAAGGTGGACAAATCTGAACATACCTCGATACTGGATCCCTTAATGTTACAATTATTTTAGTATCCGGATATAAATGATGGATCACATCAGCGTTTGTGTGTGGAAGTGTTCCATTAGGGGTCCAATATTGACTTGTTTCCCAGATAGTATTAGGAGTACAATCACCTGAAAAGAAATACAGACACATTTCAATAAAAAACTACCCGGGAAGTCCGAAATACAGTGTGTTTGTGGCCACCTCTGAATAAAGATCACCCTGTAAATAATGGTTATCCGTTCGTTAAAAAATCAACACTAATCATTCAGAACAAAATGACCTCCTGATAAAGGTCACCTGTCAAAAAAGGCCTCATTTTGACTTTCCTAAATATTGTTATGCAAATGTTCTTTGGACCAATACGTATTCAAATTGGTATGGCGGCCTCCGTTGTCGAGCGGTCATTTTCTCTGAACAGTTATCACTAGTTTCTTGCTGTGATTTCAAAACCCAGAAACTTGGCCATCATGCCTGCGAAAGATCGGTTATTCCATCCTTTTGTACGCTTAGAGTTATCTTCTACTGTCATAGTTGGAAAAATGCAAAATGAACCTGGCTGGTAGTGCAACATTAAACCCTAGTGAAAAACGGATAACAAGCTTTATGGTTTCAGTTATATTCCGAGACATCATGTCTCGGAATATAACTGAAACCATAAAGCTAAATTTAAAGACATTTGACAGCTCCTATTTAAGTGACCCCAAAAGCAACAGGAGGTCTATTCTCTTGATTGTTTTATTGCCCCTTATCTGTCTAATCCTGTCTGGTCACGGTCAGCTTAGCGTCTGGTTAAAAGATTTATAGTGATAATTAGTTTATGAAAAACTTTTGTTGTATTTATAAGCATATAAAACAAATTATATTGAATACTGATATTTAAAAAAAAAATTTTTTTCAGAGTTTCCAATATCTTGTTTGCCTTACTTAGCACAATCATTAGAGATCGCGTTCCAACAACGACTTGTATCTGGTCGGGAAATAAGAATAACTATGTCAGTTTTGCTTGTCCTCGAGCTGTGTAAAACATGCATTTTTTAGAAATGCGAAAGTTGAAAAATTAACCGTGCCCGTAGAAAAACTCAACATATTTTGTTCAGTCGAACGATTGAATTTTTGAATTATATATTCATATAATTATATCCTTTAGTAGTGTGAAACAGGGATGCTATATATCCCTGTGTGAAATGGATATATATACACGTATAGAACTGAGTTCTGTAAGGTGTTTGATTCCGAAAAATCAAAAGATATTACTGCTGTAATATTTCATCTAATAGTATAATTTTATGTACTTTCCTTGACCTTCTGTAAAGTCATTAAATTGGAATCAAACAACAGCAGTTTACTGCTGGTTTGTTAATGTTATTCACATCAATATTCATTCATTCATTTAAAGATCAACATTAAAATATGTAATAATGTATTTAAAAAAACAACAATATGACATTTTTTCTTTTAATTATTGTGTTGAAGACCATGATCCTTCACCCTCGTGAGAAAAATAATACTCTCAAATTCCCTAAAACTCAGATCGCACAAAAAACGACCAGGAGATATAGATCTCGGTTTAACGCTAGATAATCCATATTCGATAAGGTTAACTTGCTAAAATCAATACTGACCACTTATTGGTTTTTTTGGCGTAAAGGGAAACAACTAGTTTATCACACAGGTAAAAAAATCAATAACGACATGAGTTGTCTTTTCATAGGGAAATAGCGTCAATGTTCCGCATGGTTCCCTAAATACTATTGGTGTATATTATTCTCAATATACTTGTACATAGAATATTTCTTTCTGAGAATAAAAATATTTTGTCTCGAAGACAGCAGAGAATTACTATTTAGGACAATGCCTTATTTAAATATGGTGCTACAAACTTTATCTTCAAGGAAAATTCTGTATTGCTATGCTTACCAAAAATTATGTTGTGGCACCCTTTCTCTTGGTTTTGTTCGGAAGCTATCATGGGAATCGCTCTGTCAAATTCCCTCAAGTAGGCAGATAAATTTGTTTCGTTTCTATCTGAAAACAAATATAGATATTGTGGCTGCTGTGTATGTAGTTAGCAGAGATTTGTAACTATTATGATTAAAATAGTTATCCAGACGATTGTTTGTGTCAACAAAAGATGGCGCTGTATGTAAACACATTCAACTTTATGAGGCAGACTAAGAATGACCCAAGAGTTTATGGGCTTTCTCCACTGCTTTGATTCATTGGTTGTTCTGTTTAAACTGGACAACGCTTTTTAGTTGTTCGGTACGAACAGTGAAGTTATTACCATTTTTCAACAATCGTTCAGTTTTTAAGTTTTTCTGCATACATTAACCTTCCGCCTACATAGTTCATTTTTTCAATTCAATGGCACAAATACAAATTCAAATATTACGTGCATATAATTCAAAATCAGATGGCTGTGCAATATCGAATATACGAGCAATACAAAACAGTCGTATAAAAATCTAAACAATCCTCTCACTCGGAATACTACAATATTTACTATCAGTACACACATTTCAAGGAAGGATGACGTCATAATCCTCGTGCTGCATATGCTAATTTATTCTGGTTCCTAGCTTGTCTTGTAAACGTACAGAAGTCATCATTTTGAATTCATGGACGATGCGATGATAACTGGGTGTCAACCAGATATTTAAAAAAGTGGATCATCGGGAAATTGTAATCGATTAATTTAATGCATGTCTTACATTCTGCATAAGTTGAGTATACAAAGAGGCAGGTAATGTAGACTATATAATATCATGCTAATTGCTGAACTACTTTTGGTATCATAAATCAAAGTACTGAAAGCACATGGAACGGGAACAACTTAAACAACTGCATAGTGGGTGTAGAAAAGCGTTAGTAGTACTTAAGTCTGCTTCAAAATTCATGTGCGAACTATCGTTCGGATTCAAAAACTCACCCTACAAAGAAATTCAACTGCTTTGTAGTTCCGAACAACAACAGTACCTTCAGAGCTTTGATTTTACATGGTTTGTATAAGACTGACATTAAATAATAACATTTACTAATTTGGAATCTTCTTCTTGACAACCAATGGACTTCCTTTGGTACCCTGGCAGAAATCAATGGATGCATTGTCATTCTGTGATATAGATCTGTGGTCCCAGATTTGGTTACACCTATAAGATGAAAATACGGCAAACAGCGAATTCTGGAGTCGTTGGTTCTAAATGTTTCACGCCAACACGGGTTCTTGAAGTTTGATAGAAAAGGCAGCTTCACCTATTAATGGGAAGTTAAAATTCATTTACATGCAATACAATGTCATGTTATGAGATTTTCATGATTGTTGATTAGGAAATAAATACCCATAGTGTATCAGTTGATAAGGTATGGACTCGAGTTCGGTTGCGCAAGAATTAAATCACATGTGTTAAATATTCTTGTCTTTGTCTGGGTGTGAATAAGTTATTTAGTGATTTACTCATTCAGAAAAGACAAATTTCTAAAAGGCTAAATTTGGCGAACGTTACAATATCAAACAATACAGTGACAAATGGGTTATCTCCCTTATTTTAAAAGAACCCATAGAAGTTAAATCGTTGGTCAATCTGATTAAAATCACATCCTCAAACCCGCTACGCTATGAGGATCTGAAGACGACCTATAGAAGGTCATCTCAGGTGACCTTTTCCACTAGCCAATCAGCGCCTTACTTTCATAATTCTGAAAGTGATCTGATTCTATTTTTAACCGCAGTAAAAAACAATATTTGACTTGTAGTTATCACGAACACCTATTCTTACGCAACTAAATGTAATGATAGCGCCCATGTGACATGCGTGTTTATTAAATTTTCTGTACTACTATGGCCGAATCGATCAGGATTACTAAAAAAATCAAAAAGTGGTTGCAGACAAGTATGTTATACGTAATTTAATGTTTACTAACGTTTAAATAACATCGTCAGGTAGAAAGTTCATTCGGCCAAACTACCGATGAAACGAGTTATACGATTGGTTGAATTATAAATAGATATAAATAGTGATCATGGAAATTCCGACTTTTGAAAATAGAAACTGGTATAGGCCGTCATCAGATCTTGCCGTAAGGAAGATCGAATACTTTAGTCAGATTGATCGTTGGTTACTTAGAAACACATGAAGTTTTTTGTATGTTTAGTTTATTGTCTAAATATGGAAATTAAGGTTATGTTGATATTCTCGTAATATTCTTCTGGAAATTCCAAATAAGGTTCACAAATAAGTACATAAAAAATATGTAAATAAAAGGCAAAAACACATTTCCTTTTTTTAAATTCGGATATGACTTTCTCGATGTCATTCTTGGTCCATTGTACGTTAAATTCAAAGTAAAAACTAAGAGTAATATGACGATAGAATTTCATACTTAATTATGTGATGTACATTTTGTAATGCTAATTAATATTTAATTCACACTACCGTTTTTTCTGGTGTCGTGTCGATTCTGTGCAGTATGCTTTCTTTGATTGTTTTTGTTGCAACATTAGAATGCAATTTAGTCTGCCCTTTGTGCCGATATAACGCCATATTCAGCCTTTCTTTACTCTCTGCCGTCGGTACAGACAAATTATTAAAGTACTGGCCAAATCCGATCTTGCTGTCATCACCTGAAACAAGAGGGCTACATTGGCCCTTATTCGCTCACCTGAGAACAAAGGCCAATCATTAATGACCAGGTAATATAGTTTCCATCTCGTAAAACTCATTTTTACGTAGATTTTGAGATCAAAACCAACAATGAAATTATAATACTGGTAAACTTGTAAGCTAAAACGTAGCAAATTTTCTAATCCAAGGGCCCATAACTCTTGAAGTTGTGGTCCGATTCCACCCATAACTGAACTTGTCCAAAACCATAAGGTCATACACATTCATTGTAAATATGATAAGGATCGGTGAATAAATGAAGGCGCTAGAGTGTACACAAGCTAAATGTAGCAAATTTTGTAATTCAAGGGCCCATATACTCTAGAAGTTATTGTCCGATTTTGCCCATAATCGAACATATACATTATCAAGGACTTATATACATACATGGATTCGCAACTGCTAAAATAGATCAAACGATATCGTTCGGCGATCCCACAATGCATTGCTATATACTCGGCAATGTCCGACAGCTGTATTTGGGTGTTTACGAATTTGATTATACTAATAAAACTCTGGCAATTGGGCACGGGAAATTGGTAAAGGATGCAACAAATTCCTTAAAGATATTGAGATACATTTAGAATCCACAAAGTCTAAGTATAAGCATCGAAAAAGGCATCAGTCGAACATTTTAAATTCCAAGATGGCAGACATCTATTATAATCCTTTCGTCTCCGAGATTAAACATTCGGAATACCACGGATATTTTCGCTGTTATTATCATTCGGATATCACGGATTTTTTCGTATTTTCGCTTTTGTAAACAATAGCTTGTATTCCCGTTGATTCACGTCTTATTATCGCGGGATTTGATTACTTTAAACTGTTAATACGGAAGTTGCGAATCCATGTATGTATATAAGTCCTTGACATTATGAACAAGTTTCATCATGATTCGTTAAGAGCTGCGGTTGCTAGAGTGTAAACAAACTAATTGTGGACGGACGACGGACGCCGGACATTAAACGATCCTAAAAGCTCACCTGATTCATCAGGTGAGCTAAAAAGAATGTACAGTAGAAACTCCCTAATCCGAACTCCCTTCGGACTGACCAAAAAGTTCAGATTAGAAAGGATTTCGGATTAGAGTGGTTTTGTCCATTTAGAGTTTGTAGGGAAGATTTACTTCATCTGTTGTATGCCATTGTTGGTATGTAAGTACAACTGTAGTTCCCGTTCTTTTATTGTTGGCAGTTGTGCATTGTTCTTGTTTTATGCAGAACAAATAATACAATTTTATTGTTCATTAGATGTATTTTATTACAATTACATGTATATTATAATAAGACTATAATTAATAAATCACGGTTTGTATGGGGAAAACTCATCCCTAAAGAGACTGGTAAACATTGACTGTAAAAATACACTGTGTACACAAATGAGCACATATGAACGAGCGTCTGAAGGTTAAACCAAATTGAAACACAAGACTTGATCAAATTTCGACCTTTTAATCGAAAATTTAAGAAACCATATACAACGACTGTCGATATTAAAGTGAAAAGATGCACAATAAAAAGTCTAGAACTGCATTAAATGATTAATCAAGCAATAATAACTCAAAAATCAAATATTTTTATTTGTGAACTTGGTACAGACATGAAGTTTCTGACGAAAACATTACACATGATAATTCAATTTTAATTTGCCATCATGTTGTTCACACTTCCGATTGCCTGGGGTCATCAGTTTGCAAAAACCTATGATTTTACCGCATGTTTTCACATTTCACAAACATGTTTCCTGACTTGTCAAACTATCTTACCTTAAAATGTCAATAATAAAGGCAAGTATGAACTGATTTCATTGTGTAAAAGTGTTAAAAAGACTACAAATGTAGTTGTTTTCAGTATTGAGAGGTCAAACTAAGTTGTATTCTTTTGTCTACGATAGATTTATTCTGACACCTTCCACGTACTCTACGGAAATGCTAACAGTAAATCCCTGAGGCTAATTAGGGAACCTATTGTTGATCAAATAAACAGTATGACATGTTGTATATCTTTTTGCATAAATTCCGGATTAAGCATAAATATCGGATTGAGGAGTTTAAAAATCGGTATAAAATAGCATTTCAGACCGCAAAAGTCGTCAGGACTACGGAGGTTCCGGATTGGGGAGGATTTTTTCATATGCGATATTGAAGGAACGAAACGGGACCGTGGACATTTTTCGGATTGAGGAGGATTCCGGTTTGGAGAGGTTCCGGATTAGGGGGTTTCTACTGTATATATTTCCAAGGACTTATAAGTCCTTGTATGTATATAAGTCCTTGGTATTTCTTAATATGTTTTAAAAATTCCCATACCCATAATTTTCATTTTGTTCCCTGAGACATAATTAGATTTACTTCAATTCAGATATATATTTTTTTCGTGGGTTAGGATCAAGAAATTTCATATTTAGAATTATAATTTTTATCTTCATCCTCTTGATTGCTATTGTAATTAATTGATTTATTTACAACTATATATAGTATGTTGTAAAAATGATATTTATTCGATGTGACCTTGTATAAAATTTATTATGTTGTTTAAACTGCATTTTTCATGTTTTTAATGTCAATCGGTAATGGAAGATGAATTTCGACTTGCCTATTTTACAAAGACGTCACATCATAAGTTGTGTAAGTGAATTGCTTTTAACAGCAGTCTTTCTTCTAGTGAGGTTAACATGACAGGTACTTGCGAATCCAGGTACATAATGAATTTATCCCTGAGCACTGGTAAACTTTTTTGTCCTCTGGTATAAAAGTGTAGTGATAGTAGGAATATGGCCACTTGTGGTTGAGTGTCCGCCTACAGTGCTAAGGGTCCTGGGTTCAATCCCCGGTGAGGACCAGATTTTTCTCGGTCCTAATTTACTTTAAAAATAAAAATCAATGTCGAAACAAATCACCGAATATTCATAATTTTGATGTAGTTATACAACAATAAAAAAATAAACCAGCACTTACCTCCGATGCTAATTAATCGCATAATGTTGATAGTCATGAAACAACACGAAACTGCCATGAACAATCCAAATAAACGAAGTATTTTACATCGCTGACATAGCTTCATCCTTAGACACCATGAAATAAACAATTATATTTATAATACGTAGTACGTTACGTATGTACACCATACAGTCACAACTCGAAAAGAACTATTTTAACAGCTTATTGTTATATACAGTAGGCAAATATGCCCTTGGGTACAAGTGGTGTGAACAACACATTGTACAAAATACAGCCACCCGCTGGGCTAAACTTGTACATGCATCGGTAAACATCGGCAAACGGAAATTACCGAAGATCGAGCTCAAACGAAAGCAATATTTGTCAAAACATGTTTTTACAAATCATTGAAAATACTGTACAAGATGTATATTTATTTTACGGGAAAAGAATTTCTCTACAATGTTATATGTGGTAATTTATTGGCAACTTATGAATTGTTGTCAATTTTTAGTCTGAAATTTGGCAAAAAATCATTTTCTTCAATATTTACATAGAGCATAGAGTAAATTTTGAACCGTTTTACCTATTTTATACAAGTGCAAAAATACTGCCCCAAGATAGATAGTTATTCTAAATTAAATTACACTATTTATCTACAATGTGATATATGTGGTAATTTATTGGCATTTACCGAATAAAGATTTTATAGCAAGTTTAAAATTATTTCCCTATATAATCTTTGTAGAGTTAAACTGGGCAATTGTTATCTGATTCAAAGGGGTTTGTCACAAAAAAAAAAAATTCGAATTTTCCAACGCGTGTTATAAACTTCCGTGTTATTGCAATGCAGTACAAAATATTTAACTCATATATAGTGCAACGTATGGGCAACTCAACACGCTAACATAAAATGTATACTTTTACTACCTTTAAAGATATTTTAAACTCGCTATTGAAGATTTTTCACTCGAAAAATGGTCAAATTTTACAAAACGACACACTGTCGTAAAATCGCAGCGTGTACAAATCTATAGCGAAACTGATAAATTACAGGTAAAACTTAATGGAATGAGTCATTATTCATAACCAAACATTATGTTTATATCATATATGGTATAATTTACTAACTGCTAATGATTTCACATCTCGGGATGCACTTTTAAGGAAGAATTTACGTTTTTGTTCACTTTGTCGTTTTCTTTATTTTGCTTCCTTGATATGTCACGTGACAATCGCCTTACTCGTGATGAAAGCTTAATTCTGATAGGATGAGCGATACTGGGTGGTATTTTTAGGTATGGTTCCCGATAGCGTAGTGAAAAGGATAGAGTGCTCAGGGTACAAGTAAATTGTAAACAAATACCACAGAGTATCGCTCATGCAATCAGCTTTCATCACGAGTCAGTAGCGGTTGCAATGTGACCCGTCATGGAAATAAACTTCGAGAAGCCAGCTAATTGAACAAAAAAAAATACGCAAATTCTTCGCTAAAAGAGCTTTCCGAGATGCGAAATCATTGGCAGTTAGTATATTATAGTGTTTTATTATATTATGAATTAAGGCCCATTCTAAGAAGTTGTGTCAGTAATTTAACATTTCCACTCTGTACATGTATACCGATATACACGCTGCGATTTTACGACAGTGTGTCGTTTTGTAAAATTTGACCATTTTTCGAGTGAAAAATCTTCAATAGCGAGTTCAAAATATCTTTAAAGGTAGTAAAAGTATACATTTTCTGTTAGCGTGTTGAGTTGCCCATACGTTGCACTATATATGAGTTAAATATTTTGTACTGCATTGCAATAACACGGAAGTTTATAACACGCGTTGGAAAATTCGAATTGTCGAAGTTCTTTCCCTTCTATATATATATGGGTTACATGAAAAAAAAAAATTGTGATTTTTTTTTGTGACAAACCCCTTTTGTGATGACCGGTATTTGAACGCATTAACTACTGGACCACGGCAGCGAGCAGGAAATGAAATAAATATAAAAGGAAACAGGTGACACAATGAAAGCAATGTTTTCATTATAGATTTTCTTCAAATTAAGTCGCTGGTTGGCTGTATTGATACTTGTTATTACCGTCTGGTGTTCGATTACAATAGACCAAAACGTGTACAATAGAATTCAAATCATGTATGGTAATCAGAAATTTAAAACTTGAACACACACAATGTGTCTTCCACCAACCGATGAACCGGTACGGTTTGAAAAATGTGGCTGTTGCGAAAAATGTATATAATCTGTATCAAATTTATGTGGTTTTTGTATATGTTATATCGGCTGTTATGTGTTATCTTATGGCATTATAAAAATGCGCCTTTTCAATTCGCATTATGTGTTGTTATCATTCTGCACATACATAGTTCGACTTTTACTGTGCTGCGTCTTTCCTCACAGGACAATACATAAAAAGTTGAATCGCCATATAGAAATGTAATATGTTTGTGAAATTGTGACTGGAAATATCGTACTATGAAAGAAACACGAAATATAGACCAGAGTGCATAATTGGCCGAGCTCTTCGTAAATAAGAAAACTAAAAGGAGCGGTAGCGACGATGGTTTTCTCATTAAGAACACCTTATGTAAACATACGTTTTAACCGTCTTAGGCCAACATTTTTTTTATATTTTCTGTTTTACGGGATTTTTTTTCAAAAAAATTGAGACGGGGGGGGGGGGGGGGGGTAAATAAAAATGAAAATAAAATCTTTAATTTTGAGCAGTCGAAAAAAAGTGAAATTATTGGCTTTTTTTTTTTATTTTGACAGATCGCTCATTATAAACATAAAACAAGTGTATTTAGACTAGATTCACATGGGATTACAATAAAAATATAATTATTCACAAATCAGGCCATATCACAAAGGGTAATGATATATACTCGTACAGTGCTTAGACATATAAAAACTATCCAATCAAAACCTGTTGACAAACTTGATACCCAGCACTCCTGTGAAGTTTCATTAAAGTCTTGCCAAGTTTTGGAGATGTCATATATATATTATTTAAGTCTGTAAAAATACACAAAAGCTGATGAGAGCATGCCCAACGGACAGTATGCATGGGAAGTTTAACTGAATTTAAATTTGTCTAATCACTGTATTGAAAAAACAATTATTTTATTCTCAATTCTTAACACAGTCCTCAATATTCACATTTTACAAATTATTATTGAACAACGCCACGTTTAAGGATGCATAGCAAAAATGTCAGGTGGCTATTTTTCACAAATTTGTGCTTTGACGATTCACCTTAAGGTAATTCGAAATGGTCATAAAATGGCCGTCTGACATTTTAGCTATGCATCCTAAAGAAGTGGCATTGTTCAATAATTACTGAAAATACATAACTGAAATGAGTATTTATCAATAGCTAATGATTAAATGTACATTTCTGCACCAGTAAAATAATATTTGTTGACTAACAAGTATCTATAATTCTCACCTGAACTTATGCTAATTCCACTTGCCAAAATAATGTATCATAATATCAAAATTAATTTAAACTACAATGTCCAACAATAACTTCAAAATTGTAAAATGTGAATACTGAGGACTGTTTTTGTAGACGATTTTTTTTCAAGACGGCGGATTTAAAAAAATAAAATGGTTGGCCATAATAGTGCTGCACATGCACTGTAATAAGTCGTTCTTCGAAACTAAGAAGTTAGAGTAAGAAAGCCAAAAGATTAAAAACTCATTGTCACTGATTGGATACGAAAGTGGGACGAACCCTAAATATTTTTTTAAAAACGAACCAGAGAAAAGAAATTTATTGTAGAAACATAAACTATTATACAAAAAGAGAAAAACTTTGCTTACGTGAATACAGTCATATTCCTTCACAAAGACGATTTAAGACTTGATCTTCACGGTAGAAATGATCGAATATTACCGCAGAAATGAATTATACAAGACTGAAGAACAAATTTATCGATTTCTACGTACACATGTATATAATTATATATATACGATAGTCGATATTTGAATACTGGATATGATTTTATGAACCATTGCAGTGGTATGTTCTATACAAAAGCCAGCAATATAACAGACAACCAATTTAACCTATTCGATTTTCTTCAATATTTATACTTAAGTTTACGATCCATTTTTAACGACTTGTTGTCACAATGGATAAAGCGCCATACCACCGTTTGTGTACATATACATTATAAAGGTGAAACCATTCATTAATGTCGTAATCGTTAAGATAGCAGCAATTGGTCAGTGATTGAACAAAATGAATCAATTATAGATAGATCTTTATTTTCCTCCAATTACTGGAGATTATAACATATGCCAACGTAGAAATATTTAAGTGTTACCTTTTTGTACAGATACTGCATTCTGGAGTCAATGCATGTTTCAGAGGTTTGGCACATAGATAGAATTATACTCGTAAATGTCAACATTATCATATGCATTTTTACTGACACTTAAATAATACAGATGCAGAACATTATGGAAAGCCTATGGAAAGCCACAGTACACCCCCGAAGTAGTACTATGATTTGCTATATAAACCCATATCTGTTCTACTACCTCGGAATTATGCCAATTTCCGAAGTAGAAGAACCGTTCAATGTCGGAGTTCATATTATCCTACATCGGGATAGATCATACTACAACTTCGGAGTTTTATTTTCCGATGTAGAAGTATACATACTACTACCTCGGCTTTCTTACTACAACTTCGGAGTTTTATTTTCCGATGTAGAAGTATAGCCTACATACTACTACCTCGGCTTTCTTACAACAACTTCGGTGTTTTACTTTCCGACGTACAAGAAATGCCTAGGTATAAGTACACATTAGTCATACTACTCCAGTGATTTAAATCGACCCCCCCCCCTGCTTGATAGTACTACTTCGGAGTATTGCGCGATACTTCGGCTTTTAATTTATTCCGAGGTATCGCAGTCAGCGTTACTTCGGGAGATTCCACGATACTACGGGGATGATTTTCACGAGAATAGCTTGCAAGCACCGTCTGATCACTGTCACTCAAGTGGTTGGAAACTTATAAGGCCATGATGGCATTTCATTTTCTTCTTTTTAAGGTACGTATTGTGTTTTTGCCTTTAGTTGTGCATAGAGACTGCAGATAAGTTTTAAGGGATTTTTTGTCGAGCTCAAGTCGGTTCTCAAGTCGCACACTAACGGCGTCAAATACAACTGAACTGACCAAATTAACAAATACATTTATGGCCATGGCATAGGAGCTGAATCATGAATAATTCATAACTGTTTTCATAGATTTACAGTTTCTTTAGCACGTGTAGGGTTTCAGTTCTTTCATAAAACTTGTGTTGTGGCGTTGGCCAGTGTACATAAATTGTCACTATGTCAGGTGTAAATTGGTCAGCTGTTGGTTCCATGAGGCATGACATAAAGTGATTTAGGAGCGAGAAAAATCATGCAGGTCTCGTTTTTCAGTAAAGTCCATCAAACGTCATAACACATTGAATATAGACCGAAGGGCTTTATGTGAAATGTGTGTTATGAGGTCTGAGGGAGTTAACACTTCGATAAACGACAGGAAATGAAAGTTTAGTCCGACCTTTTATTTCCAATTACAATTGTTTTATTCAATTCTTACAAATGTCGGACATGAACCACTAGAACTCTTTAGTTGGTAAAATCTTACACATATAACTTGATGATGTCATTGTGATATGACGTCATCAGATAGGAATGTAAATAGTAAAATAGTGTGGTTTATTGTAGGATTAAACTTCATTTCTGGTCAGTCATCGAAGTGTTAACTCCCTCTGACCTATAGTACACATCGAATATTTAAAAAAAAAAATTATGAATAGGAAATATGCATATTTATATAATAAATTAACATTTATATTAAAGCTTTTTCATTATAACATATGAAAGTGTCATCCGGATTGAAATAGTGAAAAGTGAGATGGATTACACCCTATTTTCATATTATTTTCAAATAGATTAGTGTACTAGTTTAGTGGTTAAGAAAATGTGCAGTATACATGCATTAAATTGCTTACATTGGAGTTTTTCTGTCAAAGCCTAAGTTTTTGGAAAATTAACTATGAACTTGCTCAAGGAGAAATCCAGGCCCGCCTGTCATAAGATGGACTTGTATTATTGATCGTTTTTAATGAGATACATATATATTTATATGGAATTTAAAATGCATTTATTTCAGGTTTGTGATGACACATTGTGTAATTTAAAGTTACAGATTGAAAAGTGGTCAGATGCTTGCAGACTACTGAGAACCTGAACCTGAAGCCACTTAATTGCCCCCTCAATGTAGATAGAGGAAAGTGAGATGGAAAATAACAGGTAATAATTTAATAATGAGGTAATATTATGTACATTTGGCTAATGTATAGATTAACTGATCAAATATTTAATTACCTCTGAACATGCATGATGAAGCATCTGTGATTCGAATAAATAATTATATAAGTTGTCAATTAGTCGCACAATTCATACATGTTATAGTATTTATTTTTTACTTGTTAACTCTGAAATTTTATCATGTATGTGTTATCAACAATTGTATGGCAGGCTTACATTATCAATGTAACTCCTTTAATATGATGTAATATATCACTAACAAAAAGCTCTTGTCAACCATTATATTACTGCTGTTTACTTCATTGACTTGAAAAAATGGACTTGATTTGCCGTGTGGACATGATTGTTTTAGGGTTAGGCATAAATGTGACATGAAAGATTTGCAGTTATTTTCCCTAATTAATCTGTATCATTCAGATTGTTATGACCTTCTGCTTTTACATAGATTCAGCAGGAAGTGATTTGGCTAAAAACTGCAGTGACAAACGGAAGACCAGGAGTGGTTGGGCAATACTTTTTTGAAGCAGTGTTAAATGAGAAAGGTTAGTGTCACTTTATGAAACATAGTTAAGTAAACATTATGAAATCATCTGTAAGTCCTATTTTTTGGTACAGTAAAGGTGTGTGTGTGTGTTTTTGTTTATATTGGGTTGTATGCCCCTTTTCAACAATCAGTCATATGAGGCAGACAGTTCACATATGCATCGTTCCTGGGAAGAACCAATACTAGACTTCCATCCTCCGTAAGCAACTGCCTACTTTCTCACATAAAGAGTTATGGTCGGTAGCCGGGCTCGAACCCACGACCCACTATCACTGAGAGGTTACAGTGATTTGAAGCGACTTTAACCACTCAACCACCGAGGTGGGTCTTAAGATGTGTAATTGGACATTCTCTGCATAAATTTAAATGTAATGATGAATTTGAGGGTAAAGTCAGAAAAAGGGCTTGAATTCTTCTTTAATTTCATTTTTATATATGCTGACTTGCATATAAGTTGGAAAAAAACAATGTTATTGTAAAAAATACATACTTACAGGCAGGGGGAAATTTGACAAGTATTGGACTGTGCTCTAGAAGGTTGATTTGAACTATAGTGATGAAGACAATGTTTTCGCTTGTTCAGGATTTCCAAAAAGACTAAGAGAAGATCATAGCTGAAGAACATTGCTTGGTAGCTTGATTTCAGAGGACTGCCTTAGGTAGTGAATGATATTTCAGGTATAGGAAATCCATGTCTAATCAAGTTATTTTTATTAGTTACTTGATACATATATTCTAAATAAATATCAAAGTTTGATTAATCATTATTAATATTAATTGCAGTTGCACTACTGATTGTAAATACATTCAAGCAGTTACAGCTGCATACTTACTTTATGTTAGCTTAATTAGATAAACTGAAACAGGCTTGAGTCATTGAGACATAGATACAAGAATAAAACAGGCCCTGTTTTTACCTTTAAGTTAGTCTGCAGTATTTTTCAAAGTTTTGTTATACCAACGCAAACGAGGTTATTATTGGATCTTTACCAAACTTTGTCAAATTGTTTGTTTTAATGATGTAACGGTCAAGACAAATATGGGTCATCTTGGGGCAATAACTAGGTCACCAGGTGAAATCTTAGGAAAAACATATTAACACTGTAAATGTCAAATTTTGATTGTATCTTCACCAAGCCTTGTCAGAATGCTTGTCTTAATGATATGTATGACAAATTCGAACATGGGTTATCTGGGGTCAAAAGCAATGTCACGAGGTCAAATCTTAAGAAAACCTTGTCTGTGCTGTAGTTTTCATGGTTTTGATTGGATCTTCACCAAACCCTGTCAGAATGTTTGTCTTATTCATATGTAGGACATGTTCTAACATGGGTCATCTGTGGTAAAAAACTATGTCACAGGTTCAAAACAATATTTTAATGAGTGAACAATGATTTTCATGTGAGCGATATAGGGCCATCTTGGCCCTCTTGTTTTTTAATCTATTGAAATTCTAGTGTCTATACCATTTTGTTTAATGGCTTTTAGTTATTTGTTCTGCTTAAGCTTTGTCTACAGACTGTAAATAAGAAGCTTAGGTCATTGGCCCCTATTTCTTATGATGTCAGTCAGAAAACAAGCTCAGGATGAATTTTTGATCAATTACTGAATATCACCTTGAAAATACTGCCTTTGTAAATTATACAAATATACAAGATAGTAATTTCAAAGAAAAAAATGCAAGACTTCCTATTTCAAAACAGCTTTATCTCATCAGAGGTGTTTTTTGTATCTAGTCTTATATAGTATAGAATATTGTTAATTTGCTATCTTACTCTTTACTTTTCAGGATGTACCTACATGTACATATCCTCTTACATGCCATTTATTCAATGACAGTCGGATGAGAACAGTGATCCAGATAAAAAAATTGATGGGACTGGATGAGACCAAACAACTAAGGAACAGTCAAGCATGTGAAATCAGAGAAATAGGGACATCTTGCCGGGTATACCTGGTATACTTCATACATGGGACATAATAATATGGTACATACATTTTTTTTCATACATTTTAAATGATGAAGTATTATCTCAAAAGCAGCCAGGAAATCGAACCCTCCACCAATACACACAACGGACAAATATTTTTTTTCTGAAGCAAACAGGAAGTTGTAATGAAACTGTCAGTGTTCCAACTATCAGGCTTATGTATGTTTGTCTAAGCATTAAATAACTGAAAATGTCTGTGGTTTTTGTGCACATGCTATTTGACTACACTGGATCATAATAATGATGGAGACACCAGATATTACTTATAGGGTAATGTTGGAAGTAGTCAACCTGAAGTAGTTTCATTAGTTCTCCTTTCTTGATTAGTTGTTATGATACTCAAGCTTCAAAAACATGTGTATGAAACAATCTCATTGTTAGTCACTGCTGTTCCAATTGAACTTAAACTTTGGATAAGGAATGTCATAACTACTTTTTTATTTTTAGGGCTCCAGAATTTCACTAAAGTGGTACCAGATGCTATAACACAGCAATGTGTCCAACAGTGTACAAACAGTTTTCTTAAATTAGATCATGACTTTTGAAGCCTTCTAGAAGATAATTAACATTCAACGGGGACTTCCTGAGCTTTGAGAAATTGAAACATTTAATGATGCCTAGACTCTTTATATTGTTCTTACAGATGTAACATTTTACTAACCTCATAATGTGCTACTTATTGTCTTTTGACAATTACACATTTAAGTTTTCAAATAGTTCTTTGTCACTGATTTATAGAACAAGTGCACAAAGTATGTTGAGCTATCCTACTCATCATGGCTTTGGCAACATCACACCTTTGTTAAGATTTTGTTTGCAACTTATTATCTTGCATGTACCTTAGTAATAGTAGCCAGTTATCACTATTGATTAACTCTTCACCGAGGTTTTCACTGGCATTATATAAACAAGTCAGATTATTCTGAACCAAATATAATGTTTGTTTGTTTGTTTGTTTATATGAGTTTCACACCCCTTTTCAACAGTCAGGGTCATATGAGGGGACAGTTCACTTCGCTATTGTTACTGGGAAGAACCAGTACTAGACTCCCATCCTCCGTAAGCAACTACCTACTTTAATGCAAGGCAGTCATGACCCTTTTAGACCAAAATGTTCACAGAAGTGAAACAAACATGTATCACGAAAACATGACGGTTCACAGACTGTTCAGAAATATCATTTGAGAAGTTTCCAGATGTGTTCTTTATGAACCTCACTGCCCTGTAATTACAAGACAGTTCATGGTGCATTTAATGGCTGGTATTTTTTAACAAAGTCAAAGTATAGTGCAATTTTATCAAACTGTTAAAGCTGAATAATTGCAAGGTCGTTGAATGTTGTTTTAGCTTCATACTGTATTTAATATTTCGGTTCATTTCACGACAAGATGTTCCGTTTTATTATAAGTTTTAATACAAATACATTCAACAACCAGTATAAGGAAGATTATTGTACAACTTATGAAAATGATCAAATCTCACCGAAGATAATAATAAATACATGCATCAACAGTAAAATAAGGCAGCTTTAACGATTTAATAAAATAGCACAATACATGAAGAAATTATAATGTAAGGATGTTATTAGTTCTTCATTTTATATTTATTAGTATTCAGTTTTACAATTATTTCATTTCTATTTAGACAAAATTTCATACCAACAGCTTATTTTCAAAGCCTACCGCTCTATACTTCAATTGATCTACAGCTATGTTGACATTATACAGTTTTAAACACCACAGACTAGCAGATTAGTGTGCCTATTGTTGTCCATTATTGAGAACTTATTAGTTACATTATTGCTTGATGAACATACATGTAATACTGCTAATGACAGCAGATAAATTCACTATTAACATTTCCTTAAACTAAACATATGGGAAATTTGAATCAGTGCATATCCCTACAAACAGGTGCCAATCATAAAACAATGGTTTATGTAACATACAATATGTATATTAATTTGCCTCAAGCTTTTGACATTTGAAATATAGCAATCAAAGATGCCAGTCCTAATTTTGAATCAGTCACTTGCGACTTTTATGCCATTTATAAGTTCTTCAGAATGTTTTTATAATTAAGTAATTTAAATATCCTTCTAATTCTTGTGTATCCACAATATCACATCCAAAAATGACTTAATAATTAGTTACTGTGTCACCAGGGGTGAACTCCTGAAAAAAAAAGACATGAAAGTTCAAAGTGAGAAAATTTCATAATCAGTCTAGCATACACAAAATTGTAAAACTAGAATTTTTATTATACGCATAATTACATATTTAAGATCAACGCGCTGAATTGATAAAATTCTTCGTGAGTAAATCTTGTTCTTAAACAAAATCAATTTAAAGTAGAACATGTGCTATAAATACAAATGTGTTAGAATAAGAATCATTAAATCTCTACAAATGCACTGGTGAAGGTTAACATTCATATGTACTGATAAATAATTTGATCTCTGAAATAAAACTGATGGCCCTAATTTTGCAGTATCATTACACAATACTACTAAAAAAGCCAGGCTTTGAATCAATGACTAAATAATGTAACTATTAACATATCTTATGATTTAGCTTTCAACACACCTGAAGAAGTTACAGTTGAGTTCTTTGAAGTTGTTGCAGTTGTGGTCTTTTTATATAACACCTGCATTCATCATCTGAATCAAATCTGATAAAAAAAGACATTTAATAATATTATTAAAACTGTATACAGCTAATCCTGACACACACAAATTTAATTTCAATTATTTGGACATCTGGTTTTAATTGATATAGACTGCCTGAAACAGATTTATTTGTATCTTTGTCATAATTAATTGCCATCTGAGAGTCTTAATTGTTATAAGTTGTGATGCACTTTAAAAACTACATTAAACAAACATCTTTATTATATTAATATATAAACTAACTTTAAATCAGATAACAATTTAAATGTCTGAATATCCTGTTAACAAATGTAGGCTTGGGCATCCATGGTTTGGTAAACTGAAATGAGGAAAATGAACTAGACAATTTTTAATGCATCGTTGAACAGTTTTTCCATTTGTAAAATAAAACAATAAGACGGTCAAAAAACTTACCTGAATGGGCTTTAGTCCCACAGTGCTAACAACACAGTACACCTACGTGTTTAGTGACAGCCCACATCAAACCATAACGGACCTGCAAAATTAATAATGAAACAAAGAAATACGTTTCTTTGGAAACACATGCCTGATTCATATATGACTTAATATCAGACTGTTCTGATCCCAGGCTTCAAGTTCCAGGACTGAGCATGTAGAATTAGCACATTAAGATTACAGCTATCATCATTAATTGACAAATGATTGTTGTACTTGTAGCCAGGCCTTGTTCATGAAAAAATATTTGATAGGCATGTAATCATTGATAAATTCTACCTCTAGATGTAGCAATTACATACCTAGATTCTGGGGTCTATTTCGTTAATGAAATAAATGTTAAATGTAGAACTGCAGTCAATGATCAATCAACTCGCCTTCCGAACCTTTCGTAGAGACCAAATCTCGGTCACTGGAAGCTTGCAGCCGAAATATCGTTAAATCCCCCGAAATAACGTAACTCACGATACTCCGGTATAGCAAATCTCCCGAAGTAACGTGGTTTTCGATACCTCGGAGTTATGCTTCGTCGGTATAAAATGCGGAGTTGTACTATATACCGATGTTTAGTTCGGAAACATTGTTCTTCGTCGGAATTTAAATGCCGAAGTAGTATAATAATGTATGAACTCCGTACTTAAATTCTTACTTCGCCGAACGTTGTTCTTCTTCGTCGGAAAATCGAAAAGCCGAGGTAGAAGTATGTATACTTCTACCTCGGAAAATAAAAATCAGAAGTTGTAGTAAGAAAGCCGAGGTAGAAGTATGTATACTTCTACTTCGGAAAATAAAAATCCGAAGTAGTAGTATGATCTATCCCGATGTACGATAATATGAACTCCGACATTGAACAGTTCTTCTACTTCGGAAATTGGCATAATTCCGAGGTAGAAGAACAAATATGGATTTATATAGCAAATCATAGTACTACTTCGGGGGTGTACTGTGGCTTTCCATAGAAATTGGCATAATTCCGAGGTAGAAGAACAAATATGGATTTATATAGCAAATCATAGTACTACTTCGGGGGTGTACTGTGGCTTTCCATAAGTATGACTAATGTGTACTTATACCTAGGCATTTCTTGTACGTCGGAAAGTAAAACACCGAAGTTGTTGTAAGAAAGCCGAGGTAGTAGTATGTAGGCTATACTTCTACATCGGAAAAGAAAACTCCGAAGTTGTAGTAAGAAAGCCGAGGTAGTAGTATGTATACTTCTACATCGGAAAATAAAACTCCGAAGTTGTAGTATGATCTATCCCGATGTAGGATAATATGAACTCCGACATTGAACGGTTCTTCTACTTCGGAAATTGGCATAATTCCGAGGTAGTAGAACAGATATGGGTTTATATAGCAAATCATAGTACTACTTCGGTGGTGTACTGTGGCTTTCCATAGAACATGCATCAAGGGAGTTACATAATTCACAATATTTTATGTTACGATTAATTAACTGTTTCTTAGATAACGAGACAAATATGAAGTGTAAGTTTTAGTACAGCAAGTCTTAGACGACACATTTATGGACACAATTCTTGTATAGTCTACAAAAAAATGCAAATAAAATTGTACCATTAGAAAGAAGACGCTACGAGTCACTCTTGTTTTTATTTTTTTCTTTAAATTTTGGTACATAAGGTTTTAGGTAATGTTTTGTACTTAGAACATGAATTAACACAGTAAAATGAAGGAAAATACATATTCCACAATATTTTGTTTAAATTATAATAGGAATTTATACATAGTTAATCAACGAAAACCAAGTAACCATGGATTTCCGACACTCATCTTTTCAAAACCACATGGTGAAACTTTTTAAAATTTGTTATAGACATACGCACATAGTACATGTAGTTAATTTTGAGAAAATTTCATGCGTTGCCCCGCTTTAGTTTTTATCTTAGTGATACTTTTTCCGCGTAATAAGCAAAAATCTTCACTAAATCTTAAAGGGGCGGGTTTATATTTTTCATTTTTTCTGCAACATAGTAGTTCCAAACATCATATTTATACTTTGGATTGACTAAATATTTGTTTCCCTTAGACTTATACACATTTTTGCATTTATTGTGTCATCTGTTATAGAGGCAGATCAATTTTCATACAGGTGTCTTCATTAGATTTTAAGGTACTATTTTACGTTGGGGGTAGAGGAACAAAAAATGGTCGTAACGTTCATAACTGATGGTGAAATTTAAAAAAAAATCACCTGTGAGTGTATTAGTGGATGTACAAAAGAATGACAACATTTAGAATGCAATCCTGAACACTTCATAATTTATTATACATCTAATACCTTAAAGCCCCATTAGCTTTTTGCTGTAGAAAAATATATGCAAAAACATTTAATTAACTGATATCATCCCAAGATAATTATTAACGACGAAACAAGTCCTTTTTCGTCTGAAAACACTAATTTCACTGTGATTTTTGCTTTTGTAATCTTGAAATATGTAGGGTGCGTGACGACACTTTACTACGTGTGCATAGCATGACTGCGTGAAAACACAGGTGTTCTATAAATAGTATTTATTTCAATGATATTGACATTTTTTCTTGCTATAAAGTATGCACGGGAGGAAAACACACCGGATTCCTCTGTTATAGAACAAACAGAAACTATTAGGACCTATACATTTATAAGCTTATGGGACTTTAAAATGTATAAAGCAACACATGGATTTGACCCACTAATAGATTTCGTTTAGTCGGAATAAAGTGTCAGTCGATCGCGATCGTAAGTCGTATTAAACAATACGTCCTTAAAAGAGCAATTGTAAAATAAAGTTTCCTTTTAAAAAAGAAAGGCTTGGCTGGTTGTTGCTGATAAAAGTTAGTTCTCACACCATAACTAAATTGGTTCATTTTATTTCGTCTTGCTGACCATTTTAGTTATTGAATTGTCCTCTTTCAACGTCGACAGGTAGTCTGAAACATCGGCAAAATATTCGATACCTTTCGCCCGTTGAAGATATGTGCGTTAAATAGGAAAACGTAATGAGTCGTTTATCTGTAGGCCTTTAAAGGACAAGTTGGTTTGACAATGTAATGCGTATACGTATCATCGTCAAAGACACATACACAAACTAGGGGGGGGGGGGGGGGGGTAGTAGGACACCACTAGAAGTACTAGAACACATAAATAGAGGGCACTACATCGGAATTCATTTACTAACTTACAATATAACATCGAACAAACACATTGATGAAACATGTAATAAAGGAATACTTATAACTTCGTTCGTGTTGAGAAGAGAACAATGTCATACAAAAAAAAAGAAATCTCTAGACGCCTGTGCGGTGTAAAACACTCGTAAATAAGAGAATTGGCGGCAAACTTGCATCAGACAAAAGCGTTTCGCAAGTTAAATTATAGTTGGAGTGTATTTCATTACATTAACTAATCCCCCGCTTATTACTTTCAGCAATTATGTTGATAATTAAACAAAGAGCTAGTAAAGTAAAAAAATGAGACTGCGTTAATATATCTTATCTTTTCGTGTCATAACGGTTGACGGAACATGCCGATTTATAGTGAAGAACCCCGATTTTACAATGGAATCGCAGAAGTGTACATCCAGATCACGTGACAAAATTATTGGCGGCAATAGCGTATCACAGGTTACATTATAGAAGGGGCTTCCTTAAATTCTCTTGAACAATCCTCCGCTAATATGTCTTTCAGTAACGATTAAAATAATTGATTTAAACATATTGTACATAGTAACAGAAAAAATATTCTAGACAGTTTTAAAACGTGTACCTTTACGTGTAATTAATGTTAATAGAACAAATTGATCTATAGTGAAACACCCTGATTTCATAATAGACTAGCACATTGAAGTTGATACACTCAAGTCACGTGATACTGATTCACACAGCGTAAACCAATCACCGGACTGTTAACATATAGCTCTCAACCAATCGCCGGACATTTTTGTGCACTTGTACCAGCTTTGAAAACAACACATAGGCTTGGAGTCGTAGCAATAGGCCTATGTCAGAAGATGCAAATATTCGGGAATCAGGATTTATATTTTATACTTTTGAATCAGAATTTTTAATCGTACACCACCATTGTCGAGCGTCATGTTGCATTGTCGCAATGTCGTATATAGCAATGCTGCAATGTCGTTGGCTACATTAGACCACAAGTGACTGTATCATGAATAGATTATAAATAAATGAATAAGAGGGCCCTATATCGCTCACATGACAATCACTGTTCACTCATTAAATCATTGTTTTGAACCGATGACCCATGTTAGAACTTGTCCTAGATATAAATAAGACAAATATTCTGACAAAATTTGGTGAAGATCTAATCAAAACCATGAAAACTACAGCATAGACAAGGTTTTCCTAAGATTTGACCTCTTGACCTAGTTATGACCCCAGATGACCTATGTTCGAATTTGTCTTACATATCATTAAGACAAACATTCTGACAATATTTGGTGAAGATACAATCAAAATTTGACATCTACAGTGTTAATATTATTAGGTTTTCCTTAGATTTGACCTCGTGACCTAGTTTTTGACCCTAGGTGACCCATATTTAAACGTGTCCTTAATAACATGAAGACGAACAATCTGACAAGGTTTGGCCAAGATCCAATTAAAAGCATGACATTTAGAGCTTTTACAAGATTGTTATCTAAGACTAGACCTGGTGACCCAGTTTTTGACCCCGGCTGACCCATATTCAATTTTGACCCACATATAATTGAGACAAGGTTTGGTGAAGATCCAATCAACACTGTGACATCTACAGTGTTAACAAAGTTTTCCTAAGATTTGACCTGGTGACCTAGTTATTGACCCAATATGACCCATATTTGTAATTGACGGTTATATCATTAAAACAAACAACTTGACAAAGTTTGGTGAAGATCCAATTACAACTGTGGAATCTACAGTATTGACATGGTTTCACAGTTATAATTGGATCTTCACCAAACTTTGTCAAGTTGTCAATTAAACTAGGAAAACATCACGTAAGTGCATTATTTTTTGTTTTCTTCTAAAGCCACATAACTGTTGCAACTCCTTACATAAAGGGCTACCATCGGTTCAGAATTTTGTCCCTGAAGGCCCTCTACTTTTTTACTTTTCTTGTCCAAACCTTTTTCTAAAATTTTCTTGTAAAATGACGTTCATTTTCATAACACTGTCAAACGGTTTGGACAAGAAAAGCAAAAAAGTAGAGGGCCTACAGTGACAAAAATCAAGATCTGCTTGAAGCTGGTGTGAGTCCTCCTGGCTATGAATAGTACGGTAGAGGAGGGAGTCATCAGCAAATAATCTAGCTGTGGATTGAACTTTGGATGGCAGGTCATTTATGTAGGCCAAAAAGAGAAGAGGGCCCAGGACACTGCCTTGGGGGACGCCAGAGGTAACAGATGAGCTGGCAGAATGTGAGCCCTCAAGGACAACCTGCTGAGTTCGAAATAGCAGGAAATCTTCAATCCAGGAATGAGTTGAACCTCTGATATCATAGTGGTCAAGTTTCTGAAGAAGGCGGGAGTGTGGAACTTTGTCAAATGCTTTAGAAAAGTCTAATAAGACGGCAATCGACTTGAGTGTTATTGTCTATGCCTTGCGCTAGGTCATTGATGGTTGTTATGAGTTGTGAATCACAGGAGCGTCTTTTCCTAAACCCATGCTGATAGTCAGAAAGTATGTTGTGAGTTTCAAAGTGAGAAATAATGTTGCTATTCATGATGTGTTCCAGTACTTTACAAGTGACTGGTGTTAAGGAGATAGGCCTGTAATTAGATGGGGAAGAACGAAGTCCCTTCTTGAAGACAGGTGCGACAAGCGCTGTTTTCCAGTCAAGAGGAATCAGGCTTTGGTCCAAAGACAGCTGGAATAGTTTAGTTAACCCAGGAGATAGCTCTTCAGATGCAAGTTTAAGAAGTCTGGTTGGTATTTTGTCTGGACCTGGTGCTTTGTGGGCCTTAAGGTTGGACAGTAATTTTTGGACACCCTTGGTTGTTACAGATATGGGATTGATAGTAGATATTTGACTTGGTGGTAGGGTAGGGTGTTGAGTTTCATCTTCTTTAGTGAAAACAGAAGTGAATTGGTTGTTGAGTATGGTAGCCTTCTGTTCATTGTTATTATATGTCAGGCCGTCTTTCTTGAGGGCAGATACACCAAGACTGTCTTTTCTTCTGGATTTGATGTAGTTTCAGAAGACTTTCGGGTTGTTGTGGTCTGTTGCGAACATGTCAGAGATGTGAGCATCATGGGTGGACCTGCATAAGCGTTGTGCCTTCCTTTTGATTTCCTTGTATTTGGTCCAGTCAGATTGGGAGCCAGATCTCTTTGCACGGCGGAACCAGCGTTTCTTAAGTCGACTGATTCGACGCACTCCTCGGGTGATCCAAGGTTGGTCAAATCTTTGTGAACTCTGTCGTTGGGGGACTTCATCGTTGATGATGTTAATGCAACCATCCCGAAATACCTCCTATACATAGTTTACACGTGTGTTTTCTTGGATGGTCTGTATACTAGTAATGGTGTATGATAGTGCTTTACATTTGTTTTATTTGCTCTATGTTGGCTTTACCCCACATGTATATGGCATGTTTTGGTGGTTTGACACGTGGTGCACACATGTTGGTATCTATGAAGATGGCATGGTGATCACTTATGCCAGGAATAGCCGTACAGCGGTTAATAAGCTGTGATCGGTTTGTAAAGAAGAGATCGAGTGTATTTTCACCCCTAGTTGGGAAGTCAATGATTTGTGTTAGGCCTAAATCAGATTCAAAAACGAGAAAGTTTTCGTTAATGGCTTTCTTGTACTGGTGACCATTGATGGAGTTGTTAGACCAGTTAATATCTGGTAGGTTAAAGTCCCCAGCAATCCAGATAGTGGCTTTTTGAAATTTGTTACAGATGTATGAAATAGATTGTAGTAGTTGTTTTGCATAATCGTCTTCATTGTTTGTAGGCCTATAGGCTGATCCAATGATAAGGGTTTCAATGTTAACGCATTCTTTTTTGTGTTGACTTCAACTGGCTCGCTAATAATGTTATCTTTGATAAGGATAAGGCTTCCTCCATAGCCATCAGGTCTGTCCTTTCGATGAATGTTGAAATTGCAGTTGGGAGGCAGGACTTCGGCATCATAGATTGATGGGTTTAACCAGGTTTCACAGACACACACAATATCGCAGTTAACAGAGTCCAGAAAAATCCAGAAACTTGCTTTCTTTTTAGGGCTGTTGACACTTTGAATGTTTAAGTTTGCTAATCTGATGTTATTTGTGCGAAGCTTTTGTTTGGGTACTCTTTTAGGGCTTGAGCAGGATGGAGGGAATTCGGGTGGACTTGAGGTGCTGTTGGTATCTCCAGAGATGCTAGAAATGTTAGATATATTGACACTGGATATGCTTTCATGTTCGGAACAATCGCTGCTTCGGACAGAGTGCAGACTTGTGCTAGGGCTGGTATGAGCCGAGTCATTCTGGTAGACAAACACCGATTCAAAGAGGGATGAAGAGAAATTATGAATACCGCAAGAAAAACAAGTGAAGGTCATGTCATTGTCAGTTTTGGTATATGGTAGGAAGACATCATCATTCATTTGTATGCACTTGGAGTGGTACCAAGTTTCACACTCGTCACAACAGATGGCCTTTTGGTTCCAGTGACAGCCTTTTTCACATACGCCACATGGAAACTTGATTTTATGCTGTGTTGGGCCAGGGTTTAGTTGTGTATCAGATGAACGGAGGAATAGGAGCATACTTAGATATATATATACAATACAATACAAATATTTATTGCATGAAAACATAACATGTTTTATAGCATAAACAAACATTATAACAAAAGAAAGCATGGATTTTCTGAAGAGCACATGATGTTAAAGTGCAAATAAAAAATGTAAAACATAAATTAGTTTCTAATCAAATTAGCATAGTATATAAATTTAGACAAATTATTAACATTATTTTTCGATGTAGCTGACATATGATTGGTAAATTTTTGTACAGTTGGCCATGTATAATAATATCTTTTAATGTATTTTGATCTAATTTCCGAAGATTTAGTACAGATTAACAAAAAATGAAACTCGTTCTCTATTAAACCAGAGTTACAAAATCTACATATTCTTTCATTTCTGGGTGTATTATTGTGTCTGCTGCGTTCAATAGATAAATCGTGAGATGATGTGCGAAGTCTAGAAAGTGCAATTCTAAATTTTGATTCTGTAATTATGTTAAGGTATATTTCAAAATTGAACGAATGTTTAAAGAGACGGTATGTATCCAGACGGGTAGAGTTATTAGTGGAAGAGTACCAGCTTTGATAATAGATATCTGATATTCTCTGTTTAATGGTATTGTAATTCACAGTCATATTGAACTGGTTTTCCCAAATGTACGTTAATCCTATTTGATTCAATATAGTCTTAATGTTATATATGCCCAATTGTCCCTATAGTTGTACTTGATCAATAATAGTTTTCTATGGATAGACATTGGTATTCGACTCAGTTCGCCATAAAGAGCATTTAAGTTTGTTGACTGTTTTACACATAATATTCGTCTACAGAACTTAGAGTCTATTGCCTCAATATTTGGACATGCATGATGACCCCATACCTCAGCGGAATAATTAAGAGTTGGCGAGACAAAGGAATCGAATAAGCTAATCTTCTGCGAGACATGAATATCTAATTGATTGTATACTATAAAAAGATTATGTAGTGAAAAAGAAGCGTGTTGCGCAATGCGTTTCTGCGTGCGGTTCCAACTGCCACTTCTATAAAGATATACACCTAAGTATTTAAACGAAGTTACTAACTCAATTCGAGCGTCGTATAAGAAAAAATCATAAGATGTATGTCTATCCTTTTCAAAGATCATTATTTTCGTTTTAGCTACATTAAGTTTTAACTTCCATACATTACAATAATGTTCAATATCATTAAGAATATATTGCGGTGATGCTGGATCCTGTGCAAAAACAACAGCATCATCAGCAAATAGTAACAAAAATAGCTGTACTTCATCGATATTTATAATACCATTAATATTAGTATTTACGTTATTTAATATATCGTTAAGAAAAAAGAGGCACAATATACTACTAACTGGATCACCCTGTTTCACTCCAATTTTGGAAGAGATTAGGTCAGATTTCAAGGATTTATAACGAACAGACGCCATACCCAACTTTCGCGGACATGCTGATTTAGAAAATCGATAAAAAAATTACATTAAACAAAGAAGGGGATTTTCGCTATAATCGTCATAACTTTTATTCTACTTCAAATACGAAATTTGTACTCATTACAAAAGTTTAATTAATATTTTATCTTTCTAATGGTGTATTTTTTATTATTTTAAATTAATGCTTTCTTCGACCCTTTTGCGTTTGAAAAAGACACCTATCGATTCCCTCTATATTCATTGTAAAACGCGTAAAATTGGTAGATTTTTCAATGAAAATTTGATGTTTTCAGCATCATAACTTTTTTGGGGGAAATGTGATCAAATTTGTACTCATTGCATTCGTTTTGAAAATTTAATTTCATTCACCATGTAAAATATGAAAACAATCAAATAATATCTTCTTCGACCCTTTTGATGATTTTTAAAACTACCCCTTAGATTTTTTTTAAGTTCAATTCGTCACTCGTTCGGCAAATCTCGGACATTTGCGTACGTTTATATATATATATTTTTTAGCATATATATACAGCCACAGCATGATGTATTATACAGGGTTATAAAAATTAGACGCGTTGAATCAAGTTTTAGGATAATTGAGGTTGAAGACTAAAACATATTACAACATGGATGAAAATATTAGAATCTGTGAAATATTTTACTTTACTTCCGTATAAAAAAGCAAAATCGATATTTATAACCCAATTTGTTGATATTATAAAAAATAAAAAAATAAAAAGATGGTTTTCATTATTGTTAAAGCCCCATTAGCTTTTTGGATGTTAAATTGAAGTAGGTCTTATTTTACCTAGATAAAATGAATTTTACTTGCAATAAAAACGTTCCAATTTTTTTATCACAAAGTACAGTATTTTTTAACCATGTTGCAAAAAATAAGAAAAAGCATCTGAAAACCATTTTATGAGATATGCCTAATGGAAGGTATTATGTAAATATTGTTACAGATCAAGTAATATATATTTCTTATATTTTACTATCATTTCATCTATTGTTCTAATAGGCCTTAAATAGACGATGATATTTCATTAAATGAAATTTATTATTAATACATTTTTGATAATATAATTATATGCTAAATATATCATTTTGGCATACGTCCACATGTCACTTATAAAAACATATCATAAAATAATATAGATTAACTACTTTGTATATTTATTTTTTCAATGATGTGTAAACAAAGGACGGATAATAAATTCATATTTTTGAGATCCCTTTATATGGTTGCTAACTTTACCTGATTATTGATTTTTATACGCATCTCACATTACAATGTATTTACAAAAAATTGGGCACGTCGAGTTATATTTGTTGGATATCATTTTAATTAAGACGGATGGAAATTGCTATAAAATTGCAGAAATTGATTGTACTGTTTATACAGGGCCCGTATTCACAAACTAACTAAGATGAAAAAATATCTAAGAATATCTAAATTATCTTAGTTTTCCCCAAGTTTTGCTAACTTTGCAAGATTCTTCTTAACTTTCGTCTTAGAGTGAAAAAAATCTTAGAAAAATTCTTAGATCGACGATTTTTTATCTTAAAAGTTAAGTCAAGGTACGAGGTGTCTTAACTTTAAGAAACTTACTTAGATAAAAACAAAACGAATATGGATGCTACGTCGAACTCATTATTTTTCTATATCTATGAAAAATATGGATACTTTTTGGCTAATTTCATGGACTGTGAGCTTTTTAACACCGTAGTTTTCTGTTGTTAAAAATGCGTAACTCTTGCTGGTATACCAGAGAGTATTTGTGGGTTGGGCTATGTAAACAGGTTCCAACATGACTTACAGAAAAATGCAGTATCAATACATTTGTTGTTGACATCAAACATGATATTGCTGATCGACTCAACATGCAGCAATTTATAAGATACATGTATAATCATTTTCATTCATTGTTTTTCTAACAATTTGTTTAAAAATAATAAAAAATGCATAAACTCATTACATGTATTTTATTACAATTCATTGAAAGTATGTTTTACCATTGCTTATTAATCATTAATCTTTACAAAATTATAGTTACCTAAAATTACATCATTTAAGATATTTCACTTGTATTTGTACATTATAAAATATGAAGACATTATATGAATTGAAATGATGTACTTTGTATTCACAGATTCTTTTGAGGAATTCGTGTACCATTTATGATGACATTAATCAATTAAGAAATAGACAGTTCATTAATTCATTAATGACACACATTTGTAGACATCAAACCTGGGCGTGGTTATTATTGAACCGTAAAATTGAAAGGGGTGCGTCAAATTCGTTGATTTCATCAGACGATAATGATCCGACACTTTAATTGTTAATTGCTCAGCCTAAAAAAAACAGTAGGTGTCATTCTCGAATTAATACGGTATTAAGTATCTCTTGTTGTTCTAAATTAGACGTAAACTAGAATTTCCAACGCTTTATCACGAAATGATTACAACGAATTTAAAATTGGTAAGATACGTTATGTAAAAATAAAATACGTTATGTAAAAATAAGATACGTTGTTGAAAGTAAGATACGTTTTGGTATACATCATGAGTTTTATGCATTTCAAACGACCAGCAACAGTTTTATTTAAATAACATGAACAGTTTAAAACCTACTTTACCAATGGATGTATCGGAATTTTGTTAGTTTCGTCTGTATCACATATATAAGCTTGATAAGGTACGTTATATTCAATAATATACGTTATGCTACTATTTGAGTGTAAGTCACCTTTGTCACTAATAATAGTATTCATAATTTGATTTCTTTCACTGGATACATTGTTTATATCAAGAAACAGCAGCAAATACTCTTCAACAAACTGGCCAGTAAAGTTTTACTTACCTCTTTTCAGAAGTCACACACGTAATACATGTATTTGATTTAAAAATATTCCCGCGATTCAAACAGAGGCAAAACGAACAGCTACACGTTTCCGGTGGAAGTTAATTTGAAGATCATCTGCTCATAACCAATATGTGCGTGATTGCAAAGCTAGTTGACTTGTTTGTATAATCGATGTAACGTATACTATTTCAACGTATCTTATGTACCGAACATATTAACAGCTACCTTAAAATAATTATGGTTAGCTCAATATAAACTTTGTGTTATTAAACAATGTTACACCTTAAGATGTCGTAATACATAGTTCCCACAACTACAATATTTACCTCCCTTGTTTTGAATTGGTGGCCATCTTGAAAGTCAAATTTCTTATGTGTTAAATAGAAAAAAACAAAAAAGTGGTTATTAAACAACTCAATTTACAAAATATAACTTAATCATGAAGATGGAAAAAACACAAGCATATCAGGTTTAAGAAAATGTAATTGTCACATATGAAAATTCTATATTTAGAATTATCTGAACAAAAATATAAATATCCTCTATCAATGCTAGTCAAATTAGACTTTCAAGATGGCCACCAAGGGAGGTAACTATTGTAGATGTGGGAACTATCACGGTATTGTGTCAGCTTTTTACATTCAAATGTAAACAGTTGATCATATAGTTGAAAGTAACGTATCTGGCGAAAATATCTTAATAATTCCAGCTAGCGCTAAGAACTGTCTTAAATCTTATCTGACCATGTTCCAAGGCTTAATGTGTTCATTATTCAAAGAAGTGATCATTGTCGGTAGTGAAAACATTTGTGGAAAAAGTAAAAAGTTGAGTAAATGTCGTGTAACGTATCTTATTTCAAAAACAGGGACAGGCTGACAACTTGTATAACACGAAAATCCAAGCTGTACCATTTTCAATTATACATAAAATACATAGTTTACTATCTAATATAAAGTAAAAACACTAACTTTGATCGCCGAAACTTTTATAAGAGTAGGTATAGAGTGACAAACCAATATACAAATGTACTGTGTACAGGGACAGACAAAATAAGGCCTAATATGCTGCTTTGTAGACCCGACAAATTTTAACCATGATAATGTTCATTGTTGGACCGTATACACCATTTTCCTAATGAATATGATTATTGTCAACCAAAAGATAACGATTTTACAAACATTTCCTGTCATGTCTGTCCTTAATTGACCGGGGACAGCTGAAAAAAGTATTGCTCAAACTATCGTAGAATAAGTGAATAAAGCTTTATACGACAGTCCTATTACTGGCAGAATAGCGGTTTGTATATGTGGTACTTTTAAGAATTATATCCAAGTGGATGAATTTAAAGAATGAATATTGGAAGCGACCTGCATATGTTGATACGCAATTATAAATATAAATGGATGGGAGATAACTCGGAAATCAAATATCAACAAAATCATTTTCATTGTTTTCAGACATAGTTTTCCTCCAAGGTATAACAAATTGTTGCATGTACATTTTTGTGAAGACGAACAGGGCAAGTTTGAATTCAGCAATCGCTTGTTTCGTTAAAAAGAGGAATAAATGTAACGCTTGTAACAATCATGTTTGCTAACTTACAGAAACAGTTTTTGCCAAGGTTATGAAAACAATGTGGTCACGTTTTTAAATCTATGCAGCATTTCTTGTCAGTTATAGGCTTAGCTTTATACACTTCAAGCAAACATAATGGACACGGACTGGCATAGTATACAGAAAGATATTAATTCCATTTATGTTACAGGCAAAGGAATATAACTCAATAGACATGGTTCTTCATGCTTTATTATCTTTATATGCATTTACAAAAACTAGAGGGCCAAAATGGCCCTTTATTACTCACAAGACAATCATCATTGTTAACTCATGAAAACATTGTTTTGAACCTGTGTGATGAGGTCTGCTGATATCAAGGTTTTCCTGTGATTTGACCTTGTGTCTGACCCCAGATGATCCATGTTTGAACTTGACCTACATATCATTAAAACAAACATTCTAACAAGGTTCGGTAAAGATCCAATCGAAACTGTCTACAATGTTAACAAAGTGTTCCTAAGATTTGACCTAGTGACCTAGTTTTTGACACCAGGTGACACATATTCGCATTTGTCCTACATAACAATAAGACAAACATTCTGACAATGTTTGGTGAAGATCCAATCAAAACTATGACATCTACAGCGTAAACAAGCTCTTGGAGTTGTCTTACATTAGAGCTGGGAGGCTTTATCGGTATATTGCGATATTGGCTAGACAATATAAATATCACAACATATTTTCAGCACACCGATATGAACTTTATGTTCATTATTGTAAAAATAGTCCAAACATAGTCTCGGAATATAAGTCATGTCTACATACTGGTCAATCTTGTATTATTAACTGTGCACATACACATTATTATACATGTATCAATAGTTTGGATACTGCTAAAAATAACAAATTCTTTAAAGGGTGATTCCCGACAACACTTTCACCAATATACTGCATTATTACCTAAGGCATTATGTGAATGTTAATTCGTTATTCTTTACTGTTAATTTGCAATATATATCGCAATACGTATAGCGATCCAGTATGCAATATTGAGATATACTGTGATATGATTTTAAGGTGAGATACCCAGCTCTATCTTACATATCATTAAGACAAACATTCTGACAAAGTTTGGTGAAGATCCAATCAAAATTTGAAACATACAGTGTTAATAAGGTTTTCCTAAGATTTATCTGGTGGAGTAGTTTTTGATCCCAGGTGACCCATATTAACATGAATCAGTCATTAAGACAAACAATCTGGCAAGGTTTGGTGAGGATCCAATCAAAAATGTGAAATCTGAAAGAGTTGACATGGTTTTTCATAAGATTTGACCTAGTGACCTAATTTTGTCCTCAGATGACCCATGTTCGAACTCGTTCAAGATATTATAAAGACAAACATTCTGACAAAGTTTTATGAAGATCCAATCAAAACAGTGACTTCTAGGGTGTTCACAAGTTGTCCCAGCAATTTGCCCTGGAGACCTAGTTTTTGACCAGAAACGATTTATTATCGAACTTGACCTACATATCATTAAAATAAACATTCTGACAAAGTTTCATGAAGATCCAATCAAAACATTGATTTCTAGAGTGTTCACAAGGTTTTCCCTTAATTGGCCCTGGTGACTTAGTGTTTGACCCCAAGTGACCTATTATTATACTCGTCCCGAGATATTGTCAATATTAACATACTGATCCAGTTTTGTGAAAATGAACTAAAATGTAACCCCTAGGGTGTTCACAAGGTAAAAGTTGACGCAGCAAAACGCCGGACAAAGACTGATCACAAAATCTCGCACCGGGCACGAAGTGCATGTGAGCTAAAAATCATGAGCAGACGTAGAATCAAAGCAAAATATAAATTTGACTATTTTGTTCAGAGGTGCAGGGATTCAATAAGGCATACAGTGACACAGTGAAACTACTGGACTAGAAATAATTTAATACTTATCTAAAATTGGTTTATCTTGTTATAAAGAATTTCAAGTCTTTAAAAGATGTTAAGGTTTCAAACAAACAAAAAGAAATATTGAGGGAATAGACATTTTCTGAATCTGCATAAAAATGTATCAGTCCTCAAATTATCTTTTTTTGTTTGTGTAATGATAACTCTAAATATACTGTTTAAACTTATCTTAAATGCCAAAAGTTTTATGAGCATCTATAATTAAGCATACCCTATTTCATGAAGCACACAATACTATGCATACAATATTATAAATACCATCATTAGAAAGTATCCTATACTTTTTTCTCAATTTATTACCTCCCTTTACAACAGTATCAATAAGACACAATCATATGAGTCAGAAACACAGGATCATAATTACAACGATCTCTGCAAATTCCACACAGTTACATCACGTGCTACACATTCATTCTTCATGCCTTTAGGAGTACAAAAGAGGTCATGAACTATCATCAATAAAGAATTATTGTAACATGGACTTCTCCTCAACTGATCATGCAGTATTGTCTATCTAATATTATTTATGAACTGACAATTTCTAAATTTTATTTGCATTATTTTTTCTTCATATGCAGAATGTTAAAGTTCACTTTTGTCTTATTAAAGGGAGGTAATTCTGCCAGAACTGTTTTTGTAATCAATTTCTGTGGTACAATTTGCCCCATACAGAACCAATATTGACCCTGGGGTCAGAACTTGAACAAACTTGGTAAAGGTCCATTAGACAATGCTGCACACTAAATATCTAAACTCTAGGCTTAATGGTGTCTGAGAAGTAAAACATAATTGTGACCTCAACATTTGTAACTGCTGTTCACTGCTCTGAACCCAATCTTCTTTTGTGTCTTCCAAGTGACAAGATCACTTCTAATGACTTATTCCATTTATGTTTACAAATGAAATATGTTCAATCACTTTCAGATAAGCACCTCTTCCTTACTTTAATGTAACAATCTCGATAAATCATTTCATTTGAATAAACAGCATGTCCAGTATCAATTGATCTCTCTACTAAGATCTGAGGTTTATATGATTTCATCTCCTCAAAAATGCTGATTTTTTCCGGATAACTATTCATTATTCTCTGAAATCCTGAGCACGATATATCTAAGTTATCACTTAACTCCTTTAAAAAAAAAATTCTATGATTAAGAACAATCCAAAGAATGAAAAATGGTCTGTAATCATTTTCATCGAAAGAGAAATAAAATTTATTAGACTGGAACAGGAAATCGTCAACTGGATTGTATATTACCACCTGAAAGAAAGTAGGTGAAAGAAGAACTGAGGGTATAAGTCTGCCCTTCTCTCTGTTTCTGTTCCATTCAGTGAAAGCAAATACAATAGACTGAGCAACAACTCGACTCATATTCCGAGCAGTAGGACGTGATTTTATTTCAACATTCACCATTTCATCTGGACTTCCTTTCATGGCTAATAATCTTTCTTCTTCTAATTCAATTTCTTCTGTCTCATCTTCTTTCTGAAGAGCAAAGGCTACTAAATCATCGCCTTTAGCTTTATTACCAGCAATTATGTCAAGCTCACCATACCATATTTCTTTTGAACCTATAATAGTATTAATACACATTTTACAAATTCTATTGTGCTAATTTAATATATATTCAGTACTTCAATATTTTCAAAAGATATTTTTCAAAAGCATAAAATAACTATGTCAATGATGTCAGGCATTGTTCCAGATAAAATTGTACATCATTTCAAAATGACAAAAAGGTGCTTAAAGGTTTAATTTTTCATCAGAACAATCGTATGTTTGACATCGCTGTTAGCGCTGATCAAGACTGAATTCAGAATCATTTTAAGTTGGTAAAATAGTCTCTAGAGTGTTAATCAGAGTTTTATCTTAAATTCTGACCATGTTTTTACCCTAATTGACATGTTGACAAATTCATGTCATGACAGACATCATTAACTGAAGTTTCATGAAGACCCAATGAAAATAACACAAATATGGACAATGTACAATAAAACATTCTAATTGATAATATCTCACCAATCCACATGTCAGAATTTCCTTGAAGTTTCCCAGTGCATCCACAAGGGCATTTGTTTCCTTCACATAGTCCTGTCTTTATTGAAGCGTTTCCAGCCAACTTTGAAATTAAATGAATTCCAAAGCCAGTAGCAAGATCTTTTTCTGATTTAGACTGTTGAACTACTTTCTTTAGTAGAGCAATATTGCTGTTCTCCATACATTTGTTCAAATTACAGATCATAGCATCTGTGTCTCCTCCATTTAAAAAATCAGTCTGAAGAAAAGCAGAATGAAAAGTTAATGGAGCATTTATTTGCTCAGTGTGAGTAAAATAAATAAACACAAAAATTTCCTTCATTTTCAGTTAATGTTTTATTAATTAATTCTAGCTATAATTATAATTTATATGTTTGACTTACTACCCTAGTGTCTTTTCCATTGATTTGAGGAATAGGTTTGCCAATATAAGTTATCACTTTTATTTTAGCAGGAACACAAGGATATGAAACTGCTTATCTTAAATTCCACTGACTAAATACTGATTATCTGCACTGTCACTAGTAAAGTTGTCCAAGCATTGATAATAATGAGCAAAAAGATATTGAAACCACATGAAATTAACCAAAAGAATTACTTACCAGTGCAAGACGGAATCACTGATAAACAAATTAATAAATTATATTCATTTCAATAAATAGATATATATATGATTATATGCATGTTAACCTTTATCCTTTAATAAATTATTTTCTTTGTTCATTTTCTGACCTACATCAGGGATGCTATATTACAGTAATATAGCATCCCTGCCTAAATTTAGCATCACCAGCTGTCCAGTATTAAGTAACACCAGGATATATACAGCCTGATTTGCTCAGTTGGTAGAGCATCTGCAGGAGTTGCGATCAGGTCGCGGGTTGAGCCCCACGTCGGTTAGCCCTACTATTATTATTCGGCTTTTCTGTTAGCCGATTTCATCCACAAATTTGGGAGGGCCATCCTCTCAGCTAGTGTGGGACAGGGCCAAGTTGAAAAAGTATCTCATTGTCACAAATAGTCTAATATAAGTTTGACTACACATCAAGTATCCATTGTTTTCCTCCTCCTATTACATTCAAATGGTGCCCTGAGTGTCCATATATAATAAAATCATATTTGCATTTAGTGTCCCTTGCATAAATATAAATTGACTGGGATATTCAGTATTCACAAGCCCAATTAGCTGCGCGAGTAGAGCATCTGACTTGCAAGTTAAAGTAGGAGGACGCGGGTTCCAGTCCCACATCTGGTACATTGTATTCCTTCTCCTACTATATTAATTTATTAAGACAGTATGTATTTTTATTATAATTTAATAATAAATATCAAAAGAAAGTAACCTGTTATCTTTATAAATATAAAATGCAGAGCCCAAAATTGTGCGATGAATGGTTTTTACTATTTTCAATTTATTTCATAATTTCATTTTCTGTTTACCTTTGTGTTTTCCACTAAAAAATCAGTCATAGGCAACCCGTCGTCAGTGCGCTCAACTTCAAGCGATTCAGAAAGCACTGTAAAGTTCATTGGATACTTTGGCAAACGCAGCTCTGGATCTTTAAATTCCATAACAGAAAACGTGTTAACAAGCAACCCTTTCATTAATGTACTTATATCTTGTTTATTTAACTTCATGGCAAATCCTAAGTTAGCCCACTATCCTCGGAAACACTTTTGGCAATCTGTGGAAATCGTTTTGTTTTGTGTGATACTGTGGCCGTCCGCAAAAACTTTTAGTAGAATTTAACCTGTGTCAGGTGTAAAGCGCGGACCCACGGACCTCCATTCTGCAATCTCTACCCAGAGTAGTCGTTCGTTATCCCTCATATACACACGAACGACAATACATAGTTCCCACATCTACAATATTTACCTCCCTTGGAGGCCATCTTTGTTGGCAAATTCAACAAGCATTGATAGAAGATATTTATATTTTTGTTTTGATGATTCTAAATATAGGATATTTATATGTGACAACTACATTTTCTTAAACCTGATGTGTGTATGCCCTTAACAACTTCATTATTAAGTTATCTTTTATAAATTGAGTTGTTTAATAACCAATTTTCTTATTTTTTCTATTAAGCGCATAAGAAATTTGCCAACTAAGATGGCTGCCAAGGGAGGTAAATATTGTAGATATGGGAACTTAAACTGGTTCCCGTTCCATGGTGCAGTGCACCAAAGGAACAGGTACGGTCTAAATTTTCCAGCGTTCTTATTGGTCAACCAGTTTTAGCTATTTCATTCGTTGCTGTTCATTCGAGAAACATCAGGGATTTCCGTACATCTGATAATGTACGCGGAGATGTTAGTGCTAATGTTTGAATACCGCACGGATACCCTTTATTCAAAATAAAAAAATATAGATGCTAGAAGTTACTATGTGAATATTTGTTACAGTATAGTCATATAACATATCAAAGATACATATCTTAAAAATATCAACTAATGCCTTAATATATATTTTTTAAGGGTCGGTATTCTATTTCAAAATACATTTAAGTACGCTGTGATTGATTTCTTTAAAAAAAAATCATCTGTATAAATATATGCATAGTTCGGTCTAATATGTATTAATTCCTTTAAAACATATTTTCTTTATTTACAATTGAAATATATATCTTATATATACAAAATGTATATCAGTATATGTCAAGTGACGTTTTAAGTAATTTTTTTGTTACTTAATTTATTTTCGTTAACATCTGACTTTACAGAACTGAATTAAATTAGGAGTAATTAAGATTATGATCTATGCTGTATATATATTGTAAATTTAACATGGTATCAGGCACACAAGTGCTAAAGAATATATTGACCCCCTTCGGTGAAATGATCCATAAAATATTTCTCCCTTATAAGGGTCCAGGAAGTGAGACGGTCATGTTACGTAATATTGCATAACAACTTCTTAATTGGCTACTTATCTTGATTTTATCAATGCATGTATTGAAATTGAGACAATGATATATACTGGTCAATTGATGATCAATTATACTGTTTGCATTAACTAATTTTAGTCCAGAATCAGATTGGACACGACTTTTAAATTTATTATTAGCATCGCATATTTATATGTTATAAGAATATAAATCAAGTTGTAACACTCAAAAAGTTGCAATTGTGTACGGTGATTAATGTAATTTGACAGTTCAGCGAATAATAATAAAAATTATAAAAATCTACATAAGTGAAAAAAATTCTCCCACACCGACCATGATCGAGTACTCGATTTTAAAAATATTTCTTAAATATATATTTTTTAAGGGTCGGTATTCTATTTCAAAATACATTTAAGTACGCTGTGTGTATTTAAATGCTACTTAATTAAGTGTTCCAACGACCAAGATCAGAAAATAACTATCCAGTTCCCTAATCTTTATCAATTATTTAAATTACGCGCGAAATGTGCAACGATAATGCAAAGTCTCGCGAGATCCCCCGGGCAGAATTTTGCCCGGATTCCGATCGAAATTGACCAATCAGCGTCCTGGAAAATTTAGGCCGTACCTGTTGGCTTTGTACACACAAGTCAACGGGAACCAGTTTAATGGGAACTATGTATAGAAGTACAAACTTTTAGATAATATAGGAACACCATTAATTTAACAAATGTAGTATATGTTTAGCCAGGTAGTTGTATTAACTAAATACAAATACCTGGTTTAGCTACATGTAATTGTGGCCTATGTTGCATGTTTATTACAATGTGCAGTTTTAGACCACATTTGTAATTTTGACAAAACTGCCTGTTTTGACTTCCTGGCCTCAAAACTAAAGGAATCCTCTACTCAGGAAGACCAGTCGCTGTACGATGTTTCATAAATCTGGGTCATATGGTTCTACAGTTTACCAGGGACTCGATATGTAGGTCCTGTTTCCACCCAACAAGTGACTCTAAAAGCAGGGGATACTGATACCTGGATGTAACAATATCTACTGCATGGAATGTATTTGAAATATTTAGTGTCCAAAATTAATATCCTCATTTACAGGGCGCACTCGTAACGGCTGTTCCAGACAGAATTCACTGCATTCAATTCACCGTGTTCAGTGACATTGTGGTTCTGAACACACAAGAACAGGAAGATTTCCAGGCAACTTGGCTGAAAATAACAGGAAGTGTGCCGGTAATAGACTCGACCTGAGTTTACCAATACTGTATATATGTAACTGAACAAACTTATTTTACAAGGACACGTTACATTTACATGAACTGAAATGATCAGTATTTTTTTCTTTTCAAATAAATTTAAAATTTCATATTCTATGAAATATACTTTAAGATCTAGGTGATAAGTTTAGTCTGGGTTCGATATGATCATGGTACAAACAGACTGTTAATCATGACAACCACCACCGCATCTTCATCATCTTATTTGGATGGGAAAATATAGATCTAATATTGTATGGGTGCATCTAGTATATTGTATATTTTTTTGACATTCATGAATACTTGCAGCATTGAGCGTTTTTCCAAATGCTCAAAAAACTGCATTTACGAGTCTTTTTCTGGTCATTCATGTTACTGTTTTAACAGCATGATAATCAACACTACACAATGGACACTGCATAAGCAGTTTCACTTAAGTGTTAGTATATGCAGAGTTTGTCATTCATCTTTCCATGAGAAATAATTCGGTCAGAAAGCATGAAACAAACCATTTGCGTCAATTTTCAGACAATTTTAAATGCTGACTTAGCCTCACATTATATTCAACACTTTTTGCCTATATTTAGATAGTCTGCCTAAGCATTATATATTATCTTAAGACAAAATCATTATATGCATATATATATATACATTTATTACTTTTATATATTATTGCAACTTAAATAAACACCAAAACTGTATAAGGTGTCATACACATATCTTGTACAAACCAGAAAATATAATACATGTATACCAGATAAACAAATTAAATGATTTTAAGAAGAAAACACTATCCAAAACAAAATAATCTACAAAAAACAAATATTTGTTAGGTCATCATTAAAAAATTGATGTTTTACAGATATACAACTAATTCATAAAAAAATCCCCCAATCATTTTTTTTTTGCAATTTTGACCCCAAAAAACTGTATTTACCTTAAGGTTACCAAAAAAATGCTAACCAAACAACTCCTTAACTGCAAAAAAGAACTTTTTAATGATGGCTTTACTAACAAACAGCAGTCAGATCTACAATTATCAATGGGTTACAGACATTACCCCCCTCGACATTTGCCCCGCCCCCCCATGAAAAAATGGTCATGTGGACATTTGCCCCCAGTAGAAATGTTAGGTAGGACATTTGCCCCCCAGTGCTTATTTCTAAGTGGACATTTGCCCCCCAGTGCTCAATTCTTAGTGGACATTTTCCCCCCAATGCTTATTTTTCAAGTGGACATTTGCCCCCCAAAAAACATTACTATATTACATTGGTTTTAAAAAGTACTTGAAAAATAAACATTGGGGGCAAATGTCCACTAAGAATAAGGCACTGGGGGGCAAATGCCACTTACAAATAAGCACTAGGGGGCAAATGTCCACTTAGAAATAAGCACTGGGGGGGGGGGCAAATGTCCACTGACCATTTTTTCATTGGGGGGGCAAATGTCCTACACTCTTATTAACAACACAAAAAATATCAGTCACAAATAAGGGAAGGCAGAAACATTGTATCCCAACATGCAACAAAATATCAACAAAAATTAGAACAAAATCATACTAAATGATTATCAGTAACTATCAATAATAAGTCTAAGGCTTTAAGATTCCCATTAGTCGATTTCATCTCAAAGCTTAGAATCAACCAATCAGAAACTTCAATTTTGAGGATGGTCACCAATATCAGGTAAGTGACCTAAGACCTGGTTTTATTCTTTCAACAGCAAACATACATATAAAATGTACATTAATAAGCCTCCAACAGAAGAAATTTTCATGTTGAGATGGTAAATATTTTGACAAGAAAAGATGATAAATGGTTGGATAAAATACAATACATGATAATTATCACAGACATTATGAACACAAAAGTCAATGGTATAACTTCTTACCATTAAATAAGTAGCTAGCACTTCAACAAAAACTTACACATCCCCTAAAATATTATAAACACAGATACTATAAAATAGACAAGATTTTTTGTTTCAATCTTTGACATATGACATTTGATTTGACAGATGCTGCAACTTTTCATAACATGGATTATTTATAACTATCTTTAAAGAATGTAATAAAATATTCTGATCAATTATGAGAAGAAGTTGGTATTTGTAATGATATATACAATGACTTTGTAGAGGAGATAAGAATAACACTTTTCTGGTTGTCATGACGACGTAAGTAGTTTCACCCTCTCATCCTTCAAACTGTATATCACGATAAAATTGCACCTGAAAATATAATAATTTACCAGTTGTCAACTTGGTATAGTGCAATTCTATTAAACTGTCAAAGCAAAATAATTACACAGTCGCTTTGAACTATAGTCAATAGTTTCTGTTCATTTTACAGCAAGGGAATGTTAGGTTATATCATAAGTTATAATACATATACATTCAACAACCGGTATAACAACAAGAGGGCCAAGATGGCCCTTTATCGCTCACCTGAGAACAAAGTCACAATAATTAATGACCAGATAATATAGTTTCCAACTCGTATAACCCATTTTAATGTAGATTTTGAGATCAAAACCAACAATGAAGGTATAATACTGTTAAACAAGCTAAAATGTAGCAAATTTTCTAATCCAAGGGCCCATAACTCTTGAAGTTCTGGTCGGATTCCACCCATAACTGAACTTGTCCAATACCGTAAGGTCATAAACATTCATTGTAAATATGATTAGGATCATTGAATAAATGAATGCGCTAGAGTGTAAACAAGCTAAAATATAGCAAATTTTCTAAGTCAAGGGCCCATAACTCTTGAAGATGTGGTCCGATTCCGCCCATAATCGAACTTGTCCAAGATCTTTTGGTTATACTCATTTACTGAAAATATTATTAGGATCGGTGAATAAATGAAGGCGCTAGAGTGTAAACAAGCTAAAATATAGCAAATTTTCTAAGTCAAGGGCCCATAACTCTTGAAGTTCTGGTCCGATTCCACCCATAATCGAACTTGTCCAAGATCTTTTGGTTATACTGATTTACTGAAAATATAATTAGGATCGGTGAATAAATGAAGGCGCTAGAGTGTAAACAACCTAATATATAGGAAATTTTCAAAGTCAAGGGCCCATAACTCTTGAAATTCTGGTCCGATTCCGCCCATAATCGAACTTGTCCAAGATCTTTTGGTTATACACATTTACTGAAAATATGATTACGATTGGTGAATAAATGAAGGCGCTAGAGTGTAAACAACCTAATATATAGCAAATTTTCAAAGTCAAGGGCCCATAACTCTTGAAATTCTGGTCCGATTCAGCCCATAATCGAACTTGTCCAAGATCTTTTTGTTATACACATTTACTGAAAATATTATCAGGATTGGTGAATAAATGAAGGCGCTAGAGTGTAAACAAGCTAAATATAGCAAATTTTGTAATTCAAGGGCCCAAAACTCTAGAAGTTATTATCAGATTTTGCCCATAATCGAACTTAGCCGAGACATTGTGGCCATATACATTGTGAGCAAGTTTAATTAAGATTCGTAAAGAGTTGCGGTTGCTAGAGTGTAAACAAACTAATTGTGGCCGGACGCCGGACATTCACCGATCCTAAAAGCTCACCTGATGAATCAGGTGAGCTAAAAACACAGAATTAGAAATATCAGGATAACTAAAAAGCCACTTACTTTTTTTCGAACACAAGTAAGTGTATTTGGTCAGTAATTTTGCTCATATATTTTTTGTACCTGGGTAACCTGAAATTGAATCATACAATAAACATATTAAGGCATACATGGTTAGATAGTCATTAAAGGAAGGTATAGAGTAAGGAAATTTTTTAGGATGGGGGGATTTCTATATCATTCTTGAAAGTTTGCAGAAAGGTAAAAGTGCGACAGCCAATGCACTAATAAAAATCTAGGGTCACAAGAAAAAATTAGGGTTGGTTGGGCAACGAGAAACTATTTTTTTGTTGTTGGTTGTACCAGTACATTAAGACAATTTGCAGTTACCAGACCATCTCATTTAAAAAATCACCTGACCCAAAATATTTTTGGCCCTTTTAATACAATAAAAGCAACCTTTATTTCATCTTTTTGCTATTAGTTCAAGCACTCCTCCAATGCCTACCTATCTACATACTGTTAAAACGTCTGACTTCATTAGCTTTGTACCCCCTATATTATGCCTTTAGAATAAACCACTCCCATACTACAAAATGAACATAGTTTTCCAGTCTAAGATTGTAATAGTCAAGCTTTAATACATGGCGCTATATTGTAATACCTACAAATACTTACTTCTCTATTACAAGTCCAATACTATTTTCAAAAGCTGCTTCATTAGAACTAACCTGAAAATTGTAAATAATGCATATGTTTAAGTATGTCCAACCTGTGCTAGCGGCCACCACCGAATAAAGCCAATTTTTAAAAAATCTGCCAAAATAAAACATTGCCTGCTAAAATTATGTTAATTAACCCTATACCGAATTTAGCTGTATATAGCTTTCACTTCTTCCTACTACTTGTACAATGCCCTATTCTTAATGTTTGCATGTTTTCCATATCACTTAGCATTTTTTTGTTCGTTCATAATGACAGTTAGATATGTCATTTTATGTATATACAAAAGTAGAACTTATTTGCATAAATTTGTATGTTTTAAACCAACGATTATTTGAAGCTTGAGTTGTATTAGTTGTTTCACTATCATTGGCGGTGTTATATATCTGAAGTGTGAAATATTGGCAGGGTTCTAAATTGACTGAAATCTATCAACCACCAAACTAGCGAAGATTAACCCACCACCAAAATTTCAACATATACAGTATAACATACATTTCCTTACTTCAAATGGATTCAGAGGGTGGTTATAAAAATTTAAGCACAAAAAATTCTTATGAATACAGTACAACCTCTGTAGAGCAACACCCTGTGGGAGCTGCAAATATTGGCCATTGTTTAGAGGTTGTTGCTCTACAGAGGTTAAATTCATAGTAAATATCAGCTTAGGGAAATTTTGAAGGTGTTGTTATAGAGAGGTTATTGCTCTACAGAGGGCCGCTCTGGAGAGGTTGTACTGTATCTATCAGTTGCATGTTTAAAGATAATGATTACAATTTGATTCATAACTGTCAACATATAGTTATTTTGTCACATCTCACGATAGACATAATTATCAAGTATATATTGCAGTCCAGTAATACTTTTCTTGCATAATGTTACAGTTTTTAAGTCTGTAAGGCCTATGAGTCTTGTTACAATCTTTCGCACACACTGACTGGTTCAGCTTAACTAACCTCAAGAAATGCTGTTATGACTTTTATTGCAGCAGTGTTCATATCCACAGCTAATACATCAATACACTTCAAGTTTAACCATGGAAAACAAGTATTCACTTGAGAGACAATCTAAAAGAAGAAACAAGCACATATTTTCAATAAACAGTCAATAAACAATCTTATCATGACAGCTAGCATTGACAGCTATCTGTGAATGAAGGATACCATCTGAAAATAAAAGACTAATATTTACTATTTATTTATTCATATTACATGTGTAGTCTAATAAACGTTTGAATAATGGTCAACTATGCATACTTTCTTAATAAGACAATGTGATTCACAATAAACAAGCCAAACAAAATGTTGAAACCTTCATATTATCCTATAATTTAATAAAACATACAGTACAACATCAATGCTGTAATGCTGGTCAAATTATTTAAGTTTACAGTAGACAGCTACTTTAAAATGGAGGCCTCCTTTTTGCTGCACATAAACTGACAAAAGAGGAAATTTTTCTCTGTATAAAGGCCTGCATTGGATGATTCCAGCAAAGTTTGGTTACATTTGGCATAGCGATGTAGGAGGAGATGTTGTCTAAAGTAACAAGAGGGCCAAGATGGCCCTATATCGCTCACATGACAATCATTGCTCACTCATTAAAACATTGTTTTTTTTTAACCGGTGACCTAGTTTTTGACCCCAGACAACCTATGTTCGAATTTGTCTTACATATCATTAAGACAAACAGTCTGACTAGGTTTGGTGAAGATACGATCAAAATTTGACATCTACAGTGTTAATAAGGTTTTCCTAAGATTTGACCTTGTGACCTGGGTAACCCATATTTGAACTTGTCCTTAATATCATTAAGACAAACAATCTGACAAGGTTTGGCCAAGATCAAATCAAAACCATGACATTTAGAGCTTTTACAAGATTTTTACCTAAGATTTGACCTTGTGACCCAGTTTTTGAACCCGGCTGACCCATGTTCATCAATCTCCCACATATCATTGAGGCAAACATTTTGACAAGGTTTGGTGAAGATCCAATTAAAACTGTGACATCTACAGTGTTAACAAAGTTTTCCTAAGATTTGACCTGGTGACCTAGTTATTGACTCAAGATGACCCATATTTATACTTGACCGTTATATCATTAAAACATACGATTTGACAAAGTTTGGTGAAGATCCAATAATAACTCTGAAATCTACAGTGTTAACATGGTTTTTCATAAGATTTGACCTAGCGACCTAGTTTTTGACCCAAGATGACCCATGTTCGAACTTGTCCAAGATATTATGAAGACAAACATTCTGACATTTCATGATCATCCAATCAAAACAGTGACTTCTAGAGTGTTCACAAGGTTTTCCAGCAATTTTCCCTAGTGACCTAATTTTACTACAGAAATGACCCATTATCAAACTTGACCTACATATTATTAAAATAAACATTCTGACAAAGTTTCATGAAGATCCAGTCAAAACAGTGATTTCTAAAGTGTTCACAAGGTTTTCCCTTATTTGGCCCTGGTGACCTAGTTTTTGACCCCAAATGGCCAAATATCGAACTCGTCCGAGATTTTGTTGATATTAACGTTCTGACCCAGTTTTGCTAAAATTGGGCTAAAAATGTGGCCCCTAGTGTGGTCACAACATAAAGTTTGACGACGCATGACGCACACCGCACGACGCCGGACGGAGAGTGATCCTAATAGCTCACTTTGTCACTTTGTGACATGTGAGCTAAAAACTGAAGCCACCTCATGATGTACGACGGTCACAAGGTGATCACAAAAGCTTACCATGAGCACATTTACTATTTAGTAAAGTCCATTACAGTCCGGAAAACTTCGAATCATGAATGTAACAATAAAACAATGAATGTAAAAATTGCTAGCCACATACCTGAGCCTCATGTTTCCTTTTCACATTTGACTGTAGTTTGAACTCAGCAATGAATATAATATTCCACGTTATATTACTGTTCGATGATGATGATTGGGGAATATTTTCTGTATGAGAGACAGTTGATGCATTTGTTTTGTTGCCTGTATTTGGTCCACTGAATTTTGTATCCCTAAATTCATTAAGAATTTTGGTTATACAACTAAATTCTGTACAAACAACATAATTCCTAAAGCAAAATTGGTGAAACTAGAGTAAAACATGATTATAGTGAGCTCCTATACAGTGAAGATAAATCCTTGCTGGTTCCTGAAGTATGGCTATAATAAAGAAATTCTAACAGGGTATTCACTATAAATGTGTTCTACTGTATTGTTTAGCAAAGAAAAGCAGTACAGAACCAGCAGTCCATATATATATCCTTCGGGTTATCTGCTACTTATTGGTATTCAAACTAACAAATTTCAGGCCATGGTCCAGTGGTTAGTGACCTGGACTTGTATCCGGCGATCTGGGTTCCAATCCCGGTTGCATTAGGACAAACCCTTCCATAAAAATTTGTTAAAATGAAATAGGTTGAAATAGTTTATACTAGGGATGTAAACGGTTAATCGATTAACCGAAATAAAAAATAGAAAGAAGCAAGTAAAATTTAATAATAAATCATAGTAAAATCGAAATTTTCAGTCAATACGCATGTGTTATCTTGTCAATAAATTAGTCGACCAAAGGAAAAATACGACAGTTGAGCAAGTTAACAATTCATTGAAACTGACCTGGGACCATTATACACACTGACACGTATATTGTTGTTGATTGTGTAATTAACTAATTGAGAAGCGATTTTTGGATATACAAGTAAACCTGCCTGGTCCGGGACTTCCTCACAATTTGATAATTGTTTCGCAATTTATCATATACAGTAAGTTTGATAAGTTAAACTATCGTAAAAAATTGTCTGTTTGGACGTATTTTAGATGCAGTTTGTATGAACGAACGATTAACCGATTAGTAAAATCTTGACGAATTGACATCCCTAGTTTATACATTGACTGGTAAACCAAAATTGTTAGATATAACCCTAAGTTAGCTTTGACCAACATTTATATTTTAGGGCTCTGGGGTCAATCCAGAGTTTAGTCCCAAAACATTTTTGTGATATGTAATACTTTAAGACAAAGTTACAAGATTTACAATTTAAAAACATACGTTTCATTGACTTGAATACTCTGTTGCAATAATTTCTGTTGTAGAAATTCAACAAGTTTCATAGTTGGTATCATCTTTTCAGTGATTTTATCTTTCTCAATAGATCTTACCTGAAATTAACACAGTCAATTGATACAAAATGATCCAAAATGTCTCCAAGGGAAAGTATTTTTGCAATGACATAAATCCTGTCACCAACAGTAATTCTCACAGAAACATAAGCAAAGTTTTTGCCTTAGTCATTGCAGAGCATGCATCTCATATAGTTGATTTCATTATCCCTATATACAGCAGTTCAATAACTGGGAAATATGCAATACATAGCAAGAAAATGGGCCTTTAATGCAAAATAGATATTGGAAAAAACTTATGCTCAGGTAATCTAAAAGATCAACGATTCATTACCCTATCAGAAATATATGAACTAAAACAACCAGACATGCTCTACAAGACTAATGCTGATCTGTCTAAGTTTGTTGAAATGATAGAAAACTGAACTAACTGCAGTAAAACACCTGAATACCAGATCCCTGAAAACTGGAATACTGATGATTTTCCCCCCAGATTTTCTTAAGTTCTCTGAAAACCGAAATTTCAGAATACATGTACCTGGCTTATGGCCCAGTTGGGAAGGTTAGGGTCCATTATTTCAGGGATTTTATTGTACATATATAAGATATATCAGCGGACATCTAGATGGATATTTATTCCTTACATTTGTAATTTAAAATTGTACATTTACAGCAAGTAAACTATTAAAACACGAAAGTATTTACCCTAACACTTGAACCTTCCGAGTCCTTCAATATGACTAGATGAAAAATGCCATAATCCCTGCAGTAATCCTGAATTTCTTCTTGACCCTTAAATGCATGGAATACATGTCAAATATAACATGTAGGAATCGAGGCTAATGTATTGAAAACATTTGAGACGCAATCTTATAAATATATTGTAATTATGCATTTCTTTCTTAGATGTTTAGCTTCTTTAACAAGAACAAAAGAAGGAGATTTTATTCAATCTATAAGAAGCAAATATAAGGATTATGTCCATTATCTTAAAACTGTTAACAGATGTAGGGAATTTTCACTGAGGTAAACTTCATCAGTTAACTGCCTCTCTAATATCATTGCAAATTCTCAAGAAAAGTCCTAATATACTCTAGTACATAGTTAAAATCAATACAGAGTATAATTATATAGATATAAAAACCTCCAATGTAGCATGTAGAATCTCGGCTTTGATTCCTGCACTCCAGAGTTCTTTCACTAGAAGCATTCTTTCTTTTTCCATAGCTTTATGACCAATAGTACACACTAGTACATCATACGCTCCTGGCGGCTGAAACTGTATAAAACAAGAGGGTCATGATGGCCCCATACTGCTCACCAGAAAAAAGACCCTTTGAGACAAACAATTTCCTTTTTCCCTATAAGAGCCTATGTAAAATCAAGTGGGCCAATTATAATGGAAAATACAAAATAGACGATTTAAGTTCTTATAAAAAGTAATCAGAAACAAAGAACTTTTAAGAAGATTTTGTCAAAATGCCAAAAATATCCCTATGTAGCTCTCGTATGAAGCATACTTCAATAATCAGACTTATGGTGAGGCATGGTAAAATGGTAAGATTAAATAAAAACTATCCATTGCATTTGACAAATCAGTAAAACCAAATAACAAGGAACTTGGAGTGGCCTTGTCTGTTACCTTCACAGCAGATAGAAGATATACAAGTTAGATGCCCTCTCAGTATACCCGATACTTATTTTGCATTTATAGTCGTAATATATGCAATATTTTGAGATATAGAGCTTTGACATAGGTATAAATACATATGTACTGATTTTCATACAATATTATTGGAACATATCAAACCTATAATTTTCATTGATTGATTGATCCAGTTAGAAAATTTGACCAAACACTATAAATTACCTCTGGTTGTTCTAGCATGGAGGATACAATTTTCTCAAAGGCCAAGCTTACACCAACACCAGCTTGTTTGGTCACTTGTTGAGGAGTAATGTTACATCTTGTCTCAAACTGACTGATCTGTCAGACAGAATTATAAAATTATGTTTTCTTTCATAAACAATCCTATTTCATTTATCTTACAATTCAAAATCACCAATAACCTGATTATTTCTCTGCTTACAAGAATGAAACAATCAGAACTTATCTTTAAAGACCTGTGTCGACATTTCATTATACACAATACAGTTAAACAATGATATCAATATTTAGACCAACTGTTTAAGACTATCACTTATCTTTACACCAATATTTCCTGAATATCTAAATTCAATAATGAGACAAACTCAATGAAGAGACTGTTTTTGGTCACAATGATGGACTTAATAATCCGGTTTTACTGTACTTACTAAAAATTTATTTGATGCATTTATTACATTATTATGATATGCTTATAAAAACTGATTTTGTAAGATTTTTGTCATTTTATCTATTGTACTGACCAGAATATCGTATCTTCCACCAGTAGCAAGCACTTCAGAGACAGTTTTCTTCTTTTTCACAGAATCAAAGGCCACTTGAAAAGTCATACCACTATACATCTGTAGACTGTAGATCCATCCAACACTGACAATTACCTAGAAACATATCAATACTTATTTAAAATGCATAATTCATTTTTTACGTAACATTTCAACCAGGCTTATTACTCATTCATCTTAAAGCATCATGACTGGATATTTTTATTTTAAATTGGTAGTAGAGATCAGTCTGAGATTGCCGTCTTGTGGTTGGTCAATTTAAAAAACTCAGAAATAACCAATCAGAATCATTTATTGATTAAACATCATGAGATGATATTAAAATAAACAAATTTATATCTAATCTTTTGACGTACCGTCAATTGAGGTGATGTCTATGGAAGAATAGAATTTTAGAAAAAATGTTATTAAAAACATCACTATATTCAGAACTTACAAGTCAACCAAAAGGAAATTATTTGAATACATACTGGAAGTTTAAGTCCAAGATGCTGAGCCTTTGTGATGATTCCTTCTATTTCATGTAAACCTTGTTTAGCTAATGATCCAGCCTATAAATCATAACAATACTGTTTACACATAGGCAGAACATTTTTTTACGTCACATTAAAAAGAAGTCCAAATGTGAAAAAACATGAATTAACTTATTACACAATTCAACTCAATCTTTCTGGAACTAGGCCATATTTCTAACATGCCTTGTTACACAGAAGAGAGCAAACAAATAATAATGTGGAATATCACTAAATTATCTATTCCAAAAGACCATGATTTAACTAGATCAGCTTTAACAAATTTAGTTAGTAAATATCACTGCAAGAGGAGAAGACTTACTTGACCCTTAGTTTTGGTGATGGTTCGCAACATACTATCAACTTTACTGTACGGACCTTCATTCTCAATTAGATTCAACATCACAGATATAGCCTGATCAGACAATGATAACATAGACTGTATCTTCATCTTTAATTTACTATCCCTCTGAAATATAAAATGGTACACTCATTACAACATACTTCACTCAGATTAATTCAAAATAATAATATAATATCTCATATATAAACATACTAACTTTAATAATACTGGGATCAAGGTTATAATCCAACTTAATGATTAAATACCTATGCTGATATGTATCCTTCTTATTGGTCAACATTACGACCAAGGTCAGTAACAGGGCTTTGTTAGCCAGCCTAAAAAATGCATATAGCACAATATTTTTGTTTTTACTTTTTCCAATTGAACTTTTTCAACAGAACTATACATATTTTTCTACATATTTTAAAATTGAGAGGTTTATACAGCACAAAGGTCAAACATCCTTAAGATTGCCATAATGCCCTGGTTACCTTGACTTCAGCTAGTATTCCTACAGCTGATAGATGTTTCTCTTCAGGTATACCACAGTGTAACAATACGGCTTTCAATAATGATGTATGATTCAATCGGACGTAATAATTCCTTTGCTGAAATATAAAACAAATGTCTTATCTGAACAGAAATTGTCAACATACATTGATATCTCATTTCACATTACAGTAATCCGTCAAAATCTACAGCTGGTGGGAAGAATGTGAATTTAAACTGAGATTTCTTAGAAATTCACTTCTAGTTAGATGCTAGTTCATCTGAACTACAGCCAAACTTGTGATAAGGCTCCCCCACAAAAAAGTGTTTGTTTCTGGTACCTTGCTCATTAAAAATAGGGTAGGTAGGTCAGGACTTTCTTTTTTGTTTGTAAAAGCTTGTGGAAAGGTAAAAAACATGAGAAAAAGGATGTAGCGTTCCTCGGGCCTTTTACAAGGTCTAGAGTCATGGAGAAAATTATGGATAGGTCACTTAATCAGAAAAAAATTATGCCTTTCCCTTATGTTCACCTGTGAAACAGGCCACAAAATGAACAACAGCATAAATTTATCAAAATGATAGATCAAATAAACCAATGAATAGGGAGCACATTCAGGTAATTAGGCCATATAACAAGTACATTGTACATCCTAACATTAATAACCTTCATTAACAAGATCTGTCTTTAGTTCTTTACACAAGAATAAATATGAATAAGGATAAAAAAGTCTATCAAGTAGCCAGTAATGTCTACTCCACCATTAATTTGATAACTTTTGTATAAGTCAGTATCTAAAATTTATCATACATGTAGTATCTAAAATTTATCAAAGTCTGTGGATTATAATCAATAAGAAACAAGAACAATCTGTCAGCCCACATAAGCTATCTCACAATGAATAACACAGAATTTGAAGACATCACTAATAAATTTTTTTATACACTTGAAAGAAGTACATAGTTACCTGTAAAGGTGGACATTCATTGATAATATCTTGTATAATAGCTAACACTTCAGCATCAGGTATCAGACTGAAAATGAATATCAAGTTAATTGTAATGACTTTTAGATAAGACAAAACAAATAAAAAGCTGAACAATAAAGGTAAATATAATTAATCAACAAATTCAACCTAATATTAGTGAGTTGAACACAATGGATATAAATTTCAAGGTACTGTAAAACCCCTAAAAACCAGACCCCTTCTAGACCCCTTTTCTGAGAATTCTGGTTTTCAGAGTACTTATGATAAATTCTCACAAAAATGGGACTTGCAAAATTGTTTGCTTTTAGAGAATTCCGTTTTTCAGGGATTTTAATGTACTAGGAACTAAATTTTATATCTACAGATATTTTCTGAATACCTGAAAGGGTTACAAGTGACCACATCAAAAGCACATTCTGTGAGTTCTCTCGGATGAAATCCACCAACTTTCTTTCTTCTGTAGACCCTCTCAATACAATACCTCTTCATGTAACTGATGTTGTTCCGTGCTATGTATCTAGCAAATGGCACCTTGAAATATGGCAAAAATACAATGTATATTCAAAATCAGACAGTAGAAAAAAATAAACAAAACCTTAAAATGATCTTATATGCCTACACAAAGAACACATTAATTAAGATAATTTTTGTTTATCTGTTGTTTAACAGCTTTGTTGATTTCAGAGCCGCCCCAGAGAGAGGGGAGAGAAGATACAGGAGAACCAGACATTTATATCCCTACTCTTAATTTGAATAGCTTTTCCTGGTTCTTTATCATGCCCAGGGTAAAGCACCGATATATGTCCCACCCCTGTCCTGTGATTTTTTAAACACAGTACCTGACTCAATAGTTGGGGACACTGAAAAAGCGTCCCTGAAATTTCGGAAGCTGATATATCAACTCTTGACCTTTCAATTAGTAGCCCATCGTGTTACCACTGGACCACAGATCCATCCCTTAGATAATTCAATTACGTTATGATCACATCATAATAATCACATGACTCATTATATTCCTTGGCAAAAAGTATATAACTGATTGTTCATACATACTCTAAGATCAAATGGTAGACCAACAAGTCGTCCACTGTTGTCCATTAAGCAAGGATAATGTTCTAGATTCGCATACAATTTTTGTTGAGGCATCAATAGAGGTGTTGAGAGTTTTATAGCACCGTGACGTTCAAATACTTTCACTAATGTATCAGTTACCATCTGCTGTGTAAGAGACATTTTCAGAGAAAAACTACCCTGAAATGAAAGAACTTAATTAAATTTAATGCATATTAGTTATTTATGAAGTAAGAAATTGAATCATGTACATATACACTCATGCCAACAAACACAATCTGAACTTAACTGAATATGGTATTAAATGGAATATGTCAATTTCTTGATTATGGAATCTATTTTGAATACTGAGGTGTCAACTAATACATCAACAACCATTTAAATTATGTTGAAACATATCTTAATTTTGTTGCAATAAATCAAATAAAGACTGTAATACAGAATAACCTCCTTTGATGAGTTTAACTCACCTTCTGCATATCACTATCATAAACATGATCATCAGCCAGGCTGACAGTTTGTGAAAACAGGGCACTAGTCATCCTATGGTACGATTTACTTTGTGGATCTGATATCGCCGACCTCAGCACCTCATTAAGCTCTGCTTCCTCCATCTGTGAGGGAGGGATGTAGTCTGACTGTAGAAGCTCTTTCGATGTTGGTCTTTCATTAGGGTCATGATTTAACAGCCATCGCAGAATATAAGCCTAATAGAAATAGTAAAGAAAGGTTTATATTATAAATCTATTTTTTAAATAAGTGAACTGCACCAGTTTATTTTCCATGATGTCTTCATACCTATGCATAGGACACTAGATTAAAGTGACATTTAAACACTTAAATGTGCAAAGCAAATAAGCCAAAAAAACATGCATGGTTTTAGATATTAACATAAACATCTGGAACTTTTATACCAACATTAAGATGTAACATTATCTATTATTTGATCAATTATGGAAACCTACAGCCATGTAGCATAATAGAAAATCAAACCTGTGAACAATGGCCATCCTTTGGAAAGACATAATATGGCCTTTATTGACAGGTGGCCTCCAATGGGAGGTCATTTTAATGTTAATAATTAATGATAGTTTTTCATAGAATGGCCTTAACTCTGAGGTGGCCACTTACAAAGATTTACCTGTACCTGAACTGAGAACAAAAACAATTTAACATATACAACAAGGGAAAAAAGAGTGAAAGGAAATAGAAATTACCTCATTTGGCATCTCAATTTGATCAAAGTCCTCAGGAAGAATAATTTCCTTAGATCTCAACTCTCCAAGGATTTCCACTCTTTCCATCCCTGTCTGTAGAGGTTTGTAACACATCTCAAAGAATATCACTCCAAGACTGTATATATCTACTTTCTGTAACAATTGAGAGAATGTGCACAATAACGATGGGAATCAAACAAAACAAACAAACAAAATTTGATCATGAGAATGTTTGGGTTTATAAGATTGAACATGGTGCAGTTTAAGTTCTCTGACAAGTTCATGAAAATTTGATTAAGAAGTTGGCTGTTACATACACAGAATTCAGGAAAACAGACTGGGTACACAGCAGTATATAAAACAAGAGCGCCGCAAGCAGTCTCAATGCTCGTCCATTCACTGCCTCAGTCCACCTTTGAAATGTCATGTTGCTATCTCTTTTAGTTTCTGAATTATGATCTACATTAAAGATTTTGCACAGACGCAGAGAACACAATGATCACAATAGCTTGACTTTTTCTTTGAACCTTTTGAAAAAAACATTTAAATAAACCGAAAAATTGAAAAAAACTATTAGAGTATCAATATACAAATACCTGACTGTAGGTCCCTCTATTTTGTTTGATCATCATTTCTGGACTAACATACAGAGCAGTACCAACACGACCTGTAAGATTCCCATCACCAAGACTACCAGACCTGGATGATGTGTCATGGATGTCTCCAGTACTGGCCATCATTAATACACTCTCTGCTAAACTATTCTGATAAAATGATAAACAACAATTGTTTTGACACTATCACATGAGGTAAGTCATATCAATATAGCGAAAGTTACAGACCATCAAAATTAAGAAATTTCAAAAAAAATTTAGTTAGCCGCTATTAATGATCTTAGATAAAGCATGAAGATTCCTGAACAAAAATACCAATGCTATCATTGTCTTGTTTTCATGTTAACCATATGTAAAGTTTCATTCAATTTCCATGACTGAATCAAATAAGCAAATTCAGTCATAGATGTTCTTAACATAGTATTATCAAACAAATAAGCACAGACTGTTCTTTGATCACCAAAAAATGTCTTTCAAATAATGGACAAACCTTTGATATAACGCTAGAGGTAGCCAACCCAAAGTCTCCAATCTTTACATGATCATTAGAATCTAAAAAAATATTAACTGGCTTCAAATCCCTGTGTATCATACCCTGGAATGTAAAATAAAGATACAGCCCATCAAATAAACTATATGTTAGTACATGGTTGGATTCAATAGTAGACAATACACAAAGAATATAAATATATAAAAACATTTGATTATGATATAGTGGTCCTGATTTAAATATGTACCCAAAACATCTTTTCATTGCTCCTGGTTTCTTTTCTTTTGATATTCAAATTTAATAAAAATAGATTTATACACTTTGCTTGTAGTCTTATGAGCTGTTAACAAACAATCTTATAGATTATACCAGTATCTAAATAATGAGAAAATGATATTGAATGATTGATTGAATGATTGATTGGTTGATTGATTGATTGATTGATTGATTGATTGATTGATTGATTGATTGATTGATTGATTGATTGAATGAATGAATGAATGAATAATTGAATGAATAATTGAATGAATAAATCCACAAATATGATTCTAAATAAGATACAAGATAAGATTATCTAATTTACCTGTTCATGTATATGTATCAGACCTTCAATAATTTCCCTGAACAATCTCCACAATCTGTCTGTATCCATATATAAACCTGCATCTATACAGTTACGTAATGTCGATTTTTCACAATATTCCATCTAGAACACAAATCAAACATGAAAATCACATATTCTCTAAATAATCATAGCAATATTATATAAACTGAACCAGTCAAACCTGAGCGTATTAGCACCATTGTGTGAAGGCCACAAAAAGAACAATGTCTATTTTTAATCAAACAATACATGTATAAATATAATAGAACAAAATACATAATCCTCTAATTTACAGTAAACTGTGCATTAAGGCCATAATTCTTCTCCTTGTGGTCCAAGTTCACAAGTTTGACCACATAATGTGATGAAACATAATAATTTCAGTTCTTGAAAAAAATGAGATGAGGAAAGAGGCATCAATATTCTAAACAGATAGATTTTCCAGACATCAAATACATGTTTACATGGATACCTGGATATAAAGGTACTGCTTTGATAGAAAGGTGACATTTTGTTCAATATCCACATTCTTCTTTGGTTCATTTTCATTTATCTGAAATAACAAAATGCAAGTATAATTTATAACATGTTGTGTGTTGACCAATAAAACATGTCCTGTGAATATTAATAGTTACAGGGTTAGTAACTGACCCGATACGGGATATACGGGTCTGTGGAAAACCATATGGGGCGAGACCAAAGGTCGAGTCCCCATATGGTTTTTCACAGACCCGTATATCCCGTATCGGGTCAGTTACTATCCCTGTAACGATTATATCACGCAGACTACCTTCCTCGTCATCATTTCCAATAAAAGCCTCCATTACAAACCCAATATATAAACATAAATGACTCCATTACAGACCTAATATATTCTGTTAACCTAATATAGGATATATTAGGTCACCACGTGACGTCAAATCATCCAATGACAGACGAGTATTTTGTAGTAGGCGTGATATACCAAAATACAGTCAAACCGGTGACCATAAGATGTGTCAAGGTCTCATATTAGATGCAAAGTTAAATTATTACAACATGTGCTGAATTCTTCAGATTAGAGAAAAATAATCTATAGCATTAGATATGTAGTAAAATAGGATAGAGTTAAGTTTTAAATAAATCTAATAATATCCATACTTATAAAATCATAGCACTTGTGATCACATGAAGCCCTAAAAAAGTTTTCATCATAATTCTAATTTTCTAATGACAACTTTGAGATCAGGCCCTTCAATTTCTGCACTTACACTACTTGTACTATCACAGTCATGTTCAAATATGATTGAATCTGATGAGTCACTACTTCTTTCACCCCTGAAATAAAAATACACTAATACAATGCATAACCAAATGAATTATCAAAATTTCTTTGCTATTTGTCAATTAATTTTTAATTAGTCCAGAAAAGAATAGATCAATTCAATGCATGCAGATATCACATAGTATATAATTTATAGTCTTAATAAAATTAACACTCCTACAATGTATTATTAAAATGAATATTCTTAACAGTTCTTTTCCCTCTTTACAATCACAGTCCTTCTGATAACTCAACATTTAAATACATAATTATGAACTTCAAATTGATCATCTTATATAACATTAATAAAATATGCTCCAGAACCGTATATTATCAATGTTTTTTACCAAGGCATTTGTAATTGTTTATTTCTCCTTCAGAGGGTAGATTAGCTTTAGTAAAAGCAAACTACAAACATACAACATTGTTAGGAACATAATCTAGATGTAAAATTTTTGAGAATATCACATGTTCTGATAATGAGGTATGGTTTTTATTTAGTTCTTCACCAGAGCATATCGAACAAATATTGAAATAATTCTAAAAAAAATAATCTTCTTTCAGCTGTTAAACTACAATGAATCCAGAAAGTTAAGAGTGATTAACTTACATAAAGGACAAACCAAACACATCTTCAATATCACCTTCATCCTCATCACTTGATGTATCTGACAAGTTACCACGGAAACCTAGTGACTTCGAAGGTTCAAATGATATACTAAAATCATCGGATTCAGAATTCACTTTAGGAGCAAATTTCTCTGCATCATTATTAATGTCTAATAAACTGTCTGTGTCCTTCTTCGAATTAAGTCTTTTCTCCAGTGAGGAATCTTTCGGAGTGTCGGTTAGTGACGAGGATGAATCGCTCTCCACAGGTTCGTCACTAGTTTCAATCCATGAATTATAGTATCTGAATAAATACAATGTCATTACATACACTTATTATAGTCAGTCCTAACTTAATGGTCACCTGTGAACAAAGGTCACTCAGGGAAGAAAGAGCAAAATCAGAAATTTGAAAAGGAAGAAGATTGTCAACATTCTGAGAAAAAGGATCAGGTTTTATTGAATGGTAATTAAGCAGAACAACAGAACAAATACTTTATTCAGAGTTGAGCATAACAGCTCATAGTCATAATCTAATCATAATAAAGCTATTACTTAAGATTTACCTGACAACATTCTCATGATTCAGTCTAGAGAGTAATTTCACTTCTCTTGTGATTTTCTTGTTGAAATGTTGACTCTTAGGATTTAATGGAATTCTTTTTATTGCATATAATCTACCATCAAGCTTGTTCTTTACCTAAATATAGCATTAAATATGGTAAAAGTGACTCATTGTTGGCAAACATGTACTAAAATCTGATTACAAGAAAAAAACATACAAAATCCGGCACATACATGTATGGGGTATGTAATTTTCAATCATTATCAAAATGAATGTATCAGTTGTATATATTCATTATACTTGTATTGTAAACAGTTCGGCTTTATCATGCCTTATGTTTGAAAAAAAATTACCAATACATAGTTTACAATTCAAATTTTTAGACTTTAAGTATTTTTTTAACAAATTGATCATGAAAAGGAGTAAAATAAACCTACAATTAAACATTTCTGATCAATTTAAACATTGAATGTTTCTATATAGATCTTGCAATCTTAATTTGGCAATAAACACATAAAATAATAACTTAAAATTTGGGACAATAGTTTTCATTAGGTCCTCAGATATCAAATATACAACTTCATTTTCTCATAGATTTTACCTTGATGACATCACCAAAACCTCCTTTCCCAAGAGATTTAAGGACATCAAATTCTATTGTTAAGCGTGATTGTCCACTGGCTTCCCAGGCCATAATAAAGGGATGCAACTCTTCTTCATCATCAGAGTTATCTGACTTTGATAAATTTTCTAAAAATGAAAAATAACATATTTACTTATTTGATACAAATTTTATTGCCTTTTGTAAATATCAATTGTAAAAGACAATAACAAAATACTGTTTCTCACATCAAGCAGGGATCATCCTATTTATAAAATACTCATTTACTATGGCCTAAAAATATAGTTTTTTTTCTAGTAACATGTTCATAAAAACAGGGTAGATAGGGTTTTCAAATAAAAATGGTAAAAAAATGAGAAAGTAGATGCTCATCACTCAGGCCAAACAAAGTCTAGGTTTCCGGGGAAAAATAGGGTCCATCAGGTAACCCCCTAAAAATTGTTCTACATTTTTCTCTGGCAAACTAACAGAACTTGTGATAATGGTACACAAGCTTTCTATGGCTAAAAACAATACTAATCTATTAATTTACAAAGTGAGTCAGTATGTTCACCTTTTTCTTTGGTCTGTCTATGATCTGTTTCCTGATGTATGGCAAGTAACTGTGGTATAGGCTCCTTAAGAAATTGATGATCTAATAGCTGTGAGCACGACCAGCGTAACTTATCATCACGAAGTAAACATCTAAAATAAATAGTGATACAGAAAATGAATTCTAAAATCAACAAAAAACATAGAAAACTTTCACCAATCTTAAGATTTCTAGAATTTCACGAACCTTAAAAATAAAAGCCAGGAAAAATCCATCATGCTTTTAATTCATAAGATCAAACCCAAATCAGACAGGATTACTTGCAATTCTCCAACAAGTAATCCTTATATTGTCAATGTCAGTAAAATACAGTTATAGTGAACTAAGAAACTCGGATTTTCATCCAGTGAAGCATAAAATTTTGTTGGAACACTCCCTTCCTTATTATGATTATCAAGAAATATTGATAAAATAAAGTAATTATCTGTGTTCCCAGTAATTCACAAAAATCATGACTCACTGTATGTTTTAAAATAATATGGTTATGAGTAACTTAAGACATAAAAACAGAATAAACATTCAGATTGTGACAGACTTTCATGATCAGCAGAACTGCAAACACTGGAATGAAAATAGGGATGTTTGGTTTTTAATGGAAATCATGTAAAATATGAAACCAATCGATGAAATATTTCTTGAGTGATCGCTCAGAAACCAAAATTTGAACAAATGGACACCAAAATTTGAACAAATGGACACCAAAATTTCAACAGACAGACATGGGTAACACTTTAAGCCCTTCCACAATTTTGAATAGCAGGGGTGTACATTGTAATACAAACTCTCCTGTATTTTATTTACAAAACAAGAAACGCGGCAGTGCTATAAAATCAGGTTTTCCAAGGCTTTAATATCACAGTACTCTAGAATTCTTCGCTAAGGCTTCATCAGTGGTTCAGTTTCCAGTGCTACTAATAAGTTAACATAGACCTTTAATCTACTGGCATAGAATGCAATCCCAAGCTTGGTTTCTATGTAAGCTACCTCCACACAAAATTTCATTGCAATGTCTAAATCCTTAATTAAGTTATTCACCTGAAACTGATTTTCTATTTTTAGTACAATGACCTTGGCCCCACAGACCCCAAATACAATCCCATGCTAGATTTTGATTCAAGGATGCTAAATACCAAATTTAGTCAAAATTGGTCATTCCAAACATAAGTTATTGACTGGATACTGATTTTCTATCTTTAGTAACGGTGACCTTGACCTTGATCCCACAGACCCCAAATACAATCCCAGGCTAGGTTTTTATTCAAGGATTCTAAAAATCAAGTTTAGTCAACATTGGTCATTCCAAACTTAAGTTATTGACTGGACACTGATTTTCTACTTTTAGTATCAGAGACCTTCATTCAAGGATCCTACATACCCAGTTTGGTCAAGATTGGTAAATCATAACATAAGTCATTGACCGGACACCGCCTGTTTGACGCACGCCCGCCATCCCGCCAGCCATCCTGCCCGCCATTTTTCGGCATTCTAATAACCAGGTTTCACTTTGTGAAAACCTGGTTAAGAATTATCTAAGGTACTTTGAACATGAACACGAAAACTTGATAAAACCCACTTACTTGGCAAGAAAGTCTTGGAATACAGATGGTAGTGAATGAGGAACTGCAGGAATGATATCATCAATAGATGTACCTTGTGATAATGACAGTAGTAACACACCCTAAGATATAAAACACAAACATTAACCATTTACCTGCCAGGCATATAAAGCCTACATTGTGCACTGTATTGCCAGGGAATTTCTAAGAATTGCAAGCTCATTTAACTGATTCCCCAATGGGTACACCTATCACTTAGACAAACATGCAGAGATTTGAGAAGACATGTATACCAGTCACTTGGCAAATATGCAGAGATTTGAGCAGACAAGTATGCCCGTCACGATGGAAAATATGCAGAGACGGTTACGCCAGTCTTATTTGCAATGAAAGGGTTAATAGCATAAACCTGTTTGAAAAATAGCAGCGATTACAAACGACAATACAATTTGAACAAGTTACTTATTTCAATTTGTTCGAGTACAAGTCATACATATACATATAAAATCCTATGGACATTTCACAGACAAACATTTTCCAGTCAGAGTATTTCAGAAATGACCATCAATCAATAATGTATCTCAACAGCTCATTCAAATTGTTCATCCTTTCATTCAAACACAAATTGTTAACAATGATCTCATAATTAAAGACAGATTTTCTATATACTGACTGGTCTATCATTTGACCCCTAAAATGTTATTTTGACTCTTGAAATTAGTAAAATAACTCTTCTGATTCTTGAGAATCTGTACTAAGGGGTCAAATTTGCTATTAACAGTAGTTGCTGATTTTTTCAATTATAACCAGTAATGGGACATATTTAACTCTCAACTTTTAACATCTAATGAGAACCCGGTACTTACTAATTGGAAAACATCTCCTTTCTTCCCACCTCGAGATGTTCCTGCAACTTGTTTAGAGAACTTTACACCAGGCTTTCCTTCTTCCACCAGCTGATTCAGATCACACAATCTAAACATAAATACAGTAATACATGGTTATAGTGACCTTATGTACAGTGAAGAATCAGATACAGTCAAGTAATGATTTTTCTCTAAACACACCCTTTTTATTTCACATTGATATATTGAAATTTGGATATAATACACAGATTAAAAAATTAAAGGATTTCATTGAAATGTACTTATGATTACATCAGCAACTGTTGTAGAGTAGATAATGCAATACTTCACCTTTTATTGATGCTGTAATCTGCCAGTCTCACTCTTGCATTCATGTCTATAAATACACTTGATGCCTGAATACATACATATGTAGTAAGTATATGCTATCCAGAATAAAATTTCCTGCATTTCATTTTAATTCAAAATGACTATAAGCACACTTTTTATATAGTTTTGTTTTGTTTCTGTCCAGCCTCCATCAGAAAAGGATTTTATATGACCTGTTGTATTTCATATAAAAAAAACATCAACTGTGAAATTCATATTTAAAAATTCTCTCCTATGTGATTTGCCTGGATTCAAATCCAAAACCACAGGATGAGCAGCATTGTGTGTCAACCTTAGACTATCTTGTCACCCTATCTTGAAGATGTCCCAACAAACATGTTAAAAATTTCAAATTCTGATATTCAAAATCTCTTAAATTGACTTATTACTCAGTATTACTTACACGAAGATTCTTATGAGTAACATCATTATTATGTAGATATTCCAGAGCTTGCAGCAATTCTTCTGTATAAGCTCTGACTGATTCCATAGATAACGTCTTCCTGGTGAGGTAGATATCTAAATTCTGACCACCTAAATACTCCATCAATACCTGCACCAATATATGAGATAAAAATATCAAATACTGACATACCGGTATCTAAATACAGTAATATCACCATTACAATGAATTCTTGGGGACCTTAGTAATTACTTCATTTTATCCATATTTCACAAATCAGTATATCCATAACAATGCATTAAAGAACAAAATGTTCTGGAAAAATGTATACTTCACAGTAACTTTTGCTGAGTTCACTATAACCGTATTCTGTTGCATGCAAACAAACCTACGACCAACAGTCTTCAAGGGAAAGAAGAAATATGAAAATGTACATAAAAATTGGCCACTGTTTGGAGGATGGGAGTCTAGTGCATACAACGATGGATAGGTGAACTGTCCGACTCATATGACACTGATTGTTGAAAAGGGGTGTAAAACTCGAAATAAACAATATAACAGTATCATATTTACATGAATAATTATCTTTCCAGGTTCCTCTTCATATTTAAAGGCCAGATAATGTAACAAGTTACGATGACTTAGTTTAAGTAATGATGACATTTCCTGTTCCATAGTTATTACCTGTCAATGAAATAAAGTACAATATTTAATCCTCTTTTCACTTTTCTGTCATTAATAAAACAAAACAATCAGGTCAGTTTAACAGCTTATACATTACTTCAGTACTTCATGTGAAAAAATCTGAAAAAGGGTCAGTGTCTTGACTTTAGAAGTTGCTGAAATAAGGCAAATTTTGGTGCTATTTGTCCAGTAGACATATAGTTTGTATACAGACAGTACTTGCATCAATTGTTTTCCAAAATGTGACTAATTTGACAAGTCAACCATGAATTATACAATTACCAGCAATCACAGAAAATATACTGTGGAATCTTTAATTTTCATTGGGGATTTATTTTCGTGGATTTCATGGGTCAGCTCATCCACAAAATCAAATCCCCACTAATTTAAATGTAGAGATAAGGCTTTTTTTCAAAAATCCACAAATTAACATCCCCACGAAATAGGCATTTAAGTAAAAACCATGAAAATTGAGCCTAATGAAAATAAATGAAATTACAGTAATAAGAAATGTATTAACAATAAACTCATGCTGATGACAAAAATATGTGAAATAAGATGAAATTTTCACCAGTTTTTTGTATTTTTCACCATCTTGGTCCTCATGTTTGTTAGCACCAGATTTACCAGTTAAATGCATCCATTTCAGCACCCATTCTGATATAGCCACAAGATCGCCCGTCTTAGTATCCACTCCAGCATACACTGTGCTCCCATGTACACCATGACCTTATTGAACATAAATAATTGTATTATTATTTTATTCTAAGAGAATGACTTATCCCCCTTAAGAATTTCACAATTTGTCAGCAATCTCAATTAAAGTACCGTACACAATTAATTTTACATAAGATGAAATGAATTTACATCAAGAATTTGATTTATTCATAATATTTAAGATACCAAATTTTTTCTAAAATTTTATAATCATTCAAAATGATTTCTCAATTTTACTAACATGTAATGGCAGATAATACCAGAAAATAACAGTACAGTAATGGTTCCAAAGAGTTCTCCCAACTTTCGCTATCGTTTATTACAACTTAAACAGTAACAATAGAAATTTAATCAGTACATAAACAGTCAAACATATGAAACATGACCACCAAAGAAAGAGAAGATAGTCAAGATATATGGCCTACAAGCACAGTTTCCTTTTTAAGAGATTAATTAAATCTAGTATATCAATTAAGGTTCACAGAAGAGTAATTCTAATTAACAGGTGATCTCTATTCATACCTGGTAAGTGGCAAACAATCTTGATAAATTAATTGGACAAAAACACACAGAGATCGAATGAAAATGACAGCCATGAAAATGATCTTACCTAGACATCTTCCCCTATGTACAATTCTGTCAATCTTTGTATTGAATGCTATAACAACTATACCACCTGTATGGTGTTTACACTGGTGGTACCCTTCTTCTGAACAACTCCAACTTACAGTCCTGTAAAATCAAAATACTTATTATCATCAGGGCGCATAAAAAGGAAATTTGTCCGTCCGGACTGTATATATTTATATAAGAGGGGGTGGGGGTGGGGGTAATTTTTGTGATAGGGTGTCCACAGATCAGGACCAATTTATGTGCCTTGATTATCAATCATCATCAGTTACTTTACCCATATCATATGGACTATAATTATTACTTGAAAGATAACTCATATGGATATAATGATAACATGTAGAACCATTCAAAACATAATGACTCAAAGTCAACAAAAGATGACAATGGAATATTAAACAATGAGTGATATTTAATTTTGCCAAATTAGATTGTTCCAGTTGTACTGGCAATGTAAAATGTCATTTACAACTGGCAAAGACTGGGTTTTTTCAGTCTGGTAAAGACAGGCTCAACTTGTTGAAGCATGTCATATAAAGGAGCCACTAAACCAGTGCTTACCATGTAGATAGTAAAAAACTGTAGATAGTATCTAGGTAAGCACATAATTCAACGACATGTCCTAAGACTGGTCTAAGTACAATGCGCAATTCAAAGCTTATGAAATTGGTTCTCAGACATTGTAACATTCTAGAATTTTACGACAAATTTAATAAGAAAAGGTAATTTTGTGCTAAACTGAAGCAATTTTTACAAATCCTGGATGCTGCCTAAAAAGACTTAAATGTATCAAACTGCATAATGTATACCTTTGTCTTGGAACTTTGCTGTCTTTTTCATCATTTGATTGCTGATGTACTACAGCAGGTGATCTAGACCTCCTGTTCTGTTTTATGTCTGTAAGTTGCATTGTTGATGGCGACCCAACTGGAGACTTTCCTGGGCTTGTTCTCTCAACAGATGCCTGTGTGCAATAAAAAATGAGCAAGGAAATTACAGTGGTGTAAATTAATATTGGTACACATTTCAGTAAATATCTAGCTCTTATAGCAGAGAACACACAGTAATGTCTATTTAAAAGCCATCATTTTCAAATAAATTTAAAATTTAAGTATAACTAAAACTTAAGACAAGAACACACAAAATTGAGATTCTTCCTAACCTGTCTTGCTTCTTCTCTCATTCTTCTAGTTTCTTCCTTCAGAGCATCTTTTCTTTTCTGAATCTGGTCTTCAATGAGTAGCATCTGCATACAATGGAAAGAAAGATTAAAAAAAAAAAAAGATTTAATGTGCAATCTTCATACTACAACAATGTAACAGGTACAAATAAAAAACAAGAAATTTGCTTTAAAAGATGAAATTATTATCCAATACCCAAATGTGTAGCTAATAACAAATTAATATAGAAATAAGAATCATTTAATTAATAGCTTGAATGCATTCTTATACAGGCATACCTATAATTAAAACACATAACAAACAACATGTATGAAAAACCTTTAATTATTAAATAGAACAATAGCACATGAAAGCCATTTAGTTTTGGTTTCAAATATTGATATTGATTCCACACCTCTTTTTCCTCCTTTTGTCTTAGTTGTTCAAGTTTTCTTTCATGTTCTTTGGCTTGCTTCTCTTCTAGTTTACGCTTGTTTGACATCATTTCTTCATAAAAGGACTTTGGAGGTGGTTTGTTATTTGCGTAGAGAAAATCACTGACATGTTGAGACAATTCAAGCATCATTTCCTTAATAAAATGTAAGCTATTACTTCACTGCATTTAATTAACTTGAATTCAATGTTTTGACGAGGCAAACAAATGAAGTGTTTGAAAGTATAATACTAAATCTTATGGATATAAATGAAATGCTTTCTGTACGACAATAAATAAGCAGACATTGAATTCAGTTGAACTTATGGCTAAAGAAGCTGAGATAATTTAAAATCATCTAGCATCTAAAAACAACAACAGCCATTCAATTTTGCTTCTCATTTAAGTCCTTATATTAATAACTATGAGAAACAAACCTGTGCACAAAGGCCACAAGATGTTGAGAAATATGGCAATAATTCAGAGGTTTATTTGTTTTTTTGGTCTACTATAATGATTGCTGAGAGATTAACATGACTCGTGTTTACATGATCATATGGCCTTTAGTCACAAGTGAACATGAACTCAGATTGCATTAAAATCTGTATACAGTCATTGATTGACAAAATTTTATTCAAAGTAAGACATTTCTTAAGGAATACACAGCATTGTACAAAGGATTACCTGTCCTTTTAACTTCCTAGCTTCTTCTTCGAGTATCTGTTTCAAGTTATCAAGTTGTTGGTTAGACAAACCCTTGGAATTTTCAAATCTCATCTCAGGAATACTGAAATCAAAAACATAAATTATGCTTACACCATTATCTGCATTAATGCAGTATGTTATTTTTGCAGTGATTTCAGATGTAGAAACTTCCAGGTTCATGTACAGTCAAACATGTGTTAAGCAGTCAATCAAGGTAAATTGGCCACTTTGGCCACTTAATACAGGTGACCACTAAATGCAGATAATGGTCCCAAAACATTTATTTTCAATCATCTACAAAATACCTTGCAAGAGTGTGATATTACAATGTTCCAAAAATGGTACAGAAGGGACCCATATCTCATTTGGCTGTTCCTTCCTTGAGAAATAACTAACTAACTAAAGCGACTATTATAAGAACCACTGATACACTGAACTGTTTACTTTCTCATACATTTTGTATATAGTACTCACTTTCCATTTTTAGGTTTAAACTTGGTTTTTTATTAAAATATATCTATATACATTCAAGATCAAGTTTAATTCAACAAATTAGAATATTTGATCTGTTAATATCTATTGATTGTAATTTAATGATATATGAAACCAGCATTTTTTGTGCTCTGCAAACAGAGCTATACTGGAAGGGATACAAGTTGTTTAAATATACATCTGCATGAAAATCAAATTAGAAATGCATACATACACATCAGGGTAAGTCTTCTGACACTTAAAAATTAGATCCAGTTGTACATAACATTCCTGCTTGTCAAAACCAGTACTTTCCTGAGGTTTCAAAGTCAAGCTTACTTCTGGAGGTCTATCAACCTATAATATATACACAAAGTAAAATCTGAAATGTGGAATATTCTTTAAAACATGGATTAGTCATTTAAAAAAGTAAATAACTCAGATATAGCACATAGTCGAGCAGTGAGGCATTGCAAATTTATGTGAAAGAAATTTAAAAATAGAATTACTGAATCATTAACAATTTATTTAAAACTAGATCTGATGTATAATGCTGATCAATACAAAGTTCTTTAGGGACACAAGTTCATTTGGCATGTTTCTGCATTTGATACCCACCCCAATTAACTTTTCACTTCATATTTATCAGCTGTTTAAATGTAAGAAATCTAACCATTATGAACATTAAAAGCAAGCACATACAAAATGTACATGTACACATTCCACTTATCTCTGGCTGAACTCCACTGCCAGGCTTAAAATAAAAATAAGTTTGTTTGGAGTGCTCCGACCCAGATTTTTAGCACTGGGTAGGTAGGTAGGGATTTTTTTTAATATATAACAATGCTCCAAAAATAAATTTTATTTATTTGCTAAGATTTTCGTGAGTAGGTAGGAGCACTCCAAACAAACATATTTTTTTCATTTTCGGCCCCAAAGCCATAAAGGACATCCTACTTTTAAGGTAGTTCAGGGTACCATAATGAAATTAGTCTTTTTTATTTGTCTTGTTGACCATCTTTAATAGTTGTGGAATTGTCCTCTTTCTAAGTAAACAGCTTAAGACGCATCTTGAATCTTCTTGCGTCCATTAATGCAGATAATTTCACATGGTTTCCGTATGCTTATCAAAAGCATTGCAAAGTAATTAAATGTTGGAATAAAACTGTCAAACATTGGCTAAATATTTGACAACTTTCGCTGGTTGAAGCTGTATTTTAGATCAAGTTGAAAGATTTTAGAATTATACTGGTGACACTGGAAAACGGTGTAGCTAAATTTGGAATGGAAACTGAACAAAGAAAAAAATTCACTTTCAAAAAATAAATGAAGTGATTCATATGTACACATCTCCTTTACAAATGTCAACAATCAAATGTTCAAAATCTTCTAATCTAGTGCCCGCAATCAATAAATACAATGCAGACGGCCTCAATCTTTCTTTCCTCAAACATACTAAATAACGGTTAACAAGTAGAAACATCTCAAGGTTACATGACGTCATAATATTGCAGCGATATTACTGGGTTAAACTCCAAACATTAATTTCAACACAGAAATATTTTGTAACGGAAGTGGAATAAAAACAAGCATGTGTTTAAAATGCAGACGGCAGTGCAACAAATCCAATTTTTCAGAGAAAAGAAAGTATTTTTTATTGAATCATAAATATTTTGTGTATCATCTTAAAATAGTTAAATACAAAACTAAATTTAATGCATACTAACCCTCAAAATGACATTTTTGTTTCTGCTGATGACAGATATGTTGACAATGGTAAGTCATGCATGAGTGTATATTACAGATTAAATATATGCACCATTATTCGGATTACACTGGGAAACTGTCTACATCAGTATAATTCATGGAACAGTACACGTTTCATGGAAATTTGTTTGTTCAATATTATCAAGGACTTATATACATACATGTATGTATATAAGACTTAAAGTCCTTGATATTATAAGGAAACGAAAGTTACATGTTAGCTTTTCAAGAACAAGTGGCTTTGACGATGAACTGCAATGTAATACATACTTCATCGTCAAAGACCTTAGACTACTTTTAAGACCCTACTTTTCACCTGAACCACAACTTTTCGTAACAGAGGAGTTTTACTGTATTATTGTATATATAACATTGTTTGTGTCAGTTTTAAACGGAATTTTACTGTCACCAAAAGCACAAGCTTGACAGCTATCACAGTGAAATCCATAAACTTGAATATCAGAGTAATTAAAATCATATTTGTATACCTTCCAAGCGTCTGCTTGACGTAGATCACTGAAATCGTCCATAAGAATTGCCTGCAATGCCTGCAATTCATCATCTTGACGTTCTTTGTATGATTCGGATGACATCTCAAACATTTAATTCATCATTTTCTCTATGGCTCAACCCGTAAGTTAAAATATCACGTCCTATTAACATGATAATTCTTTCTGATTCTCAAAGTTCTACTCAATTCGATGTTGTCAAAGTTCATTCGGATACCTTTGGAAATTGCATCATAGCGTGTTGCCCTAAATTACTAGTGTATTGAATGATGCGCACCGGGTACCATTAGTAAATCGCATCATGGAAAGAATAAAACCCAGTCCGAAACGTACTATGTAAAAGCACAGCAATTACTTCCCCTCCCGCTGAACTTGAAATACAAACGTGTTCATAGAAATTGTGTGTTGTATCAGAGATACTATATATTTAGATACAGTGTCCCTGATAGTATGTTTTGTGAATTAGCACATACTCGTACGTGAGCGTATCTAGCTAACCACCTAGGAATTCATTTTTCATTTGAGATATTTTTGCTGTTGAACAATGGGAATGTTGTTTTGACATTTTTTTGTCTTCACCATAGACATGTATAGTATAGGTCATTGTATTGTGAAGTCAGAAGTGATAACTTGTAAATACTATTTTTCCTTACTGGTACTTATTCCTTGAATACAAAACATCAGAAGCAACAAACATCAAATATCATTGGGAACCAGTTAACATCTCTTTATGTCATCAATGATGTAATCATAATTTTGAACAAAGTAGTACTTGATGGCAATGTACACTTTTACAAAGGTAAACTGATACCGTGTGATAAATTGGGACTCCATTCGTTCCACAAATCATCAATCAAGAAAAATACTGGTAAGCATGAAAAGATAACACAACACAAATTTGTTTAAATGAATTGATTTGACCTACAAAAATATCACAAACATTTATGAGACAATATTAGCAAGTTGTACAGATAATATATGCCATTATTGTTATGTACAATAAGATTTGTATTTTCAGAAATTTATACTTATCCTCCATAGCTACAACTTCTGTCTGATTGGCATATGATAAATTTACATGAAACCAGTACACATATATGAATATTGGGTATTACATCCTAACTTTATGTAACATAATTATAGGTAGGTATATGCAAAAATATTTGAAAATGAATCTTCCCACTTAAAAAAAATGATTTTCAAACATTTAAAGGGGCATGCCCTGGAACTGAAGCGTCTCGAATATAAATCAAATTGGTATCATTTGAATGCCTAAATCAAGTAATGAAAGTCCTGTAAAATATTTACGAAATGTCCCGCTATTTGACTCAAAATACACATTTCGAGATTTACCAAACCTGCCAATTACGCCTTAGCAAATATTCGTCATTTTCATAACTCGACCCTTTCGGGATCTGTCAAAAGCGGAAAAAAATGTCAACAAACTGTGAAATGGTAAGTATTGCTCATGTCATGTTCACTGTTTGCGACATAAAGCTTATCTATCGATCAATTATAGGTAAATATCATTGTTTTGCTGCTTGAAAGGCAGCGCGCACGCTAAGTTAAATTCTCAGACGAATCGGAAATATCGTTGTCGTCAATAAAAGGCTTGTAAGCCTTTTATTTAAACCGACATACAAATACCCACGCGTGCGTTATAGGGCCATTTTTGAAGGCACATTCTTTTTTGACTTTTCGGTAATAATTGTTTTTACAAGTGATAAACGCATTTTTGGTGTACAAAAAAAAAGACACAGCAGTTCCTGGGCATGCCCCTTTAAGGTATAAAAAATGAAATATTTCAAATTTGATTTCAAAGAATTTAGACAGACATTGAATAAGGTATAACTGAAGATTAAAGAAAGTACTTCATACTACAACTTGAAAATAATTTCTCAGTAAATGAAACACGATGACAGCCAACACAAAACTTGTGAAGCATTCATATCAGGTGACTATGAGAATTAATGATAATATGAATTTAAAGATATGCAAATGACAATGAACTGAACATAAGACAAACAAAAAATTAACATAAAAATAAATACTAGTATGTAGAACATATACAGGAGTAAATAAAAACAAGATTTGGTGCAATGTTTCTGGTATTAAAACACACAAAAAAATAAGTAGAGAGCAGAATTCAGTGAAATATGGTGCACATTTTTTAGAACTTATGTCATGAGTTGAACTATGATTGAATAAAGTTGCTTTAAAGCATAGTAAACTAATAGTGTAGCTGATCAATGAAAAGTTGACAAGAATATCATTCCAGAACTTGAAAAGTAAGTACAAATTGCTTACCAAGGCTGATGTAAATTAAGAGTAATAAAAATGTAAAAATAAATAGTTTAAGATACCGTAATTGTGTTAAATATTCAATGTATCCCAGAAGGCATGAAATTAAGGTAAATTTATAAAATCTGTTCTTATGTAACCACTTCTTAAGTAACCAGTTTTTATGCAACCAGTTTCACTAAAAACAAAGCTTTATGAAACCAGTTTAAATAAATAGAACTAAATCAGCAAGATTGTCTCTTGTAAAACAAAGTAACAAAAAAATACATAAACATAGGAAAGATAAAATAAACATATAAGTATGTGGATAACATATAACCATGGAAACACATGTGACAAACAATATAGAAATACAACATAGATGAATTATAAACATAATACACCACACTAAAGTCTCTTTAACATGTTCACTTAACATTGCAACAAAAAGTATCATTTTATATGCCACAAATGGTTTTCTTTATGCTATAATAGAGCAATTTATATTGCCACAAAACTTTGTCATATTGCCTCATAACTAAACAAGTGTACTAACTTCACAAACTGTTATATCCATACCACAACTGTTTAATCAAGAAACATTACAGTAACAAACAACAAAGATAAATATTATATATAAAATATTTAAAATGCCATAAAATTAATTTTCACAACACCAATATATATACAACATTGAGTATAACAAAACTATTTCTGTTCAACTATGTCTACATTATTCTGTAATTCTTTAAAAAGCAGCAATTTTAACAATGCTAACCTATAAAACAATGAATTCAACAACAATAAAAACAACATGGAATGTTATAATTATGCAGATGAATAAGTCATTATATATATATGCATATAAGTTTTGTATGAAAGAGGGTATATCAATCAGTCCATGAAAATTTCTTTGACTAATCAGAGGCAAGTCAGTGTTTAATCAATTAATACTGATTAAATAAGAAATTATCAAATATATTAGTATTGCATGAATTGAACTTCCCTTACATCAATCGAATAGCACAAAATCAATAAGAATTGAAATATTAAATGATTTAAAATTATTTAGATGTTTGAGTAAACATCACAATATACTGATTATTAAACAAACTACACTAGGCCAGAATTATGCTGCATTTACAGATACAGCTCGAGCAGCATCATCTTTAAAGTAAAACCGTGTAAGATCTGCAGTACTATAGTCAAGAACGACAACTATGTACAGAAATCAACAATCCGTTGACGAAATGGGAGCATAGTCACGTCAAAGACCTTTCGTCAATGATTCGTTGAATAAATTATTTATCAGAACATCACTAGTATATCTACAGTAATCAACATATTACATTTGGCCATAATAAAAATTATGACTCATTGCAAGAAGCAAAGGTCAGTTTGTCAGGACATCAACAACCTTTTCATGTAAATATCAAGTAAAGAGTATCCAATAATATTCATATAGTTTACATGAGTCTTTTAATAATGAAATGTATGTGTTGAAATTAGTCCACATGAAAAGCCCTCGTGATTAGTAACCTTAATGAGAAAGTCTTCAAGAAAATCGTTAAAGATAAATAGCCCAACCCAAAACCAAGTTAACATTTTTATACAACCATATCAATAAAGTTAGTATATTAAAAATGAGTATATTAACCAAGTTAATCAAAATATATTTCCATAGGGGAATATAAGTTTTACAAGAATATCTAAGCACCTTATGATATTATCATAAAACTAACAGTATATATTTAAAATAGTGTTGTTAATTTAATTTTAGCCCACTAAGTACAATTTATTTGTTCATATGATATATATAATTAGGTGTATAATACATGATAGGCCGTAACATCTATAGTTTCTTTACATACCGAGGGCTCAGCGCAACACTGTCGTAACTTGTTCTTATTTCAATATGAGTTACAACACTGTTGCATTGAACCCTCGATACAAGCTTTTTGGTTGAAATTTATAAAGAAATCATGTAGATACATGTAGCTTAAATATATCATAAGAGTATTAAATTTGCATAATTACAAACCATATTGCTTGGTAAAAAATTAAAATAGTATTGATATAAATCTGTTTGCAGCAATGGGGGCTAGTATGGTGTCGAGATGGTTTATAATGTTGAATTTAGGCTGAAACTTTCAGGTCTAAATTGGACACAAAAAACAAAAAGTGTGGCCATTTTAGACCTAAATTCACCATTATATACCATCCCAACAACACACCAGCCCCCTGTGGTTTGTAGTAAGAACAAACTTCAGATGACTTTAAATAAGTATACAAAATGACATTATGGAAAACACACATTATAACATGACATTCAAATTTTAAGACACACCAATTGCTTGCCATTATGCTATAAATCTTCTTCTGTGGTTAACTCTAACCTCTAAACATTACAGAAAGGAATAGGCCTCAATATATGTGGTTGAGGTCTGTCATGTATAATACAGTATACGGTAACCAATATATGCCATTATTTGAATTTGCTACAAGCATTTTAAGTAAGATAGTACAAAATCCATATAAAGATGTGTTCAATCAAATGTTTTGTTCATTTTGCAAATCGTATTTATAAACAATTCTGCATTTACTAGCGACTTTTTTCAATAGTACATGAGTATCATAACATTTGATCAGTTATATCATCAGTGATAAAATCCCACAGTGACGCCTTAACATGTGTTGTAGAAAAATAGTTGTACATCTTTTTATTAAAAAATAACAATATAAAGCCCGGCACAATGCTCTTCCTCACAACTAATTTATGAATATTTAGTTATAATACTTTAGATAGACTCCTTATTCTATCATCCAAATAAAAAAAATATTCTAGTAAGTATCAACTATACATTTTTTGGTCATATATGAGTAAAGTCAGGTTAAATTTAATCTTAAGTCCTAGTTTTAACATGGTTACAAATGATGAGCAATGAAAAGCATTATACCTAAGTAATTAATGGGTAAAACCCTATGAAACAAAACTGTTTTAGAAAACAGCCAAAAACACAGGGTAAAAGATTTGTCTAAAATCCCATGATTTTACTCCAATTTCTAATAATATAAAACAAATACAATGTATACCTGGTATATTTCAGCTTGACTTTTATAATGTTAGTCTATTCAAAATGTTTGTGACTGGTAATACAATGCAATATACAAAGACAATAATATGACCATATGAAGAAGATTTGAAATCCATAATTGGAGTTGATGTAAGGCAACAACAAATCTCATTTTATAAACATATTATTGTATATCTTTAATAATGAAATGGCAAGGAAAAACACAAAACAATGTAAGTGTGGGGTCACAGAGTATACCTAAAAAAGAGACTTGTCTTATTATTAACAGTTTTTTATTTATACAGTGGAATACTGATTTATGTATGATATATCTTGCATTCATGTATGATTTTGTAAATATGTGCCACTTGGGTCCATGACCTTCTGGTTTATTGAAAATAAACTGTAAAACTGTATGTAATATTGTTCTGCACTGATTAAACATTTTAAAACTGTTCTGTCTTTTCACTTTAAAATGTGTCATAAAGCACTACCCCTCTCCTGCCTCTAACACACTCACATTCACTTACCGCTCATGGGCGACTCAAATTTGTATTTGAAACATCCCTTAAAAATTACAGGCTAGAACCATGAACCTAAACAGAGAAAACTGACTTCAAAATGAAAAGATAGGTTATTTTTTGTCACACTCAAAAGATTTTGTGAAAATACATTTGAGTGCACATTGTATGTGTTTCAAAGCTTGACAGATAAATAAAATATGGTGCTTTGAGAGAGACTGACTAGAAATCACTAAGTCTTACTAAATGTACTCAAATTTAAAACAATTTTCAGAACTGCAATAACTATGAAGTTAAGTACTAAAAGTATTTGAATTCATATCACAATGTTATTAGTTTTATACAGTGAAAATAATTATTAAAAACATAACATGGACATATTTTATAATATAAAATTAAGAGGTAGACAAAGGTGTAAACTATAGCAATGTGTAAGATAAATTGTTTTAAGATCAAGTCCCAATTCATATGAGTATTAATGTTGTACATCTTTCAGCAAGTCCACATTACAGATTAATAATCCGGTTTAGTGAAACTCTAAACTCTTCATTGTGAAGATAAAAATCTGTAAAACTCTTCATAGAGAAGATGGAAAAAATCTATTCACAAAAGTTTGTTGTAGTTCTTTTACAAGTTTTAGACAATTGCAAGTTGAATTATCTACTTACTATAATAAAAAGCAGAAATGAAAACAAAAAAGGTATTAATATATACACAACACTGTCAACTGAACTGTTATTGAATACACACTGATTGTATCTAAGTAACAAGGAAAACATGTGACTGATATGAATCAAAATGGTTAAAGTCGTGTGAATTAATAATCCATTATGAAATACTTTCAATTCAGTAAAACGTATGTATGAGATCTCATAGACAGGAATTACATTTTCAGGAACTTTATAAAAAATACCAAATATTTAAAAATACAAAACATGAGGATTTGAAACACATGATTGGAACACAACAAATACATGTTAAAAAAATTAACCTTCCCTTATTAATGCTTCTCAGCCTTTTTTGAGAGAAAAGCAAAATATTGACTCACTATACATGCTTTAATAAACTTTTATCCTTGAGTTCGTAAATCAACAAAACAATAATTCAACAAAATAAAAATGTAAAATGTGGGGGAGGGATTATTTGAAATTATTCAGAATAACATACTCATATACATGTAAGTTGGAGTTTAAGAAATATTATAAAGTCTGTTTTTAATTCAAACCGTAACTTCCTTAAAAAATCATCTTTTGTCAATTACTGGGTAATAAAAATAAATTGGTTAAAAATATGAGTGAACTGTACAACAAGATTAGGTCAGTAAAAGAGTCATGCTACAGTTACCTGACCAACACAGCTTTTTGGAACCGACCTGTAACTCTCTAATGACAAAACCCAAAGTTAAGAAATTCTTTGGTATGGTGTTCCAGGAACTTGCAAAATGTGCTGAGACAAAAAAAAAAGATAAATTTTTCAGCCTATCTACTAAAATTGTTTTGGTCAAGTAACCATAGACATGACGTTTTGCAGCCTTAAATTAAACTGATCACCTAATGATTACTGAACCCTGTTTCAAAATGGTCAATTTATAAATAAATTAATTAAGTGAAAGAAAATATAATAGCTCATATTCCATAGAAAGAAAATGGAATAAATTGGGCCCAATTTCACAACTTGCAATAAAGTCATTCATAATTTTTTAAACGTAAACAAAAGCTGAAACATTGTTGTTTCACTCATACCTATTTTTGGAGCGTTTTATAAAAAATATGAAGGAAAAAAACTTTAATAAAAACATATTTACACGTTAATTAAGACTTGTATATCTGTAGTCTATATTCAGTACAATCATTTGTTCTGACATTCAAGATTAAATAAACAAAACTGCAAACTTTACCATTGATAAATTCTTCAATTCACTTTTTCCATAAAAAATTGCAGTAAAATGAAAACCTCATCAAATGTAATTTACAGTAAAAACTGTACTTCTAGTGTTACAGTTTCATGGCACTGGCTATAAGAAGGTTAAAGCCATGTGTATACTTTGAAACAGTTACATAAAAAATTGTACAAGCAATTATGTATAACCATAGCAATGGATAGATCCATACCAAGTATGATGTAAATAACAGAAAACTAGTCCATGCCACCCATGAATACATGAACAAAGCTCCAATTAAACTTTCATTGGATGGTAATAATGGTAGGTCATCTCCAAATGACTTCTTCTCATAGAAGTTTTTCAAAATTTCTTCTTTTTCATTCCATCTTTCTTTACACCATTCATCAAGGTCCTCTTTTTGTGATGGGACACTGGAGTTAGGATACTTTTTGATAAAGAAATGGATTTCTGATGGAAAATTGCCTTTTACTATATCCATCTCATTTTGTGGTATCGTTCCAGGGTACGCTATGGTGATATCAACAACAAAGTCGAGAATTTCATCTGAAGTAAAGAATATTCTTGATTAAGAAAATTCAATTCACAATTTGAAGTGTCACCAGGTACAAAAAGTCACCAGCCCAGACATAATACATGTTATCATAAAACAGAATGTTCCTACAATGATACAATTTTGTAATATACAAATACAAGTCATTACATTCATTTATATCCACATCTATGAAACAAGTTGATCATTTTGATACATGACTCTACCAACAAAAGATGAAGTTATAAATAATCCACTCCCATATTTGAAAATTTAAAACCACAATGACTTCTCATCAAGAATTTCATAATTACAGCAAAACTGAACAAAATATATGCAAATAAGAACATATTAAAATCAATAACTTATTAATAGTAATACACAAAATAATTGGAAGTGTATAAAAAAGCATGAAACACAGAAAAACATACATATTGACTTGTTGTATTTTAAATCATTTATCAGTAAATATCCAGACTACAATTATTGCATAGAATGTCAATAAATACTGTCACAAACATACACATCTTTCACAGGATGAGTATCATCTCTATTTGTGGTCTGGACTCCCTCCAGATGGTGGGATCAGGCAGTGTTGGTAAGACACTGCTTGTCTATGATGGCAGCCATGTTTGTTCATTACGGCAAAACCAGAGTGAGCAATTAAACATACATGTACACTCAACTGGAATCTAGCTTTTCATGTATATGTACTTCCATGTTGTAAATAAGTAATGGTGAAAGAAATGATTATTAACCTCATTAATTGAAAATTCATTGAACTAAACCAGAAAATTCAAAACCAAACCTTTCTTCATCTGTTGTACAATATGAGTAAATCCTGTAGTCCTAGGATGTAAAACAAAGTCATATTTCTGTAAGTTATTCTTCTCAGCAAACTGGTCACTTCTCTTCTTCGTGTTTTTAGTCATGTCAGTTCCTTCAGGAAAGAGCAATATCTAGAATAAACAAGATAAATTGCACTGACCAAACTTGTATCAACTGTAACAGTATGTCCCTAATAAAGAAATAAATTACAAAGAAGAGTCTCTATTTCTACAACAAACCAAACTTAAACAAACCTGTATCTACATAGCATGGATGTTACAAAAGTTTGCAACTGTTTTTTTATTAAATATTGTATTTAAGGTAACATCTTATTGTGCATGTATTAAATTAACTGATTACAACCTTTACCCAGATATGATTCCACATAGCTATGGTGACTTACAATGTATGCTAATGGGAGATGTGGGTCCCCATGTACAGACCTCATAATCACAAACTTACCTCACATTGACTAACAAAGTAAAGTCACAAGTATAGAAATTAGGTATCTTTAGTTCAAGATTCCTAATACACCAGCATATAGTAATGTGACACAATAACCATAGCAATATAAATACATGTATTGTGATATTTTTATACAAGAGTGAACAGTGAACTAAGCATTTCCTGTGAAGTTAAATATTTTAATGAAAACAAATATCAGTGGATATATTGTTTTTAAACATACAATTCTGTTGTACATGCACACAATTAAATCTAAAATAAAAAACTTAAATCATGAATTATGATCATTAAACTTCATTTTTTTGGTATTCTTTGTAATGATTTTTATTAGTATGATACATATATAGGCCTACCATATATCATATGAATCTACCAGTTACTGTCATATATGTACAGTTTATGCTGGCTATCTTAAACAACGCCTAGTTTTCTTACATATTGTCCTGGATATAAGTATAATAAGCATTTATATATAAATGAACTTTTTTGTAATGATATAAAGTTTCCACATATTCCAAATAAAAGTTTTTAAATACTTATTTTTCCAATCCCTCTTCCATAGTAAGCCTGATAAGCTTCCAAATATACACAATAAGAAATGTAAAAATAACAAATAAATTCAGATGACAAATACATAAGGTGAAAAATTTTGATATGAATGATAGACAATCATATAAACCTGTCCCTGTCATCAAAATACAAGAGCAAAGAAAAGGTTATCCATAAAACAAATTTCCATCACTATAGTATAAACCAAGGGTTCAATGCAACAGTGTCGTAACTCATATTGAAACAAGAACAAGTTACGACAGTGTTGCGCTGAGCCCTCGAAATATGTACCAGTAAATTCAACTAAAAAAGGATCCCCTTAACTTCTCTAATCAAGAGCACACTCTGACTTGAAAATGGAGTAAAGATGAAAGAATTTAACCATGAGAGTATGATACATTCAAACATCGAAGTAAATAAAAAGTTGAATAATTGGATAAATCACCTCCAACATGGAAAATTAAACATAAAACCATTGTTTGCCAACAAAGTTCTGACTTCTGAATAAAGAGAGATCAACTTCGCCAAAGAATATAATTTATAGAACAAGAATAAATGACATAAGGCCAGTCTCATTCAAAAATCCAGATTCAAGAATATTTAGTGATTTGACAGTAAATAATTTTTATCTTAAATTCCAGCTATTCTCTGAAAAGCGTGATTATAATACTACATGTAACAAAAAGTGCTTACCTTTCTATCAACTTTTAAAAATTTGGGTCACAATTGTGACATAACTACTTACCAACTTTTTATGTATGGCCAAGCCAAACCAAATGTATGCATATAACATATGTTTTAGTTTACCTACATGTTTTATGTAAATATTTTTACAACAGTGAAAGGACAAGTGTTTAAAATCACTTCTTTCTAATACATGTAGTAATCTTTAAAAGGGGAACTAATTCATCAGTTTATAATTTTCAGAAAAGAAAACAGAAAAATGCTTACAAAATAATCCAAACTTCCCATTGCAATGTGTGTAATATTATCTTTCATAAATATGTGATAATTGTTGGTGATCAACAGAAATACACTTGTGTATCAACATATCTGTTTTAAAATGGCCATAACAGTATTTAATAGGACAAATCTTATAGCATATTTGTATATAAATAACCATCTTGAGTAACTTGACTTATCATATATCATTTAGAATCCATGCCAGCATGCATGAAGCAATACTTACCATGATACCATCACTGCTTAAAGTTAAACAATAAATTTTTTTACACTGAAACAGTGACAAATCAGTAAGGACTGGACTGAAGAAACACAAATGGGAGAAAATGGTGTACTGTAGTATCATTTTTATTCTCACACAAAAAGGGAATCAAAGACTGCACTAAGTTTCTCTTGTTCTAATGATTTTTCAGATGATGATTTTTTCTATAATTGAAATGCATGATTTAATTAAGACACCACAAACTGTTACTAAGTAATGTTTGTACAAGACTTAATTCGTGCCAGCCTAATTAAATGATACTACAGTAACTGGCTATATACAAAGCAAGAACATGTAGCCAGCAAAAAATCAGTACTTTCATACTACAGACAGAATGTATGCGCAGAAAATATTTCTTTTAAGACTGAAAATTCAGAGACTTACAGAGCCTGTATATGCTGAACAAGATAAAGATTAGATTTTGTAAAACACTAAAAAAGAAAATTTGAAAAGAAGAAAAGTTAAACTACACATTATAAGATTTCATCATAAAAAATAATATAATGATGTATTATATAAAAAATTGAATATGTTCAAGGACATGTATATAAATGTATATCTGCCAGTAAAAAAACATAAGCTTGTATAATAATAATAAAGATTTTACTTATAGAGACAATAAAGTAAGGCATAGGCACAATATTCCCTGTGAGCCTCTCGGAATGTTTAACATTATTAGAAATGTGAGCAAAGAAATACAAATGTATATGAATTGATCACCATTTTGAAAGTACTAGTTTTTTTTAAGTATAAATCATTTATAATCTAACAAAAATAAATTATTGTCAACAATAATATTGTGATACATGTTTTTTTTTCAAAAACAATATATTCATCTTTAGGACACCCAAATCTGAAATTTGCTTTACTTAATTTGCAATAGAATTTATCTGAATGTTTCCAAGAAACCTGAAAGACAGACAGACTGAATATTGGGATTGAAACAAGGACTAATTAATACAACCTTACGTAATTAGTACCAACCTGAGCATTATAATTAACATGTTTAAATACTTTAAGACATCTGGATATTGTTCTCTGATCTTCCTCCCATTTTCTGTCAAGAAATATATAGCCTGCCAGTTGCATAGCCCAGCCTGTAAATCAAAATGAACAAAAATAATCATCATCAGATTAGGACCTTTTGCAAATCTTTGTAAATGGGTAAAATCATAAGTTAGCCTCAAGCAGATTCATATCACTACTAATTTTCTGATCATCCAAGGTGTGAAATTATAATTAAATGGAAGTATTCAGTTTCTTTTTCTAAAAAACTCTGCATGAATACATATAATTTTATTAAAAGGGAATCTGAAAATACTTAATTTTTCAAAGAAAAAAAACACCAAGACAAAATAACCTATAATATCACCTACCGATTCCTGGCATAAACTTGAGCATATTTTTTAAGCTGATTGTGTATCTTCTCAATGAAGCATGTCTGACTTGGTATGAGAACAGATATAACCAATCAAACCTGGTTCTATGGTTCATGATCATTAATGTTGCCATTTCATTTCCAGGTACATCACCATAAATACTCACTTTAGTTCGGAATATAACTTCATAAATAGCCTAAAATGGAATATAATACATGTGTATGTATATTGAAACATCAAAATGTAAGATCTCAGCTTGGAGAATGACAGAGTAGAGAGTGTAAAATTTTAAGTCAGAAGGTATATGAAATGACATCTATCTGTCCACACATGTCTATGTATGATGGGGTAAAACAAATGGTCAATAAATCAAACAAGAATGCCAATAATTTTGACTTTAGCAAGTGCTAAATCTTGTACATGTTGAACGTCTTTACTCTTAATAATTAGATGAAATAATTCACTAGATTCTGTAAGCTGAAGAGCCAATTTACTGTACGAAACTTAAATTAGGACAAGGTGAGGAGCAAGAAAAATCCATAGTCTACACCAGGGACTGAACACATCACTCAACCATACCACGAAAGAGTCAACTCAACAGCAAGGCTGTTGAAACTGAAAGTGGCAAATTTTCCTACAATCAGTTAAAAATAAAAGCTAATATTAAATTAATTATTATTAATACAAAAGCTAATAGTATTAATACTAATACTGAAGACAGTATCATGATTGACATTATCCCAGACATCTTAGAATTAACAATATAAACATACCGCATTATATAGCTTCCAACACCAAATGAACTTGTCTGTGATGCTCCTGGCAAATACAGGAGCAACAAGAAAAATGGGCAGAACTGGGGTCAGTAAAAAGATCGTTCCGAAATAAGTTGAGAAAAACACCAAGAATACGAAAGAAACTCCACGAAAGCAACGCCAGCACTTATCCATAAAATCCTGGGTCATGATTTACACCATAAACGGACTTAAATTCAATCAAAATATTTTTTTGCACTGAAACAAGAAAAAACTTGACGGCTGTCAAAACATTTTTCAAGGGAAGTAACTATAACATAACTTCCGGTGAAAATTCGTTACCATACCATTTCGCTACATTCTATTTTCGCACAGTTTCTTTGACACAAAATAATTTGGCCATTATACCAACAAGAGCATCATTACGTATTATAGAATATATAAAACATGGTCTTTATAGTTCACTAGTAACCTTTTTTCTCTTCATATAACAAAATAATTCTTCTAGTGTCTCACGTACATGACTTGCATGGCACCAGGGATGCTACAAATATTTATATATGTGTTGTATTATTTATTTACAGATGGACACTAATTCATATCTTAATCAATGGTATCAATCCTATTCCAATTAAGTTTTAGACTGTCATTTATAAATGTTAATTTGTTAAACATAGCACGCTTCACATCTGTATGTATCCCTAATGTACTGAGGTCCATGGATAATAATAATGGAAACTACAGCTTTGTCACAGGAGTGACTAATTCCCCTGCAGCTGCTTTGACACTAAGAATGCAATAGTACACTATATGGCTAAGTTCAACGGCATATAACTCTGGAATGAGTGGCTCACTGCATGGGCATGAAAATTAAATTGTGTTTGCACATCTACATTTTATGGCGATAACATATATTTCAAGTTAACAGTATGTGAAAGTATAAGTTCGCTCCACAAACTTGTGGTATATTGTATGCGGACGGACCGACCAACCGACAGAGGCACTACAATACATCCCCTCTCAAAACTTTGTTTGTAACAACATGTATATGCATATATAACAATACTTATGGACATAAGTCTTATCCAGTCTTAAAAAAGCAATACCTTTTTTGTAAAAGATTGTTGATTATCAAGAGGGCCATGATGACCCTATATCGCTCACCAGAAAAAAAGTCAATTTTTACCCCAGGGCAATAATATGAACAAACTTGGTAGAATTCCACTAGAAGATGCTACACACTAAATATCTAAACTCTAGGCCTTGTGGTTTTGGACAAGAAGATTTTTTTAATTTCCCTATATGAGCCTTAGTAGTTGTAAAATCAAGTGACCCTGGGGCGGAGCCAATTTTTTAACACAGGGCAATAACTTGAACAAACTTGGTACAGGTCCATTAGAAAATGCTACACACCAAATATCTAAGCTCTAGGCATTGTAGTTTCTGACAAGAAGATTTTTAAAATTCACTTATGTAAGTCTATGTAAAATCAAGTTACCCCCGGGGCGAAGCCAATTTTGACCACATGCCATAATTTGAACAAACTTGGTAGAGGTTCACTAGACAATGCTACACACCAAATATCTAAGCTCTAGGCCCCATGGTTTCTGACAAGAAGATTTTTAAAGTTTTTCATATTGGTTGTCATGGCCCAATGATGGCAACTAGAGTTTTTAATGAAATTTAATTTTTTGAACAACTTTGGTAGAGCTTCATGCAAGGAACATTGCTGTAAAGTTTCTTTGAAATTGGCCGACTGATTAAGGAGGAGATGTTGTTTAAAGCAATTGTTGACACACCGACCATCAGACTGACGGACGGATGCATGACAGACAACACGCGATCACAATAACTAGAAGCCCAAGGGCAACATGTCGAGCCCCTGATTAGCCAGCTTGTGATCTTGAGCTTTGAACTACAAGTATGGGTGATATTCATGACACATCATTTCATTGAAGTAAAATCTGGATGTTGCCCAAGACACATGGTCTCATTGTATTATGGCAAGTCATTTTCAAATAATTCAATGCATAAGGGAGACACAGCCCAGCCTGACAAGGTGTATAATGATTATTTTTTATGCTTGGCCTCTAAGTGTGACCTTGACCTTTGAGCTAGAGACCTGGATCTTGCGCACTGCACACCGTCTCATGATGTTTAACAATTATGCCAAGTTATCTTAAAAAGCTTCTATGCATAAGGGAGATACAGCCCGGACAAGGTCTATAATGCTCATTTTTTTACGTTTGACCTCTAAGTGTGACCTTGACCTTTGAGCTAGAGACCTGGATCTTGCGCACTGCACACTGTCTCATGATGTTTAACAATTATGCCAAGTTATCTTAAAAAGTTTCCATGCATAAGGGAGATACAGCCCGGACAAGGTCTATAATGCTCATTTTTTTACGTTTGACCTCTAAGTGTGACCTTGACCTTTGAGCTAGAGACCTGGATCTTACGCACTGCACACCGTCTCATGGTGTTTAACAATAATGCCACGTTATCTTAAAAAGTTTTTATGAATAAGGGAGATACAGCCCGGACAAGGTCTATAATGCTCATTTTTGACCTTTGACCTCTAAGTGTGACCTTGACCTTTGAGCTAGAGACCTGGATTTTGCGCACTGCACACCGTCTCATGGTGTTTAACAATTATGCTTAAAAAGTGTCAATGCATAAGGGAGATACAGCCCGGACAAGGATCCAGACGGACACACTAACTAACTCACTAACTAACTAACGTACAGACACGCAACCGCCATTGTGGCGACTATGTCGAGCTCACCGCAGGCGGGCTCGACAATAAAAATAGTACCATGGCATTGAAAAGATGACGCTATGAGGCATTCCTAAAACATGTTTAATGAAAGACGATATAAAGCAGGCTAAATTACAGAGACTAAATTAGCTTAACTGATTTCAAAACAACCATGGCAACCTCAATTTTTAACCTGGATAAGATTTTTGTGTCCTTAAATATACATGTACTTAATAAGTTATATTTTGGTAATTAGCAAAGTAAAACCCTGTCACATGTTTAACATTTTCTACACATATCATAAATTTGTTTCTGTTATAAAAAATCATTGTGACAAAGATAATCTCTGAATTTCTCTATAGACTTGATGGAAGGTGGCCATGCATGTATCAAAATAGGTATCATCAAATACAATTACGTTTTCATGACTTTGTTCATCCTGTGTTGACAGACCGAGACCATGTGGGAACACAACTAAGGCTTCAGAAGCTGTTCTTTTTCAGGTTAATTTGGTCTACCACAGAGAGTTCAATCAAAATGTTGTCACGTGTAGTTTAAAAAATTGTAACAGTTATACATGTATTGGAGGTATACATGCACCTTAATTTGTTATTATTGAATTTTATATACACATTGTTCTGCATTTGTACATACATGTGCAGTGTCCCTAAACAAGCATGTACATGAAGTTATGGTTTAATTACAATGCATGCAGGACGCTAAGATCATGGAGTCTTAGAATATAATTACAATGTATATTGTTATTAGAGTAAAAGCAATGAATTAATAGAACATCCTATGAACTCACTTAAAAACAAACTCATTCTCATATATCTAATAAAGTTCCATACACTTTTCATGTTCAAGTGATCTTATTTTAAATTATTCTATTTTAAAGATCTAGTTATGTAACTGCAGTCAGTAACCTAACAAAACAATATTTGAACTATAGAAAAAATCACTTCAATTCTACACCATTTCATTATTGCAACAACTACATTTTTTAACTGGTTGTCACTATTTCCTAAATACTTAACCTTGATAATGAAACCAGCTTAGTGATAATTAAGACTGCTTATTTTGGTACCAAATGAGAAGGTTTTACGGCATGAAGTATGAAGCGGTAATCAATTCCGAAAGAACATTTGGGTTCTATATTTCATTTAATTATTCTTTCCAGAAATATATTTTCTAGCTTGGATACATGTAAAAAGAACAAAAGCTATCACTGATGGTGATGAATACCCCTGATGCCGCCTATTAGCCTATTGTACATACACTGTATTAAAAAATCAAAGGGCCATAACTCAGTAAAAATTAACCCAAACAAAACCTGGTTAATGCTTGCACAACTAGGCTTACTACTTATCACTTCTGTGAATTTTCATTGAATTCCTGTAAGTAGCTGCTGAGACGCACAGACCGAACAACCGAACGACCAACCGTTAAGTCTGAATCCAATATATAGCCCCATATATTTCATATCTGGGGGTATAATAAGAAAGATAACTATTTCTACAAAAGTTTTTACTGTATTTTATTAAAAGTATTTTTGCATGTTAGTGAAGATACATGATCTAAAAACAGGCAGGCAGCTTATAGTGCCTACAGAACATATGTATAATATGCGTAATATAGTGTCATAGACAGAACCAAAGTATCAGATTCAAATCAATACACATATACATTATGTATATGTACACATACAACACTATCGTTGGAATTTACTTCGATGCTAACTACGATTTCTGTTTTCTGATGGCATAGACAGGATCTCCAACTTTGACCGTGCCACAAACATCGGGGGAACCATTAACTCCAAACACACATTCATTGAATTTGCTGTATGGAGGTACAGAACGAATCCTGAAGAATAAAGACATAGTAACCATTTTGAAGTGAAAAATGGATTATAGACAAATAAAGTAATATTTTATACCAGTAGCTTATATAGGATATGAATCTTGTTCTGTCGGTTTGTGCATTTATGATTGTCACATGAACATGTACATAGAATTGTCCAGCATTCTTCGTATACATATAAAATTTCACTTAGCAATCACTTAAACATTAAATCCCCTCATTCTTAAAACCACTGTAATTTTAAACCCATTTTCAATATTTCCTCTTTATTTTAACTTGATACTTGACCCCTTGAATATTACTGTAAGAGCTTTTTTGTTACCAAAAATTGGCCTTAAATATTGAGGTACAGTATTTGTTTTATCATAATAATACAAAATAGCAGATTAATGTTTCTGAAACATGACATAGAACAGCCTGCAAATTGAATGTTATTAAAGTTCAATCATTATGTACAAATTGATTCAATTACCGTATTACAAAGCTTAGAATATACAAATCAAGGCAAAAGTTTGTACCTCTATACCTGTAAATAAATATCAAACAGAAACACATCAGTACCTTTTTAAAGTCTTCAAAGGCTCTCCATCTTCTTGTTTGATACCCTTTTCGGGATCAACCGTAGTCAACACACATCTGAACATACACAATATATCAGCTATAATCATTATAATTACAAATTTAACATTATTCTACAAATAAAGCATCCATTATTGCTGGGATAAATATTATGTTCAACAAATATGTTGACTGGTTAAACCTTTTTCTGGTGTTATTTTCTTACGAAAACTATTTCAGTAACATACATGTATACACCAAGTAAGTTAACAGAACCAGGGACACTATATATTTTACAAGTTCATTGTATACATTATATAGTGTCCCTGACAGAATTCAAATCAGTATCTTGAATAATTTTTCCACAAGCCTCTGAGATGTCCTAAACATGAATCAGAAGTGGGGAACTTTATTGTCCAAATCTCATAGACCTATTGTGCAATAATCAAATGAATTTACAATTTCTAGTCGGCCAATAAAGACTTCAGCTAACAGAAGGTGTCTCAACTGTGGAATCTATTAATCAGAAATGACAAGCCCATTTGCTGTCCATCATATTGTGCATCAACCATTACATGTGTATATTGCTACTAGGCATGGAAATGTAGTTGTCCCTTAGTACATTGTATTTTACAAACCTTTCACAAGCTGCCAAGCATCTCATTTGAACTTGATCACCAAAAAGTATCTCTTCCCAATCATCCTACATGTACATTTTACACATTACATGTAAATTTTATGCATCATATGATTTAATATAATTACACCAACAGTCACTGTTTTACTTCAACTTATAATCCAGTCCATGACCTTAGACAATGTTAATAAGCACATGTTTGATATTTCAAGTTACTCACATAGCTACATAGGCATGAAGTAAAACTGAATCACCATCATCCATAAATTTCAAGGGTTCAGAACTTCAATTAATTACAATTTCAATTCCAAGTACATTTTGTACTTTGTTTATTTCATGATTAAGTTACATAACAAAGAAAAGTTCAATTAAGAAGGAAACATGCAAGGAAATAAGCTTGATGAAGTGCTGGTCATTATACACACAGTAGCATAGATGGGAAGATAAGCCCTAAATTACAGCAATGTTATCTTTGCATTCACTGTACCTGTTATAAGGTTTGAAACACCTTAACTTTCCATAAACTGTGCGTATTATTATACTGATAAAGCACAAAATATCTTACCTTTACATTCACCATTTGTATTGACAGAGCTTGAAACACCTTACCTTTGCATTTATATTGTATAAAGTTATTGGTAAAGCTTGAAACACTCACTGTGTGTAAGATTACAGCTTGAAACGTCTTAGTTTTGTATTAGCATTGTGTAAGGTTACGGATAAAGCTTAAAACACCTTACCTTTGCATTCACTGTACGTATTGATAAAGCTTGAACCATCTTACCTTTGCATTCACTGTACGTATTGATAAAGCTTGAACCATCTTACCTTTGCATTCACTGTACGTATTGATAAAGCTTGAACCATCTTACCTTTGCATTCACTGTTCGTATTGATAAAGCTTGAACCATCTTACCTTTGCATTCACTGTACGTATTGATAAAGCTTGAACCATCTTACCTTTGCATTCACTGTATGTAAGGTTAAAGCTTGAAACACCTAACACTTGCATTCACTGTATGAATTGTTATGGTTTTTGAACCAGTATTTCTTATTTCATTCGTCCCCCACCTTGGATTCACAAATCTCATAAGGATAATTTCAGTTGCTAGTGGAATACTGTATTTGGTACTGACAGGGCAATAAGAAGCAGTAAATAGATCAGTCATGACCTTTATCTGTAAGTAATACTCTTAACAGTGTTAAATTAAATACATGTACAACTGAATTACGGACTAAATCACCTTGAACAAGCATCCAGACATCTCAATTGAACATCTTCTCCTATCCTTATCTCATCCCAGGAATCCTAATGAAGCAAGAAATGGTGGCATATGTTGTCATGGTTAAAGACAATAATTGAACATATAAATTATCACAAAGATGTCTAAATTGATACTAAAAGCCAGCAGGAGCCTCCATGGCACACTGGTTATGGATTTGAACTAGTAATCACTAGCCTATCACCACTGGGAGTTTGAATCCCATCCAGGACCAAACTTCAAATGAAGAAGCTGTCCAGTTTGATGGCCAGTGGTTCTACACAGTCGAACTCCTCACACCGGTTACGTTTTGCTTTGCTACTATAACCACTGCCACCACTATAATCGCGTGATGATAGTTGTATCATGTGACCAACAATTGATAAACATGACATTTCCGATAACCAACAAGTAAATTCACAATGTACGTCTTTACCACATAAAATTTGTTGAAAACACTATTTCAACAATTGATGGATCGAATTCTTTCGCGCAATCGAAAAGTAACTGTCTAACTATAGCCATTGTTTACATCGTGACATCACTACGTTTGTAAATATAGCCATTGTTTACATCGTGACGTCACTATGTTAGTCTATTTTTAAGAAATTTTCTTGTCAATGTTTATTCTTTACTTTTTTGTACATTAAGCATAATATTTCAATAAAAGATAAGTACAGCCATAAAATTTTTAAGAATTTAAAATCAAAAGTGAAAAGAAAATATTCGGCTCAGTGACAGCCGAATTTCACTAGTGGTGGCAGTGGTCAATGTACTGATCAAGGGAGGTAACTGCTGCGGGGGGTCTGCTACACAGTTGTTAATATGGGGTCTGTCTCAATCATTAAAGCTGGAAAAGTTGCCCAAATGACTCTGGCTGTTGTCAAAACTTACAGGATCAAAGAAAATGTTGCGAAACAAAGAATATTGAAATTATGACATCTGATTGAACATGATTTATGAAAGATGAAAGTATAACACTTAAGACACGAAATTAAAAGAAAGAATTCTATCAATTATTTACTATGAACTCTCCACACAAGAAGAAGCGTAAGCAATGTGATTGCAAGCGCAAACTTTAAGCATAGAAACAAGCAAACATTAGCATGGAGCACATACACATGTAAATGTATATTACAAACTCAAAAACTAGTAATTCAGTCTCAAGATAAGTATTGTTTTTTACTGATATACCTCCTCAAATGCATCAGTTCCATCGATGACAATATTAGGCCTGAAACTTTTCATTGTAACAGGTCTTTTCAGTTTGTTATTCAATGCTTCCAGAGATGATGAGGTGAGGAATAAGTATGATGCCCAGTCAGCATATCCAGTCTGTATAAAAACATATATATATGTGAGTATATTTGTGTATGAAGTCCAGTCTTCACAAACCCTGTCAATCTTCTAATTCTTACAATCAAAGAAAGGATTCAGATAGGCAAGTTTTCTTAATATAATACTTGTGTGATTGTATTTTGGCCCTTCCAACAGTAAAATCATATCATTAACAGGGAAAGCTTTGGAACTGATATTTATTAAATAACAATGACAAATATTTGTATAAACATTTACATTTAGACAATCCGAAGTTAAGTCCTCAGAATGTCCAAGCAAAAGTAACTGAAAGTTCTTTCTCAAAAGCAAAGTCACAAATTGGTTTCCAAGTTTTGTCTAAGTACGCAAAAATATTTATTGACGTAGTTTATTATCTTCCATTATACTATTGCAGAGAAAAAAGTCCATTCATTTGGATCTCATTTGTCAAAAACTTACAATTAAAAAGCATTTAACACTCACCACATCTGTATCATTTGCACTTGTAAGCCAAGGCTTTGCCTCATTCACATAGTTTCTATCTTCAAGTTCATGTGAATAGAAAACCATACGGAAGCCTGGGGAACCCAAATATTCTGAGACCCATTGAGCTGCAGCTTCCCCACAGTCAATTCCTTGAGTAGTGCATTCCCACACACTGGAGACAGAAATGTATCAAATCTTACATAATATACACGCTAGTTCAAACTAATGCAAAGACTAATGGTAACTCCCCATTCATGATTCAATAAACCTTTGCAGACCATCAAAAAATAATTCAAATTTTAGCAAACCAAATTGAAGAAATCTGTAATATTTAATGCATCCTGGGAGCATTTAATATGGAATAGTTGATGCATATAAATGCCCCCTCCTTCCTAGAGCCCTGCTATGGGTGTGTACGACATAACTATACCAATTCCAAATATGAATTTTAGCAAATAAATTAAGGTAACAATTCAGCTGCATAAAAGTAATATTCAATCAGAAGAGTATTGAAACTTACTAGCATGTATTGACATTCTTCAATGTTTTCTTTATATCCTTTGGCAATGATATTGGCTGCATTCCTGGGGCAGACAAATTAATTCCATCATCTGTCACTTGCACAGAAATCAGTGCCATTTTAGGTTCCTGTCTTTGTGATAGGAACCTCATATTATCTCTGGTCACCATCCAATGTCTGAAGTATTGTAATCATATTTATTTATCTGTTGCTTAAGTTAACGGCCCATTAGACATCTACAATGTATGGTTATTTCAGGACTGCACCAGAGAGAGGGGAGATAAGATACAGGAGAACCATGCATTTATATCGCAGCTCTTTTCCAATTGCTTTTCCTGGTTCCTTTTTGTGCCTGATACACGCCTAACTCCTTTGAAGTTTCCAATGGTTTTCCAAACACAGTACTTGGCTTGGTAGTTGCGATGGGAAGATAATTGTAAAACCATGCAGCACTCACAAAATTTGTAATGCCTTTTTTTGCTAAGTATTTGGCCTCATTGAAAAGAAAATCTTTTTTCTCCAAAACCTGTGTTTGGTTTCATTTTTCAAAATTTCCCAAATTTGGTAATTTACAACACAAATTTCCCCTTCCTAAGGGATTTGGTACCCGTCTCAAAAATGATAAAAAGGGCCGACTGATAACCCCAAAATATAGTAAAAGACAATTATAATAGTGAATTCACTGTAACATTTATATTTCCTGCATTTCTTTATGTCATTATTAATACAGTGAACTATGGATGTAATGAAGAAGTTAGGCCTAAAAAGATAAGTGTTTGTTTCTGGTTACATGCTCATTATAAATAGGGTAGGTACATATAGGTAGGTACATATAGGGTAGGTACATATAGGGTAGGTACATATAGGTAGGTACATATAGGGTAGGTACATATAGGTAGGTACATATAGGGTAGGTACATATAGGGTAGGTACATATAGGGTAGGTACATATAGGTAGGTACATATAGGTAGGTACATATAGGGTAGGTACATATAGGTAGGTACATATAGGTAGGTACATATAGGGTAGGTACATATAGGTAGGTACATATAGGGTAGGTACATATAGGTAGGTACATAAAGGTAGGTACATATAGGGTAGGTACATATAGGTAGGTACATATAGGTAGGTACATATAGGGTAGGTACATATAGGTAGGTACATATAGGGTAGGTACATATAGGTAGGTACATATAGGTAGGTACATATAGGGTAGGTACATATAGGGTAGGTACATATAGGTAGGTACATATAGGTAGGTACATATAGGTAGGTACATATAGGTAGGTACATATAGGGTAGGTACATATAGGTAGGTACATATAGGTAGGTACATACGAGGGGTTATCCAAAAATACGTGGACTTTTGTAATATCTTTTGAACGGCAACGTTTAGTGTGATGAAACTTTATCTGTATATATTTTAATGTATTGTTACTATCTTTGTGAAACTACAGATTAATATGTGTATAAATAACGAATTTATAATGGTTTAAAACATGTACCTAAACGGAACCCGGAGCACGCTAAATTTAAGAAATAAGTAGCCGTTATATTTTGAGTTTATAACAAAAAATTAAGGTAGAAACCCCGCTAAATGTTGTACATTTGTTCCATGACATCAAATAAGCTATAATTATGTGTTTTTATTGGATGTCATATCCGTTAATATATGTAGATATCGTTAGAAAACAAGACGCCGCTAAAGATACGACAAACAGAATGACGTAATATTGAAAAATAAAAATCGCGCTATTAAACGTTTTGTATGAATTTAGTAATGACACAATCACAGACTTAAGATCGAATGCAACAAGCAAGTTTGGGAAAGGCAATTTTGTGTTCACTAGTGTTTGAATGTCACAAAAGGTTCAGTGCCAGCCGTGAAGATGTAAAAAACGATACCAGGTACGGGTGGAAAACCATTTTCACCTCAATAATGACGACGTCAAGGTGTGTCGAGATACTGACGGACGTCAAACTATTGAAGAAATTGTGAGGTTGGTCAGCTGCGGTTATGAAACATTATGGCGCATCCTTTTGTGGACATCCACACTGACACAGACCATGAGTTGTCACTGATATGGAGCTCAAGACAGTTCCACATCCTGCCTACTCACCAGATTTGGCTGCTATGGACTTCGCGATATTCCCGGGGCTAGCTTAGTCACTCAATTTAAAGTATTAATGTAACAAATAATTTCAAAACAAAACAATAAAACTATTTCTTAATAAATAAAACTTTTAACAATATTGATTATTAATAATATTTTTATAACGTTTACAAGTAAGTAAAGAGATTAATATTTTTTTTGTAATTCAATAGTAACAATATCAGTTAATTTAGAGGTTCAGGGACAACTGCGAGGTCATTGATTTGATTCCATTGCAGACTTGCTGAACGCCACTAAACATATTTGTCTGGTATCGGTGAAGCATGGTTACCTAATGTGCATAATCGCTTGCAGGCTGGTGGTGATCATTTGGAGAAACAATAACTTAACATGTGGTGTTGACGCTTGTAACGTTACGATATTCTGACGTTGACGTCAGATTATTTTCGGAGTGCTCCACAGTCACTGAGATGTGTTTACGTAAATTCCTGTATTTCAATGATGAATACAGCTATAAATATGAAAATTTCTGCGTTTATTTATCATATTTTCTTCTAAGTTGTGTACGAATTTCGGCTAAATATCTTAAATAGCTCTTTCACAATAAAGAAAGTCCACGTAATTTTGGATAACCCCTCGTATAGGGTAGGTACATATAGGTAGGTACATATAGGGTAGGTACATATAGGTAGGTACATATAGGTAGGTACATATAGGGTAGGTACATATAGGGTAGGTACATATAGGTAGGTACATATAGGGTAGGTACATATAGGTAGGTACATATAGGGTAGGTACATATAGGTAGGTACATATAGGGTAGGTACATATAGGTAGGTACATATAGGGTAGGTACATATAGGGTAGGTACATATAGGTAGGTACATATAGGGTAGGTACATATAGGTAGGTACATATAGGGTAGGTACATATAGGGTAGGTACATATAGGTAGGTACATATAGGTAGGTACATATAGGGTAGGTACATATAGGTAGGTACATATAGGTAGGTACATATAGATAGGTACATATAGGGTAGGTACATATAGGTAGGTACATATAGGTAGGTACATATAGGGTAGGTACATATAGGGTAGGTACATATAGGGTAGGTACATATAGATAGGTACATATAGGGTAGGTACATATAGGTAGGTACATATAGGGTAGGTACATATAGGTAGGTACATATAGGGTAGGTACATATAGGGTAGGTACATATAGGTAGGTACATATAGGGTAGGTACATATAGGTAGGTACATATAGGGTAGGTACATATAGGTAGGTACATATAGGTAGGGAAGTTTATTTTCTTGGAAGTGTGCAGAAAGATAAAAAAAATGTCAGAAAGTGGATGTACCGTGCCTAATACATGATTATGCAAAAAATAATTTTGTATACTCATTAGGGTAATTCTCCATCTATCATCTCTTGTTTGTTACTTGCTGATGTCCACTTTTTGTATAATCATTCAATTGTGTAATGTATTTAAGCCTAATGTAAGTATACTCCTATCATACCGTGTGTTAATATTTGTAAATATAATTACAGTATAACCTCTACAGAGCGGCCCTCTCTTGAGCAACAACCTCCCTACAACAGCAGCATGATTTTTCCCCCTGCACATTATTACTACTAATTTAACCTCTCTAGACCAGCATCCTCTCAACAACAACATAATTTTGCTACTCCCATTGGGCATTGCTTAGGAGAGGTTGCACTGTAAGCATAAATTGTTATACTTCCCGGGTTATGTCAACAAGCCTTATTTGAAAGAAATAACTGTTTACCTCATTTATTCTATAATATATAATGGAATAAGGGAAATAAATGTATTTTGATGTGATTTGTTCGGCTTTAATGCACTGATATATTCATGCCAATGAGTACAACAGAATTTTAATAGAGTTTCACTTCTTTGTTTTTGTCGCGTGACAATGAATTATGAACAATTAGTTGCTAATTTGCAGTCATCAATTTTTTTATCAAAGATTCAAGTTTAAACTTATTATCAGAGTTTAACTATGTGAAAAGAACAATAAACATTATGTTATTGAAGTAGATACATTATTATAAATAAATGTCAATTTTCACAAACCATTTTAGCAGATAATTGTCATTTGTGAATGCCATTAATTAAGTATGCATTGTACTGCATCATGGCTACTTTCCTCTTTTTCTTCAACACAGGTATACTATTGAAAATATTCATGAACACAGAACAGAAACAAATTATCTAATCAATTATCTTTATATATTTAAACAATTATAAAACAAACTTGTATACTGACTTTGACAGTTCAGAAAATTTTTGGTTGATAATTTCATAACATTTTTTAACAAAATATGAAATATTTCAGTCACTCTAAAAAAATATGTTTTTTTAGCCAAATGATATGAAATTGTGTGTGTGTACATTTTTCGGTCCTCTAAAAGTTCACAGGATGAATTGTCCAGTACTTAAGTAAGATTTTCATAAAGACTGATTATGCAAACACACTTTTTCATGCACACAAAGCAATATTTTTTCAAGCTACAAACAAATTCCTTGTTATTTTGTGCACCCAGTTGATCTCCAGCACTTCAGATATCTCCTCAAGACAAAGAGGTTTTACTGTACATAATGTATTAAAATAAGTCAAGTAATGAAGTATTGGAGACTATTGGAGTTATTGACGACGTCTGCTGCATTCATAACTACAGCATTACGGAAATATATGTACATGTTATAGCTAAACAGTAGCCATTGTGATTTGCACAGCATTTTCATACTAGCACTTATATTAATCATTTAACAAATGAACCTGACAATAAGGTCTTACCTGTCTGTTACACCATTAAATTTAAGTCCATGTTCAGTACACTCAGCCTCATCTAAGTAAACACCTTGGCATGATTTCACAGGGTAACAAATCAGCTCTTTCACAGTTCCAACCAATTCAAAATTGTGCTGTCGTTTCTGTCGAAGTTTCCATAGAAATGCGTATTTCAGTGCAGCTGCTGAAGCAAGCCCTGCAAGAAGTCTTAAATTTTCATCCATAGTTGTTTACCTAAAAATAGAAGTGAAATAGTAATGACCCACTAAAAAAATAAACTAGATTGAACATTATATCCATCGATTACTAAAATGAAAATTTCATATCACAACCAACACATGAACTACCACCACTTATTGATTACTGTTCATTACTGCTCAAATTAAAGTTACAGGGCAGACAATCAACTTAAGTAATCTGCAGGGCCGTAGGAAGTGGGGTAGGGGTTGAGGGCTTAGGGGGATGTGCTTAAAATAATTTCAGCTGTAATGATAATCAGAACAGAACAGAATAAAACATCTACAGTACAACCTCTGTAAAGCAACACCCTGTGGCTATTGCAAATATTGGCCTTGTTCAGTGGTTGTTGCTCTACAGAGTTCAAGCTCATAGTAAATATCAGCTTATGGAAATTATGAAGGTGTTGTTATAGAGAGGTTGTTGTTGTACAGAGGGCCGCTCTGGAGGTTGTACTGTATTTAACAAACATACCGCACAGGTAACAAAATGGAACAAAATATTTACATAGGTTTACATAATGGTAATCAAATGAGGCTTTATATTCTAATCCCTGCCACCTTGTGGTAAACTAAAATTAGCCTCCCCGTATTATTACAATTCTAATACAAATTCAAGTATGTATCACCATGACTGAAAATGCATAATTTATTCATATAGGGGGTTAGCATGCTAATGGGTTGGGGGGGCATACATAGGAAAGTAGGCAGTGGGTGGGAGAGCAAATATTTCATTTTTATTCATGATTGGGGACTTTAAGGGGAAGGGATATGTACCGGGTAAATGCACAACTTAAGATGCTAAAATTGTCAAATTTTCACAAAGAAAGATACCTGTTCTACACTGGGCTTCACAGCTGGGAATTGATATGTATATATACAACTTACCATAGTGAATACACAGTGCTGTTTAATGATAGGAACAGAGCAGATTTTTTTTTCAGATTGTTTCAAGACTTGAAAAGTACAAATTAGTTTAAACTTTATTTCAAATTATATTTTCAAACATACATACATGAATTGTGATAGTTACTAAGATAGGATATTTTGGATTGGAAAACAAGGATAACTTATATAAATTCCTCTCCATGGAAAAAAAGTACATTGTCTTGTTTACAATCTATAAATACAAATGTATACATAAACCTTGTGTTTTATATAACAAGTAAAATAAATATTTTACTTCCATTAACATTAGTACAAAAATTTATCCCAAAAAATACAACAGATTACCAAACATATCATATGACTATGAATAAGATATTTAAACTGATAACAAAATCATGCATACTTTATTTCTACACACAAAAATGAATAGGATAGTCATACATTAAAAAAATTGACCTAGGGGTAGATAAATTTAACATGGTTTTACAAAAAATATCATTAGATACAGTGTATCAAGAGCAAAGTAAAGACACTGTACATTTGTTTCATGTCAAGAAAAGACAAGATTTTATACTCTATGGTGATCCAATTCCTTCATGATTTTATCTTTGAAGAGTAATGACCTGATTCAAAACTCCTCTAATCTGGATTCAAATGTTTCATGATTATTTCAAAAGCAGTATACAATATTAATATTTATGTAAGTATTTGTATCAATTAATTGGAGCTAATTAAACAATTTGAAATGGTTATAACATGGCACCAACTTTTTTCATTATATTGCCAGTTTTCAACAGCATATCAGTTATATGCCAGAAGGCGATTAATCTAACCAGTATTCCTGTACTAAATAACTATGTTCTATGCAAGTATTAAATGTCCATCAATAAGAATGTACGTTAGTTGAGGGCAAAATTAATGCAATTAAATACACTAACAGTAAGTAATGTAAAGTGTTAAGTGCATGGTGATAATTTGTGTGTGCATCATTTACTTACTATATGTACAAGTATGATACCGAGGCAGTTGGGGTTACAAAACATAACACTGATTATAGATACTAAGGGTCACATACATACAGTTGCATTATGTTTTTGCGGGTCACTAGCAATTTAATTGCAGTCTTCATTTTAGTTGCAAGCAAATAAACCTTTACATACTAAAAGTAACATAGATATTTCAGCATCAAAATGAATGATTTTTTATGCAGGTATGTTTTTCTCCGTCATGTTGCATTGACGTGACTGTCACGTACCTATGAGTCCATATTTATTTAATGAACACCAGTCAACACACAACATATGACATCAAGACAATGCGAAATGAAATTTGTCAAAATGTCATCATGTTGTATCGCAATGTTGTGCGTCGACCAGTGTCTACTTAAATATAAACTGGTGTTTATTTAAAAAAATGTATACCACCAGTGTTCACTTAAAAATTACCTGTGATCTGTTTATAACGAAATAGATGCATTTTATTTTCTACATGTGTCGACGCACTACAATTGTCGCGTGTTGTATCACACTGTCCTGATGTATCGCAGTGCTGCACAAAGTGCTATATATGGATGCACAGGTGACATATAGGTACATGCACATGTAGTTTTATAGATAAATAGATAGGATACCTGTTTCAGCAACCGATATGAGGCAGATTTTTCCACAGTAATAGCCTAATCATAGTGACGAACACCGTTCCATTGATCAACGAAAGTTGGCCTTTTAAATAATATTAGCTCTACTTCCAATAGATATCTCTTCTAAACAAAAATACTTAAGTTTAAATTCGATACGGAAGATTTAATGAGGCAGTATATGTAAACAAGACACGAACAAGTAAAAAAATAAAATAATAATCCAATTTCCGTACCTTGCTAAAATCCTATTCACAAAGCAGTACGACTCTATGCTAGTCGTGTAGTAGATAACACCAGTGACATATATGCGTACATTCTGCTGTTTGATAAAACCACAACGTAAAACTTGAAAGTTAGTGTGTAGTAAAGAGTCGGGTATATAAATGTCCGCTGCATATTTATCGATTAAAAATATCGTTCAGTATTTCACAGCGTGTTTCCAGTGGAAATACTTGAAAACTTTGCAGTTTTACTTTTCAACATACAGTACAATTAAAACAGTCAATAAATTATTATTCGGCCATCAACCGAATTATTTCGATACCATTATGAGGTGTGTGTACATTTAGAAGTACATGAATCCATGTGTACTTGCCTATTGATGCTTGTTAGGTCATTCTGTTTGTCATGTTATTAATTATCATATCTCCTTGTACATTCATATCTATTTGTTCGTAACTCTTCAGAAAAAGGAGGAATAAAAGCTAAATAAAAGATAACATATTAATGATATTTATCTATGTCTCTGATATGATCAACACTAATGAAGTAATTAATTACTCAACTATGATTCTATTTTATATATTTATAAATATATAATACCAAGGACTTATATATACATACATGTAGGTATATAAGTCCTTAATAATACTTACCAGAAATACCCACGGTATGCCTGAAGTACGTAAAGTGACGTTCCGATAACGTAAAACAATTATTTATTTATTTATTAATCTAACATATTCAAAATTGATAATTATACATGGTAAATATTGCCATGGTAACATTGGATGTTTTATGAGGTGTCGTCCAAGGTAACCGTACGGATCGAAGTTGGGAATTAAGTGTATATCTGGTAATCTCCGCTGTTCATTTTCAAGGAATTTATGGTAAGAATAGATCGAGATGGTAAGAAATCGGTATGATGAATTATGTACTACGATTGATTTCGATTATTTTGTGTCTCTTTCTTTCCATAGAACCATTCTCGTTTGGAGGTTGTTCTTGCACTGGACGCCGATCGATATCATGGCTGCAAACTTAATTGCAATGATGCACAATTTGTTATTCCTCTCGACATTTTTCTGCTAATCGACATTTTGTTTTGTTTTCATTACTGCCATGAAATTAAAGTAAACATTCAAACAATATGTTGGTGCCAATTTCAAAATAGCCGAATTTTGAAGTAGTGATGGGATTTGCCGTCGTAGCGCTTGACGATATTTATTGTCTGTTGCAATTTTATTAAAAGAACAGAATTAAACAATTCTAAAACAACCTCGATCTGAATGATCGAGTCAACAATCTGTTAATTACTTCAAATGCCCTTTAAATTTGTGAAGGAATGACGCTGATTTAAACATGCATACCTAAGTACATTTTGTATAACCGTTACTCAGTATTGACAGTTATTATTTTATGATATTGTGAATACTTTATCTGCTAAATGGAAATTTGGTTTTGTTTTTGCGAAGGTGTATATATAAGCTCAGTTTTGACCTATATTTCTTGGCAAGACGTATTAATTATTCAGAAGAAATTCCTCATTCTTTTGGATGATTCAGAGGAAACCCACAGGTAACTGTATCATGAATAGATTATAAAAATATGAATATTTATTAATATGTTTTTTTTTGTTTTTTTTTCTTCATATTTTTATAATCTATTCATGATACAGATACCTGTGGTTATAAACGGTTCTTGACAAACATTTTACATTTATTTGGGAAAAAAAAATTTGGAATGCCTCTTAAAATTGTTGTTTTAACGTTGATTTATGCATAGGCCCTACATGTTCGTCTTGCGGCTCTTCAATGTATCGACACAATGAAAGCGTTGAACTATTCATATATATATATAATTAGTTAATTTATGCAGCTAAAATTAAAGTAAAGAGAGATTGTATATATATAACTTAGTAAAGTGGAAATAATCAAATACATGCAGTGACCAGCATATGTCTCCTTCCAAAACAATAAAAAGAAAACGCACATACATGAAATATCCTTTATTTAAGAAACAATGTAAATACATCCGGTGTATAACGGTTAAAATAACTAAATTACTTAAACATCAGTACATATCTTAATAATTTAAATATTTATATTATTATATAATTATTATAATTCATTTTCTGATTATATTAAAAAATAGATGTGGTTATAAGCTAAATATAAATTAGACAGGTCAGTAATTTTTCATGATGCTCGTTTCTTATGTAAAATTCAATGTGTTATTAATTTTGTATTATTATGCTACATGTATTGAACATTTATGTGTGTAAAAATGTAAATATGTAGAATGTTGTTTTTTTCTTGAATAAAACTAAACTATACATGTTTATAACGTTACTAGAAATTAGCAAATCTTGGCTATGATATAAAACTATTGATAAAAAGTCAAAGAAATAAATTTCCGAATAATAATCAATGAAATCTGAATTAAGGAATATACTTTAAATCAGTCGGCAAACTTGAATCTCATTTTCTTACTCAAGGCATTTTAGAGCGTAAGTTAAACACTGGGATAAGTTCTATTTCGTTTAAGTAGGGTTTAAAGCCGGGTTTCAACAATATTTCAGTTATATAATTATATGTTGACTGCCTCACATAAAAAGCTTTCCTGGACTGGATTAATTCTAACCACAAGGAGTCGGCAGCTACACTTTAGGAAAATCGATTTTTTGACAAATTTTCATAGAAGAACATGCTGCGATCTCGATTCGAACCCGAATCGCCAGGTTGCAAGATATGTTTAAGACGATATTTTGATTGACAAATCAATCATCTTATAACAATTTAGAATACTGAAAAACGTAAAAATGAGATTTTAGCTTGAAGACTGATATCAAGGACGAAGATCATGTTTTGTCTTCCACTTGGGTGGCCCTTGCACGCAAGTCCATCTGTTCATTGTATTACTTGCGTTAAGCAAAGAACTTTAAACTCCATCAGGGGCCCCGTATTTGTAGGGATCACTGTAAGAAAATATCTCTGTGAATTCTTTGTTCATAACATTCTGTACAGAGTTACTTTTCTTGTTTCTCGTCATAACAGCTTGGATAACTGTTACCATATTTTCACGCATGTCGAACTTGTGCCCCCTCGCCAACAAACCATCTTGGATAACCTTTGAAAAATAAATATATCATAGTTATATATCGATCGAATGCTTGTTATTGACGAAAATATCACTTGATTAAACTGATCACATCTAAGTATGTTTTAGCAAATGGAAATATAATGTAGTGATACAAATTACAATATCGCCATCATGTTGCGGCCAATCAGTTGGCTAAAAGTTCGAAACTAGTGAACTCTCAAAATCATGCATTCAGAGAAGTGGCAAATAGTTTATTTTTCAAATCTATAGAACATACATTACTATAAAATGCATGAATTACAATGTATGTTAATACATCACACATATGATCAGATCAAAGCAGAATGAACTCGAAAACGTGTATAGTTTGGGCAAGTCATTGTGTTGTTGTATGAACAGTAGCTGTTCAAAGAGTTTGTTCGTACATTTAAATGGGTTAGAGGCAATTCATCATATGCGTAGAGGATATTTGTTTTAAGCAGTGATCCAGGGTTATATACCAATATATTAAACTAAATCACCAACCTGGATTGTTACTTAGTCACTTATTCTGCAAATGAGATGTTGGATAATACCATTGTCTGCTATTCATGTAATCTCTATAGGCAAGGATAACATGTAGACATATAGAAGATGGAAGCCTGATATACGTACAACATCAGAATGCATGTAATGGTTTCATATTTTCTTTATTTACCTTTGGCATGGCTTTTTCAATACGTAATTCAGGAGGAAGTAGCTGGTGATGAATTCTGGGATACTCGATTGATTCTTTCAACCCCAGTTTTAACCATAATGTATGGATAATATTCTGCAATGAAGTAAAACGAAATGCTCTAATTATTGATTGTTCAATGTGTACCACATTCATATAGTACACAATTGTCTAGATGGATGTACGAATGTACGTGATTTACTTGTGTTGGATAACATGTGTTGTGTTAAAAACTCATGGAATAATTAATAAGATAGCATCAGCCTTGTCAACCTGTTTGCATTTTTATAATGTCAAGGATACCAAGAAATTTTCCTGTATGTGCAATCGGCATGTTTGATGTCGGTTATGCCAATAGATGAAGTAGTAGAAGTTGTTGGGAGATCTAGTCGAGCTATACACAATCTTCGAACACGATTTTGGACACTGGACGTACTGACGACTTACCACGTCACGTACGTCCACACGTTACGCCACATATCTTTGAGACCGTTACATCGTCAGAACACATTTGACCAATCGATTCAAAATGCTACTGCTGACAACACGCCCTTGCTTCATAATAAACGAATCTGTGGGCACTCTGTTCGTTATCTGCTGCAAGTGAACGGTCACTATTATTGGTTGAGTCCCGATTTTCATAGTGTGTACACATCTACCGTAGGCCATAGGCGAAATGAACGCCTTGTCCACTGTTGTGTTAAACGATATTCTGTGGGGATTCTGTCATGGTCTGGACTGACATTTCTCGTGGTTATCGTCCACCATTAGTCGTGTTTACGGCAATTTAAATGCCCAATGTTACCGCGATGGCATTCTAACGTCTTACGTCATTCCTATTTTCCATTACAAAGCCAACATATCGATATTTCAATATGACAATGTCACAAGCTATATTGCCTGAGACACACTAGTACTACAGCTTCTCAGGTCGAATTATATTGATTTCATAGATGACTGCCCTCCAGATCTGAACCAATCGAGCATGCATGGTATAATCTATAGACAGGCGTGTAAGGCGTCGTCACAACCCTCCCGCGAACACCGTCAATTACTAATTCAGGAGTAGAACAGTATCCGGCAGGCAGAAATCTACACTGTCAATTTCATGCACCAGCGACGCATGAAGTGGTGGTAATAGCCGATATTGGGTGTAATTTTCGATTAATTTGTACCCCTTCATTATTGACTGAAAATTCTAAAAGTAACTGTAAACTTATGACCATAATGTTACTACTATATTGGATGCGCGATAAAATCACCTTTGAATAAATGTATAACACTGCCATGCTATTTAGCGTTTACTCCAACCTGTATTCAATTACAGTTTGGGGAATTCTTTTTTGTTCAGCATATTAATATGATACCCATTGTGTTTCTTACGGTTAATTTCAAGTAAGCACTATTTATAATTGTTTACATATACCTGGGCATTGGACGTGATTATCCTGGGGCCACCAGCAGACCCTGTAACAAGTTTTACATCTCCGTCCTTATCCACTACAACAGTTGGGGACATAGACGATAGAGGGCGCTTGTAAGGTTTGATAAAATTGGCAGGAGATGCAGGTACTTGAAATGAATTGACAGTTCCTGGGGTAGAAAAATCGTCCATCTCATTATTGAAGATAATCCCTGTGCGACTACCAACTATTTTAGAACCAAATCTGAAAAAGTAAAATTAAGACGTTCTCCTAGAGTTAAATATCGGGTTTATCCATAACCATTGTTTAATAGATCTTCAAATATGATAAAAATATCTTTAAGAAAAAACTTCACATAAAAGACTGTAGACTTTTATACATGTAGTCCATTGGAAAGAGACGAACACAAATTACAAAGATGCAAACAAGTATAAATAAATAAAACATTTAAGGGTGATCACTCATGAGCTTTTGTGATACAAAGCAGTCTAGCTAAATGTCATAAAATTTCAAGTTGAAATTATTATTTTTTTATCATCTAATGTAGTCAACAATGTTATTTAAATGCATAAATAATTTCAAAGTGTTATTTTCTTCATTGCGAATTTTTACTGCTTTTACGACATCCGACCAGATTACGGCAGTCAATTTAGTTTGTCTGTATATATACAACAACCATATGCCGTTCAGTATTAATCAATTAAAGGTTGTTAAATTTTGTATGCATACATTTATATAACCTGGTTTGCAAATATATTGTTCTTAAAAATTGTAAAAAACATTGTTTATTTCTTTTTAACGTTCATATTGAAATATTTGCTGTTGTAAAACGGTGGGTGGGGTAAGTTTTCATCAAGTTTAGCATTATGAACACATATCCGTTGAAAAATATTCATCCAAAATTCATACAAGTCCATCAAATATTGTTTCTGATTATGCATATGTGGTTATTTATACAACATGCAGTGGTTTTGTCTTGAAAGAGGTCATTAACTAAGGAAATATCCAGTTTTTGCTGAAAAGAAAAGCTTAGAGACCTAACATTTCACATGATAACTTTCTTATATGAACATGGACATGTACTTTTCATGTCATATTTTTAATTGGTGTTTAACCTACTTCAGCATAATCAATGTCATTCAAAATCCTTGTTACTCCTTCAATACGTAAAAAATGTATAAACATTATTTATAACCCCTTATTTTTTAGCCATTTTATACATCTTAATTTGGTAAATAACTCAGTGTTTGAAATAGTACACAGTCAAGAAATAGGCATAAAGTAGACATTTAATGCTTTAAGTTTCTTCTACATTCAGGCTGTGATACAACCATTACATTATTTAAGTGATTTGATTAATATTTACTGAAATATTTGTTTTTTTATCTACCCACACCCCTTTTTCAAAACCATTATTAGGAAAATTACCGATTTTGGGTATATCACTAAAAAGTAATTTTACGAAAAAGTTAAATCATGGACATATACTTTTCATACTAAAAACTGAATGACAACATGTTATTCTTCAAAATTAAATAAGAATCGAAACATCCTTGTTACAAGAAAATTTTTCGATTTCACGAGTGATCACCCTTAAGATACAAGGGAGAGGTATATAGATGATGATAAGATGTATAATACTTACATGGTGTTAGGGAACATATAACTATCATATGTTTACATATAACGAACAGAACAAATAATTGTATGAATTACTAGTATATAATAAACTGTATAATAATAACATGTAAAACCAAAGTTTATGTATACTGAAGTAAACGCATGAGTATTGACACTTTTTAGCATATATATATAGACGTATTTAACATTGATTTCGTAATTAACGTTTTCAATCAAGATATTCATACAAAAAATTCTATACCATCATACACATAGCATTGAGTACTAAACTGATGTAAATACTATCATTACATTTTATGTAATATATCGCGTAATTCAAAAGTTCTATAAATAAATACACTAAAGGTTATTTACACTATTTTGGAATGATTCTCAAAATTTAATAATAACTTTAATTTAAACATGCTTGGTCTATTCCTATAATACGAGTATATTAAAGGCTGCATTCTAAGATAAAGTGAAATTCGTCTCCTAATAAATTACAAATTTGGCCAGCCTACTCCACAATGTAAGTTTAAAGGGGCAATAACTCTGGGGATTTTTATGGTTTTTGAAAAGTCTCATTTTAATTGTTTCTATATAGAAACACATAAAAAATACAGAGCTTCCCAAAATCTGTTTACTCCATTTTGAGATATTAATTTTAGACAATATGGGTATAAAACCACAACATAAGAACACAAACAAACAAGTACGTATACATGTACCACTAAGACTTACTGTCGATTGATGGTCTTTGTCATAGACACAGCATCACCGTCAGGACCTAGTACAGATATATGTGATGTACCAGCATCTTCCATGGTTAAATCGTATGTCGGTTCATAATACGCTGTGTCCTGTGTGTCGTGTAAAATCTTGGCTCGCTTCAGAGCACCCCACTCTAAGGATGTCATGTTACTTATCAACTACAGTAAATAATTACAGATAATTAAAACAAAATTTAATGGAACATTATTAATTCCATAAAAAGAATGTAAAAATACAGTTTATAATCAACCTGATCTCACATGTTCATTCATTTTCTGGCTGGTTAGTAGGCTGACTGCCTGGCTGGCTCTCTTTTTAGCTGAAATAATGTTTAAGATTCGATCCAATCATAATGCTGTTTTAATCAAAGATTTTATCAATACTTGCAAAGTCTTATCAACAGATACATGGTCCTTGAATTCACTTGCCCTCTAAGCGCCATGATTTCCATAATCGAGATTTTTAAAGACTTAGAGTAAAAAAAAAATATTTATCTATCTGTTGTTTAACAGCCCATTCGACAATTATGGTCATTTCAGAGTCGCCCCAGGGATAGAGGAGATAAGATACATGTGCAGGAGAACCGAGCCTTCATTTTTTCGAACGGTCTTTCCTGGTCTTTATCGTGCCTGGTGTAAAGCATCGACCTGTATGCCTCTACCCTGTTCCTGTGAGTTTCCAGACACAGTACCTGGCTCGGTAGTTGGGATGGGGACTGAAAAAGCACCCCTGAGAAATTTGCAAGGCGGAGTCGTGTTTCGATTCCATGACCTTGCGTTTAGTAGTCCAGAACATAACCACTCGACCACCGATCACCCCAGTAAACAAACTACATTTATTAGACATATTAGAAAAATGTATCACATCTACCTCATTTATGTCATCTTTAAACTGTTGGTCTTCTTGGTCCATATCTCCAAGGTTTGTTCTGGCAGAAAAAGCATGTTTGAAGGCCTCTGTCATTCTGTGAAATGTTTCCACACCTTTGTCAACTGTTGACAGGTCATCGGGAGTCATAGCATAACCTGAGATGGTGATAAATATTTGGTGATTGCAATAGTCCAAATGAAGCTTGGTGAACGATCAGTTCTTGTTAATTACAACAATTCTACTTCAAGATGTTTATTAAGATCAATGTACCGATATCCTCCAATAAACACACCAAGGACAGTTTCGCAGATTTTTCATTTGTCGTGTTATCATTGATTCATTTTATGGTTATGTTATATTGCTGCAGTATTCATAGTGCATCAAAGCTTTCGTTTTTTGTTTTCTCAAAAAGGGTAAGGAACAGTGAGCAGTGGATGAGCATGTAGTTACAATGATAGATGAGTTATTTATGAATAAACACATATAATTGGAGTAGGATTTAAAATATGAATGCCAATTGAAATCTTTTTTGTTTGTTACAATGTATCGTTCAAATTTATACATAAGATAAACATTTTGCAAGCTTTAATAACCACGATTGGTAACAATCACAATCCAGAGTTGTCATTTCTTATCATTCGCATATATCTCTGCCAACATCTGAAAAGTAGTTAAAAACCCATTGCGTTTCCCGTAAGCGATTGGACTTGTAACATACATGTACTTACCGATTTTAAGCAACCGTTTTCCATTAAGAAATAGTGTGATTAATAAATAAAATATTGTATGTGATTTTCTTGTCAATTATGACTTCTCCGACACTTTGTCATCTTAGTTGTAGAAATGTATACCAATCGTCACTTCTTGTTACACAAGAATCAGGTAAAAGCTTAGGCGGTGACAAAGATGTACTGATACGTAAGAACTATATGGATAGAGTTGGACCAGTTAATCATTTTGAAGTCCAAACATTATTTAATCTTAAATGTTTAACACTCACCATTTAGTATATTGAGTATAAATAACAAGACAGCACCACTAGATGGCGGTGGTGGCGAGTAAACAGTATAGTTCCCGGATGAAAGTTGAATGCTCAATGGACTTTTTACAGCAGCTGTGTATTTGCCCAAATCATCCTCTGTTATTATACCACCTGCATATATAGTATGAATCAAAATATAGAATAAGATTATCGTCCGAATGTGGAATGATGCCTCAAATTATTGCTTTTACATAAAAAGTACACTATAATGGTCGTGAAATCTAGTGACATTTCAGTTTACTTAAAGCATACTTTTATACAATAGTTTATATACAATACCTAAATGTTAACATTTGTCTGCGGAAGCACGCCATCTTTATGATTTGTTTTACGTGTCATTAAGTTTAGTGGTGCATTTTGTTTAAAGTTATCTGTTTTCGCGCCATTTTGGCACTTGCTGAAACGCATTACGACTTCCTGACATTGGTATAGAAATATTTAAGTGATTGAATCATTGTCGATTTATATGTAGATTTCCATTTGTATTATTATTAACATTCATGTTGTTACTAACTGCAGTCATATGTCAATGCTGTATTAGCTAGAGCATTTTTTGTGTAAGAGAGTTCCCTAGTTCCTGCTCAAACCCTGTCTTAAGTCTGACGTGCAGTAGTCGTTCCCAAGTCCCGCCTGCTGTTGTCGTGCTGTTTTCGTCCGTGAACCACTATGGCATTAATACATTACAAAATAATAATGTATTAATGATGTAAACTTTTTTCTTTACACAAACCTGCTTCAGCTATGTCAAGCGCTACATCCGAAGCCAACGAACCATTGTAGAATCCTTCAGGGTCTACAGTAATCTTCCTGAATGTTTCGGCAAGTTTCGGGAGCTTGAGTTTTTCCCCTTGTTGAACTAGCTTTCCAGTTCCTGGATTTGTTAACATCGACCTGCAGAAATAGTTATTTAATACAATTGGTCTCTCAATAAGTATTGAACAATATGCCTGTATTTGACAGAGTCTAATGTCATGTTTTGAAATATGTTTTGAAAACATGTTTTATGAATTGTAATCCAATCTATTTTCTGCTGTTTTTTTTAACCGGGTTTTATTGGGGGAAATAATTCATGATTTTTTTATCTTAAATATGCTTTAAAATGATTAAAACTTACTTTAGTTCACTGTGTCTGTTGATAAAGTCAGTATATTTTTGAATAGCATCATGCAATGGTTTGCCCACAGGAAAACCTTGCTCACACATTTGTATGGATGGTTTAAATAATACATCCCACGGTAGTCTACCCCCTAGTTTCCAGGCTTCGTAAAGACCCTTTACCTCACCTGGGATACCAATTGACATTCCACCTAATAGAAAATAAAAACATATTTTAAAGTGCCGTCTCTTTTCATTACCCGGGTATCATGACCAACAACTGAATATCTATTGATAGGATTCGAAACCTCATTAAAAAATCAAACTAGATACATAAACAAGTCAATCATAAAGTACAGGATCGTCTAAGTGTCGTTTTTGCATGTTAGAATATTTCCTATCGAATTTAATCTGACAATTACACACAATATCAACAAATTTCACGCTAAATTATAAATCAAATAACTAAGATTCAATTAATATTTGATAGCTTGAAACCTTCTGTTGAACTGACTGTTTCATCAATATACATATCCTGTGTAGCACCACCAGGAGCCATCTCTCTAGCCATAATAGCGTATTTGTTCATTGAAGACCTAATAATTGATATATAAAAAACAGTTGAAAAAGAACCACAACTTAAAAGTTATATATATATATGCCAACGCATCATAAAAGCATGGATAAAAGTTGATCTTATTTAATGTTGTCAACAGTGTAATATACTTGTACAAACATATATGGGATAAGGTGGTCACATAAAACACGTGTAAGCGATGCTGTTTCGGTTTCAAATGGCAATAAACATTCACGAATTGAGTAAACAATACCAGTAGTACACTGACAAAATGACAATCGCACCTCACATTGTAATGCCACAATGAGACAAAGTTTAACCAGATTTTGAAAAAGATATAGGTTTACATGATAGAATTTTTTTCGTTAGATGATTGTTAATCAACAATGACATTCCTTTGAGCTATCGTCCCTTGGAATTAACATTAAAGTCTATGGGAGAGACCCATTTTTCAAATTATAAAAGAAAATGGAAAATGTAGTTCAATGAAAACTCATGATTAAAGGATACAATCGCACAGTATCAATTTAATTTGATAAAGAAAAATATGGGTCACCACGCAATATCAAAAGAACTTTTCTACTTTTTCAGAAATAGCAACAACTCTAACAAAATGTCAAAATGTATCATGAAAAATAAACTAAAGTATCCAAGGTATCTTTCAAAGAAATAATGACAATTGGGCAATACTATTTGTGAAATATTAATTATTTAACATTTTTGTGTAGCATAGAGAAGACTACTACTTTATTTTCTAAAGCCATGACACGTACACTTTTACAAATCTTTTGTTAACCTTTTATAATAAGTCATAAAGAAACCTCCTCCAATACCACAGCTCTGTGGGTGGTACACTCCCGTACAGAGACTGGCAGCGATGGCAGCATCCACTGTAGAACCTCCCTGTACCATTATATTCCTGTAATGTTATATCAATGTACTGAAAGTAAATATTTCGTGAAAGATCCATTTTGTAACATTATATCTCTTTAGATCATCTGTATATCATTCTATATATTTAAATTACGGATTTTTAGGCGTAATGATGAAATTACATCGTATATATCGTACTCGTATAAAAAATTATACTCGTCAAAGACTAACAATTAAGGTACGGTTGGAGTGTATTTCAATTGTTTGAAATATTGGAGAATTTCATAGCGATGATATCCGTTACTATAACATTTGTAATGCTATTGGTAACTTTTGAAGCAGAAAATAAGCATTGTTAATTACTAGTACAATGTTCACATTTACAGTTGTTCACTAACCTTTTCTGATAATTAATTACAAAACATGTACATAGCTCAGATCACAGTTTGGAACATCATGCAGTAATTTCATTCAAGATATCTTGAATGTCTCACAGGATTGGAAATATATACTTTAGAAAGTTTTATGGTAATGAATATTATGTTAATACAATACGCAGGACCGTAGATACCGTAGGGGGCTGTAATAATTTCGGCTATTGTGGCAATTGAAGGGGCTGTTATTGATCTTCCGTTCTGTTGACACAATTTAAAAAATAGCCTCCCATCTGAAATTGATACCTACGAGCCTGAATGAAATAAGTGTAGTTCATTTTGGAGAGAAAATATGCATATTTAACGACTACTTAAGAAAACAGATAAGTTGCAGCAATGTTAATAACTAACAAAACGAAAAACTCACATTCCATATGTAGAACATATTGGGGCATCGGTCGCAACAGTTCCATACCGATAAAAACCTTCCTTGATATCAGTAGATTTAACATAAAGAGGTGAGTCGTCTGTCAAACGAGATGATGAATGCTCCTCCGGAACTGGTTCACACTCACGATCTTCCCCTACCAGCATGTCGTTCAGCTTGTTTTTGTCATGTTCTTTTTTCAAGGCTACACCAAGACCAGCCCCAATAGCAACGATAGCTGTTACAAGCAAGATTGTGACTATGGCCCACATACGAGATTTTGACATTCTGAAATATCATAAAAATACAGATTGATATTTTAAATTGTTTGTATGGTATTAAATTATTTCTTATGTTACATGGCAATACATTTGCCTTTACAGCGAACCTTGGTTACCTACCAGCACAATACACAATTATCAAGCTAAAACTCGCCACGTTTTTAAAGACAACTTGACATTGAGTCGGTAAGTCAATCTGTTCAGGATTCACTCTGCAAGCAACAATCTTCACTGTTTATCTCCACATATTGTGTAAATCATAGGTGGGAGATAGTTTACAAATGCCCTATCTGCGTCTTTCAAACCAGTGACTCCTTGCTCAAGCTTTACATATGATGGCTTTGACCTATAATTCAATATCAAGTAAACAAAATGGATTTTTGGTCTGAAGTTTGGCTTCATTCTTTTGTCTTAAAAGTAGGTTTTCCCCTTTAATTATGAATTTCCTTTAGGTGAATTTTATTTTCTTATGAGAAATTGACTTGTAGAAGACTGATATTATTTGTCTGTATATGGCGATCAAGGTTAAAATAAATAGCAATAAATTGATGTGAAGATCGTCTAGTTTATCTTCCTATCTCTCCCCAAAGACGCCCTTTTCCTTGCCAAAGGGCCCTGTCATCTTTCCTCAAATGGTGATGAACACTGAATCGGCTAATTTGTACAAAAATACTAGCATATCGTATGTTAAGTCAAGTATAGATATTTTACTGACATTTATAAACACAATACTTGACTGTCGTCAATTAATTATTTGCATTAAAAAAAACTGGCGGTCACAACGATTATACATTTAAAATTTATTACTGAAAAATATTAATGAAAAACATGTACTTAAATAATATAAATGTATAAATATGGTTAAAAATATTCAAACTTTTGCTGATGTATATTACTAATACATTGTGTACATATAACTAAAGATAAAATGTTGTTACAAACGAACATAAAACATATGAAAATATCACACATGTATATTCATAGTTATAAAGTTTGCTCATATGTACCTGTTCTTGAGTTATTTAATCAAACCTATGTTGTGTGCATTGTTGGCGAACATGATATCCATAAATTTGCCTTTTCGATTCGTGATCAGATATGTTACTTCACATGTAGGTTGCAAATTTAATCAGTACGTTTGTAAAGTTTATTTACACATTCAGTGTGTATGGCACAAAACTGTACAAATATGGTAGTGATGTGAACATAAAGACTAACAAAAATAAAGATGGAATGTAGTTCATCACGAAATTACTAAAGTAGACAATGACTGCATGGTTTAAGATCATGTATACATAGTGGGTTGCTCGACATTTGAAATATGTTGCATGCATGGGTGATTGCATAGAAAAAGCAATTTATGTGAACGTCACATCATGATTACAGTCAACATGACATTTCTCGACGTCATGGTTAAGTAGTCCGTAGCATGAAGTCTTCCAAACAATTATGATCAAGTGTATGCGCTATTTTCACTGAATCCGGCCTATTTTTATCACTAATTATATCATTAATTTTGTAGATTTTACAGGATCATCAAAACTTATTAAGGATCATTCAAGCAAAGTTAAATTGACACAGTAGTTTAGAGTTTTTATCTCACCTGGTTAGCCAGGTGAGCTTTTAGGATTGATCGATGAATGTCAAGCGCCCGTTCATAATAAGTCTGTTTACACTCTAGTATCCATAGCTCATAACAAATCGTTATCAGTCATAATGTATATGACCACAATGTCTCAGCCAAGTGCGATTATGGGTGAAATCGGACCAGAACTGCAAAAGTTATGGACCCTTAATTTGACTTAGAAAATTTGCTACACAATGTATTTTAAAATAGTTTGTTTACACTCAAGCACCTTCATTTCTTCACCAATATTTTCAGTACATATGTATGAACCAACGATCTTGGTCAAGTTCGATTATGGGCAGAATCGGAGTTATTGAAGAGTTATGGGCCCTTGACTTTGAAAATTTGCTGTGTTTTAGCTTAATTGTTTACACTCTGGTGCCTTCATTTATTCACCGATCCTAATCATATTTAAAATAATGTGTTTTACCTGATTGTCTTGAATAAGTTCAGTTATGGGTGAAATGTGACCACGATTTCAAAAGTCATTGGCCCTTGGCATAGAAAATTTGTTATATCAGCTTGTTTAAACTCTAGCAACTTCAATTCTTCACCAATCCTCAACATATTACAGTGAATGTGTATAACCTAAAGGTCTTTGAAGAGTTAGATTATGGGTCGAATTGAACTTGTACTTGTAGAGTTATGGGCCCTTGACTTAGAAAAATTGACACATTTTAGATTGTTTACAGTATTATAGCACATTCATTGTTGGTTTTGTCAAAATCTGTGTAAAACGGGTTATACGAGATGAAAACTATATTACCTGGTCATTATTGTATTGTCTTTGTTCTCAGGTGTGCGATCTGGGACCATCTTGGTCCTCTTATTGATAACACACGACTAGGGTTAACGGACATGGCGATAACCAAATTTCACCATGAACACTTAGCAATAGTTTCTACATAAAAAATTATGACATGGTTTAAAACACTTTTATACAAACATGTATAATACTGTTACTGCAAATGGAACTTTTGTATATCGTTCTTTTTCATCAGTTTTAAATGAAATTTGAGCTTTATACGGTATATCTAAAGTATTGCAATGGAAAGGAATGTAATAGATGTGCTTGTAGATCTATATTGTATTAATATTTAAATATGGTAAATGGGTTAAAGTTATCATTTGTCGGCATCTGCTTTAAGAATGATTTAGTGTATATTGCAAATAATATTATGAGCTTTATACAGTCTGCTATTATGGTATAATCAGCCATGCAAGTAGGGTGGTGAAACGTGAATTCTTAACCATTATTTTCAAACTATTTTGCATAAAAATTGAAAGGTTGAGTGCAAAAAATAGCCCTTTTTGAACTGCTTTTACTTTACTTTTTACACCTGCTCTCTTGTTTGTTTGATTTTCCAGTTTTCACCATTTATTAACACTACACTGTACTTAGATATCTACAACGAAAGGTCGTTTTATAAGGTCACTTCAGGTCACTGTAACCTCTTACTGATAGAGGGTTGTAGGTTCAAGCCCAGCTACCAACCACGTCTCTTATGTGTGAAAGTAGGCAGTTGCTTACGGAGTCTAGTACTGGTTTTTCCCAGGAACGATGATTAGGGGATCTGTTCGCCCCATATGACTCTGACGGTTGAAAAGGGATGTTAAACTCGACTTTGACGGTGAGATACTTGGTGATTTGATACTACATGTCCCCTCCCAATCACGAATCATGAAAGGATGGCCTTTCCGAATCAATTTATGAAACCGACCGACAGGAAAGTCAAAATGAATAAAACTACTTGATTAGGACCTAGGAAAGTACGTGACCAATTGCTGAGAGCCTTTTCGGTCGTTTTTCCTTTTGTTTAATTAAAGCCATTTGGGTTGATTTTTACAATCATTGGGTTAAAAGCAAATAAACAGAACCCGGAAATTCTTAAACAGTTATATTTTTATCTTAATTTGTCAATAATACTAAACAATGATGTCTTCAGGTATTTCTATTTAATTATTGATAATTTGTTGTTTGATTAAAACCAGAAATTGGTTTGGTTATTATCTTTAGTAAAATTTATTATAGTCAATTAGTTTGGGATTATTTACTTATGGTTTATGCAAATCCAAAATGATCTACTTAAAAGTATGATTTGAAAGTATTATAATTTCATGATTTTCATAAAATGTTCATGTATATTATATGTTTATGTATACATGTAGCACTCTTATGCTGACTTTACATGTGAATATACCTTTGTAAAATAAAATACGAGGAAAGGACACTGACTTCTTGATTTTTATTTTACAAAGGTATATTCACATGTAAAGTCAGCATAAGAGTGCTACATGTATACATAAACATATAATATACATGAACATTTTATGAAAATCATGAAATTATAATACTTTCAAATCATACTTTTAAGTAGATCATTTTGGATTTGCATAAACCATAAGTAAATAATCCCAAACTAATTGACTATAATAAATTTTACTAAAGATAATAACCAAACCAATTTCTGGTTTTAATCAAACAACAAATTATCAATAATTAAATAGAAATACCTGAAGACATCATTGTTTAGTATTATTGACAAATTAAGATAAAAATATAACTGTTTAAGAATTTCCGGGTTCTGTTTATTTGCTTTTAACCCAATGATTGTAAAAATCAACCCAAATGGCTTTAATTAAACAAAAGCAAAAACGACCGAAAAGGCTCTCAGCAATTCAAATGATACTGATACCAAAAATAACCAGTTTCATCAAATTGACATGTTACATAAAAATCCATTAAAACAAAGTGAAGTGATGTAATGTTTACATCTGTATACAGATATTCTGACTAATTTACAACAGTAGAAATATCAAATTTAGATCCAATATGCGCAAGTATATTTTAATTCATTCCAACATTTAATTGTACTTTCTGCACCTGTATCTTCAAAAACTACTTACTATCAAAGAAAAAGCCTTTCTTTAATAATTAAACTTCAGTGTAAAAACATAAGTCCATTTTACAAACTTCTAGAACAAAAATAATCATAAAATCTTACCTATAAAAATCAAGAAGTCAGTGTCCTTTCCTCGTATTTTATTTTACAAAGGTATATTCACATGTAAAGTCAGCATAAGAGTGACTTTACCGAGGAAAGACACGATTTTTAACAAACGACCAAAAAGGGGTCCTGACCAATGGACATCGTCATTACAAAATTTTAGCGGAAGGCGCAGCCAATGAAATTTGAGCAACTTCTGTCCGAGTATGAGACGCTGGAAGCTTGGACCGAAAAAGGTGCTAAAAGGGCTTTTGTCCGAAACCATCAAAATATGTCTTAAGCCGGTATGTTTGTGTACACTACAATCAACAGGAATTAACAGTTTTATCTAAATACTGATTTGTTATCAAAGAACTATTTATTTAACTAAATCTGGAATGCTTTCCTTTGTCTGTGAAAAAGTTGCATTTGACACAACAAATTTATAATAATAATTTCTTTAATTTCAGTGAAAAATGTTCATGTTAAAAAATCTTAATTTTTGGTGCATAAAACAATGATTAATCATGCGAAGTTTGGTTGCAATTGGCTCAGCGGACATTTAGAAGGACATGTTGTTTAAAGAAATAAATAGCACAATATCAAAGTGTATACGCGCTCAGTATCAGTCATGTTTGACGAATGATATTAGTTATATGTACACAAGCTGATTAGTAAATTCCTCTATACACGAATAACAGTTTAATACGCATCGCATCTATGTATTGGCACGTAGCAAGAACGGATTGTCAAACGTTAAATGTGCGTTATTCATGCGTTACTATAGCGTTGGGAAACGTTTAGGCGATCTTATACGCTTCAAGAACGCCCTAAACACGTTACGTATACGTTTGAAACATGTTGTGCGAACGCTAGTGAATGTACTGGCATGTTACCAACGCGTTTTGAAGGCGTATGACGAACGTTCGAATAATGAATGAATACCGATCGTCAAACGTATACACAACCGATAAATATACGGCACTCGTTCAATTAAAATTTCAGGTAAGATAAGTTGATCAGAACTACTGACAGTCATACCTGAACAAAGACAATATGGTTTTAAGTATTCATGAAACCATTAATTAATGCACATATTACTTTTATTTAGAGGTTTAGTTTATCTATCATGTAAATACCACTAATGACACTGTGACTTCTATTAACAGGTGACTGTTATCTAAGGTAAAACTGTATTTGCATGTTAATGACTAAGAACATTTGTAAACCATGAAACTACAAGTATATAGTATTAATAAACTACATGTGATTGTAAATCTATGAACAAACTTTACAGTAATACAGTAAAACATTACTTAAGCTTTTAAACAATTAAATAGTTTGTTTCTGATTACGTGATTACACGACCAACCCTTATTTCCCCCATTATCCTAGACTTTTTAATAAGACCCAAGGAAACATCCATCCATCCATCCAAAAAAACCCAGACATTACTTACCCTATTTTAAATCAGCATGTAAACAGAAACAAATATTTTTTATTAAGCCATATGAAGACCATCAAGACCATCAAGTTTTCAAATATTTCTCTGTTATTTAAAATGAGACCATATCAATATAAAGAGCAATCTATTTGCATGGTCATATTATTAGGTTTTAATGTATAATGAAAAAAAAACATTAATCAATAATATTATTAAAGTACTCACTTTTCACCCATGTTGTGCACTATATGTTATCAATCAAACAAATACCTCCAGTTTAATAATACATGTATCATGTAAATCCATGCAAGCATGTCAATGAAGTATTTGCATCAGTGGTTTTACAACTGTAAAATTTCCATTACTGCAATCATTTTTTTTGTTACTAGTATTACACAAAAACGACACATGAAAGAAAAATCTGCATAAAAAGGATAAATTTGCAAACCATGATTGACTGAAATTTCAGAAATTCTTTTTCTGCGAATTTTTATATGAAATTTGATTAAGTTCTTTATACAAATGTGATATACTATTACAGAAACTGCCTTAAGTTAAAATTTAATTTGGATTAAATTTGCTATCAAATGATTTAATGCCATAAGTCGAATCTGTAATACAGGCTCAGCCTAGTAAAGATGACCCTGTGTTCAAAGAAAAGCCATTGTATTGCATAAGATAAAGAAGATAAAGACAGTATTGCCTGGAGCTTGACACGCTCCAAAAATTTATTAAAGCTATACCAGCGTGACAGTGAATAATTTACAATTATATTTAAGCAGAGGCGTATATATTTATTATACGTCTCTGATTTCAGCAATGTTTTCACTCTGTCCATAATTCAGTTGTTTTTCTGAATACTTTGTCTAGGACAGAAAAAAATTGTTACTCTCGTTACAAAATTAATATACCTTTTTTTACCTCACCAGAGCACAAAGTGCTATTGTGCTCGCGTGATGTCCGTCGTTCATGCGTGCGTCAGTGCGTCAACAATTGCTCTAAATAACATCTCCCTCTTAAGCAGTTGGCAAATTTCAACGAAACTTCACAGGGATGTTCCTTGCAAGAAGTTCCATCAAAGTTGTTAAATAAAATTTAATTCCATTAAAAACTCTGGTTGCCATGGCAACCAATAGGAAAGATCAAGTTACCCCCGGGGCGGAGCCAATTTTGACCCCAGGTCCATAATTTGATCAAACTTAGTAGCGGTCCACTAGAAAATGCTACAAACCAAATATCTAAACTCTAGGCATTGTAGTTTCGGACAAGAAGATTTTTAAAATTTCCCTCTATGAGGCCATGTAAAATCCAGTTACCCCCGGGGCAGAGCCAATTTTGACCCCACGGCCATAATTTGAACAAATTTGGTAGAGGCCGGTCCACTAGACAATGTTACACACCGAATATCTAAGCTCTAGGCCCTGTGGTTTTGGACAGGAATATTTTAAACGTTTTTCCTATTCCACAAATTATTCAAACTAACAAAACAGTAGTACAAAAAAACAGGAGTCATTATCTTTAGTGAATGAGCAACATATTTTAATATAGTGATTGCAAGAGAAAAACTAAACCATTATATATCTACTCAATAAGTTACTGGCATAATTTCCATTTTCTGACGATCACAAAAGCTCCCATTGAGCACAATGTGCTCACGTGAGCTAAAAATAAACATTGGCCACGCCAGCATAGGAATTTGAACTTCCGATTTGTATCCGTATGTTAAAGGCTTTGTCCAGCGTATGTATGGGCAAACGACTATTGTGTAAAGTAAAACCATTTAGTCGTCGTCCTTACGTTAGATGTGTTTTGACAGGCATCACCGCGATTTTCTCATGCATGCTGTATATATAAACCGTGTGTACTAAACTAAATATTTCATTTTGATTTTATAGACTGTGTAGTGAACACGAAAAAAGAAGAAAAATTGAGTGTTATTACGTTCTCTTTATCTTTATGACTAGTATATCAAGAATACCACCAAATTTACGCCAACATGCCATTGCCATGCTCACTGCTGGTATGGCGACAGATTAGGTATGCTAGGTTTGTAGGCTGTTCTAGCCCTTAGGCAACGTTTTCCAGCAATGGGGCGTACTCTTTATTTACCACGTACTAAGTGGCCATCCGTACGTCACAACACCTGGTCAAGACCGCTATATTGTAAACACACACCTACGCAATTGTTGATTGGACACGTACACACAATCGCTGGGTAAGGACAACATTGGAACAACGTTCTTCGCTTCGATGAGTCAAGATTTTCCATTCATCTTAGTGATCGCAGGGTTCGAAGTATGCCATAGAAGAAATGCCAATTGCTGTGGAGGTTCCGTCTTGACATGGGCAGGCAATGCAAATGGTTATTGCACACCTCTCGTCGTGATGGATGGAAATTTGAATGCCTAGCGTTAACGATATGTGATTCTTGTGAGGCACGTACGTCGAACCATGTCACTGTTTCAAAATAATGCCACCATCACTCTGTGTCTACAAGGCAACGAAGTAAGCCATACAGCAATCTCCTCAGGGAGATTTACATTATGCATTCATTAATGACTAGCCTGTCAAAAGTCCAGATCTTAATCCCGTTGCGCATCTGTGAGATAATTTAGACCAACGTGTTAGAACTAGGCGTTGTCCTATTCCACTGTCGAACGTCAATAAAATAACTCCAGCATTATCCAGGAGTGGTACAATATTCTAAAAGCCGAAATCAATCAACATACTTGTTTGTTCTTTGTGCCAACGATACCAGGCAGTATACTTGATAGTTTAAACACACGTTTTTATAGCTGAACGCCGATGAAAACTAAATTCTTACTAGAACGTGCTGGAGACGCGCAGTGCTAACGGGATACAAACATGGTACATGTAGTAGGATCCCAGTGGAAAAGTTATGAACACCGTAAGGACGCAATGAGGAAACCGTAACGTAGCACAAGAGCTTGACTTCTGAAAAATCCAATCCGACATCGCAGTAAATTCCCATAGACGTGGTGCTGTCGTGGTAAGAACCCAATAAACGTGATAAAGACGCAGTAAGGTCGCCGTGAGGTCCCCGATTAATTTCTTTGCGTTTCAGCGGCGACACTTCTGCAACTGTACTGTGTCCTTATGGCGTCCTTCAAGTTTCTAACGCGTTGTTACGGCGACCATGGTGACCTATGGGCGATCACAAAAGCTAATCCTGAGTACAACTTGTTCATGTGAGCTAAAAACAAACACATTTTGAAACAAGAGTGTCCTATATGGCTCATATGACAATCATTACTTCATAGTTCATATGAAAACATTGGTTTGAGTCTGTATCATGAGGTCAGTTGTTATCAAGATTTTCCAGTGATTTGACCTGGAGACCTAGTTTCTGACCCCAGATGACCCATGTACTGAAATGTCATACATATAATAAGGCATATATCCTGACAAGGTTTGATGAAGATCCAATAAAGCTGTGACATCTAGAGTGTTCATGAGGTTTTCCTGCAATTTGCCCTGGTGACCTTATTACTGATCCCATTATCATTAAGACAAACACTCTGACAAAGTTTCATGAAGATGCAGTCAAAACAATGACCTATAGAGTATTCACATTTGGTTTTTATTTAATCAATTTCATTTAATTCGACCTTTTGACCTAATTGTTTTACCTAAAATGGCCCATTATTGAACTTGTCCAAGATTTTGTAAATACAAACATTCTGACTCAGTTTTGTGAAAATCTACTGTTCATGTAGTTAATATAAACTTTCAACTTTCATGACTTTTCAGGAATAATAACTCAATTCAATTCTTTATTGCATTCCCTTATATAAGGACATTTGCCAACACACAAACATAGTTAAGTACATGATAATAAGTAATAGTAAATAATTGATTCTGTACCTCATTCTACCTAGAATAAGGTTTATAATATAATTATTTCCTTTTTATTCATGCAAATAATCAAGTTAGCATATTTCTGCAGGACAAGTAATATGAATACTAAAATTCCCTTCATATATTGCTAAGATAAACGAAAAGTTACCATGATGTGCAGTACCAAATGGGACTTCCTTTCTAACCGACATCTGAATTTATTCCTAGCATCACAAAACCCATTTATAATACTGAAGAATGTCTTGCGAGACAATTTGTCTACCAGCTGACAATAAAAATGGGTAAAATATACATTTAAGTAGAAAAGATAAAATTGTTCCACAGACTGAAAAATTGAGACAGAAAAATTATCTCAAAGGAAACACCATCAGTACATTTTTCACACTTATGGAATAGGAGTCAAACAATTTGAACGAAGGTCAAATAATATGAACAGTGTTCAAACAATTTGAACAAAAGTTAAATTACTGGAATAGGGGTCAAACAATTTGAACAAACCATCTCCTTGGAATCTTTTTCGATTGATGTCCATATCAGTGTCACACGAAATAAAACAACAAAACATCTTTCTATGTAACATTTTTATTTAAACTTGCCTAATAAAAACAATATCAAAGTATAATCATAAACATCTATACAATCACATATAATTATAATCCATACCAGCCCCTTTCAGTCCCACAATATTGTAACTCTATATGAAGTAAAAAACAAGATAGAACATTGTGGCACAGAAAGGACCACACATTATTCAGCCTAACAAAACAGAAGCAAAAAAAAAACAGAGGAGTCATTTTCCATAGTGAATGAGCAACATATTTTGGTGATTGCAAGAGAAAAACGTACCCCTTATATATCTACTCAATAAGTTACTGGTATAATTTCCATTTTCTGTTTAAAAATTTAATGAACTGTTTAGTTTAGGTTTGAAATTTCTCAAAAATTCAAAAAAACATTTACGTGAAGTATAATGAAAAATGCTCACCACAGAATTTACCCAGATTATGGAAAACTATCACAAATTAAACCACAAAACTGATGATGAAAAATAGCTGTCAATTAAATTCTGATTTCGACATTTTATAATAAAAATGCACAGCATGAAAAATTGACAATACCTATATTATGATACTTTATAATACTCATGATACAAAAATTCTAATTGCACTATGTAATGATTATATGTCATAAGATGTACAGTATGTATCATTGTTCGCAACATTCATTGAAATATCAAGAACAGTCCATATCATCAAAATGATACCGGTACTCTTTGAAATTTTCTTTAAGAACTATTGTAATTAATAATAAATCCAACACACAATCAATTAGATTAATGATTTTGACACTTTTTTTTATTTAAATACACTTTCACGTACCAAACTATTGCAGCATAAATTCCACAAGATGACTTAAAAATACAATGTAACTATCATCATGTTGTATCTAAGAGCAAAAATATGATGTTTTATATTTTATAATGAAAAATAAACAGATCAAGATTCCACAGCTAAATGAAATATAATACTTTTGAAACAATCCCTTCTCTAGTTGCCAAGCGACAACAACACGAAGGACTGGTAAAGAAAAAGAATAAAATGTGTAACAGAGATACAGATTACAAATTAAATACCGGTAAAAGATATTACACAAGCAAGAGTATTCACTTAAGTGTCCAATTTACAACTCAAGCTTTGTTTCTAATTAACATTAAAGGGAAAAAGCTTTCACAAATCTCCTAAATGACAACATCACAGCTATGCATATAACAAACAATATCCAAAAATTCTACCAATCATTTGTTCAAAGTTTCAAGGCAGTCACTTGATTTTTGTATGAAGAGTTACGACCAAGCTGCACTGATTTAACAGATTATAATCATCTAAATAATGATAAAAACATCACAGATTACTAGTTTGTGTTTGCATTTGGCAATATTATTTTGATTTTCAGTTTTAAGCAGCTCCTCGGATATTGAAAGAAACCATTTTGTTTATCAGAAAGCAATTTCTCAACATTTCTAGTAGACAACATAATAAGTCTTAATAATACCGTCATAAGAAACATTTAAGCAATATCAAATATTACATAAGACAAACAGGGCTGCAGCCCCACAAAACTATAAATTTGCAGGTCCTTCATTGAAGGTAAATTTCTAGAATCATACATCGATCAGCTTATAAATATTTCAGAACACATATTTAAATTGTACTTGTAAAGGTGAAGCATGTCCAGTGTCTGCATTACAGAGACCTGAAAAAATAGATATCAACCCTACATGCTACAAATTTGCCTGGTCCATACAGATCCAAATGTTTTTAATCTAAAATTTTAACAAATGTTTATGTCGGTCAATAGCTATACATAGCTAATGTTATTCTGTTATATGTCAACCGACTGTAAATAAAAATTTGTATCTTGTATCTTAAATCATAGCATTGATATTATTAATAAAACACATCAGAGGGTAATAGGATGATGTCAAAACGCAGCTCAAATGAATTTGTAATGATATACATGGAACAGTAATTTATCATTCTATATTCAAATCAAGTAAACTGCTCACAAGTGTATACCTTTAGTTTATGTATTAATATTAAAACAACATAGAATAAGTCAAAAGAATTTCACAAAATTTGTCAATTAGCTTACCTAACATGAAACTCAAAAAAGATTTTACCAAAACATGCACCTTTGCCTGGGCAACTGATTGGAGATCTTCCACTACATAAGTTTGATAAATGTGTGGGTATAAGAACCAGTCCATACAAAAAAGACATTAATACAAGTACATGAATGAATTATCAAAAAGTGTAAAAGTAAACAAAAAACGATATGATTTTGAGTAAATAAACCTATCAAAGTGAAATCTCAATCGACAGATTTGACCTTTAAATAATGAGTATAAATGTCTCTAATTATCATAATGCCACAGAAATATATTTGTACATGGCTTACATCGAATTAGTACAATAAAATGTGGGGATGGGGTGGGGCAGTATAACAGTAATGCATTCCAAACTGCATTTTACAAAAAATGTCTGATCAAATTTTATAAATTATAGTATACAATTGTATATTCAATACATGTGGTATTGTAAATACGTAAATATGCATCATCACAATATATAGTAATACATTATGATATGATATACAACATGTCAAATATAAATAAATCTAGGATCATTTATGTATCATTAGTAAGCTATACAGTACAGATGTAACAGAGGTTTAATGAACATTAATTCAGTTTTATTTAGCAAAAGATTAAGAACTTGTCTGTGATTCATATACTCCTGGATACAAATTAGGAGATGAATACACCTTTATGAATAATATCCACAATCAAATTGACAAGGCCCTATAAAACTTCTTCACAGTGGTGGTTAACACTTAATAAACAGCAAAAAAGAGAATGTTTTTTAATAAAATTCCCAGCAACTTGACGTGAAAAGTACCAATGGACTTTCAATTGCTGAAAGTTGAAAAGTTTGGTAAAACATGAAAACTTAATACAGTACCAGTCAGAAATGAGATTAGAAAGATTCAGAAATTTCGGTACATGCCAGAAAACGTTCACCTATGAATTCCCCACAGGGCTTTGTGTGCAGACCCACAGGGCTTTGTGTGCAGGCAAATAACAAGACAGGGCATGTTTCCAGCAACAATATCACTAACAACAGAGATAGGACACAGTTATAAAAGCAGGTACAGCACTGGGTACAATATGAGCATATTTCACACAGACATAGTACACCTAATACATCAATAATGGCACAGAAACACCACAGGGGTTAGTGTAACATTCTACAAATAGTTGTCCACAGCAATTAGAATCTACATTCATTACATGATGACCAAGCAGTGCAGAATGGAAGCAAAAAGTCAGTGTGAACAGAAATCAGGAGTTTTAATAAGAAGATAACCAAATATGAAAGCTGGTTTTGTGATTTGGCTTTTCTGGTTTGTCTAAGCTAGGCTTTCTTAGTTCTATGGTCAGACAATATATGATTCCATGTACAAAATATCTAAAAAAATCAAAAGAATAAAGTAAAGAGACATGAAACCAGATCTTAATATTTTTTCAAAGCATAAATACTTCTTACATTTAACAGAAGTTAAAATATTAAGATAATTCATGGTGTACCGCACAGTACTGGTAAAACAGAGGCTACTCAGAAATTACTTAAGTTGTTACAAACTACACATCTGAAGTTTTCATAAAAAATCATAAACTAGCAAACCCTGATGTATCCGTTGACTAGATAGGGAGATATCATTATACAGTCAAACTTGTGATAAAGGCCTCCAATAGAAAAGAAGAAATACAATCATTATGCACAGTTTACCTTATTCCAAAGGCTTATTTTTGTCTTTAATTTGAAGAAGTGTGTGCTGGAAAGTATCAGTTGTTGACACAGTGACTATATTTCAGAGGTAACTATTTTTCACATGTGACCATGTTTAATATGTAACTCTTACTTACAGGTGGATTCAAATCTAAGGTAAGCGTTTACACAAGTATGTCTGTATATAAAAATATGAATATAACTTTCATGAAATATAATTATCTACAGAATCATTGAAATAAAAAAAAATGAAATAAAACAAGAACAAATACCATGAAATAAGATCCATAGGTAAAATCTAGGATTCTTATTCTGTCAAATCACAAATGATATAAACCCAGAAAATAATCTTACATAATCAAGCATTTAGTCATAGAAAAAAAAGAAATGTAAATAAATAAGGGAGATGACAAGTAAAATGAACTAAAAAACAATCAAGAAAATGTCAATGTTTGTGAACATAAAAAGTATGTAATCACTGTTACATGGGCTGAAGCAAAACAATTATTAATAGAATAACAAGATCAAGTAAGAAAATTTGCAGCCAAACCATCAGTTCATACACAAATATAACAATACATTTGTTTTGTTCTAATTAACCATAAAGAGTCAACAATAATCTAGTCAATGTAATTTCTAATATAAAACAATGTAAACGTTACAAAAAATGAGGTAAAAATGATCAAAATGTAACAAAAAAATTGAAAACAAACAAAATTATGTTATACTTGAGTATACTATAAGTTACTGGCTACATGCAAATTTTGTAAAACTGTCAGATCTGTACATATGTATAGACTAATAGAAATAAATGTATGTTGGCCTTTACATAAAGGACCAAGTTAGTAAAATAATGAAAGAAATTTACATATAGTAATGAAATTGGTGAATCTATTTCATCTGAATTCAAAATTCACATCACTTATTTGTTAACAGAAACTAAGATCATCACAGAACTAAAGTGATCAATCTCAAAATTAAAGCAATGTTATTTTTCATTGATTGCATCTGAGCTCAGAGACATTAAAATAAAAAGATGTATGGCAAAGTTATATATAATCAGAGCTCTAAAATATTACTTAATAAGTCGAGGGTTCAACGCAACACTGTCCTAACTCATATTGAAATAAGAACAAGTTACGACAGTGTTGCGCTGAGCCCTCGAGATGTACTAAAGAAATTAACAATCATCTGTTCACAAAGTTTAAATTATTTTCCACATTGCTGTCTTCAATTATTGTCAGGACACCATACCCACGGTGAATATTTGCCACACCTACTAAATATTTGCCACACCCATTGTTAATAATTGCCACACCTACAGAAAACATAGGCCACTCCCATTGTCAATATTTGCCCCCACAACTCCATTTGAGCTTTGATTAAAGAACATAGAAAATTTTATCACATTGATATGTTTATGAAATGCATATTTTGTAATGATTTCATTGTATGACTCGAGATTCCTCATAACCATTTATAAAAATTCCCCTAAAGTATTCATCTTGTTCTTTAAATGTCTCACCTCCTCCTGTAAACAGTGAACTCATTCATCTAGATCTTTAAATGTCTCACCTCCTCCTGTAAACACTGAACCCTGTAAACACTTAACTTCTCTTAATTATTAAGCAAAATTCTTCTAGACTAAGCCATTGATATTTTTAAATAAACTGTTTATAAACATTCCACTATCCCATTAATTTCTCTGAACTGTTCAGCAAATTCTTCTTACTCATTAATTTCCTGTTCTTGTTCAGCTATATTCCTCTTTATAATCCTTTTGATAATTACCAATATTCTTAATTTTACCAATATTCTTCTAAATCATTTATTACTAATTCATCTCAATATTTTATCCTAAATCTGTTCTAAATTATTAAATGAATCCAGAATAACAGTAGTATGTACCTCATACATGAATTTGTACTTCTGATTTGTTGGGTGTTATCAAGATTTCAGAACTTTTTGTTGTGCATGAAGAACATTATAATATCATTTAGAACCAGTTCTGTATTTTGAATCATATTTTACTTACTGCTTTTCAAAATATAAGGTTTAAGTCCTTTTCTTTCTATGATTAAGGAACAAATAACATTAACAATAGCTCACACATAGATACTGAAGACAGCTACAGTCACATTAAAAGTGTTCAACTCTAAAATTGCTACAAATTTTCTACAATAATTACAAACACTGGCAACAACACAACCAGTTTATCAAATGATGATAAAATGCTAAATTTATAACTGATAATCCAACATGACTTTGGTCAATTTTAAACTAATTTCGATTCATGATTTATTGTACAAAACAAACTACATGTACACTGTGAAAAATGTTGGAAAATGAAGTAAATCTGTTTTCTTTGTCAATAATGTGAGTTCTATACTTATCTGACAAATGTGATAGATTTATGAACACATTCATATGCATCAAAATGACAACTTTCATTTTGATCTTTTGTTCCATCTCCATATTGCATTACAAGGACCAAAGTTCTGATATAATTAGTTCATCCTGCTTCAAGAAAAACAAGGTTTAACATAATTACTGCCATCAGAGTCAGTGTCTGTCACAGTCAGTTGAATAATCAAAGTCATCAGTCGATGTCAAACACAGGTTTTTGACTCAGTCACTGTCACTAGAGTCAGTGTCAGACACAGCCAGTCGAGGATCTCTCTCTTCCGGTGTTTCATCTTCTTTATCCTCCTGTTCAGTTGATGCAACTCTTGTAACTTCATTATAAACAGTTCCGATTGCAAGGAGTTCTGGATATTCATCAAGATGTTCTATTCCGATCTTGTATTCATACCGGGCTGTGGATCTGACCCATTTTTCTGGTGGGTTGGGGTTGGTGACTGCAATGCTTCGAATCTGAGATTGTGACACTGTGCTACATGGCATGGTAAAAAAAACATTGGTGTGTGTTTCAAATGATTCTGGAATATCATCGTGCGGTCCTAACTCTAGTTTCAGTCTGAACAAATGACTGGTGTAAGCACCTGGAAAATAAAGTAAAAATAATGACATTTCCTGCTGAAATCGGAACAATGGACAAGATATTAAGTGTCAGCAAAAGTGCTCAAAATTCAGTCAAATGAAGTTCGTCATCAATCCATCTTGCAATATTACTGCACTGATATTTTAATGGTCAATCTAATTCAAATTAGTTGTCTGCATCATTTTCACTACAAATTGAATCCATTTCAAATTAATGATGACAGATAACATTGTTCAAGGCATCAAAACCTTTGACAATCTTCATATTTAAAATAAAAACAACAATTGAGGCAAGGTACACTGCATGGTGGTGACTTATATATGGTACAAAGCTTATTTTGATAAATCACTAAAAAAAATTACCTTGATTTCTTATTGGCAGGCGAGGAATTCTCCACACAATAGATCTATAGACATGCTCATACTTTGCAGTACCAACATCTGCCTCCATTAACGCCTGGTTTAAGTTACCTTGAGTTAGCATAGTCAGTCGTTCCAAGCCTGAAATATCAAGGTCACATGAGAGCAAGTCACAAAAACTTTATATTTAAGGTGATTTACTGAAGAATATATTTGTGGATGAGGGTTTCAGTGAAATTAGTCCATTGAGACTTAGACTTGTATACATTACAGCCAATCTAAAATACATTAATTGGATCCCGTATTACTTACAAAACCAGACAACCTAATTTGGAGAGACTTCGCTGTAATAACAAGGTAATTTCATCAAATAATTATTCATTAACTTGGTATGGAATACTGTTTGCTCTTCTTAATATCATTATCATGTTTCACAACAGAACAAAAAATAATGGAAAAACTTTTTAAAATCTTTTTGAATATTACGCTAAATAACAAACAATCATGGTATATAAATGATATAATACAACAAAATTTGACAAGACAATTTAATGAAGATATAGTTTGAAAAAAAAACCATTTCAGTCTGAATTTGTTTTTTTCTGCTAGTACTTTCAGCCAGATTAGTTAAGGTTAAAATGTCATGTTTTGGGTTTCTTAACTCATCCTACATTGTACCGGCATTTTATGGCACCAACCCTGAATATTCTAATGGCGAAACACGATGTAAGAATATAATTCTGGATGAGTTGTACCTAATAGTCTCATAAAAGTTTTCCAGACAACCAGCCCTGTATTTCTGGACAAGTAACTCTATACATGGCTATTTTTCTGGCCTTATGAGGCATTTAATGCATACAATATTAAGATGGTTGTAATAGAGTAGAGGAAATAAAATCTATGTTCATTTCTTATCCACAAAAGATCAATTTAAAGTCTTTTTTCAAAGCAAAGAAATAAAAGAATATATAAAATGGAAAATAGAGAATTTCTAACATCACAATCTTAATGTTAAGTTTGCAATATACAGTCATTAACATGATTTAATGGCTACTTCTGAATAGAGGCCATCATTTAAAAATGTCACTTAAAACCACACAACTGTTGACTTTGAAAATTAAATAAACCTCTGAATAAATGACCATTCTGAGGCAGTACCCTTTGTCAGACTGTTTTTTGTCCTCAATTTTTGTATGGTCCTGTGTACTGGGTGGATTTAGGGTTGGGGTATTTTTAGGAGGGATGTATAGTTAGGGGAAGGTCAAATGGTTGGTACATGTTTTTTCCCAGGAATCCTTTAATCTTTGTTTTCTCTCCCCCAGTCAGTGCCCTAGTTTACAGATCTGACATCTTTTAATTCTAAATGTGAAACAGAGCAGACGAGTCTTTAATCAGATAATTATTAACGTTTCCTGTTTTTTTTCTCTAAATGAATGTTTTTTCTTAGAGGAAGATGTTTTCAAGCTGATTATAAAGACAAAAGCTATGAAGCAGAGAACAAAGATGTTAAGGAATGTCTTAATTACAAACAGATCTGTTATATATTGATTGGTTAGTTTGTCTGAAGCAGAATCATCTCAGAACTTAATATGTATTTACTTCAGTCTGTAAATGACCTTTTACCATTAAGGGAGTGTTTCTCTACAAGGCTAAATATCATGAAGTAAGACAAGCCTGCTTGAATCAGGCAGACACTTGGTGCCACTTTATATTCTTAGGTTAAATACATAGCAGCCACAGATATGGGACAGAATAACAGAAGCACTAAGTTAGTCATTAAGATCACTTCAAGAACTGTTTCTAAAATACTACTTATTCAAACAAGTACCCATGGCAATTAAAGACCAGAAGAATCATTCTCTGAAGTATTCAAAAAAGCTCATGCAGATACGTTATATATCCCAAAGATAAAAGAGCTCTGCGGTCAGAAACATATGCCCCCCAAACAGGGCCTTGACACAAGAGTTATCGCTCAAACGATTTTCACACTCCATGACACAGTGACCTTGACCTTTGACCTAGTGACCCCAATTTCAAAAGGGGTCATCTACTGTCCAAGGCCAATGCACCTGCAAAGTATCAGGCCCGTCAGTCAATCCGTTGACGAGTTATCGATGGGAAACGATTTTCACACTCCATGTCACAGTGACCTTGACCTTTGACCTAGTGACCCCAATTTCAATAGGGGTCACCTAGTGTCCAAGGCCAATGCACCTGCAAAATATCAGGCCCATCAGTCAATCCATTATATATATCATTACTTTAACAAAACATGATGGAATTTATCCAATTGCTTCAATCTGAAAATATAAATATGGATATAATCTTTCATAGGGCTGTGGATCATTGGGTAAGTGGCGATCCGATCCAATCCACGATTCAACACTTATGATCCACAAATCAAATCACAAATCTTTTGTCATCAAGTAACCCATCTAAAACTTCAAAATTGCAGTCCTGAAGACAGCTAAAAAAAATTTTTGGAATAATGAAGTAAATCAATATAAATTGTTCTGTGGACATCTTTGCAAACAAAGTAGTCCATGATGAGGCAATATTTGGTCTGAGAAAAGGTATTTTTAAGAACAAAGGATTATACACTTTTAATTTGTTAAAAAACAAGATCGCGAACCACGAATGTTAGTAATGACGATTATTCATACTCAATTTTTCAAATTGATTCGTGAATATCCGAGTACTCGGATACTCGCCACAGCCCTAATCTTTCAAAGTAGAAACATTCCTCAGGCAACTTGTATTGCATCCTCAATGTAGTATCTACCAGTAGTTTATACTGCAGACTTTATGTTCAGAGACAATCAGTCTTTAAATGTGTAATTCTATCTTTTACCCAAACATAAGCAAGCACAGATATCATTAGAGTTCTGTACTCATAGGTTTTATAACAAAATGCAAAACAGCAACTTATACCACAACAGTATAAAAACATATTATTCAATCCATATTTGGAGTTTTCAAACAGAACTGCAGGCTCACAGAATGTTGAAGAATTTTATTATTTTTCAAGGTAGCAGAATCCCCATTTCTTCCCGGCAGAGACTGACTGAAGCAACACCAATGATGCAGAGAAAATTCAAAGAAAACAGAATACCATTGTTTTCCCTTTTAAATCAACACAGACGGGCAAAGATGTAACTGGTAGTTTAGAGATCTTTCATGGGCGCCAGTACCCTTGTCAAGTATTGAATCAATTTACAGAGAAATAAATAATTGATTAAGCACGAACTTCATGCCTGTATTCCAACAAAATGAAAAGCACTCTCTAGTCGTTCTGTAGTATTTGTAGACTATCAATATCTTTATATGGTGTTAACATATAAAACATCTGCATATTTGACAACATAATGAGTACATGTATATAATAACAAAGCATAAAACAAAGCTATAGTCATCTGATTAAAGATCATAATTATATTGTAAGGTGAAGAACAACAAGTATAACTTTTGACAGGATCATTTATGCAATGGTAATACCACACTGTACGTACACAAGTAGAAAAGGAACACATATTATTCAGTTAAATAAATGTAATTAGACAATAAAGTTGAAACCTGTGTAAAATGTCCTCCAAACAGGAAGCAGAATAGATGCACTTTGTTCAAGTCGGCCCTTACTTATAATAATGAAGGAATATTGGTCTCTATTTTATCAAAAGTTGATTGAAACAACAGTCATTGTTCAATGGAGGGTACTCTAGTTCATATGTATATGTAGTCTTTGGAACAAGACTTGAGTCATACTTGTCATGCTCTGAACTGAGTTTTAAACAAACAAAAGAATTACAAATTCTAAAATCTTGTAATAAAGAAAGAAATATTTTTATGGAGGACTAAGCTAAATTTGATTTTTTTGTACAAAAGTCAGTGACTTCCAGGGAAGAGATCACAGTGCTTTGAAAGACCACATGTAACAATAGACAATATAAAAGAGCAAAAATCTGAACAACAGAAACAACAAAGTAACAATGTATCTATAATGATATACATAACAATAAAACACAATGCTGTTACTGAATATTTGACTGATAAATCACACATTAACAACAATATCATGTTTGATGATTAGAAGTTACTGAACAATAATCCCACCAGTTTTTTCATGTCTTTTGTGTAGGTAAGAATTCTGTTGTTAATTAGCTTGACAACAGGATTAATCAATAATTATAAAATATCACAACTCGTGTTTTTATAAATGAACTCAATAATACATCCAGCTTTGAAAACAATGATCTTGGTAATGAAGAAGTCACACAATGAGGACTTACTGTATATGAACATGTCAATATTCATACACTTTACACCAAGATAAAAGCAATTAAGCATCACAAACAAATAAAAAGTAGAGACAGGCCTGCAAATAAGGTGTTTGCACGCAAGTTTCTTTTAATGGTAATTATTGGTATTAATGGCTAGATTGTTACCCTTATAACAATGTAAACTTCAGAAGCTTCTGTATGTGTTAAGTTATGTTCATAAATATTAATTTTATTTATTTAAAAATACAGCTAAAATAAAACTAAATTATATCACACCAAAGTTGCCATAGTTACATATTTCTTACAAAACATGAAGAAAATTTCTGAAGTTTAACACTGCACCAAAAGGCTGGGTCATTTGAGGACTTTTCAAACAATTACAATGGAGGAATACCCAAGGTGTAAATGTGCCTGAGACTGTAGAACCTTAGACCTTCCATAAAATAACCACAGACTGGAGACGATAACTGCTCAATCACAGAGGTCCTGAAGGTTTAAACTACATTTTGTATATTTATAAAATAAAATCATCATAATTTTATGTAACTTTGGTTCTTGGTTTTAATCTAAACACTACTACAACAAAGAAGTTGCTAAAATTTCTAAAATTTTGAGCTTGAAAGAGAAGAACAAACTTTTAGCCTAATTTGTTCATTTGTTTGAGTTGTATGCCCCTTTTCAACATATTCATATGAGGCAGACAATTCATCTAACTCATTCCTGGGAAGAACCAGTACTAGACTCCCATCCTCCGTAAGCAACTGCCAACATTCTCACATATTGAGATATGGTCGGTAGCTGGTCTCCAACCATTGACTCCCTATCAGTGAGAGGTTATAGTGATTTGAAGTCAGCAATCTTAACCAGTCAATAACAGAGGCAGGTCTTATAGTCTTGTCCAAGAACTTAAACAAATTACACACAGAACAAGCTAGTTCTGCATGAGAAAAGAATAGTACTCAATTTGAGTGACAAACTACACATGATCCAGAGAAAGTATCATTTCTGTAAGTGTGGTGATTCTAACATATCACTGCATCCACAATTCAACATAAGCAAGGGGAAGTAACCCTAGTTGCACTCATTGATTTATATTTTATATATAACATAAAAGTGTGATTTCATGGTTGACTGTTTAATCCATTATAAATGTGCACAGGATATTACATTTAGAGAAGGGTCGCTTCAAATATTGCTTAATGTCACTTATAGCATTAATTTACAGAGAATCAAGATTTTTCATTTTCTAAAAAGGTTGAGGGTATTCAAGCATGGTTCCAAAGTGTGTACCTTGGTTTGGTAGAACCACCAACTATTCATACAGCTTGATCACATGTGCAATTTGGGTCTGGGAGGGATTCTAACTCACAGTGTTGAGGGGCTAGTCAGATACCACAACCCCTTTGACTGATAAAGAGATTGCTATGTTTAAACAGGAAAGAAGTGTCTTTGTACAACCTACCTAAGAGTCTGACTAAACTCAAATCAACAGTAAGGACAGAAAATCCTCATAAATGTTTCAACAAACATGATAAATGATTGAATAATCGGACAGGCAGGAAGCCAATATCTTTCGTTTATATACAATGCTTCATCACAAACCTTCCTAATGTCGATTCATGATCAGAAATTTGATGAAAGAATCAATCACAGTCAGTAATATTTGACCTTGGATAACAAGACAATCAAGTATAGCACAAAATTCCAGCATCATACACCACAATTCCCATTACAAGTCACAAATCAATAACAAAAAAAACTTATTTTATCTGATTAACAGACAACCTAACGAGCCATTGAGTCTTACATTAGCAAGTAACTAAATCAAATCAATACTGAAGAAGATCTGAAAGAAGGCATACAGCAACTATATTTCCACAAAGTACCTGATCAATACACTGAAGCTTTAAAGTCAATTATAAGAAGGAACATAATCACAGGAAACGGAATAGATTAGTCCTACAAATACATTACATCAGTGATAGGTAACAGAGTAGATAGACCTTAGACCTTGAATTACATTAATTCTTACAATTAAAACAGTCAATGCTTTCATCTGCAAATTCACAATGCTGTAATTTTGCCTTAAATTTTGACATTGATTGAAATTCCAAGCTATTAACACCCAAAATAACTCACTATTACACACCATTACACAAACGTATATGATGACACACATACATGATTGTATATACTTAGTAACTAATCAAAGTATGCTACAGGACACAATTTTTGACAAACTGAATATAAATTAGCAATACTGTACAAAATATTTTTCGAAAAACTTCTTCAACTGACACTGTTATATACAATTTAAGATGACATTCCATTACAATAATTAATTTTCAAAATTTAAAAAAAAAGAATACCTGTACTGGTAGACTTATGTATAGAAAATTGGTCCTGTGAGACTGTGTGCTACTTAATCAATTTCCCTATTTTGCATGACTCAAATCTCCTAATTAAATAATGATAAAATAAATCTCAACTTGTTATTTACAGCTTGACTCATTAATCCATCAATATCATGACATGCAATTTAATTAATAATGCAATACTTAACCTTTACAAGTATGTCTAGTACAAAAAAGAACATCTGAAGAATAACACGAAATGAATTGAATAAAAAAATCTCAACATTCTAGCAGGGGATGATTCATTCCTTCCGGATATCTGCCTTGAAGAAAAACTGATACATTATTTTGTTATTTTATAAAAGTGGGATGCCTCGGACATCAGACAAAGAAAACAAACAAGGCAAGCCTTTAGAATTTTCTGCTGTTGTGATCTTAAATGCCAAGCTTTGATTTTTTACTTTATAATTACAGACAAGAAAGGGACTAGAACAATGACCTTTGAAACAAACATTTCTAGTTAATCTTTCACAATATGCATTATAAGACATGAAAGCTAATTCTTTGGAACAAATTGTATCGGTGTTTAAATCAGCAGGCTCACTAGGAAAAGCTGGAGTTTGGTAAAATGACATGGATTAAGATTTTGTTTCTTTCTAATTCATCTTATAATTCTTCATAAAGACCATACAGATGTTTTATACTTATGTCCAAAGAAACAGCCGGTGAATTTGAACCAAACTTTCCCCCCACAATTTTGAACTTAAGATGTTGAATAAATGCTCACAAAAAAATCTAAAGCAGTGCGTATTGCCCCTTTTCCACCAGAAAATAGCAAATTTAGCTGACAAAATTTAATGCTCTCCCAACATCCTGATTCTTGTATAACTGAACAAAAGATCAACAGAAACTAAACAAAACAAAAGTCTGTAACACATCAAAAACTAATATCAATTTTTATTAATGAAGCAATGAAAAAAATGAAGATCGCAGAAACAGCAAGGAAAGGATAGCCTTAATTGATGATTTCTTATGACTGAAAAGCGTGTATTCAAATTGAACGATTGAACACAGAATTACAGTTTTTTGTGCCAGTATGTTACAGAGAGCCCTTGTTACAACCCTTCTGACTCAGCTGTTGAAATGTTTTCCGTCGTAAATTCATATACCCTGTATGATTTGATGTGTTTAAGTTCAGTATCTATACATAGAATATCATCATTTTTTTTCAAATAATTCTTTCATTTCTTTGGAAATCATAAATTTCCAGAAGCTCATCACTAACTCCATTTAGAAAACTTACAGTTTTTATGACTTTCAATGTTTTAACTTCTTTTTCAGACATGTACAGACAAATTTATAGGAATATCTATAGATGTATTAAATTCTGCTTAAGTGTTTTCTCCAGTTTTTTTTACATCAAATATGAGCCAGACATATCTTGAAAGCATTAAGTTCTTTTTTTGCACCATCAGTAAATGCGGCAAAATGCTTTCAGCCTCAGGCACTATCAAGATTAATTAGAAAAGCCTACACTGTTGAGATCCCTTAAGTATTAAAGCTGACCATGATAAAGTACTATGTCATATCTAGACAATATTTCCTATGACAAAAATCTCACCTTTGATCTTTCCAGGTTTTCTTGCAGCGGAATGTACTGAGCCATAACCAAACCTTCGCTCATATCGGAACATATAAATCCAAACTTCAGGAATGGGAAATCTAACTTCAATATCCTCACAGGGAAACTGGCCATGCTTCTTACTGTATGAATGGTAGCCAGTAACTAACAGATCACATCTAATTTCACATTTACGTTGCTTCAAAATTTGTTGAATGGTTAATTGCAGAGGGAGTTCTTTGTTTTCACGTAACCTTACCCTATAACGCATAAGTTCAAACTGACATGCATCCAGAGGTTGAAATTTGATATTATTTGTTTTCTCAAACTCTTCCTTATTTACAGTACAATGAAATTCAACATTTTCAAGTCTAATCCACTCTTCAGTTTTTATTGGAATGATATCGCACCTACCCACCACTTCCTTGCCTTTTCTACGCCTGTCATTTAGTCCTATTTCCACAATAGGCATTCCAGTAAGAAATGCAAGTACAAACACTCTACACCTTGCTTTTTGAGACATAACACGTCCTTCACAATCAAGTTCTGCATAGTATTCATCCCTAACTTCCGCTGTTACTTCATCTTTAGTGTAAGTCAATGTTTTTTCACGACGACAGTCCATTTTCATGAACTCATCTTCAATTTTTTGTATGAACAGCATTATTTCAGTTTTATCCAAACTTCCAAATTTCAATAACTCAGACACTTGTGGAGAGTGATCTAAAATCATGGTTGCTTTGGGTTTTTCCCTTTTCTTGAATTTCACAATTGAAGGAGTGATTCTTTCAGTCTTTATTCCCACTCTCTCTTTATAGAAAACATACTGAAGTTTCACGGTGTGTATCTTGCCATACTGATCATACTGTTGCAAGGTCAATTCAGACAATGAATAGCATGGTTGTAAAGGAAGTTCCTGAATTGGAAGTGGATCTCGAGCGTCATTAAGAACACGAACCATAAGTCCTTCATTCTGTTTTTCTAATTTTACCGAAACATTCTTCCAATACCTATTGCCAGCAATTTTCTTCTTCGTGGGATACCTCAACATTAATTTAAAGGTATCCTTCTCCACTTCATCAATGTAAGGGGGTAGAGGCTGAAGGACCTCCACTGGCTCCTCTTCTGTTGATGTACTGTCTGTTGACAAACTCTTCGGTGGAGGAGGTTCTTTTGGTTTTTCAACATTACTACTAGCATCCATGACTTCAAACTGAGCAAAGTTTTCTTCTGGTGGTGAATCACGATCAAACGGATTTTCTCTTGGTGGTTGGGGCGACTTAGGGGCCTTTGGAGGTGGTGCTAATGCAATAGCTAAAGGTGAAGTACTTAACCTCGGTTTTTCTGAAGCTGGTTTGATATCTAACATAAAACTGTGATCATCATCATCAGATGGCTTAGCAAGTTGTTTATCACCCAAAGCAGCAGCTCTAGAGAAATCATCAATAGCTGCATCAGATGTGGTGTCTGAAGTTGTTCCAGATACTTTGAATGGATCAAATATGTTGTCCTCAGCTTTTGTTGAAGGGGTTGGTTCTTGTTTGCTATCAGCCACTGAATCTAGAAAGAAACTTTCACTCTCAGAAAGCATACCTGTTTGTCCACTGACTCCAAGCAAATCAGATGATGCAGAAGTGTCATCAAGTAGACTAGGAGAGGTAATTGGATCACCAAATAAGTCAACAGCAACAGATGAGCCACCTATAAGATCAGTAGTAACATTGGTTGAATTGCTTGTGTCCAAGAAAGGATTGCTTGGTGATGAAGTTGCAATTATGGGTGCATCTGTAAGGTCAGAACCCATCATGAAAGGGTTTGCAGCACTTTGTGGCTGATGTTCCACAGGAATTTCATCTAGTTTCGAGAAATCATCCTGAAATGGGTTAGCTACATCATTAAGTTTTGATTCAGGAGCAGATGCTTCAACCACTGAATCTCCACCCCAAACATCTCCTATTACCTTTTTGTCAACCTTATCATTGTCTCCCCAGGCTTCATCTGCTTCTACATCCATATCAAAGTCTGTCTGATCAAATGCTCCTGGTTGCATCCAAGATGGTTTATTTTCACTACCAGTGTCTACATTGTCAGGTTGCCGTCTCAAATCATCAAATTCACTATCCAATGATGATGCAATTTCAGGTTGTGGGTCTAGTCCAAACAATGCAGCTGCATTTGTACTACTAAATGCATCTGTAGGTTGAGCTTCTTCGGTAAAACTAGCCGTCATAAAAGGATTGTTAGAGGTATCCATTTGAGGCTGAAGCTCTTCAACACGATCTGACGTGACAAATTCATCTTTGACAGGTTCTGTTCTATCTTTGCTAAAGGCTGCTAATGGTTTGTATCCATCATCATTTTCATCAAAAGTGTCACCAACTAATTCCTTCTTAACAAATGAAAAATGATCAGTTGATTTTTTTACACTTCGCCTTGCAGGAGATAATGGTTGATTGGTTGAAGCCATTTTCTTTATTTTTGAGAAAATATCTTCAACTGGTGCAGTAGGCACTGAACCAAAGCCTGCTTTCATTGGATCAAAGCTTGCAAACTCCTCAGATACAGATGTAGCCCTCACAAAAAGATCCTGTTTAGGTTCACTAGAGTTACTTGACATATCAGGAACAACTTGATCTTTGGTAGAAGCTGGAACAGGTTGTAAAGGTTCACCAAATATGTCTAAAATAGGATCAGCTTTCTTCTCAACTGCAATTTCAGTGGTGCTTTCAGCAGGTATAGAATCAGTTGTGTCATGAACAGCAGATTCACCAGGTTGTGTATTTTGTCCTGATGCATCAATGGCAGAACTAACAATGCCAACTTGGATTTGTGGCTCAGGTTCAGTAAATGATAAATCTTGACTAGTAGTAATCACATTCTGTGTGACTGGACTTTCAGATGTTTGTGTCATTGATATCCCTGTAACATCACCAACAGGCTGCTTTGCTTGGGAGATTTCTTTTGCAAATTCATCAATAGGTTTTTCAAACATTAAGATATCACTATCAATGGTTTTATTATCTTGACTTCCAGCACCTACTGTAGTATCTCTTGTCATTGAGGTTGAGAAACTGTACCCACCTAGAACATCAGTAGAATCAACAGGTGTAGTCTCCTGCACTGGTTCCAGTGGATCAAATGAGGGTGTTGCAGGTGATAAAGTTGGGACTACAGTAGGAGCTGAAAATGCATCAAATTCAGACAAATCTTGGGCTAGTAAATCGGATGATCCATTGTCAGCAGGAGCAGCTGGAGCTGAACTACTCAAACCTAAGAAATCAAGATCATCTGCTTTAACAACAGTTGCTTCCTTTGCCTTATCATCTTCAGTAACTAGATTCTCCATACTGGCAATTCTACTATTTTGAGGAGGAGCAGGAGTTATAGGTGGTGACTGAGTATTCAGTGTAACTAAATTGTCAGTGTTAGGAATATCAGTACCAGTACCTAGCAGATCAGTTTTATCAGAATCATTAGCTGGACAAGTTATACTAATAGAAGGATTCAAAGATGTATCAATTACTTCAGGTTCTAATGAGCCTTCTTCAAAACCAGTCCATTTAGTTGAAAAACTAGTTTTTTGTTCGTCCTCTTCTTGAGAAGAATATTTCTGTAATTTTGATTGAGTTTTACTAACAGCTTGTTGTACCCTTTCCTGCATTTGTTGGAAAGCCAGCCATTCTTCAGATTTTTTCTCTCCTAATTTTTGTTCTAATCGAGAATACTCTTCAGTAAGATTCTCCTTAGATGGTGATTTTTGCGGAGATTTCTGAGAAGAATGGTGGTGTTTTGGCAAATTACTTAACTTTTTAAATTCCTTAGTTGTCTTATTTATAGCACCACTGATAGGAGATTTAGCTCGTTTGAATAGTTTTTTGGCTATTTTCTTCTTTGATTTGGATTTAGACTCATGTCCCTTAGTATCTACTTTTATATCATCAGGCTCATCAAATGATAGAAGATCGGGATGATTGTCTCCACCACTTGCACAATCTTCTTTCTGTTCACCATTTGTAGGGGAAGCTATATCAACAAGGTTAGACCAGTCATCAAAAGATGCTGTGGACATCGTCTATCTTGAAATAGAAACCTGAAAATATCAGAACAAATTTATGTCAAGTTAAAGAACTGCAATGTAGCTGACTTCATTACAAGATTAGTAAAGATGATATTCAGGATATGTCAGCAGCAAAGCTCAGACTGATCTTAACAGGTTTGACAGGGATGAGTAAGAATTTATAGACAAGGACACAGCAAAAAAGATACTGATGTCCGGATTTACTCCAGCATTGCAAAATAAACAATTATGAATTAATAAACAAACATATACTCCTACAAACAAAAATAAATGAACCTCAGTCATTCATTTTATTTTGATTCAGTGATGTGTGAAGTGTAAGTTTCATGGTAAAACAAGTCAGAATTAATCAAGCATTCCATTATTGTGCAGATATTGGTGAGTTGAACTATGATTTAATGGTGTTTTGTATGGTCAAAGTAAGAATCATAATCATTAACACATGAAAATACTTGAATAAGATGATTTTTTTCAACATGAAATTCTATTGATTTAACAATAAACATGTATCTAAATATGATACAGGCTACATAAACAATCACTTAAGCTTCATAAATTTCTCATACTGAGAACAAACTCAAAGTCAAGAAGCTTCAATATTGGAAATAAAATAAACATCAACATCAATAATACCAGTATATCATAGATATAAAGACAGAAATAAATACTCAGTAAGAACACTTAGTCTTGAGAAACAAACCAACATATCATTACATACAGGATTTTTTAGTAGCACAGAAAAAAATATGTATTTCTTAAAAATAATTCTTTAAGTCCTTGAAGACTAAATAACACCAAACTAAAGACAAAAAGTTTTTTAAAACAGTACAACTAGATGATCCCATAAACTACTGTCCTCTGCATTACCCTTAAAAATCCCTTGAAAACAAAGACTTGAGGTCATTTGATACACAATCTCACACAAATCATTACATTCCTGTCGATTAAATGAATTTTTCCCCTTACAACACAGAGAAAAGATTAATGTCGGATGTGAAACACAGAATATGTCATTATTAATTCATACGACCAAGTCACTGTTTCCCCTCCAGGATTACAAATGGCAACATGAGTTTACTCTAAGATTGAAATAATGGCAAGTGACATGCAAGAAATCTTTTTGCCCATGGCAAATATTATAGATCCCCACATTAAAATTTTGCTCATATCATAAAATGTTTTTATCTGCTATGTTCTGTTGTTATTGTACCATATTGTGCAGTGTTAAGCGTGTTATACTGTGCAGTGTTGTACAGTATTCTACAGAGTTGTACATTGCTCTGCTGTGTTGTACTGTGAGTGTTCTGGTGTGTTGTTCAGTATTCTGATGTGTTGTACAGTATTCTACAGTATTGCATGATTTATTTAGAACAAAATGACCTCAAAACAAAGGCCATCTGTCAATAAAGGTCACAATTTGTCTTTACCAAGGGTGGCCATTGTGCACAAGTTTGACTGAATATTCATAAGATGCTAAGAATTAACCTTTATAAATGATTCTAAATCCATGTTAGAGACTTTTAAACCCAATAAAGAGATTTTAATATGTTTTCATTAGTTTGATTTAAGATGTCAATCTGGAGTGAATTTAACCTCTCTATTACAACCAAGTTCAATCAGATACCTGAACATTTTAACTAGTCTTCAAAGTCTGAATGCTTGTATTATACAGTCAATGAATATTTTACATGGTATTCGTACAGGTCTCGAGCAAGGCATAATGTCATTACAATTAAACAAGGAGTCTTGAATTTGTTCACATGAGTTTTAACACCTCACCAACAGCAAGGATCATTTGCCAGGTTTAACAGTGGAAGAAATCCCTAGAACCAAGATATTTTGTAAGCTAGCTGGACAGCTTTCTCACATGTAAAATTTAGTCCCAGATTGTATTCAAATTCACAGTGGTGAGGGGATAGTGATTACAAGTCAGATATCATAACCACTTGACCATGGACACACCTCAGAGAACATTAGATTTTATCAAATAACATCTTTAGCATTATTACAAAGACATAATTCATGAAGTCAGCAACAAAATCATTCAAAAGTGTAAAGAATTTTATTTTAGACATTGGAATTCATAGTAAGATAATGTACATTTAATGAATTTTATGATTTCCCAAGAGAGATACAGAAAGACACAAAAGGTCAGAGTAACACTTTCACCAATAACTGACACAACATTAGACAGTAGACCATTTGACACTTCATGAACCTTTATGTTCTACATGTAGCATTAGGATCTCACATTTGTTATTTTATATCTAACAACATTATTCCCTTATTTCTCTAAAATACGAGACAACAAGGGATTGGCAAAAGCAGTAAAAGTAACCAAATCAATAATTCTCCTAAAAGATTTGTGAAAACAGATAGCATTGCTGGAGACACATAAATAAATCAGAAAATTCAAAGACAAAATAATGTACAATCTAACTCAAATTTGGTTTTAAGTTGTCATGGCTACTTCGTAACTTGAGAGGCAATATCATCAGATGAAATACTAACAGTACAGAATATCACCACAGTGAATTATCAACCTTCAATAAGCTAGCTGGACAGTCTTCTCTCTAGTAAAATTTGGTTCTGGGAGGAATTCAAAATAATGGACACTATAGTCAGAGACCATGACAACACAGCCATATATATCACTTTAGTCAATTAAAGGTCATGTTAAATTGGATTAAATGAAACAAAACATATGTTAAAAACCATGCATGGCATGGTCATGAAATACCATGATTATAACATTACAGTACACTAAATACTGACCATTATAAGATGTATGGCAATACACTAAATACTGAACAGAATAACTTGAAAAATACACTAAATACTGAACAGAATAACATGAAAATACACTAAATACTGAACATATGATATCATGGCAATACGCTAAGTACATAACATTATATCATGGCAATACACTAAATACTGAACAGAATAACATGAAAATACACTAAATACTGAACAGAATAACATTGCAATACACTAAATACTGAACATGATAACATGGTGATACACTAAATACTGAACATGATATCACGGCAATACACTAAATACTGAACAGAATAACATTGCAGTACACTAAATACTTAACATGATATCACGGCAATACACTAAATACTGAACATGATATCACGGCAATACACTAAATACTGAACATGATATCACGACAATACACTAAATACTTAACAGAATAACACTGCAATGCACCAAATACTGAACATGACAACATTGCAATACACTAAAATACTGAACAGAATAACATTGTAATATACCAAATACTGAACATGATAACATTGCAATACACTAAATATTTAACAGAATAACATTGCAGTACACTAAATACTGAACAGAATAACATTGTAATACACTAAATACTGAACAGAATAACATTGCAATACACTAAATACTGAACACAATAAAATTGCAATACACTAAATACTGAACAGAATAACATCGCAATACACTAAATACTGAACAGAATAACATTGCAATACACTAAATACTTAACATAATAACATCACAATACACTAAATACTTAACATAATAACATCACAATACACTAAATACTGAACAGAATAACATTGAATACACTAAATACTGAACATGATAACATGGCAATGAACTAAATACAGAACATGATAACAGAACATGATAACATGGCAATTTACTAAATACTGAACATGATAATATTGCAATACACTAAATACTGTACAGAATAACATGGCAATTGCTAAATAATAAACATGATAACTTGGCAATACACTGAATACTGAGAAACATAAGTTTTACACACAAAAAAAACAACAGACCTACCACCAGTAAATGTTAATTCTGATGAAGCGAATGTGACCCAGGTGTAATTCAGAGTTCCAAACATGAAACAACCAAAATAAATAAATAACAATCAAAGACAATATTGAAAACAGAATTGACACTAATGTCATCATAAAATCACTTTCAATCATCATTCTATCATTATCCAAAATCAGACAAAACAAAACAATAAATCCTGATAAATTGTCTACCATAATGAAAGTCAAAGTGATTAATAGGAGGTATGTTTTAGAGGTATTTAAGTGCAAAATAACAAAATGTAGAAATATATCAAAATGCCCGAAACTTGAATGCATGGCCACCATGATGTTTTTACTGAACAACTTATCTGTAAAACAAAAACATAATATTTAGTTTAAAGTTTATCGTATTCCATAAACAGAGTGACTCCAACATCCAATTTCTACAAAGTGGAATATGTTCATTAATTAATAATATTTGCATTAATGATTTACAAGCAACCCCCTAATAGTATTAGAATAACAATGCATGCCCTTGAACTTTGACCTTTAACACTCAAAATGCAAACAGGGATAAACATTTCAAATAAAATGTTTGCATATTACACCATCTTGCTACAAGACCACATAAAGAATTTCAGAACTTAAAAATATATCATCAAACAAAATTGTGTCACAAACAACCAAGAATTGAACATTGAATTACCCAATAAAAATGACAGAAAAGCAACTACCAATGACTGCAACATAAACCTTGACAGTATTTGACATTTATAACAATAATTGAAGTTATACAACAAGAGCATATAGCAGTCCTGACCAAATACATCATGATAATATTAATTTCTACATGCTTACCTAGTTCTATTTTCTATACTTCATACTTTTTCTTGCCGCATATAAAACACCAACTTTCATCCCTGACACACACAGAACAAACCATCTACTTATAATGAATTTAACATCACTTAGTACTCCCGGTAGTCCAATCAAAACTGCACATTTATCATTGACCAATCATTTCAATATTAAATAACAATTAACAAGTCTTATATCATAGAACAGAACCTTTTACAAGCCACACTGTACAAAACACCAAAATATCAACTCCATAAGGATTCAAATTGAAAATTCACCATAATTAGCTATAGGAAATATTTGGAATTTCTCCAATACTGAACCAACTCTAAGCAGCATTGATCGTAGTTCTATGTGAGAGTTGTACAATCGATAGTTTCATATCAATATTAGTCCCAGAGATTCTTTTAGTGTTCCCAAGTGAAAACCGCAATCTATAGACTATTTTATAAGTTGTTTTTTCCTGCCGTTTAATGGGTACATTTTCCAATGTATGTAATCAATACACATTTAATGTATAATTTTGCATTCATATGTAGCTTTTGTTCCGTATATTAATCAATGGGAACAAGGGCATTCACATAACTGTATACTATTTCTCCCTCCAGACTGAAGAACGCCATCATGAGGAGAATTGATTAGGGAAATTTATACCCCTGAATATTGTCAACGAAACATTAGACATATTACGTGTGATCAGATTTTTACTAATATGATACAGTTATTCAACCCCTAACTTTGTATATTATTATTTTGCATATACGATGCTCCCAATAGGAAGATTTTAAAGCCTATAAATTAACTACATGATGATTCTCAGAATATAGACTCTCTATAGACTTCAACAAATACTTCATTTACTCCACCAATTCTCTCTTGGTTCAATCATGGTCTAAAACTACTTATCACGACAATCTGTTCTAACATTTGGTTATTTAAGTGGTTTCTCTGTATGGACATAGTAGTTTAAAAAAGTAGGTTAAAGTTTAGGGTTAGGAAATGCTTTTAGGTAGCTATAAATTCTCTTAATTGGCTCTAATTTAGCCCCACAAACCCCCAAAATACAGAATGTAGCCACATAAGTACCAAAATGTAGTCATGCATCTCAAAATTACATCTTTTTATTTATATTAATTTTTTTTCAGATGAAATTTCAAACCAAAATCCTCTGACTAGTTATCACTTAAGCCTCTCACATCTGTGAGTATAAATCCTCACCCAGTGAGGTTACAACTGTCCAGCTAGCTTACGGAAGGTTGGTTCTCATAATCCAGTTGTAAGCCGTCAAAAAGTCGTCAAAAGACCCTCATTGTTGGTGAGATATTTATGTATTCTGACTGGGTATTAGCCAATAATCTACAGATTTTAACTGGTTGATCAATGTTTGGGGTTTATAACCACTAATTGTTGATGATTTATAATTGCTAAATTGGAGACAATTTGGAATTTGAGGATTTTAGGTTTCAAGCACTTTGTTTAGTCAATGTGTATGATCAATAGCCGCTGGATGACATTAAAAAACTGCCTTAAATGCCAATTAAGTTTATTTTTAATCTTTGATTTGATAATATTGTGGGAAATGAAAACAAACAACACAACATCAAACATCAAAGAGATGACACATGAAATGCATCAAACAAAATTTCTGAGACTATAAAGAATTTCCATAAGCACTCAGATATAGAAACAAGTCATCCCATAATACACTAATACAGACCTCCATCAGGAAATCAGATAATTAGCAGGAAATTATATTTATTTAAATGCCATCAAGTCTTAAGAAAATATCTTAACCATGGTAAGTTAATCTAAGATTACCAACAGATCATTTTGGATAGACATAGTGTCACAACAAAATCAAGAATCTTATACAGAGAAGTAATTAACACATGCAATCTTCACAATGATTGAATCAATCAGTTATGAAAAACCAAACCCTACTGAATAAAAACAGAATTGAATAAATGTTATAAAGTCTTATATTGCATGTACATTTGCACTAGATCAGTTTTATCTAATTGATCAATATAAGTGCACTAATGTTCGTATCCCACATCTCAGGAGTTTCAGAAATTTCATGTTCCAATTCTATAAAGCATTATAATCAAATCCAAATGTAATTAAATCCTGCTGAATATTTCCATCTCATTCTAGTTTTTATAATGCATCATTCCTTGCACAGAATTTGTAATCAAGATAATATCACATTACAATTTTAAGATAATTCCAGTCTCACATGCAGATAAACAATATCTGTTTCTAATGACATTGAAAATGCAGTGTCATAGTTCAACTGGAATTTATGATTTTTTGTCAAGGAAAGTGGAACTTGTCTGGAAGATACTGAAACTGGATTAATGCTAAATGGTGCTAATTGATGTAATATATTTCATCAGCTGTAATGAAACCCATTTGCTCACTATAATGAGCCCCATTGCGCAACTAAAACTCAGAATTGAATTTCATATGATGAAAACAGAATTAATGGTGTAATGCTTCCATTTTAATGAGGCTGAAATGCTGAAATATTGTCCTACTAAATGTTACAGAGACATTTTAAGCAAGTTTTCAAAAGCTGCACTCAATATTACAGATACTGGATATTAGAAGCTTGCCAAGCATCAGGCCTGTAAACATCAACAAACTTGGCAGGAAGTTTGCATGTCATCAGTTGAAATACAGATGATGAAAGCAGTTCTTTTAAATAGTCTTTTTCTTCTATCTTATCATTTTTCCTTTTTTTAACTTCAATTAGGGGCCTCTATGTTTAAGTGGTTATTGTCTCTGACTTAAATCATTATTCCCTCACTGCTGTAAGTTTTAATCCCAACCAGAACTAAATTTCATATGTGAGGAGACTGTCAGGCTAGCTTACAGAAATAAATGATTGGTAAGTGACTTTATCCAAATGTATGCTGGGTTACAGGTCTTCATCCACCATTAAGCCAGCAAACTTGCTATTAATGTAAACAAGAGGGCCACATTGGCCCTTTATCGCTCACCTGAGAACAAAGGCCAATAATTAATGACCAGGTAATATAGTTTCCATCTCGTAAAACTCATTTTTACGTAGATTTTGAGATCAAAACCAACCATGAAGGTATAATACTGTTAAACAAGCTAAAACGTAGCAAATTTTCTAATGCAAGGGCCCATAACTCTTGAAGTTGTGGTCCGATTCCACCCATAACTAAACTTGTCCAAACCCATAAGGTCATACACATTCATTGTAAATATGATTATGATCGGTGAATAAATGAAGGCGCTAGAGTGTAAACAAGCTAAAATATAGCAAATTTTCTAAGTCAAGGGCCCATAACTCTTGAAGATGTGGTCCGATTCCACCCATAATCGAAGTTCTCCAAGATTGTTTGGTTAAACTCATTTACTGAAAATGTTATTAGGATCGCTGTATAAATGAAGGCGTTAGTGTGTAAACAAGCTAAATATAGCAAATTTTGTAATTCAACGGCCCATAACTCTAGAAGTTGTGGTCCGATTTTGCCCATAATCGTACTTAGCCGAAACATTGTGGCCATATACATTGTGAGCAAGTTTAATCATGATTCGTTAAGAGTTGCGGTTGCTAGAGTGTAAACAAACTAATTGTGGCCTGACGCCGGACATTCAACGATCCTAAAAGCGATCCTATTTTTTTTCCTTTCTACTTTTGATTCTTTTCTTTATCTTTATCATTGCCATCATCTCCACCCATTCCATCAACTTCTTCCTCCTCAGCTTGTTTCAGTACTCCTATATTTTTCTTGATACAGTCATTTTCTTTTTTATCATAATTACTGTAATATATATCTTCATCATTGTCATCATCTCAACCCACTTCGTCATCTTCTTCATCCTCTTCTTGTTTCTGTGCTCTTTTCTACTCAGTCTTTTTTATAAATACAGTTTCTCTTGCAACCAAAGTATAATGCAGTAAATCCAGTAAATTTTCTATCTTCAATGACCTTTTTATGAGCTTCCATTCAATGGTGATCATCAGTGGCTCATAAACCACGGCTATTGATAATTATATACATCAGTCTTTATCAGTCAGTAGGGAATAATGTTCATGTATCTGGTATTTGTAGCCAGACTTGGTATATTAAGTTTATGATTACTTAATATGGTTAAATGATCATTTGAATAACAAAATAAAATGAATTACAGGCAAATTATTTCAATGTAGGTATAAATTATTCATGTAATTATATGTTTAATGCGGGATATTGAGGAAGTGTACATACATGTTTTATTATATGCTGTAATAATTCTTTTTTCGATAATGCACATTGACCTTTGTTTTTGCATCTGAATATTCTAATGATATTCCACTGAATGACATCAAAGTTTAAAATTTAATACCACTATTTATCATGTTTAGACATTATACAGAAATCTCAGTTCTTTTATATTGATTTTCACTACAATGCTTTGTTCTCGATAAACTCATTTATCGATGTTTTTGTGTTTTAAAAGTGGTTTGGTAAAATGCGCAAAAGGATCGAAAAAAACATTGATTCAATGTTCGAGAGAAATTTATAGAAAGTCCCATAGGAGAGCAGACTGCTTTATATGACGGTGTCCATAATATTGTTTACTTGAATTTGGTTCGATCAGTCGTAACACAATCTAGGTGAACAAACAATATGGCAAACAAATTGTTTAACGGCAATTATTTAAATAAGGTCCCAGAATGCCAAATTGACACATTTAAAGTGGGTCTCAATTATCTGCCATGAGACAATGCCAAAATGAAACAACAAAAACTTAACATTTGAGTTAAACATCATATTCTAGTAATTATAATGCTTAACAGCCTAGATATAATTTGAATGCTGACAACAGTGGCTATGTCTTAACATATGTGCAAACAATAGAATCTAGCTAATTCTTTTCCTTAGTTGTTTTCAAAGTTTTAATGAGGAATTTTGGAAGAAATTGGGGGAAAATATAAGAGTCTTTTTTATAAGGTGTTTGGCCCAAACATTGACCCCCAAAATTGCATAAAAAGGACTGCAGCTAACAATTTAAAGTAGAGTAACCATAAACAAAATGGCTGACAGATAGAAAACATTTCCTTCGCATTTCTCACTCTCCCGTCTTCAAATTGTGATAATGATTATAGGCTTAAAAATGATAGAAAATCAATGGTCGTTAGCAGCCAGAGACAATAAACCGCAAAGAGTTGTTAATGGATGCGAGTTTAAAAACATGCGAAAGATTGGAAACAGTTGTGAATTTAATCAGGTCATAGTCTCTGAAAGGAGAGAATAATTGACATAAACCATTCTCAATGTACATGACTCTACAGCATTAATTACCAGGACATCAGACAGAGGTCACACTCAAATGGAACAAAAAGAAATAAAATTCACCAAATATGTTTCCTGTTTGAAGAGTTACAATCTTTCACAATCTGTATTATAACAAAAATAATAATACCTACAACATTATACAGAGTCTATAATATACTTAGTCTCAATCCAATTGTTGGTACAACCAATGTAACATTATGTACAGTTACAATGTAATAATGAATATGTTCTATAATCAAAAACTTTCATTGTGACAGATTCCAGACCAATCACCCAAAGTAAAATAAAAACAATGGTGTTGTCCAGACAGTCCACAGCTTTTATAACTGACTTTTCTACTAATTTCAAACTCTTTTATCATACTTAATTACCATGGCAGAATAATTACTGATCATGCAACCCAGTGTTTAAGTATACTGATTACCCATAAATTAACTCAATCAACCAGCGGAGGCAAGAAAGAGTTATATTTTACACATATTTTGTCCATATAATAATAATATAGATAGGTTGCTATTCAAAATGATATTTGGAGACATTGGGATATCATTTGATTTGAAATATAATTAAGGCATTTACAGAGTCACAAATATTTATGTTTTCTTCTAGACCATGTGAGGGTGCTTATTAGGGGAGTCTAAAAGCCTTACCTAGGAAATATGGATACAGTAGAATATTCTCATATACAATAAAATATATACACAAGTCTGATCAATAACAGGAATCAATGATATTTCTATACAATGTATATTAATATATTCATCAAGAACTGATTCATTGAGGTTTAGATGTTAGGTATTCTATGGATATAGAGAGAATCCGACATACATTATTAACAGTGTGGCACTCTAAAAATTATACATAGATCTCCAAAACAGTGTGATATATCTAAATGACAATACTGTCTGGGTCTGAAGATCATCAATGATTTACATCAATTATGCAAATAATAGTATATGCAAAGATGCCAATATATATATATATATCAAATCTGCCACCAATAACACAACCCTTAATAACACAATCAATAAGGTGACCCCTTTATATCAAAACCCAAAAATTGGACAGCCCTCAAATACCACAAGTAAGGCAGCCTAGATCACAAAAACGGTCAATACCAAAGCACTTTCAATATTAAAGACAGCCCCTAAACAAAATCCTGCCAAAAAGGGGCCCATATGATAATATATCACAAATGAAGCTGTCCTTTTATCAAAACCTCACTGATAAGATAGCCAAATTTACAGTCATACAGCAAGCTCTCTGAAGTGACTCTTACACTCATAGATTCATCTATCAGGAACCCCGTCCATATAACAAAGATGCCAACCAGGTGATGCCAACCATCCAAAGATTGCTAATCAATAGTGCCAAACTTGGTCAATTACTAAGAACCCTATATGCTAGCATCTATAGCTATTTATCAAGAGACGCATACAACGAAATCACCACTTATCAAGAAACCCCTAATTGTGATATCGACCTAGAGACCCCTTTAATCAATGATGACACCTTATAATCTTATAAGACCGCTGTAAACAATAGCATCCCCTATCTGACACAAGGCCTCTTTATAAGCAATGCCAGCAAAAAATTAGTCATGTCATAGGTGTAAAGCATGATAATGTGAAATCCAATCAATGGTTTTGAAATAATACTCCAATATTAATTAATGCATGTCAGGACAAATTCTCCACAGGATCCAATAAAACATATTTTATAGCCAATTAAATGCTTTGATTTATATTGGAAAATTATATTAGGCTATACTTTACAGGAAATTACAATTCTATCATAATTAAATCATGTAGTTTAAACGTCATATTTTCATGATATAGGAAAGTGCTCATGGTAGAAATCTTACCATAGAATGAAGAAAAGTAAGATCTAGAAATAACAAGAAATCAATTGTGCAGAGTTTACAACTGACTTTAACAATATACATCATGATTAAGACAAGTTATTTATCTGAAAAGGTCATTCCAAAAATCACTGAACTGTCAATCAACATGTCACATAATTTGTGACCCAGACAAGACACAAGTTTCCCTAAAATATCTTGACTCACAGCCAATGTCATTTGTTTGCAAAAGACAATGAAATATTATAGGACCAGGTGACTGTGGAACTTAAAATCATTTCAAGACCCCCGATATTATATTGCCTTAAAAAGTAAACAAGAGGGCCAAGATGGCCCTATATCGCTCACATGACAATCACTGTTCACTCATTAAAACATTGTTTTGAACCGGTGACCTAGCTTTTGACCCCAGACGACCTATGTTCGAATTTGTCTTACATATCATTAAGACAAACAGTCTGACTAGGTTTGGTGAAGATACGATCAAAATTTGACATCTACATGCAGTGTTAATAAGGTTTTCCTAAGATTTGACCTTGTGACCTGGTTTTTGACCCTAGGTGACCCATATTTGAACTTGTCCTTAATATCATTAAGGCAAACAATCTGACAAGGTTTGGCCAAGATCCAATCAAAACCATGACATTTAGAGCTTTTACAAGATTTTTACCTAATATTTGACCTTGTGACCCAGTTTATGAACCCAGCTGACCCATGTTCATCCTTGACCCACATATCATTGAGGCAAACATTTTGACAAGGTTTGGTGAAGATCCAATTAAAACTGTGACATCTACAGTGTTAACAATGTTTTCCTAAGATTTGACCTGGTGACCTAGTTATTGACCCCAGATGACCCATATTTATATTTGACTGTTATATCATTAAAACAAACAATTTGACAAAGTTTGGTGAAGATCCAATAATAACTGTGAAATCTACAGTGTTAACATGGTTTTTCATAAGATTTGACCTAGCAACCTAGTTTTTGACCCAAGATGACCCATGTTCGAACTCGTCCAAGATATTATGAAGACAAACATTCTGACAAGGTTTCATGATCATCCAATCAAAACAGTGACTTCTAGAGTGTTCACAAGGTTTTTCAGCAATTTGCCCTAGTGACCTAATTTTACTACAGAAATTACCCATTTTCAAACTTGACCTACATATTATTAAAATAAACATTCTGACAAAGTTTCATGAAGATAAATTCAAAACAGTGATTTCTAAAGTGTTCACAAGGTTTTCCCTTATTTGGCACTGGTGACCTAGTTTTTGACCCCAAATGGCCCAATATCGAACTCGTCCGAGATTTTGTTGATATTAACGTTCTGACCCAGTTTTGCTAAAATTGAGCCAAAAATGTGGCCCCTAGTGTGTTCACAACAAAAAGTTTGACGACGCACGACGCACGACGCCGGACGGAGAGTGATCCTAATAGCTCACTTTGTCACTTTGTGACATGTGAGCTAAAAATACTTAAGGTATTAGATGTATAATGCATTATCTCCATTCTGAAGAGTGCTCAAGTTCATGAATTTTACATACAATTGACAAATTCCTTGAGGGTCATGGGTTCAAACCCCACTGTGACCATATTTTTTTTTTTTTTTTTTTTTTTTTAGGTAATGTTTTGTACTTTAAACATGAATTTATACAGTAATATGAAGGAAAATATTTATTCCAAAATATTTTGTTTAGATTATAGGAATTTATACATAGTTAATTAACGAAAATCAAGTAACAATGGATTTCTGACACACATCTTTTCAAAACCGGATGGTAAAACTTATTAAAATTTGCTATAGTTATAGTTTGCTATAGACATTATACACACATAGCAGTTAATTTTGAGAAAATTTCAGTTGTTGCCCCGCTTTAGTTTTATTTGAGTGATACTTATCAATTTGTTACTTTTTTAGTAATAGGCAAAAATCTTGACTAAATCTTAAAGGGGCGGGGTTACATTTTTCATTTTTTCTGCAACATACAAATGTTGTAGTTTCAAACATCATATTTATACTTTGGATTGACTAAATATTGGTTTCCCTTAGACTTATACACATTTTTGCATTTATTGCGTCATCTCTTATAGAGGTAGATCAATTTTCATACAGGTGTCTTTGTTAGATTTTAAGGTACTATTTTAGGTTGCAGGTAGAGGAACAAAAATGGTTGTAACTCTCTTAACTGAAGGTGAAAGTTTTTAAAAATTCACCTGTGAGTGTACTAATGGATATACAAAAGAATGACAATATTTAAAATGCAATCCTCCACACTTCATATTATACATCTAATACCTTAAGGACAGTTATTATCTTAAGTTCTCTTAATTTTGTCAGACCTAAACTTTGTTAGCAGACCAAGGTTAGATAGCTTTAACCATCTACTGTCCCCAGAAAATCCCTTATTGTCAGGTGGTTCTACCCGAGTGTATGCCTGGGGTCTTCCTCCACTGTAGTGTAGTCTATAAATTACCCTGGATGTTGGTGCAAGGTTTGAATGCAGACAAAAAACACAGCCATTTTAATCTCACATGCACTCTGAGTGTGAAAAACAATAAAGCAAACAAATAGTTGCAGAAACAGTTCAATAATATCATACTATAGTTGATTTATATTCTATTTTCATTCCTAAATTGGTATCAATAAAAAATAATTAAAGACAAAATGCATTAAATTATGAATAATTGATGACTTGATGTGATTAAGGTCAACAAAAACGCAAGTTACAGTAATGTTGTTATTGACATTGAATAACGAATAATGTATAAAATTTAATATAGACAGACCTGCCAACACAGGGCCATTGGAGTCGATGGGCATAGAGGGGGCGGGGGGTTCAAGTCCCACCCAAATACATTTTTATTGCAATGGTTATCAAAACGGGCTGATTCTCCCCCTTGTCAGACAAATTCTAAAATTAGCCTCCAATCTAAATTGCTTTCTAAGAGCTAGCAACAATGGTACATGTAATAAGAAAGACGCTGACATAGGGTCCGACAAAAAATTAGTCATTAATTTCAGATTATCTTAAATTTTGACTCCAAAATCTGTTTATTTTGTACTTGAATTTGAGGAATACTTTAATGGTTTTTTTTTGTAACTAATCAAAGTTTTATTTTCAACTTATTAAATATTGACTTTTTCAGAGGTTTACTTAAAGGGGCATGCCCTGGAACTGAAGCGTCTCGAATATAAATCAAATTGGTATCATTTGAATGCCAAAATCAATTAATGAAAGTCCTGTAAAATATTTACGAAATGTCCCGCTATTTGACTCAAAATACACATTTCAAGATTTACTAAACCTGCCGATTACGCCTTAGAAAATATTCGTCATTTTCATAACTCGACCCTTTCGGGATCTGTCAAAAGCAGAAAAAATGTCAACAAACTGTGAAATGGTAAGTATTGCTCATGTCATGTTCATTGTTTGCGACATAAAGCTTATCTATTGATCAATTATAGGTAAATATCATTGTTTTGCTGCTTGAAAGGCAGCACACACGCTAAGTTAAATTCTCAGACGAATCGGAAATATCGTTGTCGTCAATAAAAGGCTTGTATAAAACCCAAGACACAGCAGTTCCTGGGCATGCCCCTTTAAGTCAATAATTATTGATAAATTATAAAGGCTAATAGACCATTTTTTTGTCACATGGTGGCGTTTCTTCCCAGGTAACTGTTAATTAAGGTTTTGCTGTAGATATTATAACAAAAATATTATACATATAATAATATCACAAATATGCATGTTGGCTATGTAAATTAAAGTATATGTTACTTTTTAGAAACATAAATTAAACTGTACTCTCTTTAAAGTTACATTTGTATTAGGTTATGAATTTGACACATATTATCCATCATACCATGTTATAATTTCGATCGATAATGATAATTTAATTTTATCTAGTCACTTCTGGCAAAATCGGCCAGATAACGGGGTGCCGAATAAACTTTGCTTTATTAGGTCACCTGACCACGTGACTTGTGATAAACCGTCACCTGACCACGTGATCTGACGGACTATTTCTTATAACAGAATCGTCAGTTGAAATTCAGTGCCCGGGGGTGCGGTTTTCCTAGCGGAAATGAATTGAGGTTGATCGATAAATGTTCTATGACATACCAGCGTCTACATAACGTTATATCAAGATGTCCGACGTCCTTGTTTATCGTGACGTCAGTGAATGAACGTGACGTTACGTGCAGATTAATGAAAAAGTAACTATATAGTCCCGAGTTTTTTCCCTTATTTAAGCAAATTCAGTGACTGGATAAATAGAATAATAGGTTAGTGATGTGGACTGAGTAAAAGTTTATCCGGCTCGGCTGTGGAAATTATCGGATTCGCCATCGGCTCACCCGATAAATTCCTCCGCCTTGCCAGATAAACTTACTGATCCACGACACTAACCTATTATTCTCTATATAATAATCTGTTTTCATTTATCTACTACCATAGATAATATACCATTGATTTATCAGTAAGCAAATATGACAACTTTTTGCTTTTTATTTCAGTAAGTTTTGTGTAATTTCCTTTTGATTGACATCACAAAATTAATGAAGAATATTTTCCATATCTACATGTAATTTACAAAGTATAATGTATTGTACATAACATATAACAAATGCACTAAATATATATATAATGCACTGATAACAACATATGACATTGTATGATTTATCTTAAATGTTTATTTGTAACCGCTATGTACTACTATATGTATACACCAATAAAATATTCTGTTCTGTTCTGATCCATTCTGCCATGAATTACTTATCACTTAATGATAATTTAATTACCGTAGATAATGGGCATGAGAAAATTACACCCACGCACTGAAACGTTTAAAAATGTCTGACTATTATCAATATTTCACAAACCAATTAAAAACTACTTGTTCAGTCATGTTAGAGGTATATCTCCTGTGTACTGTAATCAATAGGCCTTAAAAATGGTTTATTTCAGGTTACCCAACCTACATTATTTATTCCATACGCTTCAAGAAAAAAAAAATCCTACAAAACTTTATAACAAATAAGAATGTAACCAGAAACAAACAAATTTCCATTTTACACAATTATTATTACATTGATTCCCAAGGGTGGTCATTGGAAGAACATGTAGATAATAGAAGCTTATTGCTAACTTTATGTAAAAGGGCTTTATGAAAGCATCAGTATGCAAACTATAACGTTACAATGGGAATGTCATTTATAAGAATACATCAAAGCTGAATTGAATGTTTACAAGCCAAAAACAAACCATGCATGAAGTTAAGCTCTTTCTGTGAACATTAAAAATTAATGAATGATTCACAAGCACTAGAAATGGATCTGATTTAAAACAAAATAAAAGGGTAATACCTACTTCACAATATGTAAGGAAATGACCCTGTTTCAGTGGGTTTCACGCTAGTATTCGATGTTATTACCCCTCACTTTTTTCGTAATGTTAATTTCCCATAGGCAAACAGGTAACATTTTTACTGTTACATTCATGGTACCACGTGACTGAACATTTTTTTACTGTCACTGGGTGATAGTAAATTTTTAACAGTATTTTTTTTTACTGTCACAGGGTAATAGTAAATTTCGAACAGTATTTTTTTACTGTCACATAGGTAACAGTATTTTTTTTCAGTATTTTTTACTGTCACATAGGTGATAGTAAATTTTTTAAGTATTTTCTTGAAAAAAGTTTGGGGTAACAGTACTTCGGCCTTGGGTAACCGTACTTTCCTGACAGGATGACATTTTTACTGTTACCCACAAAGCTATGACACTGTTATTTATATAATATCACCTTACCAGTTTTCCTGGACCGTATTCTAACCAGTACTAACTTTCCCATCCAAAAAGAGCCAGCAAATTGTCAACATAAGGAGGAAAAAAACTGATATTTTGGTTAAAATATGTAAGGATATATCCCCTCTGACCTCAGCCAAGATTAAGTGCAGAATGAAGTGCATTATTATATATCAGTATGAATTACTTGAAATTTTCATGAACTTTTCTTGCATACTTCATGAATAGTTCATAAAGTATGAAGAATCATTTGACTGGGTTAGTACTCTACTCCTGAAGCTGATGCCACTTTATGAAAATAATGGATTTGGTAATCATCACAATCATGGTTGGAGGTCCCTAATATTAATGTCTGAATCATTATTATCACTGATGGCTCCATCAGTTAAGATAAATCCACTTCATTCATTGTAATTCCCTACACTGTTTAGGTCATTACATTTACTGATTGAAAACTGATCCAAAATGATTGTGCCCAGGGTAGACATCATTACAATTAAACAGCATTCAATGATATAACTGTTTTATGCATACTTATATTTCTCAACCTCATTACTGTATCACCTTTCAGTAGAGGAAAAATCTTGATCATCGAGGGTAGCATTTCATACAGTACACATGAGAGCCAAATCATATAAAATTCCATCAAAAAAGAAGGAAAGGAGTGAACAGAGAAAGATGTTAATTTGATGTTTCCAATTCCTGGTTTCTGCTTACATCTTCAAACAAAAATCGAAAAGTTGAAAAGTACATTGCAGAACTTTGTTTCAAATTTGTATTTTTAGTTCAGAGATGATATTATAATAATATAGTTAATAAAAAATGACACTACAGGCAAGAAGAAAATTTACCAAGACTGGAGTTGTGCGCAGTCTGATGTCTGACAAATATGAAGAATTATGTGCCAAGACATTACAAATTCAGCCAAGAAGTGAAAAGATGTTGATCAGACACACTTTATTTATTATATCAATGACAGAAAGTGACAGACAAACAGATCAAATTCTTTTCATTGGGGTTAAAAAAAAATTAAAATGTCATACCAACAGACTTGAACAGCCATTGTCATTTGGCAAGTTTTCCAGCATTAACAGTGAAGGAATATCCCAGACATACACCTGGGTAGAACTACCAGCCAGTGAGAGGCTAGTGATTACTGCTCAGAGACAAGAATCCCTTAACCATGCAAACCCCCATGAATAGATCAAATATGACATAGTTTTCAAATTTTGAATGAGGAATGATAAGCAGACAAAAATATGGTCACAGAACTAACTGTCCATTTTAACACACTAAATATACAGTACAACCTCACCAGAGTGACTTTCTCTAGAGCAACAACCTCCCTTCAACAACAGCATGATTCTTTTCTATTGCACAATTAAACTATTAATTTAACCTCTCTAGAGCAACAACCTCTCAACAACAACATGATTTTGTTACTCCGCTTTCGAGAGGTTGCACTGTACCTGTAACACTATCGTTATAGCCAAACAGTCAAAGTAAAAAATACAGAATGTGTAATAAACCACCAACTCAGTTCACACCCAAAGAATTGCAAGTTCATACACGTCAAAAACAATCATTTAAGTGATGATAGATTTCTGCACTTCCAGTGACATACCTGTCCACAACAAGAAGCTGCACAATAATGACAACTTCCTGTTATAGATAGCGAATGTCATTGCAATACATGTATGGAACAGCCAATAGTTCTCTGTGGTAACACAGCAAGAGCACATTAATTCAAACAGATAAAATAATCCATTAATGACCAGGGACAAAACCATGCAAATATACAGCAAGAATATCTAATTCGGTACATTATAGTATTTCATGGAACTGAACCCTAAATTAAATAGAAGAGCAAAGTACAAAAAAAACATCCACTTTCTGCTTCATTGATAACTTCTGTTGTTTATATTAGATACAGATTCCTCAGATATATCAGTATGAAGAAAACAAATTACTCTTACTCACCTTCATGGTGTCCAAATCTTCTAATAGATCTCTAATAATGGAGATTATAATGGTGATCTAACACTCTTCAAAAAGGAGGGAAGAAACTACTATTGCTGCTATCTTTACTATGAATCCAGCTCTTTTTACTCCATAAAGGGTAACTAAGCCTTCTGGAAAATCTATATATGGATATTTTGGTGTGGTTCCTGTGCTCAATAGTACTGCCTGGGCTAAATCAATGGAACAACACTTCAGTTCCAATAGAAATATCTTTGGTAAACAGAAATTGTTCCTATCCTGTATGGAGGAACTGATCAATACATTGATTTAATGAAACAAAGTTTGGGAGGTTTTCTTCCATTGATTAATGGTCGCAGAAATAGTTATATAAATAAACTATCATGTCATTCTTAAAGGTAGAAAACCAAAGTGCGATTTAGAGATTTAGAAAAGTTGAAAAGTACATTGCAGAACTTTGTTTCAAATTTGTATTTTTAGTTCAGAGATGATATTATAATAATATAGTTAATAAAAAATGACACTACAGGCAAGAAGAAAATTTACCAAGACTGGAGTTGTGCGCAGTCTGATGTCTGACAAATATGAAGAATTATGTGCCAAGACATTACAAATTCAGCCAAGAAGTGAAAAGATGTTGATCAGACACACTTTATTTATTATATCAATGACAGAAAGTGACAGACAAACAGATCAAATTCTTTTCATTGGGGTTAAAAAAAAATTAAAATGTCATACCAACAGACTTGAACAGCCATTGTCATTTGGCAAGTTTTCCAGCATTAACAGTGAAGGAATATCCCAGACATACACCTGGGTAGAACTACCAGCCAGTGAGAGGCTAGTGATTACTGCTCAGAGACAAGAATCCCTTAACCATGCAAACCCCCATGAATAGATCAAATATGACATAGTTTTCAAATTTTGAATGAGGAATGATAAGCAGACAAAAATATGGTCACAGAACTAACTGTCCATTTTAACACACTAAATATACAGTACAACCTCACCAGAGTGACCTTCTCTAGAGCAACAACCTCCCTTCAACAACAGCATGATTCTTTTCTATTGCACAATTAAACTATTAATTTAACCTCTCTAGAGCAACAACCTCTCAACAACAACATGATTTTGTTACTCCGCTTTCGAGAGGTTGCACTGTACCTGTAACACTATCGTTATAGCCAAACAGTCAAAGTAAAAAATACAGAATGTGTAATAAACCACCAACTCAGTTCACACCCAAAGAATTGCAAGTTCATACACGTCAAAAACAATCATTTAAGTGATGATAGATTTCTGCACTTCCAGTGACATACCTGTCCACAACAAGAAGCTGCACAATAATGACAACTTCCTGTTATAGATAGCGAATGTCATTGCAATACATGTATGGAACAGCCAATAGTTCTCTGTGGTAACACAGCAAGAGCACATTAATTCAAACAGATAAAATAATCCATTAATGACCATGGACAAAACCATGCAAATATGCAGAAAGAATATCTAATTCGGTACATTATAGTATTACATGGAATTGAACCCTAAATTAAATAGAAGAGCAAAGTACAAAAAAACATCCACTTTCTGCTTCATTGATAACTTCTGTTGTTTATATTAGATACAGATTCCTCAGATATATCAGTATGAAGAAAACAAATTACTCTTACTCACCTTCATGGTGTCCAAATCTTCTAATAGATCTCTAATAATGGAGATTATAATGGTGATCTAACACTCTTCAATAAGGAGGGAAGAAACTACTATTGCTGCTATCTTTACTATGAATCCAGCTCTTTTTACTCCATAAAGGGTAACTAAGCCTTCTGGAAAATCTATATATGGATATTTTGGTGTGGTTCCTGTGCTCAATAGTACTGCCTGGGCTAAATCAATGGAACAACACTTCAGTTCCAATAGAAATATCTTTGGTAAACAGAAATTGTTCCTATCCTGTATGGAGGAACTGATCAATACATTGATTTAATGAAACAAAGTTTGGGAGGTTTTCTTCCATTGATTAATGGTCGCAGAAATAGTTATATAAATAAACTATCATGTCATTCTTAAAGGTAGAAAACCAAAGTGCGATTTAGAGGGAAATCAAGATATTGATTTTCTACGCTGTTACGTGAATGACAATCAGAAACGGAAGAAGCTATAGATTTGCATGCTGCTCATTGACCTCAGCACAAACATTGTAGAAACTTATAAATGTAGAAATTCAAGCCAAATGACTGTGATTGATTAAAAGGCAATTAGACTGACAGAAATGATTGCAAAGCAAATATGACTACAAAAAACTTAGGATGAGTTTTAAAGGTTTATATTAACTTTTGTTGATGCTTCAAATTTATATGTTTACATTTTATCCCAGGGCTGCAAAGCTGAGGTCAGTGAATACCTCAGAGTGTCTCTAACTACAGTAACACCCAGGGATTGATCTGTGGTCTAGTGGTAATGAGCTGGACTACCAATTGATAAGTCATGGATTCAAATCTCGACTCGGGCTTTCAATATTTCGGGATTGTTTTTTCAGTGTCCCCTGCAGACCCACCACCGAACCCACTACTGCGTTTAGAAAATGACAGGAAATGGGTGAGGCATGTATTGGTGCTTCATGCTGGGCACGGTAAAGTAATAATAGCTGTCAAATGGGCCGTTAAACAGCAGAAAAACAAACAGTAAAACTTCAAATATTAAAATCACTTTAGACACAAAATGATTCAGTCTAGATATCAGTCTCATAATCAAGTTGACACACAGAAAAATGATTCGAAACTGGTATGACGGTATAAAGTGGTTGCTAATTATGTTACAGTGGTCTTCATATTTGGTTTTTATAAGACAAACTATGATCAAACCAGAATGGCTTCAGTGAGAGCATCTGGTAACAACATTAATATGTCCAAAGATACAAATACCGGTATATTTTAAAAATACTGTTTCCAATAGATCTAATTTGTGTACACTTAGATATTAGAGTGAGAGAGCAAATAATTGAGTTATCCAGTATCAATCACCACCTTGTCTTGTACTAATTGTATCTAGGAATACTCAATACCCTTGGAAATGAATTAGCATAATTATCTGTGCCATAGGCTTCCACAAAGATCATAGTAACTTCGACATGACAGACTTTACTTGTATAGATTGAAGCAATACGTACCACAAACAAATTAAGTTACAACATACTCTGTGTCATGAATAATAGATAGAATGTGTGTTGCTTGAAGACAAATTAACATTGGCTCTGTGTGCTGATGAAACCTCTATTTGCAAGTAAGTGTAACACTCTTAAGTACATGTTGCATGAGTTATTCATGACCTCACAGATACGAAAATATTAAATTGCGACAGGATATGCATACTTTAATTTGTACCAGAATATCAGAAAATGAACTGGGTGGCATCATGGTAATATCATGTTTTCCTAAACAAACTGGGTAAAAAAGAGGTCAAGATGTGCTGGAAGACCAATCGAAAGGTTGCGGATTCGAATCTCGGTATTTTTACAATTTTTTCTTTTTTTTCTTTTTTATAACAGAATCTCTATTCTTTAAAAAAATTTCAATTTGAGGAAGAAGAATTTGAACAATTTTGGTCACATTGGATTAATTTGAAAGATAATTGAAGCAGACATGCTGAAATTATGAATTTATAAAATTGTCAGACAAAAATAAAGTAAAAGCTAACACAGTTCTACAATAAGAAACTAAGATGCATTACAAAAGGCTCAATGGAAAATACGTCTCAATATTATATGCTCTTTTAATCAGAACTATTCTAATCCAAAATCACATAGCCGCAAGTACCATAATTTCAGTTAAAGCATAAATATACACATACATGAAATGTTAGATTTTACATGTCTTAGAGTGACTAAATCAATGATACAACAGATCATCTACAACATACAGAAAGTGTGAGGATTATTGACAGATTTATATCATTTCATAGACAGATTTGATAGACAGATTTTGTTAAGGAAAAAACTGCAAGGCTCAGATGTTCAAAGGGAAAGTTGATGAGATGTATGGGTTAAAAGGATTACATTTACTTAATACTGACAACAAATGCAAACTTTGATGGTTGTCCAAAGCAATTGCTTGATTCATGGGCTTTAATGCCACTTTCAACATTATTTCAGTCATATCGTATTAAGCAATTGTAAGCGAATGGATGAAATCTAGCATTTGGAAGTTACTGATCTTATTTGAACTTAAATCACCCATTAGTAATGTGAAGTACCCTAAGAAAACATCACTTAAGAATCTACAGTAAAACACTACCAAGAAATCAGTGTTCTTGGTAAATTCAAGGGAGGTAATCATTGTCACAGTTTTTTACAGTGTGTGAATAGTTGACTCCCTTGGATCAGATTGTCTCACTAAAATAATCAAATTTTATTATTTTCTTCAAACCATTCACCCAACTAAGGGTACTAAGACTGTAAGCTAAATGACAAGCTTTACAAAGTGAAGAATTCTTTGTCATCAGACACATAGATTCAAATTTCAAGGCTAGTGATATTAGTAATTAACTAGAGCATTATCACAAAGGTGACTAATAACCCCCCCCACAGCTGCTTAATGACACTAAGAATGCGATAGTACAAAGTATGGCTAAGTTCAAGGGCACATAACTCTGGAATGAGTGGGACACTGGGCATGAAAATTGTATATATTGCACATCTACATTTCATATTGACAATATATTTAAAGTTTCAAATCAATCCCTTGAAAATATGGAAGTTATTGTTTGCTCCACAAACACCCATGAGCTAAGAATGCCTTTGTACACAAAGCCCTAAGTTAAAGGGCACATACAATGTTACTCTGGAATATGTGAATCAGTGTGCATGAAATTGTTTTGCACATCTACACTTCATGGTGAAAAAATTAACATACTTCAAGTTTCATTGCAATCTTGGAAGAAGTTCGCTCCACAACTTGTGATATTGTATGCGGACGAACCAACTGACGACCGACCGACCGACCGACCGACCGACCGACCGACCGACCGACCGACCGACCGACCAACCAACCAACCAACCAACCAACCAACCGATATATATGACTCCAATATACCCCCTCTCAAACTTCATTTGCGGGGGTATAATAATAGTTAATACTAAGGGCTGCAGCCGTGGTCCAGTGGTTTAGTACATTTGAAACCCAGCATTATTCCAGGTAGTGGCAGGTTGAGCCCTTCTATGAAAATTTGACAATAATATGGATTTTCCTCTATATGTAGGAAAGATGCCAGTTCCTTGTGGGTGGATACGTTAATACTGGTTAGAATATAGTCTAGGAAAACTTGTTAGGTGAATCAGCTGCCATATCTTATAACTGAAAAATTGGAAGTTAATTCAGTATCAAATGGTTTTGTCTGATACAGTCGCTAATGTATACACTCTAATATCAGACAGTTTCAAGCGAATGAAGGGTACTCTATGAACAAAGACTTCAGTTGAGAGACATAGTTTATTATTATTACTTTCTTTTATATGAGAGGCTCATGGGGGAAGATTGGGCCTTATATATGCCTAACTGTGTTGTCTCTATAAATAAAGTATTGGTTATAATTATTTTTATATGTAAGACCAAAAAGTCTAACATAGCATAAAGGCAATATTTATGCTCTCCCTTTATAGTGGACATCGATGAAATGATTGACTATAAACGTACATGTAATATGGTAACTATTTTGACACAATACACTGTCATCAAGGAATTCAAGAAATGTCTGGGTATTTGACAAAGTTATCATTTTAAAGCACCTTTGAAGCTACATATATTCATTACTTACAGACAGAAACATTCATTTTTATCCTTGCAAAGAATTCAATATTTCAACATTTCATGTCTACAAAACTTTTAACCCATGTCTCCAAAAACTAAAATGATTATCAGAAACATTCAGACACAGAAGTTTGATGTCCTAAAGTAATACAGAGAGGCAACCAGTAACTTAACCATCCAGTTCTTGAATGTGGAGGATAAAATTAATGCCCTTTATTCTTTTTTCACAGGGGTTTCACCCACCTTTGTTTGTTTGTTTGTTTCATCCGGTTTTACGCCATTTTCAACATTATTTCAGTCATATCTTGGCGGGCAGTTATCCTAGCCAGCTTTCCTGGACTTCATTTAGGCCTTAACCAGTACTAACCGCATTCTATCCGTAAGCTTCGCACCCACCATTGCTGTCAGAATCATTTGGTGTGTAGCGGTGTAAGTATATTGTATTTATAAATTCACCAACCCTATTAGTTCAGTAGGTAGAGTATCTGACTTGCAAGCAGGGGGTCAAGGGTTCAAACCCCGCATCGGGTACATTATTTTCCTCCTATATGCTAAATTTGGTGCTGGGGGAGACTATCCTCGGAATCCTAGAGCTAGGGGGAAGCAAATGGCTGGCTTAGTTTAAAGATCCTGTGGTTGTCGAGATAAATTACTTTGAATAAAAAGGATGGAGGAAGTAGCGGTGAGGTATAGTGTATTCATAAATTGGCTCGGATATTCACCAGCCTTATTATAGCTTAGTTGGTAGAGCATCTGACTTGCAAGCAGGAGGTCACGGGTTCGAACCCCCATTATTCCCTCCTCCTATAACAGGTGACTTCCCAGCTGCAACAGTGGAGAAAGACCTAAACACCTGGATAGATTAAGACAAATTTTCCAAATTTATCCCAGGTGGCAGCACTGATGAATGAGGAAGCTTTAACAACAGTGCTGGTAAAAACAACAACAGCTGACACAGTAGCTCAAGTATAATTAAGAGCCAATTTCATTATCTTACTACATGTGTGTAATAAGGCCTTCCCCATTATAATATTTTTACCACCTATATACTGATATTTTATAATCAGTATCATTACATGCTACATCATATTACAACAATTTAATTTGATATTTGAAAGCATTATATTACTATCATATCACAAGATATGGTACTGTTATAAGAACTAGCTTATGATAATCCTTACAACCGTAAATGAAGTTTATTAGAACATTTATGGTACTTCAATCATTTGATGTAACATTCCTATACTGAACAGATACCCCTAGTCATGTGAAATATTTAATTACATGTAATCAACAGCAAATGGTTGTCAGTGGTATTTTTAACATATATAAAGCAGGAATGCTGTAAGTATCAAATACAAGTTGATTAAATAAGTAGTTGGTCTAGTGTATCGCCAACATTATGAAAAATAAGTACATATGAGTATTAGATACCACTTCATTCAATGTTAACTAGAGGAGAATATGACAAATTAAAAGTGATTCACTACACAACTGTCATCTTTTCATTACATTTCAGTAGGATTAACACTGTTTTTCAATGGCTGAAAGTTCACCTTACTAGTTTTCAATTGGACGCTATTCTTACCAGTACTAACATTATATACTGTACAAAGGGGTCATTCTTATCTACATTGTATACACCATTTTGATGAAGCATTATTTTTTTAAGGCAGCATCTTAATTTGAATCACTCTCGTCTTTGCACTAACCAGCCACTAGCCCAAAACCCAGGGCTTGCGAATTCCAATTTGGGCCAGTGTACATGGTGTCCCAAAAAACGGGGACCTAAACTGAAGGATTATATTTTACAGCAGTCTACTTTAGCTCCCTGGTTTTTTTTGGACACCCTGCACTTTCTCAAAATTGCATACTTGTGTTAGTGGTATATTGTTCATTTTCAATAACCTACTTATAGTTAGATCTTCAATGTAGTGCTCTAAAAAAACTGAGCACAAACACTGTCAACTTGAAATCTTCCTTCATGAATTTGTCTATAACGAGTGGATTTGATTGCGACCTCAGTGGTACCAGCTGTATTTGAACTTGTCATTTCTAGGACACATGTAAGTGGCAGACAAACCATCTCCACCTGCATCACCCTTTACAATTATTTTGATACCTCATCAAATCAATATCGTTAAGCATGTAATTCAAAACTGAAATTTTATTTTTAATTTAGTAATTAATGTTTGAATAAATTTTGGTTATAAAAGTAGTGTAATCAGAATCTTACTTTAAGTGTTGTTGTTTTTTTGCAAAAAGGTGTAGGAGGGGTATTAGGATATTGGTATCATCAACGAAAATTTATTCATTTAATTTGAAAATTAACATCAATGTGAATTGAAAAATTAAAGATTTTTTAAATATCAAAAAGAAGTTATTAATTTGTTGTGTTATTATGTTTATGTTGACATAAAAAATTCTGCTAAAACAAGTAAAATCTACTTAAAGATAATGAAATTTTCTTCCTATTAACAAAATTCTTAAATACTTATGAAGATACTTGAATAAAGTTACAAATCAACCAATCACTTAGTAACTCAGATCAGAGAAAATTCCCATAAAATTCCCCAATTCTTTCATGAATACTGAAAAACAATAGTAAGGAACATAATAAAATTGCATTAAACATGTTGCAGAAGGCATTTGTACAAACATGTACAGACTGGCATTGTTAATTAATTGAACGGATAATTGTGGGAAGAGAGTTTTCTATGCTGTTTCTCACTAACATGTACAGACTAATATGGTTAAATAATTAATTTGTATGAATAATAGTGTGAAGTGACTTTCTATGTTGTATCTCACTGGTGTTCTGACACAGAAATGACAACCAATGAGTTTAATTTACAAAGGCAACCAAAGGACCAATTAGAATTCACAAAGGCAACCAAAGGACCAATTAGAATTTACAAAGGCAACCAAAGGACCAATTAGAATTCACAAAGGCAAATAAAGGACCAATTAGAATTCACAAAGGCAACAAAAGGACCAATTAGAATTCACAAAGGCAACCAAAGGACCAATTAGAATTCACAAAGGCAACCAAAGGATCAATCAGAATTTACAAGACAACCAAAGGACAAAAAAATTACAAAGACAAAAAAATAGCTAATTAGAATTAATTAAATAAGGACAAAAAAGAGCCAATCAGAATTTTCAAAAATACAACCTGACAGTCAATCAGAATTTACAAAAACAACCAAAGGGCAAATCAGAATTCATAACAAGAGGGCCAAGAAGGCCCTTAATATTGCTCATATGACAATCATTGTTTACTAAAACATTGTTTTGAACATGTGTCATGAGGTGTGTTGATATCAAGGTTTTCCTGTGATTTGACCTGGTGAGCTAGTGATTGACCGGCCAAATGACCCATTATCATTCTTGTCCATGATTTTGTGAAAATTGATGTAAAAATGTGGTTTCTAGTGTGTTCACAAGGCAAAAGTTGACGTCACATGACAATGGACAAAGACTGATCACAAAAGCTCACCCTGAGCATGCGTGCAACCAGAGGGCTAATCAGAATTTACAAAAACAACCAAAGGTTTAATCAAAATTCAAAAAAAGACAATCAACATTTACAAAGACAAAGAGCAACATGAGAATACTGTACTTTCTCAGGCTATTGTTGTAACAATTGACTTAACTCTCAAGAGTTCACAAACAAAGCAAGTGCCTTATAGCAACATGAGATATAACAAATGTTTAAGCAGCAGACAAATAAACAAATTCCAGACTAGAAAATCAATTGGGTAAAAATAGAAACTTTGTATTCAGTAAACATAAATAATCTCAAACCCAATTATTATGTAGTCCAGGAAAACAATATAATACAAACATACAATTATGATTTCAGGAGAGAAAAAAGCTATTGAATGTGTCTACTTCACTAATTATTAAATGACAATAAAAAGGAAACTAAAAACATAAAGAATGAGATTTTAAAGTACTATACACCAAGATGATTTCTAACTACAAAAGTACATGTTGTAATTTTAGATTTAAAAAATTGATTATTGGACACTTTATAGTAATAAAATTCTCTTCTTTCCAATTTAATTTTCTCCTTCTGTTCATATCTTCAGACTTAAGATGTGTTTCTTGTATCTACACAAAGAGTCTGTCTCAAATGAGTGTAACCAGATATTTCTAGGAGTCTAGACAAAGTGATGTACTGTTGTTATAAAAGACTAAGAATTAGACAACAGTAGTCAACAGATATGAGTCATCTAATCATTGAAGAGTTGCTCAGAGATATGACAAAAGATATGGAACTAGTTGAGTCATTAACAGCAGCTACCAGAGCAGCAACCGAAAAACAACACAATATCCAAACATAGCCCTGTATTGGATGGGTTAATGCCTCGGTGGTAGGCCATAAGTGAAAATAATCTTTAGGGTAAATTGGTGAATTTCTAACTGAATAAAACTTAATTTTAAATAAGATGTTTTATCTTAACAGCAGGTGTAATACAAGTACCAAACATGCCTAGTTTCGAGATTATAATTATCTTGGTTTATGAAGGATAGCTTGAAGTCTTAGGTTAGAATCCTGAGTACCTGCACACAGCATGAAAGCATAACTCAACAAAATGAAGGATTTCTTGACACAGAAAAAGATTAAGAACGATAAGAAGTAAATATACATGTAGATGACAGTATAAGGAATGGACTCGATATATGTATACTGTGGTTTCATTTGAAGACGTAACAAAAACTTCAATTCAATCCATTAAAAAATTGATTTGCTGTTTTACAGTTGTATACAATGGAGCAATTAAGACGTACATGTAACATAACATTGATAATGTGTCAAAAAGCAACACATGAATATCTGGTTGGAAATAATTCCCAACCATTGCACCAAGAGCGGATATATGTCATACCTGAAGAAAATCTATAAATCACAACAAAACAAATAAAAATAATTAAGATTATTTCGCTCATCTCACAGATTTATCATAATCTGTCACAGAATCTACTGATACAATACCCCACTGAGAATTCAAATATCAATTTAGTAGCAATATTTACTACATTGAAGCATCATTGTTTTTCTTCTATGAAGATTGTATCTCGGTTAAAAAAACTTGAATATATTCTGAGCATTCCCAAATGAGCAACCATTATTTTTCATATGTAGAATATGTGTACCAGGAATATTATTTATCTGATCATAGGAAAATATTTGTATCTGCTTAAACATATAGTACAGAGAGAATTTCAAAGATTAGTTTATATTTTACATAGATACAATGCTTTATAAATGTTTGTGGATATGTACCCTTATTGTAAAAAGTTCAACAACCTGGGCTGTCCTTTGAAACCTAGAGCGTTGCTGTACTAGGTATACCATTCCTTTATTAAGTCATGTATCACCTCAAAATCTTTCCCCTAGTAAACACAGCAAGATAACAATTAAATCTTCATTATAGTCATTATAAAAGTACAGAAAACAAGAAAGGGCCTTCTTGATAATGTCAGTCTATGGTCTCTGACTAGTAATCACTAGCCCCTGACAACTGTTCGTTCAATCTCATCCAGAACCAAGCTGCCTACGTGAGGAAACTGTCCAGCTTAATACAATTGCCTCAAGTCTTAAATCGAAATGTTTGCAAAGGCAATATTTTCCTAGAATAAGCTTAAAAATCCAACATGCAGCTAAATTGATACAGAAGTCAGAGATCCACAACCAGCTTACATTAAATACTACATAATGATTCAACCATCTTCTGATAATTTATATCTAATCTGAATTATTCAGACATACATTTATTTACACAACGATAGTGCAAGGTATTAAAAGCTTTCTAGCTTTCCTGACTAGATGAAGCAATATTTCTCTTAAATCAATACATTGTAACAGTAATACATGTAAGGATGGGCGACTTGTGGCAGACAATATGACATTACAATGACTTTGGAGTAATGCAGGAATCATAATTATAGCAGATACAAGACGAGTCTGCTTTCTGCTTTTATGGCGATATTAAACAAACACATAATCAATTATTAGTAAGTATTATTACAAATGGTGAGACTAATCAGTTTCAGCAACAAGTCTCATGGGGATCGAATGCTGTTCCTGTCAAATATAGGTTCCACGTCTTGACGCAATGTTTCGTATGTATTTATTTGCCCCCAGTATGATCACAAAAACTAAACAAATTTGTCTGAGGCGGCAAAAATCAATTCTATTTGCCAAGAAAATGCAGGAACAAAATAATATGGCAGTAATCCGGGCCATTATATAATCAATAGCCAATCAGCACAGAATGTTTTTTCTCATTCAATTTGTAACTTTGAAAGTGTAAAATCAACTTTTTGAAGCCTTGTAAAATATGTCGCCATTTCACTTGGGTATTTCAGGTTTTTTAGGGCTACAAGAAACCAGTAGCATGCATAAAAAGACAGAAACAGTAGTTTAATGAGTATGACATTAAGGACCCCAATTTTTTGGGCCCTGAAAAATCATTCGGATAATCCATGGTTTCCAATAATCCATTTTAGGATGATGTACTGGTTGGAAACGATAAATTCTGTACCGTCCTTATAATGCAAGGGAGTTAACTCTCAAATGCAAACATGGCGTTACTTGAGTGATGATAAGAATCTGCTGAACTGCAAACAGATCACCAGGTACGCACATGTATTAACTTATTATACCCGAGATCACAGTGAAATATTCGTCGTGATTAGTATACTAGAAGCCCAAGGGCAACATGTCGAGCCCCCTGTATAGCCAGCTTGTGATCTTGACCTTTGAACTACAAGTATGGGTGATATTCATGACAAATCATTTCATTAAAGTAAACTTTTATACCAATTTATTTCAAAATCCTTGAATGCAAACAGAAGTAACAGCCCAGACAAGGAAAATATATTTGACGGAATGTGTAATCTTGACCTTTGACCTATGAAAATCTGGGTGCTACCCAAGACACATGGTCTCATGGTATTATGGCAAGTCATTTTCAAATAATTCAATGCATAAGGGAGACCACAACCCTGCCAAGGTGTATAATGATTATTTTTTCTGTTTGACCTCTAAGTGTGACCTTGACCTTTGAGCTAGAGACCTTGATCTTATGCACTGCACACCATCTCATGGTGTTTAACAATTATGCCAAGTTATCTTAAAAAGTTTCTATGCATAAGGGAGATACAGCCCGGACAAGGTCTATAATGCTCATTTTTGATGTTTGACCTCTAAAGTGTGACCTTCACCTTGGAGCTAATGACCTGGATCTTGTGCACTGCACACTGTCTCATGGTGTTTAACAATTATACCAAGTTATCTTAAAAAGTTTATATGCATAAGGGAGATACAGCCCGGACAAGGTCTATAATGCTCATTTTTGACGTTTGACCTCTAAGTGTGACCTTGACCTTTGAGCTAATGACCTGGATTTTGCGCACTGCACACCGTCTGATGGTGATTAACAATTATGCCAAGTTATTTTAAAAAGTGTCAATGCATAAGGGAGATACAGCCCGGACAAACATCCGGACAGACACACTAACTCACTCACTCACTAACGTACAGACACGCAACCGCCATTGTGGCGACTATGTCGATCTCACCGCAGGTGGGATCGACAAAAATCATAACAAACAATATGGTCAACATAACAATGATTAAACTGTTGACATGTATGAATTGATGTTACACATTGTTTGTCACACGACATTTGATTCTGAATCGGCCATTGTTATCAATTGACGATTTCGAATAATAGGTGTGAAAAAATGCGCATTCGTAACTTTAGGGACCAAAATAATGTATTCGGATTACACCAGGTATTCGTAAAATCAGATTGGTATAACCGGGGTTCGTTGCACTTGAAATATATATAGACGTAATCGGGACCATAGATTTCATTATACCGGGTTTTCGGATAATCGGTGTTCGGATAATCGAGGTTTAACTGTACATCATAACACATAATTCAATTAATTGAATATAAGTTTCTCAGCACAGGAATAAAGCAATTCATGAAGATAATAACTCAAAATCAGTCATTACAGTATCCTTTCACCTGACTGAAGTTTAGAAAAAGTCAAAATGTATTTAAACACATGAAAGACTGAAAAAATATACTACTGCTAAATTTTGGTACACACTAGATCTTTGTCACAGGAAAGACAAATACCTCCACACGCCGCTTTGACACTTAATATTTGAAATCTGAGGGATAAAGGTTTTCCAGGAATGTTTTGGCTATTACTTAAGATATGTGAATTTGATGTCTTTTGAGAGGCAGTTTTACTCTTGGTCTTACGCATGGTACACCACCGTCACATGTTGGTGAACATTACAGAGCACCAAGTATTTCCAAAATCCATCCATATATGAAAGTTACTGAGCTGACACGAAAAAGAACCAATTATTTACCTTAAAGTGTGATCTTGGAGCTACAGCCATGGGAGTTGCACCCGACACATTGTCTAATGGTGGTTAACATTAAAAATTTTGTGGTAGCTTATTTCAAAATCCTTCAATTAATGCAGAAAATTATTATCTTTAACATCTAAATATGACCTTGACCTTGAAGGTATGGAATTTTGTCTTAATGGGACACATTGTCTCATGTTAATTTTTTGCCAAGTATTTTTAAAATCCACCCATGGACAATAGACTTATACAACTGGACGGACAGATGCATGCACACATACACAAACACACAGGCGGTATACCCCCACCCCCACCCCCAAAAAAACTGTATGTATAAAAATTCATCATCAAATTGATATGTTGCAGAACTATTAAAAAACTGGTCTAATTAGTATTGAAGTGGTCACGTACTACTAAGTGTGGTGTAACAGTTACTGTATACTGATAAATTTACCAGACTTGACAATATAAGGTAACTGGTGAATTGAAGAATGGTGCTTAGAAGACAAAAGAACCAGGAATTTAGGAAACATCAATCACAACCCAAACTAGCAGATATTGACTGTTACCTTAGATGCAATATTTGATCACTAATTGGCCACTTAGCACAACATCTTTACTTAAGTTCTAATTTTCTGTGAAATTTTCTGTCTAAGAGAGCCTTTTTCCCATTTTTCCCACGTTAATAATTTTGTTATTTTGTTGATATTTTTTCTATAGAAATCTAATACAAACTGTGCAAATACGAGTCAGCTTGAGTCTCTTCAAGTGTGCTCCATTGATGAGCCAATAAAACTTCTAAAGTTATTTTTTAAGTCCAAAATATACTTCTCATCCAAAAATTATTTCCAGTGACTTGAGGGTAGACATTGTTATACAGACAGCATCATACTGATTATATAACGTTATTTCAAATTTTTCTAAGCAACTTAAGCGGTCAGGACAGTTTTTGCTAATTAGAGCTTTTCCATGATAATTGATGGCCATGAAGTTCACTAGACAGAAAAAAATGACATGTCCATGATCCTGCAGTCAACAATTAAATAATGAAAAATGTAAAATAATGTGACAGAGAGGGAAAATTACATCAAAAAGTATTCAATGACAATTGTTTAATTTCAGTAAAAACTTGAAATTCTCAGAAGATGAAAACTTTAGGATAAAATTCTGAATTCTTTTATATGTACATGTATTCAAATGTCAGGAAACAAAAATATGTTGTTGTAATATATAGAAATACTGGAGTAAGGTTTCATGTTGCTGTCACAGAACAGAAATCAATATAAGATCTTTGAAAGCAATTTCTGGAACAAATATCATCATAAAACACACACAGTCTGCAATTTCCTTCAAATATAGCATATCTACGCCATTATTGTATTACTGCCACTTGATTCTAGGACTCCAATAATGACAGTATTATTTACAGATCTATAAAATACTTGTTCAACAATGTTAAACAATATTTCTGATTTCATGCCATGAAGACTAAGATCACAAGTCCACTAATTAATCTAAGACTGTAAGTTGATAAATAAACTGTAATTATACTAATTAAACTGTGAAGTAATGTATATCATATAAAGGCTTACACTTGCATAGATCAAAAGGGATTGGTGAAAAATGGTTTCAACAGACATTCTTTAAAAAGGAAGAGCTAAACACAACAATTTTGCGTGTCACATATAATACATTTCTTAAAGAATGCGTAGAAAATTTTAATTGGCTAAATAATCTAGAAATTTAAGCTATCACCTTGGAAACAGACACAATTTCTGCATCAAACTGATTAACAAAAATTTAAGGCCAAGAGCAAATAAACAAAAAAATCCACAGCACAACAAATCTCTGAATGAGAAAGTTCAAGGTTTATTATTTAAGGTAATTTAATTTGAGTTCAGATTGCATGCAGCAGAATATTGGCAAAAACCATGCCATGTCAGTAAAATATACATCAATCATATCCTGAAGCCTTTTTGTACATCATATATTCCTTAATAAATGCCCCTTACATGCCTTGTATATACCCTCCCTCAAATAACTAATGCCCCTCCCCTAATACATGCCCCCCAATAATTAATGCCCACCCCTAATACATGCCCCCAATAACTAATGCCACACCCCTTGTATATACCCCTCCCCATATATATGCCCCCAATTTCTAATGCCCCACCCCTTGCATATACCCCTCCAAAAACTACCCCCTCCCTTGAGTATGACCCTTTCCTAATAAATTCCCCTCCAATAACTAATGTCCCTCCCCTTGTGTGTGTCCCTCTCCTAAAAGAATGGCCATCCAATAACTAATGCCACTCCCCTAATAAATGCCCCCCCCCAAATAATTAATACCACTCCACTAATAAATTACCTTCCCATTGTAAATCCCACCTAATATGACCTTCCCATAAATAAGACTCCTCTCAAATTAATGTCTCACAAAAAAATGACCCTGACCTAATTAATCATGAACTACTCCTTCTAATTCTTTAAAATATTAAAATTATACCATATGAATGCAAAAGAAATCGTAGATAAACATGGCTTCAAATTCAGAATCAATATCAGAAGCTATTACTTTATCCATACCTTCATTTGTCACCAGATCTTGAGGGTGTTCAAATAATTATGTTGTCATGATAAAGAAAGATTGAATAATTATTTGGGTCCTTCATTTGTAACAGAAATTAGAGTCATCTAAAAATGACAGATTGTATTTTTGCCTTCCAAATCTATTAGATAGTGAATACAATTGTGACTTAAGCCATGCAAAAAGGGCCCTTCAGGGTCAAAAAATAAACAAGAGGTCCAAGATGGCCCTTTATCACTCACATGACAATCACTGTCTCATTAAAACATTGTTTTGAAACTGGGTCATGAGGTCTGCTGATAGCAATATTTTCCTGTGATTTGATCTGGTGACCTAGTTTCTTACATGAGATGACCCATGTTCAAATTTGTGCTATATATAATTAAGGCAAACATTCTAACAAGGTTTGGTGAAGATCCAATCAAAACTGTGACATCTACAATTGCAACAAAGTTTTCTTAAGATTTGACCTAGTTTTTGACCCCAATTGACCCATATTCAAACTTGTCTAACATATCATTAAGATCATTCTGACAAGGGTTGGTGAAGATCAAATCAAAATTTGACATCTAACGCGTTTATTGGTTTTACTAAGATTTGATCTGGTGACCTACTTTTTTACCCCAGGTGACCAATATTCGAACTTGATCTAAATATCATTAAGGCAGACAATCTGACAAGGTTTGGTGAAGATTCAATTAAAACCGTGACATCTTGTACGTTAACAAGGTTTTTATTTCTCTAGTTATTGGTCAGACAAGGTTTTTGGGCTGAAGGTCACTGTGACCTTGACCTTTGATCTCAAATCATTAGGGGTCATCTGCATGTGATGACCAACCTCCCAACTAAATCTGGAGAGCCTAGGCCAAATCGTTCTCTAGTTATTGGTCAGACATGGTTTCTTAGCTGAATGGCACTGTGACCTTGACTTTTGACATGCTGACCTAAAGTTCAATAGAGGTCATCTACATGTGATGACCAATCTCACAACCCAATCTGAAGAGCCTAGGCCTTATCGTTCTCTAGTTATTGGTCGGACAAGGTTTTTTGGCTGAAGGTCATTGTGACGTTGACCATCAAAATCAACAGGGGTCATCTATATGTGATGACCAACCTGACTTACCTCCCAACCAAATCTGAAGAGCCTGGCGTAATCGTTCTCTAGTTATTGGTTGGACAAGGTTTGTTATGATGAGACCTTCCCACCGACCAACCAACCAATATGGGCAAAGCAATATACCCCTTTTCTTCGATAGGAGGCATAATTATTCAAAATAACATTTATACACTGACGGTCCCTTTTTACATTGCAGGACATATAATGACTTAGAGATATTGAGTAGATATGGATTTGTTGCCAATAAGGACATTTGCTTCACTATTCTATGGAATTAAGAAACATCATTGCTTTCATGCCTAACAGCTGGCCAACTATTGGTGAAATAAATTCATAGCCACACTTGGAGATAATGTAATAAATGTGATTTGGAAAATAACTCACCATATTAATGTCTTTGTCATTCAATTCAAGCTTGAAACAATCTTACATGACACCAATTTAGCAACTTCTGAACCAAATCATTGCTCTTCAAAAGGAGGCATGCAACTCTTCAATTGGAGGTAGAATCAGTATTCATCATTAACACTATGGAAATGATGGCAATAATTCTTCTGTGATAATTATCCTAAATTGAATTTTCTCGACTAATCAAATTTAGGAACATAAAACCAAGAACAGGAGTGAATTCACAATTGGTGAGACACTGTTCTTGATAACATCAAAGGTTAATAAAAAGCTGTGTAGTTCATTGTAGTTATGTAGATGTATTTCATATTGTTGGTGAATGGACATACACTAAAATATCATGTTAAATGAGTTCAATTCATTCACTGTAAGTCATAGTTTTCCATCAGTCGCAAGACACATTTCTTTCTGACCCATGTCATAATCATCTGACTTGAATCTAGTTTGGCAAATATTTCAGATCTAAGTTCACAATACTGGTTTTTTGCAATGTTTCTGTATTGTACTTGACTTCTGAGGTTAAAAAAAAATTAGGTACTCACACGCACAATTTAAAAGGTTTAAGGTTGGCACATCATGACTTCGTATATTTAAAACACATACAACAGTAATACAAAACAATATTGCACAAAAACTTTCACTGGCACAATTGTAATATCGTAACTACTGGTGCTTCAAGCAGGTAGCCGTACATCAAATTACTGGACATTTCATAACTACTAGTGCTTCAAGCAGGTAGCTGTACATCAAATTACCGGACATTTCATAACTACCTGTGCATCTAGGTAGACCTAGAACAAATTACTGAACATTTCCTGACTCAAGCAGACAGCTGTACATCCATATTCCAGTAAATTCAAAAATGTAGATGTTTTTGACCAGTAATTTCATAACTGTCATTAATGTTCATAAAACAACATCATCAGGACAACTGATGCATAAAACAACATCATTAGAACAACTGATGCATAAACTGATGCTTTCCATATGCATTTAAATTTGAGCGCATCAATTGAATAAGCTGTACATCCATCTATTGGTACTAATGTAACAACCAAATCCATCAGATCGGTACCTGTACATCAGTATACCAGCCACCAGCCATCGGTATATCCCAACAACCGGCACACTGAACAGGAAGCTGTTCATCCAATAACTTGCCATGACCTCACTACCAGTGAATCAAGAATAATGTATTCCACAGTCTTATCATGACCACCAGAAAGCACATTGGATAATATTCATACACAAACAACAAATATCACAATTACATATATCAAGTCCTTTAAAACATTTTTGGCATTTCCAAGGTGTTCATTAAAAACACCTTCAAGGTTTCCAAACTCCTGATTTATTTATCAATTCCTTATTCATAACCAATGGTTCATCCACAATAGTCAAAACTGGTAATTCTGTTTATAAATTCTTGTTTCAAAATGTTCAATGATCATTTGCTACTTTTTTATCATTAAACCTTGGTGTGATAATATTGGAATGAGTTGTTTGTTTAAAAAAGGTGCTATTTCGGAGTAACGGTAAATTAAAAAAAGTTTTTGTTAATCATACTGTCCACATATAAATACAAAGTATTATAAATGGAGCTGTCATTCTAATTTTATAATAATACTTCCATAATATGAACATCAGCAGAATTTTTTATTGGATGGATAAATTTTAAGTTCTAAATCGATGTTTAAATTTAACAACATTTTGTCCACTCGTTAACAGGGGGTATTGATGTCTTCATCTAGAATTATTTCTTTTTCTTTCACACCATCTTCAATCTTTAACTTTTCATTGATATCACTATGTTTGATATCATTAAATTCTTTGGTACTGCTTTTATTTAATTCCTCTGAATCGTTTTCCTTTGTATGACATTCAATATCACATTTCACATTATCTCCAGTTTCAACTATGTTAACAGTGAGTATTTCTTCCTTATTCAACTCTTCATCAAACTGTTTATCAAAAGCAGACAAAATGTCTTGTTCAGCATTTACAGATGTTTTACAACAGTCACCTTTGTTAACATATTCTTTACCTTGAGCATCACTAACCAAATTAAGATTTTCAGTTTCTCCAGTTTTTACTTCTGTCTTGATATCATCAAATTTAGCCCAATTTGTTTCCTCACTTAGATCATTATCTTCGGTTTTAGGGTCAGTTGCAGCAGTAGCATCTACCTTTCTAAAAGCTGTTGGAGACTTTGGATTAAAAAAATACTTTGGAGGGTGGCTTGGGTCAAGTCTTGAAGTACTCCGTGGACTCTTTACTAAATGTGCTGGAGATAGCTTTGGTGATAGAGTGGGAGGGACTAATATTCTCTTTGGTGATAGATTTTGGGTTCCATTTTCTTCAAGCAAAATAGCAGATTTAGTGTGGGTGAATAGTAATTCTTCATTGAAATTAAATATTTGACCATCACCTGATGCACACCTTCTGTGTCCTGTTAAATGTCTAAGACTCCGGCCTAAGTCATCCAATGGTAATTTTATCTTTAATTTTTCAAGACTTCCTTTAGCTGGTGATCTCTCAGGGGAGCTTATTCCAGCATATTCTTCCAGACCATGAATATTTATTGGAGTAGTGCTACGTGGTCGTTCAATGGGGGTATTCGTTACCTGAAGCCGTTGCAGTCTCTTCTCATAAGCTTTTCTTTTAGATATTTTGGCTGAATCTTCCTTGCTCAATGGAGGAGGAATCAAAGGTCTTGAAATTTTAGGTGAGCTACATGGAGTTGTATCAGAGTCAACAGTGTCAGCACCACCAACTATGCTTCTAAGATGTTGTGGAGCAATACCTTTAGCATTGGCAATGTATCCTCGTCGAATGTACCCACTATCAGAATCAGTACTGTCACTATCACTATCATAAACTTTGGTCTTCAACTTCAGACCAGGTAAGGATGTTGGATTTTCTAATTTTTCTTGATCAGACACATCTGACAAGCTCCCAATCTTCTCATACTTCACATTACTAGCCTTTTCTTTATGCCTTCTCCCTTTTTGTTTGAGCTTAATTTGAATGTCTTCAGCACTAGCATTGTTCTCGCTACTGTTGGGGTCCATTAAATCACCATGGGAACCTCCACCAGAAGCATTATTTTCAGATTCACTATTCAGAGAATCTACAGATGTTTTATCAGGTTGTGTTGCCTCTTCTGTTGGAGTTGGTGTAGCTGGATCGTCTAATGATGCAACAGAGGTTCCTTTTGCTTTTAAAGGAGAAGTACCATTTACTTTTGTGTCACCATTCACACCTTCTGAATTCAGTCTAAGCTCTCCAACTTTACCTTTTGAGTGAGATTTTGGACTAAGTAGTTTACCAATTTTTGTTCTTACACTAGATATTGCATGCTCCTTGTGTGTATGCTTTGACTGCTCAGTAACAACATCGGGGTCAGGATTTTTATCAGTTGCTTTTACTTCTTTAGTCTTATTATTCACATTGGTTGTGTTTTTAGAGTTTTTCTTTGTTTCATTTGCACTTACATTAACACTTTGATTTTCTTCAACCAGCTGTTTCACTTTTGATGTGTCATTTGCATTTCCAACAACATTGTTGTCACTACCAAAAGGTTTCTTTTCCTGAATGTCACAAACACTTACAGGAATAACTCTTTCAACAGTCACAGTTAGTTCATTAGTATCAACTCCTTCTACAAGTTGTGTCTCTTGTGTTATAGGCTTTTCACATTCACCAGTAGGTGTTTTATCAGTACTTGTAACAGATTTTCTACTCACAGTATCATCGTCCAAATCATCTAGATCTATTGTATCAAATGTAGCTAATGGTGCTTTTATCTCATAAATTGTCTCCGTTGATTTCTTAGCATTACTCGGAATGTCCATTAGGAAGAGGTTTGCCATATTGGGCTGAAATTAAAAAAGAAACAAAAATATAAATTCAATTAAATTCTTACAACATCATATAGAAGGATCAAAATGGAAAGGCAGTCAAGGCCAATCAAGTGTATAATACTTGGCTGAGAATATGGCATATTAATGAAGGATTAAATCATTGCTGTCTCGTGTAAAACACATCTAATTGGTAAATAGCTGTTACAACATCAGATTTAGCCTGAAAATCCAATATATGATATTGTATTTCATTCCAAATCAGCAAGACTGTCAGAAAATGTTCATCAAAGCAACAGAAATCAATAAAACTAATTGATGAGATGTATGTGATACTTGGCATTTATAACTTATTTTGTTCAACTAGAATCAAAATGAACTTATATTTCTTACTTTTCTACATGAAGAATATATGACAAACCTTAATGAATGGAAAATAAAAATATGCTGTTAGCTTTATTTCAGTATATATACATGTAGAGTATGTGAATGGACTAAAAAAGGAATATTACAGATTTACAAGGCATTGTTTTAAAACTATTCCTGAAAATTGCTGACTTTCATGTCATGAAAAGTGTGTAAGAGTATTAAATCAACAACACAGTAGTAACTCTTAATAACGGAAACCAAACATGTGATATTGATCAGTTTTAAGTGAGCGATCATACTAATGTCAAGAGAATGTATGACATTTATGATATGAATAACGTGAAGTAAGATAATATATATCTTTAACATTATTATTACCATATATTTAATATAAAATAAATCAGTTATGGTTAGAAAATATATTGCCGGTACAATGAAAATGATATACATGTTATTGATAGATGATTTGTAAGCAAATTTGTTTGTTTGTTTATTTTGAGTTCCCATCCTCCCTAAGCAACCACCAACTTTCTACACTAAAGAGACCTGGTCGGTTACAGTGGGTTTCTAAGCAAAACATATTCATTGCATTATGACTATACACAAACAAAATAACACTAATCTATAGATGAATGTGTCAGATTTATCAAATTGTTTCATGCAAATCAAAAGCACCAAAAAGCTGAATATAAGACAAAAAATGGCCTCAAAAAGTAACCAAAAGCTACATAATATTATTCATCAAAATTTTTCATAGAATTTTTTTTAAACTTTACATGATCATAACACATGATAACAGAACCACTTTAAGCGAAAAAAATGGTGGAATGCTGTGATCATGCAAAGTTTTAAAAAATCTATGAAAGAGTTTTCATTTTGCCTATATGTCTATGTGCAAAAAACTGGAAAATGTAGCAAAGGTCTTTGAATGAAACAAAAAGGCATATTTTTGTAAAATATTTAACAGAAAGAAGTACAAAATTAAGGGAATAAAAGTAGAGCAAGTAGCATATCTTTACAACTTGTAAACAGCTACAATACACAAGAGTAATATATAATTATATGTTACTTGATCACACTAGTTGCGAGCATGAACTTTAATATTCCATGTTGCTATAGCAACATTTAGTTCAATTTACATCAACTTGTATTTTTGCATTTATTCCCCAGAAAACACTTCAGGATAATAAGAATAATGGTATATATACCATAGATTTACGTTTCTTCGAGAACATCTGAGCTAGAAATATGTGGAAAATGATTAGTGAAAGGCACAAAAAGATATGTATCACAAATAATCAATCACAAAATGTCCTCATATTTTTTGTCAATGAATAAATGTATAAGATAAATATACATCCAAAATTGAGCAATGTTTATGAGGACATGTAGCAAGACCAAAAATACAGCAATCATTATCAATAGAAACATTTGACTTTCTTTCTAGTTCATTGCAATATTTCAAATTCCTTATCAGGCCAAGTGAATGAATTCAAGACACTCAGACATTTGCAAACTCAGAAATCCTACTTGAAGAAGAATAGTTCTCATAGGCTGTGGAATGAACAGATAAATAATGATAAGCATCCCAAATGTACCGGTACTGCTCTAATTGATGAACTGCCCACCATACTTCACTTTAATGTAGACAATAAACAATACAAATCTAACAGCGTAACAAAAAAAGAAGTATATTCCTCTAAAATGCCTCCAAATAAAGATTATACCTTCGAACATACATAATATCATTTTGTTCTCTCTGCACGCATGTTTTTTTCTAGAGCCAGGTTGGATTCTAACTCACGGCAGTTATTTCAAGAATTTACTAGTCTGAGACCTTAACCACACAACAACAGAGGATCCTTGTTAAAATAAGCTAATAATATATAAAGACATGAGGTTAAAGGTGGCTCCACTTGTCTCCACACAGCAGATGCTTGAATTGATAAATAAATTAACAATGCCATGAAATTGGGTGAAAACAAAAAAGTCTATGAAGATTATCATCATCTCCATAAAAGAAAAAGCTGACGTCTGCTCGAGAATTACAGATGCCATTAACAGAAGATATCTTGAGATCAAGTGCAGACAAACGTCAATAGTTTACTGCAGTTGCATCCAATAATTGATTGATTGGCTTCCATGTTTCAATGCTTAACTTTAAAGGGACAGTACTCTAGAATTATGATTTTATTATCAGAATTTGAAATCTTCTTTCATTAAAAAAAAAGATAGCCAAGGTGTTCATGATTTAAATGTTGTGTTTCAATACAAGTACACATTTTTATATCCTGAGATATGTAGAAAAAATACATCTAGATATACAGTAAAAATTATTGTTAAACCTATGTTAAAAAGTAAGTATACTACAAGTGTACAATATTATGCTACTAAGACTTAAAATATTTTTTGTTTCCCCTCCTGCGATCGTAGTACAGTTGGTATTCAGGTAGGCATGTGAGAAGGAAGGTAAGTACATTTAGGTGAGTAAAAAAAATCTATTAACACTCCTTTTTAACTCTTCTCTTTAATCTTGAGCAGAATTTGGACTCCAATACACGGGGGGGGGGGGGGGGGGGCTCCACCACAATCATTTATTTCACTGGGTTTTGTTAGTTGCTTGTCAAAATTTAATACTCACACACGACATAGGTAGAATACTCTTCTCAATCGGTAAAGCATTCAACTGACTTTAATAAGCTTTAATATTCTCAAATCCTGAAAAACTTTCTTTATTTGGCCCCAATTCAATTTTTTTGTTAAATGTTTACATTTTAGCAATTAAACATTTAGAGTGGGAGGCTTTTTTCGGTTCAATCTTCCTCGAGGAGACAAAAACAATACTACTTTAAGGCCATATATCGCGATGACCAGATCAACAAAAAAACTTTTATGAATGAATCGACTTATTGTTAATTGCATCATCATTTTGATTAAATAACTCAAAACTATTTCACTTGATTAAAAAAAACACGCAAAATGTATATATTAACTAAACTTAAAATACATTAAATTTGTTCACAAATCTGTGAGCTACATTCTTTAATATTCACTGACAGTAGACAGTATCAATTATTTAACATGTTAAGTTTCAGGTTTCCACATTGGAAGTATATAATCATTGGGCGTTCCTGTAGTCAGATATGGTGTTTACGCTGTGAATGTTGCCATGTTTGTTTGATATCCTTAGGAGTAAACCATGACCCTTAGACATAAAACCAGTTGTTCATTTCTGGTTACATAGAGTAGGTAAGTAGGGGAATATTTTGCTATTTTGAAAGTGAATGTAATGTTCCTTGAGCCAAATAAAAAGTCTAGGGCAAGGGATTTTCACCTTCTATAGCTTTAAGCCCCTTCCCAATCAAAAATTTCTTTAAAGTCATGCAGTCTTCACAAAAATCCAAACTTACACCAGCTTTTTTTTACTTCCCAAATCTGCCAATTTAGCGATAATTCTTCCTAAAATCAACAAACTAAGGCCTCTTCCCAATGAAGAGAGAAAAACCCTGTAGGGTCGCTGAGAAAAATTAGTGCAAGTCGGGTAAAAACAAATACACATTTCTTTTTCGCTTAACTATATTTTTCTAAATTTCCAACCCAAAATCGTACTTAATTCTATTTTTAAAGGCATCTTATATCATTGTCTGTATACATGTATATGAGTCTAAAAGTTACAGGTATTTTAAATATTGACAAAGTATTTAAGATATTAACAAAGTAAGTATTTTAGATATTAACAAAGTATTTTAGATAGCAACAAAGTATTTTAGACAGCAACAGGTATTTTTAGTATTTCAGGTATTAACAATAGATATTTAAAATGAAGTATTTCAGACATGTATAAATAAAGTATTTCAGATAACAACATCAAACTATGGTATCATTAAAACACAGAAAATGAGTCTATAATAGACACATAGGATTAATATGTGGAGAAAACTGGAAATTATCACGAAATTGGTCTGAACAACACAGTAATGAAGTCAGACATTTTCCTTATAGACATTCTGTGATACTTGATGGAGATTTTCTCACATTTTCCGAAACAAGTGTCTTCTAACCCAAGGCATGGAATAAATTTTTGTCTATACACATTCAATATGCCAGAAAATTTCTCAGAAAATTCAAAGAGCGCAGATAATTACGGCCTATCAAGGAATATGACAACATTGTCTAGATTCAATTATCCAGGTTCTTGTTTTTAGGGGGCATGGTTGCCATAGAAACATTTCACAGAACTGACCAATTTAAGATGATCAATACAAACTCTAAATATAAAATGTACTGACAACAATTCAAACAGAAGTTCTAAAGATGAATAATTATGTTTAGTAATTTCTTTTGATGTCAAAAACAATAATTTATTGATGCTAAAAACTTATTAAAACCATTAAAAAACAACTATACATGCAAGTAGAACAAATAGCACTCTTAGATATTATAATGATATATAATATATGCATGTAAACCAGTCATTAAGTCTGACAAAACATGAAATAACATTCATTGACCTAACTCCATATGGAGAGTGTTTGGTGTATGGATCAAAAGCTAGTGTTGACCTAATGTCCTAACCTTAGTAATTATTAAATCAATCATGTTGAACTTTTCTTCTTAATTAAACACATTTTTTAAACAGCAAATACTCTATCTATTTAAATTATAACATTATTACAATACAGTATTTACAGTTTCATAGTAGAATGAAATAAATACATTGTTTTGGGTTTCACACCTGTATTGGAAGTATTTAAATCTTTTACCTAACCAGATCCTGGATTCAGTGCCATCTCCAAATGGAACAATGGAGAATGAATGGAGGGAAATGATTAATGAAATCCAAAGAAAATGTAGTTATGGCAATACATGTTTAATGGTCAGTTAATCAGACTGTAAATGATTATCAACATTAACTGGATATTGATCTGTGGACATGAGATGGACATGAGATGACATGACTGCCTAACAATTTTTTTGGCCTCTTAGGTAAAACAAGATTTAGAAAAAAAAATTGTGCTCAAGCAGTTATATGTATTTTGGGTTAACAATAAAAATATAAAAAAATACAAAAAATTTGTTAGATAAAATACAAAGCTTTAAAGCCTTCTTGTCAGTTTTACATTAATAACTTATGATATTAGCTGATTTGAATAGATATGATATTATAAATTAATAATAAATTATATAATGGTTCATTAACATAAAAAATATTGAAATACAGATTATGAACTGAGTTTATAATGAACTAAGTATGTTACAATTATGTTGATTCTTATATTGAATGAACTATGAACATTGTATCTTTTACCACATGATACATGTATAAATAAAACAGATTAATCATCATACATCTTTGAATTGAAGAAACAAAATTCTCAATAACTTCAGTTTTTAAAAAGGTGCATAGCATATATTTATTCATTGTTCAAACTATGTTTTTATAAAATCTAAAGCATTAGCCTGAAGTATAAGCGGGCTATTGAAAGTACGCAATTTACTACGGTGACTAGCCTTAATGCCAAATTTTGAGGGTGGTCACTTTAAATAGAATCCTTTTATCACTAAATTGTTAAATTTTATTAAAACTGTCAAGTTGTCACAGTGTTTGCCATACATGCATGCATGATAAAACACAAAGCTAACACCAAGGACTTATATACATACATGGATTCGCAACTTCTGTATTAACAGTTTAAAGTAATCAAATCCCGCGATAATAAGACGTGAATCAACGGGAATACAAGCTATTGTTTACAAAAGCGAAAATACGAAAAAATCCGTGATATCCGAATGATAATAACAGCGAAAATATCCGTGGTATTCCAAATGTTTAATCTCGGAGACGAAAGGATTATAATAGATGTCCGCCATCTTGGAATTTAAAATGTTCGACTGATGCCTTTTTCGATGCTTATACTAAGACTTTGTGGATTATAAATGTATCTCAATATCTTTAAGGAATTTGTTGCATCCTTTACCAATTTCCCGTGCCCAATTGCCAGAGTTTTATTAGTATAATCAAATTCGTAAACACCCAAATACAGCTGTCGGACATTGCCGAGTATATAGCAATGCATTGTGGGATCGCCGAACGATATCGTTTGATCTATTTTTAGCAGTTGCGAATCCATGTATGTATATAAGTCCTTGCTAACACTAAATTTGAGTAGTTTGTGCACATAAAATCCCATACAAATCATGCAACAATTGGAAATTCATCTTTCCAGAACAAGAGCATTTTTGCATAGAAATAATTGTTGACAAATTTATGTCATATATAAATAATAAGATTGTCAATTCACCATAAAAACGCATATTCTTACCTTTAAACTTCTCCATTTTTGTCGAGTTGAATGCAAACTTAAGAAAGCATGACTTTAAACTAATCAAGAACTTGGCAATCCAACAAGTGTCAGTCCAATATGAGGGAATTCTCTAAGTTCGATCAATTAATTCAACGTTTTTACGCTAAAATAAGAAAGACAGCGTAAAAATACCTCACTATGTTTTTCAAATACTGACCTCTTAGTTGTATACGGCGACAAATCACATCATAGCAGAGAAATATATAATGATAACGGTGTAAGTATCGATCAATCGTGACCTCAACTCAGCTTCTTAACCACCATTTTCTGTTTACGGATGTGACGTAACGGAATTCCGGTGGCCTCGTTTTGGTTTGACAGGTTAGCGGGAAAACTTCTGAATTGAGTACGGTCAAAATGAACTTTATATTAACATTTAATATGCTATCTCTCTATCTAATTCAGAGAATATGCATGTATTGTTTTTGTAGAATTCTTGGATAAATGACGACATACGTTTCTTGACACAGCATCAAAATCCCACAGGTGACAGTATCAGTGTTTGGTCCACAAATGATGCAAACAAATATTCTCGTCACTGGTTTTATATATATATACTATAGTACATTAATTGTATATATAAAATCAGTGATGGGAATTTTTTTTGAAAGATGGTTGATCAATATGTTATCGTAATAACAAAATCATTGGTTGCTAAATCTAATCGATTGATTAGACTATTTTCTATCCGAAAATTGTTCTATATTTAAACAAGCGATCGCCCATATTTAGCGTTAACTACATGTAATGGCATAACTTATTCTATCATTAACTAAAAATACTATTTATATTTATTAATTAGAACTAAGGGAGGTAATTTCGTTATATTAGTAAAACCAAAGACGTAATATTTGTATTATGTTGCTGGTAAAAACCATACTCGGGAAGAGTTCAAAATTAATGCAAAATGGAATTTAAAGAAGATTTATTTGATTTTATGTGTACATATACATGCAATGCAAACAAGCGCAGATATATGAACTACAGTAAGATTATTCATTTGATAAGAAATACCTAAAACATGACTATACGCTGCAGTTTTCTTTATGCAATATATATAGGCAGATAAAATCTTTTGACTTAGAAGTAATAATTAAACATGTATTTATAAGCGTGTGTTCATGTGGTATATGTTATTAGTATATACATCTGATTAGTAATCATATGAAAGTGTATCCAATTTCTGTCCCCACGAAGTCTAAGTGAACTATATGAGTATACTATATGTCATTCCAGCATACATGCACTTTCGTAGGAAAATATCAACACAGTTATTGAATTCACTGGAGCAAAAATGTTTTCAAATAATCTTCGTTGTTCAAAGACATAATCAGAATGCCACTTTTTTCATTGAAATCCATAGCAATCGGTTTGCAGTCGTTATGTGCGCTCTTAATAACTTCTTGGTAAAACTTACCATCATTATCGAATATTGATACAACACCATTATCATAGCCTGATGAAAACACATTTCCTCCATCTAGAGGACATATGGCATGTTGATTGACTGCGTTATCACTTGAGAAACATGACACAAGTTCGCAATTCTTATTAATTACCAAACTATGTTTGTTTTCAGTGATGAATAATCTTTTGGAGACGGGATCGGCACAAATGTTCATTGGCCTGTCGAAGTGCGCGTAACATGACAATATATGAGATCCGTTTTCGTGAAAAACCTCAACATGCCCAGGGTGTACCGGACTATGACCTCCACAACACACATACAGACGTTTATCTAAATAGGCTATCCCTCTACAGCGATCACCAACATGGAATGACAATGTTCTAACCATTGATTCTCTTACTGATACAAACTGAATTTTTGAGTCAGTCATGGTAATCGCAACCTCTTGGTCGCTTATCTTGCAGACAGAGCATGGACAAGCTGGCAGAAGCAGAAAGGACGTGACTTGAAACTTGCTGTTCAGTTTCTTCAGCTTCTTGTTAGCAGCATCAGTAATAAGAATTTCATTGTCGTTTAATTGACATATGCCACCAATTTGTGGAATTGTTTCATCACTCATTTTCACATTAAAATTTCCATGAAACTTGGCAGACGACATGTTCTTCTTTCGACGAACAAGTGCCAATTTTGTTGTTTCTTTAAGTACGGTTTCAATGTTGCCATCTAATACTAACGACACCTCATTCCCCATTGGTTTTTTTGGTGTCTCTTGCAGTAGGCAAGTGGCATCTTTAAAAGCTTTTCTGCCCATTTTGACTTGAACAAATCCTTCTGAACCATTAGCAGTTTTATCTTCAATATTTTTGTATTTGTCAACATTGCTTATAATGCGTTCTACGGTTTTTAAAGATTTCTCATCTTCATCTGTTGAGGCTTGGAATTCTTTATCAAGTTCGTTTTCTAGTGCTTGTTGTACATGATCCAAATGTTTATTGATGTCGTCACGGATCTTTTGCACTTGGTCTTTTAGATATGATAATCCTGTGTTTGACGTCGATAACCTTTCGTTGATTTGATCTTTAAAAGCTGATAATTTGTTCAATAAATCCTCAACATCCTTTTCTAAATCGGCAGCATCATGTTTGCAGTCGCAGTGTGTGGCTACGTTTGGCACATAATGGAGGGCTTCACAAGACCTAAATATATAAATATATTTCCTTGTATAGTTAATCAAAAGCGGATTTAATTTCCTTATGGTAATATATAAAACGGATTCAATTGTTAATACACGTTTTACACCATTTTTCAGTGTACATGTTTTTCAGTTACATTATTAATATTCCGGGGATACATACCAGCGTCATTTTATAACCCTACAATTACCAGGTAACTGTTCTTTATGAAGACTGACGTTTGACAAAGGTCGCATGTATAGCCTGGCGAAGCATATGCATGCATCCCAAACGGGTCCCAATCAAGTCACTTGGTAACGCTTTTTAGATTCAACATTAGAGAAAGACCCTAGGAGTCAACCTGGGTATAACTATCGACCTTCCATAAACCTACTGAACAGCATCTTGTCTGTACTTTGGACGAATCAGAACTCACATTAGTGAGCGGAAAGTACAAAGTATAGTGACAGACCATAACCACCCGACCACAAAGGCATTCCAGTGGATATATTCTTCATCTAAAATTATCCAGAGTCACCCAATGGCCTTCATTATGCCATATACTGACGCATAGACCGATAGGTAAAATGTTGCCATCAGACAATCGTCCTCCGTAGACTTATGTGGTGGCTCGATCATAATTAGAACCAACGGTTTACTTAAACATAATAATTTAATTCAAAAGTTTTTTATATTGTCTGGTAAAATTCTCGCATTACCTGTGATCCAATGCCACACAAGTATTGCAGCAGACGACATCATGATCCCCACAGTAGACGTCAATCAACTTTCCCGCGTGAAGTTCACACCTCTGTTTTGGCAGCGGTAACTTCATCTCTTTTGTTTTCACGCCGCTGTTACGCAGCTGATGAACCTTCATCACATTGAATTTATTGTGTTGTTTCAAACAGTCTGTGCACAGATTAGAGTCACATTCTACGCAGTGTTTAACCGCTTCAACGCTTTTGCCGACATCCGTACACATGGTACACTGCATCTCGTACGAACTGTCCGAGGCCTGTTGCAAAGCCATCCCAATCTTAGCGTCCACCAAGTCCATATGTCGAACATGAGAAAACAAACCAGGAAGACTATGTCGTCTGCGCAGTTTATAATCCTTCATTATAACCTAATTACTTTATCTTCCTTTTCTCTCTATGGTGCAATGAAATTGTTTATAAACTGTGAAACGTATCAAAGAAGTCCCTGTTTATATCCGGTAATGTATATAACACTTGAGAAGTTACAATATAGATGAATTGAACGTTTTACCAACAATCCCATTAAGATACTAAAAGGCTTTAAAAATGCAAGTTTTATACCAAATGCTTTTCAGTTCGTTTAAATTTAGTACATTAAAGGACAAAACAAATTACTAACTTATCAAAAAATAGTCCGATAAATTTATTTACAAATCTATCGCAATCAGTTAAACTTTCTCATTTTTTACCATTTTTAAGCAGCTGTGTGTAGAATATCAGATAAATGTTTCAAGTACGGCACAAAAAGCCACCTCATTTAGATACTTGCGTTTTCACAGTTGTTAAGTATACATAGACAATATTTAGTAGTATAAAGAGATAGACTTGTTGTAGCACTGTTTAATGTTGCAACGCCGTGAAATGACGCGCCTAACTTTTTTAAAGTGCCGCAACGTTGTCGTTAAATGTCGCAACCGCCGCTAGATGTCGCAAAATCTTCTCTGCCATTAAATATGGTAATTTTAACGTTAATGTCGCATATGTATTTTTTTCTGCCGCTAAAAGTCGCAATCAAAGGACTTATATACATACATGTATATATATAAGTCCTTGTCGCAACCCTACCGCTAAATGTCGCAATGCAGTGTGTTTCATTGGAAACTCAATGCAACCATTGGAATAATTTTAGTGGAACTACTTCGGGAAATATTTTTGAATATTTATTTGATGAATGAGTTCACATTTTGTATTATGGAGGCCTATTTATTTGCCTGTCAGTGATTAAATGTGCATTTATCTTAAAACATTGACCTATTTGGTTTGAGTCATGTTGTTTGAAATATAGAATTCAATAAGTACTCGTATATGCTAAATATAGCAAAAACTTTAGAAGGCGACTGGACAAATACATGAATGTCATTTACATTGTATGTTGAGTGCCACGAGTGGCACATTTCCTTAACGTATATTCTTTTACATGTGCTCGCCTTTACTTACATCTCATATACTGCTGCAATCTTCTCATTCAACGTATAAACTGTAAGAACAGACATAATTATTAAAAGTGAGCAATGGAATTAGTACATGACAGTTGAAAATGGCAAATGACACAAGAATGAGAACTAGTCGAATGCTGCAAATCACGTGATTGCTGATGAAGAGGTTACCAAATAAAACATGGAATTTGTGCAAAATGTCCAGCACATTAAAGGAGCAGCAAATCACATATACGGAATGGTTGGCTTTGCTGCATATACAATAGAGAAGTCTTCAGCCTTGGGGATTTCCATGTTACACCCTGCGTTTATGTGGACACCTCAGTCATAAGAAGAACAACAATGGAACATCCGATATACATTGTACCTTCATTCGTCCACACGCCTCTATTGAATTGTAGATTGTCTCTCAGAATCAAATCAAAATAACCTGACTGGCGGGTTTGAAGAGGCAGTCTTTACATTTGCTATAGAGAAATGCTTCACATACGCAATTCATGTACTGTGCACGTGGAAGACAACGCAGGAATACCTATTAAAATAGGTATGGAAATAAATACCCGAAGTGATTTTCGAAAAGAAAGGTGTTGTTGATCCCTTTGATGATGACATGTTGCATTATTTATTCACGACCTCTTTAATTAAGTCGGTATCGGCAAAGACAACACATTCGAAAAATTGGTAAAAACTTGATGCTATGATGTTGAAGTGGACGGAATTATGTCTCAGATAGAAGGCGTTTGTGTGTCGGGTATTGTTTTTATTTTAACGCCATTGATCAACAGGATTCCATGTACAAAAATGCATTTACAGTGGACATTTAATCTAAACTGTATTCCTAGGTTACCTACATGTAAAACCGGTTCTTCCATTCATCCCACCAAATGCCAATATTCTTATAAAATGTGTATAATACAAATGGGAGACAAATAGCCATAGGGGTGATTTTTTTTCAATCAAAGTGTTACTTCGCTACGACAAAGCATCGAATCCATGTACGATATTTAATGAAAAAAGGCTCACGCAGAGAATTCTTTAGCGCTGGGTTATCTGTAGGGGCTCAGTAAACTTTAGGGGCTGGGATATATCTAGGGGTTTCGGGAATTATTAGGGGTTAGGGGAGTTTTAGGTGTTGAGTTAAGCTCCTATCCGACGACAGACAAGATGGTCAAGCGGAAGTAATAAATTAATCAACAAACTCAGTATTAACAGTTTCACTTTGTCTGTGTTGGGGAACATTTATCACTTGATGAGTTGTTTTGTCCAAAAGGATGTAACTGGGCGTCTTTAAAAATCATTTGAATCAAAACACGCATTAAAATCTTATCTAACACAAAACTGTCCACCACCCACTCGATTCTGTGGGGTAAAAACTATACGCATATGAAAACACACATATCAAGTTAAGTACGTTTGTATTTACAAATTGTCAGTACACAGGATTAATCAAGGAGTGATTAAGGAAAGATAACCCGACCACAGACACAAGCAGTCGAAACGGACATACTGAAAAATTATAATAACTTCTGTACATAAAACACCGTAATTCAAACCAAATTTACCTGAAAAGAAAAAAGTCTCAGAAATCGACCCCGTTCAACTGATATAATACTTACAGTTATACGAGTTCGAATTTTGTGACAATGTTTTTCATTTTATATAAAATTGATTACAATTTTTCTATCGAAGACCAGACTGACCCTATTTTTGACTCCGATCATTGTATAGAGGTGCTTAAATAGACTCATCGCCATAGTAACGTCAATTTTTCAGTAATCCTACAGTTGCTGTATGATATTCCTAAATGTCAAATTCATTGTAATGTTGTCAATATTAAAGTTAGTTATGACGCCTTGATTAGGATTTCTCTGACAAACACTGTAGAAATTGCAGCTAACGAACAACGTTTAAATCTTCCATACATGTTGGTTTGCCTTTTTGTCATAATTACAAGCAAATGAAGAAAGATTCCAGATAATAAAAATAATTAATTTCAAGTTTTGTCCAATTAACACCAAATTAATGTTTCCGGATTTCTCACAATGGCAAAAGTCACGTAACTGAGTAAAATCTAAGGAAACAACATTGTCATAGTGTAAGCTTATATATTTCAATACTAATCATACAAATGGCGAACTAGATGCCTGCTTTAGTGGCTTCAGGCATTGCGTCAGTCAAAATGACAGGTGTATAAATTAGGATATGTTTAATACCTGGTTCATCGAAACTTCAGACCCTCGTTTGTCTAAATGATTCTTTATGCGTTTGTTTAATTGATAACAAACAACGCAACATGACAAGCAAAACTTGGGTACACATAAACCAACATCACCAACACTTCAGTTCACTCCTAATTACTGTCCTTAATCCGTTCTTTCGAATTATCACGTAGTCTAGAATCCAACATGGAAATTAATGGACATATAATAGCCAAACAAACGCGTCAACAACAGGATGATGTCAGACATGTTTGCCTTTTTTCAGACCAGCCAATTTTTATCATCGTATAGACTTTATCGCACTCAGAGTACTTTCAGATGCTGAGTTTCTGTGATATGTTAACACGTAATAAACTGTATGATACAAAAGCTGAAAAAATATTCATGTTTACTGTCACTTGAACAAAAAAGACAGTAGGGTAGGTACGTAAGTTCCGATCCGTCCTTAAACATTTTCTTACTCTGAATTTTGCTGTTAGGATCTTGAGGATCGGCGCTAAAGAATACCGGTCGGTCGGGTAATTATATACAGATATATCATCTAAAGGACGATAAAAGTTAAGGCCCCATTAGCTTTTTGGATGTTAAAAATAAAGTATATCTTATTTTAGAAAGATGTCTTATAAGTGAAACAGACTTTTACTTGCAATAAAAACTTTTTAATCACGAATGTTGCACAGCATTTTTTCAATGAAAAAAAAACAGTATATAAATATTGTTTTGGAGCAATTAAAACATGTTTCATATCCTGAGTATTTTACTACATTGTTTTGTATCATTTTATCTATTGTTCTGTATTACTAAATTCAAAAAAGCTAATGAGCCTTTAAGTTCTATTCAATTCTTCTCAGTTCAATTCTGTTCTGTTCAAGACTGTTCAATTCCATTATATTATTATGTTGAGTTGAGTCGTGTTCTGTTCTATTTAGTTTATCATTTTGAAGTTGCGAATAAAGCTCTTTAAATTATCGATCGCGACCACGCAGACGACGTACGTGTTTTGACAAACAAACGTTAGGTTAGGCGTAAAAATATTGTATACATGTATGAGAGGTTAGCTCAAACTGTAGACTTTCCCCACAAATCTCCTTGCTACAAGTGGGTTGTTTCACACCGGGGATGACTTTGGGCTTTGATGAGTTCGGAATACTTACGGGAGTGATTGAATGTAAACATATCCATTAGATCGCCATGTTACCATGGTGACATATCAACAACGGGCTTCAACATTCACGAAATATCTGTCCAAAATTACTGACCCTATAAATGAAATTGATATAACTGATTATAAAATGACTTTGAGAACAGAGCAGTCTAGATATGTAAACTGTATGCTCCGATTTTTACTTGAACATTTTAATTAGCGTACGTGTTACCAATCTATAAGGATGTTATATAAAATTGCCTTGATTTGTAAGTATAATTGATTTTCTATAAATCACAAATTATAAACATACATTGTAAACTTCTGTACGACAATTTCTCCGACATTTTAATATTGTCTATATAATATGCAATATATACATATATATTTCTTAAAATAAAAAAACTCCCTGTTTATTTGTCTAATTCCTTAGTTTATTACGTTTTCCATTTCGAATTGTTTGAAGGACAACATTACTATTTAACTTTAATATTCACTTCTTCGGTGTTTCCTCACGTTTGATTTTTTACACCACGAATCACTTTTCTCATTCTTGAAAGTAACTAGCTATACCGAAGCAATTTCTTCCACTTTTTGAAGATATCCTAATAAATAGATATACATATACCTATTCGGATTAATAGCAACTTATTCCATTGCACCAACTTCTAGTATTTTGAGATATTCAACAAATCGTCCGCTTATTTCTACAAACCCGTATGTCACTTTTTTCTCATTTTGAGAAAATCGCATTTGAAGTTTGGTTTAAATAATCGAATCAGGGGTTTGTGGAATTTGGATTAACCCTATTTAGGAGAGATCTAGAAGCAGGTAAGTATGTTCATTGTACAGAGCTCACCGAGACAAAAAAATTATACCAAAAATTGAGTCACGGGGTTGTTGAAATAAGCCGACGAAATACTTCACCAAAGTATTACAAAATATCAAAGATAATTCTCTTTGATTTATGTATACTTTCAGACTTGATTCCAGCTTTTGTTAGTGCGCGTAAGTGATATTTCTGGTTTTAAATTCTCACCTCATTTATCATTCATGATCAAGATATTATTTACGCGTTACCTAAAACTTTTCATATTCACACATTATTTTCCCTACTAAGGTTAATAAACATTTGTTCAGAATTTACTTTGAATATCGAATAATGTTATGCATCAATAATATTGCAATTATACAGTAAGTTATTTCGGGGGCATCTGTGGTTATGGCATCTTAGATTATAGCCCCTAACCGCTGTTCTAATCCCACCTTGACCAACTTTGAGTTGTTTCTTTTTTTGTATTTTTAGTGGAGAAAACAATTTGCGAGACAAAACTTGATACCCTGTCATGTCCTACTGGACAAACCATTCAGATAGATGATGTCTTGTACGGACGTGTACAGAACAATATCTGCAATCCATATTTCATAAACATACAGGTTGGTCAAATAGTGTTTGGTACCCTTTTTCCTACCTGACGCATATTTAATTGTAAGTCTTACAGTTCCATAATACATACCTGTACATACCTAATACATGATATTACGTAGGTCGATTTTTAGCTCTTGAACGCGCGTGGATATGTTAAAAAAGGATGAGGAAGTGGATGTACCTTTCTTCGGTCCTAAGGTAGGTCAGATAACCGGAAACAAACAAGTTTTATGCTTCAGGGTCAGCGCCACACGTAAGGACAGGTCGGGTAACGGTAAAAACGACTATTTTGCCTGACCTTAGTCAGAAAACTTCCAAAAAAGTAAATGAAAATCTGAAGTTACAATCTTATCGCACGATTTCCTAGTTCTAGAGATTCAGATGTATCCAAATCATGAGTAAAATGCATCAATTTCCTGCTATTTTAAGCGGAATCTCAAATTCGAACGAGAAATTTGTACAATTCTTGCAATCATAAGTACATTTGGTTTGAGGACATTTCCCGCCTGTTTCTTTATAAGTCTTAATTAACTTCAGCTTATATAATTACAATGTAGTTTATTTTCTGTTTCAGAATTTACACTGCCGATCTACCCAAATCAGCACAAACGCCGTGAATAGGAATTGTCAAGGTCGTACCACGTGTCTGGTACAGGCTGCCAACAATTTCCTCGGCGAAGATCCCTGCTCGAGCGTATCGAAATATTTACGCGTACGTAAATCGTATTATTCTAAGTTTCAATCACGTGAGAAGTTTCTTTAACTTTATATATCATCAAGAATTACGTAAATCACACGTCTTGAAGACATAAGAATCACGTGACTGTAAGAAACAGAAACAATAATTGAAAAGCTTTGTTGAATTCATTAGTAGCTAGTATATAATTATAGATAAATTATTTCTCTTAATGTAGACAAGTACAATTTTAAACAATTCCAATTGGCGATATTTTATGTTTATTGTCATTCCGTATCCTGTCAGTGTGATAAATGGCTCTCGTATATACGAGACGAATGATGATGACTTCTCTGATTCATTGATTCAGTAAAAACAAATATCTTAATTTGAAGGCATTCTTTAAAGGAATAAAAAGGCGGTTACAACTGTCTATGCATTTCTCAGACATCAGTCGTATACAAAAACAACACTGACGTCAAATCCGAAACTGGTGTCCAAAACTGAGTCATAACCTGTGCTAAGCTTTGTAATTAATTTTGTTCAAACTTTGTAATCAGGTTAGATTTCATTGTGTACAACCAAACGCACCAACAACAGTATCAACGCCAAGTACTCCACCACCAACAACGCCAACAACACCAACAACAACGACACCACTTACAACAACACAGGGAACTAAAGTGGCGCCATCTAACACCGGAAGTTCGACCAATTCGAACCAAACAGGTTAGTTAAAGCTGAATGAATATATTCCTTCGATATTTGTAATAGGAATATCACTATTTTTGTAGTAACAAAATATCAGTGGTTATATATAATAATGTTTTTTAAGTAAGCTTTCAATAGCCAGAACGGGTGAAGTTGCTTCAAATAAAGCGGAATTGAAGACATCCAAAGTTACAATGTGTTATACAGAAGTTGAATTTTTTTATATCAATTATTTTACATTTCGATGTTTGCAAAGGATATATACATGATTGTTTACAATTTATGTCTGATTATGAATATCGTTACCGTTCACATGCAATGAAACTTTGCCGAATTACGGCAAAACAAATAAAAAGCTAGTATAAAGTGCGATTTTATTAACCTGTCAAAGCCGCATAATTTCACGGTCAATACTTAAGTGGTACGATAATCTTCGATAATTATACATGTACTACATTAACACGTGGAATGAGAAATTCCCTAACGGTAAAATAAACGAAAACTATCGACTGCGGCACGAAGCTACAAATAATCACATTCAGCGACCGTGTATATATAATTATTCAGCTTTGACAGTTTAATAAAATCGCACTTACAAATAAAAACATTTCATTAAAGGAGGAGTGTCGTGTCATGAATATTTAGTATCCGGCCCACGTGGTGTACCAGACAGCCAATTGTCAGCCTCTTCGAGACTGTCGCTTAGCAACAATGCGCATCGTGCACGCCTATTTATGCAAATAGATAAGAAATCGAATACGTTTACTTTGGAAGGAGGTTGGACAGCTGATCCATCGGACCCGAAACCATGGATACAGGTTTGTAAATCTCCATTAGTGGCAGTATTAATTTGTTGTTAGAATGCTCATTTCAATGGTTACACTCCGTTTCAGTACGTTGATCGTGATTAACACATGTCAAATACACCGCAAAACCCCATTAGCTTTTTGGATGTTTATAATAAAGTAAGTCGTCTTATTTTACCTAGAAAGATGAAATGTTGCACATAATCATTTTGATACTGCAAAAAAAAAACACGAAACACAACATGTTTACGACATGTGACTAAATAAAGGCATTATGTAAATATTGTTGTAGAGCAGATACAATATTCATGTATTCTTATATTTTACTTTCATTTTATCTATTATTCTTCATTACTTAATTCGAAAAGCTAACGGGCCTTTAAACTAGAGAATGTTGGAGTTTAAATATTAAAGTTTTTATCAGTAAATCAGATGATTGCGTGGCTGGATTTACATCTACGGACCATGTTACCCAGTCGCTGAAAGTGTTTCTTTTATTAAAACATACAGGTAAAAATGAACTGGCCTACAATTGTGACTGGTATCTCTACACAAGGTAGACACGTTAATCCTGGTACAAACTGCTGTCAGGAATGGACAACTAGATACGTGGTTAAATACAGCATTGATGGACAACATTGGGAAACAGTTCAGGATAAAAATGGACAACCAAAGGTACAGTTCACGTTCAGTTAATTTGTATGAAGCGTGATTGTTTCTACGTAATCTGTAGATGACATCAAGTAAATATGATATTCTATAGTTTGCCCCCTAAGTGTAAGACATATACACATTCAGTTCATATAAATGCAATGGAACAAGGCTATAATGAATTCACATGACCCAACAGAATTACTCTCACATCCATATTTCATTACTGCCATTACAATAATATAATTATTAGCCTATATTGACTGGTGTGTACATGAAAAAAAAAATTCTTCACTATATCCGAGTTCATTGTAACCATATTACTATATTCTCTCCTAATGCTTATGTAACCATTTTTTCACGTTGCTGGGTTTTCCTAGGTGGAATGAGTAGCTTGGGAGACCTCTTTTACTAACACGCACGCATGGCCATGATAATCAGTAAATGATTGCTTGCCATCACCATAGAAGAAGAATCAATATTCTAAGTATCTATTGCGGCAACCACAGGCTCTTTAGGCTAACAAAACCTATCACCCTAGCTGTGGGTTTGCATGGCTGGTCTTACACTCACGGCATCTAAAGTAATGAAGAGGAAAGCAATGTACCCGATGTGGAGCATTCATGTTTTCAGGGGTGTGATTCTTCCTCCTTTCAGCTGATTTCCTCTTTTTTTGTTTTAAGATCTTTGAAACAAAAGGGTCCATATTCAGTCTGACCATCTCAGAAATGATGTTTCTGCAAGCGTGAGGGTGTGTGTGGGTAGGGCATTTCGGCCTTTTTTGTGCTTGGAGCAGCCACAGGCCTGGTTTTCAACTAATACTATATACTATGCTGCTACATATTTTTGTACTGATAATACGATCATATATTGTTTAGGACTTTGTTGGAAACACTGACTCTGACACGGTGGTATCTCACATGTTTGATTGTCCAGTTGTGGCTAGGTTTATCCGAGTAGAAGTGATCAAATATCAGGGTCGCCCTTCAATGAGGTTAGAACTGTTGGGATGTCCTTCAAATACAGGTTTGTTGTTTAAGATAATGTAATCGAGTGGCTAACTTTGACAAAATAATGCTAAGAGAACTAAGTAATTAAAACGAAAACCATAAACAAGTTTTGGACAATACGGCTTACGGTCGAAAGGACAACAATAATGTTATAGAGCATACACGAATACGACACACAGATAGTTTCACACTACAGTTAAACCTGTGTTAACGGCCACCTCAGAATAAAGGCCATCCTGTGAATAAAGACCATTCTTTCAAAACCTTAATCGATTATTCCGAACGAAATAACTTCCGAATGAGGGCCACTCGTCAATTTAGGCCACCTCTTGTCTTTCCCATGGATGACCTTTGTTCACAGGTTTGATTGTATGCTTAAATGATAGACTGTATAGTATCATCAGTGGATTAGAAATCTCATTCAGCAAATAATTAAAATTAATTTTGTGTGTATCTGAACAAGAGCTAGGAAAGAAATTCTTATATGATTATTTAGCTATGAGTCAAAATTGAGACACGGACCTTTCATATGATTTCAGGTGACCTAGGTAAATGTCCAAAGGGTTGGAAGGAGCGTCCATCAAGCGGTACGTGTTACTATATATCTGACCAGAATGATCAGAAATCATGGGAGAACGCTATGTTAACATGTAAACGTCAACAAGGGGACATGGTCAAAGTAGACTCCCTTCAAGAAAAGGTTTAAATCTATACTTAGCTAGTCTTTATAAATCTGACAAATTTTAAGTTGTAAATCGTCGCAGCTAGTTATCAAATTCAGACATTTTCCTTAACTTCAAACACGTAACTTGGTAACATTGGTGACATTTTTGCATACCCATGATTCTACTTCAAATATATACATTTGTATTTAAAACAAGGTATGCATTCTTTTTCAATTTTCCTAGGGCTTCATCACTAATCAACTACTACGGAATTTACATATATATAGTAAAATATCTTCCCTTGAAATAAGTCCTGAAAATTGATGTGACTCAGGAAGATAACTGTGTCGAAAAAGTAAAATTTGACGTCGCAATCGTCATTAATAATGATATGTCTCGACTCTCTTTCGAATATTTTTCAGACCTGGTTACAACAACAGCTATACAACCTTCAGCAGAAACAGAAGACAAACATTTGGTGGATAGGGGTAAACAATCAACCTCGATTTGATACCAAGAACTACCACTGGAATGATGGAACATCTTTCAACTCAAACATTCTGTAAGTAAATTCACTACATGTTCATCGTGTAAACTGCAAGTACGGACACTGTGCTTGTGGACCTATTGTGAACATAGAGGATATTAAATGAGTGTGGATTCCGTATTGAATTTATTGAACGAGTTGAATGAAACAGTATGAAGCGAGCCTCTGGCGAGCTTCATTCTGCTTTATTCCACAAGTTCAATAGATTCAAGACCGAAACAACACGAATTTAATATTCTTTTTATCACATACCCTAAAATACGGCGAAAACCAACATACCTGTTTGACATTGCTACTAATGACACATGCGTAATATAAGACTATTTTATCAGGAGCACAAAAATACTTCCATTATGAAACATCATAATTGATAGATGTGTGAACATATCTTACGATATAAACAGTGTCTTTGCTTACTCAAATTGTTAAAATCAATTCAGCATTACTGATTACTCATGTGAAGTTATCATTTTGAAAAACATGTATCAATCAACGTCTATAATATGCTTCATCAAGTTCATGAGGTCACTTTGTGACGTCATTTACATATTATATGCACGGCCGTGCCATATCGTTTTTACGGCAAGACCAAAACGGCACGGGTATGTGAAAAATTAATTTAAGTCTCCACTTGTGCTCTGTTAATACCCGTCACACAGAACGCCAACTGTCGGCCGAAAGTTCGCGTAGCAAATGGAACTAACCTGCGCAAAAATTGTTTTCAGTGTCGCTTCATGAAGAAATAAAAGTTCTGTCTAATAAGCCTAAAGCTGTGTAATTCATTATTAAAGTTTGTCAACAATACGTTCACATTTGAATTAGGCAATCTTTCGGTGATGTGATGAATGGAACAGTGGTTGGTCAATTTATTACACACGAACTAAAACACTGTCAATCAGTTTTTTTGTACATGGAACTATTGTCAATAGCATGTGACATGCTCGGTTGTAGCCTGGCTTATTTGGCTTTACCGGTAGGCCGATTTGTAAATGAATTCCAAAGGGCCAATAAGTGTCTCGCCGTCACAAATAGTTGGACTAAATCGGATGCTGACGTTAAAATAATAAAAATGATACAAACAAACAAAACTTACCCACGGGCACAACCAGAAACCAAAAACTAGTATGAACAATCCTTGAATGAACAGCTGAACATAACTTCCCGTTATAGAAGCGTTTTATGCTTTCAACGAACACATCAACGAAATATTCATGTTACTTGTGTACTTGTTGAACATTTACGTTCAAGAAGTTCTGTCCTTATTAATGGTATAAGGTTCAGTCTGTGTGTCAAGATAACAGAAATGAACAGAAACTTTATTCAGACGTGTTCAAATTACGTAGTCTGTATCAGAAAAATATTATAAATACAAGTATAACGTGTGACACAAAATATACTCACGATTGTCAAGCTTACTGAATGTCAAAAGTGAAAAACATTCAAACACTTTTATGCCAGTCAAACACACGTTCTTGGCAATATCATACATAAAATCCACATTGTTTTCAACTGTGTTAACACTAGAACACACACCACCTTTATAATAATTAGTGTAATCACTGTGTGGTAGCACTGTACGCAAAAAATCAACGGTGTTTACAAGATGGCGGACGGATAAATGTTGTGAGGTAGGTGTCGTTTGTTTTTGGTTCAAACTTTTTAAATACGGCGTCCTCTACACAATAGTATACATCAAATGAAAGAACTTTAAAACGGTAATCGGCGGCTAATAATCGTTTTTTATCAAACCACGCCGTTTTCACAAAATCAGTGTCTGAACATCTCGTGTTGAGTTTTTTGAAAAACGAAGCGAGGAAACTGAACAAAACCGACGATTATTCCGTTAAAATGAATGAATCGACAAAAATACTTGTCCACGTGTATGGAGAATGTAAAGCTCCTCACGTATATCCATTATTTCCTCATCAAAATCCCTTGTAGTAGATGTTTTAAAGCTTTTAAATTTTACATACTGTACGCCACGGTGCTAAGTGTAAACATTGTACTGTACGCAACGGAGAAAACAATTTCTGTACGCAACGGAGAAACAATTTTAGTCTAAAATCTGTACGCAACGGAGCAGTCAATGAATAGCTTGTTTCTGTGTGTTTAAAAACGTGTCTTCTATACTTTGATTTCAATTTAAAGGGCATTGTTAAAGAAGAATGCACGCTTCGGGTTCAAAAGCGCAGTAATATGATTACTAACGCAGGCAAGCCTGAGTGAATAATTACAAACTTTCGAACGATAAAACGTGCATTATGTTACTACAATGCTGGACAAAATGAGATATTTTTTTCATTCTTACATGCTAAAAAAGTGAATTGATTAAACTATGATAATTACAATGAGCGGATAAGCAATTTTCATGATTTTGATGTCATTTGGTCAATTGACGTTTCTGATGTCAAGGGGCAAATAAACATTCCTTTTTTACAGTGAATATCGTAGACCTCGTTAGGTCTTCAGTGAGTATATAACGTTTGATGTTTCAGTATAAACTCGCATTATATGTGTTTCACTTTCCATAAAAAAATTGAAACAATATCTTCATAAGTTAGTTTTTTTTCTTACGTTAGATTTTATCAAATTTCAGAATCTATATGAAAATAACTAATGAAAAATATAAACAGTATTCAGCGGAAAACCTATGCTAATATCTTGTCTTTGCTCCGTATATCTTTAAAATATCATTTTAATTTAGAAAAATACACGCAGCACCTGAGATTCGAACCTACCTATCACCATCCGACATCCGTTTAAAGTCATTGCTAGTAGACTGCTCGACCAGCGAAGAAGACTTATTTAACCTAATTTACAATGGCAATGTTGAATTGACAAATACAAATTTAGCCGAATTGTTATGGACAACTAATTCTGAAATCGTAATCGACAAAAAGCCATTCACTTTGTAAATTCATGAAAAAATGTCAATAGATAATACTGAGACAAGACTGGTATCGTTATTGATGTTTGTGCGTGCATTCTTCTATAACAATGTATAGAAGACATGTTTTTAAACACACAGAAACAAGCTATTCATTGACTGCTCCGTTGCGTACAGATTTTTGACTAAAATTGTTGCTCCGTTGCGTACAGAAATTGTTTTCTCCGTTGCGTACAGTACAATGTTTACACTTAGCACCGTGGCGTACAGTATGTAAAATTTAAAAGCTTTAGAACATCTACTACAAGGGATTTTGATGAGGAAATAATGGATATACGTGAGGAGCTTTACATTCTCCATACACGTAGACAAGTATTTTTGTCGATTCATTCATTTTAACGGAATAATCGTCGGTTTTGTTCAGTTTCCTCGCTTCGTTTTTCAAAAAACTCAACACGAGATGTTCAGACACTGATTTTGTGAAAACGGCGTGGTTTGATAAAAAACGATTATTAGCCATCGATTGCCGTTTTAAAGTTCTTTCATTTGATGTATACTATTGTGTAGAGGACGCCGTATTTAAAAAGTTTGAACCAAAAACAAACGACACCTACCTCACAACATTTATCCGTCCGCCATCTTGTAAACACCGTTGATTTTTTGCGTACAGTGCTACCACACAGTGGTAATGTCAATCATAGAATCATAAACCGAAAACCGAGTATCATGAAAAGGTCGTGCGCACGAGACATTTGTAGTATTTTCGTGAAATGTTTCGTACTAATCACTCGGCAATGCTATTTAAATAATCGAATAAAGTTTGGGTGACTGATACCAGATTCAGCTGCATCAACAAGTATTCTAGCATGTGGCAAAGACGGTTCTTTTTCCTTTGCCAAAAAGTACTATGCACCAAAACGTTTTAACACTTCGAAGTAGTTTTATAATGGGAAGAACAAACGCCTGGTTCCCGTTTATGCTCTGTTCAAAAATAGACGTACATGTATGGCATACGCATTGTTGTTCAAAATTCAAACGATAGTATGTACACATATACTATAGGACCAACATGAATTTGTCTTTAGCATCAGTGGAATCAGTCATACATACCTCTTCGCTAAGAGAAATACTGTCAATACAATCTACTGTTAAAGCACTTACTCACCCCACAACGTAAGTTAAATATTTGTGTACAAATGACAATAGTTGATTACTTTTCTCTTTAGTCAATGGAGCCGTGGCCAACCTGATAATTCTGGAGGAAAGGAGCATTGTGGTGTATACATCCTCAGCTCTGATCGTGTCAATGATTTGGATTGTACTAAACCATTGCCTTATATCTGCGAGAAGAAACAATGTAAGAAGTTTATAAAATGTCTTTTAAAAATGTATATTTTTCTTTATGAAAATGTCGGCCAAGCAACTGTACGCTTTACTAAACACAATTTGCTCTGAGCACCCATTGACTGCCTTTTTATCTTTTAGGACTTTGTAAATTGTAATACATGCATTTTACCTCTTCTTCAAGACAGGATTTAACAATTGCATGCTTTACGCATTACCCTGATACACGTCGTGTTAGTATTTCAAACAATATTTCACATATAAAGATGTACTCGTATGTTTCTACTTTCACTTTTGTTGTTTTTAGACTGGTTACCTCCTGTAAACAAGCCTGGACTGGTTACACTGCAGCCAACGACAGCATCAACGATCGCTCCTTCAACAAGTAAGTGAATTAATTTTAAAAAGTTCCATGAAAGTGATGTACGTATGTATTCATCCTCAAGATTGTTTGTGGTCTATTTCGTATATTGAGACTATAGACAGTGTGGGGAATCCACATGACCTAGTGACGTCACAATATTATCGTTACAAGCGCATTTTCTGTCATTCGAACTAGGAAAACATCACGTAAGACAGAAAACGCGCTTGTAACGATAACATTGTGACGTCACTAGGTCACGTGGATTCCCCACACTGATTGATGTACCTTAGAGAAAATGGTCAACAATACACATAGTGGTCAACAATTACTTTTTCTCTGTTTTGCATCAACCATCAGGATAATTTGGTGACTATTCCAGCTTTAGTGTTGATGGTAAACCCTAAGTGTACAACTTATAAGAACCACTGACCTTCCATTGGCTAGCTGGACAGTTTCCTCGAGGATGCTAAGACCAATTAATTACTAGTCAGAGATCACTGTAACTCGGCCACAAAGCCCCTACAATTAATATTTTTATAATGGGTATTTACAAAGTGTGACCAAATATTTCGACTTTAAAATGTATATTTGTTATGACAGTGATTTTAATATGCTCAAAACCATACCATTCCAGTGGCTAATAAGATACCAATCCCCTCAGGAGGAGGAGGTAATGTCATAAACACTGGGAAGAACACATTTGTCAGTAAGTACCCCATAATATTACTTAAGTTTATCTTCGATGCTTAGCTTAGAGTCACATTTTATTGATAATTTACAGTATAACATAATAATAAATTATACAGACTTGTGAATTCATGCTTTAGAACACTCAGTAAATCTTTTCTTTAGAAGTGAGCCATTATCCATCTGCCAAAACATGGAAGACATAGAGTATAGATTCTATATGTCATGTGTTTTCATGTAAAACAATCTTACCATATAATATGTAAAAGTGAGAAGACCTTTTTATGGACCAGCAATCAATGTTGTAAAACATTCTTATTCTTGCAATGAAGTAAGGTAGAGCTCTATTTTCTTTATCATTCTTTACTCTGAGGTGTAACCTCGCACCAAAACCCAAGATCATTCAGCAATATTCCAGATTTAGCAGTTGAGGACTTGGCCCCATGCTTTACACGTGGGTAGAACCATCCACCTTTCGTAAGCTAGGTGGACTACTTTCTTTATTCTTCCATGCAAATTATATCGTATAATTGACCAGAGTCAAAACTTTGTTCTCTATAATTTTAGCTGGATGTCTAAATGCAACTGATTGCAACGGAAGAGCTTGGGCAAACTATCCATCGTGCCAAGGATGCACATACTACACTACATGTGCTCCCAGTGGAGTGTTTGTACGTCCATGTCCACAGAATCTGAAGTATGATGCCAACCTGAACGCATGCTGGCAGACATCCTCGACATGTCATGGTCCCTAGACAGTGGGTGCATCATTTGTACAGAACTATTCATTTAATGGAAAAAGACAAACAAAGTGACAGCTTTTTTATATCGGAGGATAACTTAGTTACTTGGAAACACAGATAGGTGGTTTAAAAACAGTTTCTTCAGTAGAGTATGATTAATTTACCTGAAATAAAATTCTTCAGTTTTTCTGCATTTTGTGTCTTGTTATGTTGCAATGTATTTTAGCAATTATTTGGAAAACAGCCAAAACCAGTTATCCACGATTTCATCTGACATGTAATGTCTTAAAATGGATACAGCTCATTTTAATTACAAATGATTCTACTAAGACCAGGGTGAAAGTGAAAATAAGGGATATGTACAATCTAATTAAATTCAATTCTGATTTAGTAGAACATGATAGGTACTTCAATTTAACAAGGTGTTTGTCAAACACAGGCGCCCCCTAAATGCGACAAGACAGTAACTTCCAATTTTTGATTGAACAAGGACTTTACCATTGACCTTCTGACCTCAAAATCAGTTGGGGTTATCTTGTGATGATCAACCTCCCTGCCTAATCTGAGGGTCATAGGCCAAATCAATCTCTAGTTATAGACAGCCTGATGAAGTTTCATGTTACATTGTAAAGGTCACTATGACCTTTAACCTCAAAATCAGTAGATGCCATTCATGTGCTCCCAACCAAATCTGAGGACTGTAGATCAAATTGTTCTCTAGTTATTGGTCATACAAGGTTTGGTTCTGACTGACTTGTGCAAAGGAATGAAAGTTTGCTTCTTTGATGGGGGCATAAAAGTATCTATAAATTGCAAGCTTGCACAACAAGTCTTGCCACTACTAGTAATTCACGGGACAAAAACCCTGGAAAAGGAACAGAAGAAATTTACTTTTATGCACAGTTGACCCTATTCAGAGGTACATATATTTGGGTCTTATTAAATCTTTACATTTATCCTAGGATTAGCTGTAAGTGCACTATTTTGAAGAAATTCACATAGAAAACAACAAGCAATGTTGACAGAATGCTTTGTTCACATGGCTTCATTTTTGTAAGGTTTGAGGAGAATCAGTTCTTGTTTCATTGAAAACTGGAAAATAAGTCAAAACATGAAACTTATTGTTTATTAATAATATGTCATGACATTTACATGTATCAAAATAAGCCAACTAAATCTCACATTCAATCTAACAACACATAATTATATATACACTAATGTGTACAATCAATTAAAAGATCAATCATTCAATTAAATTTAAAAGATCAAATTTAAAAGTCCCTTATCAATGAGAAAAATCAGATAAAAATGTTGAAATCTTCTTTTAATGCAAAGATAAAATTTCTCATTGGTGAAGAAAATGTATATCAAGGCATTTATGATATTAAAAATCTATACTAAGCATAATGCAGGCTTGCTTTGGTTTTTTTTGTGCAAAAGCATAAAACCAATTAAGAAAATCAATTAAAAATTATTTCCATAAAAATGTAGAAAACGGCCACTAAGTAATAAAATTTCTTGACAATAAAACATCACACATACATCTATAAATAAATAAATGAAATAAATAAGCCTCTCACTATTATAAGCACTAACACAATTATCTACCTTCAACAAATACTATACATGTATATACAAACCATTAAATGAACAACACATAACATATTTAAAAAATAACAACATTTATACATACGTTTATGTGTAAAAGGACCAGTATGTCCATAATAATACATTCATTCTTTTCAATGTTTACATAAAAACAAATCATTTCTCCTATATTAAATCTTTACATTCTTAAACTTAAATTTTCAGCCAATTTTCCGAAATTTACTAACAGAAAATATTTTTCATAATAATAATATTATGTAAGTTTATAATTTATAAGCATTCAGTCACAGTAGTATGACAATTCATTAATCGTTCAAGCCTTAAATTTTAAGCTGGGTCTGAAATAACTTCAAAGCCAGTTTTGTGGTTGGCAAGCTTCAAGTACACACAAATCAGAAACAGCTGATATTTCTGACATCACAGCTGGTGAACTGACACATACAATAAAATATACGATAGGCCCCTCCATAACAATCATTGCATTTGACAGTTCACCCAAGTTTTAGCTACATGGCTCCACTATCAAGAAAATGAACAAATTTTTACTACATCTTTAATTATTATGTTTTCTATGAAGAACACAAACATGTACAAACAGACTTACAGACATTAACAAAAAGGGGACAAAAAGGATATGAATCAAACAAATTCAATAAAAATAAACTGGAATAATATACCATGCAATCAAGTTAGAACTATGACCACAGTATTTATAACCTTTATAAGACATCTTCCTAATAATGAATAGAATTATTCCATGGAAAATATACAAAATCATTACCAAACAACTTGCAGTACAATACATGGGTGCAAAATAGACAAAAAAAATCAGAATATTGACAACAACAACAAACAAAAAATTGTGAGTGGTGTTCACTTATACAATACATGTATAATTTATCTTGAATACAATCAATATCAAGAGAAACAAAATCACAGATTTATGTGAGACCTGAGTCTCAAAATATCACAGTCTTTGATACAGAAGTTGCCATAGTAACAGTTTTAAATAAACACAAAATTGATGAAAGTGAAGGTGATGACTTGATGAATAAAATGATGATTACATTTGAAAATATTCCAATATCTGAGGAGATTACGAATATATATACTTCGATTACATAGGAAAATATTTACAGCGCCCAATCACATAAGCACATCTGACTATAATTAATAATGGAAATTCAAATTTGGAATGACAAATTTCACATAGAAACTAAACTCATATAATATCATCCATGCTAATAACAGAAGCTAGATTTTTTACAAAGATCCTGATTGGATAAAAGATATTCAACCAGCCAATGAGAAGACATGACAAATTTATATTGTCATTTCTCTTCATGACTCCACAAAAACTAAATAGAAAAGGTTTAAATCTAACTTCATTTCTCAATTCTACAATACTGTGTATTGCTACTATGTCATTATGGCAACCATTATATACTTTATACACGCTATGGTACAACAAGAAACTATGTACAAAAAATGATGTTCAGATCTGTGGAGACATTCGATATCACAGACCAAAAAAGGTAATAACTTATGTCAATACACTGAGCAGTACTATTACTTGTTTGAAGTCATGTCACGTATGGGGCACCATACTGACTTTATTCCCCTGCGAGTATCGTATCTTTAAAACTTTATAACGTTACTCTATCTCAACAGTACATGTATTAAGTTTGGCACAAATCTTGAGTCAGGTGTACCTCCAAATTGATTTCATATTCACCTATTCCATGTAGATATAAGGCATAAGCCAACAATGGTAATTCCATTGTTCAGTATGAGCAAGTCTCAACAACATCTTTGAAGCTGTATGTGAGCTGCACTAATTTCATAAACACTTCACTGACATCTATATACATGCAAATATGCTTGTTCATAATGTTCATCAGGTGAGCATGGTAATAAATATTCATACAGGGGGTGGACCATCAGTGTACTGCAGCATTGGATCAAGAGATCGTCGGAAATTGTTTGCTAATATACAACTATAGTCATCTTCAGTCATCGGTACGAGACACGCTATTGCTAATAATAGTAACAACAATAATTGTAGTGGTAAGGCAGTGCGTAAAACTCTCAATAAAAAGGGGCAGCAGGATGTTTCGACTTCATCTTCACTCGATTCATGATGTGCGATTGAGCTGAAATGACAGAGAAGAAAAAAATAATTTTATGTCAAATCATCATTTTGAAGATTGTAATGAAAACAATATAATGGAAGTGCGAGAAAATGATGATGAAATGAGTGTGATTTTTTTTAATAAACGATGCCATGATCTATAATGAAAATGATATGTATGATGAAGAGCAGGAACATTTTTACTAATTAATACTAAAAAATACATACATCATTTAACTTAATTTATTGTACAATATTCATTACATTTATTTAAAGAACATGTTACTACAGTGTATTCAAACATTTACAGAAATAAACAGCAATATTCACTAAATAAGCTTCATTAAATCAAACTGAATATTTTAATTGACCTTATTTGATACAATCTGTGTAAGTTATACTGTATAATAATGCAGCAATCCTGATTTATAACATTTTTAAGCCCATGATACATCAAATAAGCAAGCAATCAACACCCAGCTTCTTAAATACAAGTGTTCTAACTTATAATAACTATTTCATGCATTTTTAGTTTATGATTAAGATTGCAATTTTTGCTTTAATTGCATTTATTTGTTTGTAAGTTAAATCATTGACTGTTAGATTTCATGATTATAAATAAATGGTTATGCACAATATATCAACTAAATCCTGTCAGATCCATGTAATATCGTATCATGCATGCACAGTATGAAACATAAATATAGGACGTGAAAACAATCATGCAGTCAACATGAACAATACTTATAACAAGTTGAAAATGAAACTATGTTACCCATGATGCAACAGTACATATATTACCCAAGATGCAACATAAAATGGAATTTCCCAGGATACAACATGTAATGATTTTACCCAAGATGCAACATACCATGCAGTTACCCAAGATGCAACAAAATATGAGATTACCCAAAATGCAACATTCTTCAACAATAAATAAGTTTGAAATCAGACTCAATCACAGATTTAGAATGTTGTAAGATCGATTGGAAAAGGTGATGAAAAAAAAAATATGTAAAATGAGGAAGTGTTTTTAATGATGTGCATTTAAGCATTGTGAAAGTATGAAAGGGTTGGTGTTTGTTAGAACAATGAGAATGAAGCATTAGTTTTTACAAACAACATAAAATAATAAAATATTGATATATAGATATCAGAATAAAAATACCATGAACCAGTTAGTTATATAGATATTGTGCCGACATTTTGGTGATGTTTTGTTTTGGTCATTGAGTTAGGTTTTAGCTGGGACCTATATACACATTAGTATAATGATCCCAGGTTTTAGATAATTATAACCCTAAGTCAGCACAATAACCCACAGTTTGATACTAGATCTCTAAATATGAAACAATATATCCACATAATGCCTGGAAAGGATGAGAAAATCTGTTCCAATACCTTTTATCTAAACATTGCTTCACACTATATCATTTCCCAAGGTGATACAGGAAATATCTCATTCAAACCAAGTTTTCAATGGTTTTATTCAAACCATTAAATTATGAGACACCTTGGGAAAATTGAGATTCTTTTATTCTAATCAGTTCTATCTAATTATAAAGATATTGGTAAAATCGTGAACAGATTTTCAGATCCTTTCAGACATGCCAAATAAGGGTAAAGATATGATGGTACATGAGGTGAATGAAATGTCTTACAATGACAATAAATTGGAAATATCCGATGTAAGCTAGAAGGTGAAATAGAATTAAATTTGCAATAAAGAATGGTGATAGACAAAATATCAAAACTGCAGGGAAAAGAAAACAGGAATACAGGTTGTGACATTACTTCCAAACTCCCGATTAGTCAGGCAATGTTTGGGGTATCCATAACAGCATTAAGCAAATTAGCAGAAGACAACAAGCATACTTCAAGATGTCCATACCTCAGTTTTCATACAATGGACAGTCTCCAAGAAGCTAAAGTTCTATATTAGCCAGAATTAAATAGTAGAACTTTATAGTCAAATAACTTCAAAGCAATTGTTGAAGGGATGGTGTATTATGATGTGTTTTGGCTTAAAATGGCCACATAGACCAAAAACACATTTGCCATTTTTATACTGTGATTTGAATTATTGCCAAGCCATTTAGAACATTTCAGAACATTACCAGGTAAATAGAAAGTTCCATTATGTGAACAAGAATAGTCAATTGCAGAAACTGAGGGTTGCACAAGTTACCAACAAACTAATAACTAAAAGGCAAGAGACAAGTATATTTAGTAAATGTCTTTCAATTCTTGATGATAGCTGAAACATGCAAAATAATGATATTGAATGGCTTCAAAGCAAAGCTGTAAAAACTGTGGGTAAAAATGTAAATGTATATTCATGAGCAACTAATAATCTACAATGCAGTAGCTCTTTTGTGGCTCTGAAAAAGAAAAGTGGGTAAGCCAAGCTGAAAATATTCAGGCAAAAGCGGAACAGCATGAGTAATGAGAAGCAATACAATAATTCTACAACTCAATGGCAGACTGCACTACATATTTGACAGAAAAAATGGTTGAAATGTGACATTGAAGGGACAAAATGAAGATGAATGAATGGAATTGAAAAAAATGACAACCATATGAATAAGGAATTGATACTTCTCAAGAAAGCAGCTAGCTTCTGAGCATTACCATGAGGAATGCAACTTGAAGCTCGACCGATGTTAAGTGTGACATGATACAAATGAAAAGTGAAATGTATCTTATGAATTTCCTTTTGCAACAAGAAAGTGTAATAATTGTACTTATGAAGAGCAACTATGTTAAAGCAATGACAATGATAAGACAAATCAAGTAATACATGGTTCAGTCTAAAATTGACAGACCAGACTTTCAACTACACAATATGGAATTAGTACACGATATGGATGAAATACTTTATACACAAGTCAGGTTGAAATCAGAAACATGCTGTAAAAAAATATTCTAGAGTGTCCTACTAGTATATAAAAATGATTATTAAATCCATGCATGAAATCAGGTAAGAAAAAATGAAGAATGGAAACCAACGAACATGCTGGCAAAAAAGTTGAAATGATCTTTCTTGAACTTTTCTGACGACTACTACACTGACATGTTACAAGACTTGTGGTTGGGTGATAAAATAAAAATACACCAATCAGAGCTAAGCTTATATCCTACATCCAACTGGTGAATTTGCTTCATAAAAAATGGTTTTAAGACAAATTTTAGAGAAAAAATAGCTACAAAAAGCTTTTCCCCTAAAGGAATTATAAGAAGCATTTAAACACAGAAATAATATCAGAAAGTCTGCTCTGTCAGAGGAAGTCAATTCATATTGCATAAAAAATTCATGAAAAAAGTCACTAACTTTGAGACTTATGTCAGAATTAAGGTCAAGAAATTCAATCTCTCTGAATAGCTATTCCCTCTTTATAGTCATAGTGTACTAGTTATGACAAAGGTTTACTTTTTGAGTATTATCAATTTGATTCCATTTTCAACCTTACAGCATCATGATAAAACCTAAGGAAAAAAATGAGTTGAAAAGACTTTGAAAAATAAAACAAGTTTAAAAAGGATGTACAGTATTGCATTAGTCTATACAAACAAGCTAAATAATATCACAGAATTTTGCATTATCATAAAATCTGTGTGCCCGCATGCCATCACCAATCGTATGCAGCGAATGCTTAGATCTGTCAACAAAATGCGACATATATATATATTTAAGGGGGTGAGAGGTATAATTACGTGTCCAGTGTTTCTGTGGCTGATATTGGTCGTCGTACAAAAAGTCGATAAATACCGGACAAAACTTGCCATACTCCCGCAAAAAGCTAAGAACAAAAAAACGTTAATAAGTTTCTAAAGTTGAAACAAATCATGATTATATATCAAATGAATCTTCTATCACCAATCTATGATTTCAACTACAATGATTCTAATCCAATGAAATTAATGAGACAATTAATTTCTAATTAGGAGAAACCTGCATACAATCAGACCATTGGTGAAGAGATGTCACCTGACTGACTTACGACCTGCCCCAATAATTTTGTTTCAAAACATATTTCATTTGTTGTTTATTTTGAACTCTTTATGAAAAAAAACTGGAGTAAATTCTTCCAAAGGTGGTCTTCTTGAAAGACAGGCTTTTCCAGGTATTTCATTCACAGCGCCATCTTTTATCTATTATGTTTACTTACCTTTGAGAGGAATATCTATATTTTCTAAATATTTATGATGGAAATTTCTCTATAACAATGAAATAAACATGCACCTTTGCATAAAAAGTATTTTCTTGATACACAATCTAAAATCAAAATTTGCATATTTGGAGTACAAATATTGTAATTCAGATCAGGAGAAACAATAGACTTTTTAGCACACAGAGACGCAGTGTGTCACTCAACACCAAGATGAAGTGATTCTTACATGTATCTATACATACTTGTAGTGAGAAATTCAGAATATGTTATGATGTAAGCAGAATGAATAAATGAGATGAAGTTGAGATAAAGTAAAGCCAGGAATGAATGTGAAAATGTTATTTTTGATCAGGAAAATGATAGTTATGTAATATTTCCAAACACTAGCCAGCTAAGCTTGTACACTAGAATGTAGAATGTTGATTAATTTTGGTGCAAAACTTTTGTAAAACCAATTAAGGTGGAATTTTTGCATTGCACAAACATTTTGCACCAAATTTTCTATGTAAAAGATTTGAGACTAATCTATATAAATATCTGTTATTTTAACACAGAGTATGATAGAAAACACTTCAAACATCTAGCAAAATATGGAGAAAAAATTCTAATAAAAATATTTTGTATTTCTCAAACTTACATGTAATTTAATCAAGGCGTCCCAGAATCTGTTACAGGAGAACAATATTACATTTATATGGAGTGTTTAAGGGAGATAAAACAGGGATTGTGAAAAAGGGGTTGTAAAAGGAATATCGGCCAGGGATTGTGATAGTGATGTCAAATCAAATTCAGGAATTTATTGAACAATACAAGTGGAATTTAAATATAGGTACATTAATGCCAAATAGAAGTAGATTCTTTTCTTCCACACTTAGAAACACAGTCTCCAGGTATTGAATGATTTCAGTCTAACTTCAGAATAAACTTATTGAGCATTCTTGTACATACAAACCTTAGTACTAAGTCCTGATTTATTATTTTATAATAAAATAATTCATATAAATACTTCATAAACACATGTTATATTATGGTAACTTAATCATTGGTACAATACTACTTATAAATTGTACAGTATATCTTATATAACTATACTCAGTATGTGAATTTACACATCCTGTGCAAGATATGAAACATTGTGTGATTAATTAAACAAATCAGAGTTCATCAAAATGCATCAATTCTTTTACCAAATAGAAATCCTTTCTTGTTGATTGTAAATCTAAGAAAAAATTTGAAGCTAACATGCAATTTATTGTACAAGACACATTTAGAAAACTCTGAAACACTTTTACTGATTGTAAAACAGATTTATCAACACAAACATGACGAAACCAGGGACATCATGGGAAGGGAGATAAAAACACACTTTTTTACCTTCTTAATGCATTCTGCACAATTTAAGCTTTGCACATGGTCTTTCTGATGGAACATGAGGAATGCAAAATAAGCATTTCTTATTTAAAACAAGAATCCTGTTTATCTAATCTTTCAATTATGCCTATTATGTTCATAAATTTAAGTTAAGAAAAATATTACAATACAAACTTTGACCTCGCCATCCTATTTCTTGAGGTCAAGAAACCTAAAAAATTACCTTTTTCAGGCTTTATTTATTATAACTATTTCACCTCAAACTCATAACTGACAGGTTTGGTCCAAAATGAGGTCTTCATATTGTGGTTAAATTGTAATTATAATACATATTGTCAAAAATTAACGCACAAATGAAAATAAACATGAATTTTATATTCCAGAACAAGAGAATTGGTAGGGTAGTGTATAAAATATTTCAATACATACCATATGAATATATCATAACAATAATAACTTATGTGAAAATTGAGTAAATATTTTAAAACATCAAAACTACTTTCAACAAACTTAACAAAGTGAAATATTTAACTAAAACAGAAGTACAGTTAAGTGAAATAAACACTTCACAACACATGCTACATGTACATAGTAGTGATTTTTCAGATATTTAGAAGTAACGCTATTTTCAGGAAATATAAAGTTCAGATTAATTTTTTATATCAGAAATAAGATATTTTACACAATATTTACCTGTCTTGTCAATGCAAAAGGTGATCTTGTTCTAGGTCGAGATGAAACATTGGTTAATGGACGGAAATGGGGTCGGAATGGTCTTGTTGGCGTGCTGGTGCGTATATCTCTAGGACTTCGTAAGTCGCGGGGACTACGCATGTCACGAGGACTACTGGCTGGCGATAAACCAGGTGACATACTTAATTCAAAACTTTGATCTGGGCTTCTTACCTGAAGAATACAATCAACATGTTTAAATCAAATAAAAGATTTCAAGGTACAAATCTGTGTCATTTTATTACATCAAATCAAGTGACTTTTTAAAACAATAATAACGGGCACTGACAATATTAATCTGAAAGGGCCTGAAACATGTCCTATTACAATGAAATACTGTATTTTCATTTATTTTTGTCAGTTTCAATTTTCGTGGTTATTACTAAAATGGCTATTTCGTGGGGACATAAATTTGTGGTTAAATTTTTGAAAAGAAATGCCTTATCTCTGCATTTAAACTCGTGGGGATCTGATTTCGTGGATGAGATGAACCACGAAATGCACGAAATCAAATCCCCAACGAAAATTAATGATTTAACAGTATACAACTGACAAAGTGAAAAATTAGGTTTGAGATTGTAGACAGATCTCAAGTTTAATAATCTTAAAGCCACTACTTACAGTGGATTTAGCATCAAGTCTTGTTTCCAGACTAGTGATGTAAGATGAACACAGTCTAAGCAGTGCTTTCAGACGGTTAGCAATGATATGCATTTTATCTTTGGCCTGAGACATCTCGGGAGATTCAGAGTTCATGAGGAGCTGATCGGCGGTATCTCTAAGGGACAATACTCTGGGCTGATTCTTCTCAAGGTCAAATTTGATATCCTAGATGTATGCAAAACATATGATAAGTGTTAAAGACAATTAAAATCATCAAAAAGGGCAAATAATCAAAATGGGATATTAAAAAGAGAAAAATATAAAACAACAATTTGAATGTTGATTTGACCTGATTATTCTGAAATAAGAATTGAATTAACAATAATTCCACATTGTCGATTGCCAACTTTATTAATCTTTGAGAATGACAGAAACAATTAAACCTATAAAGACACACTACCTGTAATTTTCTCAGTCTTGTCCACAATGCTGCCTCGTCGTTCCCCAATTTAATTGGTTCACATTGTTGAATCTTAGTTTCTATGCCTTCTAACCACAATAGAAGGTCATGAATGGTATGATGGAATTCTTCACACTGCATCAGCGCATCTTGAAGCTCATTCTGTATCCTAGTAGCCTGCGCACATATTGTATCCCAACGTTTGTTCATGATCTTAAGTTTATCCCTGAGTTGTCTCCCTTCATCAGATGTTATGTCTATGATTTCACGACTAGTTAAGTTTATAGATATCACTCTCGTCTTTTTAGATTCTAACTGCAGCAAGAAATCCTGTTAAATAGAAAATTTATAAATTTAAAGATTACATATAGCCCTGTTAGTAGTATAAAACAATAGTTATGTTTGAATACATGTTTGTTATTTTGAGTACTATTTTTTAAGTTGAATAATTTAGGTTAAAAGTTTTCAATTTGTCTAGAGTAATATTTTTTCTACAAATTTCGGCAAGAGAAATATCAATGCCACACCCATAAACTATTTATTGAAGGAGCAGGAATGGTTTTTAAGCAAAACTTCAGTTAACATTCAATTGAATAAATAAAGTTCAGAAAGTAAACTTTAAAGTAAACGGTTATTTTATATAAGGACATATATATTAGAAGTCTTAGACGACATACAGTGGCATGTAAAACAAAACACATTATGGACAGTTTAAGTAAAAATACAAATTCATCAAAATATTTAATCAAGAAAGACAACTCATGCAAGCATAATGAGTTATGTCTAAAGCTTAGTAGTATAATTAATGAAAATGTATGATCCATTAAGTGAAACATATGATTATGAAATTTGCCCTGAAACTGAAACAAAGCTATGTTAATATCTTCATCATTTTCTATGAATTGTTTAGTATACATCAAAGCACATGAAGATACCTGTTTGAAACATTCCTGTAATTAGGTAAATGAAGTAGATTAAAGGATTTTAAAAAAGATAGTTATACTAGCAATTCTCAAAAACATTAATATAATAATTAATTTGAACATTATTAGGCTTCAAAACTAGAATTAAAATGAATGCAGGACATTATTATGACTAAAAGATTACATCTGTCTCAAACACAGTTAAATATCATTACTTACTATTGAGTGGATTACAGGGCATAATTCAAGTATAAATTTATAGGAGTTTGACTTAATAATTTTGTTATTGACTTTGAAATTTAGTCGCCTTGATTCTATATAGACAAGACTTTTAGTGTGACTGTGTATAAATAAAAGGTGACATTTTCTCACCTTGTGTTGTCTGATTATAGAATCTAGTCTAGTTATCTCCCCTGGAAAAGGTTTATGTGACCTCTGTAATGCTTCAGCCTCGTCTAACCAAGACATCATGTTATCTAAGTCAGTATGGAATTGTGACCAATCTTTACGATGTTGAGTAAGTCTATAATCTTTCTGTATAGCACCTGCTTGGAGCATTTCCCATCGAGACACAATTGCTGAAAAAAAGATATAATGTATAATGAAATTATATATCCATAAGTGTTAAAGAAATGTAAATACCTCTGAAACATTTCAAATGCTTCCAACACCTTTTTGCAGGACTTTTTATGCGATGCAACTTCATGAGAATTGCTAAAAGAATTAACATTGTAAACTCTGAAATAAGACTTAAAGCAGACGGGACATATAATTATGAATACTCAAACAAAACTGTCCTCGACAAACATCAAATTCATGAAATATGAAAATGCATGAACTTATAAACAATATTAGTTTTATAAATAGTAACATGAGTGTCATAGTTGCGGCTTCCATTGTCAAGCAGTTATATCACACTAAATCACTAGCTTCCTTGGGCATAATGGATTTCACATTATGAGGAAACAGCCAAGCTAGCTAAAGGGTTTGTGGTTTTACCTAGGTGTAATCCTAGGGTCCTACTCTACTATTAAAGCTGGAATAGATGGCCCAGACTGTTGGAGTAACATCAAAACTCCAGTGAGTCTCATAGCGGCACTTAACAGAGACGAAAATGCAAATAAAACAGCTGAACAAACATCATAAGCTTCTTGACATACAGAAGAAGAAAGAACTCACCATCAACTTGGTTATCAGCACTTGTTATAGAATGCAGGCCTGTCTCAGCTTTCAACAATCTTTGTATTCTTTTCACATCTTCTACACATTTCTCAGCTTCATCCATACTTTCCAACTGTATACAATAAAAACATTCTATTAAGAAGAAAATCATTCTAAGGTATAAAATAAGAAAATTTCTGGTTTCCACTAACTTGACTGACCCTAATTTATCTACCAATTCTAAACTTTTCATTGGTAAATTCTTTGCTGACATTTTCATTTTTGTGTAGATTCAAATTATCTCTGACATTAAAAAATATATTTGAATAAAAGATTCTGCTGCCTTACTGATCCTACCTTTTAGGAAGATATAAGTGGAAACAGTTTTTTTTATTTGGCCCTAATCAAAATTGATGAACTATTCTCACATTTTACATATTTTGGTAATCAGCCAGTAGCAGCTTGATAAGCCATATAATAGAGATGAAAATTGTTTCGGAAGAGCATGGAATTAACATCTTACCAAACATGAGAGGAATTTGCACTTACAACCAAACCAAACACAATTGACATTAGCATTAAAATCAAAGCCAACCAATCAAAATCACTTACATAATGAATGGCGCGATGTTCAACACCAGGACCAAATGGCACAGATTTGCGTAATTCTTTCTCTGCAAGATCCATCTTGTCTGTAGCTTCTTCAAGAGCATCAGCAAGTTTCTCTAATATATCCTCAACTTGTACCTTTTTACTATGATGTAACAATTCTGTCTTCATTCGGTTGAATCTTTCCTGTCTAGAAGGTGATGGTGCTGTAACAGTAAAGATTCAGTAAAGAATTTACCCTGTGGTTTAGGATAGCATTTGACATAAACATGGTGTGAAATATAGCAATAATTCTGACATCTGACTCTCCAATATTAATACAAACACAATGCATATTGTAATTTGCTACAGTAACACATTTTTCAAGACATATCATGTTATTATGTGACTGCAACAATAAAATCAAGTCATTTTGAGAACATTTTTTAAGTAAAACTCATGAGAACAGTACATAAGTAATTTACATAAATGTTTTACCTCTAGCACTAAGTAGGTCCTTGGCAACCCTTCTTGGAGATTTTGACCTCAGAGACCGTGTAGGTGACCTTGACCTAGTTGGAGATATTGGCCTTTGTAACCTTGGTGATTCTGATCTGAATGATCTAGGAGACATTGAAGCATCCACAGTATCAGCAGATCTTCGTTTAAGAGTGGGAGAAGGACTTAGATTTGAAGGACGAGTAGTGGCTGTAACATTTGGTAGTTTCCTTGGCGATGTGGATCTTGACCTTGACCTCTCACGTAATTTCTTCAGGAGGGCTCTTCTCTTCTCTGGAGGACTCTCCGGTGGTGAGGACTCTAAGTAAGCCTCAATTTCATTCATGTCCCAGTCTAGAGTTAGAGGTTCTCCTGGAGGGAGGGCAAGAAGTTCACGCTCCAGACGATCCAACTCATCATCATCAAGATGCATCCTTTCCTCCGTCTGCAATAAAAATTTTGGGAGGTTAATGCTCAAAAGTCCAGTAAAGCCAGACCTCTGAAACATTATTATGTAAACTATGATGAGAATTACATGAACAATTGTTTGATTTTACACTTCTCCAATGAGGAGAACCAACAAAGCTTAAATCTTGGTCACCAAGATGTAAATTGTATCATAAGACAAGCTTCAAGAAATCTTGCTTACTATGCTCTCTTGTTGAGTATACAATGATACATACAATTGATTGTACACCTCCAGAGAACATTGTAAACTACAGTCATTCATGGAGGGTCTTTTGTTGACTCTAGCTGGCCTAAGTTTTGTTCTCTTGAAATGAACTGATTTATTAACAACTATAATCAATGAATACATTGTAACAAGCATATCCAACACTAACCTGCTGGGCAGACAGTCTGGCATTTGTTATAGCAACTCGGTCAAGTACTTGTCTATGGTATTGTCTGAAAGAATCAATCTCAGCTTGTGTTGTTATGGCTTCATTGCTGTCTCCTTTCTGTACAAGGTATAATGCAGCTTCATCCAAGAAAGAAAATTTCTTTGCTCGGCCGTCAATTTCATCTTGTATTCTCTGTAAAAAATACAACATCATATCCAAAATCTAATATTTTCAGGAATATGAGAGTGAGGTTCCCATATAATTATGATTTATTTCAGAAACACAAAAAAAATATGTTCCATTATTAAGAGCTTGGGATTTGTGATTGAGTACCCATCATGTCAACTTTACAACAGAACATGGTAATACACTGTATTTAATGCCTGGGGACCTAAATAATAATTTCACAATATCCACATTTACTATATCTATAACAATGAAATACGGCAATAGATGTTCCTGTATCAAATTCTTCATTATATCCAAATGCACTATAACCATGTTTTACTGCATATTAGAAAAAAATGACATTAAAGTAAAACCTGTTTTGGCAGCCACCTCCGAATAAAGGCCACCCTGTGAATAAAGGCCATTTTTTAAAAAGACATCATTGATTATTTATAACACCTTATTTATGACACCTGTCAATAAAGGTCACATTGTGTCTTTCCAAGGGTGGCCTTTGTTCCCAGGTTTGACTGGTTTTTTTTATGAACAAGGTGTCAACCAACCTTCATTTCTCTTAGTTTGGTCCTCACATCCATGGATGACAAATGTTCAATGTTTGTTAGCTGCATGTCAATTTCTGTAAGCCAACTTAACAAGGCATCTTTAGTTCTTGTAAAGTCTTCTCTAATACTAGATGAATGCTTTAATTCTCTCAAATTAGCCGACATCTTGCCCTGGAGAGCATCCCAACGATCGTTGGCATCCTGCATCATGGCTTTCAATGTGCCGTTGGTGTCAGTGCGACCTTCACGAGCTAGTTTTCTATACTGTCTGTTTATGTTCTCTAGTTTGCTAAGATTCTCATGGATTGATCGTTGCACAGTCTGAATTGAAAGTTAATAATAATTCCAAAATTAATATAAACATACAATGCTTAAGAATTCAAAAAGTAATATAAAAATATGATGCTAGGTGTTCCATTTATCTCATGAAAAATGCTCAATCAACTCAAAGCAGTCAACATTTAAACAAAACATAAATTTAATACTTCTCCACATTAGTGATCAGACATGGAAGATGAATGATTCAAGCAAATCTTTACAGAGAACCACACCCAGTATTTGACTCATGAATATAATCCTCTACCTAGTGGGCTAAAAAGGTTGGGTAAGAACTTTGCACATTCTAACATGTCATCAATTTTATCATTCTCTATCACATTAAATGTTAAAATTACTTTATTCCAAAACATGAATATTCATAATGCTCACCTCACACCTACTGAACTCCTCGCTAGATGTACTGACATTTAATTGGTCAGTTGCGACATCTTTGACCTCTGATTCCATCATTTTCAGCCAATCACCAAACACTCTACAATCATCAATTAATTTCTGCCACAGATTCCAGGTTTCTTCAATTCTGTAGTAAGAGAAGAACCATAATTCAATTAATATGAAATACTTCTTAAAGAAAAAATATTTTTTCAACCTTGTTCAATATTTTCCCATAATACAGTTCATCTAGACTGCATTTGTGGCAAATATACATGAATGTATGGAATAAATCTACTAAATTTCTTTTCAATATTTTGTAAATCGCTGCCCGACTAATACAACATGACACTAACCTTGACCTCTGCTCTGGAGCAAGCTGACAAATTCCTCTCCATCGTCTTTCTAGATTTTTCATGGCAGTTTGTAGACCATTAAACTCAACATCTGTTGGACAGGCGTCTGAATCATGTAGTAATACTTCACAGAGATTTAATACTGAACCAACTCCGGGACTGTGTCTTTCTATGTCATGCTGCAAATCCTATCAATTTGAGAAGATTTGTACACATCAGAAGAGTAATATATGACATAATCAACAATACCTTCATCATGTTGAGAATTTTCTTATCAATATTCTATAACGTTAACTTTGTTTTGAGCAAGAACTTTTCATGAAAACAATAAAATAACAACATAATTAATTTTTATGTACATTATAGTTACACTAATAAATTCAAATGTCTTTATTGCACTTCAGACCGAACAATAAAGTGTTTTTAGATGTAAAATTGTTGATACATATTTCTAGATTATACAAGAGAGTTAACCATAATTATGTTTTAGAAATATAAGTATAAATTTCTAAACTATTGTGAACCTCAGTTGGTAAATATGAATAAGAGAAAGCATTAAGATCTTAAAATTGTACTAAATGTAATCACAACAAAAACTTTAAATCTCTGTACCAAAATCTTACTTTAAAGTTATCAACATTATTTAAACATCCACTTACATTCTGTTGGGCCAGTTTTCTTTGTACTTCTTTTCTATTAGAATCTTGATAGATAACAGGGGCAGACAAATCATCCTCCATGTTAGCTAACCACTTACGTAAATTACTCATACTGACATCTAATTGTTGTACTGCTAGTAGTGTCTCCTGTAACTTACGTTGTCTGTAAAAAAAAAAATATTCATATTTTTTTATAAACATCATGATTGTACCAAGTCATCAAATACAATAAATGTTTGAAGTTTAAACCAATTACTTCAAACACAGTAAGAAACAGGAAAACAATTTGGTCTTTCTTGTATACATTAATGTGCCAGATAAAAGCAGAAAGTCACATCTAAAACATTGTTACTTTGAGTTGATTGTCTGTATCAGAATGGTTTGTGTTTAAACACAGTCACACCTGAGTTAACAAGCATACTTGTAAATAACAGCACCCTTAAAACAACAGTCACTTTTAATCTGACATTCATTGATATAATACAACAAATAAAACTCAGAATAAAAGTCATCATCATATAACAGCAACACTTTATTTTTTACTTTTGATGACCTTTGTACACATATTTAAGTGTACTAATGTATATAGTCAAATCTGAGTTTATGAACAAAAATCCACCATTTAAATGGTAGCCACATTTAGTACATTCTTTTATTTAAGATACAAATAAATCTCTGTATATAGGTTAACTGTACTTAAGGGAAATATTTGATCAGAGCCTTACATGACCTTTGTTCATAGTCTCAAAAAAGTTGCTTAATCAGTACCTGAATGCTATCACAGCTTTAAGATGTTCCCATTTATCTTCTAATCTTGTTATCTTCTGTTCAATATCGCTGGCTCTGACTTCACTGCTGATCTTCATCAAAGCTTTACCTTGGGTCACAAGGTCATTCTTATTCTTTTCTTTGTCAGACATTTCATTCTTGAAATCCTGAAAACAAAATACAGGAACCATAAAATTATAGTCAACAAAATCATTCAATAAACAAACATTATCTTACAAAGGTGGTTCTTGGTTGACAAAAAAGTACTGTCTTTGTTGTTACATGTAGGTAGTCATGGAAACATGAAACAATTAGTTTTTCACCAGACAGAAGGCAAACATGTCACATTCCCAAGAATTGAACTGAACAAAATTTAAAGTTGCAACTGTAACTTCTAAGGTCAAAGAAATAAAATTACCTTTTCCATTCTGTTGAGCAGATCTTCAATATGGAAATCTTTGCTTGAAATGACCTTGACCTCCATTCTATCTATCCAATCACAGAGCTCCTTAAATTTCTGGCTGAAATTTGACCATCTAAACATGGTGTCGTCAATTCTCTGAGAACGTAAACTGGCTTGATTACGTAGCTCATCCCACTGTTTGTTGAGCAGACGTATTCTCTGGTGGAGAACATTTAGGTCTTCTGGCTCTATTGTCCTTGAAAGAGCTTTTTCACTGGCAAGAAGTGCTTGTCGTTTTGGTTCAGCATTTGTAAAGGCAACTTCTATGTCCTGAATTAGCAAAATATTAAAAATTTACTATGCAAATATATAAAAGGTTCCAGTAAATCTATCCCTCTAAACCAAAATAATTATAAAATGACATACAATTTAATACAGATGTTTACAATAACCAGTCAAAGATAGCTAAGAAATTATGCCTTTCAAGTGAAATTACCAATTAAATTCTCTTTGAATCAAGAGAGCTCACCTTGCATTTATGCATGTCAGCTTGTAATTCTTCATAAGCATGAGGTAATGTGCCTGTAAGAGACTTCCTGGTGTCCTTCAGCCATGTTAAAATCTCTTCAATATCATCTTCACATTCCCTCCATTGTTTCAAAACACCTTCAAGTTTTTCTCTTTCACCATCAAGTTTCACAAATATCTGATGCCAATGTTGCTGTACTTGTGCCATACTGACTTTTATTTCTTCCTGAGCTTTGTGATCAGCTCTTTGCAAGAGTTGTTTCCCCTGAGTGTTCATGTTCTTGAAGAGATCTTCTTGCATCTTGAACTCATTCTGGGTATTCTGAACAAATAAATCATAACATGTCAGGGTCAGAACTTGAATGGTTAGCTCATTAAATATTTTATCCAAAAACAATAGTGATTTCTTTTACAAATGTAAGTTTATATGAATGCAACATGAAAAATACAAGTAAATTTGCAGTTGAATCGAGTCAAACAATTGCTTATAAGTGGACATAAGTTTTTTTCTGTAAATAAAAGCTGTGAAACAATTTAGTATCAACATTGAAAACATGATTTATTTACCTTGGCCTTCTCTACCAAGTTCTTGACTTTTTGTAATGAGGCAGTGTCAAAGCTGAACAGTTGAAGACCTTCTTCTTTCTCTCCTAGCCATTCTCTTAACTTTTCTGACATATCATTGAAGCCTTGCCATTGTTTGACAGTAGCATCAATGATAGCCTTTCTCTGATTGGCTCTTCTGACAACACTCTGCCATTGATTAGCCAATAGGACAAGCTTTTGCTGGAATTCTTCTTTATCTTCCACATCACCTTCATTCATCATTTTCTGACCATCAGTGATGATAGAATGAAGGATTTGTTGTCTGCTGTACATTTCAGCCTCAAATTTCTGAAAAAGAAATATATATTTCCTACGATTTCTAATCAAATGCATTAATTTATAGTTTTATACTATCATGTTGCAGAATTGCAATATCATGATGCAGAATGCCAGCTATTAATCTAACACCTTGGAATGTTTTAAGGAAATTAAATTAAATTAGAGGTAAAAAAAATTGTGTCAATTCTCACCTCACATTTCTTCTGCTGTGCCATCAGGTCAATTAGATTTCCAGCAATCTCAGTGGAGAGGTCAGTTTCAGTCTTAGCTAGGAAGGTCATCCATGTGTCACATTTTGAGTGGAAGTCTTGTTGCACCAGTAACATACCTTGTAGTGTTTTACATCTTTCCTTTGTTTCAGTAAACAAATCATGCCATTTATGATTCAAATCATTCAAGTCACCTGCTGCAGTTTCATTTAGTGCGAGTCTGTAGCCAAGATCATTCAATGCATCAAGATGGGTTGAATTGTCATTGAATTGTTCACAAAGTTCTTTCAAATGTTCCAATCTATCACTGAGAACTGTTTCATCAGCTGATCTGTTTGGATCTTCCATTCCTAGAATTCTCTGTGCCTGTGACACAAATGCTTTCACATTTTCAAAGGCTTCTTGGAATCTTCTCTGCTGAGATAAATCTCCTTGGAGACTCTGAACATGTTTTGCAAGCTTCTGACGCAAACTGAGCAGACGCTGTTCTAAACCTGAAAGCTTTGATGTGATATTGACAATGGAGGATGGGTCCATGTTCTTAGTGACATCTTCTCCCATTCGATACAAATTAGAAAGCTGAGACTGGAAATGATCCAGTTCTCTTTGAAGGGTCTGAAAGTAATGATAAAATTTTATCATAGAATCAGAAAAAAAACACCTTATAAAATAGTTGAAATACAAAAATACACACATACAACTTACAGAAATGTCAGAGGGAAAGCAAAGAATATTCCATGAGACATGGAGGAACAAACTTAGATTCTTCTAAATTAGAAACTGCTCAGCTCCTTCCAGATTCTAAAAATATCTATTGGTGCCCTAATAACATTTTTTAAAATGATTTCAAATGGGCAGTTGAGTAATTTGCATGCTGTGCAATTACCTCAAGTATAGGATATAGCCCATGAAATGAAATAACTAAAAATAAGCAAGATTTTAACAGTTTGAACGAACTTAAAACAATTTTCTTTACACATAGAATAATTCAGTACCTGGCAGTTTTTAAGGTTGTCATCTCGTCGAGTCCTTGGTTCTTTTCCATACACAAGTTCATCACACAACTTTTCCTTAGCATCAAGCCAAGTTCTAGCTGAGCTATATTCATCTTCATAACTCAACCATAGTTGCAAACAACCACGGAACATTTCCGTCCTGGACTGAAGTTCCCCAAACACGGCTTGCCATTTGTTCTGTATGTCAGTCTGCGTCTTCTTGATTTCTTGTTTGGTACGCGGTTCACAAACTTGAGATAATTTGTTAGCATGGTTAGAGAATTTCTCAAAACGGGCAGCATTTCTTTTCATATCTGCCATTAAGTTCTGAAAACAAGATATATTTTGAGTCAATTTATAATAAGTAGAATTCAATTGAAAAATTGATAAAGAAATGGATAATTAAGTACAATTGTACCAAAATAGATATAAAAAGACAATTTCGAAAAAAAAAATTGGTAGTTGTAGTGTTAATTCAACAGTCCGTGTATAACAGTTTTCAATATCAATCAACTTGAATAAACAACAAAATACATTAAGCAATTTAAAAAATTGAAAGACATGAGAATTTAAGCCTTAACAAACTTGATCAAAGCGATTGATGTAATAATGTTACGGCCTGATGGGACAAATCATTGATATCCATACAAAGGTAATTATTGGTTTCATTAAGAATTGAAGAAAATGGAGTAAACTGTATTAATTTTGAAATGCTATAAATTTACTTATTACAATGTCCCATACCTCCAGTTTTTCCACTTGTATCTTTAGAGTAGCAATATCTCCTCCGACTAGATTGTATCTTTGTAGACAATATTCTGTCTCTAATAAAGTTTGACTAATAACTTGTAATTCACTATGGTAACTGTCCCATTGTGTCCAGATGTCTTCCAATAGTTTATGTACCTGAAATGTATCAGAAAACATGAATTTCTACCTTCTACAATGATTTCATCAAAAACATCAATCATAACAAATATATGATCACATAACACATAGGATAGTTAGTTAGTCTGTGAGTTACATTTGTATAATCTGTGTTAAATTCCTTTCGCAGGAATTAATGTAAAAAATCTGCAAAAAATTTCAATGCTTTAATTTCATTGGTCCATTTCATCCAAACAGTTGCATGCATGACAATTACCTGACTAATGTTGTGATCTAGTTTTCTCTTCTGGTCCTCGACATTGCTCATACTATCCCGTATACATTGTCTCACTTGCGGTGAATCTTCACTCAATTGTACCAGTGTATCACCCAGTTCCTGTATCTGGTTCATCTCTAATTGTTTCGTCTTCATTGTCGTCTGCAATGCCTGGAAGATCAATAGTAATAAATAAATTGTTACAAATGTCCTATCAATCATCATATTTTTTTTTTTTTTTTTTTTTTTTTATTACATTGGAAAGTCTGTTTATCCCTTTTTACTCATTTCCATCAAATACTGGTTTCCGGAACTCGAATCATGAAGTACTCATTGTCTAATTCAGGGCTTGCCCAGTAGTTTAAACATTCGATAACAAAATACAGCATCATATTGTTGAGTTAGACACTGTATGCAATAAGACAAAAACTTCAATTCATTCAAAGACTGATAGATAAAACAATGTTTGAAAGTTGCATATTACAATCATATTGTTCATCATAATTCTGTCCACTGGAAACTACCAAAAAAAACCATGAATTCAAATATATAAATAATGATTATAATCAACAAATATAATTATAATTATATAATACCTTAACATCTTTTAAAGTCTGTCTTACACTAACTTCATGACCGATCAGACGATACTTCTTCAGTTTGTCTTCCTGCTCATGGAACCAACCAACCAGACGATTCACAGCTTTCTCAAACTCATCCCATTTGTTGTGAATAGCTTCAAGTGAGTTAAGTCGATCAGACACATGTTTGCTGACCTCTTGCCAGCGTGTGTTCAGCGTACCAAGACGTTCAGAGAACTCGTTTCTCTCAGCAGGCGGGTGACTATCAAACTCATCTTTTGGTTGAAGAACATCTTGATTCACAAAGTCAACAGTCAGCTGTTTACTGGACAAATCTATCTTGTATGACTGAAGTAAAGTAATATAATAATGTTATAAATAGTGAAGATGTAAGAATATTAAACACTGGATTAGAGTAGCTGACATTGAATAATATAAGTAAATTCTCACAAAATGTGAAGAAATAATTCAATGACAATCAAGCAATCAGTTCACATTTTAACAAATTCCTTTTGATAAATAGGAGAACTGTCTTCCTATCAATTTTATAGAAGAAATCAGCGCAAGTACAAGAAAATGTCAGCATGTCTACCTTGTATTTCTTCAGTAGCACTTCCATATCAGCCAGATTTTTCATAGGTTTGTTTTTCTCCTCGTGAAGAGTTTCTTCAATCTCTGTCAGCCAAGCATTTAGCTCACCCAGAGCTTGTCTAGATGGCATAAGATCCATCTGTGCTTGATGAAGATATTCCTCACTATTGTTAATATCATGTTCCAGATGTCCCCATTCATGTTCAAGGTACTTCATCCTATCTTCTAGGTCTGATTTCTGATACACTTGACTTTGAAGTAATTGTTTACCAATAGACAGAACTTTCTCCTTCAGTGGTATCTGATTCTCCACTTCCTTACGGAATTCCTGTAGAAACAGTTTGATTAGTTGAAATGATTTATAACCTAACGATTGTTAGAAAAACAGACTTCTCCAAATTTATGAACATTAAATGCTTATGAAGGTCTTAACATCTCCAAATGCCATTGAATTTTAGAATAACAGTCACTTCTGAATACAGACTTGATGCAGATACTAACAATCAAGTTGGGTTTCAATACTATCAGTTGCAATAAGACAGGCAAGCAGACAGATGGCTGACAAATACAAAGAAGACACCACAAATTATTGCCCAAATCAATAAATTTCAAACAAGAGAAAAGAAAATTACAAATTATTCCATTTGATACAGCATTGAGAATGGTAGAAAATTAGTTGAATTTGCATTTCAGTCCTTACTTATTTCCATCAGAACTTACCAAGATTTTGTCAATTTTTCCTCTTACTGTGGCAATACTCTTCAAATCAGAAGATGATAATTGTTTGATACCATTGAGTTTAGATCTGGCAGCTGTAAGCCAGGATTTCAATATAGAAGCTTCAGCTTCAAACACTTGTAACTGGTCACCAACAGACTGAGACCTGTAATAAATAAGATGATACATTTATAGCTTAGATATTCAGTAGTACATAACAGGTCCTGTACATCAAAGTTATAAAATACCAATAGTCACTAATATAATATTATGCACTTAGATGTGTTACATTTTACAAATTATTCTTAATGTAATGTGTTATGTTTGCACTTGATTTCACGGATCTTTTAGTATTTTGGTGAGTCTACATTTTTTTTTGTTTCTCAGAAAAGGAACAAGAGCATTAATTAATGTAGCGGTGTTCATTAGACAATATACTGTAATCCAGGTAAATTAGAAACATTTAAATCTTAATGTTTTACAGTATAAATATGATAAAATAAGACTCACCTCTTTAGTTCATGGGACAATTCTGTGTTCAAATCAACCCATTTTTCTGCAAGATCTGTCACTAACATTTCTAATGCTGGACAATTAATACTATGTAAGAGTTGCTTCCCCTTATCTACCACTTGGAATACTGTAGGTTTTTCATCAGTTAACTCCCTTTGTAATCTCTGATAAGTGTTAATCTTATGTTGAATAGCTTGTAACTGGTCCTCATTTGCAATTGGTTTAGGAATTTGAGTTTCAATGTCATGTAAGAAGCGTTGTAATTGGTTGAATTTTTCCTCCATCTCAGCCCACTGTTTGACCAAGCGGTCAAGTCGCTGACCGTGCAAGCTGGCTTTGTCTTGTAGTACATAAGTAAGATTACTAAGTTTGGTATGTTGTGGAAGATGTTTCTGTTTTGTAGCCTTGTCACACTGAGCCACTAGTGAATCTAACATGGCTCGATGCACCTCAAGGTCACTGAAGAAATCCTGTAACAGAATAAGCATGTATAAATATAGAGTCAAACCTGTGTTAGTGACCATCTCTGTATAAAGGTCATCCTGTGCATAAAGGTCATTCTTTAAAAATTATCAAAGATTATTTAGAACAACATGACATTGTATAAGGGCCACCTGTCCATAAAAGCTACATTTTGTCTTTCTCAAGGGTGGTCTTTGTATACAGGTTTGACTGTCAAATCAAACTTGCAAACATGGATTACCATTGGGAGTGAACAAAATAATGTGACCTTTCTGCACAGTAAGTCCTTATCTAGAGGTTACATTCGTCTATAATATCCATACAAGCTGATGTAAGAGTCGCTTTTGTTCATGTGATGACCATTATTTGTAAATGGTCATAATTAAGATGTTATTGTACATTTACAAGTTTTTTAACTACTGCAAATAATTTTTTCATTAATCCATAATCAACTCAAATTCACAGTGCAATACTATGAAAGCAAATATTATTGTTATGTTATTTTAACAGAATAGTATTTGTATAGTACTGAAAGCCTTTGAGCAAATTGTGTTACAGTTTATAATTGGCAAGAGATATAATCCTGTTATTTTCAATACATTATTAACAGATCAATAATCAATACTTTGCCAACATTTTCAATACTAGTTATAAATTCAAATGCTACTCACAAAAAACAACCATACATGGAATGTGTCATTAAATCTTTAATGCTCTAAGGTTAAATATCGAATGTTTTTTATCAATCACGCATTCCAATAATCATGTTTTTTATCAATTTACATAAAAAGCTTATCAGAGCTATAAAGGCACATTTCTGTTAAAACTAAAGTCATATCTTGTAGTCTCGAGACCTTAGAAGCCTAATCCTTCGTAAATGTGAAAGGCTTTTAAAGCTAAAATATGCAATTTAAAGCATCTCTTTTTCAAACCTAATAGGACATAAAAAGTCTAATCATCCTTAATTATGAAAGACTTAGATGTAATATAAAACTTAAACTTGAGAAATCTTAAATTTATTTTCATGACCATAAAAGCCTAACATCTTACATATTCATACAAGGCTTTGGAAGCATTATATTAAATCAAACTCAACTACTTACTTTATGTGCAACAAGTTGTTGCTTAAGGTGATCTAAATCTCTAGTAGAGATTTGTTCAGTTTTCAGTTTGTCGTCTGCTGTTTCCAGGAAGTCAGCATAGTCCTGTAGAAGCTTTTCATACTGCTCCTGGACTGACACTGATTCTTGAAGAGTAGCTTTCTTTTCCATTACCTAGAATAGTATAATGGTCAGATCATTAGAAAAGCTTGCTGCATAATTCTATAAGACACTAAACAATTTGCCTACATGGATAGGTCATAAAATATTCCCAACAACTTGATCTATTTTCTAAGCATTTGTTTTCAACTTCACAAATTTTGGATTTCCTGGAGTTTTGTATGTTAATTCTGTCCATGAATAATTATATATCATTATTTCAGATATTGATATTTCTAAATAATATTGTTCTTATTGTATGACTGAACTTAACAAGTTTACTAGATATTTATCTCTACTAGTTTAAAACAATACCATGATAGTTTCCATTCAAATATAGTTATATTTGTTTTCATTCAAACATCCTGAGCACATAAAATATACATCATGCACACTGACACAAATCCTAAAACTCTAAATACTCCTTCAGAATAAATCATAAAATTCCAAACACAAACCTATAGCAACTTTAGGTTTACAAATAATCACTAAATACCCCCTCCGTGATTTCTAATAAACAATTTTGAAAAGTCTTATCACAGACACAAAATAATGCAAGTTTCAACTTTCCAATGAATTCTTAATTACAGATATACCTTCCAATTCAACATGTTTATTTTAAAGCAAATCCAAAATTAATGTAATATAAGAGAGAGGCTCAAAGCAATAATGATAATTACATATGTCAACTCATCATTTACGGATATCAATAATTCATCAGAGAATAATTTGTTTTGAATTGAGAACGTACGGTACAGAAAATGTATGTTTTTTGTCAGCAGTACCCAGAACTTATAGAATATCCTACCATAACCATTGTATTGAACTTTAGCAATAAATAATCCGCAAACAACTAGATATACAATGTGTGTATAAACCGAATGACCTTATGTGTTTTTTTTATGGGGACACAAACAATTAAGAATCATGCTGCCTTCCTCTACATATGGAATATAATGACAGAGCCAAAAGTAGATGGTTTTTATTATTAAAAGATTATACAAACCCATGGTTAAATTTTTGCACACAGATTTGTTAAAAATGACAGAAATTTCATTTTGTTTGTGAATCAAGCAAGAATCTTCTAAGACATTTTACATAAATTAACTCCATTAATTTTGTTGAATTGTCAGGTTTAACAAGAAGTACCGGTACATGCATTAAACTAGACTTTTTTTACCAATACAAAAATAAACACGAAAATATGTGTATATCCAAACACAATTTACAAAGAGAAAAATTAAGTTATGACTTAATTAAATTACTCATTTGGTATCAATAAGATACATGTAGATGCCAGTAAATAGCATATTTATCATTATAACTAGACTATAATTATGTGAAAATTGATAAAATCATACTTGGACAAACAATTCTTACTTTAACCACGGTCTTAACTTAATTGCAATCCTGTGACACAATTTAAACACCATTTTACCTCAAGTCATTAAAACATGCAAATAGTTGAATACACTTGATCCAGAAAACCCACTTCTTTATCCAGCATTGATAATAATTCCATTCAAACTAGATTGTGGTTCAAAGTCTTAACCGAGACATTATTATCAGACGTACACAAATATAAGTCTGCAACTTTAATACTTCAAACTCTCGATTTATTTACTTTACAATTCCTTTCTAAAAACACACCGTCATAAAGTAGGGATTTATCTTCGATGATACATAAAAGTTCATGCTAGAATATTGATGATTTATTTAGATCAGTCGATCGTTAAGTCAATCATTTATTGAATGTCTCAATGTATACATTGATTATATACATGACAGTGATATAAATACCAAACATAGATAAGATATTACTAGTCAATTATATCGATATTTATACTACAACTGTTCAATGTAGACCATGATTTACTACAAACCACCAAAGAATGTATTTAATATCTTAATGACAAGGTATTATGTTTCTGTTTTTGTATAATCCTTTGAGCTGACAAAATGTATCCACAAGTTTTTATCAACAGAGTGTTATCTACATATTTGACAAACCAATTAAGGTTAATTAAATTTGAACAGAGTCCATTACAACATACATTTAGCAGAATATCAACTTCAGCTAAATTTTTATGAAAAATTGACCATCAGAAATGGATTTGGATTATAATAAATTGTTTTTTTTCAAATGCATAATATTCATAAACTTTTGTCCAAATGCTTATAAAAAGACTGTCATCTAAAATCAAACATTTCTTCATGGGACTTTGTCTGTCTGTTAAATAGTCACCATGGTGACCATATCAATAGAATAACATTGACCACTGATGTTCATTCTTTTTTTTAAGTCAGGGAATGTAAATGCATTGGTTGAGCTGTTATGGTACCTGACTCCCTGCTGTGAGTTCAAATCCCACCCATCACTTTTTGAGGAAGGTGTTAAGATTAACAGAATGTGGCTCTTCTCAGATGTACCGTAATAAATAGACTGCAGAAACTATATCTTGTTTGCTTAATACAAAATAATCAAAACTAAGAGAAGCATTCATCTTTTCTAAATCTTTTCGCTTAAAATTTCACAAAAGTTACCTTTCTTTGAAGATCCATAAAGTTAGACTGTAGTGATTCCATTTCATAAGGGGAGATAATCTCTGGATCAAGGGCAGATAACTCAGTCTGCCTCTTTCTAACATCTTCCAATTGAGACTCACATTTCTTTAGCTGACTCTCAATTTTCTATAAAAAGAAGATAAAAAAGTTGAATTAATAATAAGGTATTGTTGTATGGAAACTTGGGTCTGTTTCATAGACAAACATAATAATTATTTCTTTGCAAAATTAGCAGTTTTTTAGCTTAAATAATGCAATAGTATATATTTCAGATATCTGAAGTGAACAGCTGACAATAAACCCCAAAACAATAATAATTATTAAACTTATCTTTTCTAGAAACAAGGTGTAGCTAAAATTTAAAACTGCCATCAAATAAGTATCAAAGATAATTAGGTCTATGAAATTGGTCCCAGTAAACCATTAAATGCCATGTGACCCGTCGAAATATGGTGCTACTATCATGCTCATTACAAGATGTAAGTTGGCATCTTTCAACTTTGAACTTGCTAATTTTGATACATGATTTCTCATAAATTATTAACAAAGATAATCAGTGACTTTCTACATTTACATTATAGTTTTATTAAACAAACATTTAAAATCAGAGTAACAAATTATTGATTAAATTATGTTAAATTTCAATTCAAAACTTTTATAAGAAAAGAAATAAATTGTCAAAAATTAAGTAAAATTTCAACCCATACCATGCAGGGATAAATAGGGTCTTATTATATCAGGGTATTGGAACACTACTGTGTCAATAAACTTTAAACATGCATTAAAATATCTATGGAATTCATTTAGATAATCACACAAAAATGTAAATTCCATTCTGAAAGATAGCATGCAGATAAAATGAAAGATTGGAACACAATAGAAATGAACACAAAATTAGATAGAAGGAGAAATTGCATGCAAAAATTACTGTAGATTTTTCTCTTCCAAACGTTATAATTATGGCTTACATTTTTAGCAAATAATTAAGAAGATGTATCAATCAATTAAATTACAGCTTAATTAAGACTGATTGATATAAATCAGCTGACATTAGCAACAAAAGGGTAAATTCAGGAACATATATACTTGGTGATTTTTTCTACTAAATATTGATAAAAAAGTTGTAACCAGGCACCAAAATTGAGCAATAAATAAACCACTGTTATATACAAAAAATTTGCTGGAATTTTACAAAGGAATAATTATATGGACATAATATCTATAAATATACTTGTTTTTGTAAAATACTCATTTCCTAACATGGGGACATCACACCAAATATTAAAACAGAATAAGTCTGGCCTTAAAACACTATACAAAGGCCAAGCCAGATTATGTTACAATGTTAAATTTACCTGCTCGTATGCTATAGCATCCTACACAAGAGTCAAAGAATAAAAAATAAATAAACAAAACAAAAAACCAACAAAAGAAAATAAATACAAAAGCAAAGTCATTTTTAATTACAGTCATTATTTGTATTAAGTTGGAATATGGTAAATTATCAGTGCAGTAACATTTTGTTTTATACCTGTATTCAACAGAATATTTCAGTTTATACCACAAGGTAACCTAACACTATCAGTTTTCCTGGATTCTGCACCAGTACTAACCTTGCTCTCCACAATATACTGCCAACTTCTCCATATGGATCACACTGGAGGACAAACAACGTAAGGACACAACATCTTGTCACAGAGAATTATCAGCTTGGAGCTTCTTGCAAACAAAAAGTCACATTCTATTCATAAAAGTAGTTATCAGCGTAAATATAGATCCGACTTGACATTCCGTCTTGTCTGGTCAGAATGTATACTAACTATGATGGATTGTACATCTCAATGATACTAGAGTATGAACCAAATAAAACTCAAAGAAAAGTAAAATACAATTGTACAACAGGTTCTAACAAGCTTAACAAATGTTGCTACATAAACATGCAATCAAAACTAATCACTATCAACTTAAGTAAACTCCAGAGTCCAGAGAGAAATAATCAAAGATTATAATCAGTTTCAAATTATTTCCAAATGTAACTCAACATTCATTGTCAGACTGGCTAGCAAACAAACATCAATAAAAATAAAGCAAATTTTTCTTAAAATACTTGCATTTAGTAAAACATATATATATGGTCATACAATGTATTTTTTATCAATAGTTATGATAATATTAAATTATAATAGAATCAAATTCCCAAAAATAATTAAATTTATCCATATACAGCACTTTAATTAAAAACTCACAAGCTTAATCACTGCACAAGAAATTTGAACAACGGGCTTTTCAATTTGAAAAAGTACAAGACCGATACAATTAATTTTCCCAAAAGTAAGCACTTGTAGCGTAAATTAAGGTCTAGAATAACACTACATTCCACTAACAGTTTAAGCTGATCATGTAAAAATATCAGTGTATGTTCAATATGTGTCATTCAGCTTACAATGAGCTAACAAAATAAATTGACTTTTGCTATTAGAAAAACGAATCGAATGAATGCGTAAATAAATAATAAAATGACGAATAAAAAGTAACCATTAACTTCTTTCAACTAGGATAAGATTGCGCAAACAAAGATTGCATTCAATGAACTATATTACGACATATCGAGAAATTGACACAAAAACGTTGTTAACACCATATTTGGTAAAGAAATAGATACAATTATTTTGTACCAAGCTCTCAATATTTGTCATACACAGTAGAAAACAGTTTTATCCACATTTAATTCTACAATACTAGCGGCACCACACAGTCACACATCCGTAATATCAATTAGAAAGGAAAAATTTCATCCAATTAATGTTAAGAATATCATACCACTTGTATTTTATTTTATATATTTTATTCACAATAAGATTTATTAGAAATACTGATGGACATCGTTGTTTGTATTAAAATTAAGACATTTAAACAAACTAGCAAATGACAGACATAGTCAGAGACAGCACAAATAATCCAGGTACAAAAATTAAATCCCAAGCAAAACAAAACAGTAAAACCTCTGAAAATCGGACCCCTTCTGGACCTAGCCAAAGTCCGTTTTTGAGAACTTTTGATGAGGTCTGGAAAAGTAGGACTTGTGAATTCCTCCGATTTTTCAGAGAATTCCGAATTTCAGAAAAATGTTATAAAATCATTACAAACAAATACATTCTCACAAAAGCTACACAAAATCACACAAATATTAATAAATTTAAGCCCCAAAGACAGTAAAACATTACTACAGAGAATGAATGAAATGCCACTGGAGCAAAGGAAAGGAACATTTTGCCATGGACTCACAAACTATCATTTAAGTACAAGATCCATCAGACTATAATATCATGGTGAAATTTTTAAGTCACATCATCTTTTTAGTTAACATATGCAAATTATTCATTAAGATATGCCATTTATCAAATCTTGTTCAAGATCTTGTTAATGCTAACATGTTTCTATAGTCAAACATTTTAAGATGACAAACCTATTAGGTTTTTCAAATTTGAAAGTATGTATAAATTAAGGAAAAGATTGTTCCTAGATCATTCCTTATCTAATAAAAAAATAGTTCAAAGTTTTCAAAAAAATGCTCTGAAGAAAAATTGAATGACTTAATTCGTAATCGTGAATGCATGATTAAGGGACCCAAATGAAACAATGATCTTTAACAATCATGAACCTTTAAGCCAAGTTCTTCTTATTGTCATTCCAAATTTATACATAATAAAACAAGTTATCCAAACAGTATTCAAATCACACAAAAAAGCTCAGCATAATTAATAAGCTACAAGAAAGTTCTCAGAATAAAACCACAGAATGCATTAAAAGCAAAATTTTGAAAAAAGAAAGATTTCTTCCATTACTAGACAGATCTTTTCAAGCACACCACATCAATATAATCTAGCTACGATAAAACTATGTTGAAAAATCAAAATTCAGATAAAAAATAAACACTTCTAAAAAATAAGGAAGGTCAAGGGTGGAAGGTTGGCTATCACATGCCCTTCAGCCATCTTGAGCTAAATATAGTAACACAGTGAAAACAGCTAATGGGAGATAAAAAAGACTAGAATATTTAGCACTACTTTCACAACTATGACTATATACACTGCCTTACTGAATAAGTGAACGATTTTTACCTCCTGTAAAATTTAGACATTTTGTTTAGAAATGTTACAGTTGCAATTAATCTACAATTAATAAATATCTATCTTGTGCAAAGATATACATTGATAAATAAAAACAACTATAATTTCTTAACCTTTATCCAATCAACCACCTATAATATGCATAAAAAACATTCATTTTGTAGGAAGTGTTCAAAATATCATGTTACACAAGGGAGGTAATTTGTAACACTAAGAAAACTAGAGTTGTCCCCCTTAATGCAGAATAACGATTATTTGGTTTAGCAGAATATCTGTGAGTTATTCAGTTTCTGCTATTTCGAGGTTCTAAGAGTTCAATTCAATTTGAATAATAATGAAACTTAACAAAAGATCTTTTCTACAAAATAATAATTTGAATTCGTAAGATATACTTTGAGTTAATTATAATTCTTTTTGTTCATTTAATATCATATTGTATGCATATACATAAAGCAATCAGTGACTTTAACATAAATCAACAAGAGTAACACATATAGTCAGTATGTTGTTTTTCCATTTACCCTGCAGCACATGTATGACATAGATTGATTAAAGCAAAAAACTGACAATGAAATGCGTGGCATCAAATTGCAGCACAAAATTTGAATGCATTAGATTTGCTACAATGAAACTATAACTTACCGGCACAGTAAGCTTTGCACAAAAATATGGCTGATTTACAAAAAATATTATTTAATAAATAAATAAGCATTAAATAATCAAGAACTGTTAAGCACAATAATGTCTATCTCATGATAGTCTGTTCTATGAAGTTTGATGACTAACCAAGCCATCTCAAGCTATTGAACACATTTAAATGATAATTATAATGACCAGTCTAAGGTTTCAGACTCACCATTGGTCAATTTCAAAATTGTGCACTCAAAACAAACCAATCAGAGACCGGAGTTATGAGACTGAACTATAAAATCAGATTCTAACTTTAGCCCCAAAATAATCATGTTAAGCATAGATCATGTGATTTATATAATCTTTATACATCAATTTTGTTTTAATCAAACAAATATTATTATTATGATCAAGTAGTTAATTAAACGGGATAAATAAGGACAAGGTTTTTTAAATATGGTTGGTCCACAAACCAGGCAAAGCTTTCATGTAAAGGTATTTGTTATCCATGCAGACATTTCATAGCAACATCTAAAATTTGAAGCAAGGATCATAGTTTTGGCTCAAAACCATTGTAACTCAGTTTTGGTGATGAAGTTAGACACAACAGTTTTGTCCTAAACCTTGTAACTAAGGGCAACATAAAACACCCCATCATGCTTTGGCAAGAAAATGAACTTCCTGTAAATGCAATGAAATACAAGGTATAGCTATTCCCACAATGCAACACTTTTTTCTAGAATGCATATATATGTGTTCAGAAATTGTTACTATATATAAAAGTGTACATACCTGCATTTTATCCACCTGCAGCTTGAGAGAAGCACTGGGAGATGGACTTGACATCATGTCTCGTGTTTCTAACATTTTGGTTTCCAAATTCTGCACTTCATCCTATTCAACATAGAAAGCAAATTGAGTGTAATCTTAATAATATTTAGGGGTAAAGAATTTTGTTTGTTTCTGGTTACATGCTCATTAAAAATAGGTTAGGTTTTATTCTTTATGATTAATTATTATTGAAAGTACAGTCAAACTTGTGAAGAAAGGCCAACCTTGGGAAATACTGTGGCCCTTATTCTGAGATCATTTTCTTCTAAAGTATCAATGACCATTTTTAATAGAATGGCCTTCACTCACAGGGCGACCTTTATCAGGAGATGGCCACTTATACATGTTTGACTGTATGTAGAATGGTAAAAAAGTGTGATAGTGTATGTACTATTCCTCAGGCCTAAGAAAAAGTAAGTTGAGGGTTACGAATAACAAGAGGGCCATGATGGCCCTATAAATGCTCACCAGTGGAAAAGGTCATTTGGAGATTAACATTGTTGAAGTTTTCTATACGAGTCTAAGTAAGATCAAGTGACCCATCAGGGCCGTTTTTTATCCCATGGCCATAATATGAACAGATTTAAAAGAGGTCCATTAGACAAAGCTAGATACCAAATATCTGAGCTCTAGGCCTTGTGGTTTCGGAGAAGAAGATTTTTTAAAATGTTCCTATATAGTATAGAACAAACCCCAGGGCAGGGCTAATTTTGACCCCAGGGCCATAATTTGAACAAACTTGGTAGAGGTCCACTACACAATGCCACATACAAAATATCTAAGCTCTAGGCCTTGCGGTTTCGGAGAAGAAGATTTTTTAAATTTTCCTATATAAGTCTATATAAATCAAGTGACCCCCGGGGCAGGGCCAATTTTGACCCTAGGGCAATAATTTGAACAAACTTGGTAGAGGTCCACTAGACAATGCTACATACCAGATATCTTAGCTCTAGGCCTTGTGGTTTCGGAGAAAAAGATTTTTTAAATTTTCCTATATAAAATAGAATAAACCCCATGGCAGGGCCAATTTTGACCCTAGGGCAATAATTTGAACAAGCTTGATAGAGGTCCACTAGATAATGCTACATACCAAATATCTTAGCTCTAGGCCTTGTGGTTTTGGAGAAGAAGATTTTTTAAATTTTCCTATATAAGTCTATATAAATCAAGTGACCCCCGGGGCGGGGCCAATTTTGACCCTAGGGCAATAATTTGAACAAACTTGGTAGAGGTCCACTGGACAATGCTATATGCCAAATATCTTAGCTGTAGGCCTTGTGGTTTCGGAGAAGAAGATTTTTTAAATTTTCCTATATAAAATAGAATAGACCCCAGGGCAGGGCCAATTTTTACTCCGGGGCCATAATTTCAACAAACTTGGTAGAGGTCCACTAGACAATGCCACATACAAAATATCTTAGCTCTAGGCCTTGCGGTTTGGGAGAAGAAGATTTTTTAAATTTTCCTATATAAGTCTATATAAATCAAGTGACCCCCGGGGCGGGGCCAATTTTGACCCTAGGGCAATAATTTGAACAAACTTGGTAGAGGTCCACTAGACTATGCTACACACCAAATATCAAAGCTCTAGGCATTGTAGTTTTTGACAAGAAGATTTTTTAAATTTCCCATATAAGTCTATGTAAAATCAAGTTACCCCTGGGGCGGAGCCAATTTTGACCCTAGGGGAATAATTTGAACAATCTTTGTAGAGTTCCATTAGACAATGCTACATACCAAATATCTCAGCTCTAGGCCCTGTGGTTTCAGACAAGAAGATTTTTTAAGTTTTTTAAATTTGTTGCCATAGCAACCAGAATTTTTAATGAAATTTAATTTTTTGAACAACTTTGAAAGGGGACCACCCAAGGATCATTCCAGCCAAGTTTGGTTGCAATCGGCATAGCGGTGTAGGAGGAGATGTTGTTTTAAGTAAACATGGACGCCACGTATTCATAACGACGCACGATGGACGCAGGGCGATCACAAAAGCTCACCCTGAGCACATTCGTGCTCTGGTGAGCTAAAAAGTCAGGGTAGGTCTGGTAACCAGAAACTTACAATCTTTTTACACTTGAGCATCTCTGGATTTGATAGGAATCAGAGTCTTGGTTCAGAATAATTCCAAACCAAGGTACCCGATTGGATATTTCTGAGTGTACGCTCAAAATTGAACATTATAGCATTGGCATCCATACTAAAGCTCTTTGACCAATGAGTAAAATAACTTTTTATATTATAAACTCAGCTTTCAAGTCATACCTTGTATGATCTATAGTTTCTATCCACAGATCTCAATTTATCTCCCTGGTCCCTGGCTTGAGATTCTAACGTTTGTACTCGATTGTTTAAGTTAAAGAGGCTCTTTCTGATGAGATCATGGCTATCAGCGTTAGTTACAGCAAGTAACTCCTGGGCTGCACGACCCATAGACTGGATCTCACCTTGTAACGATCTTATTTCTCTTTGAATATCCTGAAAAATACAATTTATTAGAAAAAGGGAGACAACTGTACACAGCACAAACAAATTAATAAAAGGGAGGTAAAAATGTGTCATTGCGATTTGTTGAATAAAGTTGTATGTATATAAGTTAGCCCAAGATTGCCTTAATTTGAATTTTGTAAAGTTTTGAATAGGCTAGTGTGTTATCAATCCCGTGGGAAAATGTGAGCCTGACGATATAGTGATAGGTCATTAATTTCTGTAAAGTCATACATATGATTAATAACTTTTGACTTATTAGAACACTACATTCATAAAATCAATTTATTGATCTGTAACCATCGTTATAAAATGGCAACACCAAACCAACAATGTCTTTTCAAGACTTAAGACAACTTACCTCATTTTCTTTGACTTTTTCTTCTGAATTCAAAGTTGAATCAGGTGCAAATAATTTCTGTTCAGCTAGATCTAACCAACTTGAAACATTCTGAAGGGCATCTTGATAACGTTGTTGAAATTCAAGAGCTTTGTCCAAACGTAACTGTTTGTCATCAACCTGTACTTGTAACTGTTTCCAGAGGTCATTTAGTGCAGCAAGGTGTCGTCTGATGTCATTTAACTTAGGCGACTGGTCAGGAGCGTAACTACGCCGGCCATACTTGGCAGGACCAATCAAATCCTGAAATGAAATAAAGAATGTTTTGCTTTTAAAATCTGACATCTGTATTAACATTTGGTGATGAACAGCATCTGATGAAGAAGGTGATTCTAAAGAAAATAATTATTTGAATTAATCATATGAGGGTCTATATTAATCAATCATAATTTACATCTAATACAAGGTAATGAAGATCAAGTTACCTCTGTTTTTCTGATCAATTCTTCTAAGTTTTCTTTCTTATGTGCAAGTTCTTGAGAGAGAGACTCCCAACGTGGCTGGATATCTTCCTCCTTCAAAGGTGAGAATGTTGGTGCAAGAGTTACTTCCCTTGATGGTTTCTCTCTTGTTTTCATCTCAGTACTGAGTTGTCGGACCAGGTTACGATGTTGGTAGAGATCTGACTGCAGTTGCTGCAAAAACAATAAAAAGATAAGTTTTGACAATAGAAAATTATACAGGATTTGATGATTATTCAGGTAAAAATGTATTTTATCTCTATAAGAATGGGATGATTTGAACTTAACTTACAATACTACTTAAGGGTAGCATTTGCATTGTACGTTTTCCTTAAAATATTTGATGCATGAAAGGTTTTATTCAATTAATCAATTGCAGGAGAATAACCCATTAACAAAAAGTAAATGCCAAGTGACAGCATAGATTACCTTCTGAAGTTCCTGTTTCTCAAATGGTGTCATGGCAACCATTGCTTGCTCGTCTATAGCAGGTGCTTGAACCATAGCATTAGTATCAGTAATCCATTTTTGTAGATTTTTCACATTCTGCTCATAATCATCCATTTCTCGTGTTCGTTTTTCACTCTCTTTGATAGCTGTTCTCAGAGGAGCTTGCTTTTCTATGGCTGCCAGTTTGAGATTGCCAAGATTTTGTTGAAGAGTAGCAAGTTGAGATCTAAGTTTGTCAGCTGCTTCTGGTGTCTCAAGTTCACACAGATTGTCACATTGTATGGCAAGGTCAGCAACATGTTGCAGACGACGATTCAATTCATTTTGTAAGTCCTAAGAAATAGTAAGGCAAATAACTTATAATTACTTATAACAAGTTGATAATAATAGTTTCTAAAAGAACCCTACTGTGAATTCTGATTAGCAGATTGTCAGGTTCAGAATTTAGCATTTAAATTAGTATTAACATGATCTGAGATGACTTCTTTAACTCAGTTATAATACCGTACCTCAGATATGTTAAATATACTGTATCATTTTAAAAACACAAATATGGATCAATCATATATTTTTCATACAAATAATGGCACAATTGTCTACTTTAATCCAAATATATGGGTGGTTTCAAGCTTTTACAGATTATATGTATTTTATAAGTATTTTATCCATTCCGAATGACTGAACCAGTTTTTACAATGTGACAACTCCTTAAAGTTATGTTCAACCTTTGCGCTTCTTTGCAAATCTGTTCATTGTTTCACACATAAGATTTATAGATACACTTCTTCAAAATAACAATATACCTCAGCATCAATGGTCTTCATTTTGTTCATAAAACCTGCCATACAACTATTCAAGACATACAAACCTTATTTTCCTGCAGTTGTTGCTGTAATGCACCAACACTGTCAGTTGCTAAAGGTGTGGCAGCTTGTCTGACTTTCATTTCCTCTAACCACTCTTCTATCTCCTTCACATGCTTCTTGTAAGCTCCTAAAGCTACTTTATGTCTTTCTTTACCTTTCATAGCATTCTGTAAGATGGATATTAATATATACTTGTTTCATATTTCAAACTACAAAATGTATATCAAAATGCATTTTCACTTCATTTTCATTAGCATTCATACTGGTACTTGTCCTGAGTCAATGAATATTGTTCATGAACAGAGACCAGTAAAGGAATCAAAGAAAATAACATACAAAAACATGCCACCTTCCACAAAATTTACCTCCCCCGAAATCCCCCAAACCAAAACTTTACTACTTGTAACTTGTTACTCTGTACTGTGTAAGATTACCTGAAGTACTTTAGCTTTATCATCAGCCATTGCTTGCAAGTTATCAATCTTATCAGTTAACATAGCTAGTGTTGCTTGCATGGCTTGGTAACCCTCTGGATCCGATGATTCCATGATCTGTCGACCACGTTCCTTCACACGGGCAATATCTTCTCTTATACATTCTATCTCTTGTTCCGACTCCTGAAGAGCAAACAAAATGTTATTTATATCATCTATATCATGAGGATGTCACAAGGCCTCACTCTGAACATAGTCACATGCATGCTAAGGTTAGTGAGAAGGAGCCCTAAATCTTTATAGCAAATGAAACAATACATAAATTACTGAAATTGTGCATATTCCTGCATGACTGTGAGGAAAGATGTGATGAGGTATGTGATATGTAAAAATCTCAAGATCTTGTCAAAAGATCAAACTACAAGAGCAAAACTCAATTGTTTGTTTAGCTTTTGAAGTATGAAAAACCATCAATACATTTTTGGAGGGGGGTCATTTGAAGAAAAAAATCACCTACTCTTTTACAATATTGACTTAGTTTATACAAATGATCAATACTTTAAAGTTGAAAACCAAAATTGCTGAGTCGGCAATAAATTAATCAGTAAATTAAAGATTTAATCAGTAAAGTGAAACTAAATTGTAAGCTGAATGGTATAAGATGAGTGAAGGAGCGAAAAAAAAATCTTTCGTTCTAGTTTAGGGTCCATTGATACATTACCAATGGAAAGATAAAAGTCAAGAGATTTAAATATCGTTAGCTTTTACCACTTGTATTTATATAAGAGTGCTACCTTTTGAAAACACTTGAAAAATGTATAGGGAATATAATTCAAAATTTGTACAACTTATCAGAATTGATGACAAAATTTCAATGAAATCGTGTGTTTATCTCAGTAAGCATATAGTTTTATGACATATGATATTTGACCAGATACAAACGTATAAACACTTGACGGGTACTTAAGGTCAGATAAATCAATTAAACAGCAAACTTTGAGCAATTTATCAAGCACTAGAATTACTTTATAGTAGAGATCAATAGTGAGGGGGTTATATGTTGACGAATGAAGTAAAAATGGCGAAAAGCCGAGCAAATAGCGCGAAGGCGTGTATCAAGTCTTAGCTTGATTGTGTTACATTAAGGCTTCATTCTCAGCAGGAATAAATTCCTTTTGAAGCCAAGTTGTCAACAATCTAAAGATACATGCTGAACATAAATCATACAAAAAGTTTAAAGCCATTTTAATAATGGACCAAAGTTATGGAGATGGAATGTTTTGGAGTGTCCAAACAGAAGAGATTTGCAGCAAATGGTGATGTAACATACATTTTAACCAAACATACTGTAATTAGTTTTAGTAAATTAAGTTTGATATTTTCAACTGGTCTGGTATGAAAAAATACTATTTCATATCTAAGCATATAAGGAAAAACAAATATTTTCTGTAAAATTTCTTGATTTTTTTTGTTAAAACATGTCAGTGTAAATAAAAATTGGGAAATTTTTGGCAAGATTTTACCAATTCACTTGAAGATCATACAAATTGCATACAAAGCACGAATGACAAAATACACAACAGACTAGCTACAGTGAAGGAGTTCATTAAGTTGAACACATGGACAGAATGATAGATAGTGATCTAATTAGCAAGAGGACAAAGCATGCCAACACCTTACCCCCTACATCAATATATTCATTATCTATCAACACTTCAATATTACTTGGATAAATCAGAATTTGGGTGTTCAGATTACAGTCAAGAAACTTTGCAAGCTTTTATCTGCATTATTAACAATATATCACATGTACACATGAGTTTGTCAGACTAGATTTAATCATGTAAAGCTTGGTCCAAGGTAGAAAACTGATTCTGGAAACACAAGTAAGTGATTGGCTGTCTTTGAACTCAGACTTGTAAAATGACCAATGGGACAGCTTCATTCCTGGTGAAGTATCCAGAAATTTAGAAGTGAAATTTATGTCCTACTGTCAGAAAATCATCGGCTGCATTTTGAAAGATTGAGTCCTAAACACACAGACAGATGTATCGATCATTATTATTAGAAACAAGCACAAAGGTCACACTCTCGTATATGACAAAGTGGGTTCACACCGGTCACCAACAAAACCAAGGGTGTCAAAGGCATCTCTCCTAAGTCAAGGTTAATTCAGTCATATCTGGATAAACTTAACATGCCTTAATCATTTTTTGTTTGAAGAAACTTACGTATTTATTCAAACCAGTCCATAAATAAAAGCATGCCAAAAAAGTGAAACAAACTTGGAAATCAGTTTATCAATATTATAAAACAAAAATATGTAAAGCCGGCGATAAAACAAATATTGAAAGAAAGTCAATGAAATTCAAATCCCATTAGTCGACGAGCTTTTAATCTGAAAGTTGATAAACAATGAATATTTAAAATCAAGTCAAGGAGACCTTTATGAACGTAATGAAAATAATGAAGTGACTGACACCAGACAAATACAGTTGAAGGACTGCTATTGTTCAGTTACAATAAAAGAATTGAAAATATTGAAACAACTTATTGACAAACTTCTCTTATTCTATAAAGGCTACAAGTATCAACATTTCAGACAAGATCTGTTTATCAACTGAGTGAATATACACAGACCCTTGCGAAATTGTATATATTCTAAATAATACAATCTAGATCATGAAAAAAATATTCCAATTAATTGTTTTGCAGAAGCGATGGATTCTGGTAAATCAAACTGATTTCCAATATCATTGCATTCAAATATTCAAAGGGCCATAATTCAGGTAGTATTTTTTGAATTTGGAAAGTTAACAAGGCGTTACATAATTATGTAAGTTGATATTTTCACAAAGTTTGATTTAAATATGGACACATCTTCCCCCCTACAAGTGGAGCCTGAACTACCAGTAATGTATGTCAGGCAGAATAAAAAATGCAAGATTGAATAGTATTTGGCAGGATTAAAAATAATCTAAAGTACAAAATATCAATTCAATGGTTTATTGGGTAAAAGCAAAAAGTACAGTATTACCTTCTGATCTTTGACCTGTTGTTCAAGATTCTTGAAGGGAGAGGATCCAAGGGCAGATAATTTTTGTTGCACACGTTCCATTCTAGCAGTCACATCTTGTACAGTGGACTGGTACCTCTCTTGCTTCTGTAGTGCCACCTGAAGCTCACGTTCCTTAGTACCGAGCTGTGAGGAGAGAGTAGAATCTTTACAATCACTATCGGAAATGTCACCATTTATACCATTCTCATTCTTATTGTCAGACTCTTCTTCAACTACAATACCACTACTACAAGGTAATTCTTTAATTCCCTTAACAGAGTAATTTTTGTATCGTTCAACAACTGGTTTTGAAGGTATTTCCTCACTTGGTGTCTCAATTCCATTTATAGATGGTTTAAAAGAGTTTACAATATCATCTAAGTTATATTCCAGATTTTCGAAATCTGGAGGTTTCTCAAATGTTTTAGCTGGATGTAATGTCTTCGTCCTTCGACTAAGATTATGAATCCCGGCTAACATTTTGATTGTTTGTACTTAAACTTTAACTATGTTTGAATTGTTACATTGACAAACACAACATTCCTGAACAAACAATTGAACACTCTTGGTTTCAAAGCACATTCTCCATTGTTATACAGCTAATTTAAAATGTCCGTCATTATCATAATAGTAGAAGTTATTTTCCAGCTCAATTATCTCTTGTCGTCAAAGTCACAAATTCAAGTGAACAGCTATGAATAAGAAGATAAACTGAGAATGGAATTATTCCCAAAAATATTTGAAGTTGAAAAGAAACGTAAATTTGATAATCGTATTTAAAACTTTAAGTAGAATATTAGCCGTGTGCATATCAGGATTATCCTGGCTCCAAAAGACTTAAAAAACATACAAGATTAAACAATTAACTCATGCCATAACGAACAAGTCATTTTAAACCAATCGTTAATTTTAAATTTTAACACGTTAACATTTTGAAAGTATTGAACTTTCACTTGTTTATCATTTGATACCATAATCTATCGTTTAGTGATAACACAGGATTTCATGCCAGTGTAATCGAACAATTGAATTAAAATCCATTCATTATCAATTTTTGATTTTTAAAAAAAATCTACAGGCACTCATCCAGGTCATGGCTGATCAATATCATCACAATTTTATATCACTTTCATTGAAAAATCCATCTCTGACAACCGATTTATCACAATTATCTTTTGTGGCCTACTATCAGCTGTTTTAATTTACGTTTTTAATTAAACCTATCACTTGTACAAAATTTCTAATTTATCTGTATTTTCTGAGGCAAAGTTCCTTTAAATTCAGTTTTCTCTATTCTAAAATGTTCCTCCCTAGTTATTTCAAACAGTGTTTAGCTAATCATAAAATTAAAATTGAAAATCTGTCAAGAATTCAATTGATAAACAAATTTAAATGAATTGTTTTTCATTGAAAATCCATTTAGAAAGCAAACATCTACATTCAAAGCTATACGCCCATTCGCCTAAGATTATTTTGAGTTATTTCAATACAGTAATAAATTTCTTCTGATGGTAGTTTCGACCAAAGGATTCAGAATTCGGAACCACAAAAATAACTATTTGTGAAGTACAGGTCACATACATATATTTCCAAAAACAATATCACATCTAATAAAAATCCTCTTTTGACATAATCACATTTTTGGGTGACATCATATATGAAAAGCCAGTACGACCTTTTAAAAATATTAGGAATTATTTTCTGATAATCTTTACAAGTCATTGAATGAAGTAGTGCGATCTTTTGTAAGTTTAAACTCTATAAGCCTATAACGAGTTTAATATACCCATGATTACCGCCAGTAGCCCACTATATTAAACACCATAAATCAATTACTTTAATTCTATAATATGTTCCACTTTCTTTCATAGGATCACAAGGTTATCACACATTTAACTATAGATTCATATGTTTAAGCTCATAATTAAAATAAAACTTTAATTTCCTAACAATCAGTGGCAGGTAATATTAATTTATATACATGTAACACATTCCTAGAATAATTCCAGTGTTGGAAACCACTTCTTTAATTTCATAGCATGAAAATTAATATCTAATGAAATAACAACAACAAATAACAAGATAGAAATCTTATTCATAATCCAATCAAAACAGTTTTTGTCTTAACCAAGTCACTATTGTATCACATGCATTTGCACATTGTTCCGATTTCAGACCAAATCCATACAATGCAGGATTGAAGCAAGCGGGCATTTATCAAATCGTACTATACAAACTTCCCTCAAATCAGAATGTATTTGTTTTACAGTACGATTTTAAACATTTAAATTCAAAATCATTTAAGCACAGAGCAATCTGAAGTAGATAAGACGAAATTCATGCAAGCAAAGATCGTATCCATATATAATAGAAACTATTTGATAGAATACATCCGAAATGAACTTTGGTCGAATAAGTTGACACAGTAGTATCAAGGATCGAAAATAAATGTATCTGCGAGTAATTGAATGCATTATATCATAGCCCTGTGAGGTTTTGAACCCTTGAAGCCAAAATGGTCGGTAATTAATCAATGATAATTGTTTTCCAAGATTTTCACTTCAATAGATACTTGAGAATAATTTATGAATTGATCTATAATGTAATTATTTGGACCTACCTAAGACAAACACATAAAAATTGATCCCATAATGCAAACAAACTCTTGCAATTATAATTGAGCATTTAGACCATAAAAGGTACAAGTGCCTAATTTATAAAGTATACAAGTTTTTCACAATATCCTTGTTACAAGGACCTATTTAACAGAACTGTAGATTGTTGTAATTCAACAGTAGATCAGCCATTGTCATAAATTATTAGTTATTTATAACTGACTGTAAACCAAAGGTTCAGTGAGTGATATTTATGTAAATGGGATCATTAATAGTCTGACGTTTTCTGCTTTGCAGCTCATTTTTGGAATCTGAACAATAGATAAGCTTTCCATAGCAATCACTAGCTAATTGAAGTGCATGTATAAAACTTGATGGGGACCAAAATACTATGTTTTCTACATTTACCATGCAAATGTTAAATTGACTCACTTTCTGTGTTGCAGGAAGTTCAGCTTCCATGAGAACTTTTAGTACTTTGATTATCCTACAGAGTTTTTACCATCAGTACCGAAGGATCAAGATGTTAGCTCTGGAGGACACCATGCTGTCATTTACATTTAATTCAAAGTCCTAGATATCTGTACTTAATTTATCAAACAGCTATGTTAGCATTATCTTTGCTACAAACAGCAGAACCTTTTTTTCTTTAGTTGGTGACATTATTATAGACTTCAACTATCTAGACTATATAATGCACTATGGATGATTAAAATGAGTCATTACACTGTATGGAGCAGAAAGCTACATATTTTTAGACAATCATTGGAAAGCTATGAATTCTTAGAAGATTGTCTATAAAAAACGTTTGCAATCCAAAAAATAATTTTCAACTACAAGGAGGGTTTCGAAGAAAAAACAAACTTTTTTAGCAAAAGGGATCTGCAACTTCAAAAAAGATATGATGAAGTGATATTTACTTAAATATTTATATTATACAATATTAAACCAGTTCTTGGTCATAACAATAATCATATTGAAATATCACAAAAATATGACCCACATAGTAATGTATCTGACCTTTCTACTTAACCCAGTCATCTTTCGTGCCAACAGTATATCTAGACTTTAAAATTTCAATCAAGTTTTAATAGGATTAAGATGTAGAAATTTGGAATCATGTTTCACTTGGGTTCTATTTGACCTGAACTATAAATATACCTGAATGTATATATCAGGAAACATGATGGTAATACCGTACTTGACTTTATAAGTCTCTAGAACATAATACAGGAATGTACACAGTTGAAATACCTTCTCACAGCTCAAATATTATACAATGTTGTTGACATTTTTGTATTGACCAATTCATAATAATGTCAATATTTTGGTACAAAATTTAAACAATAAAGCTTACACATAGCTACAATGACAAAATAAAGTGAGTAACAAAGACCCTGCAGATATATACAAAATGTCTACAACAAATTACATTCAAACCTGTTAACAAAGGCCATCCTTGGGAAAAGCATAATTATGGCATTTATTGTTATGTGGCCTTTATTTGGAGGTAATTTTGTTCTTAATAATCATTGGCAATTTTTAAAAGCATGGCCTTCATTCACAGGGTGGCCTTTATTCAGAGGTGGCTGCTAATACAAGTTTGATTGTATAAGCAATTTTCCACACCAGTTGGCCTGCTCCCTTAGCTCCACCCCCCCCCCCCTTTAACAGGTCCCTTAACATAAGTGAAGGCAGACTTTAGTATGTAGTTGAGAAGAGTTGACATATAAAATGTACAAACAAATAATTGCTGAAATAAACCATCAATTTCAAATGACAGAATACATGTACAAGTACTAATTGGTACATGTAGTAGGTCTGACTGAGGATACATAATATAAAGATGATAGGAAACTCTTTGAATGTAAAACTGAAAAAGTAAAACATATAAAAAACAGAACATCTATTACAAATTAAAGACAGCCACGCAGGATTTTAAAACAGAACTGGCAAAACAAAAGATGTTTCTCTAAAACTAATAAAATAGCAAAACACTGCCAAACTTAGACACAGAGTAGAAAACTTAAACAGCTAAAGAAGTATGAAAATCAACAGTCTCAAGCCTTAATGCATCTAAATATCATTTTATATCCATATGGAGACTGTTTTTATAAATCAATTATTTTTGAAAATCAATTAATTATGAGTATCCATTCAGACAGAATGATATCACATGTATAGTTATGAAGCAAGTATAATTGAATTTGTTCAAAGATTTTTTTTGTCACAGGTATATTAAAACATTAACAACTAAGGGTTCTTACATAGAACAAATATTGTTAATTACTGTACAAAATGCACAAGCTACCAATATACTGAATATACAGCCATGCTGAGTGCATACCATAACCAAGTTTAATGCAAATAATGTTAGAGTACTATATGGTGTACATATACCACAAAGCATGTTTACTGAATCATATAAACATAGTGCTATCAGACAATTATTGTAAATTTCTTATTTCAGTTAATTAATAACTAATTTATTTTTCGTTGCATACCTGTTTTTGCAAATTTTGCCAGGAAGTGTTAAGGTCATCAAACTTAGAACTGCGTGAAGTATTACGTGAGCCAAGCAATGACCCTGACCCTCCTAGTCGTGACCTTGACCCAAAAGAAGAGCTGCGATCCTGTAACCCTTGGAGATGAGGATCTAACAAGCTTGGAACACTCCTCGATAAATCCTAATGTGTGTGAAAACAAGACTAAGGTAAAGAGATAGTAAAATATAATGACACAGCAAACACAAAATATAAAATCTTCTAGTGAGATACATAAAATACTATATATACATGTGTCAGTGAGCGAAAGTCTTGCACATATTGTATGTTTTAATAAAACACAGCTTATTAATAATAAACAAATCTAACTCCACCCATAAGCAAAATGCTGAACACCGCACTCCAAACTAGATATTAAACGACTAAATTCAAATAATGTGACAAACACAAACCATGTAAATTGTAATACACAATGTATGTACATGTAACAGCAAATAGCGATGTAAGTATTAAATTTTCAAATAATCCTTCTGAATATGCAAATGTAAGAGTTTTTTTTTCAATGTTAAACTCATCCGTAAATGTTACCTATAATTTGTTTTTTGATTGGATCAGTATTTATGTATATTGATCAGATCAACCGAAAACAAGATCAAAGATGCATTGATTACCCATAGATTAAATATAGATGAATCCATAGCCACTTTCTGATCTAACTTTTGTTCATGTATACTATGTATATCATTTTACATTCAAACAGTCCCATAAAAATCTCATATATGAATTCAATGCAACAAATTAGTCATGAAAAGTTAATTTCTATATATAATACCTTCAATAACTTTTAATAAAAGATGAGCACGACTCATTTATAATCAGGCCTAGTTAACACACAACATTGCTGATATATCAAATAATGCACAATTCATCCTTAATGACCTTAAATCTAAATGTATGAGTAAAGGTCATATAACAAATGACATTGACGGCACAATCAGACTGTTATACTCAAACTATATTTTTCCATCCATAAACTGATCAATCAACGAATTTCAATATTCAACACTAATTATAGAGCAGCTGCTATACATATGCAAGAAATAGAAATTTCATATTGCTAATTGGTAATTTTTACATAAAGGGTAACAGACATCTAGGGATGAACATTTCTATGAACAATCATGCATTGTTCTTTTTACATACTACATGTGGGAATTTTTTCATGCAATGCTGTTACATTGTGTTACAATTATATAACCAGTCCAACATGCAAGTAATTACGTATGAAAAATAAACTTGTTAAATTAGTATTTAAAAAAATATATGCATTAATTAAAAGCTGTGCATTTCACACGTAATATGATATATTCAAATTTGTGTTCATATTAAAGTGGTCCTTAAAATGGTATCAAATCATAACCCACCGGATCCCAAGCTCCTTTGCCAAGTCTATCTTCCTTAGGTTTCATTGACCTCATTTGTCCAGAGGTCAAGGACTTTGAGAGTGGATCAGATGACCTTTGATCTTGATCATCATTTTGGTTGAAGTGCATATTATCTACTTTTCTAGGTGACAATGACCTGTATCCTCCTTTCAGTCTTTCCATGGATTTAGTCTTGGGAGATTCTTTGCCAGTTGACCTTGATCTCAATGAAAGGTCATGATGTGACCTTGATGGTGTTGGTGGTAAGGTCAAAGGAGATGGTGACCTTGGTTTGTAAGATGACCTTGATCCCCTATCTGTTGTAAACAAAGGTTCTGCAGTCTTAGATTGTGTTTTTATTGGTTCTGCTCTAAATGTGTGTTCACCTTTAATAGGACCTTTTGTTTTTACAGCTCTGTCATCCTTGACCTTCAAGTCATGGTTAGGAGTATTTCCTAAACCTGGTGCATGATTAAATTTATTAGCTAAAGTATCATACCTTGGTTTGTTACCGCCACTATCATTATTGTCATCTTGAACATGTCCAAGTTTTGAAGCCATGTACTTTGATCTAGGTTTATAAGGCGACAATGCTTCCAGCTTACGTTGCTTCAAAGCAGCAATATCACCAGGAAGGTGTTCACCATCCTTTTGGGAACCATTTACTTGAGTACTGGGTAGTTCAGCCTCAGTATTCAAATCAGTCATTTTATCAAAAGAGGATTTGATATCTTCTCTGCTTCCAGATTTAACACTGCCTGTTTCATTAAAATCTTTGTTATCTGATGATCTTAGATATTTAGACAATGGTTGCTCTTGGCTCTCCCTTTCTTTACTTTGTGCTCTCTTGGGTGACATGCTATATGTCTGTGGTACCTCCACCGAAAATTCCATAATGTCACTATCAGGCAAGGAAGTATCCGAAAATGGCAGATAAGAACTGTGTGAAACTGGAGAGGAGAATGTAACCCCACTGTCAACTGGTGTATCCGAATCATCATGCCTATTCTTATATGTATGCAAACTGGTATCAGACAATTTAGCATCAGGGTAGATCCTTGAATCAGGGGTTGAGTCAAATCTAACATGCACTGTAGGATCTATGGGTCCGGAATTTGGAGATGAATATGCTTTACTAACAACAGATGGTTTGAAAATCTCTTCTCCTGGTGACTGGATTGATCCAGACCCAAGAGTTTCGAAAGTTTTGGATTCCTTATTTGGGATTGTTGCATTGTTCATATGAATTTCAGTGTCACCTTTTTCCTCAGGAAGTTTTGAAAGGTCCATACCTACACCTTTGAACAACTTCAGAGGATTTGAATATTGATATTTAATACCATGTTCTGGTGACCTTGGTGAAGAAAGTGGCGAAACATAGGGCTCTAGTGGAGCATTCAATGTATTCACAAGGTCAAGAACACGAGTCTCACGATCTCCTGAATGATATAACCTTCTTGCGCACAGAGGTCCAAGGTCCGCACTCCGTTCAGCTAAATAATGACTTTTTTCACTTATTTCATTTATTCTAGCTTGATATGCTTTTATTTGTTGCGCTAATTCCTGAAAATAACCCCAAAAACCAAGACATAATCAAGCAAACATACATGCAGTTAACACAATAAGCATGCTACAGCAAACTCAAACCAAACAAAACTGGAAAAATCAAGTAAACTAAGAGAGGTAACTCTCAAATAAAATGCTTTGTACAGTAAGAGTGCTTTCCCTTGAAATATGAAATTTTCATAGTTACAAATACCAGTTCAATAATATGTATGGTCAATATTTTAAAGACTGCTCAATATTGAAATGAGTATAAAGTATATCGCTGTATTATATCGCTGTAGTACAAATCATTACCGGTATTTTGTGATAAATAACAACTGTCATCGCAATATATTTTGCAACAATGGATCAAAACTGCCAACATTTTATCATGACGTACAGAAATATTGGAATTGATTCAAAATCATTCAACTTGACATATCAGATTTCACAAGGTTAACAATAGTGGATGGGAACTAGTAACTCATGAAATATGGAAGTGGGTTTAGTTAAATGCTGCATAAAGTTAGGTGAATCAGAACATCAGATCAGATAACAATGGACATGATTAAAATAATCAGTAAACAAATTCAACTCAGGAATTTAGTCAATGTGGGGATAAAACATGACTTGAATTAACTCGGTCAAGTTATTTTGACCTTTTTTTTTTAGACCATATTCAGGTGAAGGAACAAATTAAAGTCTTATTAGGGAGCAACAACGAAACAAAAAAAGAAAAAATTACTTAACAATTATACTAGATGAGCATGGTTCACAATAGTATTTTAGGGCTGAAAATACATGTAGAATTAATTGACTTAAAGAAATTTCAAGGAAAACTGAGATGGCCCCTTCTTATTGTTAAATTAATCACACTAATTCATTTGTAGTTAATGTTTTAATTTCATTGTAAAACTAGACACACTCAAAGTAGTAGTATGAATGATAGGGAAGATCATTAATAGGTAGGTAATATGTATAGGTAATATTGTTTCTACTAATGAAAGGTAAGTGTTATTTTGTGATAACTAGGAAATATAGTGAACACATGAAGGTACTAGGAATAGAATGAATCTACAAATATCTCAGGACGTATGATGATTATAATATGTAGATCTATAGTGTATATTATCAAAGAAATAGAAAATAATTATGTCTAAGTAGGTATTTGAAATTGATCTAATCTTGATTATAAAAAGTAATACTGGTAGCTGATAATGCCTACATAGTTCACAGTTACATGAGATACATAATTGAACACCTATGGCTTATAAAATACAATCTTAACTATTACTTATATTTCACACAACTCCGTTCCCCCCCAAAAAAAATAAGAATCTGTATCCTAAAGTTTTTATGATATCTGACTCTTGACTAATAATGAAGTTTGAATCTGAGAATATTAGTCCAATGGTAACCATAAATGAATTGTAATAAAAAGAGTGCAGCGAGCAGAGCCAAGGCTCGTCTGTTCTCCGCCTCAGTAACAGACAAGCTATATGTTAGTAAAATTCAAATCGGTCGATTGTTATTTTTTTCAAAATTAGTACTTCCATTACTAATGGAGAAAAGCAAGCATTTAATAACTCTGATAGTGCAAATTTCCAGTTTTGGTTAACCCCATATTGTGTTAAAAAGCAAATAACAATATTTGAAGCCTCTAGCAACAAGATGAAGAGTAACTAGAAAAAGTTTATGACCAGTTTTGATCACCATTGGATGGAAACAGATTTCAATGCAGACAAATAAAAAACAGACAAATAAAAGTGCTAGCAATAAATAAAGATTATTCTAAAATCAGAAAGCAAAGCATGACAGCAGCAAAGGTTAATAGTGCTAGAGCAAAAACGTGAAGCCATAACAATAAACATACTTATATAACTAATATAATATCCTTATTATATTATTAAAATCACAATACGTCTAAAATTATTAAAACTAAAACTAATGCAACACCTAACATTCAACATGATCTAGTGCCTCAGCCGAGTTAAATAAATAATTTAGTAATAGAAAGACATTTATAGTAGTGACAATGTTTAGTAATTCACGAGTATTTAATTACATCAAGATAAGAGTTTAATGGAACAGGATACAAACAAAATTAAAATTAGAAATTTGTGAATTATTAAACAAAATCTACATAGACTTGTTATCAATTTTGAGTCAAGAAAAACACCTCCAACTTACTGGTGTAAACATTGGTTTCCACATTTTGTTTTCTGACCTCCAATTATGATCAGTCGTAAAAATTAAATCTCGAAATTTTACACTTTGGTGTCTATGGTAACCAAGGAATTCCTCAAAATCATTATTCCATGTTTGATTCAATATCCATAGTAACCCAGAAACTGCACTAACCATTCAAGAACATATACAATTTGTCCAAGCACTTATGAACCAGTCTGTTCAGCAATTATATTACCCACTCCATGGTTACACAGCTAAGTTTGAATTTCTGGACATTTTCCAATCAAATTTTTAAAACAATATTGCACACTAGTCAAAAATTTTGGCCAAGTTTGCTGCTTCATCCAAAACCAAATGACACAATCAATTGTAGGAAAAAACTTGGCAAAATGGACGTAAATTTAACTAAGTTGAGACAGTCAATTACATTGATTCTTTCTTTATAAATAAAACAATCAGTGTATATATAGATAAACAACTAATTACAATAACGAGTAATTATTAGATGAATATAAGCCTTTGTTGTATTTCTTAAATCTCAGAGTGTCACCTGATGATAAAAATTTGAAAGGTCAGTGCATACCTGGCTCGGTGACAAACTCTAATTGATCATAGTAATTATCATGATGTACCAATTAATATGCTACAAGCAAGTGATTTCATAATATCACACTTCCATAAAGCCAAGGAATTAATAATTTAGTATGGCATTGTAAACAGTGAAATATATTGTGACAAAAGATGTGTGATTATATATGATTCAAAAATGGGAATTTCACAACACAGAAAAAATCTTTTACTTATTGGAGTAAAAGAATAATATTTTGTGATAAATCCATGTTACACTTTCATTACTAAAAATTCTTTAAAACTAAGAGAATTTAACTATTTATAGGAAGTTTTATCTAAATCAATAAGGAGAACTATTTGTCTGGTAAGTTGGAGGTGATAAATTCTTTTCACTACAGAATGATATATCTTGGATCTATAAACTAAAGAATAATTAAAGGATAAAGATGTTATAAGGGATTTTCAACAAAGGTTTAGGGATAAAGTCAGTGAAATCTGAACAATAATCAAATTCAATTTAAGGACATTTCAATGACTAAGCATATTTTGAGAAGTTTTAAACTGATAAAATGCCGACACCCATTGTGCACTCACTGATTTATATAACCATAATCTGATGTTTAAAAGCTAATGTATAATACAAGCATGCATTATTAAGGGATTTCCCATCATGCACTACATTGTATATCTAACATTGTCAACCTCTGTAATATGCAGCCAACCAATAAAGAATTGCACAAACTAATATCTTCAAAACAATGAGCCATCATTTGATTTGGTTCAAAAGAATGGAAGAATGAAAACTACAAACATTTCATAACTTTGAGCGCTTATTTTGGCATTTTTCCTTTATTGATGGCTACCAATAAAGTGTTGACAGTATTTTTAAATAGGAAAACAACCAAATCAATATAATTTATGAACCACATACCCTCAAGAAATAAATATTTCATAGTTAAAACATATCATTAATTCTAGGGTACTTACGTTTCTCTCTAAAACTTGTGCTTTCAGATCATCAACACTGCTTGCTTGTATCGGCGATCCTAGCAGCCGTTCTTGTGCATCTGATATGGATGAGGAAAGTGACTTCAATTCTGACTCGTAATTGTCCTGTTGCGACACAGCCTCACGTAGTTCATCTCGATCTTTATATGCTTGGTCCAACAAAACATTGATTTCGGAAGCTAGATTGGTATTATGCAATCTTGACTCTTCACCGACTGCTGCGTGAAGTTCAGCATGTTTGTCTAAGACATAGAGTGCTTTCCCTTTATGACTCTCTATGTCAGAGATCAGATTCTGTAAATGAAAGATGTTGCATTTATCAGAAAATCAGAGAATCTTACTTAACTTGCTAAAGTATCATGGTATACAAAAAAGAGAAGAGCAGCCTTTTTGAAAATTTACAACCACTCAAATTGTAAATAAACAATGGACTGTTATAAGTGTCCCATATTTCATTGTATAACATTGAACTCTTTATGCAGTTGTAAATTGATAAAACTTTGACCCCACTGGTTTTTAGTGCTTTTTACACAACTAATCTCAAGGTTAAACCTTCAATAAAGTCAGGAACAAGGTTTACAGCAAAATTTGAAAGTAAAAAGCATCAACTATTGCCACCAACTATTCAAAAATGTATAAAAATTATAACAAGAGTAATGGTACTAAATTTGTCGAAAAATGGAACGGAATAAATTTAATATTTGTTCATTTGGGTTTAAACCCCTTTTAAACAATCAGAGTCATATGAGGCAGACAGTTCACCTAACCATCGTTCCTGGGAAGAACCAGTGCTTAGACTCCCATTTTCCATAAGCAAGTGCCTACTTTCTCACATAAAGAGCCATGGTCGGTAGCTGGGTTCGAACCCACAACCCTCTATCAGTGAGAGGTTACAGTGATTTGAAGTTCAAATGTATTCAATGCTGAATATAAATTATAATACAACATAGGATATGTTTCACTGCACAGAATGGAAACCAATTGATATTACCTCTTGCATGTCTAACTGATCTTTTAATGTCAAGGAATCATCTCTCAATGCTAGATGTGCTCTTGTCTTCTCCATCCATTGTTTAATATCAGCTAACTCTACTTCATACTCTTGTATCTGTTCATTTACATCTTCAAGATCATTTACTTTATCTGTAGTCTTAGCTTTAACATCAAATGTTTTATGACTGAGTGTAGCTAACTTCTCCATCTGTGGTACTGTATCACAAAGTGGCTCTAGTTGTTTCACTAAGGAATTCATGTGGCCCAGTCTCTGTTGTTGTTGTTCTGACTCTTTCAGGATTTGCTGAAGAAGTAAATTGGCATTATGGTAAGAGTTTTTGTACGTCAGCAAGTCAAACATCTTCTTAGAATTTTCTAAGACAACTACATGTATAAAAATCTTGTAGCAATTACTGTAAATTTTGAAGGATTGTAAAATTCAAACTGCAAGCCTGAATTGAATTTAAAGAGCCATTTGTGAGAGCAAAAAGTGATCTTTCTAAAATTATGGAAGTCATTAAGCTGAGGCATGATAAATAAAAGAATGAATTTGAAACAAAACAACTGTTCTCAACAGCCAGTTGAACATTGTTCCATTGTAGTCCACATAACTAGGTTTGCAGTAATTCATAGCATTTGTCTGTGTTTGGATCAAATTTGTGTCAAGATCTTGAGCTCTTTTCCCCCCAAAATATCCTCAATTTGTTACTTTTGAGTCAGTACATTTCCAGCATCAATATTGTGTAAGCTTTGTCTAACTTTCCACCATGTGTTCATTTGGACAATTAAATAACTAATGTTTAATGTTGCTTCAATGGCATGTTAATGGTGGAGTCTTCATGACATGAGAACCTAATATACAGTCAACCCCGTGTTTGCAGCCATCTCTGAATAAAAGGCCCTGTGAAATAAACGCCATTCTTTTAAAAACTGTTTAGAACAAAATGTCCTCCAAATGAAAGTCATCAGATTCTGTCAATTAAAGCCTTGTATTTATCTTTCCCAAGGTTGGCTGTTGTTCACAGATTTGACTGTACTAAAATTCTACAGTCAATGGTTTTAGAACAATTTATTAGCAGAGGAGTTACTGATGCCTCCAGCAGAGATTAATTGCCAATAAATGTTCGTATGTGTAAATTCAATATGTATAATTAAATGCACAACATTCTAGATTACAAGTGATTGAATTGGATCACAGACATTCAATGATTTTGCTATCAAAATGTTGTCTCAATGTGGGAGTCTAAACTTCTATGTAAATCAAAACACAACCAATACTTCAAGTTCGTTGACTATTAAATTGTTTATTTACGCAGCAATTACGAAGGAAATTAAATCCATTATTGTCACAATAGGACGTATTTGTAAACTTATTTACTAACATATCTTAAAACCATTGAAATCAATAAAATGTTTCACAAAAGTTTTTGCGATATATCCCTTAGATCAATGAAGTATTATAGATAATGGTATCAAAATATAGTATCCGTTCTTGAATTCCAAACATTTTGACATAACGTTAATCTTTGACAGAATATCAAATATATCCTAATAAGCACTCCTATTTCAAGAATTCTTACAAGAGTTATAATAACAAAATGTTTTAGGACACATTGATTAAAATTTGAAGGATTACAATGGCAATCATGATGAGTCAGGATATTTGTTTTGTTATTATATAATAAATAGCAGGGGACTTAATAAGGTGTGGTGCATTAATTAGGGGCAGGGTATTTATTAGGGAAATTCAGTATTTACAACTTTTTGGGTTAACATTCAAAGTGGCTACAAGCAATTCATAAGCAAGTGAAAGTGGGCCTTGGCTGACTTTCATTGCATGTTTTACTGACACTTCAAATGCATTCCATCAAGGTGTTAAGACTGTTTCAGGTTCTTTTAAGACAAGAATAAATCTTTAAGCAACTGCATAAATTAGCATAATTTAGACCAAATCAATGAAATATGATGAACAAAGCCAGCTGATTGAACCTTTTAGACAAAAAATAAGCCTGTATAATTAAGGTGCGGTTTAAGTAAATACAATAAATTGTTAGACAATATACAAAGAGGGAGTTTTAATTTACATGCATAATAGCATGTTTGTTGTTTAACAAATACCTTATTTCATGTTTGTTTATGTTGAATTGAATAAGATTTGAAAAACAGAGTCTAGAAAAATATAAGACCTAAGACCAACCACCAGGGTATATAAAGTTTACCTCATTAACTAACGGGAAAAGACTTTAATTGTCAATTTTCCAACAATCTAGATAAACCAGATAAGTTACCATTATTCTTACAATAATTACTAAATAATTCTAATTGAGGCAATTAGTTTCACAAAACCAACTCACCTTTCCACCTTTAAGCTGTTCTCTGATCTTTTCAAAGTCTACCCACTGTGGTTGTGCTTCAATCTTAGCTTCTGTATCATCAAGCCATCTTTCAATGTTTTCAGCAGTTTCATGGAATGCTCTTGCAAGCTCTTCAGCTTCTCTGAGATCCCTAGTCTTCTCTCCAGCTTGAGACTGCAGATTTGACCATGCTCTGTTAGTGTCTGCGAGAGATTTCTGTATGGTCTGTTTCTCTACAGGGTCTGATGTGTGCTGAATAAGGTCACTGCCCTTGGTACGAAGATTATCAAGTTTCTGTTTGAAAGGATCAAATTCTCCTAGAAGCTCCTGAAAGAAAGAAATAAACTTTAGTAAAATCCGATTGTATTTTATGCAGAATGCTTAACAAACACGACAGAAAATGAAATTATGGTTAAATTACCAACACAATTTTCAGTATTTTGGATACTTAAGTAGGAGATTTTATGGCCAACAATATTTTTTCAGACCTTTTTAACAAGCATTGCATGACTATAATTTTATATGATGTCAAAAACTGTAAAAATACATAAGCCTACAAGTGAATGGAATTGAACTAATTTAAAGTCATTATTATTCAAGTGTTTTTTATGGACACATTCTGTTTGACTTATATGAACAATTCTGAACAATGTGATGCATGCTAATCTTCAAGCCTTTTTTTGCATTTTCAATCATGCAAATTATGTCAAGTTAACACAAGCTATTAATAGAATATTTCTTAATCTACAAGAATTCTTATCAAATGCTTTTTTCAATGACTTAACTTATGACTTTATGGTACAAAAACTTTTATCAGGTAAATATTCAAACAACAACAATTACTACTCCTGTAATAAAAAATAAAAAACTTTGCAACAATCATTTTTTCTCTTACAATATTTCAACATTTTTGAGAGATTATCTAATTGACAGGGTTTTTGTCATTTTTTATCTTTATGGTATACACATCTATGTATAAAACTTTGAAGTTTTACATTCAAGAAATTTGCAATTTATTTACCTCTATTTTCATACGAACAAATTTCCCTTTTGGTTCCAAAGAAAAATCAGAATCACCATTTTTACCAGAAAATACAGTATCTGGATCCATTTTTATTATAAATCCTTTCAAAACTTTTCACAAATCACTAAATATACAAATAATCTGTTTCAAGCAGATTATGGAACACTTGAATAGAACATAATGATAAAATTATAGCCTCAATGTATTATTCATCTTTGGTCTGAACTAAACAAGCACGCAACAAAAATTTAAAGCTATATACTAAACAAAATATGTTAATCAATATGATCCATATATATCAACTGGTTGAGAGGACATCGACGGAATGACTATTTTTACGAGTATCAATTTTTCACTCAATTATCAACATGAAAATCATAGTATAATTGAACAATTCCTTATCTACGGAGGACAATTTTCAAAATTATTTAAGTTTAAAGAACCGTTACAAACGTTAAATCGCAAAATGTGCCTGATTAGTAAACTTTCTGATAGCGACGCAAAGGTAACGCAGTATATATAAGCGGGGAATACATTATTTCCATCACATTCAATGCGTAATTCCATTCATATTCACAAGCAAATTACTTTCCTTGGCTTAGGGTAGGGCATTATGACACAAAAAGTGGAATAAATGAATCTAATCCCAAGACTTTCCCCTCGTTAATGCACACGCCTGAAATCTTATCAAAACCTTCCTTTTCAAGTGTCAACCGAACAATAATTAAATTACAAACTGTTCACAGGTCATGTTTGTAAAAGTTTCGGTCTTCAAATCATCCACAAAGATAGATGTTTTGGACTACTTATGTTGGAATTTTGTATCCAGATAAACTGGCGATACGATAGGTAGTAAACAACTCATACTATCGGAGTGGTGAAAATTTTAACAATGATAGCGTTAGTAAATCTGGGAGAGACTTGACATGCGGGGGAATTCTGTCTCCATCTTAGTCAACTTTGTCACACTATATCATACAATCAATAAGATTTGAGGGCACCTGCACCAGAATTTTCTTAAATGAATCATAATCATCAAGTTAATAAGTACACTTAAATAAGTGTTACATGAACATTATAAAATGGATAAAAAGTTTATAGAAATAAATGTCATAATTCTTATTTCCTAAACATATTATTTAATTAACAAAGGGGGTGAGTAGAAGGTTGACATTATTTTTTTACAAATAAAATTCCAAATTAGGATTAAGAGTAATTAAAGTAAAAGAAACAAATGCTAGACACACCCTGTCAAAAGAGACCACCTGGCTTTAACAGTCAGTAGTGTTATTTCCAATACAAGTATTTGTAGCTTAACTTATCCTTTTAATCGAAACCACCTTTAATAAACCTCTTATAAAGACCACCTACACAAGGACAAACTCCAATACAGACCACTCCCATTACAGACACCCCTTTATGCTCTTATAGGTGGTCTTTAAAAACAAGTTTTATTTTATATAGAAGCTACAATATCTATTTTACATTATCCACCACACAGTTTAACTGTCAGGTCTTGGAAGTACATTATTCAAAACAAAAATAGATCTATGTTGATTGTATTTATTGAATTAAGTCAGTAATATGTTCCGTATAAATCATAATTATAGAATTATCTATCATAACTGAAGCACTCACTTATCAAACTTGTAACATATACCCTAAATTTTTGACAAATTTAATCTCACACTAAAATGTAAGCACTATTATAATGCACAGTTTTTGTATTAAAGCATTACAGTAAATATGGACTAAGGTGCTATAAAGATTATTTCAATGAATCAAACACATACTATAAGTTGTATGTTCATAGTGCAGATAATCTTATAATCAATGGATATTTGATTGTTTTGACGAAAATTCATTTTTAGATTTAAGGAATACCTGATCCTCACAACACCTGGTTATCTTGTTTCTAGCATAGAATAAGTTCAGATAAATTTTTCAGCAAATACTACAGAAATCAATGCTTCTTTCTACATATATTAATACATCGTTATCATTCGACACCTGTTACCCTAATTAGGTTAAATAAAATTGTCCGAGGTCACGTTTCCAGACATTTATATCAAAATGTCTAAGATATTAATGGGATAGAATTTATCGTTAAGTCAATTCAAAACTAAACCCCCTGATTGGTTCCTAATATTGATGTGATATTTCAATTATATACAACTGCTGGTTCCTCTAACCAGTGTTCCTGGACTGTATACTAACCAGTACTTCATAAGGAGCCGGAAACTTCAACACATTGGAGGAAAATTGACAAATTGAATTTCTGTCAAATTTTCATAAAAAGGTATGACTTGCTGCAAAAGGAATTTGAACCTGGATTGCCAGGTTATAAGTCCAGCACATTAACCACTGAACCACAGCCTAGGCCCCAACAATAAATTTCTAAATAAGGATTAAAAAAAATAAAGGGAGACAACTAGTACTGAAATTGATGACATGCTAAATCATAGCATGAAAGATTTATTTGATCTAATTAATTAATACGAATATCACGCACACATTTTTACATCATAAATGGGTCGGTAATTTTACATTTTCTTTTAGGCAAATTAATCAATGACAAAAACATTCATAGTCATGCATAATTCATACCTCACCTGATATTTTTACATAAGTGTATGTATTCAAAGGGTAAGAAAAAGGCAATTGATAAAATTAATAAATTGTACAGCCCTATCAAAATAAAGAAAATCAGTTGTTCATAAATTGCCCAGAAGAGGAGTTGATATTACATGCAAGCCATGTAGTTATAATATGGACAAGCCATACACCAAGTCAATGTTGGACAAAAATCCATTAATGAAAAAAGAACAGCTTCAAAATAATGAGTAGCAAATTAATTAACAGAGGAAATAAGGATTTAAACTTGCTGGCCTTCTCTGAAGAGGGTCAAATAATAGGTATACATGTACATGAACCAATGCAATACCAAATGTATGATGTATTTTCTGGTAAGGTCCAAACAAAATGTCAGTTTCTGGTTACATGCTCATTAAAAATGGGGTAGGTAGATTTGGGCTTCAAATTTTTACTCTTGATTGTGTATGTGGTAAAAAAGGGTAAAACACCCCTGAGAAAGTGGATGAACCATTGTTCATGCAGGCCTAATAAAAAGTCTAGGATAGTGGGAAAAAATTAGGATAAGTCGGGTACTAGAAACAAACATTTCTTGATAAGCCCAATCAGAATATTGAATATAAATGAAATGAAAATTAAACGTTGCTCCACTTATTTTTCATGTCAAACATACACAAAAATTCATTGACATTGTGGGAGATATACTTAACACTAACTTAAGTGTCATTTACACATATCCCATGTAGAGCAGAGTTTAGATGGATAGAAGTTTACAGGTGCCAAAACAAAAGGCTCAAGGTACTATTTCTTCTTCTATAAAACCCTTTAAGTATTTGATGACTTAACACTGATTTATAGCACTTAAAACTTTCTCAAGACTAAAACCTGTAGATTAACTGAGAGCTGACTGCCATATATAGTTGAATATTCAAGAGTGTACAGTGCACTTAAATATTACCAAAACAACAACCTGTCTAAATTTACTCAGATTTTAAATTAGTTGATTTGGCTCACGTCCAGTCCGGGTCATGAAAAAATGTTTTGCAAATCATCAAATTAAATAAGATGACATTGTGGTCATGTAAATGGGCGATTTAGATTCAAATAGCAATATATGCCAGAGTAAACACTAATAATATGGTAAATGGTAGGAAAAGATTGATATTCATTGATTTATTGAACACATAAAAAGACAAAATCAAATTTTGAACTTTAATTCGCATCATTAATCTATAACACATAAATTACTATCAGACCTGTTAAATCCTCATAAGTAAATATATGTAACCATACAAGAGAGTTTAAATCTTATATGGAAGTATTGAGTACATGGTAAAACCAATCATTTGTGAGATTTCCTTTTGACAAACTTTCCATTTCAACATTATTTCACTTTGAACAGTTTTACTTAGCTCTAACAGAGTATTAAACCTTGCTAGACCTTAACCATTCATTGAATGATGTATTTCATGCCATTACTAACCATGTTTTAAGTGAATCATGAATTGACTAATATAATTCTCCTCGGTGACTGACCAGTATCAAATAACACCACCCAATGCAACTTTGACCGGTATAAATCAATCAATGAACATAATATTTTAGAGCATATCTTAATATATCGAGGGTTCAACGCAACAGTGTCGTAACTCATATTGAAATAAGAACAAGTTACAACAGTGTTGCACTGAGCCCTCGATATGCAAAAGGACCAGTTGATGTTTCAAATATTATTGGGTTATCAACCAACCCCATATAAACCTTTATTTGTTTATTGAATGAAAACATTTATGCCATATCTAAACAGATTTTCATGCAATCAAAAACAAGAAACCAGTAATCAATGCTCCTGGGATGCCAACCATTAAGAACATGTTTCACAGCCAAACAAAGGACCCCCCCCCCCCCCTCCAAATAAACCAGAGGTTTGGCATGGTTGACTTTGACTGCTACATATTCAGACCAATTGTCACAGATAACAATATATGCTTTGTCTATGACTTGAATCTTTGACCTTCAGATAAATGGTCAAGTGTTCTACAGAGTTTATCAGACTGAACCTAAAAACTATAGGTCAGATACTTACTTTGAAAGATGTTTACACTGATATGTGATATGTGTAAGTATGACAATAACATATCAGTTTAAACATCTTTCAAAGTCATGCTCCGAAATCCATGTCACAACATTTTAAACATTCCATGCAAGTTTAATGAGACCACAGGTAAGACAAACCAGTTTTATGAATTATACTCAAACCAGATTTATTGGCCAGCTGGGAATAAAGGCTACATGTACTGTGTAAGTAAATGGCACTCTGTAGAGCATATTTGTTAACATAAATTATTTGACCTCAAAATAAAGCGCAACTGAGCACAAACCTATTTCTTTCCTCCCTTTGTTCACAGGTTTGACCAGATACCAACTAATGCATTGTTTTTAAGATAAGATTCAGATATATGTCAGATAGAATCCTTCCAACGACTTCCATATTAAGCAATGAAGTTGACTAAGTTATCATTTTTTAGCCTAGAACATCTAGTGGTTTAATCAACCAGTACCTTCTTTCATGAGATCAAATATACATAATGAAATAAGGAATAAAATAATAAAAGCAATGCAAAGAAAAGTAAAAAGCTGCATTCAATAAATGCATATGTCAGTTTGACTTCACCTCTCTCAGCCATTACTATATGCCGCCGTATCATTTGATGCAAGTGGCCTAAAAACTTTTGGTTTTCTTATGTTAAAATCAGTATGCAAACATAATTAAAAAAACAACAGTAGGACTTTCAAATTAGCTATGAATTCTTAAATCAGTATGCTAATAGCATGAGTAGAACTAAGCATGTACCTGTTTTATCCAGAATTCAATGCAAACATTAATTCCAATTTAAATTACTTGTCTTATGTTAATCAAGTTATTTATCAAGAAACTAATCCTGTAATCCACACTTTGGAATCATCTCCATACAGCATACACAGTCTAACCCAATTCCATAACTTCATGGAATGACAAACTTCATGGTATATTTTCTTATGTAAAATAATATGTATTCAATATGATAAATACACAAACTTGAAGTTCTCCTCAAAGAAAAAAAGGCATACTTGGCAAGTTTAATTAGACGTTTGAATAACCCTATATCTGTCTATATTAATACTTAACCCAGATTTTTATCACAGAACAAGTTTTCACTGTAATGTTTTTATATTAGATAAGTCAAATCGCTAGGCTTTAAACACATTGCAAACAAATTAAAGATAATTTATCATGATTTTAAGCTAATTTTCACTCCAATATGAAATATTCCATATCATCAAGTCAAAACAGTTAAAAGATAGACAAATTATATAATATGCTCATTCATTTATCCATTGAAATCTGACTGGAAGAAATAAGTGCTATGGTTGTACAAATATCCCTGCTGGTCAGTTTAAATAGATGAAGTGGCATTAACTTTTTATCCCTTATGTACATATTATTGAATATACAGCACGCTTGTTCATCCAATTATCTACTTGCATACACATTTTATTGAAAACAAACCATTTGAAAGAAAGTAAACCTTTTAAAAATTTCACCAAACTTCAAATCAAAATTAAATCCATAGAATGTGGTTTTTCAAAAAGACACGGAGATTTCGTCAGTCAATATCTAAGTATTTAGACATTATGTTGATACACAAGTCACAAAAATGTCATTAATATTAACAAGATTTTTCAATTATGGTTCGTCATAAAATCAATATTGCCTTGAAAATTGAATTCATTCAATATACCTCAAGTCATTAATACTTATAAGCAATGTATATGATCATTAAAAAGTGACCTCGTTACATTAGGCATAATGTCCGCTTAATACTGGTATAAGAATTTCTGTTTAAATATTTTACAAGCCATCCTTATAAATAAGTCATTGAGATGTAGAACATAAATCTTTTACAATCTATAAAATATCTTACAAAATAGCTAAATATCATGAACAAGAATACAAATATCGTAGAATACAGTAAGTAGATCCTGTTCCACTTCTTACATGAATTTATCACCTTTTCACCTTATCAACTGACTAGTTTCTCTATTTAAGTTAAATGGCACATCAAGGTAATAAAATTCAATTCATTCAAAATTTATTCAACATGCAATAATTATACTGACATTCCATAGCTGCAAAATCTATATCATCTATCAAAACAAGGGCCACAACTCTTAATATAATTAATATAAACTTCATAATGATAAATTCAACCAAATTTGACTGAAATTGGACCAGCTGTTAAATATACAGTGGTTCAGGCAAGGCTTATGGAAGACTGAAGGACATACTAAACAAATAGACGCACAGATGGAGAGATGGATAGATCTATGTAACCTAGCTAGCCTTATGAAGAAGACAATGTCATGATATATGCAAAATGCTTTCCACCTTTCAAGTTTACATAATTTATCATATTGGTACCACTGTCCTAACATAGTAAAATAGAATCTATAATCTTACTATACACTCTCTAGTTTCTGGTAACTCATTCAATTCAATCTATTATGACAATACTGTCTGTAAGTCTTGACAGCTTAATTACTGCTAATTGTTAGAATATTGTCATATGAATATATAGCTAACCTTCATAAATTATCGAATGATAAGCAATAAAGTTAAGTATATATTCCTAAGTTAATGTAGGTCAAGTTTGAAATGTTCAAATAACAAAAAAGACTCTCTAAAATGAAGTTAAAAATATGTTATAAAATTTCAAACCAATCTTATCTAATTTATGGAAGTGTCAGTAAGTGTTTTCAATGTTGGTAATATGAGACACTGATCAATATTAAGAAGAGCCAATACCTGATAAAATATATATCAGTTAAGAATACTTAGGCCAGAAGAAAGTAGCTGTGCTTCTAGTTACTGGACCAAACAAGAGTGTTAGACTGTTACAAAGAAGTTTAACTTTTCTTAAAACTTAATTCATGTGGTCAGTCAACATTAAATTTATGTAAAAATGATTATAACTTATAAGCATAAGGAACACCTGTTCAAGTAAGACAGATGGAAATGCATGCTTATAAGGCCAATATTCAATAAAATCAGGTCCTGTCAGAGAGCAGACAAGGCTTATTGGGTCAAATCTAGACAATACAAGGGCCATAACTCTCTGGAGTGACTGTAGGGAATTAACTGGTAATTTGACTTGAGCAAGATATTATGCCCAATATATGTTACATGTATGATGAAGTTTGATGAAGATCTAATAAAAAACATTTCTATCAGAGAGTGGACACTTTATGGGCTCTGCCCACAGGTGATCCCATAAAATTACACGTTATCAATGACATATAAAAAATATGCGATAGATTGGTAGCAAAACTTATTTCTAAGCATATCTTCATATATTTGGTGCATGCTTTTTCCCAAAATTGTGTAATACGATTGGTTGCAAATCTTTGGATTTTGTCCTAAAAACTTTTTTCTGGCCTTATATACTTATTTCATACAGATCTGAATACAAGTCTTTGTTCAAAAAGATATGATATTGTTCCATTTACTAAACTAGAACTATCACTAAAGGTGATGAATACCCCCAGCTGCGGCCTTGACACAGTTATTGTTACATTTTACAGAGGGAAATATAATGCATTTTCATTTTTTTAATACCTGCAAATTGTTGCTTAGATATATCCTGACCAGTTTCTAAATATACATTATATAAAAAATAACAAAAGGCCATAACTCATTAAAATTTACTTGGACAAAACCTATTGTGGACATGCACAACAACATGCAAACTACTTATCACTTCTAAGAAGTTTCACTGAATTCCTGCATGTAGTTGCTGAGAAATGGTACGGGCAAAATTTGCCTAATTGTATAAAACAAAGGGCCATAACTCAGTGAAAATTAATCCAAACAAAACCTGGTTATTGCATGCACAACTTGGCTTACTTTTTATAACTTCTGTGAAGTTTCATTGAATTCCTATGAGTAGTTACTGAGATATTGTATATACACTGTATAAAAAACAACAAAGGGCCATAACTCAGTGAAAATTTAACCAACAAAGACAAGCTTAATGGATGCACAACTAGGCTAACTACTTATCACTTCTGAGAAGTTTTGCTGAATTCCTGGCAGTAGTCAATGAGAAATAGTCAGGACAAAATTTGCCTATTGTATATACTGTAGAAAAAAACAAAGGGCTATAACTCAGTGAAAATCAATCCAAATGAAAAATGATTTAAGCATGCACAACTAGGCTAACTACTTATTACTTCTGTGCAGTTTCGTTGAAATCCTGCGAGTAGTTGCTGAGAAATTGTCCAGACAAAATTTGCCTATTGTATATACTGTATAAAAACAATAAAGGGCTATAACTCAGTGAAAATTAATCCGAACAAAAAATGCTTTAAGCATGCACAACAAGGCTTACTACTTATCACTTCTGAGAAGTTTTGCTGAATTCCTGGCAGTAGTCAATGAGAAATAGTCAGGACAAAATTTGCCTATTGTATATACTGTAGAAAAAAACAAAGGGCTATAACTCAGTGAAAATCAATCCAAATGAAAAATGATTTAAGCATGCACAACTAGGCTAAGTACTAATCACTTCTGTGAAGTTTCATTGAGATCCTGTGAGTAGTTGCTGAGAAATTGTCCGGACAAAATTTGCCTTTGTATATACTGTATAAAAACAACAAAGGGGTATAACTCAGTGATAATTAATCTGAACGAAAATTGCTTTAAGCATGCACAACTAGGCTTACTACTAATCACTTCTGTGAAGTTTCATTGAGATCCTGTGAGTAATTTCTGAGAAATTGTCCGGACAAAATTTGCCTATTGTATATACTGAATAAAAACAACAAAGGGGTATAACTCAGCGAAAATTAATTCGAACGAAAAATGCTTTAAGCATGCACAACTAGGCTTACTACTGATCACTTCTGTGAAGTTTCATTGAAATCCTGTAAGTAGTTGCTGAGAAAATCTCCGGACAAATTGTGTCTACAGACGCACGGACCGACCGACCAACCGACCGACCGTTAAGCGTGAATCCAATATAGCCCCCATATATTTCATATCTGGGGGTATAATTATATACTTACAGGGTCTTGTGACAATTTGTTTGGCAAAAATTGTACAGAATTACACTAAAACAATAAAATTTCATCATAATTCATAAAATTCATATTAGTAATAATATGAGTACTGGTCCCTTTTTATTCACTTATTAGGGCAGTGTTTGAACTAATTTTTTTAAAGCACTAGCCCGAAGAACTTGTGGACTATTGAAACAGACAATTTACCACTAGCCCTAATACACAATTTCGAAAAAGTTCACTGGCCCAAACAGGAATTTACTAGCCCCGGGCTGTGGGCTAGTGGGTTAGCGTGAAGACTGTTAGGGTTATCAATAAGTTGACATAGAAAACCACAAATTTGGTCAAATTAACAGACCATCACATTTAGTATTTTTGTGGCATGATATTTTATTGGACTTCCTTGTTTTCAAAAGATGCAAATTTCTGTGGGGTCTTTTGTTTATGCAATTTGAAATCAATAATTTCATATGTTTTAGAAATTGTTCTCCACTTTTCTTATTACGTATCAAATTTAAATTTTAGTCCACATCAATGTTTTGAATACATAACTATACTGTTATTCTGTATAGAACCATTTAAAGGGAAGTAACTATTTGGTGCTAAAACATAATCAAGGGAGAAAACATTACTACAGGACACATTGAATTCTAACAGAAGGGAAGTAACTCTTACAAGCTTACTCACCTCATGTCTATAAACAGCTTCAGGAACATTGGTTACTCTCTCCTGTATCTGTTCTTTAGCCTGAGTCAACCAAGTTGTTACTATTTTTAGCTCAGTGCTAAATAATTGTCTATTTTGCTTCAAATGCAATATCTCTTCCTCTTTGGATGCCATGGTGTTATTTACTTCCTGTTCCAGGGTACACATGGTAGTATACTGATCCTGAAGTTCTTTAGGAACCTCCCGACCTTGAGATTTGAACTTGGCTTCTTGTAACTGAGCCATGTGTCTCATTTGTTCCATTCTAATGGCAATCTCTTGTTCAGACAACTGAAGATAGACATAAAAGGTAATTAAAACAAGTCCAGTCATAAAATTCTTCAAACATACATTTCTAATCAATGGCAAAGAACACTAAATGTAATCCAGAATTTAGAGTTTATTAGGTATACATCATTCTTATATTTATTACTTCAATGTGGAAAAGTATCACTTCGTTTGTACAATTCTGGAAAATTCTATATCTAATTAAAGTTACCAAATAAAACCATTGCATAATTAATTCCATAAACAAAGAAGTCGGATCTATAGCACCATTATCATTCTTCATTAACAAGCAAGTCTCAGCACTCACCTTCATTTTTTCTATTTTCTCCATCACTTCTGGACCTTCCATACTGGGTGTGAGTTGGGCTAGTTCATTTTTAGTCTCAGTTAACCATTCAACAGTTTGTTTAGCTTCATTATTGAAACCTTCTCTGTCATCTATTTCTTCTTGTAATACTTGTCTCATTTCACATGCACCATCAGCAATTCTAGAAAAAGATGAAAACAAATCAGAATTTGCTCTGTTCTGAAGTTTTTCAGATAAAAATCTGGGATAATTCTTTTATGACAAGAATCTCCAAAAAAAATGTTGTGCAGAAAACTAATTGGATTTTCATGACCAATTTCAATGTTTATAACAAAAATTTCACTCCATTGTAAAGTTAGACTTTGATTCTTTGAAAAAAATGCTTATCAGCTCTAAAATTGAAAAGGATATAATTTTACAAAATTTGCATCAAACCAATGCCTCATGATTATAAGTTTGAGTTCAGAAACCAGTCTCATTTGTAAATTTTGAGAATGTGCTCAGGACCAACCAAGTAGAGACCAGAGATATGAGACAATTACTAATCAGCATTCATTTTCAACATTTGAAAACTAGGAACATTCACAAGTAGTAGATATGTTTCAAAGAATAATCAATATACAAGTAAATCTAAAATCCCATACCTCTCATATTTTTCTAACATAGCCATAACAATATCTTGTGACTGGACTTTAGCCTCTGCTGTAGGTAGATTCTTTTGTAGTTGATGAGCACATTTCTTCAGTGCTGTTATCTTTGGTTCTGCTATGTCTAACAGTTCCAATAGCTCCTGTAAAATAATTCCATGGCTATAAAAGAACTGTCAGAATCTATATACTCTGATAGTAGGTTTTTTGCGCTAAACAAAACTTCATTTTGACACTTGATTTAAATTTTTTACCCTAAGGCCACACCAATTTAATAACTTGTTCATCGGATTTTTTTTCTGAAAAGAGCAAGCGAGCGAGCGAAATATTTTTATTAATATTATTTTTTACTTTTCCAATTTGACCGAGCGAGCGAAAAAATAATTTTAATATTTTTATTTTATTTTCCTTCTTTCAAAACAAGCGAAACAAATCTAAAAAGCTTTTCTATTTCAAACAAGCATGTGATCAAGCAAATATAGAATCTGTATTTTTATTAGTTTCAATAACGCTTAGCGGTTTACCAGTGAAAACACTTTTAATGTTTTTATTCTATTCTTTTTTTATATGAAAATTGATAAATTACCCATAAAGAAACGCACAAAAATTAGATTAAACTTACAGAACAATACCATGTGTAACATATTCTTGTTACAATTACTAAAATAAAACGACATAATATTGTATACTGGATCTATCACTGGAATGACACTGTACACAACTTGGACACAAGATAAAACTGTTTAATTTTGGAGACATGTTTTAAAAGAATTTACCCTTAATTCCTATATAAACTAGAACCATGAGTGAAGGATAGACCCACACCAAATATTCTAAGATATCTTCAGTATACTTAAATCGATAGAAATAACAATAATCTGTGTGAATGTGCCATAAAATTCTGTGTCAAAAGTCAATTTTTTAATATTGAACTTAAAATTTTACTTTGCATGTTAATTTGACTACTGATAACCGATGTCAACGAACTTTAGCCACTCCGTCTGAACAGTACTATTCTAAATCGTTCTTTACAATGGGTACCGTGGGCTAACGAAAGTTGGTTTAAGTTTAACTTGTCAGCGTTTCAGTGACGTGTCATGTAAACTCAGATTATTTGAAAAGCAAATTTTCGAGAATAGGCGATTTTTACCATGACACCAGCAGTTATTCACCATTGCACCAGTTTCGTTTTCCAAAAGAGTTTCAATGTGTGATTTTTCCACACACAACAAATTAAATATTCAGTTTTTGAAAGCTGGGCAAAATCGAAAGTCTTGCCATCACAAACAGTTGGACTAGGCCACGAGCGCTACCATCTTGGGAACTAACGTCACCCATATTCCTATTCCTCGCTACTTATATTTTCTATGGTCTTATCTACGATAATCGACGTGTTTCTGATTGTCTATGATATCGCGTGCAGTTAACATTCTTTTTAGGTTTAAACATTCGGAATTACCGAATAAATTCATTTAAAAAATCAGCTACGATCGGTATCGTAAAGAGAGCCGCATATACAATGGAGCAACACCGCAGAATACAATTTTGTAGTGATAAAATCCGGGACAAGCGGCACAAGCAAGCGGTCGGAAGCAAAAAACAAAAAATATTATTTTTCTAATTTTGATAAAAAGCGAGCGGCAAATCCGATGAACAAGTTATCAAATTGGTGTGGCCTAAACAAAACTTTTTATTTGTCATTTGACCTCACTTTGACCTAGAACTTTCCCTAGACATCAAAGTAAAATCTAGCTATATAACGAGCCACATTGACCACAAAATTGACAAGCATTAAATCAAAGGTGACTGTATGGCCTTGACCTATAAATAATGGGCATTGGACACCATCTTGCTGTTTGACCTTGACCTAGAATCATCATGAGACAACACAGAGAGAAGTTAAGTCTTTATGACCCAGTTTAAAGATTTCATTTTGTTGTTCACATCTGACATACCTGTGTCTGATCATATTGAGCAACAAGCTCAGGACTGTTTGCAGTGTCAAGGTCAACAGGGGCTGGAAGTTTGGTTTCAGCTTCATCTAGAAGTTGATCAACTGATGTGAGGAGAGTTGTGTAGTCCTCATAGTGAGCTTCAAGATCCTGAAAATATAATGAAACAATATTTAACTGAATATTGATCTAGGTCAGTCTCAGTATAGTATTTTACACATTTAGGGTCAATATGTCAAAGAAATGGTATCATCAAAACAGAAAATATTTTAAAAACAGTTAAAGATCAGAAAATCCAATACTGTAAACACTGATCTGATTAACTAAGAAAATATGAATCCAAATTTATCTTTTAGGGTACGGATAAAGTATTTGAACATAAGTCAACCAAAAAATATCTAAGATACAATGTAGAGAGTGTGTGGTCCATCTTCCTGACTCATACCTGTAATGCCATCTGTTTTTCTTCTGTTTTTGTGACTAGATTTTTCCATCTTTCATTCACTTCTTCAAGAAGACTATGTAAGAATAACTTGCTCTTATCAGTTGCTTCCCGACCTAAGTCATGTGATCTGTCATTTATCTCGTTAATAACAGGTCGAAGATTCTCAGTCTTTTCAATAAATTCCTAAACAAAATGAGAAAAATATTAACGACAATTGCTTTAATATCATTCATGAGCAAGATTAAATTTTCGTTGTTTTATTTTCGTATTTAATTATTAATGAATATGTATATACAAGTACTAAAAGAAAAAAATAATATCTGATAAAATGAAGCCCTTATGGCTACAAAAAAGATAACAACACCACTGATAAAAATAGGGTTTAAAGTCAATAGCAGAGTTTCAAATTAAATGTCAATGTTTAGCACTAGGTAAAAAAGCTGAGCTTTGATGTTAGTTCCAACAGGGAGAATAACACGAAATACTTAACATGAAGATTACAGGTTGAGAAGTAAGACAAAAAAGACCGAGGATTTGGGACTTTATATCTGGTACAGTACCTTAGTTTCAGTGAGATGTTTGTTGATATTGGATGGTGTGTTAAGTGGTATGTTGTCTATAGATTCCCATTCATCTTCCAGCATTTGGAGGTTAGAGGTCATCTGCATGACTATTTCCTGAAGAAAAAAAAACATGCATAAACACACTGATAATTAAACATGTTCAATTAGCAAGAATTACGAACATTCATCAACATATACCTTACAATATAATTTATGGATTGGAATACAAGAAATATACTTTTGTAGTAATATACAATGTGCATCAAAATGTACAGCATTACTATTCCATTTCTAAAACAAAGCACAAACAAACTATAGCAGTTAAAATTGAAGAAAACATCATCTTGCAGAGGAACATAGAAAAGCTATCCATATATTTGGTAGTCATGCTTGTAGTTTTATGCTATTCTATATTCTAATCAATTTCGGTAGTAAAGGACACTGCATTCTGACTACTTTATAATATACTTCTTGTGTAATAAGTTTGTAAAATGACACGATGCAACATTATTAAGAGAGTCAGAGTACAAAATTAACAACAATGAGTCAATTTAATGCTTTTTGACAGAGTATGGTTATGACTACCATACAAAGGAGTAGCAATGATTTCAATAACTTGCAAGTGAGATCTGACAGCTTGTACCTGATACTCATTCCATTCTTGTGATTTCTTCTCCATGTTAGATTGTTGTCTCTGTGATGAAGCCATGATGTTGGCCAGTTTAGAACTTGTGTTCTTTAGTGACTGTCTCAATGTCTTTGTGTCATTCATGTCCAGTGTTGGCAGCAGACGTTCTGATAGTTCCATTACTTGTTCCATCTCATCCTGACACATACTGGCTTCTGAGAAATAATCCTGAAAAATGCAAAAATAGGAGAATATGTCATGATGCCCACAAAAGAAAGTATTTCAGATTTTATAAATTCTGTATTGAATGACAAACATAGAAACACTGTGACATAGTTCATTTTAAATATCTATTACAAGAAGAAGTTCTTATTTGCATATTTCTTCTATAGCAATAGTATCAAGGCTAACATGATCTAAATAATAAAGAACACCTAATGTTGCATGCTTTCTATAGAAGAAATGACTGACAGAAAATTCATATGAAGGTCTAATGAAACACTTTCTGATCACATAAATTTGTGTTGCTCTTGCCATCAGATCATTACAAATTTTGCAATTTGGTTTAGCCAAGAATAAGTAATAATAATGCTTTGCAGTTTATTTTTAAATGTATGGAGCATTCTGTATATTCACAAATAATCTTGTTAAAATTTGCATCTTTGAATGCAAGAAGGAAGAAGATTTAACACAGATAAAGATACAATAGCCATACAATAAAACAGTAAAACCAGCTTACCTTATGTTCACTGATGGTATCATTCAATGTATCATAATCCAGACCTTCATATCCAGAGTCTAACAAATCCTCAGCACCATGTATCCAATCATTGATTTGTTTCATAGATAGTTCTAACTGTATTCTGTCAGCTGCTGCTTCAGTCAGGTATTGTTCCTTCTTGGCAATAGCTCCCTACAAATACACAGTTTATTCAATATCTGTTTCTCTAATCAAGCTAATAAACTCAATAGTAAGTCACAAGAACACAACAGTTACTATGACAAGTGCATTCTAGATTCAACACAGGCAGAGATGTATGGGTGAAAGTCACATTCAACAGACCCAAATAGTCCTTATTTAGATTATGGCAGCTGTAATACAAGACCACTGCCTTCTATACATACTTTATTATTAATGTTTTTGATGTAACATTATAAGTAACATGTATAAGGGAATTTACTAAAAACTTAATGCTTAACTAGGAAACAGGAGGTTTGTATAGAAAAAACATTTAATCAGTGTTAAAGTAGGAAACAGACAATATCATACTTTTTTACCTTATGCCCAACTTTGAAATAAAGAAAAAAGTCAGGGCAAGCTCCACACTGACCAAATATTGCCCACTAAGTTAATTAACATGAAAATCACAAATGATTGAATCCTTACCTTAATGCTATCTTCCAGTGTGTTCACCTGCTCTAGTTTCTCATTAAGTTGATCAGGTACAGGTTGTTCAAGGTTCATATAATGTGTCTTCTCAACATCAACCTTCATCTTAATGGTATCCAGTTTATCTAAGGCCTCTCGTGATATTGCCTGGATAATGTAATGATGAGAAAATAAGGGAATACTGATCAGGTGATGTGCTATAAAAAACATTCATTCTTAGTGCTAGCAACATAATCATTTAAGCATATTGCAGGAAATTGGTCCAACTTAGTACCGGTAATCACTTTGCTTATTAAAAGTAAATCATAACATCCAAATTCATTTATATTTAGTTTCTAGTTCCAAGCATCATGTTTCTTTAAATGCTATACTAAGAGAGGCTTTTGTTTTGTCATTTTGAAATAAACTTCACATGAATGAAATTAAGACCTTTAGTTGTTCATGAAGCAGTGGATATATCAATTATACAATTCTAAAAGACAGTTATGATGAAAATAACTTATCAACATAATATTAACAGAGTATATATAGGTATTCCAAAAAGTTTTATTCTCTCCCTGAAAATAATAACATTATAAAATGAAAGCATCATTTCTTAGAAAAGCCATGCATGTACTTGTGTATCAGACTAATTCATTAAAAACACAGTGACATAAATACATACATATAGATACTTGAATAGTCAGAATGTGACATAACTACACATCATGTAAATGAGTTTTTAGTAAATATTTTATTGAAATACTTTGGCACAGAAATGATGTGTAGGTCTAGCTAAATGCAAGAAACTTTTGTTGTTCCTATAAATGTTAACTAAATAACCATGCAAATATAAGCAACTGGATGATAGCATGGCAGAAATATATCTGTTTAACATTCACATCAAATGAAGCAATCTCATTATCTTTTTCAAATATTAAATCTCGTAACAAAATCATCACTATAAAATCATAATGCAAGAGTACCAACTTCTTATTGTAAAGATGTAAAAAGAAAATGTATACATATGATTAAGGACTAAGCATAAGTAATTTCATCAATATAATTATAACATCCCAAGCAAAGTACAAAGGACATGTATTCAAGTAGCCCATGTCATTAGTTCTAATAGTATAGTCATTAAATCACTAATATTTTCTGTTATTATTGAATGTAACTATAATGAACATTATATACTCGTACACATGGCAATGAGTGATAATTACAATGAATGAAAAAGTGCATAATGAACAAAATCGAAGTGCTGGCAAGTCAAATCACTGAATATATACAATATAACAACACATGATCACCTCCGACTGTGTCCTAATTTGTGACATTCTTTCTGTAAACTGCTCTTTCAGGCTCTAATATACAAACAGTGATATGATAGTATAAAATCATGAATATTACATAAAGACAAACTATTATACAGTCAAACTTGACAATAAATGTCATGAAGGTTATTACAGATTTAAGACCTCTAAAGGGAGGGCAAAGGTCACTGAAGCAAGAGGAATCCCACTAAAGGGAATGTAGCAGCAGGTTGTTGTACCCTTTTATAAAAATTTGACAAAAAATGATGATTTTTTCCATGTGGAGAAGTTTCAGACTCCTTATAGAAGAGTAAATTATGTCTGGTAAGAAAACACTTCTGGAAAACTGGTCAGGTGAATGAACTGCCGTACATAACTAAAATATCATTGAAAAACAGGGTTAAACCCATGAAACTGAATCAAATGGTGGCCTTTAGTAACAGTTGGCTTTAAGCTAAAGTTTGATTGTTTTCTTACAATATTCTGTCAACCTTTGTAAATCTAAACACATCTAAAAAATCTGACACCTCTACAGAATGCTTAGTTCCAAAAGGTTCCAGGAAATTTAATTTCTGTCTTTGTACAGCAATACTGTATTCATTTTTTTATATTCCTTCATAAAAAATACCAAAATTGTTCCTTTATTTATTTTCTGTTTAACATCTGATCTAATTTAATTGGAACATAAAATTAGTGACTAATTATTTTTTCAACATGAATTCACTACTGGAGTACCATTATACATGTACATTTTGGAGACAGAAATCAAACAAATGCTTCAAACCTGAAGATCAATGCACTCATGAAAACACTAAAACCTTTCTAATAAGTCTGTTAGTAACTAACTACAGCATGTTAAATTTATAATCTGCTAAATGTATACATTTTGTGGTAATTTAATATCTGTAACCTTCAAAAAGAGTGGGTGATTGGTAAATAAGATGAATCTTTTTTGGTGTAAACTCAAATGAACATCTAGAAAAAACTACACACAGAATGAGACAAATCTCGTTTTAAGTTCACACATCACCTACCTGATGTTTTTGTAATGAAGATTTGACCTTTTGTGGGTCAAGCTCAAGTGATGAACAAGAAACTAATAAGTCCTCTTTGGCATCGAGCCAATTCATAGTTTCATCAACAAAACTTTCAAAGTCTTCTCTATCTCTTTGTATTGATTCACATTGTTTAGTTTTTCTGTCAGCAATTTTCTTTAGATTGTCAACTCTGGCTTTCATGTCATCAATCATGGTGGACACAGCCTGAGCATCCGTACTGGTTCCTTCTATACCAATCTGCTGGGCCCGGTCTCCCATTGAAAAAATGGAGGGACCAGCTGATTGGAGCTTTGTAGATACGGCCTGTCATTAACAGTGAATAATTTCATACATAGTGATACCCAGTAAACAATGACTTTACACATCACGGAAGCAATTTAAACCACATACAATATATATTCTACAGTCAACACAAAAGTCAGTGGTCAAATATAACTTTAATATTTGAACTTGACATCGTGACCAACCTTCAATGCAAAGTCAATATTTCATAAGCATGTACATACATTGCAGATAAATACCATTACCATAGCAACAAGCATTTTGACATTATTCATATTGTCAGTTAAACAGCTTCCTTAACAAGCATTAATTTGTACTTAGAGCAATATTTTCATGCACCAATAAGCTTTTTTATTTCATTTGAATACAAGTCATGCAGTTCCATGTTCCATTAGGAAATAGTGCAATGTCTTAAATGCACTATGATAGTATATTGGTAATAAACATGCAGGCAAGATTCCAGGGTAATTGTTTTCATATATGTCTTATACAGAGTCATTAAATGCAAATTACATGTATATAGACATAATTTATGGTCAAGGCTAAAGTTAATATTGCTGAGTCATTCATTACAAGGGTGCTGTCATTTCTTAGAGAGATCTTAGCCAAGATAGCAATTGTTAAACTAAAATCTTCTAATTATTCTTTATGAATAAGTCATTCTCTTGCAATAGCTTGAAATAAGACAAGTGAACTACAAATAAAATATAATATTCCTTTCTTTACAAACAGAGAGAGGCAAGATATTCAAGTTTAAATTTTACTATCTTAGTTAAGAAATGACCATGAATGCCCCCGCCTAGATTTCTTACATAAATAAACTTCAGACGGAGATAATTGTTAGTTCCAAGTTTACCTTCAATTTCTCAATTTTTTCTTCTACAGGAACTTGTTGAGCAATAGCTCCATCAGCAGAGTCTTCACATTCCTTAACTAGCTTGTCAATATCTTTAATTTGATCTTCAAGTTGTTGCCGTGACGATACTGCTTGTTGACACTTCTTTGTCTGCTGTCGTACCTGATCACCAAGCATTTCATACTGGGATGTTATACGCAGAATTTCTTCTGCTTCAGATTCTTGGCCAAGATTACGGAGTCTCTCAACAGCTTGATTTAACTGAGCCACTGTTGGCTGATAGTTGGCAATCTTCTCAGCAACATTCTATGACAATAATTATTAGGCATTTCAATAAAGATGGGCAATCTCCATCTCAACTCACACATCAAATAATTGACAGAGACAAATATTTACAGATAAAATCTGAAGTCACATTAAAAAAAATGTTAAGAGCTTCAGGAGAAACTAGTCCTAAACTAAGACTCGAAGCCTGTAATTATTCCAAGTCTAGTTAACATTTTCCTTGCAGCTTATATTTCTATACGCATGCTATCTGAAAATATGCTAAACTTGAAATAATGAAGGGTTAAAACATTACTTGTCAGCCATATAAAATAAAAAATCCTTGCAAAGTATCTTTCTATTAATTTAATAAAACTCATATAGCAACTAAAAAAAATTTTTTTTAAAGTCAATCAATAGACAGTGCCCAGAAGTATTCAACTGAATTCTAGAGATTTGATACTCAGGAGTCAGAACTTAAACTCAAGATTAATTTGTTTTGAATCAGAGTCATCAATTCAAAAACCCACCTCATATTCTCTCAAAACATCTTCAGCATCATCAACAGTTGGACCTATAGCTCTTGGTATCTTTCGTAGGTCATCTTGGATTTTAGATATCCAATCAGTAGCTTCATGAATGCCATCACCAATCTGATCTCTGGTCTCAAGAGTTTCATTTAGAGTCATTAATCTTTCTTTTATGGTCTTTGATAATCTGTAAATATAATAGGAATCATTTCAGTTTTGCCACACTAATTTACTAGCAAAAGTGATAAATAGAAGCACTGTCCATGTCGTTTTGATATATTTTTCCAAAAGTTTCAGAAAAAAAAATTCAATAAAACAAGAAAAGCTCAAACCTGTCAAATTTCTCTCGGGTTGATTTTGTCGACTGTTGCAAAGTCATTGTGTCTGCTTCAGAGAGATTTGGCATAAAGCCAACAGACCTTTCTTCCGTTTCTTGAATCAGAGATTCAAACATACGTGAACTGCTTTCTAATGCCTGTAAGAATAATAGATATTTAATTAACTAATTAATTTGATGCCTTAATAAATGAAATTAATCAGACCAAATTCATGTTTCCATAAAGTTCCGTCTCTTTAAGCATTAGGTCTCCAAGCAACAACCATGGTAGGACAACTTACAAATAAAAAATTTTTTTTTTTTTTTTTTTTGATTTGCATTAAATGTTTGGTAAATCATATGATATCTTACTTTCTTATGAAATCTATTGCTTTGAATTTTGGTACATTCAAATCAGTTTTACATGCATTGTTTAAAATTATTTTCTAACTAACCTTATATTGCTTGTATTGTTCCTGGAGTATTTCAGTGGCACAGTCTAGAGATGGTTCCACAGCACATTTCATGTCTGCCTCTTTGCACCATCGCTCAACTTTATGAAGGTCACTCTCATGTGCTTTACGTGCAGCATGACCGGTTGTCAGTTTCTCATGAACAACCTGTAGGTGATCTTTAAGATCACAGAACTTCCTCTTTACATCTAAAAAAGGCAACAAAATATAATGACAAAAAGTCACAAGAGAGACACCATGGAAATAAATATTTCATATAAATTCATTCTCTTAAGTGAAGTACTGGTATCAAATAATTATTGAGTCTTTTCAATACAACTGAACTACCAGTAAAAACATTCAGCACAGAATGACGATGATCACTACAACAGTCATGGAGTTTTAACATTGTACTGTGACTTTCCTTTGATCAAGATGAAGACATCAAAAAGTAAAAAACAAAATTACTGGTGAATTTATTCCCCTTTTGCATACTAAATCACAAAATGTTTAATGAACATCCAAGAATATATAATAAATTCAGTGAGTCAAATGCTCTGCTTGATTTTCAGAACTAAACAAATTAAATTTTCTGTCTGGATTTTATATTTATATCTTGACATCAACCTCCCCCCAAAAGAAATGCAATGATTTTTACAGCAATGACGTATTTCGTAATTCACCCATCAAAACCTAAACCTCATGCAGTACTGACTCAAGGTTTGAGTGACAGAATGATGTAAATAAACTTGAAATAGAATCATATTCATTGACATGTTTGGTACTAAATCTGTGCATTGCGTCTAAGAGTGAAAAAATGGGCCAAAAGAATGTTTACAAAGTAGAGACATATCTAAGAGGAAGATACATTAAATGATCAGCACATTTCACACGAACAATTTGGTAACTTCATCCACCTAAATATAAAGTGTGACATCAAAAAAGCTGTAATCCACGTAATAGTTAATAACCAGCATGCATGGAGCTCACTGAGTACCGATCAGCAGATTTCAGAATTAGGTAATACGTTTCTGTTCTAATCTTTCTTAAGAGAATGGTATGCCCCAAGATGTATCATTTTATAAAGAAAGAAAAGGAGCTTGTAGGTCATGCCCTTGTCTAAAAACTCTGGACATTTTTAAGTTTCCCTAAGTAGTGGTAGCAAAATCCCTTGGTTTGTTCCACTATTTTACATACCTGATAGTTTATTATCCAGTTCCACAGACTGATCAGGGTTACAGTCTGACTGTAAGACTTGAACCCGGTCAGCCACTTGCTCTATGTTAGGTTCATATTTCTCAATCTCCAGTTGTAAAGTCTGAAAACAGTATAAAATAATGCTTAATGTGTACTTTTATTTTGTTCATTCAATTATGATAAAAAATATTTCATTACTAAGCTTTATTTTTCATTAATTTTATTTCTCTTCAATAAGTACATGTAAACATTTCATTGTATTTGATACAAATGACCATAATTTCAATCAAATTTCAGTATTCAGTACAGTAACTGCAGTGTCACAATTCACAAAACAGAATACACTCACTTTGAATTTAATCTTAATTTGTTTTTAAATATCAGCTGAATTGTTAAAATATCTTACGTAATAACCCCAACTACAAATGTACATGTATATCATGATTCAAGACAACTGCAATAGCCAAAAGCTGAAATTTTGTATTACTGACATATATTAGACAATGGCCCTGGTCAAAACTTGTTAAAAATGGGATAAAAATCCAAACTAGTTATCACACACAGATGGACAGACAGACAGTGTTAATTCATCTAGGAATCTGAGTCGCTCAAATTTTGTTAAAACACAAATTGGGAAACTATGAGTTGCCAAACAAAACTGGCCTTTTTATGACAAAAAAATTGACTTCATTAAGATTGGCAGTCAAAAATATAATACATGTAACTATAAGTGAACTATGAAAATATTCTATATCTTGTAGATTCTTCATAAAACTAGTTCCAAAATGCATTTTTGAAACTCTTTACATTGGAGGTATTTTTCATCCATCTTCATCAATAAAGAGTTACATAATTATAGGGATATAACAGGGAAGACTGAATGTTGAAATTGTATTACACTAATAAAACATGTTAAGGGGAAACAACATCACACAAAAGTTGAATTATTGTGAGAAATCCAACAAATTTCTTACCTTGAAACCCAACATCTTGAAATATCAATTAATTAATATTAACAATCAATTAACAAAAATTCACAATCATGTAATACATTTTGATGTATATTTCGATAACAAATAATCAGACATCAGTTGGTTGAAAGTTCAATTAAATTAATTCTCCAGAAATTCATAAATACTGAAGAAAATTAAATCCCTTTATTTCGATCCTCACAGCTTTCACGACAAAAGAACTAAGACATAATATCTAATGAACAAGAAACAAATTAAAAATCATTAATGGCTCGGGATAGCAATATAATTTATCAGAATAATCATGAATTAAAGTGTATTTATTCAACTTCATGCATTGTGTAGATTAACTCATCTCGACAAAGTTGTGAAGTAGACAATGACAGACGTACATTCCACAAACCAATCATGAAATCACCAATACATGATAGAGTTTAAATTGGAAGATAAATACATGCAGATATATATAATTGGAGTCTACAAAACACCTTAGTTTGAATGTTCATATCAAGATAATCCCAAAAGAGGCAATTAACCTTCAAGCACCAGTTATTTAAGTGTAAATTTCCTACAAGTAACAATAATTTATTGTTTGTTTGTTTACTTATTCATAAGATTTAAGCTGTTTTCACATTTGTTAACTTGTGGGATTCAAACTCACAGCAGCCAGGAGCCATCATTATTAAGTCAGAGACCAGTACCTCCTGACCATGGTGGCAACCTAGGTTTAAGCTACTTAGATTCTGTAATGTCTATCAAACATTATTATACATATTACAGAGTGCAGAACAAACATCAGTTCTGTGCTGTTTTGTGTAACAGTATATATTCATATATTTTATATATATGTAATCTAAAGTCAAGTATTTGCCAATTTGTGCCAATAAAATGTAACATGGTTGATCACAAGTATCTCACCAAAGCTTCAACAAGCAACTGCCATACATCTCCAAAAGGATGCTTGGAGCAAGAATGAGCAAGTCAGGTATACATGCATGTACTATCTCAGCTTGAATTTGTCACAAAGAATGAATTACTAATTATGTGTTGAAAACTTTGAAACTACAAGTTTTACTTTCTTATAAATGCAAAACCATGATATGAACAGGAACAGATCCAAATTAGTACTATATAAAACATAAACCAGAGTTTTAAATAAGGCGATAGGTTTAAGTTACTCTAATTCATTATACAGCAGAAATCTAATCAAGAGCAATTATTGCATGGTTAATTTCTGGACTTTGATTTCAATGCTTGATAATAGGATTATAATGGAAGATCTCCTGACACTCAGTATACTATCCTTATACTGCAGAGCCAAAAAAAACCCAACATTTGTTGGATACAATCCAAGACAAAAAGTTATATTCAGAATATATGGCCAAACGTTTCAAGCCGGTAAATCATATAGAACAAATTACTAAGTTTGAGTGACTAGTTAGCAATAAATCTGTAAACTAATAAATCGAAAGAAAGAGAAAATAAAGAAATACCATAAATGAAGTACATAGATTTTACATATCTAAGATTCATTTTGGAAAATGAAAGCCTTCTATCATCTGTAAGACTATAATATCAGATTGCTTCAGACAGATTGGACACATAGGCATGTAAGTCTTTTAAAATATCCTCACCTTAGATTTTTCAACTTGTTTCTCTATTTCATTTGCCAGAAGTTTCACTTGTTCTAATTTGTCTAGTCTTTGTTCCCTTTCATCGATCCATTGGTTAACTCGATCAAAACCCACTTTAAACACTTCTCTAGTATTCAAAGCTTCAGACAAAAGATTCTTTTGTTCCACAGCAACACCATATACTCTGTTATGTTCAGTACTTAAAGCTTTTATAGAGTTCTCCATCTCTTCTCTGTCTTTAGGTGTGAGGTCTGGTAGAACACTTTCTACCTTTTTGTTAACAGTGTCCAATGTAAATTGTCTGTTTTCAAGCTCAGAACACAGATGCTATAAAAACAGAAGAACATACAGCATTCAATGAAGTTGTTACAGAGACAATAACATTCAAAGAGCAACATGCAAGAGTTACAGTATAAAAGTATCATTGTATATTTTTTAACATTCAATGCATATATAAAAGAATGAGAGATTTGATAGTGTGTGCTGATAACTGTTTCTATGCAAGAACTGGACAAAATCAAGATGCAATAAATGAACAATAACTGGATGAACCAAGTTATAAAGAAGGGAGAATATATTGAAACAGCAGATGAACATCATACAAATGGTCAAGAAATAGATAAAGTTGAAGAGAATGTCAGTGACGGATATTTTGATGCCACATTATCTTTAGGGTGATGCAAACAAATTTAAAAAAGACTTACATTGACATATTTAAGCTTTTTATCAGCATCACTGACATCAAAGCCTTGAGGTTGTGTGAGTTGGACCTGTTCTTCTTTCTTCTTCAGCCAGGCCAAATATTGATCTACTTTTCCAAGAATTTCTTCAAGGTCAAGTTCAAGGACTTCATATCCTTTCTGTATTCTTTCAGAGCGTGCCTTGACTTCATTAAATTTCTTTTCACGATTTCTACAAAAGTCATATACAAATTTTACAACAGTTAGATCTTTAAATGTCGGTCTTAAACAGACCCAAATACTCAGATGTCCATTTTGTGTCCTGGGGAAAAAAAGGGATTGATTTCTACACCTCTATAAGAAACAGCAGTTTTTGGACATGATTTTTTATGGAAAAAGTGTCTAATATAGGCAATTACGATTACAAATGTATACAAAAAGCTCGTAGAAGTGTTCTCCTTTATACATCAATCATAGAAGAAACACTGGGGGTCTAAAAGCTTCAAAGCAATAAATAACATGTCCAATAATTAAAAGTATCAACAAAATTTGACATACATGTACCCTGAACCAAATCAAACGTTATTTTGTGCAATAAACACTATTATATTTACATTTTTAAAAAATCTGTGTTAATATTTGATCACAGACGAACAGTAAACTAAATTTCTAGATAAGTATGCATACATATAAAGAATTCCACCACAGCCACAGCAAATCAAGAATAAATCAACACTACCTCCATCAGACGTTGGAAGGCAAATAACACAATGGTCATCACTGAGGAGATGATGACTCAACAAGACCAAAACACAGACATATTTACAATGACCTTAAACGGCTAGAAAAATGCTATTATCCTAGGAATTTCATATAAAACCTTTCTGAGTTATCAACACCTATCACTGCCACTCTGATAGGACATAGATATGTAAAATAACCCAGCACTTCACTTTTTACATTATCCGTGACAACCCAAAACCCAACAATGAGTACCCATGAAATAGCCTGCAAACAGTGCATAAATATTACACATAATGGGTGCATAGTCTTACTTTGATCTTCTCTTTTTGAACCTTTTACCAAATGATCTATATTTTCTGTTGGTGAAGGAAACAATGAAGTTAAAAAAACAACATATTAATGGCATGTATATCCAAACATGCATTAAAAAAATTTGAAATGTTGAAGTTCTTTCCCTTCTATATATATATGGGTTACATGGATTTTTTTAAGGATTTTTTTTTGTGACAAGCCTCTTTGTGTTTATCTATTAGATTCAGACTGGTTTCTTCATTAACTAATGATTGAGGGGGGGGGGGGGGGGAGACAAAAACTTTAGATATTCACTTGAAGAGTACAATAACTTCTGATTAGCCTGCTTACTGATCCAGGATAAGCTTTGTATCATCATTCATTACAAGGAGCGATGGTGAGAAAAAAGACCAGGAAAGGCCTTTTCACTTTACAGGGCCATCTATAACAAGACAAGACAACATGTATGGAAGAAAACTTAATGAGGTAAAGACTGTATGAAGTATGAAGAAAAAGAGAGCAAAAGATTCCAGGGAGGCTCTTCCATTGCACAGAGCCTCTTATAAGAAAACAATACATAAGAAATAAAACCCAAAAGACTTCTTACTTGACTTGATCCTCAACAAGTTCCTTATCCAAAGGATTAACACGTTTAGCAACTTCACCACCTTGAGCTTTAAGATCATCAACCTTCACAGCATATTCTTCTATCTCATTTTGTAAGGTCTGAAATGTAGATAATGAATGAACAGTGAATAATATGAAAATATTTGAATAAAAAAAATCTGAAAAAATTAAATACAATTAGAATGAGCATGATTTGAGGATGGATGAAGTGAGCATGTTCGTACCATTACAAGCATAAGACAACCATGGAAAAGTGATGTATCAACCAACTAGTGATGGGTAAATACTAACATATTCTGTGTTGTTTTTTCCAAAAAATATTGACAATAAGGAATCATTAATGTTTCTCTATATAAGGTCCATTACTCCTACCAGTATAAATATCTTGAGAATAAACTTGAATGAACCATGAATGGTATGAGGTTGCTGTTAATTTTAAGCACATAAAAGCATAATGTGTTGTTGTGTCATTAAAAATAATGACAATTTTATCATTTTAAGAGACTTCAATAATTTAAAAATGATAAGATAATGAGATTCATCTTGTTTGATATCTGAAACAAGCTTACTACATTTTCAATGTCAAGACGAATTCAAAGTACAGTCATTGAGTATAATCTGTTCACCTTATCAAACCTTTATATCTACACTAAGTCAAATCATTTATAAATAATTTCAATATTAACATTTTTCTGATACCTCAAAAGCTCAAAGTCTGTGCGGTGACTTTGTAGCATTGTGATTTAAATCTTTCGTTACAAATAGGTGTTTAACTTCGCCGACCACTGATTGATTAAGGTCGAATTTTTGTCCACTCTCCTAATCTCAGAGAAGATTGTAGTAACCAGATTATAACATACATACTGTTGACAAACACTTAATTCTCCTGTAGAGGTTAACAATGATTTTAAGTGATTTAATATTTGGTCAACTTTTAAACTATTTGTATTAATACCACTGATATAGTATACTTGAAGCACTTGTTGAAGTATAAGAATTGTAAAATTGAGAAAAACTTCAATGGAATTTGGAAAGTAAATATTATGAAAAGAATGTTTATATTTTTCCATGAACGACCCAAATATTATAATTATAGTATGTGCATGAAAATGACCTAATTAGGGATTTCTATCAGAAAGATGACTTTAAAACTTCAAATGACTTTGATGACTTACGGATAACCCAAGAGTTCTAAACATAAATAGTCATTTATTAGACTCCATGTGTTTTGAGCTGTGACGATGGATCTTAGATGAATAATCGGAACAAACCTGGAAATGAACTCATGCCTGTTTGATCATAGAGATTACATTCTACCCACTGCACCAGCGACACTTACAAATACTGTTGTACTAAATTAGTCCTATCTATTATTCATAAATGCCTTTTATTCAATAACATATGTTTCGAATAGCCACATCATCCCCCAGTTGATTTGAGTGTATTCTTTCGTCATGGCTCAAAACACATGGTCGAGCTATACAAAATCAGTTTGGCAACAAACTTAAGTGTGATATTCTTACACAATGCACCAAATAAATTGTATGCCCTGAAAATGGGCGTCCATCCAGTCAAATTGACAGGGTCAGTGGTGACTGACAGTGCAGTTTTTTTTTTCAGTGATAATTTTATCATAATTCAGAACAAAATAATAAAATATTTTAATAACTCTTGAAAAATATGTTGTTTTTTTTAACCTCATGAAAATAAGAAGTTTGCATTTTTATTGAGCCCTGCAACCAATGCATAAAAGTTTTTCGTAAAAACTGTGAACTCACAAAACAAAAACATCTCTATGCCATACATCAGTTTACAATTTAAATCTACAAATTTGAGACAATAAATATACATATATATTTAGCATTTTTCACATTCAGTATTAAGTTATATGGTATCATTATTTCATTACGGTACATTTAGTCTGAACTTTCACCATCTTATTTTCAATTTAAATGTATGCACAAACTAACAGACTGAAGTCTGATCAATTATAGCCCTAATTTGTATACAAATGTGCGACAATATGACTTAAATGTTCAATTAAAGATACAAGATTGTGTGACAATTGTGGTCAATAGGGTTAAATAGTCATTTCGGCTAGCCAGTAATTATAACAGTTCAGAGAATAAATTAGCTTTGATCAAAGAGCTTGTAACAGACTAGAAACAATTTAATATTCAAACCTCAATAAAAAGTCATGTGTTGAAGTGAACTTCAATATGTATAATATTAACATTATTTCCCTTGTTCATGTATTGAGATCTGGTACGCTCAAGTATTTAGTACATGAGTAATGCACAAAAAAACTAAACTAAAACTTTGGACAAACTATAAAATTAAAATTAAAATTGTATTAATTGGTCAGGAGGATTATTATGGTGTGTAAAATGTTGCAAGCTTGCAATTTTTTCAAAGGGTCAGAGCTAGGGTGGTTGTCTAAATAATATTGTTTGTGAAGATGAATATTTTTAATGATATGAAAAGATGACTATAGTCTAAGTACCAAAACAAGCAAGAATTGATTCCAGATGATAAAAATTGACCAAGAGTCAATGCCATTCTCTTATATTCTATATCAATGGTAAGAAATTACCCTCCTGCACCCGCCATTTTCAAGACCCTTTTTCTAATAATGCATCTGTTGACCCAGATAATAACTATCGTAAGTATTAAGTATTTATATTCCATAAAAGTGCATTTATGTTGCTTGTCAAAATAACGAAATGCAACATTGACCGCACAACATGCCACAGTTTACTTTCATTAATTATTTTGCATACAATTTTTTTTTAAAATATATTATATACCACACAACAGAACCTGTCATAGCACAAATGAAACATTTCATAATTATATGACCATGATAGATGACCATGGTCCATGATAGACCTTTGATAGAGGGATTTATGAAGATTTGTTTGGTATGTCACAGCATGAATACTTATAAATTACAAATGTGTTTGTTCTGATAATATAAGGCAACCAGTGAATTAACAATTACTGTGTCTACATGTTAACAGAACTGACCCTACTATATGATGCCGACCCTAATGTTCCTAACAACAAAAACCAAAGAACAAAAATATATGGAGTTGAAGTGACCAGTGAGGTTTGTTTAGATAAAAAATCTAGACGTTTTGTGACCTTGGTTTTTTAGGGGATCAAGTAACCCAAAACATTTCTAAATTTTGTCCCGTCTAAACAAATGTATGTTGTATCACCTATACTTTTTTCTCATATTTTTTTGTTCAATATTTTATTAAAAAAATAATGTAAACCATAGATTTATGATGATTTAAATGGTAATATAAAACATCATGTTAAAACATGGTACAATATTGAACTTATAGATCACAAATACCATACAATGTGTAAAGTAGTTAAGACAAGGACTTAAATCATCATACCACACAACTCCTACATAAGTTCTGTTATATCATTGACAATATAACTCTGATAAGGTATATATAGAAATATCAGCAAAAATAATTTCTGATATCAAGTAGAATCAACATGACCAATGTCAGACAACTTTAAATGCCAATTTTGAGATAAGACAATATAGAATGTTACCTATTTTAAACAAGGGCAGACAACCCTTCATCAAATTAAAATCACAAAATTTGCTAAGTATACTGTCTGACAAAAATTCTGTCCAGTGAATATTTGTAGTCTCTAATAAAGAAGTTGGAAACATTTTTTTTACTTATTTAAGGATACTTAAGGAAATACTGACTACATTTAATGAACATATTAATGGTATGTCAGTATATATCATTCCGGCCTATTGCAATCCAATATTGATATATAAATGTACATAACTATCATTATCCATTACAGCTAGCCATCAGGACTGAGCAGGATGAATGGTGATGCAAATAATTTTGTACACAAAGATAGCAGGTCAATATAATTTTATCAGTATATTAAAGGATTAATAAAAAATATTGACAGAAAAGATAAAAATAGTTAGATTGTATATAATCACTCGACAGATATAATTTGTCAACATTGTTTCTGGTAGTCTATGTAAAACAAAAGTAGGAACGATCTTGGCCATAAGTTGTTTGCAAACCAGTCTCAGAATAAAGCTTTGTCATTGGTCAATTTAAATCTAAATTTAAAATTAACCAATCATTAGCCTTCTTTTTAGACTGGTTCCCAATGTTTGGGACTATAATTATGGAGTGGATGTAAGCACTGGAACATAAAAAATGCAGGTCATACTTCGGTCTATGTCATTAGTTTTATTCCAGTTGAACTAATCAAATGTTGCATACAATATTCAAGCAGGGTAATATACAACTGGCAATTCAAAGCAATGCTTATAGACACAAATACATAAGATTAAATGCAAATAGAAATGCTCAGGTCATAATGAAATAGCAGTTTAAGCTATCTTTATTTTGCAGAGTAAACAATTGTTACATACACACAAATATTCATTTCTTAGACCAATTACCCAGACAAGTCATCCAGAGTTCAAACAAACAATTTCTTCAGAATGGCAAATAAATGCTATTTTATTATTTTAAATAAAAAAAAATCAATTTTGTATATTATTGATATTTAAACCAATGCACATTTCAAATATCATAGAACAACCTACTTCATTTCTTTCATATTTAAATACCTGTTTTTTAACAGTTTGCCTGAATTCTCTTTTTTTTGCTGGGATTTTTAAAAAGCAATAACAGCCATCAGGGTCTTTTGGAACCTTTTCCAGCTTTAACAATGGAGGGGAAGACTCTAAGCGTACATCTGGGTAGATTAACTACATGTACCTCCCTTCCATATTATGTTAGCTGGACAGCTTCCTCAAGTGTGTGCTTTGGTCAAAGGTGGGAATCAAACTCCAAGCAGTAAAGGGCTATAGATTAATAGTCAGAAACCACAACCACTCACTACTGGAGGCACCTGACTATTCATTTTACATGGATTAATCATGGGAATTATTTATCAAATTACTTTTGTAGACAACTATATTCATACTAATAACAGAATGCATTTTCTGATAATTTGACAGTTAACACAATAAATCCTTTATTACCACTTTCTCTAATTGATTATTGAATATATATACCGTAGATCAATCATATTGTTCTAAGTCAATGAAATTCAATGGTGTATTCTAATGCAAGTGAGTAATGATTAAAATTTTATGAAGTTTAAAAACTGAGTATTTCATGTACAGTTTTTTCAAACAATTTGTTCAATGAATGATTAAAGCCTGCAACATGAGACTATCTTCAATCACTTAAGACAATTTGAATTTAAAATCTTTTGTTGTAGAAGATTGAAATTAAAAGGAAATCATGTAATACCATATATAGGCTTAAGTACTGTACAGAATAAAAAGATTTTTAGAAAAATGAGGTTGCTGTTTTTTGGACTTGGGGCCTTATTGGATTTGACTGCAGAGGCATTATATTCTAAAATAATGCTTTAATATCGGTAATGATATCATTCTAAGCTTAAGTGCATATGATTATATAAGTCTTAATTTGATTGCATAAGACTGATTAAATGTCATAAAATTCATGTCAAATAACAAAAACTATACAAAAGCTTTTTTAACCAAGTACTGAACGTTTTAGAACTTGGATTATAATTGATTAGGATTGATTCTAACAGACCCCACAGAATCAAATTGTTTTTTTATTTTATTTACAAAGAAAGAATATATTGATATGCTCATGCTGACAAATTTAGTTGATCGGAAATATATGAAAAATGTGATTGATTATACTCACTTAATGCCATCTGATAAGAAATGTCAACACAATGTTTTGTACACAAATATTTGATGAATAGTACAATATTATGTGATTTGATAAAGACAGAATATCAAAGAATGGTTTAAAATAATTGCTAGTATGTCTTATATTGAACGATAAGAAATCATTCAATATCAATAATCAACAGGTGTCTTGCTGAGAAAAATTATTTTTCTATTCATGCTTAACTGGGGGTAAAAATTTGATGTTTGTTAAATTTATCCACATTTCATTCACAAGACTGGTGAATATAGATACAAGTTATTACTGAACAAACTTTTCTTTCTCATGATTTGGGAGATGTGTTTCACTATGAGCATCCAAGGCAGTTATTGCTTCTTTCGACGCATATAATTTTAAATATACATCAATCGTTTTTATTATTACACTAAGAAAAAATAGATGTTTTATGGTTACCCGCCTAAGCCTAACGTTCCTATTGACAAAATTGAAGTCTAGCCCTATCTGGGAGGTGTTGAGAGTTCAGTCCTACTAGAGAGGGGTTTAGGGATTTCCCTAATCATTTTCTCATTTAATGACATTGTTGATCAACTTTTACTCTAAATTTTTACAGTCGCTTGCAAAAATGCTTAGCAAAATATTTTAACCAAATTTGGTAGAAACATTATAAAATGTCAATGTGACATGACTGTGTTAAAATAACATTGTTTTCCTGCCTCTTTAAATAATAAATCATTCATCAGAAAAGCATTAAATACTCTGTGAAGTTACTTTGACTCTTGACATCAAGACATTGACAGAAGGACCATCAAATATCTTATTACCACCCTGTCATAAACATATGACAAACTTTCACTTTACATAGAATGACATCATTGATATTATCATAACCTTGTCACACTTTGTGAGATAATCTTATGGAAATAGTAGAAGAATGAACATAACCTATATTATACGTATAAATAAAAAACTACTGCCATTACAAAATTAATGATTGAATGATATAATTATGGCTGATTCAACATATTTTTTTGGTACTTAATAATTAATTAAAGTACATATTTGCAAAATGTACAGGCATATTGTAACTTTGTTTCATTATCTGGTAATTAACACAAACAAAACTAAAATGTTGTGCCTTATGTACTTGCATACTTACAACAATGACAATTATTGATGCTAAATCTTGTAGCAAAGTGCTACCATATAACAATTTTTTATGATGCAAGTTTTGATCACTGATGACAAATTATTCAGGAAGAATAGGTTGTTAAAGGTCTACCTTGTTTGGAACATAAGTCGGTTTTTCCTCTTTTTCTTCCTTTGATTTTTTGGGTAATTTTTTCTTTGTTTCATCTTTATCTTTTTTCTTTGAAGTACAATTTAACACGGACGAACTTCCTCCCATGTTGCATGCAACTTTTGTCGAAAAAATAATTCTTATAAAAACTGCATCGAAATGGAGTCGAAGAACTTGTCACATTCTAAACAACAGCCTTTTTATGGTGAATTTCCTTTACATTATTGAATTAGTATCTACCATTTGACATAACCGAACAACTTTTGTGTCTGAAAATGATTTAATTCCAGCAAAGAGAGTAAGATATCACATTTTTCCAAGTTTCCATTTATCTTAAAGATACTTCTTTCTTATTTTTCCATTTTATTCAATTAAATCCATTCCCCATTGCATTATTCCACTAGGTTCCAAATATTCATTTATTTCCATATATCGTCCAAAGCAATTTTTCATGTTGTCTGCTTCATGATTTTGTTGACAGTATCGGACTACAATCACTTGTATTGAATAAACGCTTCATTGAACCTATAGTATTAACCACCCAGTATCATGTTTACGATTGGGTACCATTACCGCTATATAAGCTATAATTTAATACGTGAAGTATATACATTTACCTATCTCTCCCATTGACAAACATAGTCGATAGAGGTGTATTACGTTTAAGCAATTGTTTTCCAACACTGATAGATTTACCACTTTTCAAGTGTACTTGTGGTTTAAACGGATAATTGCAAAACAAATCCTGATTAATCTGACATGTTGTATATATAGATATATAGGTCTTAAACACACTTCATTGCATTTTCATTACCTTTATAGTCTTAGGTTCTGATTTTTTAAGTACAAATGATTACAATAAATATCCGTACAAGTATGCAATATCATAAACTTGAAACCTCATTATATACTGGTATATACCGTGTCTGAAAATATTATCACATATTAACATGATAATCCTCCAAAGTTCTAACTAATAATTTCAAGTTTTGCTAGAGTTTACCTAAGCTTTCTACACATATGTACATTAATGTCATTGCTAATCATTTCCCTAGTGCAATATTTTTCTTAAATAAATTCCGTGGGAATAAAACAGATAAATTAGCTTCCAAAATTGATTTAATTTACAAATTTGAAAAAATGAAAACTATTAGATTTACCCAATTTTATGCATGTAACTTATAATGCAGAGGACTGCATTTATCCAGATCTTAAAATTGATAGGTCACAGTAAACCAACAAATTCAGCCATTATTATGCAATGCATGATCAATGTACATTAAGTATAAACTAAGAAACTAAGAAACATTGACTGTTTTTATGTTCCATTCTGTATTGATAAGTTTATTAAATCAACATAGAACTTCACATTTCCATGTCATAAACATGCTGCAATAATTATCACTAGATTCCATTTAAGCACATATTCATTATATTCCAAATAACACTAAAAACAAAGTAATCATCTAGTTTTTCTAAGTCTTTTTATTCTTTTCGACCGTTTTAAAAATTGATGGGTTATCTGCGTCACTTTCAATCACAGACATAATAGAATCCAAGCTAGAAGCGAGAATCTTCTCCAATGTTTCATTCATATAACCATATATTTATTCACAAGCCAGGGTCATAAATTTAAAATATTGATATTTCTAAACTAAGTAAATATTTCTTACATATGTATTATAGTAGTTGTATCTATAAATTTCCATAAAAATTTGTAAGAATGGGTTTAAAACAAAACAAAGCTGGGTACCGGTAAGGATCTATTGAACGATTTGGATACGATCTATTCTATGTTTGATCAATGCAAACAGTCATAAAAATGTGCCATGCATAAATAACATTGTCTCCAAAAGATTTCATGGTCAGATTAAAATTAAGATAGCATTAATCGTAAAATAATTGACATCATACTGAATAGAACAACTGGATCTTGTTATAGGTTTGTTATGATTATGTAGCCATTTTTTAAAAACATATTTCAATTATATAAGGTGGAAAGATTAAACCTACCCAAATATCAAGTGGTATATTGTCTGTTATCTCCATTGCAATCACTTGACAAACCTGTCCTAGTGGTGGACAAGACAATGTCAAGATATAAGATAATATAATACAAATGTACATGGATCTAGTACTTATTTTTTTTCAGAACTATGATGTACACTGGCGGGCAGTTAGTCTAACCAATGTCACCTAATTCTGAATTTATTTTCCGCAAGTAACATTCAACTTCTCCACATGGATCGAATAAATAAGCAACAGAGGATGGATGGACGGGCTAAGGGTGTACATATTTATTGTATGGTATCTTCAACTAATGCTTTCCCTATTGAGCTTATAAACATACCTGATTGTAATAATTGTCTGAAAGTCTAGAACTTAAAGGGTTGCTGACACTATGGACAGATCAGCAATAAATCATCTGAACTTTCTGAGTGTGTAGTGGGCAAGATATGTTTTATATTTACTTGAGACTGATTAAGTGTAAAGAATTTTTTTTGGACAATATTGGACACTTACATGTATTATGTCGTTTTAACAACCATACAGAAGGGCTACAGAGACTATTACATAATGAAAATCAGTCCAATGACTTTAAAAGCTTCAATGAACACATTGAAGATTATAAGAATCCACCATGAGCTTCTATGTAGGATAAGGATATCTCACCCGAGGGGTCGGATTTTAACCAGGGACGAGGCTTGCCGAGTTCCCTGGTTAAAATTCCGACCCCGAGGGTGAGATATCCTTATCCTACATAGACTGTCTCATGATGAATTATTTTTCTCCCACTCATTTTGAGAAAATACAAAACCCTCATGACAACATCGACAAAATTGGTAAAAATCTACTTTTTTACCTTATCGTTTATCACATTCAAAAGTTGCACAGCTGAAGAGAACGGTATTTTAAAGTACATACTAAAAGTATGTACCAAACAATTTCCCCGCGTACAGCCTTCTCCAGTGTGGTTGAATTAATTTACAGTTTAAAAATGTGAAGGTCGCATTTCGTCATCACGAGTGTATGAATACACAAAGTGTAAACAAATATTGAATAAACGACAATGTAAACAATATACATTTATTGTGTAACTATTTATGCCATGAGACACATCCAATAAAACAGTATTTAAATCAATAAAACAACATGTGTTTTGAATATTGAACAGTTAACTGCAACAGTTAGGAACTATTTGATAACGCGACAGTCTTCTTCACTATGAATGCGTAACAAGTCACAAAAGTTTAACGGGCGTGCGACTTTCACTCAGATTCAGAGTCGCTTGACACAATTATTCTTCGTCGTTTCGGATTAGGTTGACTGTAGTTATTGAAGTTAATGTTAAATGTGCAGTTCTTCATCATACTGCCGGCGAACATGCCTTCAACGACACTTGTGTTTTATTTTTATTTTACAAGACTGATTGTGAACGCATGTTTGGACGAACCTGCATTTCTCTTGGCCTAGATGGAGAACGAACTTGTTCACGATGTAATTCAACCTGATTCATTGGATCAATAGAGCTTGTGGAGGGTGGATACGTAATACTGAAAACTATCTTACATGAGTAAAAGTGGGAGAATATAAAAATCCACTAATGCGTGTTTACTATGCAGACGTAGTAGTAGTAAAAGTAGTCCCGTGAAGGTCGGAATGAATTCACGTGCGGAGGTAGTCGAAGGTGCTTTGACGATGATACATTTGCATTGCAGTTCATCGTCAAAGCCACTTGTTCTTTAAAAGCTAACAGGTAAACGACTCAATCTGAGTCGCGTTCGTTTTCCTATTTAACGCACAAATTTCCGTAAAACTTGTGTACAATTCGATGAAATATAGTATAATCTATCAATATGACCAAAAATATACCTTCAACAGACGAAAGTTATCAAATATTTTGCCGATGTTTCATACTACCCATAATTTTCCTCGTAAATGCTTTGGATTAAGTCCGTAGCATTCCGGAAAGCATGTAAATTGATCTGATTCAATAGACGCATGAACAAGCGTCTTAAGCTGTTGACTTTGTAAGAGGACAATTCCATAACTAAAATGGTCAACAAGACGAAATAAAAAGACCAATTTAGTTATGGGACCCAGAACTAGTGCGGAGGTCGCTCATGTAAGAAAGATGTTGCTAATGTAAGATAGGATTTTCTTATATGAGCTGAAAACCTATCTTACATGAGTAAAAGTGGGAGAAATACAAACAGAACAGCAATTTAAAAACTGTATTGAAGTAACAATTATCACCATATTCAGATTCAACAAAGAGTTAAATTGTCCACTATACCTTAAAAGCTTAAACAGTGTCATCAAAGTGTCAAATACATTCAACATTTAGCTATAAATTTGGAATGAAATCATTTAACACCATTGTTAACATTGATATTTCACCAACAAGCTTTAAAAGGGCAAACAGTTAAATTATTTCAATAAATAGTAATTAGCTGTAACTGTGTTATTGACATTGCTCTCACTTATGGCTACAGATTTAACAATGTCTTGAAATTGATTTTAATTTCATAAAGTCCATTGATATAGATTTCATCAGTAAAGCTTGTTAACAGTTAGACAGATCTCTACATCCTACCCAGCTCAATTTGTGCATATTTTAAGAAGACCAAGAAAATCTTGACGTAGAAGACCAGTTTTAGTATCTTAAGTACTCAATTAAGCTAATTACTGTTTGATCAATAACTGGTCATCTGTGAATACTAAGTATTCATTATAATCAGATAAAACATTGCATATTTAACTTCTGACTGTATATAATCATGAACAAAATTACCATGCTAAAAGTTTAACTTAAAATTTAAAAAAAGTTTGTTTTGCCTTATAATACAGATGGTGCTATTTAAAATCTGAAAGAAATAAGTAAATATGGAATTGTTAAGGTCTATTTTTCTTGTTATTTCAGTAACATTGTTTATAAGTCAACAGTTATAGACCGATTCATGGCCATTTGAAGGCAAAATAGCTCAGGCTGCTACAATCCAGGCTGGTATTTTATAGACATTTTGGCAAAGAAAACACTTAGTATTACTTAAGCTTTAAAATCACACCATTTCTTATTTGTACAGATGATTGTTCTAAGGGCCCCTTGCAAGCTCTTTTAGGAGCCTCCATGATCCAGTAGTCATGGTCTCAGACAAGTTATCACTAGCTGTCACCAGTGAGTTAAAATCCCACAAGTGACCAAATTTCACATGTGAGGAAGGAGTCCAGCAGGTTGTTCTACCCAGGTGTATGCCTTTAGATTCCTCCAGCATTAAGGTGATAGACAAGTCACTAAATGTGCTCTATTTACATGCATTTACAACAGGATTCAATATTTATTCCTAGCAATTTTATCTTCAATGTTACATCAAATCAAAGGACTTGAGGGAAAATGACTAATACACCCAAGTCTATCATTAAAATGGTACAACAATGGTACATAATAGTAGGCCCACAAATAGAGGCAATATACGTAATTGTGTTATTCAAATCGGGTATATTAAACTGGACATTTCTCATTTCAATTGACTTTTAATGGACATTTTATGACCTCAATCTAATAATGGATAAAGAAGTCGATCAATATTACCTCCCTTTAATAAGCATTTATGTGGTAAATTGATCAATAAGGAATTAGGGTTATAGAATACAGTGTGATGCTACAGCAACTTTACAGTCCTCTGAATGGTTGAGTGCAATGAGCAACAAATTTTATAGTTAGCTGATGATAAGAAACTTGTGGCTGACTGAATCCCTCAAAATTTCAAATTGTAAGGTCATGAAATAAAACCTGACAAAGACCATTGAGTAGGTCTGCTTTATAATGATTTTATTGAAATATTTTTAATAAAAAACTCAGCATTGAAAGGGAAGTTGAATTATAGTAGCTTTGAGATGGGCATCAAATTATGTATGATAAGTAATTATGATAAATAAATCAAAGTACTGAAAGTACTCATGGCAACAGGTTACTGAACTTACATTTTTTTTGTACATTGACTTGCACTGCAATGTGGAATTGCATGGCACATGTAGAAAATGTTGTATTTTAGTCTGCATCACAATTCATGTGCACCAAGCGAGTGACAGCTATGGAAAGCTTTCAGTCTCCAAAAACTAAGCTCAGCCAAGGGTATCCTAAAGTTGTTCCTTCATATCTTAAGATTACAAGGTAAAGTATGCGTTGGTCTTTAAAATAGAAGCCATATTTAAATCTCGTAACTAAAGCATGGACATTTTAACTTGTTTTTCACTAATTCTTCATGACAACCTGTGTTAGTAGCCACCTCTGAATAAAGGCCACCCTGTGAATAAATGTCATTCTTTTAAAAACTGTCATTATTTAGAACAAAATGACCTCTAAATAAAGGCTACCTGTCAATAAAGGCCACATTTTGTCTTTCCCAAGGATGGCCTTTGTTCACAGGTTGGACAGTAGTTCTGCTGAACATACTATTTTTGTCAGAACTCCTTAACTTTTTGTACTCATCAGATATATAATTTTACAGGCAAGTCAAACAATGGGATAATTGTTCATATGTTGGTGTCTAATTATCTTGTTTATTTGTGTGAAATCAATGACTCGGAGTGATACTCCATCCATCACTGTCATGTGTTGGTGTGTGATTAATGTTGACAACAGCAGAGATTCCATATAGAACAAACAGCAGAGTTTAGATTCCCTGTCACAGACTGATACTGGTACTGATAATCATTTCAGTCCACCATCTGATATCATAGTACCAATTAAGGAAACAGTCAGTACATCATCCAGAAGATATGGTTTAGACAGGTTGAAATTACCTGATATATATTTGACTCTTAACATTAGATTTGATATTTATCAGATGTATATTTTTACACAAAATATATTAAGAAGATCAAATCATATACATGTAATTAAATATCTCTAATTTTCAATGTTATCACCATTTACCATATTCATACTAATGGCTGATGTATGTAGTTGTGACAAGTTACGAGTAGACATAATGTGTTTAATGTATTATACAGGGACTTTATCCAAAATATTGATTTGAAACTGGCCAACTTATTCCCAACATAGACATCATGTAAAATGTTGGCACTTTTTTTTCTTCATTTTTGTACCAATGAATAATAAAAATTTTCATAAAATATCAAACATTATATAAACAATTTTAGAGCAGACAAATTTGATACTACAAGGGATACTTATACTAATATCTATAAAATACTGAATAAGAGGGTAAAGAAAGACAACTCAAATATCATTTTAGAACCACAAGGGAGGTAATTCAGATTTCATTGACTATTATACAGCTTGTAATCATACTCTCCCTTTAATCAAACATTAGAAACACCAGGTTATCTGTATAGCAACTTGTAGTAGCAACATAAACAAAATTCTTGCAATGTAAATTTTGATGCAAATGCAATAACTTGCATAATATTATTTTTCATTCAGTAATGTCGGTCATTAGCTACATATTTTTTGTTCAATATACATATTGGGTTACAACCCAACAATAAGAAATTGTATCTAGTCTTATTATACAAATGTATATCCAACTAAAAGTTCAGAAATGAGACAGGTTTAACCATTGATTCATTTCTGATAATCTCATCTGACTTTCTACAGATGACTGCTTAACATTAGTTGTATTGATTTCATTTTATTTTCAGAAATATGCAATTACTAGGTTGATTTAGTAGGTGTTTTTTTTGTCTAATTCCTAGAAATAGTAATGTTATTGGTGGACAAATTGACATAACTCTTAAATGTAGGTCTTATGATATAGAATTGCCTTTCGGTAAGTGTAAGCTGAGACCTTCCAAATCCTGGTCAATATTCCCAGAGGGCTTTGTTGGTGTAGCAGTCACCCATGGCAACATGACCAACCAATCAAACAATTAGGTTACATTCAGGTGATGTTTCACATGATTAAACTTATCTCACAAATATATCAATCATCATGTCATCTTTAATCCAATTTTCCTGATGACCTGACCTGTAAAACCTTCAGGATCTATTTATACATATATGTTCAATAACTTTGTGTGGTTTCAATAACTTTGTGTGGTCTACCATATACATATCAGAAGTGACCGATTAGTTACAGATAAACTAACATTGTTCCACTTCAAATTCTAATCTTCAACATTTTAATAGTTCTTAATATTATAATCGTTGGTATTTAAATGAGTCCCAGATCCATAAAATTCACCTATTCAACAATTTGGAATGGATGCCAGATTTATCAGTAATTTTAACACCTCTATAGTAAAAGTTTTTATTATATGGTAGTAACCTATTCATGGCTGTACATGGAGCCACCAGGACACACTGGCATTATGCCAGGCTCTATTTAATGTCTTTTCTTCAATGTTCTTTAGATGGTAAAATTAATTTCAAAATAATTTTGCTAATATTTGAAAACTCCATTTTCATTTATAACCAGTATCAATTATTTTACAATTAATATGATCATAATTAAACAGAATATTTTAGAGAAGTGTTCAATAGCAGCAAGTACATGACATTGTATGTGTGTCTGTTTTGACATTTACAATATGCAGGAGTTGATACAAACAAATAATATGTAGTGGCAATAAATATTGGTGCTAATAAATGTGTGTGAGTCTATGTGTGTCAATATGTACAGTGTACACTATTAAAGAGATATATCGACCATCATATTACAATGATACAACAGAGCCCATTGCAGCAATGGAACAAATCAAAGGAGTTCTTAGTAAAGGTGGATATCAAGTTGCTGGCAAGAATTACATTAGTCTCTGGTGAATTACACAAATGACATGTTTTCTGTTGAATAAATAAGAAAAATTAAGTTCATAGTTTACAGTTCGGTCCATAGATTCTATAGTTTGAATTTTACATGCAATTTTGACTTGCATTAGTTAGTGGAGGTGAGAATAAAGACTGAAGCCTTTGTTTTAATATATATTTATACATTTATTATATAACATAGGAGTCATAACTAGACATAAAGGATAAACTATCAAATCACAGTTTTTCTACATAAGCACTCAAAACTTAGGTTTTACAATATTGACCTATTTTGTAACTAAATATAAACTTCTGTGGCCCCAAAAGAAGATATAAAGCCAAAATCAGGCAAAATTGATATTTGTAGATTGTAAAGGACAGAAGTCCATGCAGGTATAAATATATGGATCTACTGTACGGACGGACTCCACTCTATATACATAATACTAGTAGTTAGGCAACAGACAACTAAATTAATGTACAACTCAGAATATATACTTTTTTCTTTCAATACTGACTTAGCTAAAAAATAACTAACACATGATGAAAAATACATGCATTATGTAATATAAATAAACAAAATCTAAATAATTCTATTGTACCCTAAAAATCTATCACAATATTCTAACATATCACAAAATGCTACCTCAGTCAATAATATTACATTGATCCAGGCAATACAATTCAAAAGAGGTATATTCACAGATAAATGGCAAAAACTGGTATACAGCTTACTTATGTCAAACATGCAATTTTATCAACAAGCAAACAACCAGATGCATTTAAAATTATCGATCAAATAATGCAAATTAAAAAGAAAATTCTTAGTAAGTTACTTTGATATGAAACCTGAATCTTTTTCATGTATCTTGGTAAATAAATATAATCATACAACAAATACATTTCAACAATCATTGGAAAGAATTCCATCCATTTTACTCGTAAAGTATAATATACTTTACAAATTTCAAATTGCATATTATGCAATTTTAAATTGAACCAATTAGTTCAACTATAAGAATATGGAATGCAATTTCATTTACTACTATACAAATTCACTTGTGGTAATTTTAATGATTATAATAAGCATCAAAGCATGAGTAACCTCCCTTGCCAAGATATTATCTATGATGATAAAACCCTGGTTCCCTGCCATTGATTGATCATTCTCACATTTATAACAAATTATTGAAAATAAGCACCTTGACTTCTTATCAAATGCATAATGGCCTGGCAGCAATTTTGTTTAACTATATTTATATAAATTAATACATGATGAAATCATATATACAATAAAATGATAAAATATAAAAAAAATCTCACATATATGATTAAAGAATATACTCTAGAACTGCAAATAAAATGTATTGGACGGTTTTTGAATAAATACTAGATACACAGTTGAATAAGTATTTGTGTACATTAAATTTCAACCATATGTCTTTTAACTTTCAATATTATTTAAAATGATTTATTTGATTAAACTGAATAAATAATAAGTTTAATTATATTTTTTAGATAAATAAATATACAGAGTGAGATCTCGCAGTCATGGATGAGAAACTAATTTAATACTACTGTTCAAATAAATAAATGGATATTTACATGTTTTAACATTTTGTTTTATTATGACTGTGGCTTCACTATATAGTAAAATTTTAAGACATAGCAGCAACATCATCACCATAGTAGCCAACATAGTTATCAAATGTAAAATTGTGTTTAACAAATTATTATGGCCTTCAAATAAGTCTTTAATCTTCATCAACTTCAGTGATTCGATCACTGAAAGTTTCCCAGCAAACAGCATAATTTTTTTAAAGGTTAGAAGAAAATCTAAAGATGGATGTAAAATAATATCAATTCATCCAGATACCAAAATAAGCCAAAAGCTATAAGTACCTTAGTATAAAAATTTCAAATGAAGACAAATCAGCCACCTTAATGGTTGTCATAGTAATATAATGACTAAGATTATCTATTATGTATTGAAATATGATTAAATAATGCAAAACAATGACTATCACAGAATATAGCATCACAGATCTGAATATTTGGTAAAAAACACAATTATGCTAAGAATAAACTACATGCAAGCATTATATCTATCATATTTTCTAATCGGACATGTACAGGAAAATTCTGCAAACTTGTCATGCCAAGCTATCTTTATCACAGCCAGCATGCTCCCAAACCATCAAATATTCAACTCAAATATGCATAAAACTATCATAAGTCAAAATAAAACAACATAATAACATTCAAAATATGCTTTAAACTTAACAAAATCAGATACAATATAAAACAAATAACAACTAAATCAAATTATTTTCGTGGATGTACATAAATGCTTCGGGATCTGTATAACATAACATTGTATCACTAAATCACTCGTGTATTATTGTCTGTAAAAACTAAAACAAATTCATCTAGTTTATATCAATCTAGTCACTGAAAAGTCTCAATTTCCTTCACAAAAGTGAAATTCATCTTCAATTTCACTTAACGACACAAATATGGCAAATTATCAGAATGTTGCGTTAATTTTGCAGGAATTTAACAGTTTTGTGATTCACAGTTCAATCACAAGAAATCATACTGCATGTCATCCCTAAGGGAGTCTTTCATACGTTTAGATAATCGCTTCAATTGAAGAGCTGACCTCGAAGCTTCGGCAAGAGCTCCTTCAATGTTGGATCTCACATGACGTCGTCGTGGTGGCTCCACATCACCATATTCACTTTCATCAGACAAGTAAGCATCATCTGGAGCAGGCTTACGTCTTGATGGAGGAGCTGCATAGACAGGTATAACATATTGTGGTTGAGGTGGAGGCGGTGGTGGATCAGGTCTTCTAGGCGTTTGATAGCCCTGCAAACGCTGAATACGCTGATTCAAATTATTCAAATCCTCCTGTGTCACAAGACGGCGACCACCAATAAGAGTTGGTTGCTGTGGCTGCGGAGGCATTTGATAATTCATCATAGAGGCAGGAGCAGTAGCATTAAGATTTTGAGGAGCATAGGAATGGAAGCCATTCTGTATTGGAGCCTCAAATGTTGTATTTAATCTAGAAGGTGTACGTGGCTGTTGTCGTGGAGTGGCTGATCTTGAGCTCACACGCGAACGAGAAGCTGGTGTTGCTGGTCGACTACCTTTCATATCTTTCACATCATCCATTAAGGTCTTGAACTTTTCAAGTCTAGCATTTCTAATAGGATCACCTTCTGGGAATAATTTCATAGAGGTCTGAGTACCTTCTTCATTGACAGTTTGTGTAGCAGCTGTGCCAGTGGCATCTGCCTCTCTGAGTTCACGCACATCATTCAAAACATGTTGTAGTGTTTCCTTCTTAATTGTGTTTTCACTTCTTACAGAGTTAGTGTCATCATCAGTATAAGTACTATCATCCAAACCACGTTGATGTTTCATGCCCTTAACTTCAAATAATATGCTGCGTAACAAATCTGCACGGGATCCACTTGATCGCCGTGTCTGGTTACCAATGGAATGTAAAGAAGTATTTGACCCAGTTTGTGTCTGCATAGCACGGGGTTTACTCTTCTTCCACATGTCAGCTGGTGTCTGAGTGCTTGTGTGTCCAGGAGTCTGTGACATAGCATCTCGTAAATCATCAGGATTGGTGGCAAAGGCATGGGTAGACAAATAACTGACAGTTGACTCGCCGTCAGAGAAATGGTTCTCGAGTCCAAGTGGTGTACCTCTCATTGTGTTGGGTGTTTGAGTTCCAAATACAGTATCATCTAATACATTATCAAAACTCGATGCATGCATAGTATAGTAAGTTTCACCATAACCAGACTCTTCACTGTCAGAGTCAAGAGCTGCACCGGAGGCTGATTTCTTCAATCTACTTCCAGGTCGACTACCACGACTTAATCTGGAAGGACTTCTAGGTCCTCCTGGACCTCGTTTACGTTTCAATGATGTAAAACTTGAATTTCGACTACCAGGTCTTTGGCGAGGTGGAAATGGAAATTTACGATCGTCATCACTGTCACCATCTGAATCACCAGTCAAGAAACTTCTGTTTGGATTTCTAGCTGACCCTCGAGGAGTCTGAGTTGATCTGCATGGTTTTCTCGTCTGTTATAAGGAGGAAGGACAATATTTATTAAAACATGCACAAAATCATGCCAAGAATAAAAATATTGCACAAAACTTTCAATCAATGTAGCACTGAATTCACAATTTTGTCATCCTAATGTTAAATTCTCAGCTCTTAGTTCAATCAATGCAAACTGAGATTTTAAGAAATTGTGTGACAACAAAACTTTGAATTTCACTCACCATCCTACAGAAGCTTTATCTTAAGCAAGCATTTTGATGATCTTGATCTTCCAAGTCATGAATAATAAACTGAGTATAGGTAAAGCAAGCAATTAAAACGTATTCCAAAGTAGTATTTAAATAAATAGCGCTTTCAGAATTGAATCTGAAGTTCTTTACAATCCTGTCAGCATCAGGATATTTCAAGCCAGATCAATATTGTGTCAATAGGATGGTTTCATTATGTCACCATAAATCAATTGAACACATTTCATGGAGCCTTGCACAAACAATATAAATGCCTTAATCAATGTTTTCATGTATTGAATTTTCTATCATGATATTTGTATTCAAATCAATTCAAGCTGTAGCAGCCATTCAATGACCTTCAACAAGGTCACTGAAATTCAAAACTACATTAATTTTGACCAAATTTATCTAAAATAAATATTTTCAATAACATAATGCTGTGTAATTTCATTATATCAAACAGTTTTTAGTAAATTTAGTTCATTTATAGCAACAGCAAAGCAACCATTAACACAATCATTTGCAACACATTAACACAAACGCAAGCAGACACAAATGCAACCATTACCCACAATTCCATGCCACATATACAACAAGCTTCTGTAGGATGCTGATCAAGTATTTTTCAAGCATTTTGTAATGTTGAAAAAAGTGCATACTATTAATGAGTTAGCATTGAGTTCAAGTAAGTCAGCAACTGTCATGAAGTTTAAATTTTCAAATGAAAGCATTTGATTGGTTAATATCTTTACATGGATAAGGAGCTGTACATACATATATTCTGGTTACAGCCAAGTACAATACGATAAGGTGAAAACCCATTACAGTACATTGTGTATGAATATCTTAATGCAAGCACCCATAATGTACCAGAAAGGTCACAGCAGATATAAGCATGACACATTTCTGTTCACAAAGTTACATACAAATAACACACAACCATGTTGCGAACTTGCTTTGCACGGGAGGGGTATATTTATCTTACAACATGCAGATTATAAAAATAAAAGAAAAAAATCTTTGAACAAAACGATATTGCTTAAAATTGATATGCAACAGAAAGCGACTTGAAAAAACGTAAAGGCAGAATTTGAAAGAAGAAGCATTAAAGTCAATCAGAATTTAATGATGATTTTGAAGACGATGAAGATGATGATAAAGGATTTGAAGAGACAGAGAACACACATCACAAGGTAACAAATGAAAACAGGATGAGAGTTGCTTAGAGACCAAGAATTTATTGTTTGTAAAGGTGTATGCATGAGATATGCAAAGGCATGTAAAGCAAGCTTTCTTATGGAACTATTTCTATCACAATAACAACATGGACTACAATAAATAATATATTGGTATGAAATTTAGTGCTGTGTTTTCAAACACACTCCAATTAATTTAAAATGTGTCACCAAGATTTCTACCTTAAATTCATGTCAAGACAAATGACTAACTCAAGTAATTGAACATTTTGTTGTAATGAAAAGATAAAGATAAATATTTTTCTAGTTTACCTCAAACTGTGAAATCTATAATTTGGTCAATAAAATCTCAAGTGATCTCAGTGTTAAACAATCTTAATAAAACTTACTTTGTATAATTAATGATTCTCGTTGCCTGGTATTAAAATTCCCAATATCAAAATTTACATCAACTGTTGTCAAGTAAGATAAAACCTCAAATAAACCAGTACCATGTTTGCACTGATACAAAACTGAAGTCTTATAACTTAGAAAATCTATAGTGTAGAATCAGAAATGTTCATGACGATATTTTTTCCAATTTTTCAAAATATATATATTTGTTTACAACTAATTTTAATACATTTTATTGAAGTAAATTTCAGAAAAGAAAGTTTAATAAAAAGTTACAAAATTTAAAATGACAAAATAACCAAACTTCAATTTACAAAAAAAAATGACCACGTAAATAACCAATTTTATGATATTTCCATGTATGATATTTTATCTCCCACTGATAAAACTTGATCCTATATCCCTAAATTCAGCAAAATGATCCATAATCAGTAACAAATGTATTAATGGCAAACTTATAATCAGAGAACGAAATTCAATACAATTCAATTTAAAATCATTTCAAAATTTTGTGGACTGCATTCAAAGACTTATCTGATAAAATTGTAGGAAGTAAATGAGTAAATTATTCAACATTTCATTCTACGAGACAGTTATACACAACTAAGTTCTCAATATTTCGTCTCTATAATTAATTTATATTTCGTCTCTATAATTAATTTAAAATGAATTACAAAATATATTTATATAACTAATACATACCAGACAGAATCTTTAAAGATAAATCAAAAGCATTCAGGAAACTTAAGCATTGTTCAAGAACATCGTACCCATTCATTACAATCTTTTAAAATATATGACGAAATTTCGATCAATTTCTGATAGCAGTTCCTTACACTTATCGAGAGTATGTTTTTGATGATCAGAGCATATGATAAATACTTTATTAAGTTGGTGAACACTTAGAGTAACGGGTACGCAGGATCAGTGAGCTATCAAAATGAACATTCAAATTTGAAAATCTAAGAAATTCTTGATGACACATTCCAATAAAAGTATACGAAACACGTTAAACCTCACACTAGGTGGGGTAAAGGTAACAATATAATACGAAACTTGCTGAGTCATGTTTATGTGTTTTTTTTATCAAAATTCGATGTTTCCAATTTTTTATTGACAACACTCTCTCTGTGTATAATTATTATAAGTTCTATTGTTAAATTAACAAAATTACAAACTAATATCGATGCATTTAAATGGTCACGATTTAGACACTCCATAAAAAAAGGATATAAGAATAAATTTAGAGACCAGTTTTAAAATCAAACTTTTGATTGGTTAACGCAGAACACTAATTAACCAATAGCAAAGCAGTATTCTCAGACAGGTCTCCATACTGAATTTAAAATAATACAAATCACTATTGAACCTTTAATGTATGTTATCCATTCAACTATATAACATCATGTTTCCACAATAAATTCAAATTTCAAAGATTTCTTCAATTTGAATCGCTATAAAATAACATAACAAAATTATTAAAATTATCCAAACTTCCATATTTTTCTATTAAACTTACAGAAATGACTTTGCTGTCTGCACAGGAGCTTGCACTAGAAGACTGCGTCCTAAAATGAACCTTAGCTCTTAACATCGTGGTAATTTCTTGTAAGTTTCGGTATATTAAAAAAAACACCTGAACCATTGATCATGCAACATTACGATCTCCATAGAGTTGACATAGCAAGTTTCATATACATGTTACATTGTATTTATTTTACAGATATATATTAGCAAATCGCATTTGTGATAGAAAACACAAGGCTTTTCAATGATTAAGTAGACTTCTATTCAATAACTGTGTTTCATATTTGTTCAGTTTTTCTTTTATTTATATATATACTTACGATAATACTTTTTGCATAAAAATGTGACATTTGTATCATAATGAAATAATGACTATAGTCCAAGATATATTTTTCTGTTGATGGCTGAGATACAATGCTTTCATCCCCTAACTATTACATTTAAAAAATAATAATTAACAAGTATAATAATGAAGAAAATTCTCAAATAAAAAGTAGTTATTTTTTACCACAATCATAGCAAATTCATTGGCTTTTATTTTCTGTCATTTATAAAATATTAACTTTCAAATGATCCTTCCTAAATCAGCTGTAAATAGTTTTGACGTAAGATGAGTCAGTCAGATAACCCATGATTGTAATGACCTAGAGAGTATAAATAATAAAGCTAGCACTTTATATCTTTCAATAACTTAATAATAGAGCAATTTACATAAAAAGATAAATACATTCTATACAGAAAATATTTCTGCTTACATAGCAAAACCCAATATCAGACTTAAATCTAAATAATTTGATGACCTTATATGCTTAACTGAAAAAATGTGCAATAAAAAAAGACAGACTATATACAAAGTTAAAAGGGTATTATATTTAAACCTGTCAGACTTAACCATAGGTCAATTTTTTGTGATATTCCATTTTCTAAATAAATACAAGTTTTGAGAACATTATCAAATGAAGTAGATCACGTATGAATTGTTGTACAGCACATTCTTTTTACAATTTATTTCATAGAGCATTTCAATTTGATAGTGTCGCTACGTTCAACAAGATCTAAGAAGCATATTTTAATTATGCATGAGAATTAAACAAAATTGCATTGCTTCAAAGAAAATTTAATTAGACTGAAGAATGATCTTAATGCTTAGGAAACTGATGGCTGTGGTATAAATATTTGATATCTCATCAGAAGAAAATAACATGAATCATATCGTATTACCTGAGGAAAATGCACATATTAAATTGCAATTTCATATAAAGCATTGTACCATTGACCAATCAAAACATATGGAGATTCATTATTGTAAGCCAAATATTTGAATGATTTATCTTTCACACTGAATCACAGTTATTGATGAAAGCCACCAATTTTAGCTGGCACACTATTAATAGCTGAAACACACATGTAATACATACATACTAACTAAAGAAAAGCTATAAGAATTGCAACCGATTTTTTAAAAATTCTTTTACATATATATTTAAAAGAAACAACAACCAATTGATCAATTAATTAAAATTTTAAAGTCAGTACATTATAAAATTTGAATTTCCAGCACTGAGTCTATATACCGGTACATACTTTTTAAGTAAATCTGAGTTTTAAGGTCAGTCAATTAAAGGCGCAAATTTCATTGGCTGTTTCTGGACACACCCCTTAGTATAAACCAATGACAAATTAGCATTCTAAGATTGGCCACAAAACTCAAGTTCTATACCAGCGAACTTCCATGGACTCAGGCTATGAAAAGTTAGGCTGTAAAAAATTCTGTTGCAATTCTTAAAAGTTTTTCTATGTTACACACAACAAGCTGACTGGTTAAATGGGTGAAAATGTGCATGATATAAATGAAGATATAGAAGAGATGATAGAAGTGTCTGAACACAAGACAGGCACATCTGAACATTAGAGAGATGCAGTTGAACAAATGAAAGAAGATAAGAAGGAAGACAGAGAAAGAGGATTTTGAAAATATTCAAAACTTATTGTATTATTCACCTAAAATATTTTTGCAGCTATAAAAATTTAAATCCCTTTGTTACTCTTAAAAAATAACAGAGCAATGATTGAATTGACAACATAACATTCAAACAAGATAAACTTTTTATAGAAAATCAATTTCACAAACAAGTTTAAATCCACAATCATTTATCAATGAGAAGTTCCAATATAGTACACAATGATGACTGAACAGAATTTTAAAATCTAATTTCACAGTAACACTAAATATTGATTTTTCATATTGAATTTGATAAAAACATAATCCATAAAATAAATTTATTGCGATGCACCTTATAAACGAGCTTATTCCAATAAGTTTGAGTTCCTACTGTAGCAAGTTCATTATTTTCAACAATGTCATAAATTCAAATCAATACAAGTATTTGTTTACAAAGTACTTGATTGCTGACAAAAATACTCCCGTCATAAATCAGGAGTTGAGTCTTAAAATAATGTCTATATATAATCAATGCACCAAAAACAAGCTTTACAAATCCAATGCAGGATTCATACAATGCTATAAATTAATGTCGTTGAATTTTAACACGAGCTTTATTCAAACTTGCTGATTCGAGATATTCAATTTGAAAAGCTTTAATAGCGGTCAAACAAAAATTTACATGCGATCAATCAACTCCAAAGTCAGAGGTTGAAGAATAAATATTTGACTATGTAATGCCAACAGGTACAATATATTGGTTATGGTTTTATCGCGACCTAGCGTTTACTTATAGACGGTAAACTAGTACTGGTATATAATCCGGCATAAGTATATCAAGCAGCGAACAAGTCATGTCGGAACAAGTCTTGTTTCAGTGGCACTATCGTCTGAAATGATTCCCGCCATTAAACACCGAGTAAACACTTGAATATCTAAAGGGGTCAATAAAGCCTTACTAAAGACTTGAAATGTCGACGTTTAAGTCGTCAATAGTTTATGTATATCTGATATTCAGTAAATGGCAGGTCCAACTTACATCTGATGAATCATTGAAAACTTAACTTTAAAGAATTTAAACCTGATTAGGAAAGTATTTTACACTGATAAGACAGAATAAAACGTTGGAAATAGCTACAGTAGGTACCTTACAATTTCAATATATATATAGTAAGACTTATGTATTTATCTTAGAAATTAGATCGTCTTGACAAAACTATTAGCCATTTGTTATGAAAATAAAGAACAGAACAGAATAGTATAGAACAGTTGAGAAGAAAAAGCTGTGCGATATAGGTTGTTGGTACATTTTGTATAAAAAAACTACAACAATAAATGTGAGGGTTACTAAGAAGCAGACTGCTTCTCAATTTTATACAGAATCTATATCTGCATGCAGACTACTTACATAGAAAAAATGAGACACAGTCCAAAAATCACTTCATGACAGTGCTGAATGCTTAGATCCCAACAGAACTCCACACAAACGATAGAATTGTGCAATATTTTAACTTTTGCATGAAAGTGTGACTGACAGATAATATTTATCCTTCCTCCAAATAATGCAGAAAGTGAATCACACGATAAAGTTATTCTGATGCTATCACCGTACGAAATCAACCATAAAGGTCCGAATCAGGGCATTTAAAACCCATACAGAATGTGACTAGTTCTATAGCACATAACTTTACTTCATGTTAAAACCCTACCTTACCTAAGTATATGGTAGAATAATATTATAATTGATTAAATGTACGGCTTTCAATGAGTTAAAGCGGGCATACTTCAGATTTTATCACTGAACAAATCAATGATCCGCCAAAACCCACATAAACCAGTCTATCGCAACTGGTGGTTTGCCAAGTTCTTTAACTACAGACTGGTATTCAATTCATTCCCACCATTTAATTTTATTACATAAAATGTATATATGAGTTAAGCTTTCTTTAAGTCTATGAAAATCTAATCACTTTTACTACATTATCCCTTAGATTGTCACCTATTTATACTTTATCCTATCAACACTAATAGTATGTTAGATGTAACCGGCTTCGAAATACCATTTACCAAATCACTAGGGACACAGGAATTATAATATAAAATACATCTTAAATGGTACACTAAAGGTGAAGGGGTTTCAAAAAAATATCAGATGTTGATCTAAAGGGAAAGATAAGAAAGTTTATATTAAATTATACAACTGACAACATATTACTTGTAATACATGTACGTATGATAACTGAAGTATAGTGGGCGTACATAATTATGGAAGTATTTGGAATTAATAAATTGCACCATAGTTTGTTCAGGGTTTGTATACAATGTTGAATATAAGCTTGACCAATGTTTGTCTCATCAGGAGAGTGTACATATATTAGCCAAGAACATGAGATGGTAAATAATGATGTAATTAACGTTTTATTGTAACTGCGTGGCAACTATACTACTGTCTGCGATAAATTCAAGTTCATTTCTCAAGCATTTGCAACCAGTCTACACTGGTAAAGGACAATAAAAATTCGTTTTTCATCAACAATGCGCAGAAACAGCATTTCGGAAGTGTAACTGATGTTTACCACTATGACATGAACCTACACTGGAAGCAAATGCTTGATTGACTGACCCTTGATTTAACGATATGGTAAAATACATTAGAATCAAAAAAGATAAAATCATAGAAATGTAAGGTGGGGTAAATTGCTTGGAACATATTTGATTGAAATTTAATGGAAAAAATCTATGTTATACAAATAAGATATAACAAAACAATTCTATTTTGCATGCAAAGCAAGTCTGCAACGGTGAAATAAAAGTTGATCTAACTTAACCCCAAGAAAAAGAGGAAGACTAAATTCCAGTATGTGAGTTCAGTACCATCAAAATTCCAGTAATTCCAGTGTGTAGTTTACTGATCCAAGAAGTGTAAAAAGTGAAAAATATCAATCTCAGGGAGATTCTTGGATATGTTTATTTTCTAATGCTATCATATGTAACATATGAAATGTCTATTGAATAATAAGATTTCAGTGAAAAAAAATCCTGGGCCTGACTTGGTCACCATAACCAGAATAAGAGCACAGCTACCAACCATTTTGTTTCATGCAAATTTAACCACAAAGTGTTTTAACAGTTTTATTGATATTAAACCAGCCTGCACTTGTAATCATGCTTTCAATCTGTTAGAAGACTGTTACTATTTAATCAGTGATCAGTGCTTGTAATACTTAGGACACCAAATAAAAGTAAATTAGAAATTTTAACAGTATAGATGAACCAATCATTTATCATATCAATGATGAAAAAGAAGTGCTCACACAATTAGATGATCCACACGATGATGTTGATGATGATGATGAAAGATGGACATTAATGGAAGAAATGAAATAGTAGTAACAAAATTTAATGTTGAAAACTACATGTTTCATTTCTGATCCATATACTGGCATATTTAGTCATTTAGCAAAACTAAACACAGTGTAGAACATTTCATGAACACATTTTAACAGTGTTGATCAAATGGCCATATCACTCAATCAATTTCCACATAAAACATTTGATAGTGTAGCAACATCACTCAATTCATTACTGACATTAACACTCAACCTAACAGCAATATCACTCAATTGATTATTACATAAAACATTCATCAAAATAGTCACATATACACTCAATGTAGTCAAACCCCAGCCAATTCAAAATCACACAGTGCACAGACCAATACCCTAGTTGAGACAACTATGTTAATTTATGTTAAAGATAGCAAAAAACAAAAAGTGCAAAAAAATATCATAGCAGAACAGACAGTCTACCTAGCATTTATCTAAATTTGACAAGAAAAAGTGCCAAAACCATTGTTAAAATGAACAAAAAAATATCAATGCTCAAAGAGCATCTAACTTTTATATAGAAATATCCCTGTTTGGATAAATGAACTGAACTGAAATAATCTACAAGCTAGTCTAATTTGTTTTCTATCAATTATAAAACACTTAACACCTTACAACCAGTATTCTTCCAATGATAAAACTCCAGTCGTGTCCTCAGAGTTCTAAGTCTCATGATGATAATGATGATAAAAAAGACAACAATTTTGTTGTGTTCATTCTTGGGTACATATTAATTCCACTTACCTTCATCATAGCAGACTTCTGAGTGGTTGCTACATCAGCAGATTCGATCTTCTCTAACTCATTGATGTAATTCTCAAGGTCATCATCCATCTCATTTTCTTTAGCTTGTAGTTCCTTAGCAGCCTGTAAGGCTTGTTCTCTGTCTTCAATGAGATTTTCAATCTGTCCAAGAAGTTCTTCCCAGTCATCTTTGACAGCTTTGACTACTGGGTCCTGAAGGTCAGGATTGTGTTGAGTCAGCTCTTTGTATCTAGATAACAGACTGTCGACAGCTGGGCCGCGAGCTTGAACCTCTTCTCTAATACCTTGAAGTTTGTTAATGTCAACTTCACAAGCTTCAGCATGTAGTTTGGAAGGTTTTTTCTCTAACTCATCAACCTCTTCTTGCATATCGTGAAGCCAAGCTCTGAGGTCCACTCGCATTCTATCAACTGAATCCCATTGCTGCATGTTATCACGGAGCTGATTCAAACGACGATCAACCTGAAGAAATAAAAGAAGGATCACATTATTTTTCTAATTAGATCCAAAGTCTCAAAAATGAACAAACACTAGAGACATACTTTTTAAAAAAATACAAAATAAATATCAAATTGCAAATGAATAAGATGACAAACACAGCACTGACATAAATAATTATTTTCATAAAGAAGAATCAGAAATAAATAGAGCTCCGCCTTTAAATCTTTCTTCTTCTGTTTTTTCTGTGCCTCCTCCCTTGAATAAATTCTATCACTATCCTTCTTCAGTTTTTTTGTTTCGGTAAGGATTTCATCTTTATTTGTTTGGGTAGTTTGAGATTTAAACCCACCTTGTGCTCTGGATCTACGATTGTCATGTGTTTGAGATTTAAAACTGTCTTGTATTTGAGATCTATGATTGTCATGTGTTAAAGATCTATGATTGACATGAGGTCTAGATCTATGTGGGTTTTGTGTTTGAGACTTAACACTGTCATGTGTTTGAGATCTATGACTCTCTAGTGTATAAGGTTTAAAGTTCTTGCGTGTTTCAGATTCATTATGTGCCTGCGATTTTAAACTGTCTTGTTTTCGAGATTTATAAATGTTTTGTGTATTATGACTAGCAGGCTCTCTGTTGTCATGTCTTGTATAAGAATAATGTTGCTTTTTATGATGTGCTTTTATGCCAGGATCTTGCACATATTTGCTAACACTATTACATTCCTTTCCAACACAACCTTGATGTCTGCTATGATGTTTTAATCCTTTTTTTGACTCCATTGTAATTTCAGGATATCCTTTATCAAGTTTCTTCCACTGACCTTGTTTTTTGTTGTTTAGTTTTTGTTGTTTAGTGTCATTACTAGCCCATTTTAATAACTTGTTTTTTAATTCTAGCTTGTATAAATGAGGTAACTGTGCAAAGAGATCAGGTTTTACAAGCGTAGTATTTCCTTTGCTACATGCACTTCTTTTGCATTCATCCATTCTCAGATTCACTTCTTCACAACTTTGGGGATCAGTAAGATTTTTTTTGCTTTTAGATGAATCACAAATAGTTTCTTCTAATGTATCATCATTATCATCTCTGTTGTCATTACCATCATTATCTATTTCTTCAGTGATTTTTGTCTTAGAGAAGGATTCTCCTGCAATATCCTTTGGTGTTGAAATATAATGGTACTTATGAGCTAAATCAGGATCCAGTTGGTCATGGTTTACTTCTACAGTCATTAAATCTTCAGAATTGGCATCAGGTAAGCTCAGTTTTTCTACACTTGTTGAAATTATCATTCCATCATTAAATGGGAATGGTGGTGGTGGAGTAGAATCTTCATCCATGTTCAAATTATCAAGATGATCACCAATAATTTCATCAGGACAGTCAGTTGATTTAATTGAACTGACTTGATCATCAGTATCTTCATTCAATGTAAACTCCACTTCAGCTATTTGGTTGTTCATTCTATCACTTTCATTGAAGTTCTTCATCACCATTATTTTGTTATTTTCTATTATTTCATCTCTAATTTCATCTCCAACTTCATGAATGGCATCATCAAAACCATTGTGATATTTGTTTTGATTTCCAACACCAACAACTGCTCTGTTATGGTTATTTTCTGCGAACATATCTTTATTTGATTCAGTAACTACAATCTCATTTAGTCTGTTCAAAACATCAGATTCTTCCATTTCATCTCTCCTTTTGATTCTGTCATCTCCATTTTCATGATCATGATCACCAAAAAAGTTGTTATCAGTGACTGCTTTGATGTGGATATTTTCGGCAGTATTGTCTGTATCATCTACAATAATCTCATCAAATCCATAGAGGGCATCTGAGTCCTCCAATTCTAGAGCTGCATCCAATGCCTCCAACGCATTCTCTTCAACTTTGTTCGATTTACTCTTGTTTTTTCCATTCATTTTTTTCTTAAGTTTCTTCACTTTCTTCTTCTCCTTTAATTCTTTTTTAATTCTCTTCTTTCGTTCTGTTCTTTCTTTCTTCTGCTCTTTTCCTTGCACTTGTCCCATTTTTGCAAAAATTCACAAAATTACTTAAGTCTTTGTTTTCTAAGGAAATTTCAGAAATATTTGTAGTTAGAATATATATCCTTCCTCTGTACTGAGCTTCACTGGAAGGACTTGTCCAAAATGAAAACTCAAATTCTGATTCCCTTTTGTTTGGATTTCTTAAGGCAATATAGATTTGTAAGTAATTGTGTATTCAGTGTAAAGATTTCACCACTAGGTAATAAAATTGACACTTTGTACAAATACTGATTAGATATCCAGGACTTAATTTACTTTGGAAGAGATCATGGTTGGCTTACAATAGATCACAGAATACAGATAAACACAAAAATGTAACAATTACGGTAATGAACAGAGCAAAAATAGAATAATGTTATTCATGCAATTCCTAATAATATAAGATAATTGCAGAAACTTAATTATGCTAATAATTTAAATTGTACCATACATGTGAACAATTAACATACCAACTTAACTGATATTTAGATCAAAAAAGTCAGAATCAGCATATTTTGTTTGTTTTGAAGCATTTATATCAAACAAAAAATATATAAATCATAATTATATAATGCGTATTTCACACAAATTTAATTCAATGATACACTGTAGTATAAAGTCAGATGAGAAAAGTTCATAAAATTCAATTTCAGTACCCAATTAGTACACTTGGGTAATTATCGTTTTACAATTGTCAGGTATATAGCAAGAGACTTATATTTCTGCTGGAGTTAAGTGCTAGAAAAACTATTGGTTTAAGAATTAAGTAAAATGTTAACAAACAAAAGTTTTATATCAATGTGACAAAATGTTTGTCAAGTGCCACAATACTTCTACTACAAATGTACTGAAGACTCGTCAATATTTTCATTTATAGACAAACAAATCAATGAAAGGCAGATACTGTCTCATTTTCCAACAAGTCAGAATTAAATCAATCATTATGTCAAAACTTTTTAATTATCCAGCCAAAAAATTCAATATCAGTAAAAATTGTTATGTGTAGTTTGAATATATATGGACACCTGTTAATTATGTATTGAATATTGGCTCAAAAGCGATCATTTTGTATCTACATGAAATAATGTGAAATTGAAGTATAACTGCATAAGGACATACAATAAAAACAAACACAAAGCTTGTCTCCCACAGATAGCAAAAAATGCATGTAGTGAGAGTTAAAGTTTAATGATCTGTGTACACCAAAATTTACCAGGACTAGGAACACAGGCACTCATTTTACAACTAGTCTTTGCCTTTCTCTAGGAAAGTAGTAATGACATTGAACATCTTTCCATAAGATTTCATTTTTGGTAACTTTCAAGTTGGTATCCATATCAATAAAAGCCCAGTCAGTATAGTCTGAACATAATTTGTCCTGAAGAAGTCAATGTGGAAGAAATAAATAATTTAATTTAATTGTTTTTCATATTTTTGTGTTTGGTGATTTTTTATCATTACTGAACATAACACAAATATCAAGTTTATTCATCAAAGGAGCAATATCATTTCAAAATTTTATTTTCATAAATGTTTGCATCAAATAAATACAATAACAGTAACAAATAATACCAGATCAATATATGAAGTTATTCATGTGTCAATCCTTACCAAATAAGGTAAACTATACCAATCAAACATTACATAAAAGATAACAAACAACAATGTGTACAGTAACATTAAACACTCAAACAGAACCAGGAAAGCAATCCCCACATTTGCTCCCCATTAAGCATTGACAGATGTCTCCGTGTTCTTCTAAATGAGTAAATTACAACAATACCATACAGACAAACAAACCTAAAGATTTCATGTTAAAACTAGTCACTCTGGAAAGTAGACTCAGTTTTGGCACAGATGATATTTACACTGACTTTGAGCCTCCAATGTACAAAACAGCACTTATCTTTAATTTGTTATGTATTTTTATGTTTTCTATAATATTTATTAAATCGGCTAAGGTAATCAAGGGAAAGTAGATTGTATTGATCTTTTATTTTAGAAACAAGAAAGTTACTAGACTATTCTTACCTCCCCAGTAGCATGTTGAAGATCAGCAGTGACTTGAGTAGCCAGTTTGTGTATGGGTGTATTCTGTGGTAGATCAGATTCATCTAGATTGTCTGTACTACCAAGGTTCTCACATCTTTGAGCTGCGTTCTCAATCTCTTGGTGCATATCGTTCAAACGTTGCATCATGCCCTGCAAAAGTATCAAACCATTAAAATTGTCTGTGGTTATTAAGTATTAGTGAGGGGGGGATAGGAATTAATCCTGCAGACTTCCAGTTTACTTTTTGTGAATTCACTCCTGACAATGAAGAAGATCAATATAATAACCATATACAATACTTAAATGAAAATATACTATACACAGTTTAGGTATGCTAAGACTGAAAGACCTTTAGTTGTTACTTAGGTTCAATGTTTATAATATTTTGTAAAAAAAACATACCTTCACCCCTTCAATCTTTCTTTGAGCATCATTTTTACTATCAGGTATATCAGTGTCGGTTTCCTTCAACCAATGAGGGAACTCTTGTTTCAGGAAGCGATCTGTTGTCTCTAAGTTACCACGGTACTCTTGCCAACGTTTAAGAACATCATTAAGTCGGTCCTGTAAAAAATTGGAATAAATTACATTCATTAAATACTAAGAATTTTCTAAATCATTGTTGAATTATTATAACAAGTCAAGTTTTAAATTCAATTTGTAACATTAAAATATAAACATATAAAACAAAATTGACTTCAAAGAAATTATTTATTAAAAAAAAACTGTCTAAAAGCTTTCATTAAATACAAAATTCTACATAATAAAACATTACACAACTTATTTATAATGCTAACCTTTTATATAACATTTTCTCCAATTTTATAAATGTATAAACCATCCATTTGGAACAAAGCCTTATATACATATATATTCTATGTACTATCTTTCTTTTGTATCATTCATGAATGTCTATGTTTGGACTGTGTAATATTTGTACCATTATAAACTCAATTTCTACCTTAATAATGGAATTCATAGAGGTCAAAATAAAAATTGCAAGAACAAACTGAGGCCAAATCACTAATTTTAACATACAAGCTTGGTTTACATATTCTATTTTCTTTCTAAAATTTAAGAATTCTGGCAAGTATGCCCATGCAGATTTTAGTTTGACCTTTTACAATGTCAGAGATTTATCTTGCATATTCTTATAAGACATGGCTCAAAATTTCAAAGCAGACATCAACAGCTTTTTATAATAGTAAAAGCAAATGAGAGTTAAAATCAGGTGATCATTTTCCTAAATAGTGAATGAGAATATTTGTGACAGGAAAATCATCCAATCAAATGATCCCTTTGTTGCCATGCCTTCTATTCTAAAAATAGCAACCAATCAAATGCCCTCTTTTATCATATGTGAGTAAAGAATTTCCCAGGAGTTAATGTGGTAACATGGGATTCAAGATTACTTCATCTTAGTATTGATGGATATTTCAGCAATTATTATTTACGATTATTTTTGGATTAAAATGTATAATAAAAACAATGTAATAATAAACAGTTTTTTTATTACATATCAAAACATTTATAAGCAAGTATACATATATTATACAAACAGATCTCTAACAGCGTAAAATGCTTTCTGGAATTATTTGAATAAAAATATCACAAGTTTAAAGATATACATATGTAAATATTAGTAGGAATACCAATAGCATACAACACCGTACTTCACAAGAAAAAATAAGTAAAATATCACAGTATACTTTTTTATATGATGTTCTTTTGTATATATACTAACATTAGACAACACATATTTAGGTTAAACAGTCACAGCAAATCCAAACTTTTAATTAAATCTATGTTATCTCCCCTTCCAACTAGCTCTCTAAAGAGTGAGTGTGCTTAGGTCATTTCTGTGTAACTATGGCAACATAGCATCGCCATAACAATCTGTGCAGAGTCAAGTATGTGAAAGAAGTCATATTCAGGAGGCCCAGTTAGATAATTAAAATGATGAAAAGTTGAGAAAATCATTAAATTATCGTCCTATCGCTGTAAGGTCCGAATCTTTAAACCTAATAGTAACATTAGTGTCGAGAACAAGACAACAAATGTAGATTTCTATACAATGCGTAGGTTGGAGGTATGTACATGAAATATATATTTCTAAGTGTATAAGTCAAGGTCACTTGTGGTAAAGGTCATTCATGCGAAGGTCAAGAATAAGGTTATTGTAGAAGAAAAGATTGAGGATGGTATAAGAGAAATGAATGATTAATGAGGTAAAATGGTGAACATAAGTTATAACAATACAAGAAACAACATAGGCAGTACATTATTTTGATACAGTATAACCATATAATACTTATTAAGGGTCTAGTGCAAAACAAGTGTAATTTTGGCAAAAAAATTACAAAGGTTTTGTACCTTACCCTCAATATATAAAATACATAAAATTACATGCCTAGACAATGGTGATACATGAAATGAAAACAGAGAGTGAAGGAATCTGGAGAAGAGATAGGAAATCTAGGTCAGACAGTTGAAAAATATCTCAGAAATTCATGCAAGAAACTTAAAAAAGAATGATGTTTTATTAGGTCTACATTCAAACATGTAAAGAGCAGGTTTAGAAATGAATCTGATGATTTTTGTGAAAGTTTTAATAAGAAATAATATATTTGTAACAAAATTTCAGAAACTGTTACCAAGCAAACTTTCAAAACTTATGTGAAGGCAAAACAGACAAAAAGAAGTCTCATTAGGTAAATTAACCAGCTTTCTAAATTCTAAAGTAGGATGAAATTGCATGAACTTAGACAGTAAGAAATCAAAATCTCTCCAAAATACTTCTACAAATGATCACTGCACATATTGTTGAAACAGAAAACAATTTCTTAGAGGTCTACCTGAGACTGCAGCATGCAAATTTTCATTTACCATTAAAAGCATTCTATTCCTAAATATTCGCATCATACAACTGTTCACAAAATTTATATCAGCCATAATCACATGACGGTCTATTCATCTACAGGTAAACCTCTATGCACATTGACACCACACACAAACTCGAAAACACAAAAAACACAACTCTAGTCTGACTGGTTCCTAAGCAAAACATTAAAGGGAGGTAAGCCTTGTTCAGGGGAGACATAAAGCCTAATTTTCATAGCAAAATAAGGTCTTAAAATTATAATACTCCTTCAACCAGAACATTCTTATATAGCAGTTTTTCCACATTTTCTAGCAAATTACAGCGTGAGCTATGATATAAGAACTAAACAAAAATGTAATAAATAAAGTATCTAAATTTCTAAAGCCAAACTTCTATCTAACTGCCGTGTTTTCTCTAGATAAATAATTTAAACACAAAAAATGGACATGTGGACGGATGGTGCTGATGAATATTGGTGCAGATTTATCATAACATGACTACAAAAAAAGGAAAATGAAAATCCTTAATATAACAAATAACATATTTTTACATTCATTGATTTATACAACAATTGAATATTACCAATTCGAATCATATCTATCAGCTGATTTTTATAAACAAGAAAGACAAATATGTATGATGGCATGTAAGAGTTACTTCCCTTCCCAAATTAGATATGAGTGTACTTTTTCAGGGTTTTTTACTGGAATTTGACTTTTTCATAAAATGTTAAAATCCCATTTACATTTCACAAACTCTTTTGCTACAATTAGTTTCATAAGATCTTTTTTTTTTAATGTATAATCACTCATTTATAATGAAACGCATGCTTCAAGAGTGATCAAATTAAGGCCCCTTTGAAATACTGCTACAAACATGCGTATACATATAAAAAGGATCAAACTTAAAGATAACTGAACTTACTGTAAATTGTCCGAATAAATTGAGATTAATTGAGGTTTTAACACTATCATAAGGAATACCTGATAATAACATCAGCTGACAGATATAACATTCATATTCTAACATTTTCACTCAAATTTGTATCATGATCTTACTGTAGAGATTCCAGTATTACTTATAAAATATAATAAAAAAATAAAGAAGATATCCTTTGATGGACGGATTGCATAAAGCAAATACTGAGTATGGCACACAATCTAAAAACAATCAGCATATTTTCTTCTGATAAAAAATGACTAATGATTAAATAATAGCCAAAAAATCACACTTTTAATTATTATTTAAATATCTGATTACTACCACACTAAATTGTGGAATTAATTGTATATAAATAAAAACAAACTTAAATGTGTATATTTTTGTGTCTTTTTTTTCATCTATGAAAAAATCTACATCTACGTACTGCGTAATTAAATATCTATTAAAACAACATTAAAATATGACAAAAATTTATACAATATATCACAGTATGAAAAAAAAAACAATAAATTAAAACACAATACAATACTGGTCTTTCACATGAAAAAAAACAATGGCGCCTTTTGTTAAAAATTAGCATCACAGTTAAATGTCAAAGATTTCATTAAATATGGTAGCAGCACTTTGAAAGCATTTATTTACACCAAGGATTCTGATTCAGCGGTTTAAAAAGATTCAAGACAAATTCGAGTCAAGTCTTAATACAGCCACTTATATATGAATTCAGCTTGACTGTCAATAGTCTTAGTTTGATACTACACAAGTTCTTTAAAGAATTAAGTCCATTTTCACTTCAAAGTTTTTTAAAAACACCCCACCAACACTGTGTCAAGCAAATCCAAGTCATGCTACTTTCTACAGGACACTACAAACACTGTAAATCTTATAAGTGGTTGTTTATTTTCACAGTCCATGCTGTAGATGATACAACAAGGGATGATAAGAAAAAAGTCAACAAACTTGGTTATCACCCCTTGTGAATAACAATTTCATTACAGACTGACTCAGTTAAAAACACTTCCAACTGGTAAAAATTATCTTTTAACAATAAAAGTATGCAGCTATTCCAAGGATTTTAAAAGAACAATTTAATCTTCATTTCCACCATGTGCTAGCAATTTCAATAAGTGATTTTAAACAATACTGAACAAATGAACAACAATGAAAACATTTCAACAGAAAAACAAATTTGATTAAAGTCAAATTAAGAGAATACATTTTTCAAGTGACAACCTAGAAACTTTCGATAATTCAGTATTAACATAAAGTATAGATTTGAATTTTCTGTTTTTATTTTGAAGTAAATAGAATTTATATATATCGAAATGTTTTCATTTTACAATACTGTGTAATTTTTAATAACAAGCCCAAATGTCCGAGAATAAACAGGATGATGTATGAGATGAAAGATGAACAAAGTTTTTTTTAATCACTGAGATACTGTCTTGTTAGGATTAAAGAAGTCAGATGTAAGCAGCAGAACAAATAGGAACGAGCTCACCCTAGTACCAGTAGAGATCAATATGATCCAGTACTACCTGTGAAGAGCAAATAAAGCATCTCTTGTCACTCCTACTTTCATTTTACATTTACATTATTATGAAACAAATTTACTTTCGTTTCGCATATACTTTACTTGAAAAACAATTTTCTACTATCATTTTCCATATATTTGAAACATGAATCAATATTATTTTGTAAAGATGTTTAATTAGGCAGAAATGAATCCAGTTAATAATATTTTAGGAAACAATTCTTCATACAAATGCCAACATAGGAACCTTCAGATAATCATAATACACACACGTCAATATTGTATCTGGCAATTACTACATTTCTTTCAAATGACATACTGGTACATAATCTGGAGTAATTTCTTCTGGTATATCATATAGCAGATTAACTATTAAAATATCATCATCATGCAAAAAGTGAAAACATTAAGTAGAAGCCAAAATTATGACTATCATAGGAAGCGAGTACATGTCATTGATTATCATCTTCACTTCCAATTTTTCGGCCACCCAGATCAAGAGTTGCAATGTAACTTTGAGAACTACTCATTACTTGTCAACAAATCATGGAATGAATACAGCTGCGATAAAATCATTCAAAATAAGAAGGATCAAATACCACAGTTCTGCTTTCAACCCATAAAATGCACACCACACAAAGAAAACATTAGAAATCTATGTCTAATCACAATGTTAATACAAAAGCAAAAAAAAAAAAAATGAAAAAAAAAAATTAGCTTCAGTAATTTGTATTTGTCATAGACAATTTATCTAACTAAGAACTCTGATAGTTTCGTACTTTATTGCTGCCATTTAGCATGTAAAACATTAATAATAATAGGACAATATTTCTTAATATTCCATCAAAATGGTAAAGTGTGATGTTAAATAGCTGTGAAACATTGGAATGGATGATTTATGAATCCATAATCTCAGTTCAGACTCCAGTTAGCGTATGATTGTTAAGACACCATAAAAAATCAACCTGCCAATTATTATATATGCTCTATCCCAAAAAGTGACATTTACCAATGCATTAATGATTAAAATTGCAACAGGCATTTCCTAGACAAACACTATCCTCAAAAGATCATTTTAATGGCATTGTCATGATCCATAAAATCTATTATGAAAAAATAAAACAGGAAGCAGTTCTCAAAGTTGGCCAATGCATCATGGGAGCTCTCTACTGATTGGTCAGCAAAGAAAGCACATAAATGACACCACAAGAAAAGACAGAAAGAAACAGAAAAGACAAATTGAGACAAATACATTGAAATGATCAATACTCATGCTAACATGTCATTTCAACTTCAACAGAATTAGAAATGTTAATTGAATTTAAATTTTTGATTACTTTCATTCAAATTTTCTAACTATATTCAAACTGCTATTTGATTGGTCAGATTCGTTCGGTTAGTTTATTAAATAGTTGTATTAACAATTAGTGATTAATTCTTTCACACACAACTGTTAAGCAAGACTGTTGAGTTTTGTTACAGATATATTGAAAGCTTATAAGTTCTGTGTAAGTGATACAAACATACTTTAAGTGAATTAAAAAAATGTGATCCAGGAAAATAATGACACTTTTTCATATTGATTCCGATTTAATTGTAATCAGAGAAGGCAATGGCAACAAAGAAGGAGTGCAATGACCTTGAACTTGCAACCCCTGACCCAGGACATGACCTTGAACCTCAATTTTTTTCTATGGTAAACTGTGTATTAATTTATCATAACATTTCAAGAGCTTTCTACGTAAAGCATGCTTTACAACTTTCCAAACACGTACACAAATTTCACAGGGCAAGAAAAACAACATTTTTAAAATGATAATGTAACAACAAACATGTACTTACTCGTATTTGTTCTGCTGTCGCCTGTAGGTTTATGTAACTTTCTTCTAAATTCTGTAGTTGAGCTTGCATTTGCTCTGCAAGTCTCGGGGTCCTTGAATTATTGTCAATAAGTCTACGACCTTTCATGTTGACACGATCGAGAGTGTTTCGGTACTCCTCAATCTCTCGGAGAAGAGTCTGAAAGTGACACAGTAAGTAATATTTCAAATATTGTAAGGTCAAGTATAAATGATAAGTACACATCTCATCCATGAAATTGAAAAAACTTTGTGACAAATAAAATCTATCCTATAATAAATTACAAAGTTTGATCTTTATTTACAAATTCTCTATCTGATTCCACATATGAAAACGATTTTATCCCAGAAATTATATTTGCTGTTTTATCAAATTACTGACACCAATACTTATAAAATATGTCTAGTACCTTCCATGCTATGTTTGTTTATCTGTTGCTTAACAACCCATTTCACAGCTAAGTTCACTTCTGGGCCGCCCCAGAGAGAGAGGGGGGGGGGGGGGGGGGGAGAATATACAGGAGATCCAAGCATGTATAATGTTACTCTTATTTCGAATAGTTCCATGCAAAACTAAGTATTAATGAATAGCCTACATATGAAGACATTTTGAAAATCAATTATCAAAAATATAACATACCCTGTGTTTTTCAATTTGTCTTTGAGTTAGCTCCATGGTACTACAATTAAGTGAGTTATGGTTCATAAGACGGAATGATGTCTGTAACAACCATTTCTCACTCTCTTGTTGAGCTTCATGGAATCCAAGATGTTCCTGATAGTTACGATCCAGTTTGCTCAACAACTCCTGTAAATATAGATAGAACAATTATTAGAGAATTATTAAAGAGTGACATCATCAAATCCTATCACTGTTGATATGTTAAAATTACAAAGGGCTATAACTCAAAATTCACTTGACAAAATTACAGATGATATGAACAAGTAGATAATTATAATTTTTATTATGCTGATTCTTTCTACCAAATTTGATGGAATTCCTTACACTCAATAGCAAGAAAGGTTCAGAAACCCTTTGGATTGAAAGATTAATACCTCTCCCTGATGTGGTGTTGACAATGAAGACTAAGGTGCTGCTTAGTTTAGAATCATAAATACTTGCTGGCAAATAGGTATCTAGTATTGAGATAAGTAATGAAGGTATCTGCTAGTAAGAACAGAAATAAAACCCACCCTGCATCTGGTCCTAACACGGTCATATCTATTCTGTACATCTTGCAGTGAGTCAGTTATCTCAGGATTTTCACTGAGAGCTTCTAGGTTAGCTACACGTTCAGCAAGTTCATTTACCATTCTTTGATGATTTTCTATGTCACTCATAATTAACTGAAAAAGAGATTGAAAAATAATTATCAGACATAACCACTTCATACAATTTCATTACAAAGAAATTGTCTTCAATGCATGATCAATAATGTTCTAACAAAAAATTTGGAAAAAATATATAAGATGGCCTATACATTATTCAGCTCTTTTAGTGGTCCATAACAAACTTCTAACAGCATTTTATGCAAACAAATAGTAAACACATCTATACCAAGTCAGTAGCAGAATTTAATAAAGTAAGTTGTTAAGGAAAATGGCAATTTTTCAGGAACCAAAGTAGGGGCAGATGGGAGATCTATTAGAAAAAGGGAATTGATTAAGGATTACAAAGTAAATACCTTGTATTTATCAAGTTGTGTCTTCTTCTCAACGAGTGAAGCTTTAGGTTCAGGATCCATACCCAATGTGTTCTCCATATCAGCAAGCCACTTTACTAAACTACCGTAATATTCTTCATAATCATTCCATCTCTCTTGTACACCCTGTAATACAGTGGTAAGTTCATAAATTTGTACTTTTAGAATGTTTCCTTAATTAAGTCTCTGTCCCAATATAACTAAATAGACATTTTTAGATCAGAATATTGATATTTGATAACACTTCTAAACATCCTTTCTTTGATTATAGAAACTAAACAGCTATTTCTTTCAACTGGAAAACGCAGGGTAAGCTAGAAAACCTTTGCCCAGTACCAGATTTTGGCCCAGTACCAGGTTATGGCTTTGACTGACAATATATTTTTCGTAAGAACCTGGTAAATTCTTTATAATTATGAGCCTCCATAACTGTCTTGGTTGGTGTATTACCCCATTGGAGTATACAATGTATCATAAAATGACAAAACAATCACAATGATATTTACCTCAAGCATAGCGTTACAGTCTGTTATAGACATGTTGAGTTTCTCCCATTCATTGGTGAGTTCTGTCACTTGTTGTTCAATCAAACGTTTTCCCTCGGAGGAGGTATTTGGAAGAATTCTCTCAGCAAGGTCACATACACGATTGACCTTCTGTAGTCCTTCGTCCATGCAAGCGGTTATATTCTGTGAATGAAATGAGTCATGGTAAAACCAACAGATCAAATAACATGTATTTGTTTAATAAACCTATTTCAAACATTTAACAATACTGACAAAACAACTCTTTATTCAGCATATATGGAGAATCATAAGTTTTAAGTTCATGCTCTACCTTGATTGCATCCATCCTGTCTTGCAGTGAATGCCAGTCACCAGCTGTATCATTACAGTCTTGTACCCTCTCTTCCATAGTAGCAAGCCATTTAGTAGCTGCATCAAATGCATCATTGTATTCCTTATGATCACGAGCATTCTCACTTAACTGACCAACAAGATTCTGAAATACCATTCGTAAATAATGAATACATAAATTAAACAGTTTTAATCATGTAAAAAGCCTTTGAACGAAAAATGCATTAACAACTAAGTTTAATTTGCAATTTATTTCTTACCATTGGCATTGTATTTTATACAGTTTCCAAAATTATTTTTATTTTTTAATGAAATAGATAGAAAAAATTAAACACAAATTTCAAAGATCTAAATATTTTGGACAAGAGAAAGAGGCAGAAAGTAAAATAAAATTGTTTTGAATCAGAATTTCAATTTATATACACATGTACAATCTTACCTTTGCACCAGAGAGTAATCCCTGGTACCTGGTTGTCAGCTGCATCATGTTGTTAGATAGTCTTGGATCAGTACTACGCTGGGCAACAGCTTCACCTTTCTCTCTAACGAGGTCCAGTGTAGATTTCTTGTTCATTATCTCATTCAGCAAGTCCTGTATAATTAAGAAATATGGATTGTCAAATTTGTCATGAAGATTTTAACTATGATATCAAAACTTTTCAATGAGGCTTTATATTCAAAGTCACAAGAAAACCGTATTTTAAGAAATGTATTCACACTAACTCATTGAAATGCTGTCATCAACCATTTCTTTTCCAGTTCTGTCATAGGTCAACTATAATACAGTGCTCCTCATTACAAATGTGCGTTGTACAAACATTAAATCAGCATTTTATTGTGACTAAACACACCAGCCATGATGTAAATGGTAAGTTAAGTCAACTGAAGAAACAAGGCATAACACAATAGTCAGATCTTACCTCAGCTTCTCTGAATAAGACTTCTTTCCTAGAACTATCAGATTTGCTTTCATTCAAGTTCTTCATCTGTCGTTCCATCTTCTCAATCCAGTGAGTGAATCCAGCAAGAGCATCATCCATATCTTCCCAGTTACCAATGCATGTTTCAAGGTTCGATTCCACCTCGTTCACAGCGGCGGAGAAACTGGACCAATCATCTCTTAGAGTCTGGATCTCTTTGTGAATAGCATCCTGACCACGTGGTGCTGTGGTTTGGCAAACACGTTCACCTAACTGTGTGGCATTGTTTACCATATCCTGGCCATGCCTCATCTCACCTTTAAAGTCCTGTTACGTAGAAACAAAATCAGTGAGTTACACTTTCTCTGATAGAATACTATCTAACATAACTGTTTAATGGCATCATCAATACAAAAGCAACCACCATTATGTTTTCTACATTAATGCTTAAACAAGAGGACCATCAAAATAAGATTGCAACGAAGAGTCCCTATGACTATCATGGTCATATATATTAAACCAGTATCATAAAGAGTACTTAAAAGATCATGCACAGAGAATAAGAGTGATACAATGTAAGGAAGAATTTAGGGGACTATTATGACACTGGAGAGTGACCTACCTTAAGTTGTTGCAGTCTGTCTTGTAATGTTCTCCTATCACCAGAGAAATCACTGAGTCTTTGTAGTCTATGTCTTGTGTTAGCCATCCAGTCAAGACAACTGATGTAACATTTCCTGTATTCTTCATGACTAGCGACTTGATGGTCCAGTCTTCCAACCATCTCTTTCATAGCTGCAGATATAGCAGCGTATCTAGATCTAAGGTCAAGGACACGTGACTGTGGATGAGCGTCGTTAACATTGGCAGCTTTCTCCTCAATACGCTCCAATGGCTCTCTGTGTGCAATACAGTCAGCTTGAAGAGCCTGAAGTAGAAACCATCAAACCATCAAATCAAGGAACAAACTAATGAGACTGAATTATGTTAGAGACATTAAGTTGTTCAAGTTTTTCAATGAAACCTAGGTTAAGATGACGGCAGTATGACTGATAGGAGCATTGAAAATCTTAGGAATAAAACATGTTTTCTTTCCTGCATAAATTTGATATCTAAGTATATCTTATCAAGAAAGTGCATGCCTTTTAGCAGTACAAATGTTGTATATAAAATACTATATTGCAATAATGTAGTACCTTGAATTTTTCCAAACTGGATCTCTTTTCTGGAAGATCAGTTTTCATTCCAGGGTCTGTGTTGACTTTAGCTTCCATGGCTGTTAACCAAACATGGAATTGTTCAAAAGATCGATCAAAGTCTCCCCATTGGTTGAGAGCAGATTCCAATCCTCTCTTGGCTTGAGACATATCAGTCAGCAAGTTTTCATATTCAACCTTAGCATTTTCACACTCTTGTCTGACCTTCTGGCAACCACGAGTGTTTGTATTTGGTAATGTTTTCTCAGAACATTCCAGCATCTGTCTAAGATGGACATGACCTTGATCCATGGCAGCTTGCAGTTCCTGTAACATAGTTTAAGGTTTAATCCAATAACAGGGTTTAATCCAATGAAAATCAAGATAATGCATTGGTTTCAAAATTTAGACAAATTAAAATAAATCTTTGGTGTAAAGATTGTAACAAATAAAAATAACTTGAACATTCAAGTTCGAGCTAGTTTTAATCCAATAAAATAAAGTCTTATATTCATGTTTTCTAATTTTGGCCAATGAAATTTAATCTTACATTCATGTTGTCCAGCTTGGTGCCAATATCTTCCTTGGATCCTGCAGTTCTATGTACTGTCTGTAATTGTAGTTTAGTTTCTGACAACCAATTAGTGAACTCTTTAAGTCCATCATTATAATGTAAGTGGTTGTTGTAATAATTGGCAAGATTCTTCACAATGTCCTGGAAATTAAAAAAGAAGTTAGATTTAAACCAAATAGGCAAAATCAAACACAAAAGTAAACTACCGTAGTAATTGAGATAAAAGCAACTGTAATTGCATTTTCACAATTGTAGTGGCTATAAAATATATTTTACAAAGCTTTTATGGTGGGAAATGTATTCCCATTTCAAAAATCTTTTTGCCAGTTCATTTGTTGCTACAATCATTTATAAAAGAATCATAGACAGAGTGTATTACTTTGATAACCTATAATCCCAGTAAGAAAATACATTGATCAGTAGAGGAAGACAAATTTACAGGTAATTAGCCTCCAAGAAATGACCTTATGATGTAACTTCACAGTATTAAAACACTATACCTTGGACAATGCTATAACTCCCTGGTATCTGGTAGTAAGTTGTGTGATAGCATGAGATGTTTTAGCATCAGCATTTGTCTGTAACAATGACTGAGCTTTCTCATTAACTTGATCTAACTCAGATTGTTTGTACTGTATTTCTTCAGCGAAACCCTGCAAAACATGAAATAGTTTATAATAAAATATATATAATTAAACATGTGTATTCCTTTTATTAAGATAACATATTTCTACAAATAGTACTGGTATCAACATAATTTGGGTAGTCTATTTACAGCTTTTGTGAAAAAGCAATCATTTGAAACCTTCGTTTGCGAGGGTATAATGATTGTTTCCAGTCGTTGAGTAATAAGTCAGTTAGAAATACTCAAGAAAATGTAGACATTTGATTGTCATTAGAGACATGCTTAACAATTGGACTTTTAATCTGTCATTTGCAAACTCGAAAAAAAGTTTTTGTATTAATGCCTAAGTGATTGATGATGATGCTATACCTGATATTGTTCCCAGTGTCTCTTCTTCTCATCTAGAGATGATTTAAACTCAAGTTCAGATCTAAGGTAAGACTCAGTTTCCTTCAGCCAGTTATTAAAGTGTAAATATCCATCTTCAAATTCTGTCCATCTTGTCAGGCATTCTTCTAGGTCTTCTTGGGCTGACATAAGTTCAGTTCTGAATTCTTCAAAGTCTTTGTTCATGGATTTCAACTCTTGTCGAATCTTTGTCTGACCCGTTGGTGATGTGTTAGGAAGAGTTGACTCCCCTGCTTTGGTGGCTTCAGTCAATCGTTGTGCTCCTTCATTTAAACCTTCGACTAGTGCCTGTTAGTCAGATATTTAGGATTATTATTATAAATGAATTACACAATGTAATCAGTATGCAATTGTTTTAATCATTTTTCAAGTATTAGCCCGAGTGACTTTTTTGTAAATGTTCTTGAAAAAAAATGCAGTTGCAAAATTATGATATTACAAGTTTTTTTTTCAGTATTGAAATTTATATTTGCTCTTGAATAAAGAACATTTTAAAGCAAAGCTATACCTGTTCAAATATGAAGACATTGAAATCTACACTTCATCTTGAATTGGACAGTAATGTTCATAATATGATCTACGATGAATAATTTTATATAAAAACTTGTTTTGAACTTACAGCAGCTCTCTCTATCTTTCCTTGAATGGCAGATTTCTCACCAAATGTATCAGAGCATGTTGCTAACTTTTCTCTTGCATACCTCAGCCAGGAGACGAAGTTGTTACAAGCATCATGATATGCTGTATGTTGAGCAACATTCATCTCTGCTTTGGCCAACATGTCCTGTAATATAATGATACATAGTTTTACATAAGGGATCAGTAACAAATTGAACACAATTTAAACATTAATTCAGATAGATATCAACATTCTTTAATTTGAGTCAAAACTATTGGAAGCACTTTTTATTGAAAAGAGTTACAATAGGTTTACGACAAACATCAAGCTGGCCAATTCAATTTTTTCTTGAATTGATCAAGGAAACTATTCGGGCGCTCACACGTTAATAACTGATCATTGAAAGCAGAGTGGGTAGAAACCTAACCTCATTGCTTGAATGCCAGGACAATATATAATGAGCTAATGCAGTAAAGGATGAATATGTGCTCATTATATCTAGAAACCAATGATGAACCATGAATGAGGGACTGCATGATGAACCCTCCCCCAACAGATGTTTTACACATATTTCATTCTGAAAGCCCAGTGTCTGTGTAACATGTTCAGGCATTCAGCCAATCAACAGTATTTTCTTCATCATTATTCAAATGAAAAGAAACTGACAACATAGTTTCCATATGCAATGGACATCTTGATGCCTACATCATTCATTCTTTTTATAACATTTGAATAGTTAACATACCATTCAGTCAGTGTATAATATCTTTAAAACCTATGTTATTAAATGCTTGTTGAAGCAAACCAACGTAAAAACTAGATACTATAAAATACAAAATGTTAGATAGTTTGCAAGCATGAAAGGCAATAGGCATAAAAATGAAATCCCTCCCCCCAAAGGTTAGCCTATTGTTGGTCGAAAATTTCCGTTTTCAGCCATCTTGGCATTGAGGTGTTAGTATGTAAATACAGCTGTTAGATTACGATATTCCTGTAAAAATGGATAAAACAACATACAATTATTTAACATTTAAATTTCACAATTTCGAAACTTCTTAAGAACAACTGATCTTAAAGAATCCTAACAAACAATAGTTTCTTCTTATAAAAGTCATTAATTTGGTTTTGTATACATATTACCACAAAAATTGTTTGTAAAAAGTAGACAGACAAGCAGTCACCTAATTTACATAACACCCTACATGCAATTTTTAGCATTTTCCAAAATAACTAATGGCCTCCTGAGGCATTCTTTTTAAAGTACTGAAGTTTAATTGGTAAGGGTACAGTATGATTATTATCATTTTGACAACACTGTAACTATGTGACACAAAATATTCAATTAACAAAAAACAATTATTGAACACCAGTACATCAGGATGTTGTGGAAATCAGGTGAAAATATTTTATCAGTCAAATCATTATTTAAACACAAATGTTGTCTTATCACACAAAGGTCTGAATTTTGATTCACACAGTATAATAAGAAATGCTTACTTTTTGTCTTCAAAACAGTTTTATAAATTTAATTGTAAGATGACGTTATCTTAATTGACATATAATTAATGCAACACATACTGATATATATTAACACAACATCAAGTAAAACCATTCTGGTTACAATAAACATGCAAGTTAATCATAGGATACACATGAGTTATATAACAGTCCTTATATCAATATACATGTATCATGATTCTTATTCAACAAGATGTTTACCATGGCAAGATCTTTAAGTTGATGATATTTATTAATAATCTGTGATGTATCAGTCGATGCTTTACTGGCAGGACTTTTCTGCATTAGATCCTGAGCCTTAACACCTGCTGATTCTACCATCTGTTCGAAGGATACCACATCTTGATAAATACCCTGAAATATGCAAGAATATTATCATAATTCATAATACTGAACAAATTGTAAGGTGAAAGGTCCATGAAATATCTAGATTCTACAAAAACTATCTACTTTACTTGACTGAAATATGGTACATAGATCAAAATTACTATCTGCAACTTTACTCACTTGTCTGATGTCTAGGACAACTAAAACTTTTTACTAAGTTTACATTAAAATATAATGAAATAACATAATGTTAAATTCTAAGACACTGAAGCTTTCTAACTTCAATCATAATAGCCAAAAGAAATAGCAGCTATAACATGATTCATGTTGAATAACATCATCAAAACCTGCAGCTCTTTATTGTGTTGAACACAATTTGCACAGATTTCTATCAAATAACTTAAGTTTGTAAACCAAGCATTTTACTACAGGTCTTTTTTGTCAATAAGAATAATTATTACCATAGTTATGCATCAAAGAAGTTTATCACATGAAATAATTAGAAGCTAACATAGACTGTTTATACCTTGATTCTTTGGAGTTCAGCTTTCTTTTCACTGAGGTCAACTTTGGGGTCGCTGCCACGGAGACGTTTCTCCATCTCACGTAAGCGTTTCTGTATCTGTTCATAGCTGTCATTGAAATCAGTCCATTGTAATAGACAACTTTCTAACATGACCTTGGTGTCAGTGACTTCACCTGGATAAATAAAAGACAAACATGAGGATAAGAAGACATTGCTGGTAAACAAATGGAACAGCTTGCAGAGCTCCTGTTTTTTGACAACAAAAATACTGAACAAATTGTTTTTATCTACCAGGACATTCAATGTAGAAATAAATTCCAGACATTTAAGTCCGCAAAAAACCCATCCATTGACATAGTATTATATGCACTATCAGTGTATGTTACAGATCAATGGATACACAAGCTTAGAGCACAGTGATAATTATATGCTTTACTGAAGGGCAGTCAGATATGTAATGTAATGTGTAAGTAAGTAAAGCTTTAACTACACATAGACTTCCGCATTTAAAAATTTATACATACCAATCATGACATCCCATTCTTGCTGAAGTTGTTGTAATTCCTGACGTATCATATCACGTCCGTCAACAGATGTATTGTTCATTGTTTTCTCTCCCCAAGATTGTGCTGTGTGTATCAATAATTGTCCTTCTTCCTTCATAACAGTGAATTCCTGTAAACAATCATTTTGTATATGACATTCAATAAATGCAAAAAATTCCAATGCCTCAATGTTAAGGAAAAGTACACAAAAACACAGTAGTAGTGAATCTGGTGATATGAACTTGGATACAGTGAAGTATTTATTTTCCCAATAACTCTTCCTTTATTTCATTGTCACCGATACACTGCAGTAAATATGTATATGTATGATGTAATATTTGGGTCCAAAATGAATTCACTGTAACTGTTCTACAGTACTATGTTAAAAAGGGAAATTTTGTTAAATGCTCAATGTTAAAACTGCTTAGCCAGAAATGCCATTTTTGAAAATGGAGAAAACAAGGGCCATAACTCGTAATTGTTAAATGTTAAGTTTTAACATGCAGGGGTATTAATGATGATGAAATCAATAAATCAATTAGATAAAATCAATAAATCAATAAGTTAATCAATATACCTGAAGTTTCTCTAACTGTGACTGTATGGTGTATTTATCACCAGAAGTATCAGCACAGACTGAGAGTTTGTCACGTGATCCTTGTAACCATGTGACAGCTTCTGTAAATGTCTCAGCATATTGTTGATGATCCTCAACATGTTGATGGAAACGCTTCAAGAAATCCTGAAATTGTCAAAATATAAACTATATATTACAGCCAAAATGTTTACAAAACAATATTCCTTAATAAAACTTATTTTGAGGTTACGGTATAAATTATTGCAAATATATGTTTGTCAATAAAGCTTATCCAAAAACTTGTTATTCAAGATTGAACAAATAATCCTTATTAAAAAAAATAAGAAAATAGTAATATCTGTTAAATATGGTTCATGAAGACAGTGTACTTACTTTAGACATAGCAATAAGAGTGGTGTATCTAGAACTCATCTGAGTGAGTTGTGATGTCACACGATTGTCTGTTGTTGATTGGAGGAGAACTTGAGCAATCTCAGTGAGAGCATCGAAGCTCATCTGCTTGCTATTGACCTCCTCATGAAGATTCTAGAATAGTGAGGAGAATACGTTGCTTTATTTAAGACATTCTAACAAATGTTATATTGATCCATAATATATCATAGTTCTAACAGTTACTGTAAGTCAACTGAAAGTTACAAAGCCACAGCAAATGTTATGACAAGGAAAGCCAGCTTATATTCTCAGCAATACTTTTCAAGGTTTTGATTAATTCATTAATTTAGAGTAATATTTCTTATAACCAAAGGTCTACAAAATTTTAATGTTAAGAAAAATGTTTGAAACTGAAATATATCGCAGAATTGCATATTTACATCTTGTCTTTCAAGTTGCATATTTTTCTCTTCAAGTGTAGCTTTAAGCTCAGCATCGACTTTCATTTCAGCCTCAGTATCTTTGATCCATTGATTAAGTTTCTCATATTCTTCCTCATAAGCATACCACTCATCTCTCAGTTTCTCTGTAAAATAAAATAATCACTCATAAAAAATATCACAAATGTTTTTTTTTTTTAATATAAAACAATTAAATTTATGATATTCTTGCTGAAGCTCTTATTTTGACTGTGTAAAAAGAGATAAGTCTTTGATCTGTCATACCATTTAGCAAGTTTTAACTTTAAAAGTTAACATCGAAATTTTTAATGTAAACAGCACTTCTTCATACTTAGCAACATTTAACACAAACATGTATATGTTTTAATTCATTACCTAGATTATTTTGTAGTTCGTTAATGTCAGTGTCAAACTGCTCAAAGTCATTGGTAAGCATGTTTAGCTCTTCTCGAATCAGATCTTGTCCCTGATTGGATGTTTCTGGTAAAACAGTGTCTCCACGAGCCAGAGTATCATCAAGCTTCTGACGGCCATTTTCTAATGTACCAAGAATTTCCTACAAAAAAGGTCAATTGTAAATTTCTATCATGTAATCCATTACTAAAGGACCAATTTTATCACTAAATACAATAATCTGCGATGATCTACCTAAGCAATAACTATGTGCATGCAAAAAAAATTGAAACCTTTGAATGAATGTCAAGGCTTTTTTTATTTGAGGCAAATTATTCCTGTCCGACAAAATCCTGTTTGAAACACTGAGTACCATGTATTAATAATCTTATCAGACTTTGCAAACTTCTTGCCAATGTTTCGCAAGTAACAGAAAACTGTTCATAATATTACCAGGACTTTTTGTAGTTGAGCCTCGATGGCAGTTCTATCACCTCTAACATCACTACAAACATTCATCTTATCCACTGTAGCACTGAGCCATTCACTTGTGTCCATGTAGGATTCTCTGTATTGTTGATGATTCTTCAAGTTACGCTCACAGTTCAACTGTAGGTCCTGAGGGTGCAAAGATATACAATCAATGAATCCAATCAATGAATCAAAATAAAACAATGAAAAGCATCCAAAAGTCTGCCAAGACGTCAATTTAGTTTATTTAAAGTGGATTATTTTCAATTTACTCCAAAAATTGTTTCCAAATAAAGAGCTTGCATTTTTTTATAAACCTCAGAATAAAATCCACCTCCAACAAAAGCCACTTATAATTGTTCCAAAAGTTTACTTGGCAGACAAGTTTGACTGAATTTTCATACATTGAACAACTCAGGAGAAAACCAGCAAAATGGAATAATGCATTTGTCACTGAAGCATACATAGAACAAGACTCTTACCTTAGCATCACCACATAATCTGTTATATTTCTCTACAATTTGTCTTATCTGACCATTCAAGTCAGCATCACTGCTGGACTTCTGTTGTAAGTTGTGAGCTTTCTCATTCAGGTTGTCTATAGTGGATTGTTGGGAGTTAATATTCAGTTGTAGAACCTGAGAATAAAGATGAAAAAAAATCCAATATAAAGGTATAACCTCACCATACAATCATAATAACAACTACATGTACAAGAGTGGGATTAATGGGATGGAAAAAAAAGAGGAAAATCAAATTCATTCATCAGGGGGCTCCAGCTAGGGACTGAGATCTTTATCAAAACACACCTGACAAAACTAAAAAACTTGGCTTTTTAGTTGTAGCAATTTTTTATTTTCAAATTTTGCTAAAAAATTCTAATTTTATCAATAACAATACCAAGCAACTGATATATATCAACAATATCTGAAATATGATTTAATACCTTAATTCTCTCAAGCTGTAGTTTCTTCTCTTGTAATGTATTCTGTAGCTGAGTTTCTGTATGTAACTGATTCTCCAGATCATTCAGCCATCGTCTCAGTTGTTCTACACTGTCATCATACACGGTCCATTGTGACAATGTACCATCAAGTTTGTTACGTGTCTCAGTCAGGTCAGCCGAGAGAGCATCATACTCAGCCTGTAGTGTCTGCATCTCTCGTCTCATGTTGTCACGACCCGCAACATTAGTGTTTGGTAGGACAATCTGAAGGTTGTCTAATGCTATCTGTAACATGTGCATACCTTCCTCTTTGTCGGCCATTAAATCCTGAAACATAACAAATGAAAAATAATCAAATGTGAATTCATTTATTAGTTTTGTAACAAAAGAAACTAGCACAGTCCAACTGTGTTTGTACTAAATCATAATTTATTATTCCAAGTAGAAGAGTAAATGATAAATGTGACCATTTTTACCTATATTACAGTTAACTGTAAAATTAGACCAAAAAATCAGTGAAAAATATCTTACAATACTGGAAAAAGTGTATTATTCAAAGATTGGTCATTATTGATTTTTTTTTCTGATATTTCTGCCAACCCCAGACTAACAAAAAAATATAAAAAAATAAATGTAATCCAAACCATTTATAAATATAATAAGAATGTCCTGGAACTAATTAGACCATTAAAATCCATTCTATGACCACTAAAACCAAACAGTTGACCATCAAAATCCATAAAAGACCTCAACAATAAAGGTTTTGGTGAAATAGCCATACAGAATTAGTAAATACAGTTTTGCTCCACAACTGTAATATCATTTCTTAACAAAATGCCATAAGCGCAAATAATTTAAGCAGTTCAGTTATAAATATTTGTGTTGCATAAATGAATTAACTTATCAAAGGTATCAATACATAGGAAATCATATCTGGTTTGCGGCAATAAAATTACTGCCTCATGCATTGCATATAATACAACCCAACCTAGCATGAAATTAAAAAACCAAATATGTTGTGCATAAAAGCTATATCAATCACATTTTTCCGAAAAGCTATTTCAAATCTAATAGATATGTATAAGTTCCATAACCATGGTAACTAAAACAATTAAACTGTGTTATTTTTTATCAGAATTTAATAGACACATTGAGATTAAACAAACAGATTTTTTGAAGATGTTACACTTTAAGACAGAAAATATATTGGACTTCTTGATCATTTATTATTTGTACATAAATACATTGATAATAACACACAGAGAGTGTTAAAACAACACAGTTCATTTGTTAAAGTTTTTATAACATTTAAAATTTACCACAAATTAATTATTACATAAATAAAGGTAGAAAGTTATTTTATTACAGCATCAGGCATGCTTATGGTGTAGATAAAAGTCCCATTATTGATGCTAAATTTTTGTATTCCCATGAAATAAAAAATTCTAAAATTGATCAAATATACATAAAATACAACACCCATATGAGTAATTGTAAGCATATATATATATACATTTGTCTTGCATTGAATATAGCTTACCCATGTAGTCTGGTATGAGAAAGAATTCATAAAATTATATGAAAAAGAATGATAATGAAATATAAACTCCAATTGACTGTAAAAGAAGAAAGGGGAGCCTCCATGATTGAGTGGTTATGGTTTCTGACCAGTAATCACAAGCCGTTAATCGCTGTGAGGACATATCCTATCCGGAACAAGAGACATTTAAGCTTGCTTACAGAAGGTCGTGCCAGAGAAATCAAGAATAGAACATATGAGTGACTAGGAATGTGGCAAATAATTGCTATCCCAATTCACGAAAATAAGAAATCTGCTAGAATTTAGTCACGTGCCAGAACTTTTTACACAGTTAATCATGTGTACAAAATCCATCCTTGGGAAAGACAAAATGTGGTCTTTATTGACAGGTGGCCTTTATTCAGTGATGGCTGAAAACTCAGGTTTGATTGTATATCAAAAGGCTCTGGTGTTGTTCATTTCTGTAAAAACAATTCCTAAAGCATGTAATGTAAACAATGTAAATATGACTGATACTTCTGTATACCACATAAATTATCTATAAACCAACCTGTAGTTTCTCTATACGCTCCTGTACAGATCGTCGGTCACCTTTCACGTCACCATGGGACTGTAATTTCTTTCTCATGTTAACTACCCAAGATTTACATTGATCAAATGAACTAGTGTATGCTTGGTGATCCAATACATACTGTTCCCAACGTCGGCATAATTCCTACAAATACATAACAACATTAAGACAAGATATCAGAAACGATCTATTATTGACTAGAAATTCATAAAAGAACCAAAATAAATGAAATCCAAAAAATAAGAGGCAGTTTCCTATTTCTTGAAGTATACACAGTAAAATGTACTATATTTTTCCTTTCAAAAATATATTCTAAGTCACCTTCAAAGCTATGCCAAGAACCATCTTGGAATATGTAATGGGATGAACATTTTACTGGTCAGTTACATGTAAATTACATCCGATTTTTAGAAGCAAATACCAAACAGATCTACAAGCTCTCAAAGTTTGATTGTACCTAAATTATTGGAAATCAACAAACCTTAATATTGACTTTTAGAGTCTGATATTTGGTAGCAAGCTGAGATGATTGGCTGATTACTCTAGTGTCGGTACTGATGCGCACCAAATCCTGAGCTGAATCGCTGAGAGCATCAATATCTCCTTGTCTGGCATTCAGCTCTTCAAACAATTTCTTAAGTCTATCAAGTTGGTTTTGTTTGTCTTTGTATGTAGCTTTGAGCTCTGTGTCCTTGACCTTGGCTTCGACCTCTTTCAGCCAAGTGTTGCATCTCTCATACCAGGAATCAAACTCTTTCCATTGGTCCATGCAACTCTCAAGGTCTTTCTTTGTCTGTAACACCAGAAACAATAAAACTTCTTTAAAAAAATCAAATAATAATGGTAGAATTGAATTATCTGATATACAAATTTATACAAGGAACATTTTATACAGCTATTTGCAAATGTTCAATAGCTGAGAGTGAAGTGTACTTCAATAGTTAAAAATCTGATACAATTCTGGTACTTTGCTTATTTTTGGAACTGTTTCACTTTGTTTTCAATACAATATTATGTTGTGATTAAAAACAATATTTCTTAAGTCTAAAAGATGGTCGAAACAATGACTAACCTTCTGTAGAGCTGTAATAAAAGCCTCCCAGTCAGCTCTGAGTGCCTCCGTCTCCCTGACGATACCGTCCTTACCCTGAGGAGCAGTATTAGGTAATACCTTTTCTGCTAGGGCTACAATATTCTTCACTTTAGGCTCACCTTCCATTTTGGTAGCAAGAATATCCTTTAATGAAATAGAAAACAAATAATAACCATGTTTCTGAAGTAATTTCATAGAGAAATCAGATTTAGTCAGCTCAAGAACAATCTTCAGTACTGTTGAAGCAAGAATTTTGTATGAAAATTCCATGTGTTGAAAAATGTTTCAATTTTGTCAATGCAATTATAATAATAATATTATTGAAATTTTATATTTTTATTTGTTTCTGCAAGTTCTGTAAAATTCTTGCTCCAAGATACTGCTTATTTCTTGTAAACAAAGAATAAAAACTTTGTAAACAATATATTACAACATTATAGAAGATATTAAGTCATTCATAGTTTTACTACAGCATTATACTATAACACAACAACAGAATTTCCATGCAGTAAAATCATTGAATTCATTTAATGGAGTATTAAACTGCATCACATTAGTTTTTAAATATGGGCATAAATCAAAATAATGAAGACAATTTTTCTTTTCAAGATTTAAAGAATACCACACAACACAGGAATGTACTTTAATGTTCTGATGGTGTGTCTTGATGTTGTTAAAAATGTTTCAAAATTTCAGCTTGATTGTGTTACTCGTTCAAAAGTTACATTAGAAAAACAGGCAAAAAATGTCCCGAGTGTAACACTTTTAGCGTGACATTTTTTCTTTACACATTTTTCAATCTTTTATATTTTGTTCAATTTTTGGGTAAGTAATCAATGGTTGTTTTTAATTTCATTGTACATGTGTTATATTTAAAATTTAATGCATTTTGTTCAAATATTTCAATAATAAGTATTATTTAGAAATCACCTTTCAAGTGCACATGTAAAATATTTTGCTCCAGGAAAAAATGGAAATTCAAATTGATGATATTGCTGTAAGTAAACTAATGCTTGGACAGAAAATGCAGTTTAACATATTGATAGGCATATTTGTCCATGTTGTTTAAAAAAAAGAAATGATCAAAAGAATCATTCGTTTTTTAAGTTATACCATCTTGAATAAAGCTGATTGGAAATGTCCCGAGTGTAACATTTTGCATTTAGATAAGAATTTTTTTATCATTCTTTGAATTTGATATGTTTTTTCTCTATTTCTCAAACAGAAGCGTACCCACAAGCTCACAAAACTAAAACAAATTCATGTAGTGCAATTCATTTTTTGTCTACATGGTTTTAAGTGTTGTCCCGAGTGTAACGCTATATATTCATCATCTTAATTTTGATATGTAACTATAGAACAGTAGTCCATGTTAATTGTTTTCCACATTTATATCAAATAATTGACGTGAATAAATACTTTAAAGTCTGAAGCAGTGAAATGGAGCATGTTTAAAAAGTTTGAAAGTTCTTATAAAAATAGTTATATTCAGATAATATACCAAGTAGATTTGTTCAATATACTGAAGATAAAAAGTAATTTATCTTTTATTTTGATGAAGAAACATTCTCAGATGAAAACAGTACTGAATTTATCGATTTATTTCATGATTTCTTAACATATTTTACATGTTATATTATTTATATATAACAATTGAAAATGTTACACTCGGGACACAAACACATCTTCATGCAATATTATACACAAATTCGGTTTGCTTTTACATGAACTATACCAGTAACAATATACTAACACTGCAGGGTCATGAAGTTACAAAATGCCTTAATAAGTGGTAAAACTCCCATTTATAGAGGACTGAGAAGAAGTACACTCTGAGTAGAAAGACTTGAAATTGATATTTTTTTATTAAACATTTTCTAGGATATACGAGGGTTGTCCCTTAAGTATGTAGACTTTACTCATATGTGGGTTATTTTTCAAAATTTTGAAATCTAATTTCAGTGACACATATCTTCCTTGAGTTGTGTTGCAAATACACAGTTCATAATCAAAACATTTCAAAAACTTTTTAGTATTGTTTTACTTAAAACAAACAAAGAAGAAATTGTGAGTCCTGACTGTTTTACTTAAAATAAACAAAGAAGAAATTGTGAGTCCCGAGTGTATTTTCTATATGTCTGTTTATATGACTTAATTCATGTTTAAAAGATTTGTTCAACATAGTTTGAAATAGTTTGAATGTGTTGAGAAATCATTTCTTTAATTTGATAAGTGGCAAAATTAGTAAATATATGATAATGCAATATTAATTGTTACAAGTTGACAAATCTACAGTTTTAAATGTTTTCTAATTCCTCCCCACCCTCCAACAACATTTTCAGCCAACAACATATTAAACAGTACATATGTTTGTGTATCTTTTTATTATCTTAAACAACATAGAATAAATTGCAACGCAATGATCATAGCACTTTCATATTTGTATGCTAAAAGACAAAACAAATTTGTACGGAGTGTAACCTTTACTTAGTTTGTATATATATAAATTAATAATTCATGTTCAGTAACGCAATTGACTTACCAAATTGGAAATAATTTTGATTTGTTCAAAAGAACTCTTATTTAATGAATTGCAAAATACATTTGACAGATGTTGTTATAAATTCATTTTATGATACTCCTTATCATAACAGTTTCGTATATTTACATTACAGTTTTAGAACGTCCCCTGGTGTTGGTGTTTTCACCATTTAAAATTTTACTTAAACATTATCAAATAGATTATCTGTTTTAATTTTATAATAAAATAATTGAACATATTGTATTACAATGAAACAAATTGTATTACAATAGATTAACAATACTGTCATTATCATAAGTCCATACACAAAGAATATCTGTCCCGAGTGTAACGGTAACAGAAGATATATACTAGTTTTGGGGACATTGTTAAGTTACCCAAGAATAGTACCAATTAAGTGAAAATTCTCATATATCTTTGAATATACCTGAAAATTGATAAAATTGAATTAGCTCATTTGTATCTGCAGCAGTAAATATTACATAAAAACTTCTTGAAGCGTATTTAAAAGAAAATGAAGTTCAAAACGCCATAAATATATATTTTTTGGAAAATTATGGTTGTATGTATATTTTTTTTGTATTAAAAAGTTGTTTTCATGAAAGTCTGCTAAAAAAATCACAAAAATGTGTTATTATTTCCATAGTTTAGTCCATAAGATTGTTTGAATTTTAAGGATTGCTATTGAAAATATAATATTTATTTGATTAAATTGTTGTAAATTTGAAGAAGACTTTAATCCTATACTTTAGCCATTGTCAATTTTTCACAATATAATATATTCCCAAGCTACTTTTGGCAATATTATGAACAAAAGTATCATTCTAAATTTGACCCCCCATGTCACGCTTTGTCTTCATTATTTTGATTTATGCCCATATCAATTACAGTTATAACTAAAATCTAGCCAAATCATTCATACATTTTGTTCAGTCCCTGGAAACAATAAAGAAGTATACAAAAATATCACTGAAAGTATCTTATCCCCAAATAATGCAGTTTTAGACAGAAAGGATATGATTGGTTTATTCATAATAAGATCTTGAAATTGGCCAATGAGAAGGCTGCATTCAAATTAAGATACAAATTCGAATTCAGTCAAGTCTTAAATTGAAAAACTGCTAAAATGACCACAACCAAAGAATTATTATATCAATATTGTAATCACTTTACATGATTTTGTATACATTATTATTTCCAGTACTTAGATTCAGACATGCATAATTTGTGACACGCTGTATGATAATTTAACTCGGTGCTAGCATTCATATGGTAGCAAAAACAAACTGGAAAAAAACATGCTTTGATATAAAAAATACAAATCACATGCACGAGGGTGTATCATCTGATATATACCAAATATAAACTCAAATCACAAGAATATAACACATAATTGAAGAATATACAAAATAGTGATAAGTTAAAAAAAAAATTGAAATCATCTCAGGTTTAGTTTTGTGAATTACTGTTCCTAAACTACCTAAAAAGATATGGTGCCATGGTAACAAAACGAAAAAGTTAGGAATGAAGATTTTTCTATGAGACAAAATGACAAACAAATCAACAAGTGATACGTGAACATAGAAGACCTTAACAAGTAAAACTCTGTGTTTAGGCAATTCTCTACCACACTTGGCACACCAAAGCTAATAAATGCATCTACATTTCTAAATGAAATTTGGCAATTCATCTGGGTACTCAAATACAATATTATTTAGCTAAATTTTCACATTTATGATACATGCTGAGGTTAATCATTTTCACTATCATATGATCCAAAAACAAGTCATTTATTATAATTATACCCCTGCATCACTACATGCCGGGAGGCATTAAAAAGGTTTTAGCACAAACATTGTAACTACAATTTTCATAAACATGGGATGCACAAAACAGAACACCACAATTATCTATAGCTTGAAATATTTGACTAAGAATTCATTGCCCAAAACACATTATTTTTGGCCTTGTGTCAAGTAATAGTTTATGGTAAACATTCCTACCACATCCAACATTAATTTTTTGACATTCAACTGTACACAAAACAAAGAAATGTTAACATAAAACCATAAGGCACTAAGTCTTTGAACAAAAATCATTTTTTAGCTAGCAAGTACTGTTGAAAGTTATGTCATCTATGATTCAGTGGCATTTTAGTTCAGTTTGCCAACAATGAAAGGCAATTTTAACCATTGCCTATGGCTAACCCATTCCATAAGGTTTGTATATCAGACAACATAAATGAATACCTTAATCATGCTCTAAAGCATTAAAAGAACAACAGTTACTGTGTTGAATAAGATGATCATGCAATAGAGATGAAATGATTGCAGCCTAAAATAGCAACTCTATGCCTTTTTACAAGTAATGAATCTATACAACTGTTTGCAGTTTTTGTGTGAAGCGGTTTCTACCACAGCTCTGACAGCAAGACAAGCATGATGTTCTTCTCTGTTTTAGCACAAAATCTAATCCTTCATACTGATTCTTTTATGAAATAACTATTTGTCTGAGCAATATGGAGTTGCTTATGTTGATACTTCAAGATATACAACACTAATACAAATAAATTTTAAGTTGCAAGAAATGTTTTTTTTATTGAATTAATTTATATGATCATCACCAAGGGTTACCACTGGTTACCAAGAGTTATTGATTAAGAAACAATTTCAAGGAATTATAAAAAGGTTTTTGTAATAAACACCATGCACATTTGATTAATAATTTTATAACATGTATCTACAACCCAAACATAATTTTCTATCTAATTGTTTCCTTCACATACTGGTAGAACACCAATCATACATAAGAACTGTAAGTAAGTTAAAACATATATATCCCCACTTCATTATTAATGAGCAAGAACCTTGCCAATTGAGTTAATGCAATAGTAATAATTAAATGAAATAGTTTCAATTTATATCAGACAAACTAGTTAGGCAGCATTCAAGTATGTTTGATTTTACCAAAAGCAGACAAAATTAATTGACGTGAAAGATAAAAACATTCCAGCATCAGTTTAAATGTATGATGCATTGAAGCCTCTATTTTAAAAACAGATTTTTTTTTAGAAAAATGACGATTTTTCTGCCGTTAAATATCAATCCCCCACATTGATCTTTATGAGTTGAGGAGTCAGGGTTTAAATTGTATTTAAGATGTGATTTCCCAGCTTTTACAGACATACAGACAAATGGACAGACAAATTAGATATAAAAACTTCTTCAAATGGATAGATGTATAGAAACATAACAATAGTATATACACATATATCATGCCCAGACTGCTGTATAAAACACAGGCTAGATTATAACACAAATATCTACTCAACAAACAGGAAAAAGGAGCAAGCAAAAAGGTTAAGAAAACTCAGTAAATATTATAACAAACTTACACAACGACGCTGTTATAGGTAAACAATCACAAAATATATCAATATTATCATTCCATTATAAATTCAGCAAACTTGCACATGCATTTTTTACTTCATTATTACATCAATTCAATACACTAGTAATGTTTTATACATGGAATATTAATAAATTATATAAATAAATATATGAGAATCATAAATACAGTAAAACCTCACTTAGCAACCATTTTTAAGACCACCTCATTATAACAACCAATCATTTTCTACCAGTTTATTGACTCAATATGTCCTTTATATTGCAATGATACTGAGACAACCTCATTATTCTTGTGTTATTTTGGTTATAAAGGTGGTCTTTATATCTGAACAGCAAGGTTTTAATGTATGCTCAATAATACTGAAATAAATCAATGTCTTTATACATAAACAACATGATTATCTCAGTAATTAAATAATGATTATCATTTTGGAGTCAGTTTATCATACTTAAGGCACACAAACAGACATACAGAGTCTGACAGACAGACAGACAGGTGAACATACACGCCAACATGATTTTCAAATCGTTAAAAACACAAGCTACAGTACTTGGAACAGAAAAATATTAGCTCGCAAAAAAATCTTCATGTTAAAGGGTTAACTCTTTTTTATGAACAATCAAATCAAATGATTAAAATGTATCAAATGTAATTGTCTTGGATCAATAATTAATTTGCAACAGGTTGGTGATCTCATTCATTGGGTGATTTAAAGGAAGCACCTACCATTTTCTGATAAAATGATATAAAGCAAATATTAGAGTCAAGGTATACTTTCATATTCTCAAAAATGTTTAAGCACTCATTAAATTTGATTTCTTATAAAAATTCGAAGTAATTAATAGATCTTTAAAAAAAAATTCTTCAAGGTCAAATATGATAAAGTTTCAGGAATTGTAACCAATAAAAACCAATTCTGACTTTTGTAAGATGTTGTTAAGTTAAATATATAGGACACACTGTTCACTTTATACATGTATACAAAAATAAAACATACTTTCAAAACCGACATTGAAACATATCTTACTTTTTTCATTATTTCTCTATCAATAGACTGTAAGATAATCAAATCAATTTTCCAAACTGTTTTACAAAAATACATGCCTTAGCAAACCATGGTAACAAGAAAAAATCACAATATTTCATGCAGTTGCAACAGAAAGCTAGTGTTGGAATATGCTGCCAATGTTGTAATGATATTGAAGATGAAGAACACTTTAAAATCAAATTTCAAGCTTTAATCATCCACCTCTTAGAAGCTTACAGAAGAAAAAAAGCAAAATCACAAATTTAATTAATATGAAGTATATGTCTGACTGAATAGTAATTGAAAAATGATTGGATAATGAATTTGTTAAGAATATTTACCTGTATTTTGTCTAAACGACTCTGTATGGTGTGTCTATCACCAGCGATATCGGCACAGAGGGATAATTTCTCACGGATACTGTTCAACCATTCTATACATTGATTGTATGCATCATTATATTGTTGGTGGTCAGCTACAAAGCCTTCATACTGTGTTACTCTCTCCTGCAACAAGGAGAAATAAATTAGACAACTAATCAGGTTAAAAAATCTTATCAAGGCAACCAGTACAAATCTTACAAATTCAAAAACACCAAGTAAAAAATACAAATAAAAAATTTCATACAATCTCTCACAATCCTGACTTAACAGCAGGCAAATATGCTGCACAATATGACAGGCAATCATTAGAAAAAAACGTTTATTTTAGTAAAATCGGATACTTGTTATCTCCTCAGGTAGATGTTAAACTTCTAACAATTTCTTTAGAAAGGCTTCAGATATTCTAAGTTATGGTTAAGATATTCACTACAGGAGTTCAAACTAAAGCCTAAACTAGATATGAACACTTACCTTGGCCAGACTACATAGTTTGGTATATCTAGCACCAGTCTGTGACACAAAGTTTGACAGTTGAGGATCACTGCTACTCTGTACCAGAGTCCTAGCTTTATCATCAACTGAATCAATCACTCTCTGGTAGGATAAAACGTCCTGATGGAGAACTTTAAAGTTCTGAAGTTGAGATTTTTTCTCTTCCAAGGTTGACCTTAGAGGAATTTGACCTTCTAGCTGAAGTTCAGCATCTCTCAGCCATTGTTCAACCTGGCCATAACTGTCATCAAATGTGGTCCATTGCACAAGAGCAACTTCGAGTTTACGCTGAGCAGATGACAAGTCATCAGTGAGACTCTCCCATGTCAGCTTGTGTTGTCTAAGTTCTTGTCGTACCTTCTCACGTCCATCTGTTGCTGTATTAGGATACAGTTTTTCACCAGCTTCAATAGCTTGGTTCAATTTAGCAAATCCAGTGTCTCTTTCACTGACAAGTTCCTGAAAAGACAAATTCTTCATTACAGCTCCAGTCAAATGAGTAACAATAAAACAGCAGAAAAGTTGCAAATTTAAGCTACACAATCTAAAGGCTCATAGACAGGGTACATGGCTGAATTCAAGATGCACTTGACAATTTTTGGGTTTGAATACTAGAAAATTGATTTACCAGACGTTTATATTATCTATCCATGTTTTATCAATACTTACTTGGATTTTCTCGAGTCTTTCCTCAAGCTCTTGGCGACTTCCAGAAGTATCAGCATTGTCAGCAAACTTCTCCTTTGCCTTTACAAGCCATTGCCCAAGGTCACGGGATTTCTCCTTATATAATTTATGGTCAGCTACATTTTGGTCACATTTCTTAAGTATATCCTGTAATAGACATGTAGAAAATTAAATGAATTGCTCCAGAAAAGCAATATTTAAGCAAACAATGAATTGGCATGCAATAAAAAACTTACTAAGCCATCTGATATTATCCACTGAATTAATCTTTCTCAGTTATCTTTCATATGTTTTAATGCTAACATCAACCTATTTATTTCCTAGTTGTTTACATACAAACAAACACATCAGGATCACGTAAACAGACAAAATATGGGGTCACCATAACATTTGAAGCATGTTTATAGACGTAATATGAAGTATTGAATATCAGAATCAAAGTTTCGTCTAACAATAAAACTCATTTAAGTAAATCTTGATTGAAAAGTCCAGCAGCAATATGGTACATAACCTTTATATCAAGACCACCTTTAGGAACAAAAGAAATGGTCAAATAAAACAGATTGAACAATAATCAAGTTGTTATCGTCAGAAGTAAGTATTTGCAATAATGATATTGCATTAATATTGACATGGATGTTAAGTTAGGTTTCACTGTACTAACAGATATCGTATCCCCTTACCTTTACAGCTTGTTGTAGTGACTGGTACCTGGCTGTAAGCTGCGATATAGACGAGGTCACACGTGTTTCCCCTGTAAGTTGTTGTAATGTCTGGGATTCATCAGAAAACATGTCAACTTCACGCTGACGAGATTTGATCTCTTGCATCAAATCCTGAAAACATGTTCAAGGCAGATTATAACATAGGTCAATACATTAAGATTATTCTCTAGGACTCCAGTAACATTAGTTTGTTGGAAATGATGGCTAAATTTGTTAAAATGATTCCTAAACATGACTAGTATCTATTAATGTGAATAATATTTACAAAACTCATATTATGACAAATGCAGTATTTTTAGTATAATTTTAGCACAATTATACTTTAGTTTCTATCTATTCTTTAAAACTTGTTGGACGACAATTTACTAAACTAAATGTGTTATGGTAAGACAAAACTCTACACCTAGGAATATGATACAGTGAAATCACATAATTGAAAGATATTAGACAGTACATGACCAAATCAGCCACAGTACATGTGGTACTCAAATCTGATGATGATTCTCATAAATTTGGATAGTTTGTTTGAGTGACAAAACATCTTTAAAATAGAAATATGATTTCACTGATTATCATCAAACATCAACTGAAAAAGAAACATTGATTAAACAGGAAAATGATTACATTCTGAAACATAAACCAACACATTATACCATCATGCATGTATTATAATCTACTATCTAATCAAAGTATGGACTGAAAAACATATGAAACAGCTAGAAGCTCGAAGAAGAGCCATTTACTTTCTGTTTGTTTATTTCGAATTTTAAGCCTCTTTTCAACAGTCATATGAGGCGGACAGTTCACCTAAGCATCGTTCCTGGGAAGAACCAGTACTAGATTACCATCCTACGTAAGCAACTGCCTACTTTCTCACATAAAGAGACATGGTTGGTAGTGGGGCTCAAACCCACGACCCACTAACGGTGGAGCCATTTACTAAAATGAAAAAAGATAATTTTTTTCCCATCAAAATGTATCCTTGTCTATGGCCATAAGATGGATAACTTCAGTTCTCCATGGAGACCTTGCAATATTCTAAACATTTCCTGGTTCAAAAAGTCCTGTAAAATAAAGCAATATTAGGCCCAAACTTTCTTATGCCCCAATTATATTCTAGATGTACCAGGTTTCAAGAGTTCTGTTGGAAATTGTAATAAATTCTCATAGTATAATATGCCCTTCTTGCTTTCATATGTTTTGTTCCATACATTTCAACCTCAACAATTCCACTACATAAATATATAACAATATGCCATGACCAACACCATTCATATGACAAAAGCATTGAAATGCAATGATTTTCAATGAATTTATGGATGATAAAAGTACAAGAAGTTCAATTTTGTGCATGACCTTTTTAAACTGGCTTCCATGTAAGACTATATTTCTTTGCAATAAAGTATGGAAACATAATTTTATTTTCACATTTTTCATAAAATCTTCAAATTATTTGATCAAATCATTGCTGAAGCAGACAGATATGTATTATAGGACTAAAAAACGCATTCATTGCTATGTATCATTTACAACATGGAAAGCTATGTTATATGTATGCATTATATGATGGATAGACAACACATGAAGCAATTGCAACACATCATGATGTGTCAAAGAACATGTTCTAATCAATCAAAATGAATATGTTTCCAAATATTAGTATGTTGTCTTCAGAAGTAAGTTACTGGATGGACCTATGCAAATATCATAAACATGTTCTTTGATATATGTTATGTTCATAGTGTTGGAAGCAATGGAACAGTTACATACACAGTATGATTGAAGGACAATGTTTAAATGGGACAAGTAAGCATTCAATGGAGAACTGCATGATATTCAATAACATATGCATTGGACATACCCACAGATGTATGCACACAGACAGATGGACAGACATAGGTCAATTATATAAACACTAACAATTGATAACATTCCATTGAAAGCGTATTACACAGCAGGTTTATAAAGGCAATGACTGTAAGCGATATAGAAGTGAAAACACCTACGTGTAGTTCTTGTTCCTAAATATGAACAAAGTAAATAAATGAAAAGTGATATGAGATGACAATACAATGATCTTAGCTTAACAGATCCATATACAGTAGTATACATTGTAATTAAATACTAAGTATGAGGCATGAAAAAGCAAATGATAACAAAACGAAGATAAGCAACTTATGATGAAGTACTTAATTAATGAGGAATGCTATTTTAATAGCAGATAAGGAAGCAAAAACTAAATGCTGCTAAAATGAGAATAATGTCATTAATGATATTTCATCTACAATAAACATATCCATGTAATACAATAAAGAAGCAACTTAATAAGTGTAAGCTTGACAAAAAAGCTAACTGTTTCCCATGTAGCCTGTAGTCCCATACCATTTGATTTGCTACTGAACAATTGTGTAACACAAGAGGCCCTGACCAGTGCATTAACAAAAGACACACATTATGATATCATTAATGAACTTGAATAATAAATGAAAAGTAATTTTGACAATGCAATGCATGAACATCGACAGTCTTCAGAAGTAAGATCGGTGACTGTGTACAGAGTTGTGAAAATCTAGTTGAAGCCAGCTTAAAAATCAAGTGACTTCAACACCCAATCAGAACATTGCCAGTGACAAATTTAAAATAGCATTTTGAATTGAATCAATTCCAGAGCTGCAAGACACTGTCATCAACTAATTACAAATCAGAATCAGACTGGTCTCAGAATGAGCAAATCAAATGTTCTACTGAGGTGAATAAAGCAGGTGCACCAGTCCACAGTACCAATATGGCTACCAAATTTTATGCTATATCTTACATTCTCTACTTGTGTAAACACAAGAATAACATCCTCCCAATCTTCAATATCACGTTGTAATTCCTAGTGCCAGCATTGAAACAACATGTTCAGTACAATATAATATACAGATTGCAAATACATACTGAATATCCATAAGATGTTTTGATTTTACAAAAGATTTACTGAACCACAACACGACACTGTAGAAAATGCAGATTATATATTCAAAATCTGTCTCATAATTAACACAGGGCAGAGAAAAAATAAGCACAGTAGAAAATATAACTATATTGAAATCTTTAAAAAAAAAATATTTGTTACCCTTAAAATTTGAACTAAGAATATTTTACTTGTATAACATTATACAGCTAGATATATTGTGCAAACTTTGCTTTAAATCCTTTCATTTTATTTAATGTGCTCTGCAATTCTGGCAAGCCTAACAGCAGTGAATCTTCAAGCATCAATCACATGCCTATCCCCACACTGTTTATAAAAACAATCTTTAAAAATGCCATTCATAACATATCGCAAATATTATCAGTTTCTACTCAAAGATCGGTATAGAAGTAAATATTATAACAAGTAATAGAATTGACTTACCAAAATCTAAAAAAAGTGATTTACACTTATTACATACTTAAGTGATAGAAAAACAACAGATTCACTTATGAAAAACAACCATATCAACAAAGAAACAAGAGTCAATATTTTCTATGATATGATGATATAAAATTACCTGATATCTCTTGAATTGTTCTTGTTTCTCGTCGAGGGTAGATTTGAGAGGGAAATCTTTGATACGTCTCTCCATATCTTTGATCCATTGTGAGATGATACCATACTGGTCATCATATTGTCCCCAGTGATGTACAGCTTTCTCCAGACTGTCTTGTAATGAGGACAGTTTGATAGCATAGTCTTCCCAGTCAAGTTTTAGTACATCTAGTTCCTGCTGAATCATCTGGCGACCCTTCAGGGCAGTGGTTTCCATGGATTTCTCAGCACAATCCTCACATGTTCGAACCTTGGCTTCACCTTCAGGTAAGGAACTCATCAATTCCTAAAACAAACATGTTGCAAGATGCTTTTGAAATCTTTCTGTCTCAAAAACATTTCATTAAAAACTGATACAATGAGATAATAAATATGTACATTGTTTTATAAACATTGGCCACTGTGAGATGTTCAACCAAACTTTATCCAAATTTAGATCATATACAGCAGCTGAAACATTAATTTATACAGGCACAACATTACTACTATTCAATCTAGGAATGAGTGCAACTCCTCAGAAGAACAATTCTAACATGGAAACGATTTGTTTTGAAATAAAACTGCATTGAACAACAACACACACTTTAAGATAATGCTTTCATTCATTTTCCCACCAAATCATTATAACAAATTACAAACCTTGACTCTATCCAGTTTATTCTGAAGAGTATGTCTATCACCAGATGTATCAGAACAAGTGCTCAGTCTATCTTTCATCAAAGTTAACCAGTCTACAGCAGCCTGCAGAGCATCATGATGTTCCTGGTGGTCCTTAACACTTCTATCTGATCTCTGTATCTGGGACTAAAAGACAACAAAACATTGATAAGATGGTAAATACATAAATATAGTTTTCTCATTGACAATAGGTTGAATAATGAAAAAAACTATCTGCCTAATAGTCAAATTCATCAGTCAATTTCCATAGCGACGATGTTATTGCATTTGTTAATTCAATTACAATGTTTGCATTTTGTTTATTTTTTTGACAAACACAAAGATTTCTCATAAAATTGAACTTTAAAACCATAAAAGAAATATATGAATATGAACTGAAAAAAAAGATCTTTACCTTGGCAGTCTGTGCAAGATTTTCATATCTTGAACTAATATCTTTGATAAAGGCGGCTACATCTGAGTTAGATGTGGATTGTAGAACACCCTGAGCTTTCTCTACCACAGAATCAACAATACGTTGATGTGAAGAAATATCTTGTAACAAAGACTGAAATAAACCATATAAATACAAATATATCAATTTTTTATATTCAATAGCGCATTGAGTATATTATTTTGCAATGATTTAGATATTAATAAGGCAGACTCAATTTAATGAAAACTTATAAGACAGAATAAGAAATGTCCTAAAGGTCAAACTTGTTCTTGGTCAAGGAAACTGATCATCAATTTCAAAGATCTAAAAATCTCTTATTTGTAACTATTACATTCAGCAGGGGAAATCATCGAATAAGACTTAAGTATTATAACACTTATTCTATATGGAAACATTCCACTTTACAATAACTCACCCTGTGGTTTTGAAGCTGCATACGTTTCTCCTGCAGGGTACTCTTCAAGTCCACATCTGCCCTCAGGGTAGCCTCCGTATCAGTGAGCCATCCTAATAACTTATTCTGTCCTTCAGAGTATGAAGACCACTGTAAGAGGAAGTTATCCACACTTCGTTGTGTATCATTCAGTGCACTGAACAGACGTTCCCAGTCTTCCTTGGCTGAGCGTAGACTCTGTCGTACCTTCTCTCGTCCAGCGGCTGCTGTGTCTGGGTACAATTTCTCACCTGATTCAATGGCCGAGTTCAGTTTTGATAATCCATGTTCCTTCTCAGCTAACATCATCTGTACAACAAATAGAATATAGTTTTATACAATCTTACAAGGAAGAATTATTTTCCTAGGCTGGAATTTTATACAATTTGTACTACAGTAACTGTCATTTAATAATATAACACTGTTTAATGTATTCAAAAATTATCCTCAGAATACCAATATTCAATATTTAAATGGAACAAGGCAGATACTAAACTGAAAATGTTTGGAAATCGAATGGCAAACCCAGAGGACTCTACATTTGTGTAAATATTTTACTTGTATAAAGCTTTTATACCTGGATCATGGCTTTCTTTTCCTCCATTGTGTCTTGGTCAGCAGCTGGTTGTTGGCAAGATTCCAATCTTTCCTCAGCTTGTTCCAACCAATTCTTGAACTCAGAGTAACGATTCTCAAATGCTTGATGATCTTGTACGTACATGTCCCATTTTCCAATCAGCTCCTTAATAAGTGTCAGTAAACCTCGATAGCGATTGGTCAATTGTGACACTTGAGTACTGAGACGAACATCCGCACTAGTATGCATCAAGTTTTGAGCATCATCGGTGAATCTGTCAAAGTCTGGCTGATGTTGTAAAATCTCTTCTCTTTGTTTCTGTGAATAGAATGGTTGCAATTCAATAAGAACAACTTCTTTGACATCAGTGCTTGCTAATTCATTAAGAAGGAAATGAGATAATAGTATTTAGGTCAAATGTCAAATCTCAAGCACCCAACTGGTTGGGGTTTTTTTGGGTAATATTTTAATCAACTAAAGACTGGTTTAAAAACTCAGTCATACAACCTAAGACTCTTAGGTTTTGTACAGAAACACCATTCAACACCTTTGTAACCCATGAAAATATCGATATCTTTTTTTAAATTATAAAAATCAGTTTTTACCTTGAATTTATCAACTTGTGTTTTCTTCTCAGGAAGAGTTGATTTTAGTTCATAGTTCTTAACTTGTTGTTCCATATTTTTTAGCCATTGGGAGCAGACATCAAATTTGGTTTCAAAATCACCCCATTGTAACATGGCGTGCTCTAAGTCTTCTTCAGCCTAAAATATGAAAACATACAATAAGTCATTTAACAATGTAATGTACATACAATTTCACTACAATGTCAAGTCTGTTTTTGTTTGAATGTTTATTGAAGTTTACTTTCAGCTAACAATATCAGAGTTAACTTAAGAAAGTGTTTTAATGTAGCTTATGTCATATTCTGTTATACACAAGCCACTCAATTCTAATATTTAAGCATACAATGGGACTGACAATGGGGAACATTGTGGCACTAATGACTGCAAATGAACAAAAAGAATACAAGCTATGACCTTATTCAAGACAAGTCACATTTATTTTCACTATTTTACCTGTCTTATTCTAGCAACATAATCCTGCCATTCAGATTGTAGGTGATCCATCTCACGACGTAAAACTTCACATCCTGGCATAGAGGAAAGTTTGGATGTCTTCTGACACATTTCATGGGTAAGTTGTAATTTCTTCTCACCATCTCCAACATGACTGGCAAACTCCTGAAATGAAATAAAGCATACATTGTAATTGAATAACTTCTTGAGATCTTTTTAAAACACAAGCTAAATTGATTGACTGTTCATTGCAAAGAAGAAATAACAGTCATATTTTAACAAATGAACACATAAACACCCAAAACAAGACCTCACACCATACTTTTACCACATAACCTTGTCAACCCCTTTTCTAAAATAGCTAATCAAATTGAGTAAAATATCGGTACAATTCATTGAATAGCGTTCTTGACCCTGATAATATGCAACATTATGTTCCAGTAATCTCTATAAGCGCACAAGACTAGCACCAAAGCAATTTGATATAGATGGAAAGTTACTTCAAAGGAATGCTTACCCTGAGTCTCTCCAGTTTGTTTTGTATGGAGACCCGATCACCAGAAGTATCGGCACAAGCCTCAACTTTGTCACGTGATGAGCTCAGCCAATCAGCACAGTCCTGGTAAGCATCCTGGTATTGCTGATGATCTTTGACTGCTACCTCAAATTTATCCATCATCTGTTTAGACTGGTTACATAATTTGGCATATTTGTTGGAAGATTCATCCACAAATTTGTTCACCTTGGCAACTGGTGAAGATTGGGACAAAGTATGTGCTTTCTCATTGAGATTGTCCAATACATGTTGTCTGGACATGATATCTTGGTGCAGCACCTGCAGGATGGAAAAAAAGAAATATTAACACTTAGTATTAAAAAGATTTCATTAGGTGGAAATCTAAGCTTCAGAATGGACGTATAAAGTGATAAAAAACTATTTCATGAACTCTACTTCCTAAATTTGGTTGAAAATCAAGTTCAAAACAATTTCCAATCTTTTACAAGAAACTCAATTTATAAAAGATGAAAACTACAGCTTATTTTCAAGATAAAACAAATTTTTCACCGATATTCAAAGAAAACAAAATACAAGAAAATTTATTGGACCCAAACTAGATGATTTTGACTACAGTTAGTTACTTAACGTACCCGATGATTTTGGAGCTGTGCCTTCTTGTCCGGCAATGTAGCTTTCATATCAGTATCTTCATTAAGTTGTACTTCAGTGTCCAGCAACCATTTCTGCAGTTGTTCATAGTTCTCATCATAAGATGACCATTGTATCAGACATGACTCAAGTTTACGTTGTGTCTCCGATAACTGATCACAAACCTGCTCCCATTGGTCACGTAATGATCTAATAAAGGTACAACATGAACATATCAACAGTCATATATAGATTCTATAACCTGATATACTGTATATATTCTAAACAGAAAACAACTGTACATAACACCAAAACATTGAAGCATATATAAGCTAAAGTAACACAATAAAACAAAAACTTGTCCTCAGAGGGAAACCTACAAGGAAAATACACTTAAATTTATTAATAAAATAAACCATATATCTATGATAGAACAAACTGATCACCATTAGACCAAGAAAGAAATTACAGTGCATATCAAGCTTTCATATTGCACATATTATAACAAATTAGCAAGGCTTTGGATTAGTTAAGCTCAAACAAAACTTAGTGTTAAATGTGACGCATGAAAGATGATGTGTCCAAACCAATGGATTGTGACATGTATGAATATACATGAGAGTAATGAACAAATTCATATGAAGACAAGTTAAGATCTAAAAATGATGACAGAAAAGTGCATTGATTATATCTTAAGTAAAGTTACAATTATGCCCTCCCTATTGCATCTTGAGTATGTTCAACATACAAATTCAAAACATTTAAAAAACTAACTAATAAGAAATGGTGGCAATCCTTACCGAAGTTCTTGTCTAATTATCTCCCTTCCCTCAGCAGCAGTGCTGGGATATAACTTTTCACCACATTCAACAGTGGCATGTATTTTAGATGCTCCCTGTTCCTTCTCAGCCATGAGCTCTTGTAGTTTTGTAAGTCTATCTTCAACATCCTGACGATCACCGGCCATGTCGGCACAGACCTGCTGACGTTTCTGAAGAGTGTCAACCCATTCTACACATTCAGCATAATTGGTGGAATAATTTTGATGCTCACCAACAAAGTCTTGCCATCTGTTGATAAGATCCTGAAAAAGAATGAGAAAACTTGTTAGTCATTAATTAATTCATGTCTTCTCACATTGATATTCCAATACAAAGTTAGCTTAGAAATTTATTCACGTTTACCAACAGGAAATTTCAGGAACAATTGGCTGACTAACACCTAAAATCCTTACGTCTTCTAACTTATCTATAATGAATAACTAATTTGAAATGGGAAAATAATAGACATCATAGTTCATTAAAGGCTTGTTCTAAAATGGTTGTAAATGCTTTTTAACCACAACTATGATACAAGAACTTCAAAGAAATGTCAGTACATAAAATAGAACTTACTCTCAAATTTGTTTTTAAAGTCTCATATCGGGTATTAAGTTGTGCACTGTAGTTTACAAGTCTGGTATCAGCTCCTTGCATATGTGACACCATATCATGAAGTTCATCAAAATGTCTCTGTCTGGTTAATACTTCTTGTTGCATTCTCTTCAGCTTCTCAACCTGTCCTTGCTTATCACCCAGAGTTCTCTTCAAGTCAATATCTTTAATAGAAGTCTCACATTCTCTCAACCATTTGTTTAATTGATCACATGACCCATCGTATGCTGTAAGAGCTTGAAGGGCATGCATGAGGTTCTCTTGTGTTTCATCCATTCTACTTGCAAGGACTTCCCAATCCTGGGTAAGGCCTTCGATGTCCTGTCGGATAGCTTCCTGACCTTGTGGTCCAGTCTGTGGTATGGTTTTCTCAGCTTGTACATGAACAGCTTTGACTTTAGCTTCTCCATCTCTCATGGATTTAACCAAGTCCTGAAACAATATATGATCATGCATACTAAGTATTATTGATTGCCAAGTAGAGCAAAGAATCTCTTATGCATTGATGCATAGTTTTGTAATTATAAGACATAAATAAAACTTCATAATTGTATTATATGTAACTACTGACCAAGTCAGAAAACTGAATTCATACCAAGTAAACTTAAGCAGGAGTATATCTGCATGCTTCATTTTTATACAATTTGGGAATCATCAACTACTATTAAATTTTTAAACAAAATTCTCACCTGAACTTTGTCTAATCTGCTCTGTAATGCTTGCCTATCACCACTAGCTTCAGCACAAACAGCCAGTTTATCTTTAGTGACAGTCATCCAGTCTTGACACTGTTGATGCAAATCTTGTAACTTCTGATGTTGATCTACTTCATTCTCAGCCTTCTTCACTTGAGCCTGAGCAGACTGACATAAAGCATGGTATTTAGCATTGAGCTGGTTCAGTTTGCCTTTCACCTTGGTAGATGCAAGAGCACTACCCTTGTCTCCAATACTATCAATCATAGTCTGATGTGAAAGTATATCCTGGCATTTAGTCTGAAATAGAAATAAAATGATCTTTTTTATAATCTAAAATGTTAAAGACAAATCAACATTTAGTTCCTTCATATAAATTTGAAATGTATATGAATACAAATATATACGACAATAACCAGCTCCCTAATGAATATGTTTTTACAATTCTTGAATTAAGCTAGCAAGGAAATGTTATAGAATTACATGAAAAATACTTAATTTCCTGGTACTTCAGAGAGTCTGTATCCATCAGTAGGTTTACTGCCTTAATAAAAGTTTATAAAGAAATAAACAAAGAAATAAAGATACATGAAGAATCGAGCATACCCTATAATGTTGTAATGCTGCTTTCTTTTCTTGCAAAGTATTCTTAGGATCAGAATCTTCTTCAAGAAGTTCAGTTGATTCACCGACCCATTTCTCAAGTTGCTCAAAGTTTTCATCAAATGAAGACCACTGCATTCTGCAGCTGTCCAGATTTCTCTGAGTCTCATGTAAAGTGTCATTATAATTCTCCCATTGGTCACGAAGTGAACGCAATTCTCGTCTGATACCTTCACGACCTTCATTTGAGGTATTTGGATAAAGTCTCTCCCCAGATTCAAGAGCAGAGTTAAATCTAGCTAGACCATCTTCATTATCATCAGTTAAAGCTTGCATTGTGGCAAGTTTAGCTTCCAGAGCTTCATTGTCACTTGGCATATCAGAACATTCAGATAATTCTTGTTGTTGGGCTTTAATCCATTCAACACTATCTTTATATTTGTTTAAGTAACCTTCATGGTCTTCAATGTTTTGTTCACATTTCTCAACCTGTTCTTGTACTGATTCAGCCAGTGTTTGATAACGAGATAAGAGTTGTCCAGCATATGAAGCAGTTCGACCATCACCTGTTGATTGACTGATATCTTGGGCTGAGCCCTTAAGTTTATCAAAGTCTGGTTGATGTTCAACAACACTCTGAGCCAGAGCCTGAAAATATCAAAGCATTTTATTTTTAGTTTTAATAGTCTTGTCATTTTCCATTCCTTCTCATAAAATTGCATCAAAGGTGATAATAAAATCCGTACCTTTCTGGTCAAACATTGAAGAATGAGAGTTTAGAAAAGTATTGAATGTTTAAGGCCCACTGACAGAATCAGCAATATCAAGATGTTTATGATCTTTTAACAAACTAGCAATTTTTTCATTGTCAACCTGCACAGAAACATCAATACACTAATTTACAGCATGACTTAAAGCAACATTTGAAAAACACAATAAAAACTGACCTTGAATTCTTCATATTGTTCCACCTTGCTGGGTAGGTCAGCTTTCAGTGTTGCTTCATTGCGTACTTGAGCTTCTGTGTCTTTGAGCCACTGAGATAACACGTCATACTCCTTGTCATAAGCTTGCCATTGATCAATCGAGGATTCAAGTTTAAATCTACAGAAAAATATGAAACATGAAAAAATCACAGAATCAACAGAATGAAAAGTGACAGATTGATTAATTCTACTTCATGGATACTTTACTAACAACTAAAGATTGTTCAGTAAAGTTTAATGATTTCAAAAATTTAACATTCATGACAACTGACTTAACTTAAGTTTGGTTATCAGTTTAAGTCTTAATCTTAAAATGAAAGCTTACCAGTGTCAAAATGGCTTACAATCAATTATACAGAGAGCTGAGTTATGAGATTAATCGTAATACACAAGTTTTTAACCACCACCTATTAGACATCCAAAGAATGAATGATAAACTTACTGAGTATCCTCCATAGATTTAACCAACTGTTGCCATTCAGCTTCAGCTGCTTGTTTTTGACGGTCAAGTTCAGCCTGTTTATCCTTAGGTAATACAGCTTTTAGTGCATCTAATTTCTCTGCTGCCAAGTTCTTCTTTTGTTCTCCTTCTTTGGCACTCTTAATGAGGTCCTGATATAGTCAAAAAAATTATTCATCAGTCTCATTTACACTAACCAATTCTGTTGTTGATGTATACACTTTAATACTTTTATGTAATTATAATAAACTTATGAGTATCCTCATCTCATTTTGATTGTTAAAACTATCCATTTATGACACAACTGTTGACAAACAATATCTTTCAGACATTTCAACCTTTGAATGGCCTGACTGGAAGTTATCTTTAGAGAACAATGTGTAATAAGACATTTTCTGACAACTAAATGTAAGACAATACCCAGATATAAGACATAATCATCTAACCTTAATAGTGGCAAGTTTAGCTTCCACACTGTATCTATCACCAGCAATATCACCACACCATGCTACTTTCTCCTGAGCAGCATTCAACCAGCGTGTCTGTTGTTGTTGTGCATCCTGACAATGCTGTTCTAGAGTACTCTGTAACATGTCAGAGATCTTGTCACCACGATGCATCACTGAGTCAAACTTCTTATTAAGAACAGCAGCATCTTTAGCTAGATTGGAAGTCTCAGCAGATGGGAATTTGGCTTGCATAATCTCAGCTTTGTCCATTAAGTCAGCAATCTTCTTCTTATGTTTTGCCATTTCAGCTTCTAGAGCCTGAAAGAACAGACAGTACATACTTATACTTACAAATCCGATGTAAATAATAATTTCAGTGATAAGTAGCATATCAGAAATTGAATGTGTTACCTTTTGCATGACTTTTATAATGTATTATTTCATTACTTTATCATCAATCAGTAAAAGCAACTAAAACATGTTAAGGGTCAGAACTATTGATGTAAGCACATGTAGATTAAACGCATACAACAGATCATAAGGGAAAGGTTTATAAGAAGCTTTAACAATACAGCAAATGTCATGGTACGAGTGACAGATGTTATATGACGTCCTTGTTATCAACAGCTATCATAAATACCTTAGCATTTTCAAGTCTCTTAGCAATGTCTTGATCAGTTCCAGAGACATCATCACATTTTCCAAGTTTATCTTTCATCTCATTTAACCATTCAGCCTCAGCTTCAATCTGTTTCTGCAAGTCTTCTCTCTCATCAGTAAAGTTAGCCATTACACCACCAAGTTGATTGGCTAATTTAGTTGCCTTATCAAATTGTTCCTGAATTTCTTGTTGCTCAGCAACAAGTTGTGGAATGTCTTCATCACGATTCATTTCCCTGAGATCTTCAATCTTCTGGTTAAGCTCATTCAACACTTCTTGGTAGTATGGAGCTTCCTCCTAAAATTGATTGAGTTTGTGTTTCAATGTCAAAAAATAAGTTTTCTCATTAACTGCGGTGATTCAACAGCTTCAAGTAAAAAGACGTTTGTCTTCTGTAAAGATTGAAACTGATGCAGTAGCAGAATTAAAAAACATCTTAACGAGCACAATTTTAAAATAAAACTAAATTCAAACATTATTATAAATTTCTAAAATTAATATTAATACATCTCCTTTCAAAAAACCTCCTTTGAATAATTATAATCTAAAATGAAAATAAAGCTTTAGACAATTTGTTTTCAGATATTCAACACCTTAGCTACAGAATTAAAATTGTTAAATAATTTGTATTTGAAATATTTACCTTGAACTTCATCAAACAAGATTCCACAGTCACAGCATCATCAAAGTGTGCAAGACTGTCTTCCAACTTGGTAACCATAGTGTTTACCCATGATTCCAGTTCTTCCTTCCCAGACTGCACTTGATCCCAACAGTTGAGCTGAGCTTCAAGATTTTGTTTGTGTTCATCAATAGCAGCATTACAAGTTTCCCATTTATGGTTAACACTGTCTAAGTCTTGTTCAAGCACAGCTACATCAAAGTTTGGTACATGTCTAAGTTCTTCTAACAACTGTAGACCTCGACTGTTCATCTGGTCCAGTTGTGATTGATTGGCATGAAGTTCAAATTCTGCATTCTGGTTAGACAAAAGTACAAGATGGTCGCGGTTATAATTAAGATAAGAAAGGCTGAATTAGAACAGGTTTAGTTTGCTATTATGTCATTCACACTATTTTGAACATTTCTGATTAAAAATGTAAAGCATATTTATGATCAAGAAAAAATCAGTATCATTTTCAAAAACACTTCTAGTATTTTCTGGTAGAGAGTCATAAGAAATGCATATCATGGGAATACAAAGATAACTTGCATAAAATATGAAGAACACTATCTTAAAGTCAATATTATACATGTACCTTGTGTTGATCCAAAGCTTTCTTCACTTCAGGTTGTGTGGTGAAAGCAATATCTGATTCAACCAATGGAGTAACATCATCAAGTGTACGAGTAACTCCTTGTTTCATGTCATTGTATTGTTGCCAAGCATTAGCTACAGATGAGTAATACTGTAGTTTGTCACCAAGTAGGGCTTGTACACTATCCCAGGATTCATTGACTTTAGCAAGACCACTCTGTACAGAGGAGGCCTTAGATGGATCTGCTTGCTGGATTTGTCTACCAAGCTCTCTAAGTTGTTCATACTCAGGATTACAGGCAAACACATCATCCCTAATATCCTGTAACATAACATATTCAATGTTTTACCAATCAATTCATAGTCATTGTAACACAAACAGCTTTGGTCAAATGCAATGAAGAAACAAAACTAGAACAGAACTAAAACATAGAAGTGCAAAGTACAGAGCCGATAAAACCATTGGAGTGTTTTCAATTCAAGGAACATTATTTTCTTGAAATTATTCAAATTTATATCACAAAACAAATAACTCATTACTTACTTCAATTTCTCTGACAAGATCTTTCACACCTTGAAGAGTAGACTGGTCTACAGCAGCAGTTCCAATTTTCTCTCCAACATCACTAAGTTTGGCAACAAGCTCAGCTTGCTTGGATTCAAACTCAGCCCATAACTGAGCAAGTTCACCTAATTGGTCTTGCTTTTGTTTAGAATTAAAGAGTACTGAATCACACATAGAGTCCAAAGCTTGGAGCTCTGAACCAAAGTGTAAGGTTCTCTGAGTTGCTCTATCTTTAATGGTAAGTTGAGAGTTCACCATGAGTTCATCCAGAGCTTCAGCTTCATTTGCCCATTGTCCCATGTCATCTCTCAGGGCTTGAACTTCAGCATTTATCTTAGCAACTTCTTCTTCTTTGATATTTGGTGAAGCAAGTTTGTTTTGTAAAGTTTTCAACTTAGCTTGAGCATCTTTATGAGATGTCTGATATTGGTCCCATTTTTCACATAACTCTTCTCTATTTTTAAGTAAGTCATCAATTTTGGAATAACCGCCCATAACTCTATCAAATCGATCTCTGAGAATAGCTGCCTCATCTTCACTACAATTAGCAAGAAGTTCTTTAAATTCTTCACACAAAGCATTAAATCCAGGTTCATTCTCATCACATTCTCGTTTCAAAGCTTTCAACTTTTGCATAGTTTCACCAACTTCATCAGCATATATTTCACTACCAGTGTCTAATTTTCGTTGAGACTTTTTAATCCATTTCTCAAATTCATTTAGTTTACCATAAAAGTTCTGTCTATGTCTGAGAGCACCATTCAGAGAGGCCTGTCTCTCAGATGCATCAGATGCCACCTTCTCCCACTTGGCCTTCACACTGTCTTGTCTTTCTTTCAGCTCACGCATGCCATCAGGTGTTGCATGCTGTCTAACTTGTTCAAACTGACGTTGTAAGGCGTTCAAATGGGGTTGTTGACTTCTTATCTCCTCTTGAAGAGTCTGCAAAATATACAAGACAATAGGTAAGATAGATTATACTTAGAATACAAAATAGCAAAGAAATACAAAGCTATCTAGATTACATTTTTTACCACTTTAATGTGGACCACAAATTTATGAACAACTTATGAAGTTTAATAGCTTTTTTTCGAATTGCAGCAAAAAGCACAGCACTATGAAACTAACCAAAATGTTAAAAATGTAACGTTAGTATCACAGTAAGTACCTTGCAAAGAGCTAATTCATGCTCCAGAACTTGAGGATCAGTAGAGTTAATGTTTGGTTCCTGGGCCAGACGATTCTCAAACTTCTCCAGGATTTCTTCAATATTATTGGCTTCCTGGTGGTATGCAACCCAGGCACCTTGCATCTTGTCTACTCTATGACTTCTCTCTTCAGATGCAGAGACCACATCAGTCCATCTGCGCTGTAGAGATTCAAGCTCTTTCTGCATGTTAGGTTGGTCAAGGATGTAGCCAGCCTCAGTGGACATCTTCTCATATATTGGTAAGTTGGCTTCACATTCATGTAAGAAACTCTGAGAGGAGAAAATTCATATTACAAACATTTTAAAACAGCAAAACACTCTTCTAAATACAATCCTCTAAAATGACAAATTCAGGACCTTTTTGTGTGTAAGAAATAATAGACATGTTCATATTTAAGGTGTTTTATTATTTCACAACAAAAAATTTGATTTGTTCCAGAATTTTGTTCTTGTCAATATCATTACCACATTCTTGTGATTCAAACCCATGACTTGGAGCTGGACAATAAGCATTTTGGTACAGTTTCACTTACATTAATCAACAATAAAATTTTAAAATTAATAATATTCAAATTAGTTTTAGAGTATACATAATTCTTTTAAGATATCAATTTATCTAAATTCTGTGTGTATTACTCACCTGATGTAACTCATAAAGTTCTTTCGCTTCTTCCATACTTGAACATTTTGGAAGTTCAGTAGCACTGTATTTTTCAGCTTTCAATAACCAAGGCATCAATTCTTGCCCTAAAGATTGGTACATCTGCCAATGAGCCACACTACCTGAGAGGGCAGAGCTACGATCCTTGGCTCGTGCACAAAGACTCTCCCACTGACGTCTGACAGTGGCAAGTTTGGATTTCAGAGCTGCTGTTTCTCGAGATCTGAAGTTTTGAGACAGTCCTCTGGCATCTTTTTCAAGATTTTCTAATGTAATGTGATTTTCATACACTTCTGAAGATATTGCCTGAAATCAAAGAAAGTTGCCATTGAAAGTTTACATATCTGAATCAGTTCTTACATCTTGCTGTAAGTCATAATTGAGACAAAATATAAATATCTTAAATTATTCATACAAACCTTATCATTGAGTAGGTTTGGTCAATTTTTTAATTAGGTACAATGTTCCATAAAATTGGACATTTTATTCAAACATATCTTAATAAATATAATTCAAGAAATACTTAAGATATTTGATACCTTATTTCCTAAAGAATAGAAGCTTTTTTATAAATGAAATTAAGTCTAGTTTAATGTCTCAAACTCAAGATCTCATTGGTTGTATCTAAGGTACCACCTTCAAATCATCCAATGAAAACACTATATTTTTAGACCAGTCTATGTCAACCATACCTTTGCTTGTTCTAGTTGATCCTCAGGTGAACTTGTCTTATTTTCATAGACACTGTTCAACTTTTCTTCCTTCTCATTGAGCCAATCACAAAAATGATTGAGACGTTTGTAATACTCTGTCCATTTAGCGATAGTAGCCTCAAGGTCGGAGAGTTTAGCGTTAAGTCGTACTGCGACATTGTCCAATCTTTTGTCTATATCAGTCATTTCACCCTTCAAAGGTCCACGTCTTTCACGACTGGCGCCATCACAGAGTAGAGCATTCAGTTTCTGGACCTCATTCAAACTGCCTTTGAGTTTATTTAGAGTCTGCTGTAGCTCCTGGTAATGAAATTATACATGAGATTATAGTTTGAAATACTGATGAACCTGTGATTCAAATTTAACTTAAGTATTGTATTTAAAATATATGTTAAATGAAAACATTAGCCATTTATAACCTGATGTGAAACAATTACACAGGCTGGTTAAAAATATGAAATTTTGGTAAAATTGAGTAATCTTGATTAAATCCTTAAGTTAACCCAAGTTGACTAAGGTAGCAAATGACAGTGTAAACACTGGTCTTACCTTCTTAGACTCGTAATCTTTCTTGGCCAATTCTTGACCAGTAGTGGACGGAGGTTTCTCAAGTTCAGCCTCTGCTTTTTTCAGGTACTGGACCATATTTGTTTTCTCATTCTCATATTTCTCCCAATCTGACACTTTTTGCTGAAAGATGGAAAATTGAACCATTTAAAGCTAATTTAAGGTATCAATAGCACCATAATTGTTTTTTGTACATTATTAAAATATTTTTGCGTTAATCTTTTCTTTTTCTTTACTAATCATGAATTACATTAGCTACATACCTTCAAATCTTCATGTTTATTTATCAAAACTAGCCTTATTTTCAGAATAATCTAACATAAAACTCTACTTCCATCAGTTTCATTCAAAGATCATTCAGTTGGGCTGGAGGTAAAGAACTTCACAATAGGACTAATATTTTGGAAATTGTCCATTAAATGGTAAAGTCAAAGATTAGTTTTGATCAATGCACTTTAGAGGTGTAATATGACAGAAAATATTAAATAAACCAACCTTTAACTTGGAATGTTTGGCTTTAGCGAGATCATTAGTGTCTTTCAGTTTCCTCTCAAGGTCCTGGATATTTTTAGCAATGAATGATGGAGCATTTCTATCTTTCTGTAAACGTTTACCAGCTTCAATATCAGCCATGATAGAAGATTTCTCCTGTTCTAATCTACCCATTAAACTCTGAAAATCACAGAAAATACTTATTTATATAATTTATGAGAGAAATCATGCAACTTATAGGCTTATTCTGCTTTTTGGATCTAGAATTTTTTTCAACCAGAAGAAAGGTATACAAAAGTCAACAACTTCACATCTTAATATTAAATTTTCAATACCAATGATTATCCCTAAAATATTGAATAAGAAATATCCATAGGATAAAGACATTATTTCCAACATGTTGCAAGCAGAGATTAATCTGTACACTGTTTGCCATTTTCTGATACACAGCCTTCATGGAGAACTGAAACTTGCTAAAATAATCCTGATTTTAATAACTCTCACCTCATGTTCATGTAGATATGTACGAGCATCTTCTAAACCATCAATAAATGGTTGATCCATCACTTGTTTCTGTGCGTCATCAAGCCAACTAGATCTTTTATCCAAGTTGTCACGGAAATCATAAGCCTTAGAGAACACTGCTGACTTATCATTCACTTTGTCCATATTGGGTATAATATTGTTAAACCTAGCTAATGTTTCATCAAGACGCTTGCGTTCACGCTTAGCATCTGTATCATCTGAGTCAGCTAGAAGCTCTTCTAGATTGTTCTTCAACCATTTTGATTCCTCACCAAATCTGTTCATATTCTTCAATGCTTTCTGTAATATGATAAAGCAGTTACTATTTGAAAATATGACTAATATAAAGGACATGTGGACAATGCTGAATTAAATCTGTCAGTCAGATAACCAAGTCCAAGACTATAAAACAGTTTTTAAGTTACTTTAAACATTCTGGGTGTTGCATATCATTGAGATTTTAAATTATTGAGATTTCAAGTAAAGCTCACCTGGAATTGTGCTTGAAGATCTTTATATTCTTCACTAGTGAGATCTTCCTTCTGAAGTTTCTTCTGTAAATCTTCTACTGTTTCCAAGAAACCAAGGAATTCTCCAAATCTGAAAAATGAAATTAGGAAATATAGTAAAAATCTCAATTAAAATCTTCAAACAACAAGATTTAAGATCTATCATTATAATAGAACAATAATTATTACACTTAATATAAAACATTGCAATATCATTGAATCAGTGCTTTGTCTTAAACCTAGCTGTTTGTACAATCTATAAGCATTGGTAACCAAATTATTGTAACTACTATTAAGGTAATTAATTACATTGAACTGTGAGTTTTACATGTCTGGACATGTAAGGCCAGAAAAAATGGTTATTTAGTTACAAAAAAAAACTTTTATTGGCACCTACCATTAAATATCTAATGACAAAATCAAAGTACAAGTCATGTACAAAAATATTTGTTGACAAATCATACAAATCCATGTTTAGGCGGGACAATGAGGTAAAGTGCTAAAGATAGCTGAAAGAGATAGTTATACAGCACTTACTTAGAATTATATTCCTTCCATCTCTCTGGTAATTGTTTTAATGACAACAATGTGGCGTCCATTGCTTCCTTAAGTTTGTTCCATCTATCACGATGTTTCATATACTGGTCACGTAATGTGTTATCCTGGCTGTCTAGACGAACTAATTCCTTTGATTGATTGTCCATTGTTTCTAAACACCTTGTACAAGTTTTCTGGAAGTCTCCTTGATGAAACATTTGCTGTGAAATAAATACAGTAAGACCTTCATTATACGAAATTGACGTGACCCAAATATTATTTCAGATAACCCATGGTTTCAGATTACATGATTTGGATAATCGAGGTTATTTTACATTGAAAAAATGATAGGGGGACATCAGGACCGAAAATTCATTTTGGAGAACACTTACTTCATTCCACATTTCCCCTGCATCAGAATTACTCCCTTTCAACAAAAAGTTCAACTTATAAAGATTTAATTTTAAATGAACTAATGAAAGTACTTGGAATAATCAAAATTTGAATGACTATAACAATGTTATGCCAATACAAAAACAAATGGAATAAGGTTAAAAATACAAGCTGAATAAGCAAAAATACACAAAACTATTAACTTCTATGTATCTGATTTTCCACTCAAACCAAGTTTATTATAACCAAGTTTTACTATAATATAATGTTAATAAGAGAGTGTTTTCATAACGGCCTTGTAATTGGGCTGAAGACCGGCATATTAGCCTGAGGCCGAACACTTGCTTATTGAAGATTTTATTAATTAACTATAGACTATAGCAGTCGTTTCATAATGGCCAAGCTGGACAGCCAATCAGAATGACCGAATCTCATAATAGCCAAGTTTTTCATAACGGTTGAGCTGGACAGCCAATCAGAATGACCGAATCTCATAATATTATTGAAGAGTTAATTAATAATTGTACATAATGACTAGTGTTTACTTACCTTGTGTTTCTGCAAAGTTTCTTTGACGTTTTCTCTGCGTTGTAATTGTTGTCGTTGTTGGTTTATAGTTTTCTCAGCATTTTCAATAAGACCGAGGAATTTCTCTTCCTGCACGGCAAACTCGAGCTTCACCAACTTGATTGGAGCAATGGTCTGGATTTGCTGTAATGATTAATAAGGCATTCATTCAGTAATTCTTCTCATGAGATTATTAGAATATTTGCTAAAAACATAACATGATGAAAAAAAAATTAAAAAGGCAACAGATCATTAATGGCTTCAATATTTTGACCATTAAAGCCTATACATTATCATTTATAAGATACTTAAAGGTTTTATTCCATTAATATTATTATTAATAAATCATACTATGGTAATAATGATGTAATTTACCATTTTCTATGGTCTACTGAACAGATTTCATTTATATCTAACAAGTTAAGATATATTGAAATATAGCACTACAAACTAACAGCAAAATTCTATCTACCATAAAATACAAAAAAAATCAAACATTATATTAGCCTAATTGAAAAACTACTGACATCAGATTAATGAATCATGCATTAAAAGCATGCAAACATTTTTTTTAAATATATATCACATCAATAATATAATAAAAAGGAATGAAAGAAGACTTCAACATCCCTCTCAGCCCAACAACGATCTTAAGAAGAAGGTGGAATCTGAGATACAGAGTCCTTGAGAAGAACTAGATGTATTGATAACCAAATTGTGGACCAGACAGCATTATACAATAGTCACATCAAACCAGTAGATATTAGCTGGTACAAATTGCATGAAATCTTCTCAATTTGAGATCAGTCTCCAACAAAAATTCCATTCACAAAAATATTGAGAACAATCTCAAAACATTATTGATATATATCATCCCAGAAAAATTCACACTTTAAATAGGATTAGCCCCAAGATCATAACCAACATACTTTAACAGAAGTGGAAAATGTTGTACATTGGTATCAGCAAATTACATGGAATACAAAGGCATTATGAATTTTGGACAATACATTGTGAAGCCAGTGTGGATCTTATAATTGCCAATTACTGAAAAATTCAATTAGAGACTTACTCAAATACGAAAGATCATAAACTTGCACCAACATTATGAACTTCAAATCATTTCAGACTCAAAGCAAATTCACTTCAAAGGCAAACACAAAGCATTCTGATCATATAGAAAATGCCAAAACAATTGACTGAATGAGTGATGATAGATCTTGACTAGTATAACAGGACTTCATTAAAGTTTGCAACAATTCATTGACAGCCTGAATAAACTTTGTCAGATGAAATGCAGGCAATTATATATTCAATCAGACAAGCAATTCAAAAAACCTCAAGGGCTTTGATACTACTCATCCAGTAAATAATGATAAATCAGATCTCTATTTGTACTCTTAGAAAAGTTTCAAATACTACATGAATCATAATCTCTTAAGGTAAAGGTAAATCCATAGATACAGCCAACATGACTGTAGTAACCAATATCTATGATGATATAACCTACATAATGTAAGCTGCAGAGTCGTCAGGCAAGCCATGGATAAAATCTAGCTTAAAAAGGCATTTTTTGAGAGAATAATATTGTGATTTAAAGCAACCAGCACGAAAAGTAAATAAGGAAAGTGCTACAAGCACTTGTGCCATAAATACAGTATTATAAAGGCTGGTCTAACTGTAATGAATTACAGTGTCTAAATGAAAAATGACGGAAAATGGTTGCAAGCTTTGCTAACTGAAAACCAACACTATAAGCTAAAAATAGCAACCAATCAATGTGCACGCTTCACTCACCTGACCTCTGACTAACTTGATAGATTTATCATCGTTGATAAGACAGCCGAGCTCCGCAATAGGCGCGTACTTACAACACCTATCTATATAACTCTTTAAGCACAACATCACACTAACAACATAGGTGAAATAATGTGATATAAAAAAAATTCGCGCACAAAAATCATAAAAATACATAGTGCAAAACCATAGACACCTGAATGAAGAGGCGGCTTTGTTCCAAATGGGAAAGCTCGTGCAAAAATGCAGAGAAAGAACCATACAACCCCAGGGCAAGGTAAATGATTGGGCCGAGCATCAAGTAAGTCAGATGCTCTCCAGGTGAGGTGAACACAGACACCGAGCGGGCTTACCTCCCAACGTTGTTGTAAATTCTCCATAGATTCTGTGAGAGCAGGTCGATCCTCCTCTTCTAGGACACACAAGATGTCCTGGCAGGCTCGTAGGTAATCCTGCAGCATGCGTTCATCAACACGCACAAAGAAACCCTTATGTTTACGAATAATACTCTCATAATCATCTTCAGTATCCTCGAGCACGGCTTGTGCTTGTTCGAGCCAAGATTCCAGAGTGTTCTGTTTCTGATTCAAAACCCGCCAAAGTCGGGACAAATTTTCCAGTTTCTTTTCCCAATCTTTGGCTTTAGAAACACACATCTGAAATATGTGGTCATTTTTCTCTGCATCATTCATGGTTAAATTTCACAGCAATATAACCCTAAAATCTCCAAGTCCCTGATTTTAATACATTATCAAACTCATCAAAATCTTCTTCTATGTTAATGTTAAATCAAACTTTAATATCATTGCATCTCATTTAATTCTCTACTCTACTATAAACAGCATACACATTAGCATCAAGTTCCACACAGCAGTTTGTGAATAAATAAGTCAGAATTATAATACACAATGTACTAAGATAGGATCTCAAACATTATTCATACAAGGAAGACAACAAGCAGCTATGGTAAATAATGTTAGCAGGATTTCAAGTAACCAAAAATCATTGCTTATAAGTCTCAAGTCAACATTTCCATTCCCAATTTGGGAGGTCAGTAAAATATGTATTTTGAATTTCATACAACACTAATTATCATACAGTCATTATTCATTAATTTATCACTCCATAACAAGATAAAAACTGATTTCTAACAATATGAAAATAAAAATATGTCATGTCTTAAAAGTCACTCTTTCTCAAGTAAGTCTAAATGGAGTTAGTTTGATCAAATATTGCCTACCGGGTATGTGTCAAATTTTGTTATCAAATCAAATTTTAATTTACCTCCCGATTTAATTATACGGACAATTAAGCAATGAATTATCATAAAGTTACAACTTAAGACAAATCGTACAATGACTAGTACCGGTATGTTGAAATCAAGCTGTGAATACTATGAAGCGATACGATACAGGACACAAGTTGATTATCAGTCTATAGTTCAGTCTTCATGCGTGATTGAAGCCATTTTTACAGTATACAGATCTAAAGGCATTCGAGGCCTACTGATGTTTCTTTTAGAATCTTTCTGATGTCAGAGGACTGATTATAAATCCAGAACTTAAAGAAATAATCCTTTCAGATAAGATTTCTCTGCTGGAACCATTGAATTTTAATTGAAACTGATTGCACCTTATCTACAGTAAACACTTACATTGAAAATAAAGAGTTATAATCAGTAAACAGACAAATAACAACTCAAGATGGTCTTTAATTTAATTGCTGTTTCATCTTTTTAAATAATAAAAATTTAGAATATAAATCTTGTATTTTGAAAAGGCTCGGACAGGAATTATTTTTAAAAGTGTTTATTTGTAAAAGATCTGCCCCAAAATGATCAATAGAAAGGTTGATATATTTATATTAAAAACAAAATAAAAAATAACCAGTCCTCTTTAAAAAATCTAACCAATCAGAAAGGTGTTAGTAGATCACGTGATCACTTACTTGGAATCTACGATTCATTTCTTCAACAGGTTGGTCAATCACAGAAAAGTCAACATTCTTCAGTTTAGGTTTGGATGTGTTAACTTTCTGGTAAACTTTGTTCTTACTTTCAACAATAGACTTCTGGTAGGTAATTTCCGAGAAAAATGCCTGTAAGAAAACAAAATATGCATGCAGACGACACAATCAGAGCCATGTCAGAAACCAAGAACTTCACAGTCTTATTAGAAATAACAGATAGAAGAATTTTAGAAATATAAAGTGACATTCAAGAAAGAATTAGAAGACAAAACATGGGAATGATATATGAAGAGAAACTTGGAAATAGGAAAAATGTCATGTCAAAATGGTGAAGGAACTTCAGAATAATGATGAAATAGTGTTCCCTCTCAACAACAACTACAACTCTACAACAACAAATCTGCTCATCTCAAAAGTTGCACAAGAGAGAGAACACTGTAGTTAATTATCATTCATTATTTCATTCGCAGGCATATTCAAGAAGTGCAATGATATAAAACAAGATTATTATATTATTATTAATTGTATTACAATTCCAAAACATCACCTGAGTGACTTACCTTATGTTGTTCAAGCCTCTGTTCTGCCTCCTCCTGGGAGCCGTCCAATCGGTGTGACTCAAGTAAAGCCTCACCATTATCTAACCAGGCATTCAAATCAACAAGGCCAGTCTCTAGAGATTCTACATTAGGCATTACAGCCTTTATATGTTTGACCTTTTCGGGGATTTCCTTACGCAGTCGGACTAGCACCTCTTTTTGTATATTTAGAGATTGTAACATCTCTGTGACTATATCTTGTGAGCTCTCTTTGACAAGAGATTGAGCTGTTTTTGTTGTCACTTTAAAATCATTTTCTATGGAAGGGATTTGAGCACCAAATTTCTGAAAGGTAAAAAAATAATACACTATGATATAAAACAACTTTATGAAAGGTAAGCTTTTTCAATCAAATGTGAATGTAGGTACCTAAGTGGCACAAAACAAGAGGCATTCCAACTTACAGGCATACAGGAAAGTATTGAGTCAGACAATATGGTTGTAAAATACAAATACATGTACCAGGGTTTGTACTGGTTTGTTCTATCTTTGTTCAAATAATGCTTTCACATGAAATGGTTCCAATAATGAAGAAAAAATATAATCTTCAAAAATATTATGAATTATCACTACAATTTATGTCAATAAACTTACATCAATTTCATTAAGGTAGTCCTTCAGAACCGAATGTTTACAGGGGACTTCCTGTGCAATCAGCTCTTCAGCATCTTTCAACCACTGGGTTAACCTCAACAAACCATCACTGTATTCCTTCCTAGCCTTACCAACAACTTCAACTTGTTTGAAATGTTGGAATTGATCTACTAAATCTTTAAATCTTCTGTTTAACATAAGAAGGGTTTGTTTTATCTCCACAGCAACAGGTTCTTCAGTAGTTTCAATCAAGAAGTTACCAGCCTCATTCAAGATTTTATGTTTCTCTTCATACTGAGCAAGGTCAGAGAAGAATTGCTGAAAAGGACAATACAACTACCTAAAACAAATATCAAGTAATATATAACACATTTAACTCCCATTAATTTTTCAAAAGCTAGAATATGTTTTAAGAACAATGCTAAAGATGTATAAACCTATCAAAATACTTCAGCAATGCTTTCTTAAAAGCTTTTAAAGGCTAAAATTTAAATAAATGTTATTCAGAATGACCACAAAAACAATCATGAAAATCAATTCTCTTATAAAACCATTTAAAAAGGGTTAAACAGGGTCCACTTACGTAAAACACAAGTCAATGTGTTATTTCACAAGAAAATTATATTTCTATGAGTTCCATTTCTTACCTGTTTCTCTTCAGGAGATCTCGACATGACTCGTTCACCATCGTTGAGCCAGACAGTCAATACATCAACACAAGCATTGTATTTCCTCCAGCAGTCAATCACTTCATCTAACATGGATTGTACACTCTTAATCTCAACAGATACTTTCTTCCATCTACCATTAACTTCATCAAAGTAGTTTGAAATCTTCTCCACTTCATCTTTGTCTATTTTAGCTTTTCTGTATGCATCAGCATTTCTCTTACATGTATCATAGGTTTTGTCATAATTCTTGAATAAATTTCCAGCCACAACAAAGTCCTGCAAAATCAAAGATATGACTAACAATGATAAACAAAAGAAAAACATAATTGTAATACTAATTATGCAGCAACAAAGTACTAAAAAAGTAAATTTTTATCTTGAGACTGGACTTAGAGTAGATTGTAGAACTGTCAATGATCTATTCAAAGATTGTTTTCAAAAGAAACTAGTGCCTCGTACTTAGCACATGAGGTAAAGTATCACAAAACTTAAAAACTTTTAGAACAGATCATGAAACATAAAATTATTGCTGTTACAAAAAGACTTAGGTTATGACTGTAATACTAGTACCACAATGTAATGCTGATTTTAGACTTGGTTCAGCAACACTATCATGTATTAGATATCATACACCAGAAACTAAGCAACACTGACCTTATAATCAGCCAGTAGTTCCTCAACACTTTCTTGGTGGCCATATTTCACTGTCCATATCTTCAGCTTATTCTCTGAAGCTACCAGATAAGCAAGTAATTGATATTTCATTTCTTCATATTCAAGACGGCGTTCTCGTTTTGGTGCCATTGTGCAGACCACCTGTAATCTCTGGTACAGATTATCCATTTGTGGTGCAGGGATTGCCTCCCCTTCATAGCGTCCAGCTCTCTTCACTTGTAGGAAGAATTGTCGGTTTGGTTCCAACTCTTTGAAGAATGCCTGAAAGTTTTAAAACAGTGTTATTCATTTAGATCCAATAATATAAGAAATCAGGTGCCGAGAACAAACCCCTTCAGTATATTGTACTGAAGACAACTATGTTGACTTGGTCTCATACCAAGTCAAATTACCCTTAAATGGACACATGAAATAGTAAAGACAATAATATGATCTTCAGAGAACAAATCATGATATAAATTATTCAAAATTAAGAATAGTTCAGTTAAAATTTTAATATCCATGGTATAAACAGGAAAAACAAAGTCAGTCAATGTACATTACACTATCATGTGGTATTTTTGCAATTCATCATGAAAAGTTCTGTGGGTTACTATGAAATTTAAGAAAAATTCATCCTCCTTACTTCATTCATTAACAAATCTAAGCAGTTAGTTTTAAACTCTACACAGCTACACTTAACACCATCCAACAAAATTATAAAAGTCAGGAACTATCAAAATCTCTACTCAATCAACATCATATAATATCTTTGTTTCCAAGACAATTTAGCTTAACTGAGGAAATTATTGTGTTTTAGTTATAACAAAACTGATATGAATTTATTGCAAACCTAGCAGTGAGTCATCTTTTTTTAATGATTCACAATAAATAACAATATGTTGAAAACAACAGCCATATAAATTAATTAAACATTTAAGTGAGTAAACATAAGTTTGAATATGCATGCAAATTGATTAATTTACCAAGGTGAAACTTTTATTTTATCAAAAGTAACATACAGCAAAATACATGTGGCCAATATTTAAACAAAATTATGCAAATTCATAATGATATTTGATAATAATAAACAATATCATTAATGATGGAATATAGGTTACTAAAGAAAAATTACCAAGAGAACAGACTCCCTCAAAAGCAGAAAAAACACTATTTTTTATCATAATAATTTTTTGCCATTTCAAGCAAATACAACTTCTACATACAGCTACATAAATAACAGAATGATACTGTTACGTATAATAAAAACCTTCATACACAATAAGAAAGTGATCCAAAAAAATAAAATAATAAAACTGAAAGTGAATATACCTATACAACCACTAAACAAATCTCACCTCATTCATATTAAAAAAGGACAAATTTCCATTTAGGTAATATGTCCAATCACATGACTAGAAATTAACAACAATAATGTATCAGATATTGTCTAATTTTCATATCAATACAAGTATTTTCTTCTTGCCATTCATTTTAAAGGGAGATAATCAGAAATATCTAAATTCTGAACTTTAATTTCAAACATTTCTGTATGGAAAGAAATGCATTCATCTTGATGAAAAATTAGGATTATCATTGCAAATACATTTATGAAACAGAGTTCCACTTGCATTTAACAATGTTTAGCAGATAACTTATGCATCAAACAACAACAATGCCAGAGACTCCAGAGTAAACCTGCAAAGGATTAATCTTACATATGAATTCACAAACTTCAACGATAAGGAAGAAAAGGTTAACATATTCAAAATTAAAAAAAACATAAGTGCAAACCTTATGATCTTGTAAAAACTTCCCAAGCAGTGCAGCCATCTCTTCAGGGTTTTCAAGTATCTCTTCCTCTTGTTCAAGTATCTCTTCAGCTTGATTAAGCCAGTCACCAAATTTACCAAGTTTACCAGGCAAGCTAGCATCTAACTTCCATAACCATAATCTTGTTTGTCGGACCACTTTCTTCCATTCCTTCTCCAGGGGTGCAAACTGTTCAGGGGTAACTCTAACAGCTTTTCCAGACTTCACTTTCTCTTCAAGTTTGCCATAAGTATTTCCTCTTCTGTCAACTTCTGCTTTAAAAGCTAAATAATCCTAAAATACAAATACATTCCATTAAGGACTTCATAAGTTCAACAGTATTTTATTTTCTAACCAACAGTAATCTGATTTCAACAGTAATTCTGATTGCCTATGGAACATTTGTTGAGGTTGAATTTTTTGACAAGTTTCTAAGTTTTTAACAAGAAATGACTGTGTAGTTCATTTAATCCAAAAAAAGTCTACAAAATATTTATTAAAAGCAGAATTAACAGAACAAATACCAAACAAAGAAAGTACCAAAGAGCAATATTGACAATGTGGATGGATTCACCATCAACAATGGATTCTAGATAAGCACCTACCATATATTCTTGTTGTCTATCAGTTACAGGTTGTTCTACAATCTGTAAAACTTCTTCAGCTTCTGTGGTACACCATGTCATCAGTTCTTGTAAATCAAACATCTCTTGTTCAGCTGGTGTCCTTATCTTCTTCCGTAACTGTTAAAATAGTTTCATAAAACAATCCATGAAATTAGATGCACTTGTCATATAATATTGAACTAACAAGACTATAAGGAGGTTTGATTAATATATTTCTTATAAAATCTTTAGATTTAATAATTCAAAGCTTCACAGGAATGACTAGGAAATTCTTGATTATAAATTACAAGGTTGATGTCTATTCAAATGTCAATTTTGCCCAAAAAAAAAATTTCTGAAAATGCATGGTAGTATTTTTCTATCGAAAGAAAATGGTTAAAAAGCATTCAGCAAGCTATGAAATTAATCTTCATATAAATGCAGAATGGTCACAAGTTTCATAACCTTGTACTCTGAACCAAAAAAACTGACAATATACCATAGCAATACTTCCATAAAGATAAATTTGTAAATCATTCGAACATTCATGACACTAAGTAATGGTTCAACTCAGTTAAGGTAGATCCAGTGTTGAAAAAGTAATTTTATAGTAAATTATCTTAAATAAGGCAGAAAAAATGCAAACTTGAGTTCATTAACTAAATGTTAGATCTACACTAAATAATTACATACAAATCAACTTAATTCATACAGTTTGTCAACAAAAATGTTATATCAAATTTCTAATATATATCATAGTTAGACTTTTTCACATCTATCAATAATAAAGAAAAAGTGTTACATATTAAGCACATACTAATTTTCAATTGGATATCCTGCCATGGTGATTTTTCTGAATGTTTTGTTATAAGTGAGAAAAAATTGTTCCTTGCTAAACATGAATAAAATATCAAAACCTTTGCTGTCAATATTCACAATATTGCATGCATTCAAATCTGATTATAAGACAAACACTTTTTTCAAACAACATGTCAGCAAGATTATGATAGAAAAAATACAAAATCAAATTTCACAGAATAAAATACAATGAAATTTCATGCACTGTAGAGAATCACCATTATAAAGCCTATATATATTTTCTTTTCAAATTGTAATTTTTACATGTACTTTGTATGATTTCATCACTATATTATAAGTCAGAACATAACATAAATCATGAGACAAAATATTTCTTAACGCTTGTATCTGAACAAAAAAAACACCAAAAATAAATGCCAAGAGTTGGCAATCCATTAGACATTATGTAAATATTCTATTTTTTTATGAAAATTTTAACTCACAAATTAGTACATAATTATATATCTAAGTATTTTCAGTTATTTGACTCCAATCAAGCATTTCATTTCATTTAAAATATAATTATAATCCACAAATAGTAAAATTCAGACTGGATAACTAAGCCATCTGTCAAAACATTGTCTGTTTGATAAACCTTGACCAACAATGATGCAGGAAAGTCATTTTTATTTACTTTTTTCAAACTTTATAATCAAGCCAAAAGACAGGATCAAATATGAATAGATCATTATAGTCCACAAACAAACACATTTTGAGGACAACCTTCAAAATAACCTATACTAAAGCAGTGTATAATATAGAAGCTGATCAATTTCTCAAATTAATTATATATACACAATCTGATACATTTCATATACTGTCTAATGTATCACCTGATCTGTTGTCCGACGTTTCTGATAGAGTTATAAACACATTTAAATTTCTATACAATAAACAATACGTCCTCAACATTAATGCAAATATCATTTTTGCACGGAAATAATGTACTTACATCTTAAGATTACCAGAATTCAGAGAAAATTGATGAAATTCATATTTAGTAAATCATATACAACAAATCTAGCATGCTGCTGTAAATTTATTACATGCTTAAATATAATGTAGTGAAGCACGTCTGAATAGCTTCTTAACAAATTTACAAGCTACACATTTGCCCTTAATTTGATATATCGAGGGCTCAGCGCAACACTGTCGTAACTTGTTCTTATTTCAATATGAGTTACGACACTGTTGCGTTGAACCCTCAATATGCAGGATACTATGTAATAATATATTATTGTCATAATTACACAAGCAGTGTATTGGAATATAAGATATTTATAGAACAGGCAGACCAAATAGTATGTATAATTGGTATATTTATACGCAAAACAATGATATTAAATTTCATCAAGCTGCCGCTAATAACAGGATGAAGACAAAGATTGACAATAAGAAATACCATTCTTAAAATAGAAACTTATCTTGACACAAGAAATCTATAAATAGAAACTTATCTTGACACAAAATATCTATAAATAGAAACTCATCATGCTAAGATAATTCTATAAATAGAAGCTTATCATGACACAACAGATCTATAAAAATAGAAACTTACAGCAGGATCTTCTCCAGCTTCTGGGTAAGCTTTCAAAAATTGAGCAACATATGTCATCACAGATTTCTCATCTGGTTTTGCTACATCAACATCTGAAAGGAACAAAAATTAGTTAGTTGAAATATTTCCATTTCTAAAAAATATACAGTAAAACAAACTGCATGATCTGAGCACCACATTTTATCTTATGAACATTGGACTGCACTTAACTTATGAAGAATTAATTCATTTATGAAAAGAATTCAGGAAAAAGCAAAAGGACAAGATCATTTTCTTAGAGATCCAAAGTATCGACTAAATTGCTTCTTAAAAGGAACAGCATGCCCATAATGCATTTTCTTACAAGAAAGCCCAAGATTCAGTGCTCATTTTCGACAAACACAAGTATTATTGTACCGACAATTTTATTATTTTTAGTATTTTACCTTCAGGATCAAGCAGCCGGGCAATACCAAGGTGATCCTCGGCCGTTGAGAAAGCATTCTCTAAATTCACTCTTGCACTTTGTTTCTTCACTTTTTCCATATCTACCAGATCAGGACGGATTGTGTGTACAATAGCGTTAAACGCCAAGCCATCTCGCCAACTCTTACCGAAATCTCTAATCTCTATGCCATAACGTCTAAAAGAATGAAATAAAATAACTTGTATTTATATAAAAATTATCTCATATCAAGACAATTCATTTATGATCTGTATTACATAATAAATGAACTAGAATCCATGAAAATAAAATAATTGTACTTTTACTAAATTGAAGAACTTTTCATAATTTGCAAGAAAAGGCTTAGCCTCCAACAAAAAACATTGAACTCAAACATTCAACCTAACTAAAATTGAAAAGAAGAGCATACAGACAGCAAAACACCATTATACTCCCAAGTTTCCTTGGATACCAACCTGCAGAATTTGATAAAGTTAGAACACCAGTGTGTGACTTACTTTGTGATAGCATTTTCTGTCCATGCCAAAAGGGCCTTTTTGGCATTCATTCTGAATTTGTCAAGGGCAGACAGGGGCCTCTGTTCACCTTCTGTTGCATTTTGGGCAACCATTGTCTCTTCAATCTGCAAAGTGATTTATTGTAAAAGAATAAATATTGCTTTGGGATTCTGGTTTGACTTGTAATGAATTGTTTATCCATCATTCAAAAAATTTGAAGGCCACACATTAAGGGTACCACACATTAAGGGTACCACGCATTAAGGGTGATGAATATGAACCAAACCAGCATTATCAAGGATATGGTCATTTTCTAATAAATACCAAATTTATATTATCCAAGTAATACTTGTTCATTTTCAGAAAATAGATTTCAAAATCACAAATAAATTGATATCATTTTGATAAACTGCCAAAATGGTTTTAAGTAAACAGGCCATCCTTTATAATCTAATAACTTCATACATAGACCTGGTTATATTGCCAAGAATCTAATTTGCACTCATCTGAACAACCAACCCTTCATTTTTATGTCTAGCATAACTTCCTTTATCTATGATAATCCATGAATGAACATGTCAACATAATTACTAATATAATATTCAATATAACCAGATTTTATAGATTTCTTAGGTCACAAATATATCAAGAAGTAACAAGTCATTTTTTAAAGTTTGTGCAAAATAATTGGATGAATCAAAGCAAATCTGCTACAATTGCTTCTGCACATTGCAATATTTTTGCACTAACCCTTTTTGCATGTAACTAATTTAGCTCTTTAGCACCAGAACAAGAATATCATATTTACAGTCAAATATGTAACCAAAGGGAGATAAAACTAGTGGACACTTTAAGTTCACAAACCAGCCATTATTTGGAGGGAGGGGGTGGATTAAAGTTGTTTATGAATGCTAATGACTGGATGCTTAGGACTGCCCTTCTTTCACATGGTGACCTGGACTTTAGGATATCTGACTTTGATAGGAATATCAAGAATTTACCATGAAAAGTGATATCACATTATATAATGGAAAAAGCATGATAGTATCTATACATAAATACCTCTTTAATAGTGTTAGTTTTTCTGGGGAGACAACATTAAATATGGTAAGCTTATAAAGCGAAGTTTATTGTAAGACGACACATATTGAACATGCTCAAACAGGGCCAAGCAGACATTAATATAATCATTGGCAACATATGCTGTAAGTATAATGTACAATGTATAATGTACAATTGTTATTGTAAATACTGGTAAAGGATCTTAAGCATTATTGTAAAGCTTATAACATTTGTATCAGACTTAAATTAAGAAGTTGATTTAGCATAAGAGATGATTACAAATGTTGATATTTGATACTGCTAAAATTATTTTTTTTAATAATCAGTTTCATTCCATTAATAATACATGTACATTGGTTGAATTGTGTGAATGTATTTCTTTTGTGAACCAATTCCTGATAAAAAGTGATCTTCTTCCAACTGCTTGCAAAAAAAACTATCACATAAAAATGAATTGATCACTTAAATGTAACAACCACATGCTACTACTAATTAATAATTGCTTATCACAGTACTGTGACATCAACAGTTTTTTACAGACATTAACTCAGATAATGATGCATCATTTCCTCTAAGTAACTTCATCATTAATTACTAATCAATATAAAAAACAGTTGCTACACATGGTCATCAACAGCTGTTCAAGCAGGGCGGGTGGGGTAATGTTAGTTGCTGACATTTTAGTCCTAAATAACAGAACAGAACTGAACGATTTATAAACTTTGGAACTTTCATGCCTAAACATTATAATTAACAAACATTGCATGAAAACAAATGTGTTGTCATGACAACATTCCATTTCTTCTTTTTGTTAATTATACTGAACAATAAACTGTAGTTATTTTTGTTTAAATTATAACTTCTTGGACATTCAGGAAAAAAAGGTACAAAATTGATAGGATATTTTCTGAAGCAATGCAGTTAAGTGAGATTGCAATTTCTCAACCAGACGTGCATCATTTGAAGTCACAGTATCGGGCAGAGCAACTCCAATACAAGAAAACAAAAACAATCTTTAACAAATGTAAATACCAGTATGATACAAGAACCTAAAATCAGTAAATATATTGCATTTATAAACATTTATAAAACAAAGACTGGATTGTTTACATTTTATTTTAATGCACACCCACTGGCATGTTTGACACATTCTAACAACTCTTACCATCATCATCATATGAATGCTAATAATAATTTGCACATAACAAATCTCATAATATTATAAACAAAAACTGATTTTTGACAATTTGATCAATCCCTTTCCGTGCCAAGAAGTTATAATTATAAGCTGTTTGCATGCTTAACAGTATAACAATTCCCATGTAAGGCATATAATAATAACATTGTCTTGGTTTTTTTACCATTAAAGCTCTGTTAATACTTTCAAAGTATTCTGGAACTGTCTGAATCTAAAAGTTTTATCAGAATTATGAATATAATGAGTAATGCTGTATGAAATGAAAATTTTATTACATGAGTCATGGTATGATCAAGAATTTATAATGAATTTAAATTGTTAACAAATACACCATAGCTGTAATAAACTTAAATCTGACTCTAGAAGTAATCAAATGATAAGATTTTATAATTTGAAAAGAACCTCTGCCAATCTATTGTAACTGTTTCTTGGCTGACACTAAAGTTATGCAAGTTTTTGTGCCATGCAGTCTACGGCCAAATAGCATGTTTAAGAATAACTAAGGAAAAGTACATTGTATCCAAAGAGTAATCAATATTACAATAGAAATGAACAGGTTTTGAAATAGTAAGAAAAGAAGATTGATACCATTCCATTGATTAGGTAGTCAAAATCATTCAGATCAAGAACACTAGCCAATCAAAAGAAAGTATTTTAATTGAGAAATGATTGGCAGCAATCATGAGAAGGTAAGAAAGTACCTGGTCCCAAATCTTACCTGGAAATATAGAATAATGGTCCATATAAGACCAAGCACGATGGATGCTTTTCCATCTGCTATGTCTGATACATTGATGTTTACAAGTTTGATCTGAAAATATAATACAAACATAAGTGTATTGATGAAAATACCATTTGTACGTTATTTGACAGACTACAAAAAATTCCTTCATCAGACCTATTTTTACAATTTTATTTACAGTAAAACCTGTGTACAAATAACATCAAAGATTACTAGACCCTGTGGTTCTTACAGTCAAATCTAAATGTTATGTTAAAGTGGCCAATACAAACAGGTGACAAGGGATTTGAACAAGGCAATACTATATTTTTTGTAACACTATACACAAAATCCTAACATTAATTTATCATACTTCTCCAAGGTTAAACAATTACTTTCTACACATTTCATTCAGAAATTTGAAAATAAACATTTGCTACATTAGTTTCATAGCAGATTCTTTTTAATTGACATTTTTGCCTTTCCTGTTTTTTACTTCAATAATTTCCAAGGCAAGATAATGTCCATATGGCCTACAAATAATACATTAGGCCATTCTTAAAAACATGTTGGTTTGCAAATAAAGCGAGTAGGTAGGGAGGCTCTCCTTGTTAGCAATATATGCATGTCACAGAAAACAAAAATAAACAAACAAAAAAAAATCCAAAAAAAATAGTTAAAAAATGTTTTGGTTATTTTTTTAAATGGGTCAGACACTTATCTGCTAACCAACTTTTTTCAGGATAGCCTGACTAAGCAATATTTAGACCATACCTTTTTACTTTCCAGGAATTTCAAGGCTGTAGACAAGTTACTGACATAATGTACACGCTTCAGCTTCCCTCGTTCCATTGGCTGAAATAAATCAAACAGACAGTAACAATCAAAGCACTGGAAAATGCATCATAATTTTATCAGGAGTTGTATACAAACAATTCATAAGCCATTTACATATATTCACATTCTTTTGGAAAATTCAGCATGGGGCTTTGATGTCTGTATAAACAAACAAACTAAAACAACTGTTTCATAGGGTGATACATCAATGTGAAAACATCTGAGATTGTTCTCAATATAGGCATCACATTAATGAAGTAAGGTAAGACAAAATTACAGAGATTGTATACTGTTTGATTATGACATTTCAATGCATATTAAAAGATAACACAATGCAACATTAATATTTACTTTCCATTAACTAATAGTAATATAATCACATGATAAGATAATACAGGAAATCTGAATACAACACTAAGTGACTGATAATGTAATTATGAAACTATTTTCATAAATACAATAATTGAATATTAATTGTTTAATCAAATACCAGCTGTTTCTGGCTGTAGTTATTATATCAAATACTGAAAAAAATGAACAGACAAAAAAATTGTTTTTGCACATTCAGCAAAAAAAATTGATCTACATAGTGTATAAATGTGGCAAGAAAAAAGTCTTAAGTGTCAAAAGAAAGAAATAGTACAGATTGACATGGCTTAGATCCACCATAAAACAAATATATGGCTTAACAAGGGCCACTGGAGTGTCCTCAAAATCTTCTAATACAAACTTTGAACAAACATTTTTATCAGTTTGAATTCCACACACTGTTTTGGAAAAAGTCCAAATACTTAGTTTTCAAACAAAAATGGTATGGTAGAGGTATTAACTGATACATCAAATTTAATCAAACAGTATGGTAGAGGAATTAAGTGCTTCCACTGTTCTGATCTTATACAATACCATATAAGCCACAGGGTATTGAATATTGATATTGACACATGATAAGACCATTGGATGAATTATTTAAACTGTATTTAAGACAAAATTAACAAGCAATGCTTTTAGTTTAATCATATTTGAAATTGGTCGATTTAAATACACATAAGTCTTACACTTAAGTCAAAACAAGATTTTACATGTATACAAACTTGGTGGGAGTAATTTGAGATTTTACAGGACATTAAATTGAACTGATAACCTTTGGTGAAGTTCTCTGATATTTATAATTAAAACGATTAAAATGAAAATTATCATCCTATTTAATTAGCACTTAATATGTATTTTATCAAGAAACTTTCAAAAGTGGATGAAATGGATTAATATCTTTACGAACTAAGTGCACCATATTTAGAATTTCAAAATTAGAAATAAATGTTAACTTAACAAGTTAGATAAAAAAATCTTTAATGACTTGTGACATAGCATCACTTTTCTATTTTTACTTCAAGTGGTTAAAATATATACTATTTAAATATTTAACAATCTCCTTGTAATCATATGTGACATTCTTCAACACAAATAAACCATACACGTTCTTAAATATCAATACCAATTATATCTATATTTTATGGTCAACTCAAGATTTACAAAAACTGACAGACTAATGAGGCGAAGATATACTCCTTAGAGTGACAGAATATATTAAGAATTTTACTTTTTACAGGTTTCTGAAAATCACAGGTCAAAAATCTCTGATTGTAATTTGTTTATAAGAAAGATTTGATAGTTTACTGAATATCCCACAATCTTTGCTTAAATATTTACAATACCAGAAGGTCAATACAAATTCACTGACCAGTTAATGATTAAACATTGAATTACCATCTATAAACAGGAATGCCTGGATTCCTAGCATGTTGTGTATTTATGGAAAGCACAAGGTAAGTATGATTGAATAATATTTATAATTGGGAGAGTGCTTGTAGACTTTATCTATAATTCATACATCAGGATTTACAATACAGTAAAATCACAACAAATCAATGAATGACTTTTATAATGTAAATGCAGTTCAGTCAGAATTTGTGTAAATAAAGCACATTAATGCCAATGGCTGTCTTGCAAGCAATAATATGAAGATATGTATATGATATTTAAGAAGATAATATTTTCAACCAGAAATTTGAAGCTATTTTAATGATAATAGCAAAACATTAAGTCACACTAATCTAAATAAATAAAATGATTTATTGAGCAGCATTTAACTTCATGGTAAGTGAAATGTTTTGTCTGGACAAAAACTTGACAGGTAAATGTTTATTTTAAGTCAAGGAGAACCCATTTTGATAGACTAAGTAAATACATAGTAAAATACATAATAACACAAGACACTGTATACAATAAAAGAAAATGCCTCAAGTGATATGCTTGACAAAACTGTAAAATCTACTTTAATAGCCTCACACAGATGGACAAGACAATCACTGTATGCCCACACATCACTTGAATGCCAGGGGTGGGGATAAAAACTTGACTCTCAAATAATTAGCCTGATGTGAATAAAGCTAACAAAGATGCATCCAAATTACAGTTCTGTTCTATTCTATACTTACCAGTTTCTCTCCTGATAGGACCTCAAGTAGTGATAGTAATACCACGCCATCTTTTATATCTTCAAACAGGTTCTCAACTTTTAAAGGAGGGCTCTTCTACAATACAGAACAAGAAGACAAACAATCATTTATTGAGATACCAAAACAGGCCAAAAAAGAAATTCATAATTATGTTGAATGAAAATTCACAATTATTTTATTAAAAGAATTATACCAGGAAATTCTTGTAAACAGAAACCATGAAACTGAATGACTATGCAGACAAAAATCAAGCTATTTATTAATGATGATATTAAACCACTGAGTAAATTGGAAAACTTTAATTAGGTCCTTCCATATTCCTTGTTCATGTCTGCTTTAGTAAAGTTATAACAGATTCAACCTCTTAAACAATACCACACAGGGGCTGGGAGTAATTACAAGAACAAAATTAATCAAACGCAGTGAAAAATATAAATCCATCTGTGCCATACTATAATACAGCAAAACCAGGACATGTGTATGATAAATCTCTTTAACAACTTCCCCCGAAGGTTTCAAGAGCATCCCCGGCTACTAAATCTATACTTATATCATCCAGTAGATCAGGACCTTTCAGAATTTTATGACAAATAAGTATGGACACCATTATTTAGAGTAATAAATGACTTTTGGAGAGAAATAAAATGATACTCATCACCAATTACCACTTGAAAACAAAGATATCAATAAATATGTATTACTTCCTGGAAGCTTAACTTTAATGGCAGTTAGTGCTAATAAATAAGACTTTACACCAACATTTAATCAACAGAAGAAAATGATCAACCACATCAGTACTTTGTTTTATTTTTATTGCGCTAACAAACTTGCAAAGGGTTTTTCTCAATAAACATGAAAATTAATCATAACTAACCAATAAAATGATTTATTTCCAAGCACATTCATGCTAAGACAAAGATGTCAAATGGAATATCAAAGATATTTTAATGGACCTGTTAAATGCAACATCAATATGATAACAATTCAACTGATGTCTTGGCATTATTAACTTATTCAATTGAATAAAAGGAAATACTCCAATTCGATTGGCTTTATGATTTAACCCATTACCCGTTGTATACGCATTTCTACTCCTCTATCTATTGCTTGATGTATACGCATTTCTACTCCTTTATCTATTGCTTGATGTATACGCATTTCTACTCCTCTATCTATTGCTTGATGTATACGCGTATATACGCTGCTACATTTAAGTCCAGAATTAAATCATGAAAATCCAGAATCGAGTGGCACAAAGTATTTTCTCACGAACTTAAAACATTTATGAAGTGATTTATCAAAAAAAACTTTATTGTTCATTCTGAAGAATTTGTTACAAAAATAGATTAAACAGTGCCAGTATCAATGATAATTATACCTAGGTAAGTTGGTCACAAATCTATAGAACAATCAATATCTTTATGGTGCATTTGTCAAAAAACAATTTATTGTTTATTCTCAAAATTATATTAAACAGTGTCAATGTTATTTACACCTAGGTAAGTAGGTCGCAAATTCTATACAACAGACAATAACTTTACGAAGCCCAATATCAGAAAAACAATGTATTGTCAATTCGCTAGAATTTGTGCTAAAAAGAGATTTAACAGCACCAGTATCAATGTTAATTACACCTAGATAAGTAGGTCACAAATTCTATAGAACAGTCAATAGAAAATAATATCGATCGAGTTGGAATTGTGCCAAAATTTGATGGAAGGTTTAATTATTAGCAGTCGAGGTTGATCACGTGGAGTTTTCAGTATGTCACATGGCGGTCGTCATGGTAATCAGCGTCATAAAGTGACTATATGTGTAGATGCGGTGGGGTGCAATAAATTACTGCTGTGACAGTGGTGACATATTACGTAAGTTTTGCCAATTGGAATTCATGATTATGTTAATTGGAAAACATATGGCAGCATCAGTTCTGATCAGTGCGATTATTTATTGTGCCAGCTTGCTAAATTACAATTAGTTCGTGTGAGAACACTGAAAAATTAAGTTATCAAAATTTATTCTTAAATTTTCAAAACGATTTTTTGTCATGGCTCACTTTTTAGATAGCGATTCTGATGAGTCTGATTTTTCTGGGTTTGACTCAGATGATATATTGTCTGATGTTGAGGTTCCTTTGGTCCACGAGGAATCCTCAGATGATGATGATGAAATTGATAATGATGTACCTATACTAGATATTTCATTACTTATTTAAACATAAATGACTACAATATTGCTATAAAATCTTAAACCAAATTATTGTACTTATAGTTATATTTTATTTGTCTTGTTGAATTATTCACTGTTATGATTGAGAACAACAAAATATAATTTTTCCTTAAGATTTTGTTTTATCTTTTATTATATACTCGTTTAAAAACATTAGAATTAAGATATATCTATGAAATTTGCACCATAAGTTAGAAAATTCAATTATCTATAAACTTTACATTTGGTCAAAAATGATTAATTGATGATTTCTTACAGTTAATCAAGTTTAAACCAAATAGGTATAGATTCTATACAGTTTTCCAATAAACCCATATTAGTACAGTGTGTAAAACTGATGGCTTATCTATTGGTTACTGATAAGCCATCTACTGATAACACTATAAGAATGAACTACCTTATACAGCATATCTCTATGGGGTAATGGGTTAATAAAATTTACAACATAACTCGGAATAGTTAATTTTTTGCAAGGCTTTCAGAATAATCAACAACAGACTTATCCAAAGTACCCTAGTAAACGATTTGGCTACAAAACATTATTGCATTAAGAACACTAGAATTATAATTGAATTATTGATCAATGGAAAAAATAACTTTTACCCTGAGGATATAATCATGTGAAATTCATTAATATTGTTGAACTACAAGATCTGGTGTGAAACTGACGTAACTCAGCTTTTTAAACAGGAGGAGTTACCACAGTTTTGAGCCAAACCTTCAACATTGTACTATTAATTTGACCAAATCCCAGTACTGTCTACTTTAAATCAATGTGAACATACAAATTGAATACTGTGACAATATTTGCTCATTAACATAAAGTATAAGAACAAATATACCATCAAATAAATCAATTAACACAAGTTTTGGTCAAATATTAGACGACTATAAATATCAGTCTAACACTTTGTGGCACCTTGAATAATCATGATTCCTCAGATCTGCGAATTACTTTTTGTTTGAAATGATTTCAGTACAAGCTATGAAGAAAAAATACTTATAAACCCTGTGAAATGTGTCCCTGGTCAACCACAGGTCATTAGTCATAAAGCATACATGTACTATATCACAAAATTGAATTTTAATTGAATTTTGTTCAGATAACTATACAATAGATACATGATGCCTACTGAAATAAGTTCAATTGGCACCAGAATAAACCAGAAAATGTACATCAGATTTAAACATAAAGTACAAGCAAACACTGACTGGTTGATCAAACTCACACTGTAAGTCAGTAGTTGCCAACAGTGCAATGATCTACACAGACTGACCATGGCCAGTCAGTACTAAGCCAATAAAACTATTCAGGGTCATCACGTCCACTGCCTCAAGGTGCAATTTACTAACACTTGTCTATATCCATAAGGATGTCCATTAGGACTATAACCACACAAATGTCACAAAGACCTGTGAAGAGTATCTTTTGATCTATGGGTGTATGACCATTATGACAAACCAGTAACTGGACATGTAGTATAATAATTTCACTGTGAGAATAAGGTATGATTCAATTGCTTAAGAAACCAATTATGCACCATATATGACCACATAGTAAATGAAGAACTATTCAGTTACCTTGACATTCAGAACTATTCTGTGACCTTGACCTTCAGGGCTCTTAACCTTACAGGGGATAGCAACTGACCATAGAATCCACAACATTTTAATTCATATGGATATACTTCAAATGAAGAGCAATTCATTCTAATCTCTGATTGAAGACCATTTTTTACAGATGTTGGTCTTTTAATGACATGGTTGGCTATATTTTAAGCTTCAATGTTTTAATAAGCAAATTAATAATAACAGAACCTGAGTCACATGACAGAATTATCAGTCTCCATTAAATCATCATCTAACACAGCATTAAGACCATCTGGTTTAACATGTAACAGTATGGAACCAATTATAGTTGATCATTTATTCAATAAATGCAAGCTCTTGCTTTCATGGGAAACACATTAATAAATTCAGGTTTTAATTATTTAGAATTTTTACACTAGGAGCACAACTGATAATGTAGGCTTCTGAAAGTTTATTTCATGCATGAATAGCCAATCAAAAGCACTCATCTCATGCATTATGACAAGTTATTCCATATTGGCCATAAGCTCATGAGAGGTATCTAGTCCTTTGATGACACTTATTTAAAATATGATCAGAAAATAGTGATGAATTAATCATTATGGTTTCATAATGACCATGAACAAATAGCAAGTTCACAATTAAAGGTTTGGAAACTTTTTTTGGCAATGAGATGGTTACAATACCAGCATTTAGGCAAGTGCGTCAGTGTGCCCAAATGCTACACCACATCGCACAATTTGTGACAAAAATCTTCTGCCTGTTAGTCAAAAGTTTTAAACAATCTCAAATAGTCAAGTTTCAAACCCAAAATTTCAAGAATTCATATTTTGAGCCAAACATGATTCAGTTGCCAGCTGAACTCACAGGTGGGAACAATTCTCATTCTTAAATTACTGTTTGAAGTTTTGGGAAACTTGGTCTCTCTGTCTTACCTGTTTTAGATATGTGTTCATCCAGTTTGTAAAAGTCTTTTTCTGTACTCTCTCTTGTTCATCTGAAAATAGACAGGACAAGACAATTAAGTATTTGACATCATGATCTATCAAATAAACAAAAGAATCTCAGACTGTGACTGGAACTGACTGCATACAATATGCTATGCTTCATGTCCATAAAGCATTAAATCCAGTCAAAATTCATTTGAAGAGCTTAGTGCAAGAAGGAAGCAAGTGTTTCATTGCTTCCTAAATACAAGCAAATTACATCCATTGTGTCCCAAACACCCTCATACAGACTCATAAAACCCCAGACAATCTCAGCAAAAACCAAACATACAACCATTCTTACTTTTCAATCACATTAAGGACTTCCAACCTACCATTTTAATGACTCCTATCACCATGACAACTCACTGGTGACAGTATATCATTAAATTGAAATGTTCTCATTGATTGATTTTATTGGTATGACAGTAGCAATCAGAAATATCAAACAGTTATATCCATCAATCAGGCAGCAATGCATGCAACAGGTCACAATCATAGATTTCAATCTTCAGTTAGGAAGAAATGGATACAGGGCAATCAAGTGGCACTTGGATTCCTGTTGTGTATATACTGCAAACAGAATTAGATGAACCAGAAATGGCAACTATTGCTCAATGAAGGGCTGAGACAAGCCCTAGAGCCAATAATTCATAGAAATGATCTACCAATAAGTCACCAAGAGAGCATGACCTTCTTGCTCCTCTGTCTTGCTCCTGCACCAGATCACAAGACTTTGATCACATGTTTTTATCATTAACTACCCCTTAGATTGTTGTGCAATGAAAATGTAAACAATTAACACATCACTTTTCAATGAACAATGCAAAAACTGTCAACTATCAGTACTGTGACATTGACATAACTTTTACACACAGTAAAGAAGACAGGTGGTAGTTATGAACTGAGCTGAAATTCATGATCCATGGATTATTTCATTGCATATCAAACCAATACCTTTCAACAAGACTGTACTACAACTATCTGGACATTTCAGAGATCTATAGAAATGGCTTCAATCAGAAACTGTTCCAATACTAATTGACAGCCGCAACATTTTATCATCCCAACCAATACATATACCAATCCAACAATATGGCACAAGTTGGTATAGACAATCTATGTTTTACTCTAATTATAATATCATGTAGGATGATAAGACACATTTTGACCACCTACTGAACACAGATATAAAATCTCTAAGGATCTCATTGCAGGCGGCCAGCATCAGAGGCAACATTTATTGTTTGCCACCAACCAACTCATAAATAATGATAATTTCAGCATCCACATGAGAAACAATAACTTAACAGTTCATTCTGGTACATTTAGAATTATATATACTCAGAACATTTCATAAGCTTGGCTTCATAATGATTAAGATCAAGGCTTTTCATAACACGAGGAACTATCTTAGTTTACACTGTGACCAAATGGAACATGTACAGAAAAACTGTTCTAATCAATTGATCTCAAAACTTAAAAGCTTTGATTTGTCAAAACAAACATTTGTTTGAGTCCATAGATAATCCAGATAAATAAAATATTAGACCTCACAAATCTTAGAAAATATGTTAATTTTTCTACAACAAATAGCTGAATTGCATTGCAACAGTTACCCCATAGTACAAATATTGGAAACCTTGACTAATGACCTTTCACACCATAAGTACAATAATTATCAACAACTCTAACACCAATAATTGTAACATATGGAGGTAATTGGTGGAAAAAATCAATCAATTCAATCAGACTGTAGAACTTTCATACAATGATACATGCATTATGTCCTAACACATGATTGATATATTTGTAATGATAGGTAGAAATAGGTCCAGATGCCAAGACTTGAGCCATTATCACAAATTTTATTACTTAGTAAGTTAAAAGTTATGATATTATAATTATTGTTCAGTATGTACAGAACTCAAACAACTGACTTAAAATATATATAAGCTGCTAAAAGCAAAATCTAGAGACATACATAAAGTCCAGTAAAATTATTGTAATTGCAATAAATAGGCATTTATTGATCAATAGTTTAAATAATAATGATATACAAGTATTGGGTGTGGGGACAAATTAACTAATTTAGATGTATTGAATGAATCTGCCTGTCAGCAATCAGTAGCACCACTTGCATGCGAGTGTTCTGAGCACTCTGGGATAGAGTCAATATGAAAATGAAAGCTATATCTAGCATAAGAATATCGACGGAAGAATCTAATCTAATATGGAGATATGTACATCTGTTACATTCTGGCATCCAACTTAAGTGCTTTGGCTCAGCAACATAGAAGTAAGACACAAATAGGAAGAAAATTAATACCACTTATTGAAAACCACAGGGACAATATAAGTCAGATGGGGTCAGCTTTCTGGTCAATGATTAACACTCTAACTAGGGAAACAACCAGGAGACTTAAGTTTCCTGCTGAATATTGACAACACTTTACAGCACTTAAGAGAGGTTGAATATTAAATGTTTGGTAGGACAAAAATAAAACAAATGAAAACTTAATGAATCATAAGTTGAACAAATTTCCATGTCATTAAGCATTTCATTAGTAATATGTTCATCATATATTCATATATTATGCAATATGTTTATGATGAAAACCAGTCATGCCAACAGTAATATTAACATGTTTGCATACAAACTGTAGTAACAAAATATTGATTTCACTCATGGTTTATAACACCATCTATTTCACCTCTAATTTTTACCAGTTTTTTAATATAACAGACAGGTACTTTGTTTAACCATTCATGACAAATTATTATTATTTTATGATCAAATAATAATAAAGTTAGTATGACTCATGAACCAGTATGCAGCCCATATACCACACAGCAAGAACACAGCACATCATTTGCTGTAAAAAAAATAAGAATATTTTGTCATCCTTGCATATGAATGTGACAAAGTCCAGTGATCTCAAGAAGATTAACACAAGCTGTGGCTTAATTTAAATTGTAGCAGATTTTATTAATAGATTATTTATTTTTGGGTGTTTTTTTTTCTTTAATTTGAAAAAAGTAGCCTACATTAGTTTTTCAAGTAGAAGGCAATAATCACCGACCACCGGGGCTTCTAGAAAGTCGATGTTACCTTACATGTAACTGTATAACACAATGGAAGATTGGAACAATAATAAAATGCCAAGTTACAATACTGTCAGAATTACCGTATTATTTGATGGAATTTAATTAAAATCAAGTTTTTATCCAATGCGTGGCTGGAATCTTGAATAATTTCACATTCTTACCTAACAATAAGGCGGCCTAAGAATTCAACATGGCAATAATAAATCAGTTGTATTTGTTTTGGGATATAAATTGATCACTGATTAGACATATTCTCACAGATGTCATAAAAACTGATGTCATTCTTTCAGTGTTTAAAACGGTGTTTTTATGTAATGTAAAAAATGTAGCACAACAAAACTGTTATCAATTGAGAGACAAAAAGTATATTATGGGAACAGATAAGAATAATTCATTCAGTGTGTCTTATAATGGTATGCTATTGATACTAAATATGAATAAGATAATTTGAATAATCGGTGTCAGGGTAAAAAAGAGTTGATTCAACAAATCATTCAAATGTAATTAAGTTACAATAACTTACATGACCTGAAATGTCTTACTTCAACCTTGAAAAGTTTATAATCTATTTTTGACATAAATTACTGAAACTTGGCACAAATTATTTGCCCAAACTGATACAATTATGCCTAGAACATTTACAGTAGCTATGACTATATCTGACCATAGTGGCCATTAACGTAACTCAATTAAGCCAATAATCATAATTAATTAGCAATAAAATCTTGACAAGAACCAATTAAGTAACACTATCAAATCAATTAAATACTACTTTTAGTGTTAAATAGGTAAGTTTATGGTGAAGAGCAGTCAAATTAATACCATCGAATTAGAGATATAAAGTTTCTAATAACAAGATTAAGATTTACCAAATTTCAGACTTACTAAACCTATAAATCACGTTACATTAGTGCATAACACTTAAAACTATGCTATGGAAATAGGAAAAAGTGAATAAATCTTTTTGCCTTTAGTTCAGTATTTTATTGATACTTAAACTATCCAGCATGTAACAATTGAGTATACCTCAATCAATTGATTAACAACCTACTTTCTTCAATAGTAAATAATTCTGAGGTAGACAATAATGTACAGGTGTGAGCAGCTAAAATTCTTTCCAATAAAAATCTAGCAGTTGGATTCCAATAATAGAATCAGGGACAATTGTCTAAATTGAATGACATGATGGGACAATTGCGAAGTCAGAAGGCAGGAGAGGGGAGGAGGGGGCATATGAATCAACCTATTACTGTACCTAGAACTGAGGAACCCAGAACTGAGGACATAAAGATTACTTAGGTATTCTGAGATGAGGGGGCATCAAGGTTATGGGTAGGCATTCCAATACAGACAAAAATATCACAGTGTAAGCATTCAGATAACTAGGTGGGAGTAATTAATTATTTACATTGACAATCAAGCACCTTGTAGATCAATATTCTCAAAGGATCTTAATATATAAGAACAATATACCCCACTGTTGGAACACCAGGAAGACAGGGTGGAAGATAGATCTGTCTGACCAGAAAACATTGATAGTGTTACCAGTTTCTATGGACATTTTATAGAGGTTTCAGTCCTAAGTGGTCATGTCTAATATATTACAAGAAAACAAAAACTGACAACATCATATGACATTTTATATGATTGTGTTAAAGTATGTATAGGATGAAATAACAATAGATTACAATATTCCAACCATTTCTGCAGATATTAATCAAACTTTTCAGACTACATTTATATCTATATAATGATAGTTTGAAAGATGTTGCTTTGTGAACAAATGGCAATTAATCTTAGGCATACAAAGACTAAATTGAACTAAATCTCAATCATAATCTATGTAATAAAAATACTTAGAATATAGAAAATATTGATAAACTTTGAAAACAGAATGTCCAAAAAGTCATAATATCTGATATTTTGATTCAAATATGTTAAATTGTGTACTTATTATTATAGACAGGGAAAATATCTACTTGTCCCAATTAATACATTAAAAGCTTCAGTCACAGACAGTTCATATAAAGCTGGTTAACCAAACATAATAGCACCATACATAAATTAATTTACTTTGATTAAATATTACTCATATTTACTTCACACATAAAAATATAATTAAGTAATTGTTTACATAACAAAATTTCTTACATCTTTTCTCAGAGTACACCATATCATATCCACAATTTATTCATTATTTCCAATAATTCTCACTTGATGAAATTATATAAAATAAATCCAATGATAATTTCTGTCAAATATCAAGTCCACTTCGAAGTACCTTTAGGTGTTATGTATTAGTAATGAAGGTAACCTGTAGACCTCAAAGCCAAATGCTTATCAGCTACTACTACTGACTGGTAAACTACACTATATTTCTACAAGATCCTAACATCTGGAGGTAGCCAATGAAAGAAAAGTCATGGAAATCATTGAGCAATGGACAAATCTGAGTGAAAAACAGAAAAAAAACTTCCAGTGCATCATAGTACTATGTTTTTGCAGATCTTCTTAAGTCTAGGAAACTCAAACAAAACCACAAAGAAGGTAACCAGTTTGACTTATAAAGTAAGACATTATGATGTTACCATTTAATATAATCAAGTGTATACAACAATAATAATAAGACATTGTAGCAACATGTCTTCACTGTCTATTTAATGTGTTATAGTGACATCCCTATTTTTGGTTAAGAATAGGCCATATAACCCTTATTTATTGAATGAAATGAACATTATGTGATCTAACATTTCCTCATTTGATTACCTAAGAGTGGGCTTTAAACTATAAACAGAAATCAAGATACAGCTGTAGGTGTGCCATGGAGGGGACTTACCCAAGATTCTATGAAGCATATCATAACAAGCATAAATAGCAAGTCAGTAGATCCATCACTGACACCATGTTTCTATAATTACAATATTAACTCATAGAGCAAAAGTCAATTACAAACTAATAAAGTACTTGTTTATATAATCTGATTACTGACAGGCTGAAGTGACCATTGCTTGGTACTGGATGCTGCAGGGATGGATATTATATATGCAATATCATTCAGTAATTCCCCTTGGCTTTATCACCTAATACAAAATAAACACTCCAGGCTGATAAGAGATCATACAATAATAGGTAACAGTAGGAGAAAGTAAACAAAGTTATCTCCACCTAGTAAACAATATGGATGGTGCCAACATCTATCAAACAGGCAATCAATCATCCAAAATGGCAGGATATTAATTGAACATATTTTTCTATAAAAAATCAGCATTTATTAAATTAATCTGACATATTGTGACAAAATTGATATTTGAGGACTTACATTCCACCCAGACAACCAAAGATCAATACATATGAAGTCAAAATGACTGTTTTTGTTTAATTCAAAGCTATCACTTCGTAACAAAATCTGTAAGTAATAAATAATTAAGTCATTCAGCACAGGCAACATCGAAGATTAAGGTTTCACACATCCTGTTACTAGTTTATATCGCATGTTGTCCAACAAAGGTCATATATACTATACATTGGCAATAAAGATTTCTATGTTTAATCAAAATGAATGAGCACAATGATTAGACACCTGGATTTTATAGCCAAGTGGATGTTGTATTTTACAATAATTATTACAAAAATACAGTATCCAAATAATATAGCATTCAGACCTTAGGACCATTGATGCACGTCTTTCCTTATGAACCAGCTCATAAGAGTTTACTGATCTATTCTACCCAATACCCTACATCCCCATCAATGTTTATCATTATGCAAAATAACTGAATCAGGAAGGCTGTAAAAATTGCTCAAACTTCTTGAAAGTACAGTATACAACTTCAGACCAATGTCACTGATTCCATCTGACGATCCAACTATTTTAACACCACTTTGAGCATTAGAGACAAGGTGTAAATCATTAAGGGAAAGGTATATCAATCAAGCTGTAGTCCAGTATGGGTCTTAAATAAAACCCTAACATATGACCAAGGGAGAGTGACAGAACCGATCACCATTGTTACTGTTGTAAGTCAATGGTCCATGTATTGTACCTGTAGGTTAATGTCAGTGCTTATTACATTAACAGGTTGTAGGGGAGGAGGGAGACAGGAGAATACTGTTTTACCAGAATCCATACTGTTTGCATGGATACATTTCATGCCTTGTTGGCTAGCATGAACTATTTCAAAGAACAAATTATAACAAGCTCACTAAATCAAAGATGCTATGTGCTGAACCATGAATAAGACTTCCTGGCTTATATCAGAGATCTATAAAAACGTGTAATTTTTAGTGAAAAATGTAATAGTTCATGACAGTATTTGACCAAACAAATTTCAAGAGAATTACATAATTGATTGACTTAGGAGTTTTATAAGGCATAATAAATCAAAGTACTGAAAGTACTCATGGAAACTAAACTTACAAAGATTTGCACTGCAACATGAAATGGGAACTAGTTTAACAATTGCATGGCAGATATGGATAAACATTGTACTTAGGCCAGCATAAAAATCCATGCGTGCCAAGTGTGTGATGACTATGGAAAGCTGAACTATCATTAAGTTTCCAATTAACCCAGTTTTACAGTCTTATAATTTAATCATACCACTTTTTACCTAGAAATGAGACCATGGCAATGTTCCCAATATTCCCTATTTAATACCAGTATTATTGCAGAGTTTAGTATCTCCTACCTCTTAAAAAACTGTAAATATTTCAAGTACATGTATAATGAATTTTGTTGTCAATTGATAAAACAAAATCAATACAGTAAATTACTGTATTTAAAGTCACAGGTTTGCATAAATGTTTGCAGCTTTGGTTTAGGACAAAAGATTAATCACTATATCATATTTTCATAGGTATTGCGTATAATAAATTTTCACATTAAACAAAAGACAATTGTTCCGATGACTTTAACCACAGAACTGATTCCAACATGATAATAAGTGTTTAATCATTAAAATCAGAAATCAATAAATATATATATGAACTAATGAATAATGAATCATAAATCTGTTTGTGTAGAACAAAGACAAAGATTTTAAAACTTTAAGATATTATTGTACAGTAGTTCTACATTGTTGGCTGAAATCTAAATCTTAAAATTGTTTACATTTAATTTACAATAGTCAATGTTGATACACACATACATGTAAATTACTTCTCAAAAAGTTGTTCTATTCATTTACACCAATTTATTACTGTACAAATCAATTTGATTTCTACAATGTCATCATATCAGATTTTCCATAATTGAACTGACCAAATACTGCTGACCTAAGCAGTTTTAAAATGCAAATGAACCTAATTTAAACTCTATACTTACATGGGTAAAATTAAAGGTTCCACATCTTAGGTTTAGAATTGGACAATTATTGGGTTCAATTATTTTCAAGTGACACAAAAAATGGCCTAGATAATTTTAAGATATATCGTGAATTAATCATTTATAAATTCACTGGTTGAAACATGATAGCCTGGCTATCTCTGCATAAATGGAACTACAAATATTTATCAGCAAATAACTAAAGATCATACCAAGCAATGTTTTACTTTCATTATATTATTATTCTTTACTTTCGAAACAAATGCATGAGTAACTTTTATTTAATGTTTTGTGAGTAAGATTGCAAGATAAATATTTTCACATAAAAAATGTCAAAATATACTATAGACCTATTGAGCCCCTAAGGTAAAATAGAAATCCAGTCTTGCATGTAATTTGTGGTGCAATGTACATTTACATAACTGATTGAACAATTTGAGTTGAGACAAAAAAATGGTGGGAAAATCGTTAATTGCTTTTTAAGACCTTTTAAGTTTATGGTCTCAATTTTTATCGTTATTAAAGATCTGCTAAGTCACAATAAGTCACTTACTGGAACAAGAAAAATGTTATGAAAAGATAAAAAAATTTGAATTTCAAATATATAGAAGGAATGAATAATTTGCTAATTATTCCATTTTTAATGCTTATTTCCATTGAATTTTCAAAGGTCAAGATTAAAAAGAATGCATGTTTAGTTCCCTGATTAATCATTTATAAATAAAGGTTACTGAGGAAACAATTAATTTATTTACTGTGCAATAATTATGTAATGAAAGTTAGAGCTTCTTTGTTGTATATAATTGAACCATACTACTGTATTACATGCAATATTTTATTTGTTTTATATAACCAATTAACTTTTGTAAGTAATGGCTAAAAGTGTTCACCTTGTATGCTTAACCGAAATGAATTATTTCTGTTAAGCTCATAAAGCAATACTTTCAATAACGTATCATCAAAATTTCTAAAAAATGCATTTATTCATGAAAAAAACATCACATTAATTATTATATGAGTGGTGATTGTCTGTGAATCTGACACAAATTCCTAATTGAGAGAAATACTCACCTTTAAGGGTCAGCACTCTTTCAGCAAACACCCTCGTTTGATACGTAACATTCTGATAATTTGCCATATTTGTGTCTCATGTATTTACAGTCTCTTACATCATTGTTAAAATCCAGACAATTTCCAAGAAAATATTCTAACAATAGCACTAATCTCCATGGAAACCAGAAACCGAAAGTAATCCATATTTTAAATCTGCCATGTTGTGTAGTTAAAATATAAAAAAGTCCAAGTTACATAAAAAAAATAATTTAGTGATACAATACAGTTATACAGATCCCGAAGCATTTATGCACATCCACGAAAAATATTAATGATTATTTATTATCAAAATCAGTTTATGCCACATAGTGACGTTTATAGGCGAGACGGCAGTCATTGTTGCTCACACTAGGTAGAGTCCCCGACGAATGACAATATTCTTAAACAATTCATAACACTACCCTGTACTGTACCAAACCGTAATCAATACATGCTCAAATCCTTCCATTCACGGTAGATATTCCACACTACAATACTTCGTAACCATCCATAAAAGGTTAACAATACAATTAAACCATGTTTTGTTATCTAGTCTCTGATTGGTCGATCCATTTTTTCCATACTATAGTATATTGACATTACTTATAGTTATAGATTTAATTGATGTATTGTATTTGACTGGTTTAATGATTAAAGTTAACAAGAGAAATGTCAGTAATGGTCCATCGAGACTGTAACCAAATCTTGTAATATCTCATTAACTTCACTTAAAGTGTTATTTATCTACACCACCAAGAACATGTGACACTAATTTGACACAGAGCACAATGCCTTGCATCATCAATGAAATTCAATGATCGGAAAGTTGTAAATCAGACACTTTTGCATCATCAATGAAATTCAATGACTGGAAAGTTGTAAACCAGTCAGATTATTATGTGTTATGTATGTGACACTAAAATTGAGCATATACTTAAGATACTTCATACATGTACCGGTACATGTTTTGTATCATTCAGTGAATGCAATGCTTACCAATACATGTATTACATTAGTATTGATGTATTCATGTGACTGGTATCATAAATAATGGTAGTTGTGTATAAACATGAGTATAATATAAGTTAATCAGTTTTTAATAAATATATTATATTATATATTTATAGACAGAATCATAATAAAAATGGATTTTTAAATAATGTGCAATACAATGTCATTAATAATAGTATATATCATACATAATTATACTGTGTTATGTTGTATATTAATTGTGTACTGTTTTTTATTAAAGTTATGTATTTTAAAGTATGAAGAAAATGGTGAATTAAACATGTCAAAATTTGATGTCTAGATTATCAAATATGCAAAATTGGTGTACATTAATCCTACAGGTCATCATTACTGGAAGCCTAACTTCTTGTAAACACTTGAGAGAACACATGGTTGCATATATGCATATATTACATTATATATGGACACCTAAGTGTTTGTATAACATAACTACAAACAATCTTAACACTAAATTGGAAACTGTCAACCAGCAAGAAAGATCAATACTCCAATAATTCCGTAATGAACGACCCTCCTCTAATTAGCACACCTGCTGCACTTTCTTAAGATTTTTTTTCTAAATGTGTTTTACGACAAATGCTTTAATTATCCCACCCCAAAGTTTTAACCAATGCATCAAAAAATAATTCATATCCAAAAAAACAAAAAGATTATTTTAAACTAAATGGTCCCTGGGGCATTTATTTGGGTAAAATTGATAAGCAATCTATACACCCTGTATGTGATCTTACATACTAATGATGGTAAATCTTATATTGGTTTATCAGCTTATATTCCATGGAAGACTGAAATCAAAGATCACCCAATATTGACAGAGATTACTTCAGGCCATGGGAATGTGCTCATAGGTCGTAAAATTCTTCATGTTAACCAATATCACTAACAACCTTGCATTGATTAATTTGCAGTAAGTATTCTGCCCATATATTGGGGAAAAATCAGTGCCAGTAATATAATACCTGCCCTAAATTACTAATGGCAAAATTCAGTATATCTTAACCCTGGATATTTTTTAAAGCTTTGAGAGTGTTTATATGATTATTTCAGAATGGAATATAACATTAAATGTAATTAACATGTATATTTGACCTTGCTGATTTATACACACAAAAGTGTTTCTGTTTAATTTTCCTCTCAATTTTATCAATAAATTAAGCAATAATATTGTTCTGCTCCGAATAAAAATAATTTGAGGCACAATTTATTCCAACCGAAAATGGCAATGTAAGGAAACTCTGTGGTTTTGGTCTCTGACTAGTAATAAATAGCCCCTCACTGCAGAGTTCAAATCCCACAGGTCTGGCACTACACACAAAATTGTGAAGGCTGTCCATCTAGCTTTTAGAAAGCCAGTTATTCTAACTATGCCAGAGTCACTCCATTTTAAAGCATGACAAGTTGCCAAATGACCCAGCCTTTTGTTAAGTTAAACTTTGAAATTTCAATACTGTGATTGATACTCTCCTTCTATTATTTTACACAAAACAAACTCCTAAACTATCTAAACCTTATAAGTTACTTGAAAACATATAAATTAGGCAGTCAGTAAATGGACAAGGGAGACAAATCTATTGAAAACTGAGCACTATGTTTTACAGTTCTCTCCCTTTACATAGTTGTTATGTATAGGGAAAAAAAATATGATTAAGATTTAGAGAAAGACAATTGAAAGTATAATTTTATACAATAAATATGCAATGTACATTACAAACAACAACATCAGGATTACAAACACTGGTTTATGAGCAGTAAAACTTAGTAATATTTACAATAGAATGAGGTCAGAAAAGATGAACTCTACACCAAAATATATATGTGCATAATATTCCTTAGTTAAAACAACACTGTTTTAATGAATGCCCCACCCACCATTGTCTGTGTGATACTCCAAATTTTTCAAAGATCGTCAATACATTAACAAAAAAGCTGCAAACTTTTAACACCACAGGGAGCATTTAGTTGGGAAAAAATTGTGCAAATTATATGAAACTTTGATGAGATAAATTCTTAGTTCAAACTGATAAAATTTCTCATTAAAATTAGAAATATTCTGCAATAAAGATCAGATTAATTCTAAGTCAGAATCAATGAAATTTCTCATCCCCATTCACTTAGTCAGTTTAAATATTTAATGAGAATTATTGGCATCAAAGACAGAAATAATAAAGCATGGATAAAGTTACTTCTATGTGAGAAGGCGAAGGTCATGTAAATGAATAACATGAATACAAATAGTTTGCTTGTGTAATTTGATACAAAACATCTCAAAAGTACATCGAAAAGAACAAAATCCATTTTAATTCAATCACTTCTATAATCAAGTACTGTCTTCAATAGTCTAGCAAACAAGAAAAGTTTGGCATAAAAATGAACGTAATAGCAGAAGAATTGAGTTTGGAATAGAACTTATCAAATAAACTTACTGAAGAAAAGGTTCATCATGTACATATATGCAACACTAAACATGTATCCAATGAAGATTTGAAGGAATAAATCCTATAAGGCATATATACACCAAAAGCCCATTTTTCTCAAAATCCAACATAAAACAATGATGGTATGTTTATTGGCTGATGGACATGTATAACTGGGATTAGCTAGATAAAAATAAGACAAGATTTTAACATTTAAATAGTTTCAGACATAACCTGAATCAATATAGACACATTTTTCAATTCTTTCTTAAACTCATACAAAATAAATATACACACATTATTGAGGGACAACCAAAGCAAGTTGTTGCTATCTCGGAAAATTAATCAATTTAACCAGTACCACCAATACCAAAACTCTAAAACTGACCCAAGTACATGACTATATTGTGATAATGTTCCCACATCTTCAGTGAAACAAACAAGAACATTTAAATACATTAAGACAATCATTGTTGCATTAATAGCCAAGTTGCATGATTAAAGACAATTTAGATAAAATAAGCATACCGGTAATTATTAGTTCTACACATCAAAAAAAAATTTGTGAACAATTGAAAATGGTAAACAAAGTGTGCATGATAACCTGCAAGCTTATTTCAACTAAGAACCCAATTTAAAACAACCCAAGCCTTATTTACTTATCAAAAAAAAGAGCTGACATCTTCAAAATCTATAATCCAAGTTGTGAAAATATTGACATAAGACTTAAGAACAGATTTTATTTATCATAGAAAGAAGTGCTCAAGGTGTCAAAACAAATCAAAACAGACAGGCTAACTTAGAGCAATAAACTGTCCGATCACTGGACAGTGCCATCACTTTAGTACTAACTCTGTCAGATTTTCTGTGAGATATCTCAGAAAAAATACATGATGTTTAATATATACTGAGGGGGGGGGGGGGGGGGGGCGCATATATGAGATTCAATGAATATAATTTATAAGCAATCAAATTGCTTTCATTTTTATCCCACCATGTGTAACATCAAATATTTCCTACCCCCCCCCCCCCCAACCCCCGGTAGATGTTACATTTCACTGCATTTCCACTCAATTATTAGTACTTGCAGGAACCCTGGTGATGCAGGGCCCAGCATCATGAATTTGAATAGCCAACTTCTATTGTAAACATTTGCATTTTTATGAGATGTTGACTGTAAGGACTGCACAGTGTTTATAGTTGCTAAACATAACATGTACATCATCAAAATCACAGATAAAGCTAAGACTGACATAAATATTGATAGCTCAAGTGCGTCTTGTGCTTAAAAGATAGTCTACATATTTTTTTCCTAGGATTGACAAAATAAACAGACATAAGACGTGAATAAATCACTAACAAAGACAGTAAATCCACAACAATACGCCAGACAACACTAAACAAATTGATTACAATCCCCAATTTGGTATCTTATTCTAGAAATTTCCCTCCCAGAGATTGTTTCAGAGACATAAAGAATTCCATCAGAAGCCAAAAAAAACTGGATAATTAAACTGTAACTTGAGATGTCCCCCGGCCTCCAGGCCATGACTTGAATAGTTATCAATTGTTGAGAAGCATTGCTTAATTTGCCAACTACAGACAATAATTGACTCCACAGGACCATAATCAATGGAGAGTATGGCGGGATGGACAAGCAGCAAGCCATGTAATTATTTAGTCTTGTTCATGGACATATCCTGTCATTACAACTATTTGAAATATTACATTTTGCCACATATAATCAGATATATGCTCAAGACTAAAGTAATCTCCCCAACATTCTTAGAGCAAAATGATAAATCATGAATGTTTAGTATTAGCATAACTTTCATGGTCAAGAGATGAACAAATGCATCATTTCTAGGACATTGATAAATTTATTTCTGTACAAAATGGATGATTTCTCCAAGAATTCTTTAAGTACTGCCGTCAGGCAACATCTCATTCAAGTTGCATGTATGTCACACACAGCTATGTGACACAATGGCAACAATACAACATTGTAAACATGATTGCAAAAATGCATTCTAGTTTCATAAACTGTAACATATCTAACAATTAACATGAGATAAATTGGTATAAGTATCATTATATTGTTGTAATGTTGTATTGTATCATGTAGTATTGTATCATACTGCATTGTATCATATTGTATTGTATCATACTGCATTGTATCATATTGTATCATATTGTATTGTATCATACTGCATTGTATCATATTGTATTGTATCATGTGTATTGTATCATATTGTATCATACTGCATTGTATCATACTGCATTGTATCATATTGTATTGTATCATGTGTATTGTATCATGTTGTATTGTATCATGTTGTATTGTATCATATTGTATTGCATCATGTGTATTGTATCATGTTGTATTGTATCATACTGCATTGTATCATATTGTATTGTATCATGTGTATTGTATCATGTTGTATTGTATCATATTGTATTGCATCATGTGTATTGTATCATGTTGTATTGTATCATGTTGTATTGTATCATACTGCATTGTATCATATTGTATTGTATCATGTTGTATTGTATCATGTTGTATTGTATCATGTTGTATTGTATCATATTGTATTGCATCATGTGTATTGTATCATGTTGTATTGTATCATACTGCATTGTATCATATTGTATTGTATCATGTGTATTGTATCATGTTGTATTGTATCATATTGTATTGCATCATATTGTATTGTAATATATTGTATTGCATCATATTATATTGTATCATGTTGTATTGTATCATATTGTATTGTATAATACTGTATTATATCATGTTGTATTGTATAATACTGTATTATATCATGTTGTATTGTATCATATTGTATTGTTTCATGTTGTATAATACTGTATTGTATCATATTGTATTGCATCATACTGCATTGTATCATATTGTATTGTATCATATTGTATTGTTTCATGTTGTATAATACTGTATTGTATCATATTGTATTGCATCATACTGCATTGTATCATATTGTATTGTATCATATTGTATTTTTTCATGTTGTATTGTATCATGTTGTATAATACTGTATTGTATCATATTGTATTGCATCATACTGCATTGTATCATATTGTATTGTATCATATTGCATTGTATCATATTGTATTGTAACATACTGCATTGTATCATGTTGTATTGTATTTTATTGTAACATTGTTTTGTATCATACTGGTGCATGTTACTTTGCACTATAATGTTGCTAAATTGGTGTGCCATACCTATGACAGTGAGTCTTGATTTCATGCTGAGCAAGCTCTCTACAGGAAAATAGTGTGACAATAACAATACAACATCAAACTTACAAGTGATAATACTTAACCAGAGAATATAACACATACTTATATCAATAATCTCAACATAATTTCCCCATTGCCCAATATCAACAGTACAAAGCTGAACAATATTCTTATTGCATGACAAGGAAGGCTAAATAATAGCATTATTAAACTCACCTCTATATTCTTGTATAGCAACAAGATCACCTCGTCTGAAGTAGCGGCCATGTTTACATATAATGTCAACCATTCTCAGTGAGAGTTTTGTAGTATAGACAAAGTTAATGAATGATGCATCTAGAGTATTAGTGTGAAATTTTGAACATTCAAATACATTTCCATCATATTCTGAGATCAATATTTAAAGTCAAAAGTATATTATGAACACTATACATTAAAATATATTGCAAGAATCTGGGTAAATATTGCACACACAATTCCAGAAGCACCAGAGCACATTCCCCTTTGAATTCATGTCACATAAAACTCTCTTATCACATTTAATGAACAGTCATTCATTCTTTCCACACAGAATTCTCCTATAAACTCCATTTTTATTTTTCAATCTTATATCCGACAACAAATTTTATAGTGAATGTAACAATTGAAACATTAATCTCTCTGTATAGAATTAAATATTTATCACCTAAACATCAATACAATAATTATTTCATGTTCTTTCACAAATAAAATTCAACACAATCAAAACTAGACTCAAATAAAATATAATAAAGTCAGTATATTCATGAAAAAATGCATAGTTAGTATCCAGTCGAAGTAACAAAGAGCCTAAATCAACTATAGATAGATCCCAAGATATTTTATTTCCAATGAACTGACTTCAAACATTTCATACATAATGTAATTCTGCCATTCTTGTATTCATTAAACAAATGACATTTTATTTTCCTTTTTTCAAAGTTTCATTGCAAAAAATCCCATTTTTCTGTTTCACATTCGTTGAAAATAAATTCCTAAGCAGATGTGAACAACAACAATTCTTGGTGATATTTTCTTTCTGACTGGTCAAGCAAACAGTCCACATTTCTCAGAAAGTTAATTAACTATGCATGAAATTCACATGCACCCACCCATCTGTCTACAAGTACGCAGAAAATATCAGAAACTTATTTCTAACAGAGTCTATAGGATTAGTTTGACCAATAATCATCTACGTAATGATTCTCACATTTTCCTAAGTCTCTCCAAGACAAAACTTATCCATCTCTCATTCATTTAAACCAATCCTTTTTCAACAACATCATTTCCACAAGTTTGGTAATAGTTTTCTGCTAGACAAGACTTTGTCCATAGAAACGAATGCTATTAGATTATCATCATTGTTATTCATTTCAATCTAGTAATTGACAGTACTTTATGGTTGTTTTATTTCCTAGTATGAATTTCATGGTTCCCTACACAACAAATTACCAACACTTGTCACCTAAAAATCACAAAGAACGAGGGCCGGTCATAACTCTATAAGCGTCAGTCATAACTCTACCGAGAATTCATTTCACAAAGCTTCATGTTATTTCCTCTTCAATGCAGGACACAGAGTGGCTTCAGCGATGGTCAATAAATTTTACACAGATCTTGCATGCAATGACCAAAATTACATTACGCCTCATGCAAGCAGGCCCTTTGGGAGGTCACGTGCACCCAGCAGTCCAGACAATACACTTTAAAAAATCAATCTTCCAAATAATGTCCAAGTGTTGTCACCAAAAATAGCTAAGAGCTGGTTGAATCCATCGAATCACGTAATTAAGTTCGATAATCTTCCTGTCCAACCACTTTCCATACATTTCGACCATCGTGCAATTATCGACTGTGACTTTATGCTAGTCGTCTAATCTATCACTTAGATTCAGCTTAAGGCAATTACATCCAGGAACAGTTTTTAAGCTAACATCATTCACTTTGTAAAGTAACGTTAAAAGAAATCTGACAGAAGCACTTTTTACGCTCAACATTTAAACACTTAATCTTCGTGACTTCAAAACGAAGACTGAAACATTTACGTTGCCTTCATTCATGTTTAGTAATAAACATTTCAATTCAAAAAGCAAGCTAACAGAAATTTCATCCATAATCATCTATTGAATTTAAACTGGTGACACCACCCTCTAATAATCAAAAATATTTCTATCAGCAAAATATAAATTCACAAAAAGTTACAACAGGAAAGTTAAAAAAATCTTTTAACTTGTTTTAATCCAGATTAATGGTGTAATATTTGGCATCATTCAGTACTTCAGTAACTTTGTCCATAAAGAGAATATTTCCTTCTGTAAGAAAGCAAAGCCTTTTATTAACATTCCAAGACTTAACCATTTGACTTAAATATTCAGATCTAGTGCAGGGCGTTCGAAAAATCTCTTCAAGTAGATTATGTAAAATAATAAGTTTTAAGTAAAATCACACGTAAATCTTGAAATATTTTCACTTTCAATCTATGTGTTATAATTAACTTGCTGCCTTTGAGTGTGATATAGCTATATACACAATATTTTACTTAGTGGATGTCATATCCAATACATTGATTTCCCGTTTCTTATGTTTACAATGTAATATTCAGATAAATACAACATGAAATATTACTTCCTGAGAAATAGGTCACCATTGTAAGAAATTTAATTTGTTTTTCACTGATAAACAATCTTTATCACATATTACCAATGTGATCTCTTCGATCAAACAATATAAAGCTAATTTTATTTCAATTTGAACTTTTCAGGCACTCAAAATATCATCAAAGCACAAATAACAAATAAAATTATTACACATTAATAATAAGCTTACATTCACTATAATTATTTATTATATCAGTCACATAATTTGAAATTTATGAGAAGTCCTCAAGTAAAATGATGCATGACCATTAAACCACAATGCATTAGTAAAAGAAAAATTATAAAAGATATCCGTTTTTAAGTTCCTATCATCAAAGCATTAAGGTACTGTTCATTCACTTGAAAATGAAACAAAAAGTTGCATTAATATAACAAATTGTTGAAATAATTCACCAAAAATCACAAGATTTGCTATTCCTTAGATTATTACAATAATGCTACTACTAAATTATTCCCATAGCAACAGTAGAATATTAGACAGTATCACATGACAAGTGTATAATTTAAAGCACTAATTTGACACATGGAGTACCATGAACCTGTGACTACTACCATGATTATTAATGCCATAAAGTTCCATTAACTTGACAATCAGAGTCATTAAACATGCTAATCAATCAAGGGTCCATTAACAAAATTACGCCGCTTTTTTCTATATCCGAGCACATCCGTACCATATCGTATTTCCAATAAAAATGTTACTTAAAAACGTGACCATGTTTTCATATAATACACAGTCAAAACCTTATTTATGTATTGACTTAAGCTTTTCGCACTCTTCAAAATCATTTTCTAAACAGTTCTTTGGCATTAAAAATGGTCAACTTTTATTTAACAGTCACACTTAAAACCGTCTATGTAAATAACAAGGACATACACAGTTCACATCAAAGATATTAACCATTTTTTATGACAAATTTATACAACATGTATGAATAGTAAGCAAACTTGAAAGATCCGTATTTAAAGATCTATATTTAAACTTGTATTAATTCCATTTTTATCAATGTTGACCAAGTCTGACAGGCATATCATGTTGACAAATCCATAGTAAAAGTTCAAATTTACATTTCGACAAATTCACCAAAACTTAGATAAATAGCACACACCAGTAAAATAAATTGATTTTTCAGAGTTCAAAGTTTTGTCAATGAGCACAAGTCACATGTATGCGTATTCAAATGTAGACTAAAATTTACAATTTACTAATAATATTCACTGACATTGTGGAGATAATCCACTCGTGACAACTTTAAAATCAGTCCCTAAATTTGACAACAGAGATAATCAACCGTTAGATTATGTTGATCTTCTATTTGTTTATTAATCATTTTGATATAATGTATCCACTTTAAAGATGTTAGCGACACTTAAATTGCTTGATAAGCAATCTCACAGTAAACTCTTGAACTAAGGACTCTATCAACATTATCAATGGTACAATCTCCCAGATATGCTTGATGAGAAATCTACTGTCATCCCTGAACTTATTGGAAAAAAGTCCTCACGAAAAAGCCTTGGCCCTAAAAGTTCCCCGCTGAGACCACTTCAGCAAATATTCGAGATTAACTTCATCAATTTCCAACAAAACAAACTCTACTAATGAGATATGTACAAACCATAGGGGCTTGATTGAAGTAGAATAAGTGTCTTAATTATAATCTGTTACAGAAATACTGAACATTCATTAATGAATTCAACATCCTACGGGGGATAGATGGCAAAAAAACTAGCTTTATTGCTTAATTTGTGTGAAAGATGAACAAAATTCCATTATCACTTTAATAAGTCAGTGACTATTTTGTTTATCATTTGTGACAAGATTTCCCAATCCCCCTTGTGAACACATTTCGTGAAATAATGAACGTATCAATATTATCAAGGTAAGTTCCGGAAATACTTTTCATTTATTGATTTTGCAAATATTTAAATTCATTATTTAACCTTTCTATGCCCCGGCATTCTTTTAAATCCTCAGCAGAATTATTTCACACCTATTATACATATATATACCAGTATAGTTACACATTACAATCAGTATTGACCAATTACCTATCAAATAAGATGAATTATTCATACCAGAAACATTTGCCATGGTACAGTTACAATAAAAATGCAATTTATTGGTAACAAAGGTATACTTTATTGATGGATTTCTAAATAAAGAAGAAAACAAGGATCTTTACAATATACTATGATCCACATTGCTAATAAACTTGTTTCTTTGTTAATTTAGAGACATTTATTCCACCTTTTAAGTATTTCAGTTATCTACCACAGCATCCAGTTGACCTTATCATGCAGTGCTCCCAAATAAGGCTAGAAATAAAGAATATTTGCATTATTATGTAGTAACCTGACCAACGCTATTTTGGGCACAAACCTAAACCTTCAAAATCTAAGGAGGAAAATACTTGTAGACAAGTCGTACCTCTAAAGTATGACAGGATTATATAGAAAAAAATAAAGATTATAACCTCCAACCCTGGGCATGCAATATCATCCAGTCAGAACAGGACTTGATATTAACAAACTTAAAAAAATTCACTATGAGCAAATAAGCATAATGTCACAAAACCAGGAGAATATTCATAAATAAGTTATCAATCTCAACACTTTTGTCATGAAAAAAATACTGAAAGGTAAACAACAAATAGAGATTCTGAGGAAGCTGATGGATACAAGGTGACTAACACAGACAGATTTGTCAACATATCACATTTCAACAAAATGTCAATCTCTGAAGAATACAATAAAATGTTGTATGTTTCCTTATATTGTCATATACATTGTCAAACTTTGAATACACAGGACAATAAACAGATCACATAGGCAGGGTTATCTCACATTCTTTGAGTTTGTCAATATTTACTATGGTAAGTGAGGAACAGAAACTTAATATCCTTAAAAGCAATAAACCCTAATTTTTTCCCTTTTTGACTTTTTATATCATTTAAATGTACCCTATCTAATTCCATTCTTTCTACATCATTTTTTACCATTTTTGAGAAATTAATTTAATTTTAGCTAGCAATAAAGTGTGAAAATGTTGTGCTTGTCTGAACATGCTTACCATGTTTATAAGATTTTCAATCACTTGTACAATTTTTATTGATCAGAGACCTCTTAAAGATAACTATGTAACAACTAAGGCATCATTTTATTATTGAAGTTTATCAATTGACTAAAGTGATTTTCACAACTAGATAAATCACATGCACACCACATTCCATCAGTGATTTGATCTATTAAATATTACAGTAGATACAGAGATGGCTATTGAATTCAAAATACTTCAAACCCAAGACAATCATCAAATTTAATGATATTGTCAACAAGCCAAATTATAACATTAAATCAAAGGAATGTCCATTAATCCTGTGCCAAATTAGGTACAGAACTGCCAAAACCTCATAAAATACTTTACATTTTACAACTCTTGGCAATTATACAAGCAATAATGTCACCAAGGATATGCAGGTGATCGTCAACTATCATCTTAGTTCTCTGGAGATTCATATTAAGTTATAAATTGATTGAAATATGCTAATGTAAATGACTATGACCAATATACATTTGTACAACAAAATCTTAACTGAATTGGTTCATGTTTGTAAAATGTTGAAAGCAAAACAATAGTTAATACCTTTGAAACCTGCCGGATAGCAAGTCAGAATAGACAACGTTTTCTGGACTTGTCTAGGAGGGAGGGGCAAATTTCTTTGCATTTTGAAATATGTGACAAAAAGGAAAATTTCACAAGAAAAAAAACAACAAGCATAATGCCAACAGATCTCAACTGACAACTATTTAAAACGTAAATATTGATATAGCTGACAGAAATTAAGTCTGTAAGTATAATGTTTTTTAAGTTACAGTACATTCTATGTGTAACCATGACCACTGACTTAATACTCAAAGCCATTTATGCTCAATCTTAATACACAAATAAATGTAGGACAAATTTTAATTAATCTCAAATAAGCTGATACAATATGTTTATATATAAATGTATTAATAGATCCTGAATTCAGTGAGTGCATGATTTCTAATACTGTGATTTACTATACAAACTGATTGTAAAAATATTTAGAGTATTAGCATCATTTATGGATTTTTTTGCTTCACTAGGTAAGAAATATACAACTCAGCAAGTATGTAATTTAAAAGGCTTAAAATGTCAACTCAGCTTAAACAAGCATCATGGTGTATTAGACATCAACAAAAACTTCTCCTTAAAGACAGATTATCATTTGATCTAAAAAAATCCAAAAATCATCTTTATTCATTCACAATAGAACATTCTAATTACGATTAAAAGCAAATTAATTTAAACTCCTTAATCCTATAAGTTCCATACAATTGATTTTAAAAACTTGAGCACTTTAAACTTGATTTCATTAGTGAATAAGGATTAAATAAATCATCTGGCGATCACAGATTTGGCATCTGTTAACAAATTCAGTTCAAGGGAAGCAATTCTTACAAGTCTAAAATAAAACAAACAAGGATTACCTCCCCTGCATTAGCATAAGGCAGATAAAGCAATTCAATTGTACATACTGAACAACAATATAGACAACTGGCCAAAGACTACACATAACAAAATTCCATTTGATAATAATTATCTTACAGGAAATAAATGCACAGTAGATCTTCTAGACTTTTATAGAATTTTATATTACACCTCTAACACAGAGCCAGGACGACATCTAATTAAAGGTTTAGCATAAACACCAGACAGAGGATAATTCAGTAATGAAAACTGGGATATAAATCTCACACAGAGGAACTTCATGTGACACAGGGCAGTCAGAGGAATTGGCATTTTTTTGCTAATGACATCAGATTATTAAACAGTCTAGACAGATAAAAATCAATCAAGATAATTCAGCACTATGAGAGATCAGACATAGGAAGACTATCTAAAACAAGGGAGACAACTAGAAGGCCATGAAATAAACATATATGCTTCATCCGAAAAATGCACCATATATAAGATATTAAATTTTATGGAAGGTTATTAAAAAAAAATAGAATTGGTAAATATAATGTCAGGTATTTTGATATTATCTTTTTGAAAAATAGAGTAATATTACATTTAGGTCATTGCCATACTTAAAGAAAAAATTTATCTTGTTATGATACAAAGGTATGACGATAAAGACATAAGAAGAACAGATATATAGGCACCATTCCATAAGTAGTAATATGAATCAATAATTTAGAGTAATCATAGGTTTAATAAACACTATTTCAAATATAAATCATTATCACTGTCATTATTAGATGTAAAGTTCACAAAGGCAGAATTCTAATGGCTTTTTAAATGCGTAATTATAGTTTATTCAGTTCAATATAAGTTTTTGAATTATTTTTCAAACTGCGACAAGACGATTCCATTGATCAATTTCATTTGATTCTATAAAGATACATTTTTTCACACTTAAAAATTCTTGGCAGGGAACCAAAGTGAAGATATTTTTACTATGATCATTAATAGGTAGAAAATCTTATAACGAGAAAACAATTACTGAATTCATCCAATACTATAATTGAATAAATGACCTTTCAATCCGAGAAGAATTTTAAGTATCAAATTTCGCTTGATGTAAGTAAAATACCTGATACAAGGTTTAAATTTTTATTCTATTGATTTACAGAAATATTACGCAGTATTGCATACCAAGTTTGCGGGTATACATAATCTTTATTTAATTCTGTCTTCAAAAATAGCCAACAAGACCGTGTAAGCCCATATAGTTTACACACAGTTATGTAAAATAAATATTTTGCACTTCGATCTTTCCCACTTTAAAACTGAAACAGGATTAAACATGAATTACTAATACATGTACCATACTATCAAATTTCAAATTGTTCCAATATAGTAAACAGTAAATGATGAATAATGAATGATAGAATCACATAACTATGCCGCAAAATAATCACCAACTACACAATTAATGTTTAATACACTCAATTAAGTTTCACTCTATTCTACATTGATTTTTTTCAAACAGGTTTTGTGTTAAACATCAATATTGACAAATGGGTACATGAGAATCTATACTGTATGATGTCAGTCTGTGATTCAATTCTCGTTTCTGGACTCAAAAGAATTGGCGGAAATTGGCAGCAAACAATTAAATGGCCTTCAGCTTCAGAAAATAATTTCAAATACTGTTCCAAGGTATAAAAACAATTGAGTCAATGTTGAAACAAACTCTTGAATATTTTAACATCATTATGTTTTATTGAATTACTTTGTGTAAAAATCATCAATGATTTAAAAGTAAACACCAGCCATTTATAGACAAATGATTTATTTACAAAGTGAAAAGTTGGAATATCATAGCCTTTATTAGTAGTGCACTAAAAATTATTATAAAACCAATGTATGATACTGCAAATCAAAGTGAGACTGGTTATTTCAACAAAATAAAATTTAAAATGCTATAGTTGGAAACTGAACAAAAGTTCAGCTTTCTATAGCCCTCACTCTCTCAGTGCACATGAACTTTGGTGCGGAACAAAGTTTTTCTACATCCACCTTGTTCCCATCCTAAAGTTATGTAAGTTCAAATTCCATGAGTACTTTCAGTACTTTGATTTCCATGACTAATTCTTGTACTCGCAATTATGTAAGATAATTTGCCCTCCCTAAAACACAAACATAATGGTTCACTCATTAAGTACATAATGTCAAGTCTCAGTACTAAGCCACTGAGGTAAATATTTCTAAATGCTTCAATGCAATACCAGACTATCTTCGTCTATCATAAAACCGAATTACATCAGTTTCATACTTAACTCACAAAATTGACAAAGGCTTGCTTTAAGATTACATATAAAAAGGCTTAAATCAGGAAAGAAAAGCGTACAAGTTTACTTTGCCTTTCACACCAATGTTACATACAAGGAGCTAGGGGGTAGACTGTAAGGGAGTTAATTACACAAGATATGGCTTTCAATGCAATGTCCTTCCTCTCTTATCATTAATCTACTATTTATTACTGATCAAATAATCACTTATCTATAAACATAGTATTGACACTGGCAACACTAGTTACATGTAGAAATGTTTTTCATTGCAAAATATTCAATGCTTTAATGACGAGAAACATTATCTTTTATTAACATATAACAACACAATGCACAGAACCAAAATGGAGCTTCATTTTGTCCCAATAAAAAGTTAACAAGAGTGCCATATGTCACAAAATATGTCCGTCAAAATTCATTTATCAATGCATCAAGGGGCATAACTCAGAGGTGCTTGAGACTTAACTGAGATCTCATGGCCATAAGCATTTCCATCAAGTTTGATGCAGATCCGAACAAAATTGTTTGAATTAGAGAGCGGATACTACTGTGGATGCCGCCCAGCCACCTACCCACCATGGGTGTTCCCATAATACGACCCGTTTTTCAAACAGGCGTATAAAAAGGGAACTGAATAGATTTCTTTGTTTAACCATTGTGTAGGCTCTGCAGAACAAATCATCCCATCTACAATAAGTGAGGTGACTAGCGTATAGTTTTCATTAATTTCCATCTTTTAGAAGCTTTTTCATTAAATTACCATGTTTTCTTGAATCTAGAAACTCTGACTCAGTCCACAATGGGAAAAATATATCAAAATAATACCCCATGAAGCCAAAGAGGAAGGCAATTTAACAGTAAACAAAACCTCCAATATGACACCAGCATAGGTAGGTATCAAAGTACAAAACCCCATATAATTCATAACATAAAACACCCATAAAGGCTACCAGGTCTCCTAACATAAAGACTATATTGTATAAGTACACCATACACTTCACTACATGACGTCTACGAGTACCATAAATGGCAAGATTCATATTTCTGATAAGATCAATAAATCTTTAAGACCATACTGAGGAGGAATATTGAAGCAAACACGTCAGATACAATACCGCTTCACTTGTTACCCAATATAAAAATATTGTTTACCTATACTCAAACTTTTTCTTACGATTATTTGCATGGATAAGATATAGAAGACCTGTATACAAGATTAGCTTATTTATTCATTTACGAAATTGATATCTTATTTATTGACAAATCGATTCTGTTAAAACCTTCACGTTAAGCTATGTAATTACATCATATAAAGAATGCGGATAATCCAATAAAATGAAAGAAAAAATCTGTTTAAAAAGACATTGCATCGTTGTATAGGGAATTAAACAGAGATAAAAAGACCATCCCAAGTAAAATCCTATGTATATATGTTTTGACAGGGAAATCTTAATCAGAGGACAATAATCCAAATATTGATTAAATCATTAAGTTAATCCATTTGTCATCAATACATGCAGGTATATGTTGTTCAGAAAGAATGAGATTGCTAGAAATGTCTAAGACCAGAATTGGCAAAATGGTTCAAAATATACAATGACCATAGTTATCAGAATATCTATTTAAAAACCAACTGTACTTCTATACATCGAACAAACAAAATAATACAGTTAGTAAATATTGCCACACCTATATGACAGACATATGGACAGACGGACTTACAGATAGACCAACCATTAATGTACTACCACAGACACTATGAGCTTACAAGATTTGTATTCAATACAAACTTTAACAATTGCTGGACTAAAGGACAATAAATGACTTCATATCGACACACACCAAAATTAATATAAAATCAATTTTGAAGGTGACCACAGGATCACCATAGATCAAAATTATTCAATTAATTCTAAAAGGTATTAACTTTTTCATACAAACAGAGAACTCTTCACTTATCAGTTATGAATACTTGGTTATAGACAAGCGTCTACCATTGTTAATAAGACAGAATATTGTTGAAGAGTGTTCCATTAAAGATCTCTATACTTACAAATATGACCGTTCTTATTTATATTTTATGAAACCAGAGTCAGAGATAACATATATATTATCTATGTCTCTGATGTAACAAATAAAAATTAGTTTAAAATGGCATTTTACAAATAAAGGGAGGCAATTGAATTTTAGGTTTAACTGAATGAAGGGAGGTAATTCCACATGTTTTACTTACAAAGCCCTAAATTGTAAGAAAGTTATTACTGACATGTGTATTTCAAAGAAAAATTTTGTTGAAATTTAATGTCAAACAAAATGTCCAGGACTAAATTTTCCTCAGCAGAACATACCAGTGTCCATGGATGGTCGGCTAGCTTGAAAGCACTGAGACAATATTTATACATAGGACATTACTCTACATTACTACTGTTTACCCAATTAAATGTTGGTAGATTTAACATGTAAAGCTTCTGGACAGATCAGACTTAGGTTATATCCTGATTGACAAGATCAGTTCAATACAAGGACACACAAGACATTCAGAAATTAAAACTTTGCATGGTGCTGCCATATTTGTACAACAAAACTTTAAAATCTGAAGAGTGAAGATTAAAACCAAACTGAACAGTACAGTACATTAGATTGGTCAACACTCTGATAAAATGCCGTGATAGTCTAGTTTACAAACATAAATAATCATTTCTATGAATACTAAGTGTGTTACAAAGACCAGGAGTTCTGCTCCATAAATTTTCTTTCTTCCACTCAATAACGTACAGAAAATTTAATTTTCCAACACACTAAATTTTACAGCAATGCATTAAAATTTAATTTACAAGTTATTACAACCACCATACTCTCATTCATTCTTTTGAATAACACAATGATACTGAATAAATAATGGAATTTAACAGAAAAGAAAAATTATAAACAACAAAGAACAGCATACAATAATACCATTAACATACAATCAAACCTGAGTTTGTGACTACCTCTAAATAAAGGCCACACTTTGAATAAAGACCAGTCCTTTACAACCGTCATTGATGATATATTTAGAACAAAATAACCTCTAAATAAAGGTCACCTGTCAATAAAGACTGTATTTTGTCTTTCCCAAGGGTGGCCTTTGTTCACAGATTTGACTATACTCTAATTTTCAACCATTCTATGAACACACAGCACAATTAGGTCAGTAAAATAAACTGTAGAGCAATTCAATGTTCTGATGATATTAAATAGAAAATGCAGAAAGGATAAGATATTCTTACACCATAAATCTAAACACAAAAAGCAAACCTGATCTATTGTCAGCATGATAATTGCCATGACCACAGGGTTCTTCTAAATGAATGTGTATGTTGATATTAAATATTTGCAATATATAAACAGTGTTATGATATTTACAGCATGCATCGATGTAAATATTTTATTCCAGGAAGTATGAAATCCAGAGTTCTTATCATAGTTTTTTATGCTCCCTTATTATAAAAGTTTTTGCCAAAACATCATAAATGCAATATTATTTGCAAGGTAAACATAAACAAATAATTAAAGATGCAGTCTAATAAAATGGTACATAAATATCATCTCACACAGGCAAACAATTATGAACTCATTAAAATATTCTGGCAGTGAAACCTTGCCAATACTCAGAATATAAATAAACCTGACATAATTGTACAGCAAGTTAGCTCCCAGACAGATCTAACAAGTGATGCAACATACAAACAGCTACAACATTTCAGCTATTACTTCCTATACAATAAGCAACATCATGTAATAGTGATATAGGGTGGAGTTAAATATTTTGTTTTTAGTGGGAACATCCATGTTCAACAACATTTCAGTTAGATACTGAGGCTAGTTCACCTTACCAGTACTATAGCTTAAAATTACACAAATAGCCATCAACTTCTCCACATATGGAAGAAAATCAACATTTTTGTCAAATTTTCATAGAAGGGTATAAGCTGCCATGACTGAGATTTGAGCCCAGATCATCCGGTTAGAAGTACAGCGCACTAAACTTAATTTAATGAAGTGAATTTCTCCACTTACTTATACACCCCATCAGGTTGGTATAAGGCAGTGGATTATAATATTCTTTGGGAAATATCATGTAGGTAATAAGAAGGGTGGATTCTCATAAATATTGAAAGAAATATAATTTTATATAATGAGATATAAATTGGAATCATTTATCAATTTTGATATTCAAGTAATTAGACACATGATAAAAATTAGGCAGGCAGCCATTGAAGCTGCCCTCAATTAAAGTCTAACATAAATCATTCTATAGCATAGTTTTCACTTGGAATCTATTTCTAGGGGTCACCATGGCCCTTTAGTTATCTGACCTTAGGTCATTGTGAAGTCAGTGTGCTGATTTGCATAAAAATGCTAGACAAGGAAATATCAGAAAATAACAAGAGAATCTGATCAGACAAAAACCTGCCCTATTGAAATCATGAACTTTGAATTATATAATGTATGAGCATGAACAAAGTCTAAGTTTCTTCTCCTATTAAGGTGAGTCCCCTTGTGACAATTAAAGTTTGAAGTAATGTGTACTAGAATTGAGAGAGAATTATAGTGTGGTTTTACATTGATCTTTTTTGAGAAAGTCAAAGTTCATGTAAAACAGACAAACTACATGTACAGTGATTAATAGTGAAAAAATAAAGCAGACAATTATCTCTGTTCAGATACAGTTAAACTTTTATAATAATCTGTTTTCTTCATTAGGCAACTCAGTTTATTTACTCCCACGTAATAAAACCTGCCAAAAATATTACTATGGAAGATTACAAGAACTATAACATAGCCAGAAATAAATCCAAGAAATGATATACATTTTTGTACTCACAGAAAAAAGTGTGAGTATACAATATTTTGTTTCCATAGAAATGAAGAGAGAAAACAACAATTGTTGAATTTGCAATGTATCTTAAAATTATACATTTTGGTATCCAAATGGACATAATGAAATTATTCAGAAGCCTAAGGTTCAACCTGAAAGGTGGTCGTATATTCATGCTGTATCAGTCAGGTCAAGGGCCCATTTTCAGTGGGGTCATGGGTTCAGAGTCAGTGGGGTTATGGGTTCAATCAGGATATAGTCATGGGTTGAATCACTGCAAGGTTTTGTGCTCAATCAGGGTGGGCAATGTAATTGAACTTGGCAGGGTCTCTATGGGGTCAAAGGTTCAACTCTGGCAGGGAATCTTAGAATCTGTCAATCTAATTTCCATCCACTCTGTTACGAAATATCCTTTCATAGATAAAACAATGTTAATCCATGAAAAGACATAAAAAAGATTGTAGTAAGCATGATATCCTGTCTTAATCCTTTGAATATTATATAAATATCAGTATTTGTATAAATATGCAATAAACAAACACAGGGTGCAGCTGTGCAAGTTTTCGTACTACTTCTAAAAATCAAAGAATACATAATTAAAGAGAACACCATGTCAGTACTAAGTGCTAACACAACCTATATGAAATATAATACCACTGTATATTTTATAAATGGAATGTTAATACAAACATAGCCCTCAAGTACATCACAAGTTGTACTCATAATTATATGATAATTCTATATGCATGTAAGCATGACATAACTGATAAAATACAGTATATAAACAAGCTGTTTAACAAAACAGGAAAATGATCAAACAACACAACCTATACATATACATTCATACAAACATGGAGTGGTAATCAGGTTAGCACTTGAACACCATTTGGCAGAAGTAAAAATGCAGTCTAGGCACTCAACGTGACTGAAAATATTTCATTCAGTACTGTCAGTCTTATATAATTATGCTAGTAAGGAAATTACAATGAAGAGACAGACAGACAGACAGATGAACTGACGGATGGGTGAAAGACAAAAAGACCTGAATGTTTGAACAGACAAATGGATGCACATACTAGGAGAGGACTGTGTCACAAACTAACAATAATAATTTAGTGGTTTTATTCATAAAGTACATAATATGCCGTGTGGACCTTGGATAATTAATATCAGATCTCTCAGTCTGAAATTATATTGAAATCCAATCTGGACTAGTCACTAAAATGAAAAATTCCAATACCATTTTAAATGTGGTCTAATTAAGATTTTAGATAAAAGAATACAGTAATGTCTAAAAGTTCTTCAATAATAATAATTATGAAGCACAGTAGTAAACCAACAAGGACTGACAGTATGGTGACTTAATCAAATAAAACATGTAATTTATATCTGTTAATTAAATCACAAGTACATTGATAACAAGATAAGGAAATACTGTGGACATATTAATTGCTTATGAATTACAGGTAGAATACAGTGCGCATACTGTGAGAGTGGAGACTATAGTTCAGATTGTATCAACAGGTTTCTGCGAGACAACCTGGTATGTTGTTGATGATATAACAAGTTACCTGTATAACAAACCAGATATACATATAAAACAACACTATGCTGAGACATATACACGGGGGGGGGGGGGGATTTTAGATTTTAGAGAAATAAGTTATAGTCCTCCCTAGCCCTCCCAGTTCCTACAGCCCTGCATGATCACAAATTCACAAATTTATAACAGATCACAACATCTACAATTAGCAACATGCAATTTGTTTCTCCAAGCCAACTGGAGAACAATCAAGTGCTAGGAAGTCTTACAGTGCAAAACAGTAAACTTGCTGAGGCATTTTAAGCAAGCACCATGTGATAGACACCATAAACAGTTTCTAGTGATAGACATTATTACATACTGTACACATGTTATAATACACTAAATAACACCCAAATATATAAATAAGGTACCTTAGACACTTCATATAAATTTTGCATAGCAATGAAAAGACTAGTGTATTAATCATTTTGAAATCCATTCAACAGAGTTTCATCTGCCGTTTAACATATTTCTTAGACATTTTACCATATCCAGGAGACAGTGACCAGATCTGGTAAACACATTCTTAAAATGTTACAGATACACTGAATATATATATTTTTTGTATAAAACCTTCCTCCTTGTTTCTCCAAGTGATTGACAGATAACTAGATCTACAAGCAAAAACCCATTCAATAAACACACCAGCCAGAGAATCATTTATATAAACACACTACAAGGTCTGAAAGAGGTTTATTTGCAATTTCATGAACAATGTAAGATTTATTCTCACAGACAGCAGAGGCAATTAAAGCACAAGTAGATAATTAAAGCACATGTAGACTATTAAAACACACTATGGTACAGTGCATTTCATTAAGTTTAATCTAAGCGTAGATAATTGTAAACATAACGTAAGTGTTCCAAGACACACTTAACTAGTATTCACCAGCATGTCTCATTACAAATTTGTAATTAACATGCAATTTGTAATCTTAGTTCAAATTACTCAATAGATAACTTACTCAGTTCATATTCAACAGGCCAAGCAAAAATTTTAACTCATTGGAAAAGTGTTACAATTCACACAGATAATATAGACATTTATTGCCCCTTTGCTAACCATTAATACCATACCACCATGTGGGTAACATCAATCATTGTTATAACAGAACCAGTGGCTGTAGTTTACATTCTTACCATTTATTTCCTAATAAAAGCCCTACCCTAATAACACCTTACTCAGCTTTTTTGTGCAAAACCTAACTTCAAGACAGGCCGTACACACTTTGAAAATCTTTTAAATTTATCCATAGCACCTAAAAACTGTTTAAACAATCACACAACTAACTGTATGAAACTCAGTGAAATGTTCCGCCCCTGGGGTGTTTATTAGGAGATACACAGATACTTGCAGACTCAACATGATTAGCATGGGTGGAGTGCTTCAGACAAATTGCTTCTGGAATAAATTGACAGGGTGATACAAGGTCAATGACCTTGGATTCCTATTTTCTCTTCAGCCTAATGTCAGATCTCAAGCCTGTTGGATCATTCATGGATCAAGTTGGATATAGACTGCTATGCCAGTGTACTATGTATACAGGAACTGCCATATTATAAGGATCTATTATCATAACAAATATTTTTGCAAAGAAAAACATATTCACCTCAAGGCTGGATACAAGCTGCTGGTGATTTTGTTATAACCTTGAGATATAAGAAATATCACGCACAGCATATCAAGAAAGTTATGAAAATTACAATTGCAAATATGACAAGTGGCCATCGCAAAACGATTGGCACCAAGCAGCACTTAAAATTGTCTTACATATTATAACAGAAAAATGCAAGAAGCCAGATTTTCTCTTTTTTTCATATGTGGGAAGTAGCACATAAATTTCGCATTGCATATTTCATTCTTCCGCACCTCTTGATGTAGCAAACAGAATTTCTTTCAGCTTTCAATTTGTCGAAGAAAAAAACTATTACACATGCCAGATTAAGAGAAGAAAAATATGGTTCCCTACCCTATGAATCAGTAAAAGAAAGCATGAAATGAAATAATATAAAAAAAGATCTAAACTTTACAACAAGTGTGCACTGAATGAAACTGTAAATAAATTCTAACAGGTAGGCAACTATTGAGTGGCTGTGTTTTAACATAAGAGATACTGATTCATAGATGAAAGAAATGAAGTTTTAAAGACTTTGTAGGTGGTTAACAATAGTAACATGTAGAGAATTATCAAAAGAAATGCCTGGGTAAGACACAAGAGGTAAGATCATGTTGAATGAACAGTGAACATTCCTCCTACTTGTCGTCTTTCTAAAGTAGATAGGAATTCTGTGTAATTAATTTATAACAAAAACTTAAGTATTTCATTATGAGGAAGACTTTTTAGAACATAAACATGTATATTCATTTCTAAAATATCCAATGACATTAAGTACCAATATTGTCTTTTTTATGTATTTCAGCAGATCTTGAAGAGGTCCAGTTCCTCTCCTCATTAAGTAAAAACTAATTTACTCAACTAGATCTGATCTTAAAAATTTATATGCTTAACCCTAGGCAGGATTTTTCATGTGATTAATTTATAAATTTTAGCTCATACTTTATCCTGGTATTTTCTAATGTACCTTCAGAGAGAAATAAACATGCTCATAGCAATGCTAAATATAAATGTATATAGCTATAGTCAAGCACATGACCTGTCGATTTATTAAATTCAGGTCAGATATGGTACAATATATTTTTCGTTCATTAATCATATCAGAAAAGTTCTTAAATCCACCAAAGATCGATAATCATGAAATTAATGACCTCCGCCGTGACCGACATTGTGAAGTATGGTAGCGACTTAATCCTGCATAAATATGTATTGAGAATTTATCCATACTGTATGTGTCTAAGTATATATACGACCCATAAAGTGTTGACTCGTATACAAAAAATGCTTCGCCGACAAATTGAAACTTGCTTTAAATCCTATTCAATAGGTAAATATTCTTAATAATAGTCGATACGTCTTACTGATCAGTGAGAAAATACTGTTTAAACCACAAATTACCGACAGATCGATGAATGTAATCCAATCTTGTATTACAAACTCTAAGGTTAAAACGAAAGACATTCAAATAAATTGGATGTGTTCAACAATATAAATGAATAAAACGACATAAATATCAACTACTGGTTGATGACCAAGTACTTGTCAAGTTTTGATAAAATAGTTACAGCTAAAAAAGTTGTCAAATTCCATTAAATAAATAAATAAATTCTTTTGGTGATTGTCAATATTTGAAGGAGTTAACACATGCTGTGATATGGTAAATTTAGGAACACTTAATTTTCAAAACATGATACAAGATTTGTCTATTATGATCAATGTTTCAAAATTGCTATTTTAAGAATTAAATAAATCTTCACTTTATTGAAGAAACTAGCATGTGTCTAGGCGTCAAGTTCATATACATATTCATGTACCCTAGTATAGCTACCCTAGGTTCACATTGTCATTGTGTTACATTTTCACATTTAAACATTTATCATATTAAATGGGCTTTATCTTTTTGGTTAAAATAACATCCTTTACCATCCCACGTTGAACTAAAAGGGTAACAAAATGATAAAATTTGTCGCAAAAAGTAACCAACCACAAAAATTGTGCAAAGGCAGTTTTGTATTAACATAACTTGTGTGCTCCTATAGTGACAATACAGTAAAAATACCAGTACCTAAAAATAACAATAAATATCAATATAAAACCCCTATCATAGTGAGCAAAGATGCAATAAAGTCCTTTTGTTAAAGGGATAAGTTTCCAAGGTGACACTATTGATTAATGTCCCTGTAACTGATACAAAGTCAAGGGCAGTAACTCTTCAAACATAAATCTGAAGAGACAAATTATCAAACTTAACCCAAACACTACAGTCTGCAGACTTTACTGATGATTACAAACACTTGTTATATAACAGACTCAACTAACCTCATTCCTATAAGAGTTAATTATTTTCTATCATTTCAACTAAACAGCTTGAAATTGCAAGACTGCTATTTAATCTTTAACAGAATCAACAGTGTATAATGAGAAAGATCAGACTGTTACAAACTCATATTACGTACAGATTAATTTCATAACCAACACTTAATGTTAGTTAGATATAAATATGAGAATATTAACATTAAGTGACTTCCCACAATGCAGTTTATACTTCAAATATTATCACACTCTTATATAATGCACATGCTTCCCGAACTCAACTCAAATTTGAATTCAGGGAAATATTATAATAAAATGTACTAAGAGAAGTAAGTATTAGATAATCATGGAGATAACATATACATGACACACCCACCTAGATATAGGATAAAACCTTGCTTGAAAGATGTGAAGAATTATGCTGTTCTTTGAAAATCCACTTGAAACAATAATACATCTTTCGAGGCTTCCTTAGAAGTTAATAATGATTTATGTGATTTTCTCAAGTGTAAAATACTTTGTAGGAGCAAGTGAGAAATGAAGGTACATCAAAACAGTGTCAGGGGAATGGGTTTAAAAAGGGATTTCTGCAAAGGGAATACCCCTTTCAAATAGTTATTCATACTTCAAGAGTATGCCAGAACAGTTTTAGAAAACTAAACATGTTTTCCTGAATTTTATTTGAAGGGTTAATTGTGCCCTCTTCATTGTGTGGTCTCTCAAGCAAGGTGGGCTGTATTTGTATCTAAAAATCTTTGAAAATACATCAAACAAAATAGTCTTACCTTGTAATTGTTGAATCTGCATCTGAATACCACCGCCTTTCCTCGACCTGTCACCAGTAGCACCCAACGGGGACAGGGGGCCAGTACTGTCCCTCGGTGTGAGGCTACCAGACAACGAGGTCGTTGAACTCGCAGGGCTGATGCCTGGGCTCTGTCGATTCATTTTGTCTCGTTTATCGTTCTTGTATACTTAACTCTGCACAGTTTGATAAAATGTTGTCAAATTGTCATTATTGAAATGTCCAAAACACACTACACTCAATATCGCTCGATCATTACTGTAGTTACATTTCCTCAGGTATGTTATGGTCCTGAAGTGAAAAAATAAAACATGCTTCACAAATCAAAAATCAAATGATAACAAGGTTATTGAAACCAAGTTTTTATCAATATGTACACAGCACTTCATATCACCAATAAACCAAAGAGTTTGGTTTTTACTTGTCACCATTATGATAAAATGCTGCAGACCATTTTTTCACCAACTACTAAAAGTAGAATATTCCTATGCAATAATAATAATATGCAAATTTCTACCATTTGATAACCTCATACTACATTCATAAAACCTAACCCACATCTCCTCTCTTAACTTGAATAACATCGTAAATGATTTTACTAACTTATTTATGGAATTCAAAATGCATTTATAACTTTGAAACTATATTCACTGTAATATCCATTGACTTCATTATCACCGAATAATTTATCATATTGCACTTTATATACAATAAACCATTACCACAAACTGACTGACAAATATTTCATTTCACAATTCAATATTGCCTTCACAAGCATAGAAGGCTATACAAAGGTTTTTCGATAACATCAATACATTGAATACATCCAAAATGGCGCAATATTGCAGTAAATAAACTGCTTTGCGCCAAAACTGTGTCTACATCAAATTACACTCAATCAAACATTCACTTCAGGCATTAACTGAATGTAATCATTACAGCATTAAACACTCACACTATTATCCTGTCTGTGCAAACAACACTAACACAACTATAATATCCCCAATGATCTAACATGCGAAACAGAAAGTAGATGAAACATTTTCAGCGGGTAAAAAAACATCACCTTTCACATCCAGAAAATGGCTGGTGTTGTACCAAACAGGTTGTAATAATTACATCTAATACCACACTTAAAACTTTCTAAAAATGACAAATGAGAGTTTGCCTACATGATCTTAATTCAGGTATAAACAATTTATTCATGCATTCTTATACGACCGATTGCTTATGTAAATTAATTTTGGCGCGCATTTGAAAATACAACGCAAAAAGGCGTCAAATGATCAATTCAAGGTTACTGATAAGATGAAGGGAAAGTACTGCTCACTGATGCAGAATATTAACATGGGTAAAAAACTGAATAATTTCCGTCTGCTTCACATGTTGATATTTATTATGTAAATCATTTACAAAGTAATTGATATTTAAATACATGAATGATTGGAAATAAAGCCAGATCTTCATGATGTCAAATAGATGATTAATTCTTGTAGTTTTATATTATCACAAAAATGTTGTAGATCATTTCTGTCCATAAAAAATATCAATATGTTTGATTTAACATTTTTATGACTTTTTTATTGCAATAAAACTTACATGATTTTTAGTGATAGTCTGCTTAAAAAACTTTTCAAAAGGCTGTAAACTGATTCACAATTAGTTATTACAGAACAATGAATTATTTCATCAGACATGTAATATTTTCTAACAGAAATTCATAATCATGTGATAAAAGTCCAGAAATGAAGCTGTCCCGACCCAACCCTGATGAGGTATAAACCAGATTCTTACACATGATACTGCATCATTCTGATATTTTGTACAAAGTTTTATAGGAATCTGTTATATCATTCAAATGAGTTTTCTTCAAGATTTATATTTGAATGAACTTTCATTCTTATCCTTTGATTCATATATATAGCTTAGATATAAAATGTTTAATAATAGTAATAATAATGACTTTATTTCAAGGGGCTGCACATTTGGGTAAAACCAATCTTCCAATGTGCCACGGCCTCAAAATATACATTTACATTTTATGGTGATTTATACAATATTTACAAAACAATACATTGACTAAATAGTAATGCAGAAATATTATAACTGTATTATAAACAAGTAAATATAAGACAAGATGAGAACAAATTAGATGTTAGAAAAACTCTAAAATAAGTTAGTTACTTGAATGTATACTGAGAGTAGTAAGTAGTTAGAAAACTTCCATTTAAGATAATTCTTCCTAAAAGATGATAGACTTTCCATAGTTCTGATTTCTAACCATATTTCATTTCAAATTTTTGGACCAGAATAGGATAGGGAATTACGAAGGAATTCAATATTTGGTTTAAGAATATCAAGTTTTTTATTTGAAGAGGATCGAAGAGAATTGTTACTTGTGTAATGAAAGTGGTTATATAAATTATCAGGACACATATTAGACAGATAGACAATGTAGTGAAAGGCTAAATTACCCTTTTCAGTGCAAAAAAAACAGCATTACATAGATAATTTATTGTTATTTTCTAACTTTAAAAAAAGAAGTTTAATGATTTATTTGTGCTAAAAACTACATGTATTATCATTGTAATAAACCTTGGGTAAAGAATTATACAATGTCATGTTAGGCTTTAGCTATCTTCAAACTGGAGATTCAGTGCTGACAAAATCAATACATAAATCACTGATTGACAAACAGATCTCAATGTATTGAACATTTTCAGAAAATCTAAATGCCGTACAATTTAATACCTCATTAGGAAATATCAACATATTTAGTTAAAACGATTGAGTTAACCAAACAAGGCATTATACGCCTCGTACAACTATTCATGTAAGTTATTATCAGACCCAGAAAATAAGTTGATAACAGTTGGTAAGACGCCAAATCTTGATTTTGCTCAACGTCAATAGTAAGCATTTTAGACAATCAAAATTTTTTAAGCCACTGAATGAAATGTATATTCAATTTAATAAGCATACAAAAATAGCTTACATTCTTATATAGATAATAAATCCACTTTAAGCACATAACATTTCTGGGTTTTTCCCTTAATTTGATGAATTATTATAAAGCAATACATTATAACATAGTCTATATCAGCAAATGAATTCCTGAAATCTATCAAGTTGACTTTTCAAAATTTAATACCAGTAATAATGTAATGGCAAAGAATAACAGAAAAAAGGTCTAGTCTGCAAATTTATTCCATAAAATAATCAAGAGTCCATTGCATAATGACAAGATTGTCATATAAATGTCTAAAATCACTTCTAATACATTAATTGAGGAAACTGTAAAATCAAATTGTAAGTAAACAAGCCTTTCAACTAAGCCAGATTAATCTTTAAATCAAATATTTATAGGTTTACTAGCAATAAAATCAGTTTAAAACAGCCAGTAAAATGATTTGGTAATTGACAAATAAAGGCACTGTGAGCAAGTACACACAAGTTATCAAGTGTTAAGTCTCTATACTTCAACTTTATACATTCATCCAAAGTCTGTGTCTGGGTAAATTGATTCATTCAGCTAATTAGATTCAGGAATACATACATTTTTCGAGTAATACATGATTATAAACTACACTGACACAAAACAATTTAAATGTTTTAAATATTTCCAATAAACAGCTATAACAGTTACTAACTGATGAAAATTTGGTATTCATATAAAAGTGATTTGCAATTTTCACAATGGTGTGAAGGAAGCCAAGGCAGCGAGCCTGTCTGACCAAATTAAATGATATAATAAGTATTTAATAAAATCTTAGTAAGCGATATCAAAAGAAACATCACAATATCTTATGACATATAATTTTTACTTGAATCAATGTCAATTCATGAATTTTAAGATTAGAAAATATGTCATGTCTTGAAAACTTTTGATTAAATTTGAAGTGATTTATATCCCAAATAAATCTGTATTAAATTTTAATACCCATGCAATGGCATGCATGCAGGAGGTCTCTCTTTATATATACAAAATGCATGACGGTGTCATGAGAAAATAAGATAAGATAAACCACTTATATTGTCAACAAATTTAAATAGATCCATTCAACAAGATACCACAATGATACAAGTTTGGCACTTTTTTAAACATAGGTGTAAACATTTTCAGAGGATATCAAAATGTACAGTTAAACCTTTCTATCAAGACCAGCTTCATGAGAACTCTAGCAGATCTTTAGCATTGACATGACAGTACTTTCAAGACAGTTTAATTTCATTCTGTAGTCATCCTTTACTAACTATAGACTTGACATACTAAGTTTACATACAAACATCTGATGAGATTAATTGAACAGAAGCTCAAATTGAGATTAACACAAATTTACATCTAGTTACAACTAACTGTCAGAGACCCCAAAAAATGAACTAGACTAAAACTGTGTTATCTTTATACTGCAAGGAAATTCTGTGATTTAGTGTCGGGGTCAGGAAATGTTTTTGACTCATATCACAAAAAAATGCTGTATATTTACATCAAGCAAATGGTATTAAAATTAGAACATTTTGACAACTTCTTACTACTCACAAACCACTCAAATAATGCATTTATTATTGGATCATTTAACCCCAGTGAGTTCAATCAATCAATTAATGCAGTTTTTTATGCATAAAGAATTTAAAATAACTATATTCTATCCTGAAGTTGAAATTAAATTGGGTTCAATAATAGAGTCAAACATATCTATCTTTTCATACTAAGGGGAAAAATAATCTTAACATAAAATTAATCTTAGAACAAGTGTTTAATTCACTCCGACATTAAGCAGACACAGTTTTCAATATGTGACAAAAACCTACCATACAAACAAACATGTCCCCACATAGACACACCTATAACCTGGATAAATATAAATTATAATGATTACATCCAGGTTTATTAGCATATCACAAACAATAGTATCCTGATAGGTATGATTTTATAGGTACCTGAAGGACCCTCTGTGGAACATAACTTACCCAGTACAAACAAAGACGAGGACTAATCATTGTGGAAATAAGTACAAAGTAATCAGGCATTGATACAAAACTAAACAATTCTTTCATTTCAACCGAGGAAAATAGGTCTTTATTTAGGCATATAGAATTACCCTGTATTTATCAATGTCATACGAGTGTGATGTATAATATTATACATCATTGTTTAAAATGATTATTTCTTTATGCAGTAAGTATTGTCTTCCAAAAACTGCATTAAGTTGATTGACTGGGTTAAATGATCCAATAATAAATGCATAATGACTAAAGTAAACAGAGAACAAATTACATAAGCAGAGACAAAGTAGGTTATTAAGGATTTCAATCAGTGACCCCTGATTAGCCTGGGCATTCTAGCCTAATTCAAAATCTAATCTATATTCCTTACAAAAACTACAATAGAGGGAGAAAAGTTTTGTAATATCATTTTCCATTATCATTATGACTATGGTATGATGAAATGGCAAGTCATTAAAGCTTACCAAATCTTACTCACACCTCTGAAACCATCAATGGAAGGAAGAATTGTAATATTCAGCAAAGACTATCACTGACCATTCAAACATTTACCTGTCACTATGTTTTCAGAAATAAAATGTCTTGAAAACAGAGGTGAACTTAAAATTGTAAAAAAAAAATTACTTGCAGTTATAAGTTGACCACAAATCACCATCTTTAATCAACAAACATCTTCACTTTTTACAGTAAAATGTTATAATAAATAAAAACATGCAACCAACGTCTCCATTATAGCAATTGGTTAATAAAAAATAAGGAATTTTATGCAGACAATTACTGGCGTTCACAGACAAATGTGTAAAGAGAACACTAAAAATTCCTGAATGCTTTAACATATGACATGTATGGAAGTGTTTAGTATTTACATTTATATAAATTAAAACCATTTCTTATATATGGTAAATAATTTGCTGTAGAATAAACGTCAGAGTTTCATAAGATAACATACCTTAGTCTATTATTTATGTTATCAATTCAGTGAACAAATTCCCTACACATACAGTAAGTGGTTTATATTTTGGATCAATGCTTTCAAACTTGCACTTTCTTATCAAAATAAATTCCACTTTAAAGTTTTACAAAATGTAAACTAGGTCTGTCAAACAGGCAGATATTAAACGGACCAATATTTTGAACATGAATCAATAAATTCCTGTTTAAAAATTGAAAATAATCTTGAGTACAGAAGCCTTTTGAGGGCTGTAAATATCTTGATATACTTAAGTTAGTTAACAAATATTAGATACAGTAAGTTGGTAAAAGTGGTTTAAATTTAAAGTCAAAGCTATACTTTCTCTTATATGTTATTTAGAGTGTTAGTCAAACTACTAGCACAAAATTTCCATTGACTCGGCCCTGCACTGTTCCCAGATTTTCTTACATTAGCTAAGATATATGGAAATTACCATAAAGACTAATTGAATGATATTGTCATTACTATATAGATCAAATTCATATCAACTAACCAAATTAAAGCTGGTGGTGGCTTTTTTAAAGGATTGATGTAAATGCAATATTGAGGCAAATATTTTAACATTAAAAAAATTTAAAGATTCCAAACTGAGAAAAATACATTAAATCGGAATGGATATTTCAGTTTGAAATTTAAGCATTATTGCTGTATTGATCTGGCTATTATAAATCCATTATGACCTATTATACTTGGATAAAGCTGTAATTCTAAATTATTTCAAGTGTTAAAGCCAGATTAAAGTAACATCAAACAAATTTAATTATTATTGAATCAAAGTTCTTGCCCTGCAAGTCTTGTAATACATATTGATTCATGGAAACACAAATAATAAGTACTGTACATATACAGTGTACATCAATAATTTATTTCAAAATGGATATTAAGCTGTTCACAATTAAGATTGACAGACTTCAGGACAAAATGTCTTAAATGCCAATTTATGACCTTTTTGAAAATATTGCCTCTAAATACTACTAACAGGAAATAGATGATGCAACAGACCAGACCATTTGTTCCAAAATAAAATATGTCAGATGGTTATTTGGTTAAGCCTTGGGTTAAATCAATTACCATCAAATGAATGGTCATCTGCAGTCAGCCACTAAACCATACTACACAATACCCATTGTAAAGGACCATACTTAGCTCAGTTTCATACATAAAATAAGGGACCCTTATTTGGAATAAGCTATATTATTCTCAAGGTCTACACTTGAACGTAAAGTTGACTCATGACTTGACCGTTACAAGAACATTTAGAATTTTATTTCTGTGATAAACATACGATATGAAATCTTAAATACTTCAAAGCTAGTGCATTACATTGGCACACCCTATTTCCAATACAGGTGGGTCATTAGTTCTGTATATTAAGTACTTGAATACCAAACACTGATATAAATTTAAATTACCGTTTTATACTGTAATCTGCTACACAATTTAAGACATAGCTAGGAAAATATTACTTTTTAGCCAAATGGAATCACCATTTTTATTTATACATTTTTCAACAAATTAATCTATCCGTTTTTTCAAAAGAATTATTTATGTATTGAAAGTATGAATGTACACGGACTGTGTCGATATCAATACAATATTGATTATCATGCAATAAATGTTCATAGATATAAGTAAATGTTGAACCATTAAACAACTGTTTGATTTCCTCAAATACATCAACACAGTAACACATGCATTAAACATTTACATAACTTTGTCATAGATTGAAATAAATTAGGAATTAAAAACATGCTACAACTTGCTACATGTTTACATGTATAGCAGAACATTCCTATTTACATTTACCGTCATAGTCGGACCAAAAAGCATTCTTTGCGTCAGATATACAAATTCTAAAAGAAGATTTTGAACGTTTTTAAAACTGTACATTGCAAAATTTGTAATTTTATAATTAATTAAATTCCAATTAAGGAAAGTAAACAACAAACGTGCGTCGCTGACCGTCGCTGATTGGCAGTGATTTATAATAACTTTTGCAACTTTTACAACGACTAATTCGACAGGTAAAACTTTATAATAAAAGAAAGTTTGAATGTCACCTATAACAGTAGTTGTCACTAAATCCATTGACAATGCATCATTATTAAAACAGTAAATTTAACTTACCTGAGGACGTATAAAAACCGTTAGCGCCAAAAGCTTCTGTAGTGACACTTCGCTGTCAAGTATAAAGCGCCCTCTAGAGCAGGTGCTCTCAGGACGAATGGTAACTCTGGGCACTAGCAGACGACGCATGTTCGTCCGAGTTGTCTCCCGTAAGTTATAACATGCTTTGTTAGGCGAATATTGTGAATATCCTTGTTTCATTTACTCTTTAATTCCATATCTTCTAATTACTTTATACAGATAAACAAATCAAGGCATTTTTATTGATTGCATATCAAAATCAATTTTGACTAATTCTGTTCCTTGGCTAAGGGCATTGGCTGTGGTCCAGTGACTTGTAGCCTGTCAATCCAGGTTTGAATTTTGGTTGCAGTAGTTTATACCCTTCCATGAAAACCTAATAGGAATGTTGATTTTCCCCCATATGTGGAGAAGTTGCCAGCTCCTTGTAGAATTGGTAAGTACTGATTATAATACAGTCTAGAGTAACTAGTGCTTACAAATTCTTTGAAATAATTCAAACTCATTAAGAGGCTTATGTTTTCTAGGCCAGCTACAAGTAATTTTCAGTCAATTGCAGGGTTCTCAATAACAGCAGGCTGCAGGCCAATTTAGCTGCTTAGAAATGTGTTTGGGCCTGTTAGGAATCTCAAAAGTTCATAAAATATTGCTAGAAAATACCTAAGCCCAATCTAGCAGGCCTGTTAGTCTAGCTTTTGGACCTGTTGACCACAAACTTATTGAGAACCCTGCAATTGAAAAAGTTAACATAAACAATCATATTTCAAGTGGGCATAAATCGATACAAAATACATTCATTCACCTTTTCATGCTGGAACAGAATTTGATTTAGGCCAATTTAAGAAAGAACTCCACTACATAAAAGTTCAGTCCCTAGGCGAAATGAGCTATTCAAGAACATTTATTAGAGAGCATATAAAGTACACATTAAATGTAGCTACTGTACAAAATCTTCAATCATAATTAGGTAAAGCAAAAAAAAAAAAATCACGACCATGGATATTTTTTCTTCCAGACCTCACACAGAAATCAAACTATCTCAGAATGCGAAATTACTGTACATGAATATTCACATAAATAGATAAGCTTGACCATTTCCCAGGTGTTCAATATTTACAAACTACAGGTACATATAAACACACCATCTATTTTCCTTGTCTTTCGATTTGTTGTCATTCAAAATGTACCATGCCAATTTATTTCCATTTCGTTTTAAATAGTAATTAATAAATATACAGATAACACAAGCATAGAGACCACTTTAATATAAAGACCATCTTATTACCTCTGAAATACATAACAAATATAACACACCATCTCTGCATAGACTGCAAAGATACAGTAAAACCACCATTATTTACATATTTTGTATGCATGCAGCTACAATAATAAGTACACAGAGGAAAGATTGACAATAATTATATTGGTCTGATAATAAATGGCCATTATAATGAAGCAGTCGTAACATTGAGGTGGTCACTCAATCTCTATCCACAGTTGTCATCATTTATCTCTCACATACAACAGTGGCAATGTCTCAGCTTTACACAAGATTCTTGTAAAATGAGACATAAAGATACAAATGGTCCGTCCCAATTTGACAACCAAGTGAAACAATTTCTTTCATACAATACAATGGAGACAAAAGTAGTAATTTACATGAAAATCACAGAAAATACTATATTTATTATACATTATTTCATCACAGAGTGTTTGTGTACATTTAGTAATTAGGTTACAAAGTCAAATCGCCTAAATGGAGATAAAACACTAAAATTAAACTTAATTCATTTTAGTATTTGATGGAAACTACTAGTATATGAGACTTGGTCACACGTTTTTTAACTACTTTTCAGACGTTGACAGAAATGTATGTGAGGGATAACAAACAACAACTCTGGATAGAGATTGGTTAACTGTATTTAACACAATACTTAGTGTCATCTGAATACAATTTGTGATCAATTTTTCTAAATAAACAAAAACATTCATATGACATAGCTCTTTTATTTTCATTTATAAATAATAATGTACACATCATATTCAGTAATGGGATGTCTCATACAAGCCATGTTACATTAACAACAATAACTAAAAGTATCACTGACATTTAATAATATCCCCACTGATACAAACTTATTAAGTGATCAAGGGCCACAACTCCAATAATTCAAATAAATTTAAGCATGGGCCACTACTCTTATAGAACATGATTATATAAACTGTAAAACAAAACTATCATCAAATTTGATAACTAAACATAGAATCAATAAAACATTTCTTACTTTATTTCATTAATTATCTAGTATTTTCAAACTATTATCATTAGTCAAATTAACAAAAATATCAACTAGCAAAATTAACAAATGGCAATTTTTTTAGGAGTCTGATTCAAAATGTGTTAGTAGCAAGCATACTTGTTTATGCTTTTGGCAAAAAGGAAGACAAAAATAAGAACATTAAAAATAACTTCCCAAATAAATGCCCCCCACACCCTAATAAGCAACCCCAAACAGTAATAGTCATTTCATGCAGATGTCATTCAGACAATACACAACAAACTGAATGAAATTTACTAACTGTAACATCACAAGAAGGGGTGGGGGATTTAGGATTACTATCAGCAGATATGAGAATGATTTGAGAATGAGTTTTTATCATATATAGACGATTCTATTTCCATCAATTAGACCGCCGCCATTGTTTTATCACGTGACCGTCCGCCATTACAGGAGTGAAAGTTCTTAAGAAGTATGCGAGTTGATTACCGATAAAAATCTATAACCGCAAGTTTTTGTCTGTAAAAATGACACAGAAGGAGCAATTTCGTTAGTATTTGCTAGCGGAGTAGTGTATAATAATGAATATACCTGTAAATAAATGATTTGCCTATCTTAATTGTGTCTTTTATTATTTGTTTAATTGCTAATATGAGACCTCAGACTGTTTCTACCTGCCTTCATACGCAGAAAAAGAATGCTTGATCAGATTTTAATTATTCAATTGAATATATCTGGTGCTATATATGATGATGATGGTGCTCGTCGTAATTTCTTTATGATTTCGTAATGATGGTGGCGGTGATCGTGTGCTGGTTGTGATAAAAACTTTGTTGCATGAATGTTATTGTTTAAAACCACGTTTTCCTTTCAGAACTGCATGATGACAAATTTAATGTGATGAATTCGTTGTCAATTTCATATTCCTGTGTCCACTTTTTGGAATATGTCACATATCTGACACGTGTGATATATTCGGTCGAATTTTTCACTCGTGTTACATATTCGATCTGTGACATATGTGTGACTCGATCAACAATTATAGTTAATCAATAATAAACAGCAACAGTTCATGAAAAAAATAAAACAAAGTAATTTTATATCACAGTTCTTATAGCTTTTTACTGATATAACATCTAGCTGATAATGATTTTACATTTTATTTTCAAATTATAGACAAGTGACACATTTTGTTTATTTAGTCTATGTTGTACGTGTACCTAAAACAATCACCAAGGTCCCAATATGCTACTATTAATCCAATTCCACATCATTAAAACATCAGATAAGATGTCACACGTATATACTGTCTCAGCAAGTTTTATGATACCGACCGGAGACAGGAAAACAGGAAATTGACAGCTGACTTCAAATAGAAGCACCGACACTTAAAGACATTGAACCAGGAATGCGAGGCAAGTGCCTTATGGACCAGCAAGACCCCTGTTTCCACAGTAGGGGGTAATAAAACAGACAGGGTTATTGATAGACTAGCTTCTCTTTACATAATCAGTTACTCTATGCTTATAAAAACAACAGGAATTTAGTCATAAACTTATTATCACCATAAATCAATAAAATTATTACCCTACTTTTTTACTAGGTGTCAAGTCTACAGACCATGACCAGCCAGGATTAATCCAATTAGGGACAATAAAACAATTAAGAGATTAGATCTCATGTGGATTGGGGGGGGTAACTTATATAGTAGCTGTTCAATGTCTATTAGATGACTGTGTAATATGGCAAACTTAAGTGTGATCGTGTGATCAATTAATTAGCGACTTTCGGTTGTTCAATTAAAATTATGGATCACTGCATGATACAAATGATATACTGGGTGCTTACTCGTATGCCTTATCGTTAATAAAAACTATTTTGTAAAATACCTGCGTTATGCGTAAAGACAAACTGAATATCATAGTTATTTAAAATCATTGCAATGAACTCTGTACAGTGATTTATTTAATGTATACAACTATGGTTTAGTTTTTAAATCTATAAATTGGCTAAATATATATGACTGGATAATAAACAACGAAGAAGTTACTACGCTTTCCTATTCATTTGCTGTAGTGTTCACTATTTTACTAAAGATGTACATTATGTTTGTTTGAATTAATGTTCACAATGAAATGGAATTGTTTTATTAATTATGGCAATGAAATATCAGAACATTGTGATATTAGTTTACTAAATTTTACAATGATATATTGACAATTTAATAATGCTGTACTTCTATAATTTGTGTTAAAATGTATGTCGCTATGTGTGTCTGGCACGTAGAATTTCCCATTCATTTAGTCTTTTTTTATTGTTAGATCAATCAAACACAACACATTGTCTACCACCACCGCGCTTATAAGGCATTTTTACAGATTCATTTACTATCAGTTTCTTTGTGTTTTCACTCCTGTAATGGCGGATAGGAGATTGAAGAGTACTTTTTCAGGGGAGGTAAATCGTACAAAATTTAAAAATAGAATCGTCTATATGCAGTAACAGTGGGGATTAAAATAGAATCATGATTGACATTAGAAAAATACACATTCATATCAATCATGTAAATCATTAACAAAGACCAAAAAGAATCATCAACCCAAACATATGTAACAAATATAAATTTATAATAAGTAGTAAAATATTTTCTTTTTTTCTCAAAAAAACAACCCCATATACACACCTAATAGGTCTGATCCTAGAATATTCAAATACAAGCCTTGATGTTATAAAACTTAAGAAAAGTATCCGAGCTTAAAATCTCAATTTTATTCTCAAGTATTTCTGATGTAATTAATGTTATTATTGTTTAATGTTCAGTGCAAGTTCAGATCAATTACGCTCACTGAATAACATGATCAATAAAATTGTTGTTTAGTCATATTCAACTAAGAAATATTTAAAGATAACAATGAGATTGGAGTCTGGACACTGATATCAAGTTTTATCATCTTTAACCCAGAGCTACTTAGTAGACATCTGACTTGGACAAAGAACTAAAACTTCTCCCCATAAACATCTACACAGACACCATCTTAAACAGACACAACTCCAGAAAATCCCCAAAACGGTAAACTTTTGTAACAACATGGAGTGTCCGTCATACAGGTTATTTTATTTGCACTTTATGAATTTGAATTTAGATATAGTTAAGTTAAATCTAAATTCAATCTTAACATACTCCTACTGTATAACTTATATTCATTTTCTATAAAATCTGAAGACTTATACAGGTGCTGTAATAAACAAACACAGCTTTTAATTACTTAATACACATGGATTTTAACCTTTTATTTATCATAAATACTATCAAAAGAAAGGAGTTTTCAGGTTTTGCAAAAACAAGTATCTAGAGTTCAGCCCTTTTGCTGAGTTAAATTTGTAAATTTGAAATACAATTCTCCCATCATGTGTTAAACCAGTTCCCCACATTTGTTGACATGTCAGCAATTTCAAAACATTTTCAACATTTATGAACTGAGAACAAATCTTATTTGTATTTATACTTTCTATTCAACAACCAAATAAGAGTTCTAAATCACAGATTTCACAAGTAAACGTCTTGCACACCATAACAAAACTTGTACATTTTTATCTCTGAATGCATTTTACATATATCATCTAAGCTGAAATATTATAGTATACACAAATACTTAGGCGTTTCTTCAAATGGCACAGAAAATGTCAACAGTAATACATGAATAAATGATCCATTAAATGACAAAGACCCTAAACAAGTGATAAAAAGCAAGAATCGTTAACATGATTCACATGTTCTCATTGTTTAACACAATCAGAATGTTGAGGTTTAAATCAAATTTGTTTATTTATCTATTTGCTGTTTAACTGCCCATTCAACAGCTCTGGTAATTTAAAAGCTGCCCCACAGAGAGGGAGCGATAAGATACAGGAGAAATGGGCATTCATATCCCAACTCTTTTAAAAAATTCTTCCATTGTTCTCTTTATCATACCCAGTGTAAAGCACCAATACAGACCATTTCTTGTGATTTTCTTAACAAAGTAATCGGCTTAGTAGTTGGAATGGGGACACTGAAAAAGTGTCCTTGAAATATTGAAAGGTGGAGGCGAGATTCGAACCCACGACCTTTTGTCTAGTAGTCCAGTGTGTTACCACCGGACCACTGATCACCCGCTCAGAAACAATGGATTTCAAAATTATTATGATAATTAAAAACTCTTTAACTCCTCTATAAGTGCATATCTGAAAGCATACAGTGATAAAAGCAATAGCAGCTTAGAACAAGAATTCAGGTAAACAATTCAATCTCAGACATTATAGACATCAGGTAAGAATTATCTAAATGTTTCATAGCAAATAGGTAGCATTACAATACAATCTCATATATTATGAAATAAGTATGTATCAATAGTTTGTCAGATAAGCAATGCCTAAAACTTTCTTAAACAATAAGATTTACAACAAATCTAACAGAATATGTATCAAGCATAAATCATAATCTGAATGGAGGAGAACTGCCTGAATGTTTCATACATAAATACAAGGTAGATAGATTAACTTCAAAATCTAATAGAACATGAATCAAGCATGTATCATTAACACTTCATCATAGAACTCATTAAATATACAAACTGGGACATCATATATTATCATATTAAAGTTAACAAGGGTTGGTAAGGTAAGTTATGGGTGATAAAGAATCACATCAAAATTTCTTAAAATCAACAAAATCACGAATACAACTAAATTTGTATAAAACAAATAACAAAGAAATCAAAGAAATATTGTATTAACTCTGAGCCAATGAAATGACAGTAAAAATCCTGAAACCCTTTTTCATTATTATCAAATATAAATCTAAAAGATGAATACATAAATGGTACCCTAATACAAGAACTACATTAATTAAAACCACTTTTTATATGGAGTTAACAGTGTGATTGTGATTACAATGTACAGTCAAACATGTGGTATAAACCACCTGAGAGTGCTTTTTTCACTTGGGTTTAATGTTGCACCAACAGCCAGAGTTAATTGGTGACTGAAGCCATATTATTGGAGTAAGTCCCATAGTATATACCAGGGAACATCCATCAGCTTTCAATAAGTTAGTTAGCTGAACAGCTTCCTCAAAGTGGGATTTGAGTCAGTGACCATAACCACTCAACCGCAAAGACCCCTACCACCTGAGAGTAAAAGCCACAGGATGAACTAATCTTTATCACAATACAGCACACATTTTTAAAATAAAGTAGTCTAGACCAAACAAGACTCTGAATGAAGATCAAGGTCTTTTTACTTCTTTGTTTTTGTAGTAATTCTCTTCAAGTTTTAAAGTAGTAAAAATTGTCTAAATTACTTTCAGAACGGGTATAAGTAGAGGTATTGTTGATATATTATACATTTATTCAAACTAGCAACACAATGAAGCACTAAAACTAAACTATAAAATGACAAAAGTAATGAAGAGAACTAGTCATGATTTCTCATACAACAAGGTAAAAAATAAAGAACAATCAGTCAGTCAATCCTATAACATACATGGCAAAATTATGAATGTTCATTGCACACTGGAGTTTTGTTACATAATTCAGTGTAAATACTTATATACAAATGTAGACTTGTAGAATAAACTACAGTACAGTTTGAGTAATTTGTCCGAAATCGCATTTGTTCCCTGCGATTGTAATCAGCATTTTATCACCCTTAGCAGAGATTTTAAATTGAAGCAATCTACCTGTGGCTTAGCGCAATTTTAAATCTGCAGCAATTCACGATTTTCGGACAAATTACCCAAACTGTACTGAACTTTATACTATGTTGTGTCAACTTGATAAACTTAAAAAAGATTGATCAAAATAATTTTAAGAAACAAACCAGCAACATTATTAACATAATAAATTTTCTGATTAGCAGATTACAAATGTAGCTTAGTACAGATTTACTTAGAATCAAAACAGTACAAATAAATTAACTTGTTATATCATATTAATAATTTACTATAAATGGAATGTCCTTTCGATATTACAGAGCACTTACATTACCAAAGCTATCTAAAAAATCAATTATTGATCCATTGAGAAATGTTTTATCTTAACAATACTTCTTATAAGACACTGTTGTTGGGGCTATCAACACCATAATCAGGACAGAACAAATTCCAGACCTGTCTGCATTGTTTTTATAATTAGAAAACTTCTGTCAGAAATTAAATAAAACAGATGAAAGATTTTCAAAACTGAGAATCATAGTGATAATGAACATGTATTTGTTAAGATTTTGTAAGGAGTAATCTCCCTTGCTTCCAGAGTTAGAGGTAAGTTCTATGTGGGCTATTAAAATACACTGTTGAATTTTTTTTTCCGGGGACATAGTGTCAAAGTAATGAGTCCATGAATATCATTATTTTCTTACACAAATAACAATTAAATCTGTAAAATAAAACAATTGTACTATTTTATATATCAATAAATCATTAATTTGGGGAAAAAAATTGTTAATATTCAAGTAATGAATGTCTTGAGCAACAAAATCATACAAAATTCCAAGAAAACTTGGTAGGAGCCATACAGTTTTGCCTAAGAGATGAAAGTCCAATATGAACAACAAACATTAAGATTGTGAAGAAATTTCAAGCTAAAATGTATAAAAATGCACTTAAGTCGAGATTGCTCACCATGCAAAAATCAAAATTTATAATTTTTGGAAAGATATTGTCAAAAACAGACAGAGAAAGAAGATAAAGTTAGCAAAACAAAGGCAAGAATGACCGTTAATTTACAAAGGATGTAATTCAATGAAATACCAAATGAACACTACTATTGCATTGCAACTTACATAAAATAACAGACCCAGTTCTACTACAACAGTGTATGTCCACAACAGTAGCAAAGCTTTATCTGAATCTTCAGATAAACAGTTACAACCTAAATGCAATGAAGGGAAAAAAGTCAGAGACAAATGAAAAATATTAGGAGATAGACAAAATTATGTTACTCCCATGTATATATACATGTATATATGTATTACGTGGTTTGTTCACAGTCTACAAGTAAACATAAGGTCAATAAATAAGATGATACAGGATTCATATGTTACGATTCAAGTTCCCACTTTGACTACAGCCCCACAGGTGATGGCGATGATGACAACCACACCATCATACAGGTAACGTAAGGCATAATTAATACCAGATACAAACAAGTATCACAATATAAATATTTAAACATAGCCCATAACAAAGCAACAATATAATTAGATATAAAATATAGTTTTTTTTCACCGACTATAGTATACTCTGTAGTATAGTGTTTTAGACCTCCATAAAGAGTATGAATTGTCAAATTTAAGTAAATACACGCCACGTCCAGGATATGCGTGACTCCCACAATACACTTCCTCGTGACAATCTCGTCGATACACCGGAATAATTTCATCAACTGGTGGTCTGTCATCACGCTTATCTCCCTTCTCAACATCATTACCTTTACCTTCTGAAATACAAAGAAATAACAAAAACTTAAATCAAAGCTTGAAGGAATGAGTTCAGCAGAACATGGTAATAGTGAATCCTTAGGGATCAGAATAATGAATTCATTTTGTCCATAAAAAATAAAATAAAGATTATCTTCAGAACACAGACACTTCACTCTATCTGAAATAGGAAACTGTTTCACAAGCCAAATACTGAAAAACATTAAGTATAGATAACTGTACAAAGATCAATGAGATGTTGATATATCCCCAAGGGAGTAGGAGATTATCATCATTCAAGCTTAACACAATTAAGTGGACACAAAACTCATATTAATCAAGATTATTCCGAGAGAACCATTTATCAAACAAATAAAGTTACTGAAATAGCTTTGAGCCAAAAGTACACTAGCAGCTAGGACTGTCATGTTTATACAATTTCATAAAATGTCACAACATAAATATATGAAACAATACCATTTTAAACTTCGCAACCTAATGTCTTAATGTTGCTAACCTGTGCAAGGTGGAAATAATAAGAAGATGGCTGAAGGTTGCATGTTACAGATGGTTACACATTAGTGCATTTTGTAATTCTTTATCTGATAACCAGTCAAAAAATAAATGCCAACAGAACATAATATGAAGACAAGAACCCTTTATATCACAGAGATGTGATTGAGGTCTAAGCTGAAGGGCTAAATTCATCAGGCCAGAGACGTTGACCAATCAGAGGAACTGTCATATACATACATTTAAAATGTTCATTTTTCGGCTCATAGGGCATTTCTTTCTTAGAAATCTGTTTAAATATTACATCCCTGTATCACCTACTACTAGTTCTCCACCCATCCAAACCACTAGACTCACAGAATATGTACACACTAATTCACATACCTTCATCTTCTAACTCATCTTCATCACTAGACTCACTAACATGCACACTGACAGTGTTACTAGGAGCTATCGTCCACTCAAAGAATACGCCAAAACCTACGTCATAATAATCAGTAGCAAATTCCCAAAATAAACAGGAGCCATCTTCATGTGTGGGGACACGAACCTGAAATATCAAATAATTATTATCAAAGTGCTGAAGGTACTCATGGAAACTAACCTGTCACAGACTTGCACAGCAACATGAAACAGGAACTAGTTTAACAATTGCATGACATAGTACTAAGGTCCCCGAGTGAATGACTGCTAAGGAAAGCTGAACTATCATTCAGTTTCCAATGACATACCATTATTATCCGCCACATAAAATATAATTATCATTTATATCTCGCCAATTAATCAAATGTGGATAAATTAATCCTAAAGAAAATACCTAAGGCCAGTAAAAATAATCAGGTCTACTGTCACTTGATCAAGTCTAGTTTTTGGTGCCAATTCTAAAGTTTCCAACCACAAATCCAAAGAATGGAATCATTCCTCTTATTTTCACGTAAAATCGTAAAAGGAATTGTTATACCTACATATCAACTATTCCTTGGTCAAATAACCCTAAACATGACGTTTCTCGCCAAATGCATAAGTTAATGAAGAATTACTCTATTATAAGTAATGTACATTGCATAGAAATTAATTAAATTTGATGAATAGTTATAGAAGAAATAAGTACATATCTCATCTTTAAAATGAAAATATAAACCTTCTCAACTCTTAAGATGAAAACATGATAAAAACCATTACAAACATAACAACAGTTAGTACAATACTCAACACACAAATAACAGTACAACTAGCATGCTATAGGATGAGATAAGAATTCAATAACTTTCATTTCAAACACAATAATCATGACTATTATGACATAGAAATGAGCAATGACAAAGTGAATGAATATCTTATGTTGAAAAGAATCAAGTTCACATTTAATAAGTCAAATATTGGCATTTATGACATTTCTTTCAAAACGAAATAAAGTTTTTTTTGTTCTGGAATCATAATTGGTAAGGTGCAAAAACAATTGTTAGTTTCTGATAATCCAACCTACCCTCATGTCCCCAATGACCTTCAACTTTTAAATAAAACTGAGGAATGGTACTTTTTTTTACCTTTCAACATGCTTTTCAAGAGTCAAATTAAATAAGAAAAGTATCAATAAAAAATTCCCGCCCTACTTAACCCTATTTTTAATGAGCTTGTAACCAGAGAGAAACATATTTATTTAGGTCAAACCATCCCATCCCATTCTTAAACAGAGGTTTGATCTCTTATTCTCTCATCTGTTTTAATTTTTAAAACTCTCAGAAACAAAGCCACATGGGAAATTTGAGATTTTTTTGTGTAAAATTTCTGCTAGAATTTTTTCATTTATTCTTATCAAAGATAAATCTATCAAGGATTGCATGACAATTTCCAGGATGAAACTATAAAGTTCACATGGGATGGATTCACTTCAGGCAAGAAAATAACAAATTGTCATTTAAAACCAGCTGATACATGAAATAGACAGTGACTGGTTGTTTTTCACAATATCAAGTCGAACATGCTTATACAGACTGCCTCCAAATGAATAAACTGGTACAGTGGTCTCTGAGAGGCACTTTAAGGTTTGACTATATACATTATTCTGAAAAAATGCTACATCTAAATTGAGGGTCTTGAATTAAATCGCATTTCAGACAACCTACATACACCAGCTCAGAAATGCCAACAGTCAGGAATTCAGACAAAGGATACCTAAAGCAGGAAATCTAGACAGACTTTTTGCTGTCAATACAGAAAATACAAAACCTAGACATACAATCATGATTGAAATTCACAAGCCACAAAAAACAAAAGAGAAAATGTGAGGATGTTTGGACATAAGTAAGTGACGACTTCTCAGAAAGTCCCATCATACAAGACTTCGTCACAAAACATAACTTACAGTGACAGTTTCTCCAGAGCCTACTTTTATCACAGAATCTTTGTCTTTTTTTAATGATTCTTTAAATTCTTTCACGTCTTTTCGTGTCCACATTGACGCTGCCGCAATGGGAGGTAAATCATCGTCTACAACAACAACAATACACTTCACGTTACACAAAATAAATGATCATGCACAACAGGTATAAATACAGTGCAACAAAAATATCAACATTTGGCAACAAATCACTGGACATTGGGAGAAAAGAGTACCAGTGTGAGAGTGCATAATTTGTCGATTCTTTACCTAGCCACACTTGGTCAATAATATTGTCTGGCCTGAATGAGACCTTTGGTTTCAGAAACCAAGAAAACTGATTGTGTTATGTTAAATGTATAAGCAGCTCAACAATTTCCTTGATCTAAAATGTAGTACTAAAAATATAGCCATAAAAGGAATAAACAAAATTTCATTCATAAAATGAAATTTCAATCAATGTATGCACCCTCACAAGACAGACACAAATCATATGATAAATTCTCAGGCCAATGTTTTTCTCAAACTGATAAAAGAGAATGCTTATGAATATCTAAACCTTCTGAATAATTAATGTCAGACATCACAGTAAACAAAAACCTGAGGATTTTATCATAGAATTTGCATGTTTGGCACTTAAGGTAAAACTGGTATCGATACACAATATCTAACAGTGTGGTTGTCACTCACAGTCGCTGTGGCTAAGGAGCCAATATGTACCACATTGTCACTACGTTTCATGTTCTGCTTAAAGTCATTTATATCCTTGCTAACCCACATTTGTGCAGGTTCAATCCTCGGCAACTCAAGGTTGGCTAAAGCTGAAACATTTCATTAACTATTTATTGAATAAATTCAAATAATGCTTTCCATACAAATACAATGCAAAAAAGAAAAGCACCCCAAAAATTAAATTCACAGCAAATTGTTGAATTCAAAACAAATACGAGGCAATAAAATGAGGATGGGACACCTGGAAATAAAATAGGAGTGCGCTTGCTGCAACTGTAGATGTACTGTAAATCTAACACATAACTGTCTGCCACATTGAATCTTTGTTGCTTAAGAATTCTGTGAAATGTCGATAATCATTGCAGACAAGACACTAAGAGTTTGAAACCATTCAACATAAAGACAGAGTAATATTACTACAGGCCTCCCTTTAGTAGAAGGCATGCAAAACAAAAATCTACATCTCAATGTTGTAAATGATTCTGGAAAGCATTAAAATATCATATTAAGTAGATCCTCATTCAGCAAACACCTTACTTCAACTTGACAATTAACAGCATCTTTTTTAATACAAAAGGTGGCCTTAATATCTAGGTTTTATTGTACATAGTTCACAGCATATTTCTATTACCTGTATATGTACAAATTTGTATGATTGAACTGTGGCCAAAACATAAGTCACATTTCCCATTATTTGACTTATGAGAATAGGGCAGGTGAACACAAGAAAATCTGCTTTCAAGAAACTGTTGTTACTTGTAGCATCAAATGAGTTGTAATGAATTGTGATTATTGTGGGGATTCGAAGCATTTTTATCTACAGTGAGTGATTTGAACCATAGTCATTATGCAATTTTTCCTCTAAAAATTAAACATTCTAAGCATGGAATATAAAACAAGAGGGCCAAGATGGCCCTTTATCGCTCACCTGAGAACAAAGTCACAATAATTAATGCTCAGATAATATAGTTTCCAACTCGTATAACCCATTTTTATGTAGATTTTGAGATCAAAACCAACAATGAAGGTATAATACTGTTAAACAAGCTAAAACGTAGCAAATTTTCTAATCCAAGGGCCCATAACTCTTGAAGTTCTGGTCCGATTCCACAAATAACTTAACTTGTCCAATACCGCAAGGTCATAAACATTAATTGTAAATATGATTAGTGAATAAATGAAGGCGCTAGAGTGTAAACAAGCTAAAATATAGCAAATTTTCAAAGTCAAGGGCCCATAACTCTTGGAAGTTCTGGTCCGATTCCGCCCATAATCGAACTTGTCCAAGATCTTTTGATTATACTCATTTACTGAAATTATTATTTGGATTGATGAATAAATGAATGCGCTAGAGTGTAAACAAACTCAAATATAGCAAATTTTCTAAGTCAATGGCCCATAACTCTTGAAGTTTTGGTCCGATTCCGCCCATAATCGAACTTAGCTGAGACATTGTGGCCATATACATTGTGAGCAAGTTTAATCAGGATTCGTTAAGAGCTGCAGATGCTAGAGTATAAACAAACATATTGTGGACGGACGACGGACATTCAACGATCCTAAAAGCTCTTCTGATGAATCAGGCGAGCTAGAAAAATTTAACAAGAATATAATATTCAAATAGTTTTTCATAATTCTCGTAACATCAAAATTCAATTATAGAATTCACAGAAGATGCAGATTCATGTAGAAGATTCTGATAAAAAATAAATCATTACTAGAGCCAACAATCCTGCTTTTCAGTGCTTCTAGATATAGAAAATAATGTGATAATGATGCAGAACTATAATCATCTCTTTTTATCCATTTCATGTCACGAACAGTGCTTATTAGCAAGAATTTATGTCTGAATAGTATTGATAATTATTGGAACATCTGATTCAGCATAAGAGTCACAAATACATACCATCATTTACTTCTTTGGTTTCGTCTGTGACACCATCAGTGGTCTCTGTTGGTAAAGCTGTAGGGCCATTTGCCATAGGAGGAGCTAGTGGATTTGTAGGAAGAGCTTGTGAGTTAACAGGTGGGGTTTGTAAGTTAGTGGGTGGAGCTTGTTGAATTTGAGTAGGTACTTGTCCATTTATGGGAGGGGCTTCAGTTGTTCCAGCCTTTTGTGCAGCCTGCATGGCTTGTAACTGTTGATACTGTTGTTGCTGATGAAGTAATTGTTGTTGATAAACTTGTTGCATGTACTGTTGGAAATGTTGTTCTTGTAACTGACCAATCAACTCTTCTTGCTATAAATAGAATAAAGATATTTACTATAAGATATCAATACACATTTTGGCAAGTAAAATGGAGTAAACAAACATAAATGCTTGCTTTACAAACATTTAAACAAAGAATGTATTTTCGTATACAATTTGATAAAAATGTGGATCACTGAAACAAGAAACAAAACATGAGGCCTACAAATGAACCACAGCCAATCAACGTTCACAAGAAACAGTAAAATTAAAATAAAACTTATCATAACATTTACATTTTATTATAATGTTACATTCAATAAGTATCAGTGAAAATTTAACAAACCAGATTTATCAATTAACATCAACAACTTCAAGTAAAATGAAGCACAGTATAGTAACTGATGTTAATCCTTCAAAGTATAACAGTAATTCTATTTTACTAAAACTGGTGTATTTGAACTTCACTATCAAACAAACAGCTTACTGTATATTAAGTTAATAACATATCCAAAGGATTGTATGGTGTACAAACCAAAGTCAAGTAACATTTATACTGTGTAAGCGATAGTTTCCTAATTAATTTTTATCATGAAATAACATCAGGAAAGTCAAACAAATAAAGTAACATCTCACTTAGCAACCACTTCAACAATTAGATCAACACATTGTAATGACAACTTATTTTTGGACTAGCGGGTAAGCCTATCCTCCATTTCTTCTTTAATATAATTAATGGGAATATGAGACCACCACAACATCAAGACTGATCTTTTGTTCCAGGAAGTGCTAGTACAATACAATGTAATCATAAATACATGGACAAGGTCACATCTTCTTTCTATGTGAATAGCAAATATTCCATTTGTTAGTATAAGCTTACAAAAAGAAATGAGCTGTCTCTTAATGGATTCTTGTCGATCTATAATTTCGTACTAAAGTCAGAATCAAGAATGAGACTATATTATGGTCTCATTTCTCAGCTTCATAATCATAGACCAAGAAGACAAAATTAGTGTTAAAGAAAAAAAAATGAAGTAAAATATTTCATTGCCCTCAATGTGATGGTCACAGGTGTAGCTTGCACGTAAAAATAAAACAGACACAATTTGTCAAGAATTAGGCTTTATTTACAAAACCAAGGTATTTTCTTTGATATTTCTGGTTCCTGACAGGAAGGTATACAGTAGCTACAGTCAATTTTTTTACAGTAAAATCTGAAGAACAAAAATATATATGAAAGAATTATGCCAGGTACTTTCAGAAAAAAGTATCTAAAAAATCTTCAACCTACCTACCCAAATAATCTTTTAGTCAAATCTTATTTTGAAGCCTAAAAAATATTTCAAGTCCACCTGTATTTTATAGAGAACATAATCATGCAACAATCTGTGCAAAAATGTGCATGGCTTTTAAAAGTAATCTTCAAATAAAAGGTGCTTTTACAAGCAACTATCCTGTGATCAACCAATATTGATAGCATAGCGCAAACTTACTAATTAAGATCAATATTAAACGATCTTCGCAATATATTTCCATGTTACAAGATTCAAATATATTATAAATATTCAACAAGAAGTCAAAATGCAGTAAATGTTAGTTATAATGTATAAGTATTTGTTTTGTTTATCCTGTAACTTTAATTGAAAAGTAAATATGTCATGCAAGAAGTATCTTTTCATAAATAAAACAGAGGTGGTAAGAATGTATTCTACTGATCCTGAATACAAGTGAAGAAAAAGCCATCAAACCATGATTACATTATGGAGACACTCCTATCTCAATATCATCAGACATTCACAATTAGCCCCCCCCCACCTTCTCCCTTTTAACAACAAAGTCAGAAACACCAGACAGACATAGAATATTAAATGTTTCTTTCCTGAAAAAGTTGGAATCACTGAAAACAACAAAACATAAAATAGAATAGTAAAACAAACCACTGGGTAACAGGAAAACTTCAAAATCCATAAAATGAAAGGAAATAGTACCAGAATTTGATCTTAATGTAATTTTACACAATAAGTACAAACGAGAAGTGTTTGTGAAACATGGATGCCCCCCTAAAGGCCAACTGGATAATAAGTCCTTGACCTCAAAGTCAATAGAGCTCATCAAATCCGGTAATTGGTCAGACAAGGTATTTGTGCTGAAGGTCACTGTGACCTTGACCTTTGACGTAGATCTCAGAATCAATAGGGAGTCATCTACATGTGATTACCAACCTCCAAACTAAATCTGAGGAGCTTAGGCCAAATTGTTCTCTAGTTATTGGTCAGACAAGGATTGGTTACGGACTGACATGTGCAAAGCAATATACCCCCTTTTCTTCCAAAGGAGGCATAATAAAACATGCCTGAACGTTTATATACTTCGTAACATTTAGTGTAGTCTATAAATTGAGTATATGATTATGTACTATGAACAGTAACTTAACAAATACCACACACAGTGAATTATGCTGTAGGTCTTCTTTAACCCCATCAATCCTACCAAGTTTCAAAAAGCACTGAATCACCATAAAAACTCCCCATAATTATAATGTTAGAAACTAGGTAAACATCTACATGTGTAACATATGTTTTTTTATTTCTTTGTATGAAGCCAGTACAAGCAATTTAATACAAACAATTAATAGACAAACCAGTGGATAAGCCTTTGCCTGTTTTGTTCAAGACTATGCAACTTGAATGCAATTTAATAACACCCCCCCCCCCCCCGGATCCCACTATAAAAATTCTATGCTCCAGCAGAATACAAATTAAGGAGTAAGACACATTTAGAGATAAATGTAACAGATGACGATCCTTGTTTATTAGCCCTGATCATAATTACTATCTTAAAACTTTTGACAAGATCATGAAAGTTTTTATCTTCTTTCCTTAGAAAACCCTGAGTTAATGCATGACACTTAACAATGATTGTGAAATTATTTTAAAAGCATTTGTTGTCATGGTAACCAGGGATTACTACACAATTATTTCCAAATCAATATAAATTTACATCACCAATACATAGACTTATCTAGTTCCATATTTGTACCTTAATGATCAATATAGAATTATTATATCAACATGAAACAGCTTAGCAAGTTGTGGAGGCAGATAATGAATAGTTTCCCATACAGCATCCAGTGCTTTGACATTTTTCACGATGTCTATTAATACTCAGCCCTAATATAAATAGTATTTCAATGTGTTACATTTACAACATGACTAGGGCAAACAAAAGTTTAGAAACCATTACTATGAAACCCAAACAAAACTAACAACTTGTAATCGTTATGGTAACAGAAGGAGACAAAATGGATGAGTGTCTAAACTTATTTCATATATATTTAAGTCAATGTACTCAGCTAATAGATCATTGCACCCAGTACATCATAATACTTTGTCATGTATTCAGTATTATACTAAGTAGATATATTCAAAACAAAGGTCAGTGTACTCAGTGTGTAGGTCATTATACTAAGTAGATATATTCAAAACAAAGGTCAGTGTACTCAGTATGTAGGTCATTATATATACTTAGTAGATATATTCAAAACAAAGGTCAGTGTACTCAGTATGTAGGTCATTATATATACTTAGTAGATATATTCAAAACAAAGGTCAGTGTACTCAGTGTGTAGGTCATTATATATACTAAGTAGATATATTCAAAACAAAGGTCAGTGTACTCAGTATGCAGGTCATTATACTTAGTAGATATATTCAAAACAAAGGTCAGTGTACTCAGTATGTAGGTCATTATTCATACTAAGTAGATATATTCAAAACAAAGGTCAGTGTACTCAGTGTGCAGGTCATTATTTTGCCAATGGAAACAGAATAAGGTAAAAATACTTGGTATATACTAAGATTTATTATACTTCTATTCAATGTATTTCAAATAAAGGTCACCATGCATAATATAAAGGTCACTGTACTTTGTATATATTGGGTCACTAATATAAAGTACAAGAATGATTATCATATATATAATACATAGGTCCCTGTTTTCAAAAATACAAACCACAAATTCAAATGGAAATGAGAACATATTTAATCATCTTGAATATATGGCCATGACATGACCTTCACTCAAAATGTCTGTTGTATATAAATTTTAAATGTTTAAAAAACATAAAAGATTAAACATCAAAGTATAAATATGATAAGATTCTCCAGAAACAAAAAAAGAAAAGCCGTTAAAACTGACCATACACCAGAATTATAAACTGAAAACAAAACTGCATATTCAACCCACATCAAGTCATAACTCCTACCAGGTAAATTTAAAATCAGTTTAGTGCTCGCCCCACTTTCTTGTTCAGTGACAAAAATTTTTCACTTTTGGTTTTCTTATTTATAGAAACCAGCGTTTCAACTTCTTAGGTTTCGAAGAGTGACTTAGAGGACACTACGCATGCCCCAAGGTGGAGCACTAAGACAGTTAGAATGCATACTTAGTGTTTTTCTTAATAAGAAAGCAACAGTCGCTACTGCTCCATTTAGCTTTTTTATTTACGAAGAACAGCCAAATATGCACTCTTAACCTATACACAAATGTTGCAAATCCACACCCTTGTAAGAATGCAAATAAAAATCTGAAGTTGAACACTGAGCACATGTGGACAGAGTTATACCAAGATTGTATCTCACAGGTGGTAGATTGAAAACCCAAGTATTTATTAAATATCACTACTTACAAAAATATCTGTGGGCTGTAAGTTTATAAATGTTCATAAATAAACAACACACCAGTTAATGTCCCCATAAATTTAAACTGTGAATCAATGATAAATTGTTATTAAATGTAAATGGGGACTGCTCCTACATATATTTTTTTACTAAGATAAGATTAACAGACACTGTAGAAATTGTATAGTTGAAGGCATAAGTTATTCCTCCTTTTAAAAGTAAACAGTACAAATAAATAACAGGTTTTACAAAATATCATTCATTTACTATTAATAATTATCTAACAAATATGCTAGAGTATCTTCTGAATTCTGAACCCTCTGAAATCTGGACACTGAAATCTGAACAATTTTCTTGGTCCTGAAATTTCTCCCTCTGTTTCTAAGATAATTATACACTTCTGAATTTCCCAACTACCACATTCTGAATTCTGAATGATATTTTCAAAAATTTAGGCTATGTAAGTACTATTATTTCCAAATCCAGCCAGTGCAAAAGTGTCGAACTTAATTAGACCCACAATTGTAAACCCTGTTTCAAAATGTCATTTCCTGTAAATCAATTGTTTACCAATCAGCAATTTTAGTGTATTTAGACATGTGTTAGGATCTCAATAAGTCAAAACAGTGATAGAATTGATCTGTCCCTAGAGGACGAAATTAAGATTATTCATGAATCTGAAATCTCTGTAGGTGTAAGAATTATTTTGAAAAGTCAGATAGTGTTGTTTTGAGTGGAGTATGGTTGACACGCAAATTACATTTATCTTTATTTTTATGTATGTAACTATGTTTTCACACAATAATTTCTCTTTATTTAACATAGAAATAAATCATAGAAATAATTATCCTTATATCTGTACTTGTTCAGATCATTCTAGACTTCTGAATTCCAGAAACTTCCAAAATTTGATCTTTCTGGCTGGGCCCACTTGTCTTCAGATTTCAGAATTTATACTTAACTTAATATCAAATCACTTTGATGTATCCAAGTTCTCTAATACAGAACGATCTTTCTCAATAAACTATGGATTTACAAATTTCATGAGAAAATAATGGGATTCGATAATCTATTCTTATTTTGAAAAATATGCAAAAGCGTCATTTATAACAAAATTAAATAAGTATGTCAAGCACTAGCTGTCAAACACTAACACAATATTGTCATATGACTTCAGAGCATGCTATTATCATGATGGCACATGATATGACATTGTTACATAATGTATAAACCACGAAGGTGATCAAAGAATTATCCTAATAGTAAGCATGCTTTGACCATAAAGATTCAAACAATAGTTGAAACTAATGCATAAATGTTTAAATTGAACTACGACTAGTTTGAGGTTGTAATTTAAATCATACCACAACCTTGACCTTTGATCCATATTAGTAATGCGACATCAGTTGGAAATCATAATTGATCATTGGTTGGAATCGGTTGAGGCTTCCAATCCGATTTTACCAATTATAATCAGTTAGAAATTCAACATGTTCAGTTCTGTTGTATGTATAAAAAAATAAAAGTTGTTCCATATTTGTATAATGAATTGATTGCAAACAAGTCATAATAACAGAACATTTAAATCTTAAACAAGAGGGCCAACTACCCCTGGAAAACCAGCACTGGGGGCTGGGATGCTCCCAAGCTTTACCTTATGATAGAAAGAACTGTAGAAGATGTAGTAACTTCCTTTTGACACAATGCGGCCTAAAAGATGGAAACCAGAACTCAGAATCCGGGTTCTAGTCTAGCACATTAATATCAGATGATTGATTATGAAAATGTGACATCTATCATCAACATCTACCAAGCTTCTATCAACTAGTAGCTAATCAATGTCTTCTGATCATTGGTACATCACTATTATATTGTTAATCTAATTGTGGTAAACATAATGATTCAAAGCCAACAGCAGTATTATTCAACAAGTGATAATTCATGTCATGTTATTATTGGATAGTCTACTACACATTTATTATCAATTATCATATTTACACAACAGTCGCCATAGAAACCAGTGCACAATACATTTTAGAAAATTATTAACAAAAGCTGATATCACATTATTAACAGCACATTATTTAAGTGTCCAATAATATGTATCATTATGTGCTAAAATGTAGCATTTTGTAGAGCAACATTCAGTGAAAATATGATAAGGAATTTAGTGATATTTCACTTAACATTAATAAAATAAGAATTTGGAAAAAAACATGTTAGATATGACACATTAAAATGAAATCATTCAGCAACCTTATCATTTAACAATTAACAATCATAAAGACAACTTAACTTCAAGACTTCCTACTAAAATTATTGTCTATAAAATAATAAACACAAAGTTATAAAAAAAGTAAAATAAAACTTCCAGCCAAGCAATTAAATCACAAATGAAATGGCTATTAACTGATGTTTTTTTTTTTTTAATTTGCTATGCCTGTGTTCAATATCCACAAAACAAACTGAAATACTTCAGACATCAAAAACTAAACATAACTAATGAATGAATGAAGTAATTCATGCAATTTAAAAAAATGATGATAACACAATGCCTGTTTATTCTGAGCAATTCTTGACTTGTGGTCAATGAGAAAATTCCTACTTAGTAAAATAATCCATTTTTTTGGCATTACCAATAATTTCAATATCTGTTCCAAGAGCTAACATACACAAATATTCCCCAAAATGCAGAGCAGAAAATAAATGTTCAACACACTAAAATAGCATAAATCACCTGCCAGGATGTTATATAGCCGGTATAGCTTCATGAATTGAAACATACATATCAATATTCGTACATACAGTCAAGTCAGCTTCACATACAATACGATACAAAATTACCTTGATGTAAAAATAGGCCAGGCAAACGAAAATAAATAAAGAAATAAACAATATGGCAGGAATTTTGAGCACTGCAAATTATGGAGAAAATAATCATATTAATTATCAATTAGAAATTATAGAAAAAATACTGACCTGTTTGAGATTCCCAGGACACTGTTGTTCAGCGTACTGTTTGAATTGTTGTGCTGTCTGCTGATTTAATGCAGCTCTGATCTGCTTCCTGCATAAACAAGTATAACAAAAATCAATATAGGATTTTACTCCAGTAGAAGCAGTTATATAGTTAGGCATTCAGATAAACACAAAGTTAGGCATATTGGAAATACTCAGTGAAGCACTTGAGTATTTCCGTAACTGAGAAATACTACTCGTACATAAGTATAGGGTTACCAATGTTGGTCATGCAGCATCAAGTCACTACTTGTTTTCAAGAATCATTCTCAGAATTGCAGACTTTCAAATGTGTTATCGTTTGCAATTGATAAAATGGGCATCAAGTTCCCATTTAAATAGAAACAGGTTGATTCCAAGGGTCAGCCATGATGGGAAGTAGCCCGTAAACAAAACAACATGGTGGCCTGCCTATAATGTCCGAGGCACTTTTAGACAAATGCTTAGAAGTTCCAATTGTTAAGCATGTTGATACACACATCTGTAGAGTTAGGCATATTGATACTAGCTAAGTTACACATAGTGGAAATATTCAGTTAAGCATGTAGATGCATTTATAGTTAGGCATGTTGATATTTACTAAGTTACGCAAAGTGGAAATACTTAGTTAGGCATGCAGACACTGAAAATTACACCAGACAGAAATCAATTCAAACAATAATAAAGTAATTTCTTGAATCGACTCGAACAAATATAAATCTCCCTAACAAGAATGATCAATTATATCAAACATTCTGAGGCACTGAATTGCATGTTTAATCTAACAATGATATATTTATTTCTCTTTTATGCCTAGTAACAGCTGTATTTACTTATCAATATAGACACGATATGGAATATACAGACTGAGATTTTCTATAAAGAAATAACAGGATAAAGTTACAATTGACAGGAGAATATGACATCAGTATAGATTGGTCACAAAATTAATAAATCACTAAATATTTGTAAAAACAATTTTGTGTGTGTACGTGTGTGGAGAGAGATAGGTAGGGGCAAAAATAATTTTTTTGCAAAAAAGTATTTTCAGTAATTCTAAAAAAAGAACATTATTTAGGAGAGATTCAAGATAATTTATGACTTTGTTCATTTGCATATTGTATTGTTGGAAATATTTTGCTAAATTGCGAATGAAAGCATCAGCCTGCAGTAATTTCAGCTTTACGGTTTCACTTATGAATCTTCATAATTATGTTAAGTATAGATCTTATATATGGTACATTTACACATCGCTTACAACATTCGTGATATAAAAAAACGAATAATTTTAATATCTAATACTTAGGTCTTTTATTCTGTACATAGGACTTTCCTTATAATACGGTTGCTCTATAAATGTCAAAATTTGTCTAATAAAAAAAAGACTAAGCCCAAAATGTGACTTTCATTTTAAAAGATTCATACAACCATAAAATATCAAAGGTTTGAAATATCATATGCAACTAGGTTCATGCTGGCAATGAACAGTAAAAAAGGACCACCCTGGCAGTGTTTAATGACTATTACCAGACACTCTCAAATATACACACCATGCAAATTTGACATCCAAACTCTCACCTTGTGACTCACCATAACCGCTTTAAAATATTAAAAAATTATGATAAATGCTCAAACTTTGTTCAAATAATACCCCAACACATAGATAAACCATCAGTTAAATATAATGCACTGAGGGGCTATTAATAGGAAACATTAAATTTTGATATTGTATGAAAAACACTAAAGCCATATTCTCCAGACTGATATCAGACACAGACAAGTATATGCCCTACAGTAGAGTAAAACTAAGTAGCTGGCCACCTTTGAATAAAGACTAGTAGTATAGGGTATATAATACTATCAAAGACCAAACAATATTTCAGTAAGGGTCGACTATAAATTAAGTCAATAATTCTTCCCTTCAAGAGGTGGTCCATGTATGTTAAAAGGTATGACTACTTGTTCATTCATAGAATCGGATAAAAAACTGATACTCAGTCACTATGCAATTTGAGGGATTACAGAAATAATTGATATACTTTCAAAACTTATAACCAGATAATTAATAAGATATGAACAGAGCCTTGAAAGAATGTTTTATGCACGAATAAAGGACACATCATAATCATCAGTAACACATTCACAAGAACATTAAGACAACCCAACATAAAAGCAACATGATGTACTATTCAAATTGATTTCATTTCAGTGATTTCTTTCATTTACAGTAAAAGGATAAAAAACATGTCATTCATAGGAGTTTAAGGCATGGCGTTTTTTGACTGATGTCATTAAAGTCTACTACTGCAGAAAGACCATTCATAATCAAAGTTTAAACCTTCTTTACCTAATATAGGAAAAATAATTAATCAATATTGGGGATTGTTAAAACATTCAAAAAATAAGTCTGTACAAGGTCTTTCAAACTTTAAGCCAATTATAGCATATAAACGTCCTTCCAGTTTACAAGATGTCCTTGTTCACTCAAAATTTACAAATATTGTTAGTATGGGTAAGGTATCCAAATGTAATAAACCCAGATGTTCTCATTGTTGCAAAATTGAAGAGAATGATATTTTTTCAAGTACTAATTTCTGTAAAGATTTTAAGATTAAACATGGTTTATCTTGTTCTTCCTCAGCAGTGATTTACCTCATTACTTGTAAGAAATGTCAGAAACAATATGTCGGCCAGACTAAACAAAAATGTAGTCAAAGAATGAATAGTAATAAGTTCGACATTAATCATTTTCCTGAAACTTTAACAAATGTTTCTGAACATTTTAACCTTCCTGGTCACAAATTTGATGATTTTTCTTTTATGCCTATAGACAAAGTGCACAATAACTGGCAACGACTTTTAAAAGAAACTAAATGTATGCATATTCTAGGTACTACCAGTCCTAATGGAATGAATTCTAAAATATTATTTCAATTCTTTTTGTGCTTTGTTGAAATCCAAGAGTCTGTCTATGTATCTCATATTTGTTATATAGTTAATATTGGTCTCCCATCATATCTTGCTATTTTATTTGCATCTTACCAGTATTATTGTATCTTTTAGTATCCTGTGTAACAAATATTGCGCAAAATTGTATGTCATATTTTGACGTTGTTATTGACATCGCATGACGTTGATGACGTCATTTCCTGTTTATTGTTTTTATATTAATATTTATTGATCCTGATGAATAAACAATTTAAGTTTTGCTGAAGTTAGACTTCTTTTTTACATAATATAAATCAAAGTTTATCTAACTCCTGCTCTTTTCAATTTCAAACACACTGACCAACTATTTAACACCCCCATAAATTCAACAGAAACTTTTAAAAGTAAGCTAAACTAGAGGTTGTTGTCAACTCCAAATGTCAACAGCGGATGTTCCCCCTTCGCAAGGGCTTGATTGAACAAATAAGCGGTTCCCCTATGGTACATATAGAAATGAAAATGACAAAGGGTAATTACTCCGCTAGAAAAACTGTAAACCAAATATATTTAGGTTATTTTTGGTTCAACGCCCTTTTTCAACAATTTTTTGGTTATACACAGTGGCCTGTTCACTTACCAAGTTTTCCTGGACTAGACTATATTCTAACCAGTACTAACCTACCATTCCTGGAACAAAGGAACCATTATCTCTGCACATGGAGGAAAGTAGACATTGATGTCAATTTTACTGGGAAGTGTATGACCTGCCACAACTGGGAATCAAACCAGGATCGCCGAGTTATAAATCCAGTGCAATAATCATTGGACCACAGCCATGTCCTAGAAGAACAAAAGACTGCCGAATGAATCCGACAAAGTGCAGAGGATGGAGAAAATCAACCAAAAGTAGTGTTAAATGACATTTCAGTCCAGGCGTTATTGTAGAATTACAATCTCCAAACATTCAGGCAAAGAATACCAATGACATGATTTCAGTCAAGACTTCAGACATAAAGGAATTGTCCAGTAATGTAATAACATAATGAACAGAAATAAGAAATAATCAATTTTACAATCTTCTTAAACAGCAAGAGAAGATCATATAAACCCACTGGATTAACTATAATGAGAAGCATACATCATCCAGCATCTTAAAGGGGATGGTCCATAGTTGGAAGGATAAAAATTCCATAGGAGGAAAAAACAATAATATAGTTCAGTAAACAAGCTTACAGTCAGTATTGCATGCAATACAAGTCCCCTGCCAGCACATATCATTGGAATGTTAGCTGCTGTTTACACAGCACCATCTGTCTAGATTTTTTAATGAAGACAATTTTGTCTAAATGAGCGAGCCAGCTTAAGTTATCATCCGGAAACCAAATTTCTATTTTTAGTAACAGTGACCTAGATATTTGACCTATTGACCCCAAATGCAATCCTACTCTATGTTATCCCCTAAGCTATCCATACACCAACTTTCATTCAAATTCATCACCCCTAACTGAAGTTATCATACGGAAACCAAATTTCTATTTTTAGTAACAGTGACCTAGATGTTTGACCTATTGACCCCAAATGCAATCCCACTCTAGGTTATATCCTAAGCTATCCATATATCGACTTTCATTGAAATTTGTCACCCCTAACTGAAGTTATCATCCGGAAACCAAATTTCTATTTTTAGTAGCAATGACCTAGATATTAGACCTATTGACCCCAAATGCAATCCCACTTTAGGTAATCCCCTAAGCTATCTATACACAAACTTTCATTGAAATCTGTCATCCTTAACTGAAGTTATCATCCTGAAACCAAATTTCTATTTTTAGCAACAGTGACCTAGATATTTGACCTATTGATCTTAAATGCATTCCCACTCTAGGTTATCCCCTAAGCTATCCATATACCAACTTTCATTGAAATCAGTCATTCCTAACTGAAGTTATCATCCGGAAACCAATTTTCTATTTTTAGTAACAGTGACCTAGATATTTGACCTATTGACCTCAAATGCAATCCCACTCTAGGTTATCCCCTAAGCTATCCATACACCAACTTTCATTCAAATTCATCACCCCTAACAGCAGTTATCATCCGGAAACCAATTTTCTATTTTTAGTAATAGTGACCTAGATATTTGACCTATTGACCTCAAATGCAATCCCACTCTAGGTTATCCGCTAAGCTATCCATACACCAACTTTCATTCAAATTCATCACCCCTAACTGAAGTTATCATACGGAAACCAAATTTCTATTTTTAGTAACAGTGACCTAGATGTTTGACCTATTGACCCCAAATGCAATCCCAGGCTAGGTTATACCCTAAGCTATCCATATACCGACTTTCATTGAAATCCATCACCCCTAACTGAAGTTATCATCCGGAAACCAAATATCTATTTTTAGTAGCAGTGACCTAGATATTTGACCTATTGACCTCAAATGCAATCCCACTCTAGGTTATTCCTTAAGCTATCCATACACCAACTTCCATTGAAATCCATCACCCCTAACTGAAGTTATCATCCGGAAACCAAATTTCTATTTTAAGTAACAGTGACCTAGATATTTGACCTATTGACCTCAAATGCAAATCCACTCTAGGTTATCCCCTAAGCTATCCATACACCAACTTTCATTGAAATCCGTCATCCCTAACTGATTTTATCATCCGGAAACCAAATTTCTATTTTTAGTAACAGTGACCTAGATATTTGACCTATTGACCTCAAATGCAATCACACTCTAGGTTATCCCGTAAGCTATCCATATACCAACTTTCATTGAAATCCATCTTCCCTAACTGAAGTTATCATCCGGAAACCAAATTTCTATTTTTAGTAACAGTGACCTAGATATTTGACCTATTGACCCCGAATGCAATCCTACTCCAGGTAATGCCCTAAGCTATCCATATACCAACTTTCATTGAAATCCGTCAATTCTAACTGAAGTTATCATCCGGAAACCACTTCGGACAGACAGACGAGGGACGGACGGACTGATGACGACAAACACTACAGTCCCCTCCGGTACGGCAGGGGACTAATAAGCATCAAAAGAAGTTATTTATTTAGTTTGGAAATTAAGATAACTAACTGCACTAAAAATTCAAATAAAAATGTTTTAATTTATGTAATACAACTTACAAGGGCTACAGGACCCTTAGCTAAAAACAGAATATGGTAAACGCTTGTTGAATGGGATCTTTAAAGCAGTTTCAGAGAAATTGCCCAAAGACAAAATGAAATACACAATGGATCATTAAATATTACAAACAGCTTTCCATACACGAGCTAAATAGAAATATTCAGTATCTACAATAATCAAATTGCTTACAACAGAAATAGTTCCTATGATTAAAGATTTCCTCAGAAATTTCATCATGAACAAACAAAAGAAGTCTTACAATATTACAATAAAAAGGTGAACCAATTCTTGGGTATATTACAATACATACTGAACGTCTTAGTTGATCTATGTTTCACAGCCTTGATAATTTGATGACAATTACAGGCAAGACACTTTAATCATACAATAAAATACAAGCTAACACTTAAAACAGGAAACTTATAATTACATCATGTGACATTTAAGCTGATTATTAATAACGAGGTCCACCACTGTCATTGAAGATTGAACCAAAATTCAATAAAACTCCTGTGATCACTTGAGCATAAGGCGCATGTTTACACATCCAAATTTGGGTCTAAACTTCATGTGCAATTTATACATAGGTGTATAGATTTAAATCCAAATTTTCCATTACTAAAAACTGACAAAATTAAGTCAAAATGTATTTGTTTCTGGAAACTACTGAATGGCATATTGAAACAAATAAGGGAAATAAGTCTTTAATACTGTTCATCTGAAAACCCTCACCTAGGAAATTATTAAGAAGTTTAGGTATGTATATAACCAAACATTAGCTGAAAATTAAACTTTAAGGGCAGATAACTCAAAAACAAGTTTGTCAACCCCAAATTTTCTGTTATCATATGCTTTGATCATGTAAAGTTAAAAAAAAAAATTTTTTTCCTATAAATTATGGTAATGTGAAACAAAAAACCTAAAAACTGTAGCAAACGTCTTTAAAAGGTTGTAATTTAGTTTGCAGACATACTGAGCATCATGTTTCACAAGCAGTTAGTTACAGCCATCAGCCATTATTTACCTCAGCAACAGGACCCCCTGTCAAATTAAGAACTGCCATCCATGCAGATTATGCCTTTAAGATAAATATCTATTACATACTGTATCAGATATAATAACTGATATTTATACCTAAAGAAAATTGGTTTATATTTAATTGATGCTTATATACATATAATCAATAATAATTATAATTATGTATATAAAGAGATTATAACAGCAAATAAAAATAATGGAATTTCATTAATGATAATTCATTATATCATTGAAGGTTATATATTATGAGCATGAAAATTAAGCATGGAAAATTTAAACTTAATTGTAGCAGTTTCCTACTGTGTTATTAATGTTCACAGTTTTTATTTATCTCTCTGATAACTCAAACATTGTTGTTTTCTTGTCAATAATCACTTGTTATAAATCTTTGATATTTCTCAACTTAAATTCTTTGTGTGATTATTTTCGTCAAAGGAATTTCTAGAAGTCAACAGAAAACCCAAATCTAGAGTCTGGCCACTTTAGTATCACACACATGGGTAACAAGCAATCATTGGTCAGTTTTTCAAATGTAGACAGTGTTCACAGAGAGCAACAACAACATATTGTAATCAACTAATCACTAACTGATGGAAAACAGAGAAAGAAGAGACAGAGGCATAATTAAACTGTCTTTAATGTAAAGCAAGCACTATGCAGAATCAATATTCCTAATCTACATTATCAATATATTGCCATGAGATAATATACACATCAATCCAACTGTTCATGTCAGGTGACCAAAAGAAGATTGCAGTTTTAACAATTTTAGTTTCATCGAGCTCGATACAGAATTTTATATATTTTATACTATAAATTCAATAAAGTCTGATTTTTTGCTTAGTCACTTGGCTTAATCAATATTTTCCAGTATTCACGGCTTATTGTAATAAATTCATACCCAAGAAAGCTTTGTATCACTTTAAAAAGCAATTCATCTTGCTCAGCAGCTCTACTGTAATAATAATATGCTCCTACAGCCAACTTTAAAGTACGCTGTAGTACAACAGCCAATATTTAAGTATAATGCAGTATAACAGCCAACTTTACATCATTTTAACTGATTTAAGTTGAAATTAATTGTGTTTATATACGATACAAAAGATATTCTTCAGAGACATTTTCAATCAAGTTAATCAATCCTCTTGGTTGTTTCAAAATGCTCCAAATAAGACTTTACTGAGCATGAATATAACACTACAGCATCAACTACAGCACAATGGAGTTATACAACTTCATAAATGAAGACCCATCATAATCTCAATGATCTCATTGGTTATTTCACAGATCATACATTAAACTGACCAATGGGAAGCCAGCATTCTGAAACCAGTCTTCAAACATAAATTTTATGAAGATAAGAACTAGTACTTACTCTTGTTCTAGTTGTCTCTGTTTCTCTAACTGCAATTGTCTCTGTGCTTCATCTTCTAGTAGTTTTCTTTCTTTCTCTTCTTCCTCTATTCTTTTTTGTTCCTCTTCTTCTTTTCTGAGAAATGTAGCAAAAATCTGAATACAGTGGAGTTTGGGAACAAAACAAACTTAGTTTCTGGACCGATCTTTTTATTGATATAAACACCAAATGTATATCAATCTATTTCTAAATATAGTCTTCGTATATGAAAAGTCAAACTATAGTTTGGCATACTTTGGTCATCTAAACTTCTTTATTCATGTTGTGTTTGCGTTTATTCAACATTGTTATCATTTGTTAGATTATATCTGAGTCAAACACAATCCATGATAGTACACTGATAATTTAATTTGTTCAAAACAAAACATTACTTGTCAAAATATGAACCCACCTTTTTCTTTCTTGTTCCTCTCTCTCAGCTTTTTGTGCCTGAATGTGAGGTTTAAACTGTGGACACAGGGTATCTAGCATCTTCACAAACTCATTCATGGCTGCATCTTTAGACATGTCACCAAGGGCCATCCATGTTTGTCTGAAATTATCAAATTTAGCCTAAATCTAGAACTAATGTTAATGGTAAAGCTGTAAAAATGTTTGCATCTTACGATCACGTTCTTCAACAAATTAATTTCTACTCAGCTACTGAACTTTCTCAAAATTGTATATTCCAGCTAGTGGCAAATTAATTGTATATTTTGAATGACTACTGATATTTGGATTAGTGCTTCAAAAAACTTAGTCTGATCATTTCCGTACTCAGGTCAAAAGTAAAAGAGAAGTTGGTGTACAAGGATCCAGTATCAACTTTTTTACAAAATCATTTTGATTTCAGGCATGGAGTTCAGAACTTTAAGCAAACATTCTATTCTCAATTAATAATACAATCACATGTGCATATTTACTACAGAATTAAGTTAACCCCTTACCAAATATTTGTATTCATGAATTCAAAAGATTCTTTATTTTGTTTTGATGCAGTCTTCACGAATAACTTTTTCAAGCATTGGACATTCACTCATGTAAAGGCATAAATTTTACAAGACTGGATGAACTTTTACCAGATCGAATGTTGACATGCATGTCTTTACATGATCAAATTTTGCTTCTACAACATTTATCAAAGACTGTTTTTTACATATATATACAGTTGTTTAGTATGATGGTGTTATAAATAATAATTAACAAAAGTAAAATATTAACTATGGGTACTCCATTATGCATCTTAGAGTAAGACAATACATCAGCTTTAAATTTATTGATCGGAAGACCCATCAATTTCTACCAGACCAACAGTGATTTACGTGGACTCGGTCTTCAGACCGGTGGCCAAATTCAAAGACTGTTGAAGTTTTTTCATGCAGAATTCTCCTATAATCTTTCACTTTGTCTATGTATATATACATTTAATAAAACTTACTTTCTATCATTACCAACGACATCCAAAAATCCAACATCAGGAGAAACATCAGGTCTGTACTTTCCATGGATTGCTTGTTTTGTTAGAGCCACTATCTTCAACTTATCTCTGTATGTTAAGTGTAGTCCTTTTCCATCTTGTTCTGAAAATAATGAGCAGGATTAAGCATGAGCAAGCGGAATAGAATACTGATGATGCATGGCTAATGATAGTTATTAATGATTCAGCAAATAAAATATAAACAATTAGTGCTTCTAAAGACTAAACAATTATGATAATACCTTAATTGAATTAACAGATGCCAGAAACATGCAGGCCTTTTTCTGCCTATTTTGGGAAAAGGACCTTGGAAAATTGGATAATTTGAGTCACAAAAATTGCCAAATTGGGAAGAAATGTTATTAACAAAAAGGAATAATGTTTGGAAATATCTGTTTAAAAGAATGTATGTATTCCTCTTCGAATTCAGTCCCAGACCTTGAACAGAGTCCACCAATATGACAATTGGTCCAGTAAATTTGAAAAGGTCAGTGGCCAAACAGTCCAGTATATTTTTCAGTGATAATTTTACCTTGTTTCAGATCAAACAATTTTATCACACTCGAAAATATGTTTTTTGGCCAAATTATATGAAATTTTGTGAGTACTCTTTTTGGTCCACTAGAAGTTCATTCGGTCTAGTAAAGTTTGCATTTTCTGTACCGAATGTCCAGGGCTTAAAAAAGTTGTTCGTTAAGACTGATGTATTAATATAATTATGACGTTCAGTCATTGATTTTTTCTAGTTTTATGTTGAGTACTAAATAACTAATCAAATTTGACTAATATAGCTCAGCTCTTTGTTATTATTATCATTGAAACCATTGGACAATGACATTATAATTTCTTCAGACCTACTAATTTTGAACTTTAAGAGGGGGTTCTATAACATCTGACTCTTTCATATCATAATTTGCCATTATGGCACAAAAATTTGTCGTTTCCGAATTGCATGATGATGTTTTGTCATGTTGGTTAATGATTTAGAATGACTCTTACATTCTTCACCATCGTATAAGTTTTCAGGTTCAGCTGAACACGATGTATCCAGATGTTGCATAGCCCACAGTGTACAGAGGTTTTTAACCCTTGGCATTAATTTTGCGTATTATACCTTTAAATTACATTGAATTATGCAACAAGGAACGGAAGTTCCGCAAAAACTAACTCCCCTGTATTAAACTAGGTTAAAGTACAGTATCCGTAATCCAGAACTTGTGGAAAGAAAAAAAAATATTTTTGTGAAGATTATTCAAGCTTTGGATTGGGAATTTTTTTATGAAATTTGGAAAAAAATACCCATATTTGGTGTTTTGAACCGATCTGATAGTCAGACCCAGTAGATACATTAGTCCAACTTATTGTACACTACAGATGATATCAAGACATTTTTAGCGCTTGCCTAAATCTACCTTCCAAGTACAACTGCACAAAGGTCAATTCTGTGTCGGAAAATAGCTTCTTTGACTATGAAACCCCCAACGAAATCTGTTGGAAAAGATTTTACATCAAAATAAAATTGGTACTTGCTAAAACATTTATATGGTGTAGAGGCCATCAATTTTCTGCCTCATTTGATGTACATCGCATATAAATCCATCCATACATATGTTCACAACGGCAGTTAAATTAAATTCTGATTTAAACTCACTATATAATCCTGAAAATTAGCCGGGGGTCTGGGGAGCAGCAGGGTCGAGGGCAGAGCCCTTGTGGGGGGTTCAGGGGGGCAATGCCCCCCGAAGCAAAACGTTTTTGAGCTTTTTCAGGTGCTTCTGTAATGCATTTCAGCAATACAAATTCATGATTTTAAAAAAAAACTCACTGTTTTTCTCTCAATATTTCTAAAAAATAGTTATACACAGGGATTTTTTAGCTATTTTTTTAGCCGATAATGGGTCATATTCCCAATTAAAAATAGTATCCTTCTTTCCCAATTCACAGACAAAAATTCCCAATTGAAACTTCCAAAAATAACTAAAATCTCTTAAAATGAGAGATCTTTCACTGTAAAAGACATGTAATAAATGAAAGTTCCCATTATGGTCAGTGATAACTACTTGTGTCAATTTGTGTGTGTGTGTATTTAAAGTTTCAAAATTGGAATAAAACATATTTTCCCAATTTCTAACAAAACACTGAAGAAATTACCAATCCCAGGGGTATGGGTCATGTTCCCAAAATACTGGGAAAGAACCTGACACAAGATGGGAGACTTAATCCTTGGAACTTGCTTGAAAGATTCTTCAATTTTGCTACCCCACCCACTAACTTTTGCAAGTTAATTCATAGTAATGACATATATCAGCCAATTCATGTTTATAATCAAATAATGTGCACAAAATTTTTCAATGACAAGGTCATAGGGATCGAATTCCTTCACAATATTTCTTACCTCGATTAATGGGGTTGAAATAGTTCGGGCCGAATCAGTGTCGAAATGTAATGCTACCTATGTTTAAAAAGTTGCTGATAAGTATTCATTTGATAGGACCCATTTAACCAACGAATTGTCAACGATTTAAAAGTTCATAAGCTTCGATTAACTTCGAGTTTTAAGCTAAATATTACTCGAATTTTCGTTCTGCAATTGCAAATACTCTTGTGTATATAGACGCTTGTTAACCAAGCGTTTGTGAATAGGAAAAACGCCCAAGTGATCCAGATGCTGGGATGTGCTAAAAGCCACCCCAATCCGTACCCCCCCCCCCCCAAAAAAAAAACTCCTCGGATTTACATCGATCTCAAAAGTGCCCCTGGCGGCTTTAAATCCGGATTTCCGGAATAATCCGGAATATTACAACCCCTGTCTCCATAATCGGACACAGGTAAATCTATCATCACTGTACAGCAGCTGATACTATGTAGTATGTATGCGTAACATAGCGATTAATTGAGCAGACTGTACTTGGGATCTATATGGTTTTCAATGATATCAAATTGTCTAAATAGGCTGTACAGTAGATACACTTTATTGGTTGACTCAGCCTGCATAAAGTTTACACAAATATGGCCGGATTTCAAACTCTTGTGGGTTATTTTTAAGGTTTATGCTATTTACACATGATTTTGTCATTGTTCTTTGATGCCATATTAATACATTTCCATGCTTATTAACTTAATTTTACTTTGAACCGCTGTAAAGACGAACTTTACAAACTCAGAAATCCGACACTGTTTTAGTCATTCCGCAATGTGACATGAAGGGCAATAGATGAAATAGCAAAATCATTAATAGCTTGCTCGTATCTCTCATAAATGTTGACTAGAAATATGTAGAAAAAGACTGGAAACAGCAACGCAAGACTTAAATTCACCAAAAATATTATAAGGTTCAAACAATGAATAGTCTATCAAGTCAAGATAAAAATGCATGTGGTGTATTGTTTTTATAAAATTGGCTGAGATATCCACCAGCTCAGTTGGCAGAGCATTTGACTTGCTAGCAGGGGTCGCTGGTTCAAGAACCACATCGGGTACTTTATTTTCCTCCTCCTATTACATTTGGTGCCATGTGTGACTAGCCTTGGAATCTTGGAGCTAGGGTGAAGCAATGGCTAGGTTAGTCTAAAGAGTCTGCGGTTGTCATCATTAATTACTTTGATTAAAAAGGAAGGAAGAATGCAGCTGTGGGGTATGTATATTGTAATTATAAATTTGGCTGATCAATATATTCACCAGCCCGATTACCTCAGTCAGTTGGTAGAGCATCTGACTTGCAAGCAGGAGGTTATAGGTTCGAGCCCGCATCGGGTACATTATTTTCCTCCTCCTATTACACATTACGCTGAATTATTAAAAGTTGTGAACAGACAAATTTTCCTTTCCTGATTTTAAATTTGTGAAGTAAATTTGGGGAGTAGACACAAATTTTGGAAATTACTGCAAAAAAATCAGCCAAGAAATGACACTAATAATTATTGACTTACAAGAGAGTTAGAGTTTTCTAGATCGATTAAAGACATTGAGATTACTATAATAATAAGTATAACAGTAATGTAATATATGACGACATGATTATGAATATTTACCAAAATATTTTCAATGATTAGCAATTTCACTGTGCGGCATAAATTCAAACCTTGTATTTTTATGAGAATATGCCATACTGCACATGATTTAATAAATACGCTGACAAATATATGAAATTTTGCATTTGAACGCAACATAAACATGAGACTAGCGTACAAACACTTCTTTTAAATTTGACAACTAACCGGAAGTGGACAGACACAGATTCAGTAAAAATAATTTTACTAATTCGCAATTATACCTTTGTAGAAATGCAATGCTATTTTGTACAACTCTTTTAAAGCAAATCCCCATCCTTCGTAGCTGGAACCGACAGAGGTTTTTTCTATATCTCCATTGCTTTGATCGTTTATTTGCAGTTGTTTGACGTCGTTCGCTAGATTGTCCGCCATATTGATGCCTTCCACGTATCTATGACTTCCGGTTTGGTAATCAACCAATGAAATTTGAGAATTTAACTAACGAAAAGGGGTGCAAAGACATACAAAGACAAGGTAAAACACCAAAGACCTATATACAAGTCATACGAATGACCGATACCAAGGACTTATATACATACATAAGTCCTTGCCGATACTATACAATTATACCATTGAAAATACGACAAAGACATAAAATGGGACTCACCTGTGACATTATGGTCCAAGCATAAAGATCTAAATTCCATTACTAATAAAGCAAATCAGAAAACTTGGCTTCTTTGTAGAAACCTGAAAATTAACTCTGCAAAAGCAAAAGAACACACATGTAAGGACATAGAAAGACCAAAACCGCCTTGGACCAAATAAATCAGAAAGAAAACGTTCAAAGAAAAGCTGCCTGATTTGTCACAACTTACCATTTTTAACCAGGGCCTGCACATAATCCATATCACAATGAAGAAGACACATACATATAATTTTTTATGTGAATGTATAGCAGATGGAATATGCTAAGGTAAGGATTACTGCTTTAACCGAAAATATCACTATAGTTTAGATAAATACAAGAAAGAAATTTTGGCCATGACACTTTTTCATTTAAACGCACTAATTACTGATTCCACATGTGAGATCTACTAAAGCTGGTAAAACTCCTTCGGCCCCTGTACTATGGAACTCTCTCCCAGTAGACTTTAGAAATTGTAACAGCTTCAATCTGATCAAGTGGTTAATTTTAAATTGGAATGGGCAAAATTGTAAATGTAATGCTTGTAAAAAATGATACATATAAAATATAATCTGCTATACTGAGTACAGGGTTTGCCCAACATGAATATAAGTATGTATTAATATTTTGCATATTTAACTGCATGCTGTATGTAATGCATGATGTAATATTTTACTCTTGTCTTCTTTTTATTGTAAATAATTGTATATTATGCCTCATGTGCATACAAACTACTATTCATATCTTAATTATATATCTCATATGTTTATTATTACTGCCACTGCCATGGTTGTACCTATACGATAATCATATGAATTAAATATATTCATATAAAAATGCGATTCTGTCTCTATTGATACTGCCTTTGTATATCTATGTCCGAACATAGCGCTGTAAGAATCCAAGTTATATAAAAAATATATGTTATATGTAAAAAATCATACTATTCTTACTGTCATACATGATGTATTTCCGCCAAATTGTTAAATCAACCAATGAAGGGCAAGAACTCTATTAGACTAATGTCTCTCATAGTTTTAATCCTGATCTTTACTTTAGACTGTATTTCTATATGGTGTATTTCTGAAAGAAATATGTTTAAACTAATTATATTACTAGTACACGTATTTATAAGACTCAACCGCGACAATTGCCTACAAGAAATTTGACTTTGATGAAAGTCGTCAGTTTCATTTTCTGTGTAAATATTTTGATAAATATACATGTCAAAAACACAATTCCGAAGTTTTATCAGTACAAGTATCGAACTGTTCAAGATATGAGCAGCCGAATAAGGGCACTGCCACTCATGTATTGTTTAAGCAATGTAAGAGTCTTTTCTCTATGTGTAAAGTCGTTAGATAAAAGAAAACGACTTGTAATATTGAATTTAATATTTTATTTCCAACAAAAGAACAATAGCTTGAACAAAATCTTCTGAGCATTTTAATAACCATACCAAAACATTAGTGACATATAACGTACACGTTGATATAAAGTTACTTTATACTAAGCATACATATCATTATCCATTGTATTTATATACACAACACCGATATAATTCTACAGTGGCTTCATTCCACTACAGGTTATTATAACATCTTTGTCCCATACCTGGTTCAGAATTGTCCCGTATCTTCTAAGCTAGGAATTATTAAAAATCTTCATAAAAAATTACATTATTGTGTGTGTGTTTGTTAGTTATCAATTTCTATAAGAAATATTATTACGCTACATTACAACAAAACACAGTCTTTAGGTAATGTTCTTTTCATATAGATCTATAATTATATTACTTACTATGAAATGCATTTTATACAAATTTACTGTTTCAGAAGCATTTGGATTTTTTTTTAAATCATAATACACTTTTGTAAACAGAAACATTAGATTTCATCTCCTTCCCACAAAGTCATAACAACATCATATAAAGACGCATTCTCGCATTTCTAAATTCAAAATTATGTTACAAAATCTGCCATTATTATATTGACTCGTACCTTGTACTTAAGTTCAACGTTTTGTGTTTACTTTTTGCTATAGCATTTTGGATTCGGAATGACCTTTATTATGTGCCCATTATTCAAACAAAATGTTCCTTTTGTCTTGGCCATTCATAACGCTCAGCAATTTTATTATATTTTCCATACATTGCAATTTAGTGTCATCTTCGTCAATATCAGTCAAATGTCCAATATAGCATTACTTATCATACATCACTATACCATTATCTTCTCAATTCATCCATTTGTATGAGTTTTTATTGGTTTTCGTATTCTTTTGTTATTGATATCAGTATAGTTTTCTTTCACTTCTGATTTCTCATTCACTTATAAGGAGGTCTGAATATATTCATTTTCCCCTTAATATGTTTAATACGTCTTATGTCTTTATCTACTCTCTTGACTGATTCCATGTATTCATCTTCATCTTCTTTGAAAAACTTGATTGAAGTGACAGCTCACACCATTGCAATGTTCTGTTAATTATTGGTCCTACACATCAACCCGAGAATTAGGTACTACTGCTTCTTCAGGAGCAAGTTTACGCAATTGTTTTTTTGATGTTTCACAATATTTCCTGATTAGTATATGCGCTTGTGTTCTCGCTCTTCCTCAGTAAATTCGGACATAGGACGTTTGTACACACTGATCCTTTCTCTCTCATGTTCAACTATTCCTCTCTTAGCAGAGCCTCCTGTCCCTATATGCATGCCTTTAAGTACTGTGCCTTAGTATTTGCCATTCTGAAATACAAAACAAAAATACAACGAATTTGTACAGAAATTCGCCCTTTCTGCTTACATAGAAACAAACGCAACCTTCAACCCCCAAATTATGTCCCTTCATCAGATTACGATAAAACAAGATCTTTTGATCTTTTTCTACATTTAAAAGCATTATAAGGAAACACAAGGTATGGGACAAATCATAACTAGGTACGAGACAGTGTTTCAAATACATGTACATTTTGTACATGGTAACAAGAACGTAGACATGTTATAGTGCCAACTTATCTAAAATAAAAATTTGATTCTATACTTTTTAAAAGTGTAACATCAACATAATACTTAGGTGGAATATTTCGAAACAGTAAAAAGAACTTCACATGCAAAATTGACGACTAATTTTTTCTACCAGCCATTCGTTGTCAACATGTATCTAAGGCGTTTTGATAAGCCAGTTGCAACAAAAAGCCTGAATATGCATGCTGTAAAAAATGTGCAAACAAATACAATGCAAGTAAAGTATCTCAGTATATTAGATCATGTTTTAATTTCCTCATTAGCATTCCAGGTACGAGTCACTAAATCCAGGTACGTGACGAAACTGAATGCTTCATTATGCGAAACGTATGTCGTATTTGTTTTTTTTGTACATAACCAAAGATTTATTTAAATCTTACCTTCATAGAAATCTTGTCAATCAGTCAGATGCAGCACTCGTTGAAACATGTCAATTTGAGCATGTATAACCTCGGTAATTAAAATACTTTTCCCGGTTAATAGTTACCATTTATGTGTTTGATTTGTGATTTCAATATAGTAATGCGACTAATGGTTTAAATGTATATAATATAATAGTGTTAGACTCGTACCTGGTGGACATTTTGAAGACAAGTTTACAAACAAAGAAGCAGTAGATAAACACAGTAGACCGATTCAGGACATGGCCAACGATGAAATTCCTACTTGCGACTGTGAAATGATTTAAGATTAACTGAGACCAGCATGCAGAATCTAAGTTATTAAACAAAGATGATAATGAATCAGATGTTGAAAATGAAATTATTCAGCACAACATTGAAGACACACCATGCATGTACTATAGCTGAATTTCGGGAATTCCTACCTAGAATGAAGTCCATGGCTGTCAAAAGGGAAATAATAAAATGTTGTGTACTGTAATGGATTTATACAAACACAGCTTACAGACATGACTCATGCTGCTATGACTATGCAGCCGAAGATTCAGTCATTTTTTAAAACTGTGTAAACAATGTGTACATGTATTAAATTAAAATTTAAAGGCATCAGTCGTGGTCCAGTAGTTATAGTGACGAAGATGTCAATTTTCTTTCATATGTGGGTTAGTTCCTGGTTCTTTGTGATTTTCCTCCACGTATGTGGAGAAGTTGCCGCCTCCTTGTGTAAGGGGTAGCACTAGTTAGAATACAGTCCAGGAAAACTGGTTAGATGAATTGGCTGCTGTATATACTGTACCATATTAAGCATCTGTACATGATTGAATAACAGCATTTTAAACTCATTGAAATTGAAACAATTACATTTTGAAATTGTTAAGATGTGTTGTGTTTTATATTTATATTTTATATAATGTTTGAGATGGAAGTTTACAGTCTGATGATTTAATGTCTGGAATCTGATCCAGTAATCCTCACAGGGTTACCAACAAGTACTAACATATTACACACACAAATTATATCTAGAGATATATTACCAGTAATTAAAGACACTGAAGACAGGATGTTGACAAGTATGTCAAAGTTCTTAATACACACTCAACAATCCATTTTACATTTCATTGTAATAATAATGAGATATTTATAGCAAATACATCTGGCTGATCTTAAGACCTAGAATAATTGGTATTTGATCAGTCCGCAGACTGAAACTTGGTGCAAGATTTTTCCTATAAATACGTTATTATTACTGTATAATATTGAATTTGCTTTGTCCATATGTGATATAAACAGCAGAATAAGAGCTACATATAAATATCTATATACTCAGACACATAAAACAAATTACATGTACATCTTAATTGTATACACTGACAAAATAAAATTAATATACTGGAAAGTTTGGAAACACGATCCACAAACAAACAAGAACCTCCACAGAGCAACACCTCTGCAGAGCAGCACTTTTGCTGTTTCCGCCTGATGTTGCTCTGCAGAGGTTATACTGTAGATGCAGTCTTGGGAAGAATCACATTCTTCACGTCGCTATATGTATCGCATAAAATTCAAAATATGATTGATAACTAATACATGTACTTCTAGTCTCCTTGGCAGATTTGTATTTTGACTACATGCACATAGGTCAACTGTTTTTTGCTCAAGGGAAGAGACATAAAAATCTAGATTGCCATGTGAAAGAGAAGAAATATGGAAAAGACTGACCCAACAAAGATGTTTCTAAATACAATGCCCCTGTGACATTGACCTACTGACCTGAATATGCGCATGTCCTGTAGGCATGCATTGTCATGAGGAACCAACATAATGAAGATTGATAATAATTATTGTAGGTGGAAGTGACAAGGCTTAAGTTTGGTACATACAAACAGACAGTTTGTTTGTTTGTTTAAGATTTACTCCCTTTTCAACAGTCACAGTCATATGAGGCCGACAGTTCATCTAACCATCGTTCCTGGGAAGAACAAGTACTAGACTCCCATCCTCCATAAGCAACTGCCTACTTTCTCACATAAAGAGACATGGTCAGTTGCGAGGTTGAACCCATGGCCCTCTATCAGTGAGAGGTTACAGTGATTTGAAGTCAGTGACCTTAGCCACTTGACCATGGAGGCAGGTCACACAGACAGACGGGCAGATAAACAGCCAAAAAAACAATATGTCCCCAATCTATCAATATGGGGCATAAAAATCAGAACAATAGTAATGTTCATGTTCCAAATGTCTGTATCATCACTGCTGTACTCGTCTTGAAATCCCGTTGTAAACAAATTTAGCAGATTATGACATGAATTATAAAATGAATTTATCTACTTTTAAAGAATCTGATGTGTGGAGCTTGCCCCAGACCCTCTGAATTATATTGACACAGCCATCTAACAGGGATCACTTGTCCTCACTCAGAACATTAAGTGAGGAGTACAAATAATGTGATGATTGAGAGCGTCCTTTCCCTCAACCATCCATTCTATTTTCTTCACTAGGATTTAATGTTAAATGAACAGTCAGGACATAAACCTGCTTGCTGGACACTTTCCTCACATGGTAAGTCTGCTCAAACGTGGGGTTCAACTTGAAATGTAAGAGCTTCTAACATTTAGTCTTATTGATGAAAGCTTACAGGAGGAAATGCATTATCATTCATGTACTGTATTGTGAAAGCCAAACATTTGTACACGTATTTAGATCATCACATACCATTGTGTCATTCATACAGGTGCATGAGACCTGTACAATGTAATCATAGACTGAAATTCTCTTTGATTTAATATCTGCCAGTGTATTTGCAACACATTTCACTTCTGAAGGTAGTCCTGTCGTTTTTGCAGATCTATGTAATAATAGTTTTTTTTATAAGGGGAGCAGATAAATTCTCCAAATACTAGTATTTTCTTCATGTCAAAAATATGATTCTGCAGTTGACTACTAATAATCATTAGTTTAATTGGCCCAACTGTTGTAACCAAGTGAAGATGAAGAAGCAGAAACACTACTTTTGCATCAAAACCTCAACATGAACAATAACTTGGAAAGAAAAAAAAAACAGATCAATATTGAGATGAGATAGTTTATAACATACAATAATTATCATAAGTCATGCATACAATGCAGAATGTATTTAAGCTATATGTGTAAAAGTGCAGACATATAAAAATAATGTGCCTGAATAAAAACAAACTGATATGTAATAGACTGTCATGCCATTATTTTCAATGAATGAAGATCAATAAATATCATACATAAGATATGAGACCTTAAGTCTGTGAACCTATAAACATAGTTCACCCAAGGGAGTTAATAAATATGACTATTACCCACAGTTGGTCTATATTCGGAGGCTTATAAAATGTGGTTCATTTAGTCAGTAAATGTGTACTACAGAGTGGCTCTTGTTCAATTGATAGCCTTCACCCACTGACCACCTTTAACTTCAGTTTACCTGTGAACAAATCATTCTATACATAATTAGTGTTATCATACAAAAATAGGTGATTTCTTGTCTTGTTAGTGTTTCTATAAAATATCAATAATTTAAAAATAAATGCCCCTATTAAAGACATTGAATTTTACAGACTTTTCAATTAATCAAGTTTCGGATAAACAAATTTCATAAAATTTGAATATTTACTAAAGCATAAATTTTAAGTCACGTTGTTGCTTTTTCTAAAATTGGATAGGGGCAATAAGTAGAGAATATTCAGTGTAAGAAATGAAGTCTAATTGCAGCATATGTTCTAAACATCCATAGTATGAAAAATGAGTTCAATAGAACAATTCAATACATCAAATAAAGAAAATGATTCCTGTAGTTATTTTTCTAGAGTAATAAAAGGATCTTGTACATAAAATGAACATTGATTTCATAAATGTCTACCTTCTCGTGTTTTCTACAAATGTTGAATAAGAAATTAATTTCAGACAATTAAAAGTCTTTTTTTGTGAAAAAATACACCTATAATTGTAGACCATACAACTCAGAAATTTACAATTTTACATGAAATTTTAAAAACAAACTTACGGTAGATTGTTTCACACGATTCATAAAACCATTTTGATGATATTGGGACTTGCATAGATAATAGAGCATTAATAAATACTAATTGACTTGATTAATTGAGCATGTCAGGATAAATAATAGCGATCTAGTATGTTCTGAATGTGTTAAATTTTGGTCCATGCTGCCTTTTTAGGCCTAAATTCATCCCAACAATGTACATACCCACTGTGTGATAATTAATTAATGTTAGGAAACAGTCATATATGAATTTAGTATATACATTATTAATAAAATCTTATTAATTAGTTAAGTTGAAAGGCCTTATTATTTAATACAATACATTAACTGTTAGAGTCAAGCTTTCTAAAACTACATAAATACTGTGATATATATATTTGTATAGCCCTAAAACATAACACTTATAGACATGTCCATATAGTATGCTCTCTTTCTGTGTAACATATCTGTATTTAAATACAAAAATGCTAAAATCAACATTATTTTCATTACAGCCGAAAAATGATTGTGTTTCGGTTTTTAGACTGACTCTCTTTCAGTGCCTGCTCCAAAGTTTTTAACAGCAAAATTTAAAAAAAATCATAAGATATTGCCTTAAAGTACAATAGATGTGTTTAGATGAAAAAAGAGAAGGTTTGCAACCTAGCTGGAGTACCTTCCCCTTTTTTATAGTCACCAGTAACTAGAAACAGCCTAGTCAATGTTTGATTTTATCAGTAAAATTTAGATAGAAAATGTAACGAAAATGAAACTATGAATGATGAACAATTTTGAGAATCAGTGAAATAAATAGTACAAATTATGTAATACATATTGGCATTAGGTTATAAATCTCCACTCAAATACCAGTCCCAGAATACAGAACTGTCATTGGTCAATTTTCAAAACAACTTTACAATCAACCAATCCGATGCTTGGATTTTGAGACTCATATAACTTCAGTTATAAGTACATACACATATAATACAAATCTAACCGTTTTGTACATTCAATGATACTTAACAAACACATCATAAATATCATAGAAAACAAACAATTACTGTATATAACAAACATTTAACTGACCATTTTGTTCTATTACATGAATAAATAGAAAACTGTTACATAAAACAGATCTTTTATGGTATAAAATTGGTCAAAGGGACAAGAAGAAAAATTTGTTCAATCTTCAATCAATGCAATCAAGCACAGTGTTGACCATAGCCTAATCATATTGTATTGTCCAGGGCTCTAGGTGGCACATGCTATCCATGCCCAAATATGCAGATTTTACAAAGGAATATGTTTAGTAATGGTCCCAAATTTCTGTTTAAGAACATTTGAGAGGCTATACAAGTCCAGGTTTATCATTTCAACCTTCATGCACATTACATGAACATATGTCTTTTCAGGTATTAATGGAATGGAATTATGATACATCAAAACACACAATAACATATGACCACAATAACATAGGATCAGAATAACACACGGTCACAATAACACATGGTCGAGATATTATACTATCACAATAACACATGGGGCCAATAATCACAATATCACATGGTCACAAAAAACACATGGTCACAATATCATGAGTCACAAATCACAGCAGTTTGTTCATATTTGAATACTTTGTAAATCTATTTACTAATAATTCCACTATTATAGACACATTTCATACATATTCATTTTATAGTCATCAGATTCTTTTACGTACATGCATGCTCTCCTTAGTATAAGAAAATACAGACAAAATATCAGAACATCAGATCAGATAATTGCTATCTAGTTTTTAATTTTTCAGGTGAATCAAGTGATTGCCAGCATTAACACGGAATTTAACTTAAAATGAAGCAGTGCTGGACTATTAATTTTGTTAGCTGCAAAAATAGTTAAATCTAATAAAACTTCACTATGCCTTAAATTCAGATGACAGATGTCAAAAACAGACAGATCTTAAAACATCCAGTCACAAATCTGAGACATTAAGCTTTATCATCATGTACACTTTTGTACTAATAGAAGAGAATATAATTACTATATTTTGATTAACAAAATCAAAATTGTAAGCAATATGAGAATAGATAAATTCAAAGTATTGAATGAATCACAGTTTTATACCATGGTATAATAAATCAGTCATTCAATCAAGTTGTTCATTTCAGATTTTAAGTTCACAAATGAAGTCATCTTCAAATTGCAAAGGCTCATCATGTGGTATGCTAATGTGTGTAACCTTGACCTTGTGTGAAACCTTGACCTTGGAGTCACAGACCTTGACCTTAAATGCCTCATCATGCTAATGTTTGTGTACTGTTTTAAATTCCTTGAATTGTTTACAAAATCTATAGCAGAGGCACAACGTGTTTTGGATGGACGGACAGAGACTAACAAACTTGCAAACAGACCAACAGCACAATTACAACATTTCTCCATTCCAAAGAAATGTTAGAATACAAAATAAACAGGCAAATACATGTTTTCCAGGTAAACAATGAATACTAAGTGTAACTTTTGTCAAAGGGACATAAATAAATGAGAATACAGACAAATAAAAACAAACATAGATAATATGTCAAGAGACAAGTCATTTCAAACACTATGTATTATTTGAATGACTTCACCAATGAAGATCTCTTGAATTATAGACAAAAAGCCTTGTATTAAACAGTTGCTTCTTTTGCACTGTAACTCACAGTAATTTTCCTATCTAATTGATCAGCAGATCTGGCTCGAACTATTTGAATTTTACCATCACTGTTTCTATCAGCGCTAACATTTTCAGCGTCAATTCCACTATCTAAACTTTCGACTTGTCTCATTCGATGCTTTTTTGCTTTTTCGGCTTCGTATTTGGCATCTTCTAGTTGTAGTTTACGTTCCCTAGCCTCCCGTCTACTCATATCCGCATCCAGTTGTCTCTTTATATCCTGATATGAAGGCCCCTCCCCACCACGAATCATCTGATCATATCGAGATAACCTGCCAGCAGGATCTCCATGACCACCCATCACATGTTCATACCGTGCCCTCAGAACGTCAGACTTAGTTAGTTCACCGCTACGTTGTGTACTATCACTTTTATGAGTAGCTTCGCTGGACATGCTCGACAAACTACTTATACTGAGTCTACTACGTTCCATAGCGTAACTTATTTGACCTTCAATTGTTTCTGGAGCAGTTATTTTTGGTGGATCAGCTGTGGATGCTCTCGACCTTGGCCTTGACCTTACTTTGTGTCTATGGTGACCATGTCTTGGCATTACATCTTTAGAAATCATTTCACTAGGAGGAAGATTAGCCGGAGCATCTACAGTATAGTCACTATATCCTGAAGTACTTGTAGCATCAGACATTTCACTCATTGTACTCGCTTTCTCAAAACTTCCAATAGTGCTAGCTCTGTCGTAAATGTCAAAGTTTTGAGGTGACTCCCTTTTCAAACGAGAGTCAGAATGTTGAGGGAATGGTAAGTTCTCGTAACGTTTTGGCCCACTTACAGGAACCACTGGCTTTGATTCTAATTGTTTCTTTTCATGAAGTTGAATTTCAGTAACAGACACCGAGGATGGAGCATGCACCACTTGACGTGTTGGGAATTCTGTATATCTTCTATCCACTGGTGGCGTTGGTTCTGGAGTCGGTGGTTCGTCACTCATAAATGCAGGATTTGTTTCACCAAAAACAACACTACTGTCTGGAGATAACTGTTCAGATTTTCGTTTTACAACTTCAGTTGGACTAGGTTTTTCTTCCTTCAGATGTCGTCTTGGAAACTGGTGTTGACGACCTGATAGTCGATGTACACTCCTTCTTACAAAGTCCTTGGCAAGAACTGTAAGATAATGGAACAGTAAGACACTCATACAAAAGAGGGTGTGTCATAATATGTCTTACAAAAGAAGCGTGTCATAATACTTCATACAAAAGAGGCATGTCATAATTCTTCATACAAGAGGCATGCCATAATACTTCATACAAAAGAGGCATGTCATAATTCTTCATACAAGAGGCATGCCATAATACTTCATACAAAAGAGGCGTGTCATAATACTTCATACATAAGAGGCATGTCATAATACTTCATACAAAAGAGGCGTGTCATAATACTTCATACAAAAGAGGCATGTCATAATACTTCATACAAAAGAGGCGTGTCATAATACTTCATACAAAAGAGGCATGTCATAATACTTCATACATAAGAGGCGTGTCATAATACTTCATACAAAAGAGGCGTGTCATAATACTTCATACAAAAGAGGCATGTCATAATACTTCATACATAAGAGGCGTGTCATAATACTTCATACAAAAGAGGCATGTCATAATACTTCATACATAAGAGGCATGTCATAATACTTCATACAAAAGAGGCGTGTCATAATACTTCATACATAAGAGGCATGTCATAATACTTCATACATAAGAGGCATGTCATAATACTTCATACAAAAGAGGCATGTCATAATTCTTCATACAAGAGGCATGCCATAATACTTCATACAAAAGAGGTGTGTCATAATACTTCATACATAAGAGGCGTGTCATAATATACTTCATACAAAAGAGGCGTGTCATAATACTTCATACAAAAGAGGCATGTCATAATTCTTCATACAAGAGGCATGCCATAATACTTCATACAAAAGAGGCGTGTCATAATACTTCATACATAAGAGGCGTGTCATAATACTTCATACAAAAGAGGCATGTCATAATTCTTCATACAAAAGAGGCGTATCATAATTCTTCATACAAGAGGCATGCCATAATACTTCATACAAAAGAGGCGTGTCATAATACTTCATACATAAGAGGCGTGTCATAATATACTTCATACAAAAGAGGCGTGTCATAATACTTCATACATAAGAGGCGTGTCATAATATACTTCATACAAAAGAGGCATGCCATAATACTTCATACAAAAGAGGCGTGTCATAATACTTCATACATAAGAGGCGTGTCATAATATACTTCATACAAAAGAGGCGTGTCATAATACTTCATACATAAGAGGCTTGTCATAATACTTCATACATAAGAGGTGTGTCATAATTCTTCATACATAAGAGGTGTGTCATAACCTCTGATACAAAAGCTGTAAGATGCATGTACTTTAACTTATGTCACAACTGTGGTCAGCAATATATCATTTATTATATTATGACATGTTGTGAATGGTTATTAATATTGGGTACAATGTCTGGATATAACAAACAATCAAGCATACATTAATTCTAATAATTTCGATATCTTACTCAAACATCTTTATGTTTATTACCCTCCCTAGAAATAAGCCATTATAAATGTGATTAAAAGATTCATCCCAAGGATCTATTTCTTATTTAATGAAATAACTGAATAAGGAAACTAAAGTGGAATATAAAGATTGTTCACCTGCTCGATGTGTCATTTCATCCTTCAAGTCATCTTTCCGATGTCTCCATTTGTTACAATAAAGCCATATCGCTACAGCAACAAGGGCAATAACTAAAATAATAGCGATAACTATACCAACTATAGCTGCGGGAGCAAGTTCTCCAGTATCTGCAGATTCTGTGGATAAAGAAAATATTACATGTAGAAATGTAACATAAAATATTCAAAATTTTCATGCACACTATCATTTACGGCACAATGAAAATACACTAAAACCCTTTAGTTTGTTTCAGATGTATGTGTACTATGATCAGACCTCCTCTCATATTGTATGACACCATACATGTACCATCATCAGACAACCCCTCATATACATATGCAGTTAAACAACATACAACTTATCTCAGATAAGAAAGCAGTTATAAATACTAGTGTTTTATCTTATTAATTGTTAATGGGGATCTATTGAAAGCTATAAAAGTTAAATGTCTGAAATGTGTACCATTAAAAAGATTGTTTTTATTAGTTTTAAAATTCTTAACTCAGCAAAGTAATATGTCTATAAAATAGATCTGAGCACTTGTGAACTTATCAGAGGTGGATCCAGAATTTTAGGTTATGGGGTGGGGAGGTGTAATATTTAAGGAATTATGTAGCAGGGAGGGGGTGCAGGGACCATATATATTTCATTTCTATCTATGGTGGGGTTCCCCATGAATCCACCTCAGCTTATCTACTTATATTTCATAAAACAATTTATTTACAGTAAAGCAGAAGTACAAACTTACTCTTGCACCTGTCCCCGACATAACCGTACAAACATTCACAGGTGTAAGCACTCTCGTTCTTAGGATTAGTGACACATTTTGTGCCTTCAGGACAGGGTAAATATGAACATGCCTCTGAAAATAATACAAGAACAATTCAGTAAGGGATGTCAAAAAAGTTTATAAACAAACAAGGGATGTCTAAAAAGTTAATTGACAAACAAGGGAGGTCTAACTAGAAAAGATAATGAACAAACAAGGGAAGTCTAAAAAGTTCATAAACAAACAAGTGATGTCTAAAAAGTTCATAAACAAACAAACAAACAAGAGATGTCTAAAAAGTTCATAAACAAACTTATAAACAATTAAGGGAGGCCTAAAAAGTTAATAAACAAACAAGTTTCAATAAGGTAACACCTTTCGTAATCTTTAAAGTATTATGTTTAAAACAGAACTATCATTGAATTAAAGTAAACAAGTAAGCTTTATTTCAATTCTTTTCTTATGCACCATTTTAGGATACTATCGTAATAGTTATGGCTACCAAAAGTTTGGCTATTTAGCCCAGTCACTGACTGGATTTTATGAGTACAAAGAGGCAGGGTGACAAGTGGGTAAGTAGACAGAGAAAACAGACAGAACTCAGAAATATTACAACTGTTACTACATGTACCATACATGATCATTAGCATTTTATCACAGATATTTCATTATTATAAATGATGTATATTTTGTAATGTAAGATATTTACCTGTACACTTGTAACCATGGCAATAGCAATCACCATATGGATCCTGCCAACATTCATCATGATGACAAAGATTACCATCAATACAATCATCTGGAAAATATCAAATAGAAATTGTTAAAATATGACAGAAATTACAGTCTAACCTGTGAACAAAGGCCATCCTTGGGAAAGACAAAATGTGGCCTTTATTGACAGGTAGCCCTTATTCAGAGGTCATTTTGTTCTAAATAATAAATGACCATATTTAAAAAAATATTCACAGAGTGGCCTTTATTTGGAGGTGGCTGCTAACACAGGCTTGACTGTATTATGTATAATGCAATTTCATGTAACTGGTTTACACTTTTAGAATAAGTAACAAATACATAAGAAAAGTAAAAATGTTTTGATTAAGCAGAAAAAACTCACTTTGTAAAATTTCAATGTTACGGCCACCCTATTATAACAGCCACTCTTTATCAGACTGGTATTCAATAATATTTCCTCAATATTTGAACTTCTGAGATCACCTCAATATTATAAGACCTGTTTATTTGGTCTCGATAGTGGTCTGAATATTGAGATTTTACTGTTGTTTTCTATTAACATAAGATTGTACATCATATGAGATCAACATTGGCCCCTATTTATATAACTTTATTATCATTATTACAATTATTGTTGTTATTATTATTATCAATACCTTGTAAAAATATTGTTGCTTTAATTTTGTACCATAATTATCATTACTTTTACAATATAATTATTTTTGTAATACATCTACTTTTCTATAAATACAATTCAATAAAAGAACACAACTGAAGTCACAGGTACACACATAAAAGACCTGATTTGATTTCATTGATAAAATGAAATTATCTGATATCATAGAAAACAATTTAAGTTCACGAGATTACACAAAAAATGATTTAAACATTCAATATCTTATTTCAAGGTTGATTTAAACATATAAACCAGTTATAATTACAAAAATGTTTCAGTCTCAGACTCTCCCAAGCAGGTTTGTATTTTGACCACAGGTATTAAGAGGTCAACAATTGTCAATTTAACATAATTGCTAAAGAGAAGAGACATCAAAAACTTGTTTGTCATAATAAATTATGGAAGAATGAAAAAAAAATGAAAATGAACTGAACAAATCAACTTTGAAAAGAAAAAAAATTAAAACAGTAGTAATGTTCACGTTTCAATCCGACACCCTTAAATAAAAGCACTGCTGTACATTTGTCTTTAAAACCCACAAGTACACATATTAACATAAATGTATAACTTAACTTCGAACAATTCTGATGACCCAGACCGTCTGAAATCAATCATACCAGCCAACCAGAACTTATATTTAACTTGTCCTCACTCAGAACATTAAGTGAGGAGTACAAATAATGTGATGATTGAGAGCGTCCTTTCCCTCAACCATCCGTCCGTACTCTGATCTGCATCAATGGAGAAATTATACCACAAATTCAGTGAATGAAAACCTTGCTACTATCTGCATATTTATTGAATTTGTTACACACTTCTATGTCTATTTAATAGTTATGAAAATAATGGATTTGTAATTTAAAACTATTTGACAGTATTCATTTTATTGTTCTTGTTTCTTTAAGTGAACATAATAACAACACACGCCTGTCTATTAATCAAGCAATATTGATTTATATGGCTATTAATGGCTTTAAAGGGAATCAACTTGAAAAAAATACCATATTTGGTGATGTGACAGTGAGTTAGCTCCCTTATTGTCATTTAATTCACCATGAAGTTGATGACAATAATCTCTAAGTCAGTTAGATGTAATAACATCAAACAAACATAGATTTGAAACATATTTAATGCTGGACTTAGATTAATGACTTGATTAAATGTCAAAATAACTGACAATTTAGTGGACAATTTACTGCAGATGAAAAAAAAAGATTTTGATGAGTATTCTTTTGAAGTGAAAACAGTGATTTTTTTTTTTTTATGCTTTATTCACAACAGGTTACATATACATATTGTACATATATACAGTAAACTTTTTATATATGAAGATACAAGTTTAACTCAAGTTACACGTATAAACATGCAGAGATATATGTTATAAAAGCTTTAATAAAATTAGGGAATGTTCAGAGCCTGACAAAATTTCTTTATGAAACCAAAACTTTCTTTATTTTTATATTTATAATATCTAGATAATGTGTCTAAATCAACATATAATATTTGGAGAATATTAGTTTTGTTCTTCCTACGTTCACTTTTAAAATAACTTTTATAAATAGAGTATCCTATTTGACTTAATATTACATTTATTATTTCGTATTGTTTATACATGATTTTATAACCTATAAGTATGTATTCTAAAGAGTTCATTTTGTTGTTTATGCCATTTTCTGAAAATACTTTGATTATCTTTTCCCAGAATGAGTCCATGTAAGGACATGTTATAAAAAAGTGATTTAAGTTTTCTAAAGCTCCGCAGTGTAAGCATTTTGGGGAGGTGAATATTTTCCATTTGTAGAGATTTTCATTAGTAGCTATTATGTTATGTACAAGCTTATATTTAAATTGTTTGACGCGGTTGTCAACCAGTGCTTTATTTAAGAAATAGTAGTAGCTAAGCCAATTGAATTTTTTATTGAAGCTTGATTCCCAATGTTTATGTAGATAAGGGATTTCATATTTTCTTTTTATAAATTCTATGTAGTAGTCCTTGCTACTAATGATTTTCGTATTAGTTTTGTCCACTGAGTCGAGTTTTAGTTGAGTTTTAATGGAAGTTTTCAATGATTCTGTGAAAACAGTGATATTGTGAGTTGCTGATAAGGATTGACAGCATACAAAATAAGTGTCATAGTAACTAAGATACACACATGTTTTTCAAACCCTAGATTACAATTAAAGAATTAAGATACCTACCAACATAAATGGCTAACACATCAGCTGACTCAAATTCTAAAATAGAACAACAATAAATTCAGCTTCAGTAATTATTTCGTAAGTGTACGCAAGGGCTGCAATAAATATGAATTGAAGACTACTTATCTGGTAGATCAAAACACAATTACAGTAAGTTAAAGCATCTAGTTTTAAAGAAACATATATAAAGTTGTCAACAAGCATATATATACACATAAGACTATAGATGCTCTAGACATTAGCTTTATTGTTATTACAAGACACATATAACAAGTTCCAAAAGCTGCATATAAGCATGCAACTGCAATGTTTAAATGAACACATAGAAAAGCATATTTTTGTTCAACATAATATGATACTTCAGAGCAGTAATGATTTTTTTTTTGTGCGACAGACTCATATGAGGCTGACAGTTCATCTAACCATCGTTCCTGGGAAGAACCAGTACTAGACACCCATCCTCCGTAAGCATGCAGCTTCCTACTTTCTCACATAAAGAGACATATGGTCGGTAGCTGGGCTTGAACCCACAACTTTATATCAGTGAGAGATTACAGTGATTTGAAATCAGCCACCATAACTACTCGACCACAGAGGTGGGTCTGGATACTTGTTAATATATTTATCTGTTCATTGACTATTTCAATGTCTTGATGAAGATTACAAACAGAAGCAGATTAAGTCTGAGGAAATTTAACAGGAAGTTATTCATTCGTAACCAATAAGACAACAGAGAAAAATAGCTTGATTATCAACCAGTCCTCTTTTTATAAAAAGTGAAAGGGAATGATAACAAAGCAAATACATGTAAGTAACAAAGTTCTAGAGCAAGCTACACAAACCTGAAAGATTCATAGATGAGTTTTCTGGAGAGAAAAGGAAGTGAGGAGGAGCAGGAGGCGTGTCTGGTTGCCAAGGGCAATGAATCACAGAGTTTTCACTTTTTGGCTCAAGCACAATAAACCATCCAGTTATATTATTACAATCATTTTGTGAATCCACCGGCTTATTCAATATAGAAAAACTATGTTCTAATGTACCAACACTGAAATAAAACAGATTTTTTACAATAAAAGCATAAATTATACATTCATTAGTTTGGCATTAAATAATGGTTAGTCGAAAGAGACAATTTGGTTGGTTTTCACATAAAATCATCATAACTCAAATTGATAGTTTAAAAGACAGCATAAAAAAGAAGCATTTTTTTACTCAGTTGTGGTATTGTTATCAAATTTATCAAGGTTTTATTATTGGATTTTGGAGCTTTTTCATAGTGCTTTACTTATTTTCCAAAAGTCAATAATTTGTCAAATAGTTTCTGATCTAATTGAAGTTTGGAATGTCTCCATCATTTTCCTTTTTTACACAAGCATACTTAATTAAATAACAGCAATAAAAGTCAACTACTCATATCAAACAGCCTTCTGCTGCTGAAAAAAATTCATACCAATTAATTTGGAACAATACTTCATTTAAAATACAAATGATCAATCCAATATGGATTCAGAAATGATCAATACATACATGTACAGAGAAACAATGAATAAAACAGCCACTTATTGATTGGTGTACAAAATCTGAGGCAAATTCTCATTTCATCATGATTTACTGTAACAGCTATTATTAGATGAGAAAGTTTCCCACCTCCTGATATAATCATTATAATATAATCGTTACAACAATTGTTGTGATTATCACCAAGACAGGAAACAGATCCAGGAAGAAATTGTTCCAGTGTGAAGGCAAGCTATCACAAAATCTGCAGTCAAGTACAGTACACATTGTCAGATAGTCCATCAAGTTATAACAAAGAAAAACATATAAATGCCAATCCTTAATGCATCGATGGGGATGGTCCCTGAAACTTCAGTATCTATTAGGACAGAAAGAGCGGAGGAGGTGGATGATAACAAAATCACAACCTGAGCTACAATGTGTAGAACCAGTCTTTCCCAAACATATAGCTAGAACCAGTCTTTCCCAAACATATAGCTAGAACCAGTCTTTCTCCAACAGACCATATAGCTAGAACCAGTCTTTCTCCAACAGACCATATAGCTAGAACCAGTCTTTCTCCAACAGACCATATAGCTAGAACCAGTCTTTCCCAACATACCTTATAGTTAAAACCCGTCTTACCCCTACAGATCATATAGCTAGAACCTGAGTCTTACTCCAACAGATCATATAGCTAGAATCAATCTTACTCCAACAGACAATATAGCTAGAACCAGTCTGTCCCTAACAGTCCATACAGCTAGAACCAGTCTTACTCCAACAGACCATATAGCTAGAACCAGTCTTACTCCAACAGACCATATAGCTAGAAACAGTCTGTCCCTAACAGTCCATATAGCTAGAACCAGTCTTACTCCAACAGACCATATAACTAATACCAGTCTCCCCAGCAGACCATATAGCTAGAACCAGTCTTACTCCAACAGACCATATAGCTAGAACAAGTCTTACTCCAACAGACCATATAGCTAGAACCAGTCTTTCCCTAACAGTCCATATAGTTAGAACCTGTCTTACTCCAACAGACCATATAGCTAGAACCAGTCTTACTCCAACAGACCATATAGCTAGAACCAGTCTTTCCCTAACAGTCCATATAGTTAGAACCTGTCTTACTCCAACAGACCATATAGCTAGAACCAGTCTTACTCCAACAGACCATATAGCTAGAACCAGTCTTACTCCAACAGACCATATAGCTAGAACCAGTCTTTCCCTAACAGTCCATATAGTTAGAACCAGTCTTTCCCTAACAGTCCATATAGTTAGAACCAGTCTTTCCCTAACAGTCCATATAGCTAGAACCAGTCTTTCCCTAACAGTCCATATAGTTAGAACCAGTCTTTCCCTAACAGTCCATATAGTTAGAACCTGTCTTACTCCAACAGACCATATAACTAATACCAGTCTCCCCAGCAGTCCATATAGCTAGAACCAGTCTTACTCCAACATACCATATAGCTAGAACCAGTCTTTCCCTAACAGTCCATATAGTTAGAACCCATCTTACTCCAACAGACCATATAACTAATACCAGTCTCCCCAGCAGACCATATAGCTAGAATCAGTCTTTCTCCAACAGACCATATAGCAAGACCTCGTCAAACCAATGAACCATTTAGCTGCAACTAATCCATTAACCCCAAAAGACTGTAAGGCAGACCCAGTATACCCTAAAAGCTTCAAAGATTGAGCCAGCCCATTCTGAAGTCTACACAGCACAAACCAGTCCAACCTCAAAAAGCTAAGAATGTGGAACCAGTCCGAACCCAAAAGACTAGAAAGATAGAACCAGTCCATCTGTCATCAAGTCATGCCCATATTAATATGAAATGAAATATTTACAAGAAAAATTATCTTGATTTCTATATTTTGATCAATAGCCAGACTATAATGTACATACATGTAGTTAATAATGTGTGTACTGGTATGCAAAATATAAAACTTATCAGTAAACATTTCAGAGAATTATTTATGTTAGAATCAACAGTTGCAACATCAGTAAGTCTATAAGAAGTTAAAATCAATACTTTATTTGTAACAGGTAAGGTTTTAAAATGTTTATGACCAATTTAATGTACTGGTAATATTCACCAATTAGCACATCTGAAGGACGAAGCCAAAATACACCATTCAAAGACAAAGGCTACAGACTAAGTTACATTACAGGCTCAGGTGTCCAGTAACATTCCTTTTAGTGAGCATGTAAGTCAATAGATTTTGTATGTCTTTATCACTTACTCCAGCCCAGTAATGTTTTCATGTTTGTCAGTCCCTGGTTCAGTATGCACCCCTTCAAAGAATATTGCAAGCAAAAGTAGAAAGGAGCTTTATAGTCGATAGATGATATCTCAAGTCAAATGTTTATACCAGGAAATCTCCACAGCATCTTGAGGGAAGGCCTTTGGGCAAAAAACTAGGATTATTCAAAGCCAACTTAGGTAAATGCCCCCAGAACTAAATTCTATACCCATGGATCCCTGCCATATATGGAGAAACAATATCATACTCATAGCTGCAGTATATGAGCAAAGATATAGTCATATAAACTAACTGTATTGAAATTTGTTTAGGAAGAAGAAACAATATACTATTGGTATCAATATGGCCAAATTGAAATGAATTTAAACAATTTTGTTTTTCAAGCTGTCTTGATATTTTCCATTTGGCTTCAATCAAAATCAATCTCTTCAATGGTTTGCCTGCAGAAATCTTGTGAGAACAGCTAGGATCTCTTGAGAAGGCCGATCAATTACAGAAAACACAGGCAAACCTGACAGCTTTCAATTGTCAAATCAAATTTCTGGGGAGTTTCAAATGCATAAATGATGTGACAGCATAAATTAATGGATTTCTCACATGCAGTTATCTAACAAACTATGAATGCATGACACAGATAAAAGACGTTATGCAGTATTGATATTGTCATAAATTTACACTCCATGTATCAATTAATAATGATTTTGCAACGAAACACAAACTACCAACACACGGGATACAGGTGTGATAAAAATTTAACTTTGAATATGACTTTGAAGTATGAAATCAGATATCATGAAGTTTATAAACCAAAATTACCAAATCATACCCCATAACAAATAATGAATTATTGAATAATTTATGACACCCGAAGCTTAAATAACGCAATATGTAATTATTTTCACATTACATCTGATAAGTGAAAATTTGCTGAGACAGAAATACACAAAAATGACACAAATTTATGTATTATAATAATAAAAAAGGATAATAGACATACCATACATAATAATGTTTTGTACTTTGATGTGAATTTATAATCTACAGCATCTCAATAGAAGTTTTTACTGAATATGATGTCTGATGAAGTGCAAAGAATTTTACATACAAACACGGCTTTCATTTCACTGTTAAAAGGGTATTGTGAGTTGAGATTTTGTTTATTGTTTATCTGTTGCTTAAAGGCCCATTCGACACCTAGGGTCATTTCAGAGCCACCCTAAACAGGACAACCCGGTATTTTTTTCTGATTCTTTACTGTACCCGTTGTACCGTAAATTTGCACTGAGACACGCCTAACGTTTTCCAGTGATTTTCTTAATGCAGTACTTGACTCTGTAGTTGGGATGAGGACACTGAAAAGTGTATCCACATAATCTGGCTGCTCCAACACATAGATTAATGGGGATTGTAACTATTAAACATCTATTCAGATAAGTACAATATGTATCTAACACATACCTATTGATTGGCAATGACTCTTTAAATAAATATTGGAATATTTTATATTTAATTTCATGCAAATAACTGTCTGGTTCAGGGGAGAGACTAATCATCGGTTATAGTAAGGGACCAACCCTTTTTAATCAACTTACAATATAATTATATGATCAAATGTGTACTGAGGTATTAGACAATCAATGAATGTAAGATTGACCAATTTTTTATCATTTAATTAAATCAGAAAGGCAACCTACATTAAGTTTTTTGTACCCTAACATTTTTAGATAAATATTTCTATTCAATTGGACCTGAGCTTAATATATTTTACTTACTAGATATAAAATGAAAGCTTACAGATCCAATTTGCTGAAGAAAAAGTTAGTTTTAAGGTACATGCACTCCTTTTACATAATAATCACTCAAATGCTAAGTCCTTTTCTCATGATTTCATACCAGGTGGGGGGGGGGGCTTGTATGTTGTAGGGATGGTGTATTAAGACCTAATATAGCCACCATCCCTGTAATAAGCTAGCCCCATACATAATAAATATCATACCTGTGAATACTACAGAAGTCCGGTGCAGTCATTGCGGTATGTCCGGAGAAGGTGCTGTATAAGATTCTGGAACAGTCAAACCAGTCTGTAATGTTGGTGGATTTATTAAAGATCGGCCAACTGGAATGATTATACGAAGGTCCGGCAGCGCTGAATACAATATAGGCTATCTCTTCTACACCTTTGTTAAATCCAATCTTTACCTGTAAAAGTAATATAATATTATACAATGTATATAGTAAAGAATGGTTGTAGTAAACTAGAGCTTTGTCACATAGGTGACTAATACCCCTGCCGCTTTGACACTATACAGCTAAGTTCAAGGGGACATAACTCTGCAATTAGTGAATCAATGGGCATAACAATTGTGTCTTGCACACCTACATTTCACACAGTTAATATATTTCAAATTTCAATCCTCTCCCTTGAAAAAATGTGGAAGAAGTTTGCTCCACAAACTAAGACTGCCATTTTACACTATAGAACTATGTTCAAGGGCACATAACTCTGGAATGAGTGAATCGCTGGGAATGAAAATTGTGTCTTCATGTCTACACTTCATGTGATAACATATTTCAAGTTTCATTGCAATCGCTTATAGAATGTGGAAGTAGTTCGCTCCACAAACTTGTGATAATTTATGCGGACAGACGGACGGACCGACCAACAACCGACAGAGTGACTTCAATATACCCCCTCTCAAACTTCGTTTGCTGGGGTATAAAAATAGATTTAGTGAACTGATACAGTTGTTATAAATATAATGACTTATGAATATTATTTGATGATATCATTTGGGTCCCCCAAAGGTTGTTTAATATGGAAGGTCAAGTGTACTATCCAGTAGTTCATCCAGGACTTTCTCCATAGTTTAGGCTAGAAGTCACAAAATATTAACTTAAGCTATTGGCTCGGCATTAAACCCAGAGAAGACAAATCTTCCAAAGACTATCAGGCATCATTGTTCTGGCACAAATGTAATGATATATACATATTGACATTTACTATATAAATGTACATAAACTACATACAGAAATTCAATCATACAGATACACTATCCTTATAAAATAAATATTTCAAAAGATTGTGAATAAAACCATAGTATTTGAAAATAGTTAAAATACTGATACAATTTGATGAACGAAAATCATTTCAACCATGAACAGTATTCATGAATCAAATAAAATTCTTTCAGTTTTCACAGCAGGCCAATGTAGAGTCAAACATCCCACCTGTTACTTCATTACCTTATTTATGTACATAGAATAAACCTCACATTGAGGCCACATTGATATTAAGGCCACCTATTTATAAATACTAGTTTTCCACATCTTTAAAACATTTTCTTTTCTGTTCAAACGGTGGTCTAGATATTGAGGTGTTACTGTGTTATGTATAAGTAATCTAAAACCTTAAAGAACACAAGTATTGTTAAAATAAATGTACATACATTGTATGCATAACTATATCACTCATTAAAACAACAACATATTAAAGGTTTCAGACAATTTACCAACCAATCAAACAGCTATATTAAATCAAAGAGCAAAACATTGGAAATTGAGAGAGGATGAAGGCCAGACCTTAAAAAATTCGGTCACAACTACTCTGTCCTCTGATAAGGGGTTAGTCAGCAAAAAAGACATTGATATCATAGAGTCAATATTGACTGTAATTGTAGGCATTGAATTAAGCTTTTTTCATGTCAGTGACAAGTGTATAGCGATGTTTATAAACTTCTTATAAGTCTTAGCGCTGTAATAGTTTTTTACTGTGTAAAAATAACAGAGCGACAAAATGGTCCTCAATTACAAGTGAGTGTTTAAATGTTAAAAAGGAGGTGAACAATGAATAATAAATTACGAAGATACTAATTATTTTAACATTCATAAACAACAAAATAATGATAATTAACCGATAACAAAAATGCAATTTTGCATTTTATTACATTGATTAGAACAATTACCATGTTTCAAGTGATCAGTTTTTAATTGTTTTATCTGTGTCATAGATCATGCATTTTAATTGACAGCAACATGGTTACATTAAGTTTTTTTTTCTGAATTACAACTTCTGTGTATCTAAAATTGATATATTATGATGTTATATATGTTTATTACTTATAATAATTGTTATATATATAATTTATTAATATAATCTAGATACCTATTTGATATCATAAAGCAATGACAACATTTAAAGTCCCATAAGCATATAAATTCATTGGTCGTAATAGTTTCTGTCTGTTCTATAACAGAGGAATCCTATGTATTTTTCTCCTGCGCATACTTTATATCAAGAAAAAATGTTTCAAAAATCAGTATTGTATTTTTTTCAATATCATTGAAATAAATACTATTTATAGAACAGCTGTGTTTTCCCGCAGTCAAGTTATGCAAATGTCATAAAGTGACATCACGCGCTCTACATAATTATTTCAAGTTTACAAAAGCAAAAATCACAGTAAAACGAGTGTTATTAGGAGGAAAAGGGCTTGTTTCGTCGGTAATAATTATCTTAGGATAGTATCAGCAGTTGAATGTTTTTGCATATTTTTTTCTGTAGCAAAAAGCTAATGGGCCTTTAAGTTAACTCTAGTCCTCCATATTATTGTAATACTCTCTAAAATCAATAAAAACATTAAATGATAAGATATCGATGTTCAGTTTGCCATTGCACCCCCCAATAAATCTTTGATTTTTAAAGACAGCATATGAACACATAGATCTAAAAAGGAAACCATACTTCACTCAAGATTATTTACAAACCCTCCATTAACTACTGAACTCAAGAATAATTTATAGCCTCTAATGGATAATACTGGTTCAATACTTATTGTTTACTATGACTATATACAGATGACGTACATGTACATAGGAAATGAGAGAGCCAAATTCTTTCTTTAAGATGTTTTTTTTGCATATAATGGTCGACTTCTGCAGAAAAAATGCTAAAAATGGAAGTCTTTGGTATGGTGAAAATTAAGGTACAAATAAATGCCCTTCCATCATTAAAAAATCCCAAATGCATTGATACGATGGAATACAGTAAGCTTAAGTTCAAACTGTTATCTAGACTTGTATAATCTTAATTGCTAATACAACTAAAACTGACTAAGCAGTGTTAGTTTTATCACAGGAAAAACGGACTTGAAAACCCTTTATGAAAACCGCAACACCTGATCACAAAGGTGAGTACAATACCTGGGTATAAGGTATACATACATACAAGTGCATGTTGTTTGATCAATACTTGTCCCGGTGATCTAGTTAATATACTAAAACCATGCACCTTTACAAACAGAATAAATATCATTATCTTATTTATTTACATTCAATTATTTACCCAGCCACTTAGTCCTAATAAATGTTCACATCAAGCTAGAACCATGCTGTTTAACAACCCATCAAAACAAAGGACTACAATGAAATATTACATTAATATTGTATATTATGTTTACAGTTGTTTCAAGGTGACGCTACATTCACGTAATACAAAACTCTATATACAATGTACATATAATATAAACACTGCATTACTATGATTGCTTTATAAACCGGACAATTACAAAACAATGTTTTAAAACAAAGAGCAAGACAAGAGTCTCAATGTATCACCCTTAATAAATATTGCTATTGTTGACTTAAAACTAGAATAAAACAATAAATAAAACAATAATGAAATACAAGCATATTGTTCATAATTTAGGAACATGAGACTAAGATGTGATTAATTAAGAATGAATAAGCTGAGTGATATAGTGTACATAACTGTGTCAAAGTACTGTAGGGATGACAAGGTTGGCTTAGACAGTAGAATGAAGGACTGGTGAACAAGAAGTCATGTGTTTGAAACCTTGGAACCAGGGTTATAAAACTTGAGAACAGCATCTGAGCAAAAATCTCAATTCCATACTTATATTATTATGTAGAGTGGTTGAAAAGAAAGGGCTGGGTAAAGTTTAAATACATATTCAGGTTAATTACATGTATGCTGTCAGAATAATGCATCAATGTTATATTTATTGTCTGACTATAACTTCTAGTTCTAGTCTTAGGAACATTAAAAGACAAGATTTAAGCATGGAAACCAATCTCAGGTTTTATGATCTCGGATCCTGGGTAAGTCTCATGTTTCTCCACATCTACAATGAGACTGAATTAAGACATTTCATCCCTGCTAGGTCACTTATCTCCCTAAGCCCTTAATATTTACATGTCATGTTGGACAACTTGGCAGCTGTTACAAATGGTTTGGGAATGGTTAATGGCTGAGGTTCACTGGGCCGACATACATAACATTTAACTGAAATACATTTAGTAAAAGAAAAGAAAAAACAAACTCAAATATCGGATCACAATTGATAAATAGGTTAAAATAAACATATTTGTGAGAAAAACTTTCAATAATAATAATTAAAGCTCATACCACAGAAAACATTGACTGCCTAAGTTTTGATGTCTTAAAAATTGGAAGGAGAATTTCTTGAAGTCAAATAAGATGATTTATGTACCTGTATGTATGTGTTTACCTATGTTCAAAATAAGCAATAAGCCTACGTTTTTGGATTGTAATTTTGTTCTTTTTTGTGTATAGTTACATCTTCAAGGTTGCTCTCATGGGAAAATCTTTACATTTAAATAGAAAAATTCAAAATTCAATTTAAGAAAACTTTAAATGAAATGTGCCAAGTTAGACTTCTATGTTTATACATTTATTATGATAAATAATACTGTAACTGTTTTAATTCAGTATTCAATATCAGTAACCTGGAAATAATTCCAAATTAGGCAACAAAGTACATTTTGTACCTCACTGAGCCCCCCAAAAACACTATCACTTCATTACAACAGCTGCCTCAAAACAATTAATTTCTAATTTTGTAAAACAATATCCTGTTGTTTATCAATTCAGTACAGACAAAATCTTTATAATTCACTTTTCATCCATATTTAGACGTACTGTTTTTTATTGTTTAAACTTTTGTGAAAGATAAACTTGTGACGCATGCATCATTTAGTGTTCTCTGAGAAAGTTCAATTTCCAGTAAAATTTACAACTTTAGAATAGAAATTTGAAATTATTGCTGGACTTACATCAATATCGAAATAATTACTTTATCAATAGGCCAGTTAAGTAGCGCTATCACTGCATTACCCTTTTTTCCCACAAACATGATGCAAATGTCCAGCATTACCACGGAAACAGTAGCAAATCAAATCAGGAACATGTTTTATCATACCATTTTCATAAATATTTAAAGAGCATTTGCTTCTTAGAGTAATGTTGCTTAAATCTAGCTTAAATCAACTGCAACAGGAGCAGATTCATACTGGATTGGTGCTTGACATGCTAATATTTTTTAAGGAAATTTGAGTCACACAAAATGTTTTTGCTATTCTGGTAAATTATGTAAAATTTAAATAAGGACACCAGCAACTCAAGTTTTCAAACGTCTAATGCATCATTACCACAGACATACATTGTGACATATATCACGCAGATTTTATCTTCTTAGATGAAAGAAAGTTCCTTGTCAGTGATTTTTTTTGCTATATTTACTGCCGAATATGGGCAGTTTCCCCTTGTTGAATTTCCTTCATTTTCCCCCTAAAATGGCCAGAATTTTCCCCTAACAAGAAGTGTTTTCCACATGATCATGTAAAAAGAATAAAATTACAACAGTTTTCTCACCATTGTCAACAATTACAATGTAGTAACATTTTATATATATGATTTAAACAACTACATAATCAAATATTCCATAGAAACAAATGTTATATACATTGTATTCCCATTTTGAAATTTGTTGTGCTAAATTTCCCTTTTGATGGGCATGGGTAGTGAGAAAATTTTGGAAAAAAATCACTGCTTGTCTGCTAGCACAACCAAATAACTTTTTTCAGTCCTTGTCAATTTTTTCTTGCCAATATTTTCATTTAAACTTTATCTCCACATGCATGGCCTTTTTTCCAAAAACTGGGAAGGTACCTTAGCCTAGCTTTCATTTACTAGCTTTTCATCATAGACTGATTTTCAAGACAATCTTTCACCAAATTGGAGGAAAAATGATTTTTTTTGCAAATGGGAAGTCACCGAATGTTGGCCTCTATTATAGAAGGAAAAATGGCCCGACTCCAAACTGATTAATATGAAAAAGATGTTCTATTTGCCCTATATATTTGCCCTATATTTTTAGGATGGTAGCAGAAACCAGGTAATTTTCTTGGCCTTACCAAACTAATATTTTTGTGTTCCCAATCATGCGTGTCTGCCGATTTGTAAGGATAGCCTGGCTGTACATTCATTACATTATCAGCCCCAGGGTTCAAGGTCATATTTGAAGTCCATAAGTCATACACACTCTCAGCACCTCCTAGATTACCCTGGGGCACTTTCATAACAAGATGCCATCCGAATGTGCCAGCAAAAAAATGAGCAATCACAACCAAAATGCTTCTCCACATTTCTATGCTCAATCTGAAAATCAAAGAGGAAGAATTAACATTAACTGAATCAATTCAGCTGGGGAGTAGTACAAATAAGTAAACAATCAATTAAGTGAAAGGGGGTACTTGCAACATGTGACGAGGTCGCAAAAAAGTACTTAATTAGGTAACTTGAACATTGTTGAATATTCTTTTCGAAAATGTATTTACTTGGTTCAATACCATTAAATTTGCTGCAATAAGATGGAAAGATTAAACATTGAATCTAAACAACATGATGCTAAAACGGTAAACAAGCAAATAATAAGACAAAGACAATGCATATACTTTATACATGAACAGTCACAAAGAGTTTTTATAGTATGCAGGTTTGAGAAGTTCAGTTTAAATAAGATGCATTTTGTTAATACTTCGTTTTATATCAATGCTTAATTAAATATTCTGCAAGATGATAGCATATTTTTGAAACAAACAAATCTCATAACAGGGTAAATTAGTCTAAATTATTAAATATCAATGTATTTGACTATCTATTGAGTATTAAGACTGACGTATAAAGGTCATATTCATAATCTAGCATAGAGAAAATCAATACATAATGAGGCTAGCGATTAGCTGTATATTGTTGCAAAAGCTGGAACAATATTTTCATCACAGTATCTATCATAGAAACAATGTCTAAAAGAAGAAATGAGTCACGTATCACCTTTACGTCGATTCAGACTTGTCAAATGTCACATCGTTTTTTCTTCAACTTCGACCTACATGTAGTTTCATTCATGGACAACCCGGCTTCAATTATCCATAAATCAATAGATTTCACATCTTTGTTTCAAATATTTCACGATATAATCCGAAGAATTAAGTAAATTTGTCCTAGTTTTGCACACCTGTTTTGTTTTGTCGCACCTGTAACGGTGTTCAGGTACTTTTGTGCAATGCAAGGGAGGAAACTCTATTTCATTCGGAACTACTCAGTAATTTCCGTTGACTATGATTGTGCGGGAAACGATTTTCCCGCGTTTATCAACGTTTTGCGCAACGTTTCGCGTGCGTATAACACGCATGCTGACGCTGAACAGTGACATTGTGTATAAAACATCTAATTTTCATGATAATTATTATTTGGAATTTGTCGGTTACGGTAGCTGTAATTAAAATAGGAGCTACTGTATCTTCATCAGTAACATTTAATTAGTATGTTGTGATTTCCTAATTCCGCGAAAGGAGCTGAAGTTGTCAGAATAGTAAATCAAACTGTTATAAATGAATACTATGAAATAAACGATTTAATACAGATCATGCTACTGGAATGAAATGATGTCATTAGCCTCATATTTACCCTCCATGTCAGTTTATAAATACATCTTTGTATGTTGTTGATGGGTAACGTAGGTCTAGGTGCGATGCATTGACCTTAGCCTATTTAAACGTGTAAAAAAGTAAAGTTTCATATTTAAGAAGTAGTATACCGTCTTATCACACACGTGACATTCATTTATTTTATGAGTTAGTAATTTATTTTGCTCCATTTCTTGACAGTAGTTCGAACAATATGCTGTTTGTTTACTGATTGTCGAAACTTGGATACATTTTAAGTTACGTGACGGTGACAAATACGTGTCAAGAATCATATCGGAGGTGACAGGGGCCATTCCGTGTCATAATACAACTCTGACCATTATCCATGCTGAGACCAAGGATATTTTCACCAAACCTGATACGTTGGACCCGCAGGCTATAGATGAGGTAAGTTTTTGTTTGTCGTTATAGATTTTACTGGATTGCATTCGATTGTTTTTTTAACCCTCAACTTGACGAAAACAAACCGATTCAACGGATAACAATTCCAATGTTAATAAACTTATGGCAAATATTTAATCACTAGGAAAACATATACATTGTATACGTATGTACCACGAACTAGTTTGGCAAAAACATACATATCCGGCCCGTAGGAAGCAATTTTAAAAAAGGGGGCCAATTTTAGATTTCACCCCACGGGTACCTAGGGCCCTGCATAGTGATCGTACTAATACTTATAATACTTGTATAAATTACTCGATAGGACTGGTTCCGCTGTCTTTGCATACCCTTTGAAACGCTTGGTGAAAATTGGTGAAACAGGTGCTGTAGTTTCATTCAAGAAGGTTCTTATTCAAGTCACAGTTCAAATTACCATGGAGACATCGTCGCGCTATCCCAAAATTCATAAGTCATGATCGAGATTTATCAAACAACTGAACAAATAAACGTTATATTTTAAGTGCTAATTAAATTATGACATTCAGTTCTGAATAGCAGTTTTTAAAAGCTTTTCATTAAACCTCACTCAGAGATCACTTTAATATCTAGACTGATTTTGTATACATTTTTTAACTATTACCTTGGCCCCTATGGTGATATATTATCGTGGTTTGATAGTATTTACATACTGTTGTAACAAAACACCCACAATCCAAAATAATACAATACACCGTGAATGCTAATACATACACTAACCCTTAGAACTAAAATATAAAATAAAAAAGAGTAATTCTAAAGATCTTATCACCATTCATCAAGGATGATCATCTAAAACTTACGCTTAGTTCGGGAGTCCACGTGGTTTTACAGAAATGAACTTCACTCAGAGAATTGATTATGTTGAAATATTTCTTTTACTTACACCAAAGTTCGTATAATCCATTAACTTGTATTCAGGACCAATATACACAGAAGTTTCACCAAAACGGCATGAATGTTAAATTTAAACTTTAAAATTTAGAATACTGATTGTGCCATTTCGGTTATTCTTATTGAATCAGACGATATGTATGAGTAAGTCATTGTTGAATTAATGATTCATTTGTAAACGTAATTATCATATCTATAAATAGAACGGTCCACCAGAATGATAATACATGTAATGTAAAGCATCGGTTGAAGCAAAACGTAAGGATATCTAAAAGTTCCTTTATCACTAATACCCTAAAACATTATTGACGAAGGACCTCGTTCATCGTAAATTATGTCCATTGGTAAACATAATATTATACATTTATATTTAACGTTTTTAAAGTCGCAAGTTTGATATCACATGAGAATTCCATTTGATAAAATTAAAGGAGGACTACAATGTATTTTATTATTTTCCAATAAAGTCATTGACAAATTATTCAAGTTTTGTTAAACCTGGGGCCATTATACAAATTGTATAATGGTCCCAGGTTAAACGTACTCATTTGATACTACATGTATTTTTTATGCGAGGAAGCTGTGAAATATCAAAGATAGGCGCAAAAGATGCAATATTTTTAAAACTTGCTTTTTAAAGTTTATATTAAGAATTCTAGGACTTCAATAAAATAACTTCTTATCAGTGCATGCATTAGCTGCTGAAATTAATCACACCTGGTTTGTAACATTCTTCGAACAACGTTTTACGAGAACAAGAGAGCTAAATAAAAACATGTACTCGTTAATGTATATTATTTTATTGGAAGATGCTCAGGTGGTTGGGAATAAATATTATGCTTATCATAATAAGACCAGGTGATGTGATCAACTTGATTTTAATTTGTCAATGAATAATGATTGAAATGTTGTTTTGTTATAAAAAATATCCTATTAATTTCGCTCATAGACTCCCATCCTCCTTACGGAGGCGGGTCTATTTGCTGAAGAATGAAAGGGGCTTGCCCCTCAGTTTAAGATATGGTGTGGTAGATAAAAATCCGTCACATGCAACGGAACTTGTAGGGTTCTGCATGTTCAAATCGTTAAGGTCTCTGATTAGAAATAACTAGCCTCACACCGCTGTGAGTTCGAACCAAAATTCCCATGTGAGGAAGCTACTAGTATCCGGATAGCTTACAGAAGGCGCTTCTGTGCAGATGTACGTTTGACAGTCCTCCACCAAAGCTTTTTTCAAATGTAGATATGTTCAATTCTGAAAAAAACTTTTAGAGCTTAAACTTAGACAGGATTCATTAGAACAGAAACCAAAAATTATAGCTTTATCAGATGCCAAGCTTAAGAATTTCGATATGGACGAAAATTAAGCGAATATAACATAGTTGGTTATGAGATATTGACACTAAATCTGAGAAAATCTGATGATGGCAGAGGTATGATTATTCATATAGATAATAGCATAAAATATTCACCCATATCTACGAACACGAAATTTGAGGAATATTTAATACATGTAGAGTTTAAACTTAATGGCAGTGATAGGTTTGTATATTTGTATAGGAGCCCTAACTCCGGCGAGGAAAGCATAAGGAATTTCAATGTCTTATTTAGGAAGATAAGCGGGAACGAATATAGCCATATACTTATATGTGGAGATATGAACTTATCATAATTTATTTTGGAACAATATTTCAAATGGAAAATTAATGTAGACATTAACTTTTCATTTGTTAGAAACTACCACAGACTGTTGTGTATATCAACATATTTTGTAACCTACACGTGGGTGGGGGAATACTGCAGAGAAATTTGAAAAGAAATGATGGAAGTCCTCTTCGTATTTCATTCCAGGGTCTGTGGACAAACTACGACAGTTACAAAGCTAATTTTGGTACCGATGGATTCGGAAACTCGAACAGCAATGTACCATGTGATTATATACCTTGATTGAAGCGTAAATTTGATGTCCGCCTTTTTTGTAGCAATTTGTCGGGTCCCGCACTCCCAATATTCTCTTTTTAGGTACTTTTTGAGAATGTTGATAACTTCAAGCTGATTTTAGAGAATGTTGGCAAAATTAATTATTGCTTTAATCAATGTACACTAGCTTAGTACGCTAACTTATGATGGCTGTGTGTTTTAACTATGAAGTCGTATCACTTTATACATGTTTAATTATCATTTTAAGTATTCTAATTTGCTATCTCAAGTAGATATTTCTTTCTAATCGAAACGAAGTAAGCATCTCATGGTGCAGTGACCAGTACAGCAAACTTATGCAAAATAATAACATGGTGGGTTACGTCGTCTGCAAGCTATAACCTATAATAATAAATTATATTTTTATGTACTCAAATGAATTTCTCTTGTGGTCTTTATTTCAGAAACCATGCTCTTAACAAAGAAATCATGGCGGGCGCTTTATCCCAAGAACAATATGAAAAAAAAAATCGAAGCCTGAACATGACATTATCACTTCCTGGAAAGACATACCAAGAGGGGTACATGTCAGAGCGCCGGCACTACGTAGTGATAACTTCACTTTGACTAGGAATAAGTAATGACAAACTTGAACAGCTACTGATGTATACACCGATACCTTTTCATATGAACAAAGACAGAACAATTCTAAGTTGTCGTATGTTGTGCATTAGGATAATTAAATGCACATTGGACAACCGTTCACTTATTATCTTTATTGTTGAGATCATTGTTATATATTGCAAATAAACTGATCAGAAAACAGGTCCTGTTATCAGTAAATGTAAACATAATCACAATTAAATCATTGTAATCACTAACTGTATGTATAAAAGGTAACAATTGTAAGCATGGTAGCGCTCTTGGTGTCTTTGCTGAGCAAAATTTGTGCTAAAAGACTGTTGACAAACACCACGTATTTTACTTGATTTCTTATGATTTCTTTGACGATATGGTGACAAATAATACTGGTTTGTAAACTGTTTGCTACATTCATACTGCACGCCATCAAATTGTGGGTTTGGTGGAACATGAGCTTTTAAAGAATAAGTTTATTTCTTTTCACATATGCTGCACTCGAATAGATGTGGCGGTTTGTTCCTCGACCGTCATGGTATGTGACTGAAACGAAATAAAAGCATTCTTTATTATTGTTCAGTACACATTGTAAAACAAACAGGAAATATTAACTGGAGCCTGTGAGTTCTAAATTTATGAGGTTTCATGAGGTTTAGATGGAAGATTCCGTCTCTGAGGGAACCGAGGAGAACTGTTACCCTCGGTAACGTATATTTCCATTTTAACCAAATGTGTGTTCAGATAATGTACTAGAAATAGAAAGAAACCTATCAAACCACTTTTTGGAAAGTTTTATACCTGAAAGTATTCATCATAAACTATTCGCATCGGAGTATATCATGAGTAAAATGTGGATATTTCCATTAGCTATGCAAGAGCTGATCAGCTGGACAATTTTTGATAGATCAACAGGGATATTCGTCGTACAAAATAACATTGACAGGGAACATTATTGAATACGCGTATATGCTATACTCCTATCACTGCATAAACAAACTTCCAAGCTACCAAAATTGTCATCATAAATTAGCATATATCATAGATGAAATAAATAATTAATTTGGCCAACATCCTCTAAAATCAGCTTGAAGTTATCAACATTCTCGAAAAAGTACTTAAAGAGAGAAAATTGGGAAAGCGGGACCCGATAAATTGCTACATTGTACAAAAATGGCAGACATCAAATTTACCCTTCAGAAGATTCAAATTTACACTATGAGTGTTTCAATAAGGTCAAACCAGTCTAAAACGTCTATATAACGACTTTTAAAAACGAAATCACAGCGATGACAATTCACAACTTCCAACTTCGAAAATTGTTACGGAGTTGGCTCCCAAACCACAAAAGCTAAGTTCATGAACTAAAGTTGTGAGCTTTCTTAAAACCGGCGACCACCTGATGCGCATATACTTTAAATCCAGTAATGTAATAAAATGTTCAAACTTACCGAAAACGTATCCATTTTTGCAAAAAAATATCAACTTTCGCTACATTACGTTGCGCCCCCTGGTATAGACGTCCCTTATTGTGACTTCATGAAAGCCTTTGATAAAGTCCCTCATCTTAGACTTTAAATGTATTGCAATGGTGAGAATTTCATACAATGAATAAGACCATTCCTACTGAAGCGTAAGCAGAAAGTATTAGCAATTGGTGAAAGGGCATTCTAGAGTAAACAAACACAAATATAGTTTAAACACGGATTATGTGCCAATGGACTATTCATCGGCCGAAAAAGGTGTGGGGGTAACGATAGATAATAAGTTCTCATTTGAAAATCATAATACAGACAGTTAAAAAGGCAAACTTAATAATGGGAGTTATAAGACGGACTTTCGAATATCTTGACTTAAAAAACATTTAAAATTCTGTATAACAGCTTTGTAAGACCACATACATTGTAATAGAATATGCACTATATATATACATGTATATTGACACTCATTGAATGATGGCGTTGGCTCCATCACATTTGCGAGGGCTCTTGTAAACACATTGCCGATGGCTCCAGCACGTTGTCGATGGCTCAGTCACATTTGCAAAAATGTTGAGTATTTCGTTTTAAAGCGAGCTCAGTGAGCTATTTTTTGTGTTGATGCAAAAGGGATATTGGGACAATGTAGCATGCACGATTAAATGGTCCAGCACCCTCTTCATGGAATGAAATCACTCCAGATGTGTCTCCTCGTGAAAGAAAACACACGGTTTCATAATTTCTTCATTTTAGAGTATTTCTTCTCGAAAATGCATGCAAAATGACGAGTAAAATGTTCTGGGTAGCATAGCATTCTTCGATTTTTGAAAAACAAACATGTGCTTTAAAAACGGATATATTTTTTAAAATATATTTACCTGTTTAAACTTGAAATTGATCGATGGCTCTATAACGGAAAGAGCCACCGTTTAGTAGGGGTGAAGAAAGAAGAGTGTGTTAGGCACTTGTTTTTGTGGTTTCCGTTTATTTCAAGATAAAAGGTTTTCACAGACTCCTTTACTTATTCAATGAAAGAAAATAAAATGATACAGACTATCAAAATGGCTTACACAAAAGTGCATTAAAGGGAGATAATTCGTACATGTATAGTATCAAGTGTAGTAGTTGATTCTCTTTGAAAACTTAAGCTATCAATAGTTTACACATAGAATGTTTAACTAGTAAGCTACCAATCGAAAGAATGTAGCCTGTGCGTCTAAATGGTTTAAACCATTGAATCACGTATAACATCCCTACGTGTACACGTGTCAATATTTTCCCCGCCCGGCGGGCTGACCCAAGAGAAGTTGACATTTCTAATTCCTCACTTTAGAGAATATCGTATTAATCTACATCATCTACCCTAGAGACCACTTACTGTATCGAATTCCTGTCTGTTGGAAATAGTCTTCTGTCCAAAGACCCGTATATTCCCCACATGGGCGGGTATAATATTTACAGCTCCATAATTGAGGAGAATACAGTAGTTTCGAAGAGGACTTCTTCCCAAGAAAGAAAATGAATAGGTGAATGTTTCAAAATCCTTGAACAATCATTTTTAGGGACATGGATTTTGTCCTAATTCCGCTATATGTATAACCGTGACTTGAAGATGCATTGTATCTAATTCTTCATTTTTCTTACTGTGCACATCTATTGTTCATGTTGTCAGATCATTCTTGTGATGTTTCGATATGTTATATACTCGTCTATGTGTTACATATGTATTTTAAAATATTTCTAGAAGGATTAGTTTGTTGGGAAGAAATGAGGAAATATTTCCTCGTGTGGTTGCATTGCTCAAAAGCGATAAAGATCCGAAGCTTACAAAACTGTTTTGAGAATGAATGCATATAGTGTATTATTGACCTACATGTATATTGTGTACATACCGATTCAAACATACGTGATTGTATAATTCATTTTTATACTTTCTTCATTCCACATTCAGCAAAACAAAAATATCTGTTTTTCCTAAAAACTGTCACGGAAATGTCCCTTTCGTCGACGGTGAGTGATAACAAATTTGAATTTCTTTCGATTTACACCGGAGTGGGTATGAAATCCCGAAGGAATAAAGAAATTTAACCTGTATCTAATGAAAAGAAACTTAGGTCACATCGATGGCGAGTAGTACTTTTTGTAAGTTGAAGGGCTTATTTCTCCAGTTCAGAGCAATGTATGGATATAAGAGTGGATGGTGGTTAAAGAGAAATTATTTCTGCGTCGAATAAGACCAGGCTTTTAAGAATCGGTTCAGAATTGTTACAACAGGACCTTGATAAACATATCCGGTGTGATTTCTGGGCCCAGGAGTTCTATACCTTTACTCTTTATATTATGTAAAAAAGAAGTCTAACTTCAGCAAAACTTAAATTGTTTATTTAATTTATTTAAACCTCAACGTTTCGGCCATATTGGCCTTCATCAGGATCAATAAATATTAATATAAAAACAATAAACAGGAAATGACGTCATCAACGTCATGCAACGTCAATAACAACGTCAAAATATGACATACAATTTTGCGCAATATTTGTTACACAGGATACTAAAAGATACAATAATACTGGTAAGATGCAAATAAAATAGCAAGATATGATGGGAGACCAATATTAACTATATAACAAACATGAGATACATAGACAGACTCTTGGATTTCAACAAAGCACAAAAAGAATTAAAATAATATTTTAGAATTCATTCCATTCGGACTGGTAGTACCTAGAATATGCATCCATTTAGTTTCTTTTAAAAGTCGTTGCCAGTTATTGTGCACTTTGTCTATAGGCATAAAAGAAAAATCATCAAAACTGTGACCAGGAAGGTTAAAATGTTCAGAAACATTTGTTAAAGTTTCAGGAAAATGTTTAATGTCGAACTTATGACTATTCATTCTTTGACTACATTTTTGTTTAGTCTGGCCGACATATTGTTTCTGACATTTCTTACAAGTAATGAGGTAAATCACTGCTGAGGAAGAACAAGATAAACCATGTTTAATCTTAAAATCTTTACAAAAATTAGTACTTGAAAAAATATCATTCTTCAATTTTGCAACAATGAGAACATCTGGGTCTATGACATTTGGATACTTGACCCATACTAACAATATTTGTAAATTTTGAGTGAACAAGGACATCTTGTAAACTGGAAGGACGTTTATATGCTATAATTGGCTTAAGTTTTGAAAGATCTTGTACAGACTTATTTTTTGAATGTTTTAACAATCCCCAATATTGATTAATTATTTTTCCTATATTAGGTAAAGAAGGGTTAAAAGTACATACAAAAGGAATAATATCTTTCGATGAAGAAAAAGAAGAACTCTGTAAAGCATCTTCTACGCTAAGTGTTGATGCTTTTGAAATAGCTTCATTCACAGTTTTTATAGGATATTTTCATTCAGTAAATATACCACTAGGTAATGTATATTCAAATAGTTGAATTTTAATAACCCGCACAAGTATACATTATGAGCAAATAACTCTTTTTTCGCCTTTAACTTTTACCTTTACTCTATAATAGATATATGGTGAAAAAAACACAACGTATCAATAAACCAAAATGCAGCAGAATATTGTACATACATTTTTCCCATTTTAGAAAGTTGGTAGGGTAATAAAAATAGCATTACACTGGAAAGCACAATATAATTAAATATGTTTGTATTATTTACACAACCCGCACAAGTATACATTATGAGCAAATAACTCTTTTTTTCGCCTTTAACTTTTTACTGGTAATTGGCTACGTAGGCAAACTCTTTCCAAAGTGTTTATTTTAGTTAGAAGATAAAGTTAATAAAATTATGAACATTATAAAAAGACTGACAGATACTGAAAAAGTCTTGTGTCAGCAGAATAAAAATAGTTTTGATCATCCTTCAGTTCTTTTCTGTTTCAATTAATTTGTTGAATATTTCTGTTATTTGTATCATAATTTAGTAGCAGTTATTCAGCATTTCGCCATTCCATTTCCATCGGTCCTCCTCTGGTTTGTTGAGTTCCATTTCTAATTAAAGTCCTGCAGAAGACTTCACAATTTTTGACTGAAGTTAAACAATAACAGCCAAAAAAAGTGCTCCACTTGAGGGTGTGGTCAACTCCAATACTTTACTATCTATCCTGCACCTACCACCCCAAGACCTAACCTACAAGCCTAAATATCAATCTAAAACTACTCCTATCTAAATGATACATACCCCCTGACCTGAATTTACTGAAATTACTAGCTGATGAACCTACCGAAAGCAACTACAATGTACATAATACCACTAGGTAATTTTTGGAGCTAGAAATAATAGCTAAGTATGTATTTACGGATAATTGTAACACAATCATATTATATATCTGTAAATTAGATCTTTATAGAATTACCATCATTCAACAACTGTGATCTGATTCATGACAAAACCAGAACAAAAAGTGTACGTTGAGGTACATTTGATGCTGAAACAATTCATCACATACCAAGCCAGTTCCAGCTGAATAAAATTTAAACATTTCGATCAACAGTACATATTCATACTATATATACATTTTGTACCATTTATAAAGTTTATACATGGTGGAGAATTTGTGACCATCTTTGCAGAACAGAATACTGAATGTGATTATAAATACTGATGAAGATACATGTAATAATAAAGGACACTTGAATAAAAGATACATTCGAATCCCCACAATTATAGATACTGTGGTAAACCAGCCCACCAAAAACTGGGTACTGTAACAATAACATACCCCTATTATGCAATGTATTTCATAAAAAAAAAATCAAGAATGAAAGAAATTATGGAAATTAGGATGATTCTTATTCACACGGACCATGACAGTCCTTGGAGGATGGTAACCAGAGGTCCTGCTCCAGTGATACCTAGACGTGGAATAAGAGGGATGAGAATACGGACACATCACAGTACTCATACTGAAGATTAAATATAAAATCATAAGTTTTATTAAATGATGAGTAAGGTGTTCTTGGTTGTACATAAAACTCGATGATAGTAAATTTAATCAGAGACCTGGTTCTGTTTTCTTCCCTCTAAGTGTAGTACTACTGAATAGAATTGATAGTTTGGGTTTTGTCCCCCGTTAAAGTCTAAAACAAACTGTCGACTTGTATTGTTTTTTGGATAACTAAAAAATGATACCATAGATCTCTCAATTTTTCACTTAAAATGTTTCTGTTATCTGATGCTATGATCATGCAAAGTTTAACAAAATTATAATGAACAGTTTTCATTCTGCCTGTGTTTCTATGTGAAAACTGTAGCAAACTGTTGCAATCGTCATAGCATCCTACACGTATATCGACTTAGCACAATAGCACTATTCATGAACCAACATCAAATATCTGGGATGTAATTTCAAGTAAATTGGCATCACGATGAATACATGTACTAGTATATACATTTGTTCTGTATTATGTTACACATATTTATATAAATGATTGGTGTCATAACATTCCATAAGAGGCGTACGTACGTATCTTTTTAATCAAAAAGCATGGAGTTGAATTTTAATAACACCATAGTTCAGTGTCTTTATAGTTTTAATTGTAAATGTTCCCGATCCAGTCTTAAGAAATTGGCTGACGAACACTACAGTAAGTGCACTAGAGACTCGCAGTTACATGTACAATAATTGCAGAACTCTTAGAGATCATCTCAATACTCTAGAGCCTCCATTAATGCTGAGAACAGTCTCTCTTCGTCAATCACATATTTTCTACATTTTCTTTATGTTTCCTCTTTAAAAGGAAACCACTTTAATATTAAGACCTTTTTTGTTTGTTTCTGGTGACATGCTCATTTCAAATATGCTAGGTCGGTAGAGGACGTTATTGTGGAAAATATGCGGAGACCATGTATAGGGTTGCTGTGAAAAATAAGTAGTAGATCGGGTTACGGAAACTAACATTTTTACGCGTAAAGGTTATTTGTCCACATAGTGTGCTTTTATAGTATATAATTTATCAAGTCGATATTTCTCCCATCTAATCAGTCATCATTAAGGTTTTTGATTTGTTTTTAATAGTTTGACAATTTATTGCAACTGAATACGGAACTACATGTAGTTAATTTAATGTAACCAATTACCATGACATTAATCGAAGTTCAGTGATTTAGTATGATTACACGTCTAGCGAAAATGAAAACTTGTTTACAAATAATTAATTGAACATTGTCACGCATGCACATGATCAAAGGGTCATACGTGGTCGATATGTATTACGTCACATTATAACGATGACCCTTTTTTATTTCTTAACATCTTGTCAGATTATACAGTATTTCATTACCTTTAGGGGTGCAGCGATATGGAATAACCCGTATTGCGATATATTGCAATACAGTCGACCCATTTTACAATACGAATTGCAATACAGTGAACTAATGAAAAAATGAAAGTCACTGTTAACCATAACTGTACAAGGTAATTCATTCATATAGTGTAACAATTTAAGTAGATGGCTAATCATTACCAATAGATTAACTATCAGTTTTACACACTGTATCAATATTATAGGGGCTACCATTGTCAAAAGTTGCGTGACCATCGAAATTCTGATAAATTTGTGTAATTGTCGTGTTGATTGCTTTACAGATTGCTTATAGAAATGCACTGCTTAAATGCACTTTTTAAACAATGGGATAACTTCACAGTTTTGATGGACATGGGCTTTGTGGCATTTTACACTATCTGTTGTGTAAAGTCTAAATTCAAGACTACACAAATTCACAATCACTGTCCTGGTATCAGTTACATGTACATGTCTTAATGTCCATTATTTCCAACAAAAATGAGCATGAAAAACAGCATGAACTTAATTTGAAACCATTCCAGAGAAGGTTTTATTACTAACATCTGCCAAACTGGCCAGTGCCCGAATTGATTGATGAGTCCTCAGGTCAAATGTTCTTCATGCACGTAGGAAATGTGTTTATGAAAACTTAAAAGAGATAATGTTATGTTATTCATTTCGTGTGTGGAACTTGTATGCATTAGACTTAATTAGAAGGAAGTTTGGATTTATTATGCCTAACGTATATGTACATGTTTTTTAGTTATGATCACTAGTTGATACTACAATGAATTCCTTATAAATATAGTTTTATTTTCAATGTTTATGTTACAGAATTTTTGAATAAGTAATACATGTTCATTTACTCTAACTTTAATTATAGTTTATTATAACTGTTCACAGATTGATGTCTAAATTTAACATGACTGGGAACGATGGAAGTCTACAGGTCAAGCTTGTTTGGCGTTGTTCAGGGTAAGTTTAGTATCTTTATTTCTGATTAATCTGTGATTAATTCAGCCATGGTTGTAAAATTATGTATGAGGACTACAACATAATATCATACAAACACTGATTAAGTAAAAAAGCTGGACTTTCTCATAGCAAAAGGCTTGTCTAAATAATATATTGTTTGAGATTGCATTTGCCTATATTGAATATTATTAGGTATATATTATATTCATTAGAATAAATTCTGCATGTTCAGTTTTCTGTGAGCTTGTGTATTTTTCTCTTTGATTGTGTTGCTTGGTATAATCCAGTCTTTAGAAAGATTTAAATGTATTCATCATGGCAGATTGATAACAGAAACACAGAAGACTGTATATTTTTAATTTTCAAATAGTAAAAATTACAAGCTTGGATAGATGAAATGACTATGTGTGTGAAGTTGGCAATGCAATCGACAATCGACAATCGACATTCAATGTCTAGCTCGACAATCGTAAAACAGACTGTATATAGCCGTCAAAGTAATGAAATTTCGAATGTCTAGCTCGACAATCGACATTCATCTCGACATTCGAAAAACGGACTGTATATAGCCGTCAAAGTAATGAAATTTCGAATGTCTAGCTAGACAATCGACATTCATCTCGACATTCGAAAAACGAACTGTATAGCCGTCAAAGTAATGAAATTTCGAATGTCTAGCTCGACAATCGACATTCATCTCGACATTCGTGAAACAGGCTGTATGGCTATCACAATAATGTAAATTTCGAATGTCTAGCTCGACAATCGACATTCACCTCGACATTCGAAATACGGACTGTATATAGCCGTCAAAGTAAAGAAATTCCGAATGTCTAGCTAGACAATCGACATTCATCTCGACATTCGAAGAACGAACTGTATAGCCGTCAAAGTAATGAAAGTTCGAATGTCTAGCCAGACAATCGACATTCATCTCGACATTCAAAGTTACGACTGTATCGCCGTCAAAGTAAAGAAATTTCGAATGTCTAGCTCGACAATCGACATACATCTCGACATTCGAAAAACGGACTGTATCGCCGTCAAAGTAATGAAATTTCGAATGTCTAGCTCGACAATCGACATTCATCTCGACATTCGTGAAACAGGCTGTATGGCCATCATAATAATGTAAATTTCGAATGTCTAGCTCGACAATCGACATTCATCTCGACATTCGAAATACGGACCGTATCGCCGTCAAAGTAATGAAATTTCGAATGTCTAGCTCGACAATCGACATTCATCTCGACATTCGAAATACGGACCATATCGCCGTCAAAGTAATGAAATTTCGAATGTCTAGCTCGACAATCGACATTCATCTCGACATTCGAAAAACGGACTGTATATAGTCGTCAAAGTAATGAAATTTCGAATGTCTAGCTAGACAATCGACATTCATCTCGACATTCGAAAAACGAACTGTATAGCCGTCAAAGTAATGAAATTTCGAATGTCTAGCTAGACAATCGACATTCATCTCGACATTCGAAGTTACGACAGTATCGCCGTTAAAGTAAAGAAATTTCGAATGTCTAGCTCGACAATCGACATTCATCTCGACATTCGAAAAACGGACTGTATATAGCCGTCAAAGTAATGAAATTTCGAATGTCTAGCTAGACAATCGACATTCATCTCGACATTCAAAAAAACGAACTGTATAGCACTCAAAGTAATGAAATTTCGAATGTCTAGCTAGACAATCGACATTCATCTCGACATTCAAAAAACGAACTGTATAGCAGTCAAAGTAATGAAATTTCGAATGTCTAGCTCGACAATCGACATTCATCTCGACATTCGTGAAACAGGCTGTATGGCTATCACAATAATGTAAATTTCGAATGTCTAGCTCGACAATCGACATTCACCTCGACATTCGAAATACGGACTGTATATAGCCGTCAAAGTAATGAAATTCCGAATGTCTAGCTAGAAAATCGACATTCATCTCGACATTCGAAGAACGAACTGTATAGCCGTCAAAGTAATGAAAGTTCGAATGTCTAGCTAGACAATCGACATTCACCTCGACATTCAAAGTTACGACTGTATCGCCGTCAAAGTAAAGAAATTTCGAATGTCTAGCTCGACAATCGACATTCATCTCGACATTCGAAAAACGGACTGTATCGCCGTCAAAGTAATGAAATTTCGAATGTCTACCTCGACAATCGACATTCATCTCGACATTCGAAATACGGACCGTATCGCCGTCAAAGTAATGAAATTTCGAATGTCTAGCTCGACAATCGACATTCATCTCGACATTCAAAGTTACGACTGTATCGCCGTCAAAGTAAAGAAATTTCGAATGTCTAGCTCGACAATCGACATTCATCTCGACATTCGAAAAACGGACTGTATGGCCGTCAAAGTAATGAAATTTCGAATGTCTAGCTCGACAATCGACATTCATCTCGACATTCGTGAAACAGGCTGTATGGCCATCATAATAATGTAAATTTCGAATGTCTAGCTCGACAATCGACATTCATCTCGACATTCGAAATACGGACCATATCGCCGTCAAAGTAATGAAATTTCGAATGTCTAGCTCGACAATCGACATTCATCTCGACATTCGAAAAACGGACTGTATATAGTCGTCAAAGTAATGAAATTTCGAATGTCTAGCTAGACAATCGACATTCATCTCGACATTCGAAAAACGAACTGTATAGCCGTCAAAGTAATGAAATTTCGAATGTCTAGCTAGACAATCGACATTCATCTCGACATTCGAAGTTACGACAGTATCGCCGTCAAAGTAAAGAAATTTCGAATGTCTAGCTCGACAATCGACATTCATCTCGACATTCGTGAAACAGGCTGTATGGCTATCACAATAATGTAAATTTCGAATGTCTAGCTCGACAATCGACATTCACCTCGACATTCGAAATACGGACTGTATATAGCCGTCAAAGTAATGAAATTTCGAATGTCTAGCTAGAAAATCGACATTCATCTCGACATTCGAAGAACGAACTGTATAGCCGTCAAAGTAATGAAAGTTCGAATGTCTAGCTAGACAATCGACATTCATCTCGACATTCAAAGTTACGACTGTATCGCCGTCAAAGTAAAGAAATTTCGAATGTCTAGCTCGACAATCGACATTCATCTCGACATTCGAAAAACGGACTGTATCGCCGTCAAAGTAATGAAATTTCGAATGTCTAGCTCGACAATCGACATTCATCTCGACATTCGTGAAACAGGCTGTATGGCCATCATAATAATGTAAATTTCGAATGTCTAGCTCGACAATCGACATTCATCTCGACATTCGAAATACGGACCGTATCGCCGTCAAAGTAATGAAATTTCGAATGTCTCGCTCGACAATCGACATTCATCTCGACATTCGAAATACGGACTGTATATAGCCGTCAAAGTAATGAAATTTTGAATGTCTAGCTCGACAATCGACATTCATCTCGACATTCGAAATACGGACCATATCGCCGTCAAAGTAATGAAATTTCGAATGTCTAGCTCGACAATAGACATTCATCTCGACATTCGAAAAACGAACTGTATAGCCGTCAAAGTAATGAAATTTCGAATGTCTAGCTAGACAATCGACATTCATCTCGACATTCGAAGTTACGACAGTATCGCCGTCAAAGTAAAGAAATTTCGAATGTCTAGCTCGACAATCGACATTCATCTCGACATTCGAAGTTACGACTGTATCGCCGTCAAAGTAAAGAAATTTCATGACTTTGGCGGCTATACAGTCTTTTTTTCGAATAGCGAGATGAATGTCGATTGTATAGCTAGACATTCGAAATTTCATGACTTTGACGGCTATATAGTCCGTTTTTCGAAGGTGGAGATGCATGTCGATTGTCTAGCTAGACATTCGAAATTTACATTATTATGATGGCCAAAGAGCCTATTGCACGAATGTCGAGATGAATGTCGATTGTCTAGCTAGACATTCGAAATTTCATTACTTTGACGGCTATACAGTTCGTTTTTCGAATGTCGAGATGAATGTCGATTGTCGAGCTAGACATTCGAAATTTCATTACTTTGACGACTATATACAGTCCGTCTTTCGAATGTCGAGATGAATGTCGATTGTCGAGCTAGACATTCGAAATTTCATTACTTTGACGGCGACACAGTCCGTATTTCGAATGTCGAGATGAATGTCGATTGTCGAGCTAGACATTCGAAATTTCATTACTTTGACGGCTATAGAGTTCGTTTTTCGAATGTCGAGATGAATGTCGATTGTCGAGCTAGACATTCGAAATTTCATTACTTTGACGGCTATATACAGCCCGTTTTTCGAATGTCGAGATGAATGTCGATTGTCTAGCTAGACATTCGAAATTTCATAACTTGACGGCTATATACAGTCCGTTTTTCGAATGTCGAGATGAATGTCGATTGTCGAGCTAGACATTCGAAATTTCTTTACTTTGACACTGTCGTAACATCGAATGTCGAAATGAATGTCGATTGTCGAGCTAGACATTCGAAATTTCATTACTTTGACGGCGATACAGTCCGTTTTTCGAATGTCGGGATGAATGTCGATTGTCTAGCTAGACATTCAAAATTTCACTACTTTGACGGCGATACAGTCTGTTTTTCGAATGTCGAGATGAATGTCGATTGTCGAGCTAGACATTCGAAATTTCTTTACTTTGACGGCGATACAGTCGTAACTTCGAATCTCGAGATGAATGTCGATTGTCTAGCTAGACATTCGAAATTTCATTACTTTGACTGCTATACAGTTCGTTTTTTGAATGTCGAGATGAATGTCGATTGTCGAGCTAGACATTCGAAATTGCATTACTTTGACGGCTATATACAGTTCGTTTTTCGAATGTCGAGATGAATGTCGATTGTCGAGCTAGACATTCGAAATTTCATTACTTTAACGGCTATACAGTTCGTTTTTCGAATGTCGTGATGAATGTCGATTGTCTAGCTAGACATTCGAAATTTCATTACTTTGACGGCTATATACAGGCCGTTTTTTCGAATGTCGAGATGAATGTCGATTGTCGAGCTAGACATTCGAAATTTCATTACTTTGACGGCTATACAGTTCGTTTTTCGAATGTCGAGATGAATGTCGATTGTCGAGCTAAACATTCGAAATTTTATTACTTTGATGGCTATATACAGTCCGTTTTTGGAATGTCGAGATGAATGTCGATTGTCGAGCTAGACATTCGAAATTTCATTACTTTGACGGCTATACAGTTCGTTTTTCGAATGTCGAGATGAATGTCGATTGTCTAGCTAGACATTCGAAATTTCATTACTTTGACTGCTATACATTCCGTTTTTCGAATGTCGAGATGAATGTCGATTGTCGAGCTAGACATTCGAAATTTCATTACTTTGACGGCGATACAGTCGTAACTTCGAATGTCAAGATGAATGTCGATTGTCGAGCTAGACATTCGAAATTTCATTACTTTGACTGCTATACAGTTCGTTTTTCGAATGTCGAGATGAATGTCGATTGTCGAGCTAGACATTCGAAATTTCATTACTTTGACGGCGATACAGTCCGTTTTTCGAATGTCGAGATGAATGTCGATTGTCGAGCTAGACATTCGAAATTTCTTTACTTTGACGGCGATACAGTTGTAACTTCGAATGTCGAGATGAATGTCGATTGTCTAGCTAGACATTCGAAATTTCATTACTTTGACGGCTATATACAGGCCGTTTTTCGAATGTCGAGATGAATGTCGATTGTCGAGCTAGACATTCGAAATTTCATTACATTTACGGCTATACAGTTCGTTTTTCGAATGTCGAGATGAATGTCGATTGTCTAGCTAAACATTCGAAATTTCATTACTTTGACGGCGATACAGTCGTAACTTCGAATGTCGAGATGAATGTCGATTGTCGAGCTAGACATTCGAAATTTCATTACTTTGACGGCGATACAGTCCGTTTTTCGAATGTCGAGATGAATGTCGATTGTCGAGCTAGACATTCGAAATTTCATTACTTTGACGGCGATACAGTCGTAACTTCGAATGTCGAGATGAATGTCGATTGTCGAGCTAGACATTCGAAATTTCATTACTTTGACTGCTATACAGTTCGTTTTTCGAATGTCGAGATGAATGTCGATTGTCGAGCTAGACATTCGAAATTTCATTACTTTGACGGCGATACAGTCCGTTTTTCGAATGTCGAGGTGAATGTCGATTGTCGAGCTAGACATTCGAAATTTACATTATTATGATAGCCATACAGCCTGTTTCACGAATGTCGAGATGAATGTCGATTGTCGAGCTAGACATTGGAAATTTCTTTACTTTGACGGCGATACAGTCGTAACTTCGAATGTCGAGATGAATGTCGATTGTCTAGCTACACATTCGAAATTTCATTACTTTGACGGCTATACAGTTCGTTTTTCGAATGTCGAGATGAATGTCGATTGTCGAGCTAGACATTCGAAATTTCATTGATTTGACGGCTATACAGCTCGTTTTTTCGAATGTCGAGATGAATGTCGATTGTCTAGCTAGACATTCGAAATTTCATTACTTTGACTGCTATACAGTTCGTTTTTTGAATGTCGAGATGAATGTCGATTGTCGAGCTAGACATTCGAAATTGCATTACTTTGACGGCTATATACAGTTCGTTTTTCGAATGTCGAGATGAATGTCGATTGTCGAGCTAGACATTCGAAATTTCATTACTTTAACGGCTATACAGTTCGTTTTTCGAATGTCGTGATGAATGTCGATTGTCTAGCTAGACATTCGAAATTTCATTACTTTGACGGCTATATACAGGCCGTTTTTTCGAATGTCGAGATGAATGTCGATTGTCGAGCTAGACATTCGAAATTTCATTACTTTGACGGCTATACAGTTCGTTTTTCGAATGTCGAGATGAATGTCGATTGTCGAGCTAAACATTCGAAATTTTATTACTTTGATGGCTATATACAGTCCGTTTTTGGAATGTCGAGATGAATGTCGATTGTCGAGCTAGACATTCGAAATTGCATTACTTTGACGGCGATACAGTCTGTTTTCGAATGTCGAGATGAATGTCGATTGTCGAGCTAGACATTCGAAATTTCTTTACTTTGACGGCGATACAGTTGTAACTTCGAATGTCGAGATGAATGTCGATTGTCTAGCTAGACATTCGAAATTTCATTACTTTGACGGCTATATACAGTCCGTTTTTCGAATGTCGAGGTGAATGTCGATTGTCGAGCTAGACATTCGAAATTTACATTATTATGATAGCCATACCGCCTGTTTCACGAATGTCGAGATGAATATCGATTGTCGAGCTAGACATTCGAAATTTCATTACTTTGACTGCTATACAGTTCGTTTTTCGAATGTCGAGATTAATGTCGATTGTCTAGCTAGACATTCGAAATTTCTTTACTTTGACGGCGATACAGTTGTAACTTCGAATGTCGAGATGAATGTCGATTGTCTAGCTAGACATTCGAAATTTCATTACTTTGACGGCTATATACAGGCCGTTTTTCGAATGTCGAGATGAATGTCGATTGTCGAGCTAGACATTCGAAATTTCATTACTTTGACGGCTATACAGTTCGTTTTTCGAATGTCGAGATGAATGTCGATTGTCGAGCTAGACATTCGAAATTGCATTACTTTGACGGCTATACAGTTCGTTTTTCGAATGTCGCGATGAATGTCGATTGTCTAGCTAGACATTCGAAATTTCATTACTTTGACGGCTATACAGTTCGTTTTTCGAATGTCGAGATGAATGTCGATTGTCTAGCTAGACATTCGAAATTTCATTACTTTGACTGCTATACATTCCGTTTTTCGAATGTCGAGATGAATGTCGATTGTCGAGCTAGACATTCGAAATTTCATTACTTTGACGGCGATACAGTCGTAACTTCGAATGTCGAGATGAATGTCGATTGTCGAGCTAGACATTCGAAATTTCATTACTTTGACTGCTATACAGTTCGTTTTTCGAATGTCGAGATGAATGTCGATTGTCGAGCTAGACATTCGAAATTTCATTACTTTGACGGCGATACAGTCCGTTTTTCGAATGTCGAGATGAATGTCGATTGTCGAGCTAGACATTCGAAATTTCTTTACTTTGACGGCGATACAGTTGTAACTTCGAATGTCGAGATGAATGTCGATTGTCTAGCTAGACATTCGAAATTTCATTACTTTGACGGCTATATACAGTCCGTTTTTCGAATGTCGAGGTGAATCTCGATTGTCGAGCTAGACATTCGAAATTTACATTATTATGATAGCCATACAGCCTGTTTCACGAATGTCGAGATGAATGTCGATTGTCTAGCTAGACATTCGAAATTTCTTTACTTTGACGGCGATACAGTCCGTTTTTCGAATGTCGAGATGAATGTCGATTGTCGAGCTAGACATTCGAAATTTCTTTACTTTGACGGCGATACAGTTGTAACTTCGAATGTCGAGATGAATGTCGATTGTCTAGCTAGACATTCGAAATTTCATTACTTTGACGGCTATATACAGTCCGTTTTTCGAATGTCGAGGTGAATGTCGATTGTCGAGCTAGACATTCGAAATTTACATTATTATGATAGCCATACAGCCTGTTTCACGAATGTCGAGATGAATGTCGATTGTCTAGCTAGACATTCGAAATTTCTTTACTTTGACGGCGATACAGTCGTAACTTCGAATGTCGAGATGAATGTCGATTGTCTAGCTACACATTCGAAATTTCATTACTTTGACGGCTATATACAGTCCGTTTTTCGAATGTCGAGGTGAATGTCGATTGTCGAGCTAGACATTCGAAATTTACATTATTATGATAGCCATACAGCCTGTTTCACGAATGTCGAGATGAATGTCGATTGTCGAGCTAGACATTCGAAATTTCTTTACCTTGACGGCGATACAGTCGTAACTTCGAATGTCGAGATGAATGTCGATTGTCTAGCTACACATTCGAAATTTCATTACTTTGACGGCTATACAGTCCGTTTTTCGAATGTCGAGATGAATGTCGATTGTCGAGCTAGACATTCGAAATTTCATTGATTTGACGGCTATACAGCTCGTTTTTTCGAATGTCGAGATGAATGTCGATTGTCTAGCTAGACATTCGAAATTTCATTACTTTGACTGCTATACAGTTCGTTTTTCGAATGTCGAGATGAATGTCGATTGTCTAGCTAGACATTCGAAATTTAATAACATTGACTGCTATTCAGTTCGTTTTTCGAATGTCGAGATGAATGTCGATTGTCGAGCTAGACATTCGAAATTTCATTACTTTGACGGCGATATGGTCCGTATTTCGAATGTCGAGATGAATGTCGATTGTCGAGCTAGACATTCGAAATTTCATTACTTTGACGGCGATACGGTCCGTATTTCGAATGTCGAGATGAATGTCGATTGTCGAGCTAGACATTCGAAATTTACATTATTATGATGGCCATACAGCCTGTTTCACGAATGTCGAGATGAATGTCGATTGTCGAGCTAGACATTCGAAATTTCATTACTTTGACGGCGATACAGTCCGTTTTTCGAATGTCGAGATGTATGTCGATTGTCGAGCTAGACATTCGAAATTTCTTTACTTTGACGGCGATACAGTCGTAACTTTGAATGTCGAGATGAATGTCGATTGTCTAGCTAGACATTCGAAATTTCATTACTTTGACGGCTATATACAGTCCGTTTTTCGAATGTCGAGGTGAATGTCGATTGTCGAGCTAGACATTCGAAATTTACATTATTATGATAGCCATACCGCCTGTTTCACGAATGTCGAGATGAATGTCGATTGTCGAGCTAGACATTCGAAATTTCTTTACTTTGACGGCGATACAGCCGTAACTTCGAATGTCGAGATTAATGTCGATTGTCTAGCTAGACATTCGAAATTTCATTACTTTGACGGCGATACAGTCCGTTTTTCGAATGTCGAGGTGAATGTCGATTGTCGAGCTAGACATTCGAAATTTACATTATTATGATAGCCATACAGCCTGTTTCACGAATGTCGAGATGAATGTCGATTGTCGAGCTAGACATTGAATGTCGATTGTCGATTGCACTGCCAACTTCACTCACATGAAATGACTTCCGCTGACTGAATATCCTTGCTCTTTTACTATTTCAGCAAGTACTATGAAGTCTATGCCAAAGGAAACTGAACAGGATGCCAGCCAGGCCTGTCTCCAGAAACACAGACGGGAAATCCAGAGGGATTAATTTATTATAGTCCCTGTTTTGTACATGTCATTTAGACGAACTTTTAAGTGTTCATGATCACTGAATAATCATCTACTGTGTGTTTATATAAAATTATGTACGGTATGTGTGTCTGTGTATGTAAACATTTGCAAGAATAAATCAGATATATTCTGAATTGTGAACAAAATTTGTTTTTGTTTGACATTTCAAACGATAAAAATAGATTAGGTTGTATTGTGAGATTAAAAGTGAACTTTCTGATATATAGGTTATAGACATATTCATTATTGAGCAATATTATTTTAATAGTGTTCAGTATCCTCTTGAAGAACTGGAATCCGGACAAAAGCTCCCCCGTTCATTTTGATAGGGGCGGACAAAAGCTCTCCCATTGTTTTACTACCCCTGACAATCGCTCTCCTGTTATTTTTGCACCCGGACAAAAACTCCCCCAGACAAAAACTCACCAGTTGATCATGTTATTCAGTCAATAAATATAAAATACATTTTTTTGTAAAATAAAAGTGTTGATATATTATCTATTGTCAGAGGTACAAAAATAACGGGAGAGCGATTGTCCGGGGTAGTAAAACAATGGGAGAGCTTTTGTCCGCCCCTATCAAAATGAATTGGGGAGCTTTTGTCCGGGGGAGCTTTTGTCCTACATTCTGAAGAACTAATTATTCATGATTAGTACCTGGCGTCATTATATGTTCTTTGTTTGAACATCCCTGAGTTTTGTTGATATAATCACCTTACTTACAGGCATGTAAATATATACTCATTGGATTTTGGTTGTATACACGTTGGATTTTGGTTGTATACAGGTTGGAATGTGGTTGTATACGAGTTGAATTTTGGTTGTAAACACGTTGGATTTTGGTTGTATACAGGTTGGAATTAGGTTGTATACGCGTTGAATTTTGGTTGTAAACACGTTGGATTTTGGTTGTATACAGGTTGGGTTGTGGTTGTAAACACGTTGGATTTTGGTTGAAAACACGTTGGATTTTGGTTGTATACACGACGTTGTACGTCGGAAAATGACGTCTAAAAACTTTCATTTACAACCTAAATCCAACGGTCATCCAACGTCATGGTACAACGTCAGTACAACGTTTTTACAACGTCATATGTTTGCTGGGTTAAGTTGATCAAATTCCCGCCTGTCGGAAATAGTATTCTGTCTAAATTCCCATGTATGCTCGCCCCCCCCCCCCCGGCAAAATATGGACAGGTGCATAATTCTACCTGCGTCTACCTCCATCGTAATACACGAGAAGTCGAATGTTAAATCAAAGTACTGAAAGTACTAATGGAAACTGAATTTATATACATTATGTATATAGACTTACACTGCACATGGAACGGGAACTTGTTTAACACTTGCATGGCGGATGTAAAAACGTAGTACTTTGGTTGCATAAAAATGCATGCGCGCCGGTCGAGTGATGGTTAAACGTACAAAAAGCGAGAATAAAACACCCACAAGATAATGATCAGTGCTGCCAAGCAGATCAAGTCACGTGACGGTTGGGACGCTTGCATGCAATCTGAAATTTTGTTTACTTTCTTATTCTAATGGTAAAAAATACTATTTCATTTTTAGCTCACATGAGCTCATCCGGCGTCCGGCATCGTCGTTATTCAAACTTTTACCTTGTGAACACACTAGGGGCCACATTTTAGTTCAATTTTCGCAAAACTGGGTCAGAATTAAATATCGACAAAATCTCAGACGAGTTCGATAATGGGCCATTTGGGGTAAAAAACTAGGTCACTAGGGTAAATGTCGGAAAACCTTGTGAACACTCTAGATGTCACTGTTTTGCTCGGATCATCATGAAACCTTGTAAGAATGTTTGTCTTTATTATATCTCGGACGACTTCGAACATGGGTCATCTGGGGTCAAATATTGTTAAAAACCATGTTAACACTGTATATTCCACTGTTATAATTGGATCTTCACCAAACTTTGTCAAATAGTTTGTTTTACTGATATAACGGTTAAGTACAAATATGGGTCATATGGGGTCAAATACTAGGTCACCAGGTCAAATCGTAGGTAAACACCTTGTTAAAGCTCTAGATGTTACAGTTTTATTGGATCTTCACCAAACCTTGTCAGAATGTTTGTTTTAATGCTATGTAAGACAACTTCGAGCATGGGTCATCTGGGGTCAAAAACTAGGTCACAAGTTCAAAACAATGTTGTAATGAGTAAACAATGATTGTCATGTAAGCGATATATATGGCCATCTTGACCCTCTTGTTTTAATCAGTTTCTTTGATTAAATCGAAAGGCGAACCATTTGTACACAATCACGCACGGACATGGACACAGCCACTTTCATATAAACAGACCTATGGTAGATTTGTTTTTAACATAAGTACAGCATTTCCTAAACCAGTTATAGGGGTCCGACATTTTTATTTTCAAAAACGTTTTTGTGTCAGACCTCGTTGTCCTGAACCATATTATGATCAAATTTCATGGCGTTCGCAAAACATCATTTTATAGAACTTTAATTTCTAACAACCCCCATACAGTTCCATATTTGTAGTGAATGAAGTATTACAAGTATACATCAAGTATGAGAGTTATTTAATTCTAATGAACAAATTCTGATAAAGAAAATCGTTCAAATGCCACGTGTATACCACTACTACAAGCCAAACAATTAAATTCGCCTGAATATCATTAAGGTTTGTCTCTAGCCTGGAAAACACACAGTGTCTATATTTAAATGTCTATTATTTGAATAACCGGTAAATTATTTTCAGTAAACTGGTCGTCATAAAATATCATATTAATAATCACGTTCATTCAAATCACCAGATGTTGCTACAACCGTAGTGGCAACTAACTTGAAAAGGGCTTGTCATATTCCAATTTTTATACAAAAAATAAGTCTATTGTGTTTTTTTTCAGCTAAAGGCAATACGCCTACATCTTATACTACGTACATATTTATCTCTAAGATGACGCACTGAGTGGTTAGTTCTTGATTACAGGAAGTGTTTCTAACCGCATTGCTTGTCAATGGTGGAGCAGAATACAGCAGCTTTCTCAAGTCTAGATACAATGTACCATTATTGTTACACATGAAAACAACATTTAGAAGTATTTCTGGTTGCAATTCAAGGCACACTAAGTGATTCTAAAGATTAATACAAGTGTTAAGAATATGATGATAAAGTAATTATTATTTATTGCCATGGTCTGATCGTTCGATGCTTTGATAAATAAGTAGACTACTTCGCTCCTTTATTCGCAAAAATATAAAATCTCAAATTAAACGGAACTACTACAGTGCTTGCAAAAAATGGATGTACAGAACGCAAAGTTATAAAACAAGAGGGCCATGATGGCCTTATATCGCTCACCAGATTAAAAGACTCTTAGAGAAAATTATCATGAGCCTTTGTAAAATTAAGTGACCTGGGGGCCAGCCAATTTTGTCCCTACGGCAATAATTTGAACAAACTTAATTGGTAGAGGTTCACTGGACAATGCTACATACAAACAATTTATGTAAGTTCTATGTCTTGAGGTTTTGGACTAGAAGATTTTTGTTTTGTTTTCCTATATAAACCTATATAAATCATGTGAACCTCGGGGCGGGACTAAATTTCAACATGGGGCCATACTTTTAACACACTTAGTAGATTTCCGCTAGACAATGCTACATACTAAATATCTTAGCTCTAGGTCTTGTGGTTTCGGACAAGAAGATTTTTTAAATTTTCCTGAATATATAAGAGTAAACCCCAGGGCAGGGCCAGTTTTGACCATAGGGCAATAATTTGAACAAACTTGTTAGAGGTCCACTAGATAATGATACATACAAAATATCTAGGCTCTAGGCAGTGTGGTTTCGACCAAGAAGAATTTTTAAAATTTTCCTATATAAGCGTATGTAAAATCAAGTGATCACTGGGGCAGGGCCAATTTTGACCCTAGGACAATAATTTGATCAAACTTGGTAGAGGTCCACTAGACAATGCTACACTCAAAATATCGAAGCTGTAGGCCCTGTGATTTTGGACAAGAATATTTTAAAAGTTTTTCCTATTGGTTGCCATGGCAACCAGAGATTTTAATGAAATTAAATTTTTTAACAACTTTGGTAAAGCTCCATGCATGGAAAATCCATGTAAAGTTTTGTTGAAATTGGCCAACTTGTTAAGAAGGAGATGTTGTTTAAAGCAATTGTTGACGCACGCACGCACGCACGCACGCACACACACACACACACACACGGACGGATGACGGACATCATGCGATCACAATAGCTCACCATGAGCACTTTGTGCTCTGGTAAGCTAAAAATGTAACATAATAATTATCAGTCTGAACATTGGTTATTTAAGAGAAACACTGTTTTCTATCGTTACGTCGCTGATAGACTATTTTTCAGAATGTGTTACTTAATCATGTCACCAGTTGGGAGAAAGGTTTGGTAAGGAAATTGACATGTCGTGGGCAGATAACTGGTAAAACACCACCATTAAATTGTGTTTTAAATTACAGGTAATTTGAAAGCGTTGGATAGTGTTTCTTGATAAAAGGTGTATTAAAATGTTAGTACGTTTTACTCAGCAATTTGACATATTAAAATTTAAATGAAAAAATGACACAAATACTATAATTGTTTTGTTTGTTACTTGAAGTTATATAATGCATTAAATTGATGACATTTGTTCGGTAATTCATCCCTAAATTAAAGTGAGAATGGGGCAATTAAAAAAATTGACGTCTGAACCTTATACATGTACATGTATGTATCTCAATAAAACAAACACATTTATAAAACAACGATTTAATGTCCTGAATAAATAGAGAATGATCCCGATTGTTTATGTAGCGGGTACGTGTCATGACATAATTCAGTATTTTAGTTTCGTTTTTATGATGTATGTATGAACATGTATTTGTAAAAGGTTTGTCTTATGATCTAGTGAATGTAACTTCCGACGGGGCATTCTTTGAATCCGTGTAATACCTCTCTCACTTATATAAACAATGATGAATTAAAAGATCTTTTAGACGCAGGTATACCGTGTATAGCCCATGTATTATATAATTTGCAGAATGAATTCCAAACTGTCTGAGCAGTGGAGGATGTACTGTAGAATTGGAGCAAAGTTCGGTTTCCACAATCAGAAATTCATGTCGATTTGCAGCAAGTTAATGGAAACAATGCTTTCAAATGAAATCCAGTCTGTAAATGGGTGGGTCTGCTTCCGTTGTACCGAAAAGAATGTTGTTGATGTCGTAACATTAATTGATGAAAAAGACACATTTTAATCAGAGTACGAATAAGAAGACATATGAATGGCATTCATTCAATGAAATTTTCATGACATAATGTAAATGACTTGGGCTTCGTAAGATCACTGCCCGCTGGGTCCACCATTTGCTCACATGAGTAACGAATACCCCCATACATCGCTTAAACATGTAAACTATGTAAAGTTTTACAGAACAGAATCTGCCAACTTCCTGACTGAAGGCTGTACAGTACTCATCTTTAGATATACATGTATAAATTATGGATGACACTGCCAATATCGCAACGGAAATCTGCTAACACTTCCTTAAGTCGTGGAAAACAAGAAGCTGTACACGTAGGGTGTACTACAAACATCTACTAGTATTCCAGATTTTAAAGGAGAAATCGCCAATTTTGTCTCGATCTCTCGATTCACTTTTTATCTTCGCCGAAACGTATCTGTTGATTTGTGATTTAATTGTCTTTCATATCGTATCATGATTAGTTTATAGGACGTCATGACCAAAAACAAGTGACGCATACCTTTTCAAACTGTTCCGTCCGCCGCCATCTCGGAAACACCGCGGATTGAGGGTGTACAGAGTTTCCATACAGTGATATTTGTTCCTCTGCCTCAAATGTAAATAAGTACCTTAAAATCAAGTGAATACACCGACATGAAAACTGACCTACCTCTCCAACAGAATTGATACAATAAATGAAAGAATGTGCATGTATATAAGTCTAAGGGTAACCAATGTTCAGTCAATCCAAATTGTATACTAGTATATGTATGATGTTTACAACTACTAGTACTACGTTGCAGAAAAAAATAAAAAAAATAACCCCGTCCCTAAGTCAATTTTGCCTATTACCAAAATGTAACAAATTGATAATATCACTAAGCATGGAAACACCTGAAGTAAGTGTGCACAATGTCTACACCAAATTTTAAAAACATTTACCATTCGGTTATGAAAAGGTGTGTGTCAGAAGTCCACAGTTACTTGATTTTTGTTAATCAACCACGTATTATTTTAGGATATAAACTTTACAAAATAATTATTTTGGAATAAATATTCTCCTCCATATTACTGTATGTATAAATTTAATTCATGTTTTAAATACAAAACATCACCTGAAACTAAAAAAGTATGGTCCCACTGGGGTTTGAACCCTAGACCCTCAGTAAAATTCATGAACGTTTTTTACCTCTAAGTGTGACCTTGACCTTACAACATCACATATTGGCTAACATTTCTGCCAAATATTTCAGAAATTCACAAATAGGTGAAAAATTTCCTGAGCTGAAACGAAAGAAAGTCGTTGCATTTTTACCCTTAAACTCTAATTGAGACATTGACCTTTGAGATAAGGATCTGAACCTTGCATGGGAGACAAAAATGAACATTTCTGCCAAATACTTTTAAAATCCAACAATGGAAAGCAGAGTTGAGGTCCGGGTGGACGCACACATGCACACAGCTTTGTATGACATACCATCCGAGGTCTTCCATTATAAACAGGTCCTCACTTCAATTAGTATATTTTACTTGTGAAATGGTCCGAGGACGGTTCTCGAAATGTGCCTCAGGTCCCCTAAATAACCCTTTTTGGGGAGGAATTGGCTGGCAAAGACATACACTGCTGATTGACATCTAACCCTCGGTAACTAAAACGTTGTAAAACCTTGTAAATTGTACCCTGAAAATTGTCACATATTTTCACGACGGACCAGGTGACTCCAGTATACCCACCAGAACTTCGTTTGTGTGGGTATACATAGCAGTAGGTCTAATTGTATGTACGAGTATATGTCAGTTACTTAATGAGACGGCTCTCCACTCTTTCTGGTGGGAATTGATAAAGTATTCGAGAAGATGTCAAAGGATATGTTACCGTCTGGATCTAGCGTTTGTTCATAATTTTCGTCCACATATATCATGGTAAATCACGTGGTATAGGCACCGTGTTGGAAGGCTCAAGTAAACAAACTTTTGATCTTTCAAACAGAAGGGAAGCAAGAGGGTCAAGATGGCCCTATATCGCTCACCTGAGAACAACTAAACTATAATTTTATAAGTTAACAGTTTTCATCTCGTATAACCCGTTTCTACATAGATTTTGATCAAAACGAACACTAATTTCATGAATACTGGATGCACATATCATTGCCAGCTTTCAGAGCTTATCAGTTGGCTTATCGGGAAAGTTGTCCCCCTTGAAAATCGATTTTTTTGCGATATCGATGACATGGCGGTGACAGTTGCTCTATATAGAGTTATAGAGGAAGTATTTATTTAGCTTGTAATAACTTTATAATGATATAAATTTTAATTATTTTATATATTAAATTCTTCTTGCTTCCCTGATCGTTACAAAATTGTCCCTGTCGGTCTAGATTTTTTATATGAACAAAGAAGGAAATTTCTAAAATTAAGCAGAAGAGGGAATTTCAAACTCCTAGAAAGACATTTTGTAGTATAAGCACAACATTTTCCCTATTATGTGCACAATTTTACATCTTTCTTCTTTATAATGATATAAATTTCAATTATGTTGTATATTATCTTCTTGCTTCCCTGATCGTTACAAAATTATCCCTGTCGGTCAAAATTTATAAAAACATTGTGTATTAACATACAAGAAAATTCCTAAAATTATGCAAGATGGCGGAATTCAAGCACCGAGAAAGTCATTTTGCAATATAAGTGCAATATTTTCCCAGTTATGTGCACAATTTTGCATCTTTCTTCTTTATAATGATATCAATTTAAATTATGTTGTATTTTATCTTCTTGATTCCCTGATCGTTACAAAATTATCCTTGTCGGTCTAGATTTTTATTGATGTCATCCTGTGTATATAGGAACATGATTAGTGAAGAAATGAAGGTCCTATACCCATGGATGGTATATGTAATCAAGGACTTATGTATAAGTCCTTGATGTAATATAGCAGATCTGTCAGAGTTGTCGTTCGTTTTCTCTCACATACAGATGAATCTAACGAACCAGTGTGTAAGAGAGTGCTATGTATACTGTAAACAAGCTGGAATATAGCAACGTTTCTGAGTCAAGGGACCGTAACTCTGCAAGTACAAGATCGATTTCGCCCATAATCATACTCATCAAAGACCTTATGTCATACACATTGATATGATTAGGATTGGTGAAGAAAGGAAGTCGCTAGAGTTTAAGAAAGCTAAATATAGCAAATTTTCTAAGTCAAGGGCACATAACTCTTGAAGTCCGATTTGGTCCATAATCGAACTTGGCGGAGATATTGTGGCCATATACATTGTGACCAAGTTTGATGAAGATTAGTTAAGAGCTGCACATGCTAGTGTGTAAATAAACTACAATGTAATTGTGGCTGGACACCTGGCATTCATCGATCCTAAATGCTCATGAGCCGATGGCTCAGGTGTGCTAAAAAAAAGCCTATGTCTTGTCAATTGAAGGGTTCATTTTAGATTAATGTTAAACTTTTCCAAGAAACAACTATGTTTGAATTGTTAACTTGCTAGTGCCATTTTTGTGTACATGTTAAAGTTATTCAATATGCCTTTATGTTCCAGTATTGTTACATTGGTGATTGATGTAGTTTATGTTTTATACTACATGCAGTAGGAGTCTTTTCCAGGCAAGTGAGGGATCTTACTGCTGCTAAATGGACAAGTACTTTGGTTCTGCTGACTGAGTCTGGTACCAGACATGGGCTTCGGGGAAGTTATTCACTTCAAAATGTCTTCACACAAATATCAGTCTAGCAACTAGTTTCTAGCTATTCATACATTTTATAGCTTTTTGCAGGGGGGCCTCCATTGTGGTGGTCTCTGACTTAAGTAGTCACCATGCAACCCCTTACTGCTGTGATTTTTAAATCCCAACAGGACAAAAAAATTGTACAAGTGAGGAAGCTATCCAGCTAGCAAATGGAAGGTGATTACTTCTTCTCAGGTGTACTCAGGTATCTTCCTTTGAAAAGTCACTGAATGACCCGGGCTGCTGATGTGATGTTGGACACCTTCTCCCACCAAATATCTACTTCACTGCATGTACACTTGTATGCATATTCCACATGAGATGTACTACACTGTGCAACTAATAATGCTAACTCTTATCTAGATAATTTCAACAAAGTCTGAAGTTTACAAACATAGACTTTAATGATATCATTCATGACAAATCAAACAATATTTAAACAATAATATCAACAATCAATAAAATTCTATCCATTATCAAAACAAAACCAAGCTATGAGATGAGAAACGTATATATCTAATATGTCTAAATCATTATATGATCAATATTACTAGCTCTTCAATCAAACTACATGGCAGACATGTAAACAAAGAGCAATCAAGATGAAAGAATATTATAACATTATATGCACACAAAGAAAGGATTTTAGATTCATTATACAAAAAAACGCAGGTGTATAATTATGTAATTTTATAGAAATGATCCCAAAGAAATTCAGGCGTGCTAATTCATGATATTGCAATGATATTCATGTTTATGCCATTTATTAAACAAAATATCTGTACATAGTCATAAAAATTGTTAAGAAGCAAAGCTTGAGATGAAATATTGTTAATTTGCCAATTTCACAGCGCCAATAAAAACACATCAAGTCTATAAATTAGATGATTCTTACTGATTTAAAATATTTCTGGTAAAAATCATATAAAATCCAAAGGCAAGGCTTGATACAGCAATTTAACAATATTTTTATGAAGGCCCAAAGCCACAAACAAATAACTGCACAAAAAGTTACTTTGAGTCATAAACACAATGTTTTATACAAAAAAAGAGTTACAAACAGAATGTAAACAAAACATGTATATCACTTATTTCAGCCAATTGATGACAATTAACAATACTAGTTGATACTAGATGTGTCAATTATACAATATACAGACTAACCAAGACTTAAAGACCATAGCTGAGTATAGACCAACAGTCAGTCAACACCATTAAATATATTTCTAGTACAGACATTTGCTGTTCATTAAACCTTTGAATAACCATCAAAAGTGAACTTACTTCATAAACAGATTTGAATGTATAATATAATGATATTATGTACAAATGATGTTAAACAAAAACAGTTCAGCAATAATAACTCATTAGTAATCTTGTTAACAGGGTATTTTGACAAGACAACAAAGCTACATTCACCTCAATGAACAAAAAATATGTGTTTAAAATAACTAGAAGGAATGAATGCTTAATTAAAATTCAGTTACCACATTTTGGTGCATTGGTGATTCTATATAAACATAAGAACAATTCTATTACTTTTCAAATCCTGATTGAATGTTTACATGATTGCCCTAGAATGTCGTTGAACTAAATATAACTTTCAATAATCACTTCCAATTAACAAATTATCTAAAAGAAAAAAATATCTCAAATATGGCTATCAGTGTTATTGGGTTTTCACAAAGAAAAAAAGATAAATTGATACATTTTAAATGAAAGGGACTTAACTCCAAATAACCAAAAATACAAACATCTGGAAACCTTTACCGGTAAAAGTAATTCTTAACAAATTTCTTTTTCAAAAAATAAATCATACCCCTAAGGTATACTGGAATAAAGGTGGCTTGTCCTTTCTACATTGAATAAAAGTATGATAAAATTAGTACACAAACTAAGACAACATCTTTGTGACTTTTACTCAAAATGTAATAAAAGATTTAGCACTCACTAGTTGTAAAAGTTAACAAACATTAATATAACATTTGTTAATATAAACGTTATATCTAAGTTCTTAAAGCATTTATTATTATAAGTCTAAATGATGCAATGAAAGCACCTTGTTAGCACAACATATTAGCGGACAAAGATCTACATGTATTTAGAACCTGCCAACATGAACTCACAAGTGGGTTTGCATCAAAATCACAGAAGGACGTGGGAGGGGTTGGATGCATAATGAATTATATATGCCTTCATCAAATATCAATAACATAAAAATCAAAACTTAAATTTCAATACCATCACAGAATTTAACAACATGGCTTATAGTTGTAAATCAACTAGTAAGCTACTTCAGTTGAATATCATACATGTATGTATATTTTTAAGAACTACAGTAAAACCACAGTTAGCCACCATCATGACAATAAGACCACTATAATACAATAAGTTATTTATTGACTGACTTTCAGTACTACCTTCATATCTCAACTTGATAAATTGAGACCACATTAATATAATGTTAATAAGTAAGTGTTCTCATAATGGCCTTGTTATTGGGCTGAATACTGTCATATAAGCCTGAGGCTGAATGCCTAATGCTAATATGATTGTCTGAAGCCAATAACAATGCCATTATGAAAACACTTACTTATTGACAATTTTATTAATTAACTATAGAATATAGCATCGGTTTCAAACTGGCCGAGCTGGAGAGCCAATCAGAATGACTGAATCTCATAATAGCCGAGTTTTTTCATAAAAGCTGTGTTTTATGTTCATATTGTTGTGGTGAACTTCATATCGGCCCTGAATTTTAAAACGCGCCTTATATTGAATAGTTAATTAATAATATCAAAGATTAATATTTTGTTCTCAAAGATAGTATCAATAAGGTTTTAAATGTACTTAATTTTCAGGCAAAATCTAATATCAAACTATTTATTAATTCAGCAGTAGTGTTAAAAGACATCAAGCACCAGAAGGTAATTTTGCAACAACCCACACAGATAATAAGTTTGAAACAATAACAAAACAAATCCACCCTCACCTAAGATGTTGTAAATTAATCATACTGGATTGGGGGGGGAGGGGGGGATTCATAGGTGTTTAGCATATACTTTCGTCTGTGAAGTAAAAAGACAAAGGTTAATAAAGCAAGTACTGGTAGATTTTAGAATCTTTAACTAGTTCATTATGCTATGTGGATTGCAGTATGTCCAACCCATTGATTATGCAAACACATTTAAACCAGAAAAATGCATAAAACACAATAAAAAGAATGGAAATAAAAATGAACAAAGTAACAATAATAATACTCGTGAAATATTAGTAGTATATTACACAGCAACATTAACATGGTATATTGCAATCAATCTTCTTCTACAATTGCACATTTAATTTTTCAGTGTGTATTCAGTGTATCATTTACCTGTGAGCACATAACTATATGACATTTATATCTTAATTGGGACAGCAATATCAGAACTATAGCAAAACTAAATGATCAATCAATCAAAACCGAACGAACAAACAAACAAACAAACAAATGAACCATCATTTCCTATAAAATTAAAAACTGACAGATATGATAACTAAAACATAGATTTGAGGTAAACATGGTATTCACAAGTACACAAACAGTTTCTAAAAGACAAAATCTATAATTCATGTTTAATGAAAATATGACACTAATTCAACCCACAGTTTTAAGCAACATAATCCTGGTTTCAAATGAAAAGATTAATCAAAGGTTATAAAACTAGGTTCAATTTTAAATTGCTGTCATACTCAGTTGGTCTCAGAAATTACCACTTTGATGTTCAAGTTTCAAAATTGGAAATTTTCAACATCAGACCTTTACCTTTAATTCACTCGGAAAATTATCAGAACAATACAAAATATGACCAATCACCGGAGATAAAACAAAGAGGATTTCAGCCAGCAGAACAATAACAATTAATTAGGTCAAATCAAGAATTAATTTACACTTAAGACATACAGTGACATGAACTGAACAGTGTTCCATTGAATAGTTAGTCTGATGTCATGGCCTACACTAAAAGGGGCATGCCAAGGAACTGCTTTATCTTGGTTTTCATACACCAAAAACCAAAAATGCGTTTATCACTTGTAAAACCAATTATTATCGAAAAGTAAAAGAAGAATGTGCGATCAAAAATGACCATATAACACGCGTGTCAGTATTTATATGTCGGTTTAAATAAAAGCAAAACAATGTTATTTACCTATAATTGATCGATAGATAAGCTTTATGTCGCAAAAATGAACATAACATGAGCAATACTTACCATTTCACAGTTTGTTGACAATTTTTCCGCGATGTTTTCGGTTTTGACAGATCCCGAAAGGGTTGAGTTGTGAAAATGACGAATACTTTCTGAGGCCGAAATCGGCAGGTTTGATAAATATTTAATTAGGTATTAAAATGATACCAATTTGATTGCTATTCAAGAAGCTTCAGTTCCAGGGCATGCCCTTTTAAGTTTCTAAATAAGCATTAAATCATGTTAATCACACAGAAAAAATCAGAAGTTATTAGATGAATTCATGCAAGACAAAACTAAAGTGCTGTGGCACAAATTACGATTTCCTTTGAATGGCATGGCACTTGACATATTTTCTATTGAGAGTTGTTGCACTTGACACATTTCCTATTGAGAGCTGTTGCTCTTGATATATTTTCTATTGAAAGCTATGCCACTTGACATATAAGTTCTATTGAGAGCTGTGCCACTTGACATAAGTTCTATTGAGAGCTGTGGCACTCAACTTAATTTCTATTGAAAGCTGTTGCACTTGCTTTTGAGACCTGTTGCACTTGACACATTTCCTATAGAGAGCTGCAGCACTTGACATATTTTCTATTGAGAGCTGTTGCACTTGACACATTTCCTATTGACAGATATGACACATGAATAAGTTTCCGCTGAGTGGTGTGGCACTTGACCCATTTCCTATTGAGTGCTGTGGCATGTGATAAAGTTTAAATTGAGTGGTGCAGAGAACTGTGAAACAGTTTCTTTTATAAGTGCTTTGGTATGTGACAGTTTCTTTTGAGTGCAGTGGTATGTGACACAGTTTCTTCTATAAGTCTTCTATAAGTGCTTTGGCGCTGTATCTGGTTTCTATTGTGGCACATGAAACTGTTTTCGTTAAAAGCTTTTGTGCAAGGTACCATTTGTTTAAGACAGCCAATACTCAAACAATTAAATTAACAACTGTGAATGGAGACAAAGTTTGTGGTTAATACTTCTTTTCTTCATTTCATTTTATTTAAATATTACAACAGAAAAAAGACACATGTACAAAATAGCTATTTTTCTCAAAATATTTTCAACTGATATCATGTGTTCAAAACATGTCATTTTTACAAGAAATACCTAATATGGAGCCTTAAAGTAAAAACAGAATACAGCCAAGTATCACTACATATGTTTGCAACTCTAAAAGGTATAGTACAGTGATGTTGTAAAAAAGTAATTCTGAACAATTTATTATCATGAATGAAGCTACAAAAAGGTAACAAATTACTTAAGAATATTAAATGAGAATCTTGGAATAATTGTGATGAATTATGTATGCTTCTAATATCAGGTTTTCGTAAATCACAGATGATCATAAAGATATATCTTCCAGAAATAGCCATAGTTGTGATCTAAACAGCTAAAAAACGATTTTAACATATGAAAAATTCAAATTTGAGAACAATCGAAATGAGACATTCTAAGGTGGTACCCTCCTTGTGATTGTTCTGTTCTCCATGTTTGTATGTTTTATGCTTTGGGTTGATCTTTGGGGGGATGTGCTTTTTGTACATGTTAATGTTTCTTAAATAATTATTTTCTTATCTGTATTTATCATTTCGAGGGTTCAGCACAACAGTGTCGTAACTCATATTGAAATAAGAGCAAGTTACGACAGTGTTGCGCTGAGCCCTTGATTTTTTAATCATGTTTGGGTTCAATTTGATATGTATGCATTGCTTTTAAGAGTGAATATTTTTTTCCTGCAAGACAAATTAACTTTTAATTGATTTTATTTGTCAATTACATGAGTAATAGATCAAATAATTCAAAATGTGATAAAATAAAACTCTCATTTGAATGGAAAACAGTAAAGTTCAGTTTAATAAGGGTAAAATAAAGCATGCAAACTTCTTACAGTAGATGTCACTTAGAAGCAAAAGATGCCTTTATTGTCTTGCTGTGACCTTGACCTTAATTATACAGACTTGACCTTGATACATAACTTTTGTGCCAAGTTTCATTGTGATCTTTGTCATTAAAATCTACAATCATTGAAACACAACATGCCTGAAAAACAGGTAGACAGACAGACAGACAGACTGACAGACATTCATACAGATGGTGGGTGAAGCTACAATATATCCCCACATCAGAAGAAAAAATAACAATAAGGAGACACTGGAAAATGAGCGGGAATGTTAAACTATATCAAAATTAAGTTCATTTCACAAACTTAATAATACAATAACATCTAAAATATATATGAACAAAAAAAATTATGTGTCATTCTCATAATGACAAATATTTATCAACAATAAAATGAAAGAAAAGTTTCAGATAATGACACAAAATATTAAAGCACATACTATTCACAAGTACAATGAAGAATACACAGCTTTATTCACATGTAAAACTAAACAATTTGTGTTCAATTCAAAGCTAATTTATCGACACTTTGGTAACGCTAACAGATTCAACAATACATCCAACAACAGAAAAAATCTACAATATACAAAATTGTAGTTCATTTACTCGTAAATGGATGATGGACTGGATTATACATACATACGTGTACAATCATGATTAACTTGGCCTACGTTTTTGTTTTTCAAATGAACTCAAGTTGTCTCCCTTAATACAATCTCATGTAATGCAAAATCAAAGTAAAATCAAAGTTACAGCAACTGTTATGTTGAAAAATAAGTCAATTACTATTAATTAATTGCAAACATAATAAATTTAAGTTATATCTAAATTATATTAATATATACTAATATAATATTTCGAATTATCAATTACTATATTTCATACTTATAGAAAATGTGATGAAACTTGAAATAAGTTTTTTACCAATATTATGCAACAAGGAATACCCATAATGGAAGATGCACATAAAATACAACTGAGTTAATAACTCTGAGTTTCTAAGTCAGTCTCTGAATGCAGTCATCTCATTGGTCTATTTTGAAACACTTCTTAGAAACAACCAATCAGATTCTCTAATTTTAAGCCTCCTCTCGAAGTTAACTTCAGAATCTGTCTCAAAATTTAATCCACTGATTGGTTGGTGACGGGTGCTTTCAATTTCAAAATTTGGTCAATGAAAAGGCGGAATTCTGGGGTCAGTTTTCAAGCTTAAACTGCATGACATAGTGCAAGATGTGAAGGGGTCTAACAAAAAACACTAATGGCACATCTCTTCCAGTATTCAAATCACAATATATATGAAACATGACAATTATGACAATGTTGTAAGATTCAAGAATATCAAACATAAATCCATACATAATTTCAATGGAATACACTTGGCAAATAAGATAACAGTACCATTTGTAACATACATACATTAATAGCACAATATTTTGTATAGCTATAAAATAATATTATATCTAGAATTTTTTATACAACACTCCATTTTACAAATATATATAAATAGCCTAAAGTAAAATATACAAAGAGATCATCATATTTACTACAAGCCAAAACGTACACAAAAAGCAATATATGGGTAGGCATGACATGCTACAAATTCAGACCAGTCTAATAGTACAGCTTAAAATGTATCAAATGACATACGATACATAATTAAAGGAAAATTTCTTAAAAAATTAAATAATAATAATAATGGAAGTAAAAATTATAACGTAAAATGTTCGACTACCCAATCTATAAGTCTAGTCCTCCGCACTGAACATGCTGTTACCTGGAAGTTACTCTGTTTGCAAAGATTTTTGTATCTAGTAAGGTAAACTTTATTGTTTGACAACTTTGACCTCATTACTATACTGTCACAACTTTGGACTATGAAAAAAATGCAAAGGTTCCAAAGGCGTGATTTATATTTTGTTACAAAGAAAGATAACTCTACCTAGACAAATCTAACAGGTAAATAATAAAACAAAATGAAAATACTGCAGGAAAAAAAAAATGATGATATGAAAATAAAGAAAAACCTTCATGTAAAGTCACTTTGAAATGGTCTCCTAAGTTGAAATAAAGAGGAATATTGAAGCAGACTAGAATAATTAGTTGGTCACTAAACAAGGTCTGTATGCATTACTTAAAATATGTAGTAATTAACTTAAAAGTGCTCAAATGGAACGACAGCAACATATCTACAACAACTCCATTCAATAAATACTGATGTTGCAAAGAGCTACTATATAAACTTGAATACATTTACAAACCGTTCTTGTCTGATACATGCATGTATACAGACAGTATAGGAAACATTTCTACATGTATATAAGATATAGCTTAAAAGTATTGTAATGGCAATCGTTTTTGTTATTACCAGTTACTGTTTATTTTGGTGTTTTGGAAATTTAAAAATTATTCAAATTTAATGCAGGACATTACTGAATAGGTAACTGTTTCATCTTTAAATCTCTATAAAAAACTGCTGTTCCTTCTCGTGCACCACAAGTAAAAAACACAGTCACGTGTTATGTAGAAAGCCAATATTCACACAGACAAATATATATAAACTTGCGCTGGGTGAAAACCATGTACACCCACATAGTTCATACAATATTTCTCAAGTAAGTCTACTCGATTCTGTATATAGATTGAAGGATGGACTGGTGATGCAATCTTATATTCCTCTCAACTGAAACCAAAAACAATTACCACAGAAGATACTGATCTGCACGCAGATTAAAAATAAAATGTTAGTGTATGGAAATAGATAGCAGTCATCATCAGATGTCGTTAGAATGTCGAAGTCAATAATAATTTTTTATTGCATTTAATCATCAATAACAGAAAAACACTTCCTTTTTTCTAATTACAGGCCTTTAAGTTTGGACTTTTCTTTTACCTGACCATTTGACAAGACTTTTTTGTACACATCACATCTACCCTTACATAAAATCAAAAAGTTTAAGTATATAATCTGATATGTTACAAAATAGGACCAAGCTCACTTTGGCCGAATAGGCCTTTCCTCAAATCTCCTCTTCTCCATCATAATATACATGTCATTAGTTAACTCTCCAGTTAGGAGTTGTTGAAGAAAGGGCTTCTCCTCATTAAGGTACACATTATGACTGTCACCACAATGCTGTCCCCGCGATTTCAATCGATTACGTAAATGACGTTCAAGTTCTGATTTACAATGATCAGAAGTCTGAGTTTGTGAGTGACACACACCGGGTACATGCCGTCCATTAGGTCTGTTGTTGGATAAATTTGAACGATTTCCCAGCGCTTTATTATTGAACTTTGGCCTACCTTGTCCATTCAATCTATTCATAGATTGAAAGTAGACATGATCGTGAGCTGAATTACTGGGGCGAGAGTTAGTCTGATGCACAGGACCTGGATTGAAACGAGAGTCAGAATGCTGCAATGGAACCACATTACACTTACTTACACTATTTGTAGAGTTTTGGGAAATTTTGCACTGAGAAAATGGAATATTGCTACTAGCACTATTATTGGCAGAGGTGAAATTAGTGTTTCCATTGATACCATTCGTACCAACATCATCCAGACTGTCTAAAAACTCTGATGTGTCCATAAGTGTATCACCTCCATCACTCTGTAAGTCTGCAATAAGTGCTTGTGCCTGAGCATCAGTTATATCATTAACCAGATTCTGCAGAGCAAAATCTTGAAACTCATCTGGAAAATTACTTAAATCCAGTTGTTCACTGTCCATATTTTCACTTTGGGCACTACCATTATCAGGTACTAAATTATCCACTGGACTTTCACCAGTCATTGAATTATTACACATTAAGTTTGTGTTATTTGTCTTTTGAGCACTAGAATTCATTAAAGTTTGTTTATCCGTCCCACAAGAAAATGATTTATTTATTTTATTCACATTTTGTTTAGCTTGTCCATTGTTCTTACACATCTGAAGGAAGCCTAATGGCTGTTTTGGAATATCGTCCTGTGGCATTGTAAGAAAACTACGTAACAAAGGTTTATCTGTACGTCTCTCTGACTGTGGTACACCAGCAGTCATTGGTTTAGAAGATTCTGACAAACTTGGCGATCCTGGACTTTTAACATTAGTTGAGACAGAGGCTGTGGACTGGCTTGTTAAACTTTCTATTGTAGAAAATACCAGAGCCATATTAACACTCAAATTATCTGATGTTGGTTGATTAATGGATCTAAATATTTCATCAAGAACTGGGTTACTATAATCTCCATTAGAGTCCTCCATTGGCTGACCTCCTTGTTGAATACCATTACTCATATTAATGGAATTAGAAAGATAGTCCACTCCAAATGTACAGTTTTGTCCTTGTATTAATCCCGGGTGATTACCCATATCTTGTGTGTAGCCCCTGTCAGTGTTATTGTCATAGCCACAAACAGGGGACACCATTTGTGGACTTAGGTAACTGGCTGTGTAAGGACTGTTAGCACTCTCATAACCTGTGTCGTCGCTATGACTACTGGAGCAGCTTGCAACAACGTTCTGCGAATAGTTGTCCATACCTTGATCAAGGAGCCCATTGTTGAATTGGTTCCCAGCATGTGACAAGTGTGTCGTCCCAGTATATGACTGTGGGGAACCAGTATAAGCACTGCCTGAACTGTCTGGACTGCCATGTGAGATATAATCCGGAATAAGCGGATCTGAAATTAGATAAATACTCCAGCATGTTGAGAAACCTGTTTACAAAGTGAACACAAACGAGTCAATAAAATCTAATCAACATACTGTTGTGAATGTGATTTCAATATTTTTTATAATATCTTTTTTAAAATATATCAAATCATGTCAGAAAAGTTGAAATGTTTTTATGGCATTGTTTTCCTGAATACTTGAATTTCATATAAAAAGAATGGAAGCAACACAGTTTCATTATGAAATTAATATCTAGAATTCTGAATGTACAAATTAACTTTCACGACACTGAACATCCCAAATCCCAATATGATATGAATTTAATGAAAGTTGTAAAATCACACTACAAACATCATTTAATCATTATAAAAGAACTTCCAACAAAATATCCAGACTAAGCTATCCCTATCAGAATAAGATCAAACACCGAGACAGGAGTCATACACTCCCTGGAGTCCAATTAAAATTCCAGCACAGTCAGCATAAGCAGTTATATGTTTTCTCCAAAACCTTTGTACTAAAGTTATGACAGATGAGGTCTCACAATACATGCCTAAATGAATTCATTTGATATGACTTATGTTCTCCAGTATGTCTACATAAGAAGTTTACTCAAACAAATCTAAAATTTACAACTAACTGGATATCATGAAGTGGACAATCAGGGACAAATTAAGGATGGTAATTATAAGGGTATGACTCCGAATATAATTTGTCAACTTGACCTAGATCTGAAGCTAAACCCAGAGAGGGACTCACTGGTGAGTAAGTTTGACCCAAACACTTCTTGAAACTAACATTCCATCCCCGGTCCCAACATATAGTACAGGTAAGTGAAGAATGATTCTTTAAATAGAAGCTGTTCCATGGAGGCAGTTACAGGGGGAGGGGCTAATATTGAACAAATCATGAGACAGGAAATCAGTACCATACTTCAGTCAAGTTTAGAAACTTTGTTGATTATTCACATTAATTTTAAACCAAAATAACTATTACTAACAAATTCAAATGATATATTGTTAATGGGGGACCCTACATCACAAGGCATTAGCAAGTGTGGGTATCAAAATCAATAACTTATTACATACAGCAACTTTCAAACATTTCCATCTATCCAGAACAGCACATATTTCAGGATATTAAAAATAAATTAGAAAATTCGTTTTCTGAGGTAAAAGCTTAAAATATATCATTTATCAATAAAACAAACTGAAGTTTGCATCCCACCATAGATGATACTAATTTTCAAGTAACACATTACTTCAGTAAAATCACATACAAATTAATTAACAGGTAATTATTGTTTAATAATCAGTAATTCCGATAAATATTATAAGAAACAAAAAAGCAATTAAGAAATGAATAAAATACTAATACATTGCATGATATGTCCGCATCCATGGTAATACATATATCGTTGATGCCACATAGCCAAATGAAACAGAGACATAAAGAAGCAATCCTATATATGTATGTAACTATAATCATACTGCTATTTTTATACCAATAATAATTCAAAAACAAAAATTAGTTACCATGGATTCATGCGATATTAAAACCAAGTTGATGAATTTTTTGAAAGGATTGTGAAATCAATTACAAATCAATATTTACGCATAAGAGTGTAGGTGATATGAAATTTAACAAGTTAAAACCGCAGAAATGTATTATTACCACCGCAGGAGTTCCTGTCATATTTACGTTATTTGCAAAGGCCAGGTGAACTTATTCCTAGGATTGTCCATCGTTTCAATGGAATTATTTCTCCAATACACTGGAGAAAATAATGTCATAGACAATTTATTAAATAGAAACAAATGCAAGGAAGTGATGGCAAAAGTCTCCAATTCAGATTCCAAGACAACAAATAAATAAGCATCAATTATCATTTGTTTTTAAATTGTAGAATAACATAATTCAAGCATGCATTGTCTCTTGAAGTTATCATCCTTATACACATAATTAAACCTAATTGATATCATTATTACAACTCTAAGTTACAAGACAATTCCATGAAGAAGAAAATTTGAACATAGCATGAATAAGAAAGCATGCATTTACTGGCCTTAAATAATTTTATGACACTAGTAGTAAATTTAAAATTTTCACTCATTAACTTTGCATTGTATTAAGGCATACTACATTATGTAAATACATAGGAAATTACACGCATTGTCCGCATTAGGAAGTTGTAATATCAAATACAGGGGATTGTCTTATTTACAAACCCATTACAATCTTTTTTTAACATTAAGTCTACGGACCATAGGTTCTCAAAAAGTTCATACTGTTACTAACTTGCACACGGCAAAAACATGGACCGATGGAACCATCAATCCAAACTCATATTCAGACTTAGTCTAAATCAGTATGTACATTGTACTTCTATTTCAAATATCTATCAAAGCATCTGAAGAAAGAATCATAACCATCAAAATACTCACCAATTCTATTAGAATTGTCAATGCCCATGTTATCTGATGATCCACAGTTGGCCAATGGCATTGATTGTGATATGTCTTGTTCTGGCACCATGGACTGACATTGTGAAAGTGGTCCAAGGCTTGACGAAGCTGTACACTGACTCCCTTGTAACAACTGACCAATAGGAGCACTCTCAGAGGCTTGGGACAAGGGGCCAATAACATTTCCTTGGAAACTGGCCTCTGGTACCATTGTGTTTGTTGATAATTGCTGGGTACCAATGGTAGGATGCAATGGAGCAGTGACAGGACTTGGTGGTTTATCGAGTTCACCATTAAAGCATGCAGTTTTCTCTAAATTTTCTTCCTGTAGTTCAACAATCTTTATCCCACTAGATCCCTTGTTTTTTTCAATGTCATTCAATGATTTTGGATTATCGGGTAATGTAATGACACAGTTCTCAGAATGTTGGTTGGCATGCTGGTGTTCCTCTAACATTAAATACTTCTCACCTTCTTCTTCGCTGTAATGTAAAAATAGGAGCAATTACTGAAAAAGTATTTAGCATCAGATATTAGACAGGTGAAAGTCTCCACAAGTGTAGGAGATCTTACTATAGGTGAGCAGACAATAACTACTCTTAGTGAAATGACTGACTTACATACATACAAAATACATTCAGGAAAAGAATTGTATGAGTGTGCCACCAGTGGATATAAATACATGAAGTTGACTTTAATGATCTGTGAAATTAATGTGTTACTTTGCACTGAGTCCTTTTTGAAATATTTCTTGGGTTTTACTTTTTTGAATTTTTGTCATCTGAACACATTATTGTATACAACAAATGAAAGTTTTTAAGTCATTCAAGCTAATTTTTACAAACGCATTATAAGTTAATCAAGCTAGTTTCCCTCCTACTTGAAGTTTTAAAAGCTCTAAAACCCATTATCATAAACCTTGATATTGGACAAACTAATTTGTCTGAGTACAGAACATCAAATAGGGGTTGATTTCTGTAAAGGTTGCCTACATTAGTGTTATTGTATTAGGACATTTTAAGGTAAATATTAAGCTTAGGTTGCCTTAACGATGTGTTTTTGGTCAAGGGACCAAGGAAATGCAAGCTAGATCATAGTTGCCGGAGCCAGTTAAATCAATTTACAGGATGATACAATCACACCAGCAGGAGACTAATATATCTGTCCTCAGACTACTATGAATATTACAAAATAAACATTTTGAGATTTCACAGCCATTTAAGGCAGTAAACAACCAAAATGTGAAAACTACCATTAGTACATATTCAGCATAAGGCTGCAGACCACTAAAATGTGACACATTAGCATAAGGTTGCAGACCTATAAAATGTTAAAACTAATGCATTAGCATAAGGTTGCAGACCACTAAAATTTGAAAACTTACACATTAGCATAAGGTTGCAGACCACTAAAATGTGAAATCTTACAAATTAGCGTATGGTTGCAGACCATTAAAATGTGAAAAATTACAAGACTTTTCAATGCTGTAGACCATTGAATGAAGTATAAGTTTACACATTACTAAATTATGAATATTTGTTGCCTCGCAAATACATTACAGCTGTTTTACATAAAACAATTATAAATCCAAAGAGAGTAAAAACTAGGGACAATATAATGAGTTTAAACAACTAAAATAAACAAAACTTAATTTCAATCATGTTATCCAAAAACCTTTGGATGTTTTTGTTTGACCTTTTTTAAAAAATCTGTCCAGTAGAATATATTCTAGACCAGAACTAGACACTCATACCATGATTCTAATCATCAAGACATTCCCTATTGTACTTTCCTGCCTAATACCTATTTTTTCATTCAGTGACATAAAAGACTGCCATTTTCCACAAATACAGTGAGAATGATTCCGTAAATGACACTATCATATGTCACAAATCATTCATAACAATCCTCTTAATAATGCAGAAAGATAAAAAAAAACAAGATTCTTACTACGGAGATGAGCAAGTCACATGGGAAACACGGTTGTATCGTGAAATTGATTATAATAATGACGATATTGTAAATACGCAAAGCATCTCGTATTTCATATATGCATTAATAATAATAAAAGGTTGGCCCTACCTGTGAGAAGTTTCAGTTATAAATTCTGTTTTTAACGTTTTGCACATGGCTTAAAAATGTTTTCACACAATAACATTGAGATGAATAAATAACCACAAGTAGATAATTTTTCATTTGTTAATCCCACACAAGAAAGTCTCTCTTTCACATTGCTATAGAATAATACTGACATTATTGTTGACAGCACCAAAACTGAGATATCCTGTTTTATTTTTTCAGCATATTTATTTTCTATTAATTCCATGGCATCTTACATTCAATAATCATCCAAATTCCTATCAACCTCTCTCTCTATTACATATACAATAAAACATCCAATAAAAATCCTTTAATATTTCATCCTACCAACTCTAACACAAACAATTTTGTATCCTAAGACAATATCGGTACATCCAAACACCTCTTAAAGTTGAGAAATGAATGTAAGAGAGACAGAAAGAGAGGGTGAGGGCTTCTCATTTACATATGAATGTGAATCCAATTGGTTCTATGATAGACTTATGGCTCAGTGTAAGCACATTTACATCCCAGAATATTACTACACTACCATAGGTATATTAAACCTCATTCTTTCACTGCCTCATAGTGAAAACATTTAATGTCCCAACAAGCTGAAAGCCTCAACTCCAATATAAGCTTCAGAGGCGTTAGATTTGCTGAACAGAAACCTGATTGAACCTAATGCAGTAATATTGATGTATCCACATTGCTTTAAGACCCTAATGATTTATACAACAGACTCGATGATCCATTGCATCAAGTCTCTGTCTGGTTGTAAAAGCCAGAAAGGATTGCCAAATACAGTAACATAATCAAACACATGCTAGCATGCTATTGTCAGTTTTTGTCTAAATCAAGGGAGATAATTCCATCAATACTGAATTGAACAAGAGGGCCAAGATGGCCCTTTATCGCTCACCTGAGAACAAAGTCAAAATAATTAATGAACAGATAATATAGTTTCCAACTCGTATAAGCCATTTTTATGTAGATTTTGAGATCAAAACCAACAATGAAGGTATAATACCGTTAAACAAGCTAAAACATAGCAAATTTTCTAATCCAAGGGCCCATAACTCTTGAAGTTCTGGTCCGATTCCACCCATAACTGTCCAATACCGTAAGGTCATAAACATTCATTGTAAATATGATTAGGATCGGTGAATAAATAAAGGCGCTAGAGTGTAAACAAGCTAAAATATAGCAAATTTTCTAAGTCAAGGGCCCATAACTCTTGAAGATGTGGTCCAATTCCGCCCATTATCGAACTTGTTTAAGATCTTTTGGTTATACTCATTTACTGAAAATATTATTAGGATCGGTGAATAAATGAAGGCGCTAGAGTGTAAACAAGCTAAAATATAGAAAATTTTCAAAGTCAAGGGCCCATAACTCTTGTAGTTTTGGTCCGATTCCGCCCATACTCGAACTTGTCCAAGATCTTTTGGTTATACACATTCACTGAAAATATTATTAGGATTGGTGAATAAATGAAGGCGCTAGAGTGTAAACAAGCTAAATATAGCAAATTTTGTAATTCAAGGGCCCATAACTCTAGAAGTTATTGTCCGATTTTGCCCATAATCGAACTTAGCCAAGACATTGTGGCCATATACATTGTGAGCAAGTTTAATCACAATTCGTTAAGAGCTGCAGATGCTAGAGTACGTGTAAACAAACTAATTGTGGCCGGACGCCGGACATTCAACGATCCTTAAAGCTCACCTGATGAATCAGGTGAGCTAAAAATATCAAATACAATCATGCTAACATGTTAGCCTTTTTTGCCCGAATCAAGGGAGAGAATTCAATCTGTATGGAATTGAAAATATCAAATTGTTGGAATACTTATCCAAGCTTGGTCTTTGAAAGATGATTCGATACTAGTAATAAATGGATCATGTCATGTTATAAAGACATACGATAGTGTACTCAGATAACAGTTTCATGAATTCCACACAATCAAATTAATTCCTGTTCATTGACGCAAACTGGAACAGTAACAAGAGTTTCAACTGAATAAGTGCAATATTCCAAAACAAGAAAGTATGAAATCAATCATATGAAATGAATTATTCAGGTTTCATCACAGACATAATGGTGAAGTAACAATTGATTGAAACATAGTGCGATATACTATTGGGATTTAATGGAAATTGTCTGTAAAACAATTCAAGGTGATGTTCTTGTAATTTGTAATGGAATTGGTCTTCGAATGATGTTATCTAATGAATATGGCGACTAGTTATCTCCATACTTTAATGTTCAGCTGAAAGCTCCATTTCTCCATGCCCTTTCAATTAAAAATGTAAGATCCTGAAACAGTCCAGGACTGATGTTTTTCTTCCATGTCCAGTTAACTGCAGAATGAGGAGGTCTGGGTTTGTATCAATAAATTACCCAGAAACACTCCAAGACTAAAAGACCATCATAAATAGAAGGACTATTGGTTAATTAGAAAATCCAGTAAACATGTATTTGCCCATAGAAAATTAAATCCTATCTTAGCCGACACTCCTTAAAAATTGATCCACCCAATAAATTAAATTTGAATCATTCAGACATGTAAGTGGGAGGCTTTATATCTAAAGTATCTACAGTATCTCCAGGAACCATTAAAATAAATATTCATGATGCCTAAAGTACATTGTAAATAAGTTAAAGTACATGTTATAGTGAAGAATGGGAGAAAGATCGGGAGAGAGGAAGGGAAAATGAAAGGAAAAGAACAGTGGGGGGAAAGAAGAATTGAATATAAAGAGGGAAGAGATGAAGAAGGAAAGAGAGGGTGAAGAGGGAGGCCAAAGGGTGAGGCAGAAGAAGAGAGGAGAGGGATGGAAGAATTGGAGATAAATACGGGAGAGATGAATAAGGAAGGAGAGGGAGGGAGGCCAAAGGGTAAGGTAGAAGAAGAGAGGAGGGGATGGAAGAATTGGAGATAAATGGGGAGAAATGAAGAAGGAAGGAGAGTGGAGGGAGACCAAGGGGTGAGAGAGGGGAAGAATATAATAGTTTTCATGACATGACAAATATTGTTTATAATATTTTCTTCCAAAATCCTGTATAATTATGATAATGAATACTTGGTTCCGCTCTTTGATTGTAGATTGTATAACATTTTGGTTCCAGTATGAGGTAGAGAAAAAATGTGTTTATTAATCACCTGACTGCAACTGAAATGTCACAACTTGTGCAGCATGCTATCAGCTACATTTATATTGCATGAGCGTATATCACACAGGTATCAATTTAATAAGCGGATTTCTGAATTACTCCCCCTTAATCCTTTAAGTATCAGCATGTACTGATCTGCAGTTTAAATCAAATTCACTATCATTTTATCAACACACCGCACAATAATTGGATTTCCAGACATTCATTTTTCCAACCCACAGGGTCTGGTTGAATCGAACATGAGTGCAGTTTGATGAAGATTCCCAGTTACCTGGCTGAGAATGATATGCTAGAAACTTGTAAAACCTAAATGTCAGATGGATACAGCAGGAATTTTGCCAATTTTCCAAGAAATGTTTCAAGGATAGAATGATATTGTTACAGTTAACCATTACCCTGTCTGTCAGGCAATATCATGTCACTGTAAAATGTCTGGCACTGGAGGCTGTACCAATTAATTATTTTCTACAGTGTGTAACAATTTTGTTAATTACTGTATAACCTTCAGCACAGTGGACACAATGAAATATACTGATGTGTCTTGTGAACAAAAGGTGTGAAACATATTGTACCTGGAAGACAAAGCCCCAATAATGCAAAACTGCAACATATTAAGTGTTTTACAAAATGTTTCTTTGTTTTTTTATTTTTTATAAAAAGTAGGATGCCATCACCAGTGCAAATGAAAACGATTGAATTAGGGTTGGCCCTGATTCAGTTTTTATTAAATATAATAAAAACTGAATTGATATGATGGGAAATCAGTATCAATGACACATAAATATATCTCAAAATAAGACTCTCTTTATTTAGACTTAAAACAAACCATTTTTCTCAGTTTGAAATGAAAACATTAACAAATAAGTTTCTACCAGTAAATTTTCAGCCAAAATAAGGATTTTTTGCAATGTGGACCAATAATTGATTGACAGAAACACATAGTTGATATATCGATATCATTTGAATCATTGAATGTCAGAGCAAATTAACATAAGTTTCTATGACTGTATCCACATATTATAAAGAAAGAAAACTGTTGCAGTAAGAAAAGCCAATGAAATATTGTAAGGCCACATTAAAAAAATAAATTTGTTGCATCTTTCAAAGGACAAGAAAGAAATGCAACAATCCAAATACCATTGACGGAAATTGGTGAGACGTACAACTTCACAGACCAAAGTACAGAAAGAGCATAATTCTTTTAAAACAAAAATGCTACACATAAATGTAACAATGTTGGCAGTATAATGTACATTACAAAAATAAATTGTACAAAAATACCATTCATACAATAGACATTTTTACACAAACAATTTATCTGTATGGAGTCTTCTCTTTCTATGTTGAAATTGCCTTATCTACTTAATTATACTGTGCAACCTTTCCAGAGCAGCCCTCTCTTAAGTAACATCCTCCCTTCAACAACAACATATTTTTCCCACTGTAAGAAATCTTATTAATTTAACCTCTATAAAGCAAAAACCTCTCAACTGCAACACAAATTTGCTTCTCCCAAAGGGTGTTGCTTTGGAGAGGTTGCACTGTACTTCAAACATTTGACAACCCAGACTTACACTTTATCTTAGTATAATTCAAATCATTGCATGTTCAAACCCAAACATTGGATAGTTTCCAAGACAATGCATTGCCATAACAGTTAAACTATAGAAAGGTTTTCTGACTAAATCAAGATATGTCCAAAATCTGTGACGATATAACAGCAGAAAGTGGAGGAACAATTCTGAGGGATCTCTAAGAGAGATGCAACAAGTCAATGAGTAATTCAAGCGATACTTATCATTTCCAAACCCCAACGGAGAGACACTTAGAGCTGCAGTCAAGTGCACATCAAATCCCCATTGCAAACATGCACATGTGGTATGTTCGTTAACACAGAATTATCTCAATATCACTAATCAATGATTTGCAAACTGCAATCATCATTATGTTTAAAAAAATAGAAATTTTGCCTTTTTTTGTAACACGCATCAACCAAGTTCAATAAGCACATCGCTTGATTAATCATAAACGAAACAAAAAACAAAAAGTTAATCAAAATGCTGTCAGCACATATAATTTTGAATGTGGTATTCAGAGGACATAAATAACAGATGTTCTTTAAAAAAATCTATTTCTATTTTCCATTCAAATTTTCTTTGAAAAGACAGATTAAACATAATCTAACCAATTATTTCATACAAACTTGACCCCAAGTCATAGAAATATCAAATACTTCCTTCAGATCAGAACATACTATGTATGAAGAAAACAAATAACAGAACTATAAAACTAAATGTAAAATTTCAATGAAATCTTCTACAAGAAGAAATAAATGAACATCTAGCCCCTATGGAATTGGAGTTTTTTCTATATTTTGTTCACAAAATAAATGCTCAAGATGTTTGATGAAAAATTGCAAAAGTATTATGAAGTGCGGATGTAAACATTTACATACTCGATCAATGAAAACACTAATCCATTGGGCTCATCAGGGAGGCAAACAAATAAGATTTCTGATTAACAGGGCAAAACAATGGGTTCAGGGGTGGGGGAGGGGACAGGGGGCCCTGTAGTATATTGGCATGCTTATCATTTAATTGGCACACTTGTCATCTAATTGTTTTTTTTATAATATATTAATTATCTTACCTTATCACATAGTTCATGCAGACGATATATTGAGGTTCATTGGCTGTGTTGTAGATAATAGTAGCACGAGTTTGAAGCCATACCCAGTTGTCTGTTTTCCCAAGAAACCGATAGTACTTGCTAACAGAAGTACCCTTTACAATCACTGTAATAAAAGAAAAGATTTGTTATTTAAATTGCACCACCTAGACACAAAACAATCTTTATGAAGGAAACTAAAATTCCTAGAATGACAAAATAACTTCATCAAACAGCAGACATAATTCAAGTTTGTTGTTTAATGTAACTGATTTCAATTTTGTCGCCCTGTCTGGCAAAAGAAAAACATTTTTATTTTTGTATTGCTCAGTTCATTCCTGTGAAAATTTTTATGTAACAGTGGAATGTCATTTGTTTTGGGGATTAGATTTTGTGTATAACTGTTTTATTTCAAGCAGGGATAGAATCATGTCTGCTTCAAAGTGACTTCAAGTCAGAGTTACAAAATGTCTCAAATTGAGTCTGTTTTTTATCTCCAATATAAAATTTCCTAAAACCTTTTTCACATGCAACAGTTACTTTCACTATCTGTAAGTTAATATCCTTATATAAATGGTTATACATTCTATATTTCACACAATCAGAATTCTGCAATCTCAAATAAGAATTTTGAGATCCTAAAATGATCTCAAGTGTCTATAAAGTATGCCAAGTAATGAAAATTACAAGAAATTGTAATGGAACTTATAATTGCCATTGCCAGAAGGTATGCCAAATACTAGTACTTCAAACTAAGTAATCATTTTTAAAACATACATGACAACCTCGTCACATAAACACTAATCTCTGGAATACAGTACAACCTCTCCAGAGCAGCCCTCTCTAGAGCAACAACCTCCCTTCAACAACAGCATGATTTTTTTCCCATTGCACGATACAACTATTAATTTATCCTCTCTAGAGCAACAACCTCTCAACAACAATATAATTTTGCTACTCCCAAAGGATGTTGCTATGGAGAGGTTGCACTTTACGTTCAAAGTTTCAATATTTCTTGGTCTATATAATCAAAGCAGACATAATTATTAGAGTTATCCTTCAAATCTATTTTGGGTCAATTTCAGATTATCTGTATCTTTGACACCAGACATGGAAGCTCCTGTCATAGACAACTAGGCATTGCTATTGTCACATTCCAAATTAATTAACTTTAGAAAGCATTAATACATGTTTTTTATGTTTGTTCCATTTTTTCACTAGATCATCCTTTTCTAGTTAGTTTTGTTTGAATCAGTTTTAAATTTAGAAATAAGAATGACGCTGAAATGCTTATCATTTCATACAGATCAAATTGAATATTCAGGGCGATTAGTTTAAAATCATAACAACAATATGATCAACTTTAATGGCAATGGATATTTTATCGTAATTACATCATTAATTTGAACAATTCAGCTGCTTACATGCTTTGTTTGTGAATTTATGTTACACATTGTTTGTCACACACCAGTTGATTCTCAAATGGCCATTGTTATAGATGATGATCTCCAAGAATACAGGACCATAATTATGATGTATTCGGGTTACACCAATTCGCATAAGTGGGGACTTTGTTGTACTTGAACTATATAGTGATGTAATCGTGACCATCGATATTATTTGGTTATTACCAGGTATTCAGATAATTGGTTGTCAAATAATCAAGGTTTTACTGTATGTATAACATCATACAATAAGAATGCATTTGAAACCTTTTCTCAAATTAAAAGTTAAGGGACTACCGCCTCGGTGAGATCTATAATTATGCACCAGTGAAGTTTTATGTTGCTACCTTTTATTGTTTCGGAGTTATGACCTACATTAAGTTTGTGAACAGACGCAGACAACGCAGATGCTGACGAAGATGACACAATGCATGATCACAATAGCCTGACTTTTTCTTAGAAAAAAAATTAAGCTGAATTCAAACCATATCATTATCTATGATTCGTATCGTGACAGACATCATTTAATGTTAGGTCCGCAATTTTTATTTGTTACAAATTATTAAACCTGAGGATGTATTACATTTCCTAGAAATGTAAACCACACGTTAGAAAAGAAATAAGAAAATACTGTTCATATACAAAATCAATCCATTGTCTAGACTTATACAGCTTAAAGAGCATTTTCCTTAAAAAGACTATTGATAATGTAATTGAAAACTTGATGCAGCACACATATATTTTGCTAATGACAGATAAATAAATGTTATAAACGGGCATTTTCTTTTTTTCATAGAAGATACATAATTCTTTTACACAGACAGTAAAATTACCATCTATATTTGAAAATCACAACCTTGAGCAGCTCTGAAATGGAATAATATAGCAAATATGTCGAGCAAAAGTCCGGTAAAAAGTCAGACACACAACATTGAATTTTTTATAGTCAACTATCCACTGCTCAACTTTTAAAATCGGTCACCTAGAATTACATAATTTTTGAAAAATTTATGACATCATATATATTATCAAATATCTGTACTACACAAAGCGTAAAATGTCAAAATATCTTAGAATAAGTGAAGCTTATATGATAGCATAAAACTGACATTATATGCTTCATCTGTAAAGTGTCAAATAAAAGACAAGTGAAAGTTGTAACTCAGTCCTTACAAAATATTCGAAATAGACAATAATGACTGATTATAAATGTTTAGCAGTACACCGGTATCACCTTGAACCAACATACAGACGGACAAACTACTGAACACACAGACAGACAATGCATGATTATCATTGATACTCCTAGCTCAGTGGTTGCCAGCAAATAATTTTACATCACTCTGAGTATCCGTAGCTGACTTAAGACATACTTTGGTACTTAACATGAAAACATAAATTTGTTGCGAAACAAATTCTATCATTAAATGAATTGATTTGTCTGCAAGAAAGCTTAAATTTTATCTTTTTCTGGTGATTTTCTAGGTAAACCAGGCACAAAACACGCATCAACAACACATGAATCATTGATTTTACATCCTACAATGTAGAATGGCATATTTTCTGTACTTCTGGATAGAAAACAAATACCATTTTTGTGTGACCCATAAAGGCACTGCAAATCACATTTAGGTCATTTTTTGTTTAGAAAATAATTTTAATCCCCAGCAATTTTGAATAAACAGCTAACTAGACAACCTCTTGTCAACTTTAGATGAAACAAGAGGGCCAAGATGGCCCTATATCGCTCACATAACAATCACTGTTCACTCATTAAAACATTGTTATGAACCTGTGACCTAGTTTTTGACCCAAGATGACCCATGATCGAATTTGTCTTACATATCATTAAGACATTATGACAAGGTTTGGTGAAAATACACTCAAAATTTGACATCATTCTACAGTGTTAATAAGGTTTTCCTAAGATTTGACCTTGTGACCTAGTTTTTGACCCTAGGTGACCCATATTAGAATTAATATCATAAAGACGAACAATCTGACAAGGTTTGGCCAAGATCCAATGACCCATTTTCAACCTTGACCCACATATTACTGAGGCAAACATTCTGACAAGGTTTGGTGAAGATCCAATCAAAACTGTGACATCTACAGTGTTAACAAAGTTTTCCTAAGATTTGACCTGGTGACCTAGTAATTGACCCAAGATGACCCATATTTGTACTTGACGGTTATGTCATTGAAATAAACAATTTGACAAAGTTTGGTGAAGATTCAATAATAACTGTAAAACCTACAATGTTAACATGGTTTTTCATAAGATTTGACCTGGTGACCTAGTTTTTGACCCAAGATCAGCCATGTTCAAACTTATCCAAGATATTGTAAAGACAAACATTCTGACAAGGTTTCATGATGATCCGATCAAAACAGTGACATCTAGAGTGTTCACAAGGTTTTTAAGCAATTTGCCCTAGTGACCTAGTTTTTTGCTGCAGATGACCCATTATCAAACCTGACCTACATATCATTGAAATAAACGTTCTGACAAAGTTTCATGAAGATCCAATCAAAACAGTGATTTCTAAAGTGTTCACAAGGTTTTCCCTTATTTGGCCCTGGTGACCTTAAGTTTTTCACCCCAAATGGCCCAATATCGAACTCACTTTTGAAATTTTGTCAATATTAACATTTTGCCAAATTTTAGCTAAAAATGTGGCCCCTAGTGTGTTCACAAGGTAAAGTTTGATGATGCATGACGCACACCGCATGAGGCCGGACGAAGTCTGATCACAAAAGCTCACCCTGTCACTTAGTGACATGTGAGCTAAATATTCTAGGGATTTTTTTGTGTAATTTCAATTTTTAAGGATACCCCTATGATGTATATGTATGTCTTATCTTATGAGAAAATATTGAAAACTGGTTGGAAATAATTGGTTATCATAGCGAGGTGTTATATTGTAACCAGTACTGAATTATCCTTATACAAGTAGCTAGAATAAAGTTTATCATGATAATCAAGTGACCATTGCTTTCTTACATTTTATCACATGAATACATACACAAAAATAAATGTTGTAACAATAAATAAACATATTTTGATATCAGGAGTGATTGTAATGTCTTTATTCAGCAACATTGTTTCAGCAGTGTAATAAGTAACATTTAACATCTTTTTTTCACTAGGGTTTAAAGTCTCATCAACAGCCCGTGTCACTTAATGACTTTTCCAGCTTTAGATGTGGAGGATGTCCTCAGGCATATACGTGGACAGAACCATCGACTTTCTGTAAGCTAGCCGGACAGCTTCCTCAGCTGTCCCAGGAGGAAATTTCAACTCTCAGCCACAATGGACTATATTGATTACTAGTCAGAAACCGTAACCACTCAGTCACAGAGGCTTTTAAAAGTTCCATTCATTCCATCTTTTAATTTCAATAATCTTAGGTAATGGAGGAAAGCATTTGATGTGTTTATGCTTCCTCTGGAGACGTAGGGAATAAAAATATTTTCATTTACTATACATTCATAAACTTCAATACAAACTGAGAATGAGATAGATTAGATCTGTCTACTCCCTCCTCCCCATCTTACGTCATGACTCAGTCAAGCCTACAGTATTCTTTCAATACCAAGAATATAAATCTTTCTACTATTAATTTGTACAAGACTATTTGCAACATACAACACCAGTGTACTTAGATTATATTTATATCTTCCCACTCAATGTAATAAATTTAAAAAAGCACTGAGTAAAACAGAAGCAGTCGACATAATAAAACCATCATTCTGGCTGAGCCATATTTAGTTTTAATCTATGACAAAATTAGTTCTGGTAAAAGTAACCAACACCAATTACAAGCACACTTATTGTTCACAAAGACAATTACAGTAGATCATTGTTACGGCATGGCCAGCCACATGCAGACGTCAGCTGTTGGCATAAATACATTTACTAGGCACAGTATCCTTGGCAACCGAAATAAGCAAAACATTTCTGGAAAGGAATCTACGAACTGCAACAGAAATGATGCAAGTTTGCAGTGTAATCAATGTCTGTACACCAGCCAACATTAAACAATTAAATCAGACTATTCATTCTGAGAATAATGTAGAAATTTTCCCAATTTTGGGCAAATTATTAAAGATTTTAAGTCTTAAATCATTTAGCATAGTCTGAGTGCTGTCAGACTGTACTGCACAAAATCAATACCACCAAATCTGCTGCAATAATACCCAAAGCATCATATTGTCATACCAGTACAATAAAATTGTACTTATAATAAAACATTTTTTTTTTTTAAATATAATAAAAACTAGTTGAGCTCAGATAAGTTCACTGACATGGCATTTCAGTTTCTACTGCCCGTGATGCTTTAATAACTATCCATTCTTAAAACAATTTTTTCAGTGAGTGTGAACACACTGTAGAAGATTTTGAATAAGCTACACTAATAAAAGGTCAGGATTATCTCTAAAACTTACAATTCTGATGGCAAGCCTGGACTTTTGGAGCATCTACTGGGTTATGGAAATGGTATGCTGTCTTTCCTACCAATTCATTTGGCTCATATCCTGTCAGTGTGATAATTCTGAAACAATAAAGCAAATACAAATGTAAGATATACACAATCTGCTCATTTCATATAACACAATTTGACAACCTTATAAAACACAATCCAATGATCACATAGAAATACCAATACAAGGGACTTAATTCTTATTGACCAAATCAATAAGATCACACAGGAGTTCATTACCTTTACTTCATAATTTGTCTATACATGGTAATATTTCCCACTGAATCAGGAAGTCAGAAACAATCACACAGAATCACATTCCTTAGAAATGGACAACATCTTTAATTGAGTTTATTGGAAAAAATAGGGAAATGACTCAAAAGGGTCTAATCAGTTATTGTACAAGAAACAATGAAAAAGGGTGTCCCTCCACAAAGAAACGGATCGTCAAAACATCAATGTTTTTAATTTCTTTTTAAACACACTTCTTCGGACATACTGAAATCTTCAATAAAAAACACAGCCACAACATTTCTTCGAATAATTAACAATGCAGCATAAGACAGTTATCAATTAATTAGTCTGTTAACAATGGTTACTAATTAATCACCAGCATATCAAGACGGCAGCTAGCATACTGTGAGGAATGAATATTTGCCAAGACAAAAAAAGGCTAAGATAAAATAGCATCTCATAAACATAGCCTCCGTCATGAGATCTTCCAGCTTTATATTGCGCTATTTTCCTATTTTCAATCATAAAAGTAATAAAGTGGAAAGGAATTTTAGGGATCGTACATGGACAATTATGTAGATACCTAACACAGGCCAGTCTAAGAATACAACTTTATTTACCACACAAGGACTTAGTGACTCAGAATACAACTGTTTTTATCCGATCAAAGCCTTGTGATTTAGAATACAACTAAATTTATCCAATCAACCAATCAAAGCCTTGTGATTTAAAATATATCTGATCATGAGTCATGACACAGTAATCTTCTCTCAGTAGAGTACAGGATTACTGATCATGAAGTTGCAGGTTCAAGACCCAGGTGCAGCTTGAGTCTCTGAGATGATTTTACTGAAAATACTACATCTCAGGTCATTTGTCCCTCAGAGACCTTGATTCACGCTGTCAACAATATTTCACATATGTGCTGTTAAAAATAGTATTACACTATATGTAAACAAACTAACAAACAAATATAAGAATGGGGCTTTTAGTTTGTACACAACAGTTTGTTGCAGAATAAAAGGAGAAAGCAAGAACATATTTTGATATCTTGAGTTAAACATGTACCGGTACTTGGATTATTCTGCAAGACACAGTTCAATGCCATAAGAAATAAAGAATAGAGTGTTTACTGGTGAACAAATGAGCCGCTAACAGTCGAGAAATAGAATCCTTCAAATCATACTTATAGCTACAACATAGAAACATATCCGACACTTAGCCCCTTCCTCATGAAAAATACACGAGTACAAATGTAGTATCCTTAAAGAAATGTACTGAGTCCCTTCCTCAAGAAATCAGATCACTTCATTCATCCATTCTGTAAAATATTCTCTTTACAATTTTCCAAGGGCATAAGACGAACTTAATTATATGAGAAGTTTTAATAAAATAAGAGAAAATACTCAATTTAATCAACTGATAGACAAAATCTATCTAAATAAATAAAATGTGTTTAATTTCATTGCTAATTAATGTTAAATCTTGAAACAGGAGACAGATCACGAAACCAGGAAATGCACAAATTGATGTATCGTTATACAGTGTGCAATAATGTAATAAAATATGTTTTACCTTAAGCATTTTTTCTTTAATCCAAGCCCAGCACATTTTATAAACCAAATAATTCAATAACCCTAGAACACTAACACAATGGAAATGCACAACACTATAAAATCCAGGGAAAGTAGTTTCAGTGGGATGAGACAACTGATAATTTTACGTACCATTTGAATGCTTAAGGAAACTTTATCATAAACTCGCTAAATATCACTAATGAATGAGTTTAGATCAGTTCATACCAACACTGACAACATTAATTTAACAGGATGTTACACTGTTTGTCATTGGTTGCATCTTCAAAATGGAGGTTTATTAGTTAGGTGCATCTTCAAAATGAAGGTTTATTTACTCCATGCACATTCAACAGTGGAGGTAATGATATATTTATAAAAATATCAACAAAAAAAGAAAGAATTATGATAAGAGTAATGAATCTTCTCTTCATAAGTTAAACAATGATATTAAAAGAAGAAGTATGTTTATTTTTTTAAACAAGTAAATTTATGAATAATAAGCCAGGAGTTTGCACTCAGTGCTCCAATTTATTTCATGAACTTACATGAACAGGAAAAAGCAAGTAGGATGTAAGCAGTCGACAATGATAGATCAGCATCAGATATCTAAGCAGACTGGCTGAACTCTCCTCAATTTACTACCCACTATGTTGATTAAACAAGACAATTATATGACAGACAAAATTTCACAACAGCAAGGAAGTCTGAAAATCTACATCAAGTGCAGTTAAACTTGTGTTAGTGGCCACCGAGTAAATGCCAACCATTTTCCAGTCAGTAAACTAAGGCAGGTCAGCCAACTACATCACAGTAACTAGAAAACAAGAGGGCCATGATGACCCTATATCACTCACCAGATAAAAAGACTCTAAATTATCATGAGCCTTGGTCAAATAAAGTGACCCGGGGCGGGGCCAATTTTGCCCCTACAGCAATAATTTGAACAAACTTGGTAGATGTCCACCAGACAATGCTACATACAAAATATGTAAGCTCTAGGCATTGTGGTTTAGGCCAAGAAGATTTTTAAATTTTCCTTTATAAGCCTATAATTATAAAATCAAGTGACCCCTGGGGCAGGGCCAATTTTGACTCTAGGACAATACTTTGCACAAACTCAGTACAGGGCCACTAGAAAATGCAACACAGCAAAATATCTAAACTCTAGGCATTGTAGTTTCTGACAAGAAGATTTTAAAAATTTCCCTATACATGTGTAAGTCTAATAAAATCAAGTGACCCCTGGGGCGGGGCCAATTTGGACCCTAGAAAATAAATTTGAACAAACTTCATAGAGGTCCACTAGACAATGCTATGTACTAAATATCTAAGCCCTAGGCATTGTAGTTTCTGACAAGAAGATTTTTAAAGTTTCCCTATATAAGTCTATGCAAAATCAAGTGACCCCTGGGGCAGAGCCAATTTTGACCCTAGGGCAATAATTTGAACAAAGTTGGTAGAGGTCTACTAGACAATGTTGCACACCAAATATTTAAGGTTTCAGACAAGAAGATTTTTAAAGTTTTTCCTATTGGTTGCCATTTTCAATGAAATTTAAGTTTTTGAACAACTTTGAGTGGGGATTACCACAGGATCATTCCAGCAAATTTTTTTTGCAATTGGCTCAGTGATGTTGGAGGAGATGTTGTTTAAAGTAAATATGGCACGATGCACAATGTATAAATTAATGCTTGATGATTGCAAGTCAATCACAAAAACTCAACATGAGCACATTGTTCTCTGATGAGTTTAAAAAGGTGATTTATGGGTAAAACCAAGACACAATTGCACATGGAAGCATTGGTGAAGTAAAAGAAATAGTAGAGTAAGTAGAGTAAATCATAATGCAATACTGTTATCATTAGGGGGGGAAAAAGTGGCCATAGGGGGGGAGAAATGGCCTTGAATCATAATGCAAAACTGTTATCATTAGGGGGGAAAAAGTTGCCCAGGGGGGGGGGGGAAGAAATAGCCTAGGCCAATCTTTCCCCGGGGGAAAAAAAGGCCTAGGCCAATTTTTACCCGAGGAAAAACTGGCCGGGGGAAAAAATAGACTGCTACACCGGTACATGACAACTGCACAGGGACCCACAGGAGCAAAAAGGCAGTTACTTAGCATTCTTGGAATTTCTATACTATTTCAAGAATGCTTTTTCAGAAAAATCCCATAAGGAATGGATTTATGAAAAATTCATTTCTGTAGCCTAACAGGGGAATAGTATCACAATGATAAATCAATGTTATGTAAGCATCCCCCCAAAATGTAGCATCAATGTGATATCACTATTTCCGATATTCAGCGGAAATTATTCCAATGAAAAACAATAAAAATTGGTATAAAATAACAGTGTCAAGAATTTTCTTTGGATTGATAGAGTAGAAATGTGTGTAAAAGGAAAGGATATAACCATAGACTACTATTCAGAATTTCTAGAGTATGAACTTTATGCATCAATCATAACAGCTTGCTGGGATCCAGTGGGCATTTATTCAATTTAATCTTCTGAGGCTCTAAAAGAAGATTTTATTAAAATTGCCAAGGCAGAAAATTTGTGCAAAATACAAAAGCTGTTGATCTGAATATTGGAAAAAACTGTGAAGAGATTCTGAACTGTTTATAATCAAATGCACAAATATCATATTTTCATGTTTTCAGTGGTTTATAAGCCATCCTAAACAATATTTCAGCTGTTTCTGCGACTGGTTCACCTAATCAGTTACACTGGACTGTATTCTAACCAGAACTAATTTAAAAATCCTTCCATTAGGAGCTGGTAGCTTCCCTATATAAAGGAAAACTGACATTTTTGGGTCAATTTTTCACAGAAGGAAGGGTATATGACCTGCGACAAGAATTCAAACTCATATTGCCGGGAAACAATTCCAGAGCACTTACCACTGGACCACATCCCAAAAATACATATCTTAGGAAGTAATATCAATATTCTCATACTTGTATAAATATGGTAAATACATGATATCAAGACAAGATTGAGGAAACCAAACAAGTCTAAATATTTCACAACAAGGGTCATTTACCTCACTTTAAAACTCAACCAGTAAAGTAGTTGGCTTAGTTATTGCTGAGAACAATTAATTGCCATGACAATAACAGTTCATTTTCCACTTCATTACTTAAATTCTTAAAATTCAAAGTTTCACAGAAATTTCAACATCTTAGTTCATGTTTCGATTCTGCATCAATATGCAACAATTTATCTTCCTTCATATCCAATCGATATCAGTGTTGTTATTTATGCTATGAGGTAAGTAAAAAAGGAAACAGACAGGACACATTCTTAGAACCAATCAGATTATGGATCACAATTGTATTGAAATGAGCAAAATTTCTGCAGCAGACAGTCTAGTGATCAATGAGCAATTACACATCACAGGAACTACAGGGGCAAGGTTTCATAGAAGTAAACAGGTGCATGTTAGGTAAAGTTTTAGCCAGCAGTATTGTATGAAGTCATTCTTTGCTCACATCTTGTGTGTGCAAGAACTATACATCTATGTAAATCAAGATCAGTGCAGAAATACTGAGCCAGGATCATGCAGTTCAAAGACTCAAAGAAAGCCAGACACTGTTACTTATATCAAAGACTTACAGACCAGGCCAGACTCTGTTACTTATATCAAAGACTCACACACCACTGGCCAGACTCTGTAGACCAGGCCAGACTCAAGTACTTATCTTGGCTAGACAAAAGTTCAGAAATATCACAATCTCATCACTAGCCATTACAGAATAGATATTTCTTCATGTGCAGTTACAATTAATGATACATAGATCTAAGACAAATGTAAGACATAAGAAGCAACTTTAAGCACTCCCAACTTGTAATGTAACTTGTTACAGTTAATAACAAGTCATCTAAACCAATTTCTTCAATCTGTCTGAGTAGTTATTGAATACCAATAACCTTATTTAAAACCACTACAAAAAGAGGATGAGTGAAGATGCAATAATGTGTACTAGAACAGTTTGTGCAATAAATTCTACAGTCTATGAAATGGAAAAAAATACAGGAACACAGTCTGTTCACAGATAGCATAGGTATTATTTCCAGACTATTACAGTAGCTATCACAAGATGTTTTTACATAATATGATCTTTCAAACAAGATGAGATAGAAATCTTAGTTTTGTAACACATTAATTAAATGGCAAAATGAAGTTAAACATTGCATGGTAAATCTCATAACTAATAAGCATGTTCTATCCATGCAGTGAAAACCATTTGAGATTCTTTCTGATCATAAATAAACAAGCCAGTATGATTAAACGCTGAGTGGAATTTACTCCATGTCTGATAAACGCTTTTACAAGCTTTTCCAAACATTGTTTGTTCTTTGAAAAAAAATATCGAAACACGATGCAATATGTAACAGTGATGAATGCAACAGATATCTAAATCATATCCATTTTTCATAACTGACAACAACAGATATCCAAATCATATCCATAATACAAAACTGACAACAACAGATATCTTTATCATATCCATAGTTCTTAAGTGGCAATACCATATATCCGTATGACATCCGCATGATATCCAGAAAGTGGCAACAATAATTATCTATTAACGATGTCCAATGATCCATGATATGTAACTAACAACCAAGCAAGTGACGGCTTTGAAATAACTGGCTTTCCTTAGCAGTCACTCACCCTGTGTGCATGAATTTTTACGTGGACCAAAGTACCATGTTTTTCTTCAACCAATACGCAAATGTTAAACTGGTTCCCATTCCATGTTGCAGTGCAAATCTATGTTAGTTCAGTTTCCATGAGTAATTTCAGTACTTTGATTAAGAATTGCACACACAACTGATACATGTACGTCTCAAGTTTTCAAGGTTTATGCAATCACACTAGTCCACAGTATTTCCGTAATAAGCTCACATGAAGGTGTAATTTGGCAAACTTTCTTGTTAAAGACACAGCACAAATATTTTTATTGCCATAACAACAGGATTTGTTCTGTGAAGTCAGCAACTGTTACATGCAGAAATATCTCGCATACAATTTGACATTGATAGATAATGTGCACATGTTAAATTTGTCTTGCGTAATTTTGTACATCTCAGGACCTGCCATGATTAATATCACTGTAAATTAATTACATTCGCAGGATATACACAATAAAAAAGTTTTCAAAACAAAACTTTGTTTCCTCAACAAATGATGAATGCTTGCATGATTAAGAGTGGTAATGACCTCTTTCTGTAGTTAATGGAATCATGCAGTTCTGAATGACACAGACTAATGTGACAGGACTGACTGCAAACATGAATTAGGTACCATTGTGATTTAGCACTCATTTCTATTTGAGGGCACTTTTACCCACACTGTTAACCATATTCTAACTCACCTTGTGTCACAAAATGTGAAGGTCATTCCAAGATCGTGGCGGGACATGAACATATTGCCATCCATTCTGATTTCAAGCATTGGTGTTGTCTGCATTGGTCTACATATACATAATAGTCCATCAGTAACTACACACCCAAGTTTAGTAGATATGTGTCTTTTTATTTTCCCTGACCATTGTACAAGCTGCAAATAGAAAAGAATCACACTGAAAATCCTAACAAAAGCCAGTAAATACCACATTTAGCACTACATTCAACTTGGCAGAACGTCTTGACAAGCCCCTATTCTCCACATTGACAATATAAGCTGACTTTCAAGACTGTAGTCTGATTTTGACTGATACATAATATATATGGAACATACAAATTTCATCCTTTCATACTGACAAGACAGTAAGACCTTTTTGTCAAGGTTGTAATCAACAGTATAATCAGTTATGAACAGCAGGCACTTGACTCGCCTGGTGCTTAATTAGATCAAAATACAATCCAGTGGCAGCCCAAAGGATCTATCCCACATGACATTTTCCTCACAAGTGACGGACAACTGATTATGGATGTAATATCTTTCATCATTGTAGAAAAAATTGCTAGCATGCCAGCAGTCTCGGTAGATATAACCTCGCTAAGCAAACAAAGTAAACAGTGGACAGTCAAAAAGGGTACAGAACAGTCATGACAATTGACCCCTAGATCTGTGAATAGCTGTGAATGATAACAACATTGTGCACTTCTTGATGGGATATATCTTATAACATTGTCCCTTCATCACAAATAATGACCTTTGGAAATATACATAAATGACAACAAGTGATTCCTCACTTCAGGTCTTAATTAAAGCACCATTCTCAAACAGCATGCAATGTCAAAATGACAACAAACCTCAGTAAACAGCATCAACCACACAGACACAAAGTGATTTCAAACCTGAGGAAGTAAAAAAAAACACCAGCACAAAGTGCTGGCCTCATTTCTTATCATGCCAAATTCTGTTGTCTTGCACGCCTGTGCATTTAAATATTATCACCTAGAAACACAGCTGCAGTATTATATGAAAATATGACAAAATGGAAAATGAAACTCTGAAGACAAAATAGATTAATATCATAAAAGTTCTGACAGACAGAATACAATGACAGATATATTACTTAAACCAATTTCTCATCTATCTATGTTTCAAAAGTGTTCATGGAATATATATTTCCATATTTATGGAAGCTTATGTTAAGACTTATTACATCATGCAGACACTATAATGCTGAGACTAAGTCTTCCAAGTTGAACACCTTTGTTGTGGAAGATGAAAGCATAACATGTCTGTGTGATAGATTTGAAAGCCTGAAGGACTATTTTAAGACATAAAATTGCAGGATTGAGACCATACACAGAAATTCAACATCAAATAAATATGTTTTAGGACACATACCATGATCCAGCTAGAATGGTACAAAAGTGTTCCACTTCTTGCAACTAGAAATGACTTCAGAGGACACCAATGCCCCACAGAGAGGTAAGTCAAAAAAGGGGAAAATGAAGTTGACCTGTACTTTATTATTATACACCTTCATGTAAAATATGAAACTATAATCTTGAGATATCACTCGGAAACCAACATTTGAACAGATGGACAGACAGGGGTAACAGCGAGAGAATAAAAAAAGAAATATGACAGAAATAGCAATATAGCTTGTAACATCGCATTAACTAAGACTGAGACTAAACCTGGAACAAGAAAACATTGGCTGGGACAAGCGCAAAATTCTTAATTTATTGAAATAAGAGGAGAGTTACTATCTTAAACAACTACCGGGTATTAATTGTATATGTTCAAATCACAAACTGACATTCTAGGTATCCGTTTCAATGACATATTATCTGATTTGTTTAGATAAATTGTGTCATTCTTTGCTTGTAAACAAGAATATTATTACAGTACCAACACTTTTAATACTTTAACAAGATAGATGACTGAAAAATTATACCATTGATAAGACTTTAAAATCTAAGGTGGGATATATTTCTTAGATATTACACCAAGAATGGTACACAATTACAAATAGATATTCCAAGAATAGAAAGACCTGGAGAATAACGTAAACATATCATCAAGGATAGTAATGACCTATCTGATAACAAACATACACAAGTATTAGTGCAGTAAGACAGGAATAGTTGCAACCATTGATTTTTAGTGACAAACAGAAAACTAACATGCAAAGCTAACATTTGACTTGTTTTTTACAGTATTATAAAATTCAATCCTGAGAGACAATTATTTTGCAACTTCAAATCGCCATCCATCACGTAATACAGTATTTATCCTGCCTACTTTATAAAAGGTAATATCACACATTAATTTGACATGATTCCCAAGGTCTGACATCAATTATGATGTGGCTTACCATCATATCAGTACAGCATGCGATATTACAATATATTGATTCCTACAAAGTACAATATCTCTCATGAACATTAATGATAAGTACCCAAGGACAAGCAGATTTAATTAAAACTACTGACCAATAATTTACATCTTGTAAGCAGTTGACAATATAATTGGCCATTGATAAAACTATTGACCAATAAATATAGAACTTGTTAACTACATTTACACTGTAATTCAGATAATACACAGGAGTTCTCATATTTTTTGCTGTTTATATATAACCTTATTATCTGTCATTCTTTTCAAAACCAGACAATCTTAGGAAGGCACTACTATCAATAATGAGAATTATAGAGAAATGATTCATATTCTACTAGCTGCATCATACTAGCCATTTTCTTGTACTCTCTATCTTTAAAACTAACTTACTTTCTTAGTTATAAGACAACTTGCTGACACCACATGTGCACACTGCCCTCATCTTTATTCAACAACAGAAAACTAATAAAAAGCCCATAATGAAAGTATATAGGAAATAAATTGAAAGTATAGGAAATAAATCAGGTAGGAACTATACAGAAACAGGGTCAATATTTTCAATATGACATTTATATAGGTTTGATCATTACAAGGTTCGAAACTAATCGGAGCAAGACAATAATTCAATGAATTTACATTTCAATGAAATTGCTGACTGGACAAAATGTTAACAGCCAGGAGAAGTCATGGTGAATATCTTAGTGCCCTATATTTTGATGAATAATATTAACAACACAGAGAATCAATAGTTCTTGATTTATCCAATAGTTATTTTACCAATCAGGTTAACAGCTTGGAAAAGTGATTTTTAATTCTATTGAAGCCAATCTATAAGAGATGGATTAATGCTGTAATGTAGGAGTGAAAATATACCACCAAAGAGTAAAACACCACCCAGCATCATTGTTGAATCTAAATAATAAAAATATCGCATATCAAGCACCAATGGCTTTATAAGGTCTTTATAACAATTTTACTGACAAATATTGTGAAAGAAAGTCCTCAAGCCTACTAAAATCAACAAAAGACAAAAGATTTCATTAATACTGACAGAGTAAGACTTGCTTTAACAGTCAAGGTTTTCAATTAACACTGACAATTCACACTGACAAATCAGCAACCATGAAGAGAGAAAGAGAAGCACTGGATCGGGTCAATTAAGATTAATGGAAACACGCACCAGGAAATAAGTATATTCAATAAATTCAATCATTCAAAACACCAGTGAGCTGAAACACTCAAAATACAATTCCAGTACCACTAAGATAACACATAGCAAGCAGTAACAAATCACAGCGTTAAATAAATGGAGGCTTGCCTGACGTAATACTAAAAATCTTCTTAACCTCATACATATGTATATACCGACAGACAATCAGAATATGCCCTCCTGTTAGATGCCAAGGGGTGGCATAAAAAAACCTTTTCATCCCAATAAAAATTGTTCTCTTTTGTTGAAATTAACAAAGCACTCTAGAAGGTAACAATATATAATAATTGGTAAACCTCACACTTCAAATAAGTAACAGAAATATAATGACCATGTAAACATTAACAGGTAAATATTGTCAGTTTTCCAAGTCAACGAAAGTAGATATTTTGGTAGCTTACCAAAAATAAACATCCAGTAAAAATAAAACACCAAGGCCATGATTATGTAGCTTCCTGGAAACTTGATAAGATAAGTGTTATAGATACCAGAGTAGCAAGTAAAACTGAAAGAAAACATTCTATCAAATTAAAATGATGCTTCCCACATTGACAAGAAAAAAAAACAATATGTTAAAACCTTGATTTCTGACAAGAAACGTTGCTGTAGGTTTGCACTGTTAAAGATGGCTTTAAAATTGCAAGAGGTTTTGCAAGGAGCACCGCTTCGTAACAAACTGTAACTTCATTAAAATCACAAGAATTTAGTTCTTATTGATATTGTTAGTATTATCTGGTGTAACTTTACAAGAACAGAAAATCTAAGACTCAACAACTTTATCTACAGATAGACATTAAACTTAATGTAACATAGACAATACAATCTCTACATGAATCTTTCCAAAACAATTGTCTAAAACATTGATAACCTTTAAATAATTGATTTCCCATCCAATATTCTGAATTTCAATTTAAAAAAATCAAATGATCATCAATCATGTTTTCTTCCATTTAATTAAAGTTTCTATTAGGAAGTATCTTCCAGAACCTGTTAGCAACAAGCAACACTATCTAAACATCATGTGAAGCAACATACATGACTCTTATACATGATGGTTTCAAACCAAACTGCTTCATGAAAGTCAGTAAGATATGTTTCATTGAACTAGCAGAAACAGATATTAACCATTCATTGAAGATTATCTATCCAATAATAATGGAGTATGAACATGATGCCACATTCAATAAACACAAATGGCTCAGTGGCATGCTTGACAAAAGATTTTAAATCTAAATGAGGTCAATGAGTAAAAGTTCAAAAAAAGTTTCGAATTTACATAATTCCCCTACATATTCCATATAGGAAAAATAACCAAGTCCCATATAACTGTGCCAAAAATATGTGAAAGCAACTAAAGTCAATACAGAGGAGTGGTAAAATGAAGTGAACCCAGAAATAGCCTTTGAAGCATTGATATCACCCTCACACTTAAATGGTGAAAATCATGAAAGATCATTCTCCACGAATCAGGGTAGTCTCTCGAACATTCGTCAATTTATCACCTGTAGCGGCGATTTTCATCGCGGCATCGATCTTGAAAAAAACGCGAATCACCGCAATGTCGCTCATCACTGCGTTTTATGACTTATTTATCAGTCGGTAATCTTTGATAGCGATGGATCGTGGTGATTCGCGAACGTCTAAAGCCGACTCTCAAGTAAATAAAATGATATTCATTGTGAATCTTTCTTCTACTTTCGCTTTCTGTTGACCGTTCATTTTCCGAAAACAGTCACATGGTAAGATAATTCAGGATTTAACACTTACTAAATCCGTCGGCCAAGACCGACTATAATCCAGACATCTGATTAAATTTTGTCAAGTAGGAAATCCCATTCTTGAAGTAAATATGTAGAAATACCGGCAAATTGCTAAGCGAATATGTAAACTGTGTAGCTATGTTTTACATATGCAGCATTACATACAGGGCGAGATTCATATGTCTATTATAATGTTTTATATATCAAGTACCAGGGCGAGAATCATTATTTAGACCGAGTCGCAGTCTCTCATTTTACGAATGCAACTCGGTGCTCTAATCAATAAAACCAGTCCACTGTTTACATGTAATATTATTTCGCGCAATAATATATGAAAGCTGACAGATTAATTAAAGCTCATCAACTACTATTAAGTTCTCAACACTTGTTAATTATAATTTATGTCAACGCTAATTTTTCACACATATCAGGTAACAATTTGTTCACAAAGCGCATTTAAATAATGTGTGAATAACAGTGTTATTTACAAGAAATTCGTAAGTTTTGAGTAAACTAAAGAGACGACATCGCGTATCACCGCGTTGAGCGATCGTCGCCGCAATCCACCGCGAATTATTGCCCTTCAGTGGTGACGGTCACCGTCGATCGTCATCGCTCTGAACGCGACAGCCAAAATTCAAATCGCCGCGTTGAAGCGATCTACCTGTGGCTCAGCGCGATTTTAATTCCGCGGCGATTCGCAAAAATCGGACAAATCACTCGAACCGTACTGTACTTCAAATGCACAAACTATGTCAGATTTAGTCATGGTTAATACATTTAAAGTGTTTTGCTTCATTGTTGTCAAGGAATTATATGGCTGTTTCATCATGTTTTATACTTAAGTAGAAATAGCTTACTAAAAGAAGAGATTACATGTGTTCCTGGCAAACAATGCATGGTGCATTAAATATGAAGTTTATATGTACTCCACAAAATGATCATTTACAGAAGAAAGGAAGTTATATATATATATAACATCCACTATTAATATAGTATGATAAGCATATACCCTAGAAAACAAAAATATCCTAGCATAAAGGTACGTATCATTATTATTTATTTATTAAAAATCCAATGGTGAATGTATCATCTCTAACAGCTGCCAAACTGTTTATACAAGATAAGCTGATCATTACCAGTAAATGCACTTGTCTATCAGCAATAAATCCCAAATAGATAGGAATCAAAACTGCAAGTATACTCAATATACAGTCTCGAAGAAATACAGACAAATCTATGTTAGAAGCCATCTCCCAATAAAGACCACCCTGGGAATAAATGCCGGTCTTTTAAAAACTGTCACTGATTACTTGGAATAAATGACCTTTGAAGATAAAGACTACCTATCAACAAAGGCCATATTATGTATTTCCCAGAGGTGGCCTCTGTTCACAGGCTTGACGGTAGAACGGGAATACCCACAGAATGGCAAATCAATATTCTCCTATCAATTTCACAGACTTCATCTATTTGGCTTTCACTTAATAGTAACAAAATGTATTCATAAGGGGACAAAATGTATTCATGGGGACAGAATAGGGTACAGTTACAAATTAAGATACTCAGTAAAGTAGGGGTATGATTGGTAGATGATATTTTATTACTTTATACTTCATAATGGGAAATGAACCGAAAGTAATCTATACAATAGAAATAGTGGACAGGAATGAGTCACAATAATGCTACTGAAAATTGCATTGCAGCAACTTTTGCACAAGCATTACAGAATGGGTTTGAATTTGAATGTCATACGGTTGATATACATGTAAACAATTATATTGGAATTATTATTACAGGTAGTCCTTATTTATTCAATGATCACAAATTTGAAACTATCAAATGTTAAAATGTTAATGTTACAAATTGATAGACCAATCTAAATATGTCAGTAATTATTCACTATATCAGCACTTCTTGTTGCTGGTTATTAATTACAGTGTATATAAACAGGTTCTAAGTTTGAATATTGTTAATGTGTTCAATAAGTTTTCAGAATTATGAATCTTGGCACAGACTCACTTAGTAAATAGTTCTGTCTCTACCTAGAGCAGTAAAAAGCATTTAATCCAGCAATATAGTCTGTTAAATATAACATTTTGATCACTCAATATTCGATAAAGAGCACTTCAGTGAGGAATAAAGAGATTCAGCAATTTTCGGGAGAAACAGTCTTAAAAGCTTACGTCAATCTCAGCAAGAATTCTACCAGTATCTGTTTACCAAACCATCCCCCTGAAGACCCCTAATACCCCTCCCTACCTTTATTGAACCATCTTCCCATTTTTTTAGGCCCACTATAAATGCTTTACAAAATTTACAATCCAAAATTATTCAAACAATAAAACAACTGAATGAAAATACAGTGCCACCTGTCCAAAGCAGCATCCCTTTAGGATTAGCAAAATTATGTTGTAGTTGAGAGGTTGTAGGTCTAGAGAGGTTAAACAGATAATTAAATCATGCAGTATGGAAAAATCATGCTGTTGTTGCAGGGAGGTTGTTGCTCAAGAGAGGGCCACTCTGGAGAGGTTGCACTATATAATGTAAAATGTAACATCTCCTCCAACAGCAGGTTTGTTTATAATGAAATATTTAGTGCACAATGATGAATTATAATCAAATACCCCTCACTGATTTCCAGGAAAAGTCTGAAAACTGGGAATTAATAATCAATACTGATGTATACGTTTATTTGTGAATTCTATGCTTACATATCACAGTCAATAGAAGAATAGGAGAGGTCCAATTTTATCATTCAATCTATTTCTGGCTGACAGTTTCATTTGTGATTCTAAATGCATATCAGCTTAGTATTATTCAGGAATTAAACTTTCATCAATCAATAATAGGTATAAAAATAACATAACAAACTCATAAAAATACTTCTCAATCCACAAAGGCTTGTGACAATTGCATCAAAGTCATCTCCAAGTTGAGAGCAATAACTATGAATGTTTCAATTAAGATCTAAAGCAAGTGCTGCAATTATTATACACCATTGTAGTACATTGACGAAACAGGCACATTGTCATAACATTGTTCAATATACCTTCATATGACTATTTCTCGAATTTAATCTTAAACTGTATACAAAAGTGGCTACAAGGTTTGCAATCTATGACGCAATATACACTGATTAAATTGTGATTTCAAGCAACATGAATACACCAGGATATTACACTTTAAGTTCAAATTCCCACACTATCTGCCTTTAATGTTACCAAGATTTGCATTTTATTGCAGTGCATCTGCATTTTAATGCTGCCATAACCACAGTATTTGGGTTTCCGTCTTATTGGAACGGCTTCATGGCATTATTCTGAATAAAACTCAATATAAAAGTAATGCCATTTAGCTTACTCATCATATATCCAGTGCTCATACCATTAACCTTACTCACTATATACCCAGTGTTCATGCCATTAATCTTACTATATACCCAAAGTTCATGCCATTAACCTTACTATATACCCAGTGTATATGCAATTAACCTTACTCACTATATACCCAGTGTTCATGCCACTAACCTTACTCACTATATACCCAGTGTTCATGCCACTAACCTTACTCACTATATACCCAGAGTTCATGCCATTAACCTTACTTACTATATACCCAGTGTTCATGCCATTAACCTTACTCACTATATACCCAGTGTTCATGCCACTAACCTTACTCACTATATACCCAGAGTTCATGCCACTAACCTTACTCACTATATACCCAGAGTTCATGCCATTAACCTTACTTACTATATACCCAGTGTTCATGCCATTAACCTTACTTACTATATACCCAGTGTTCATGCCATTAACCTTACTCACTATATACCCAGTGTTCATGCCATTAACCTTACTCACTATATACCCAGTGTTCATGCCATTAACCTTACTCACTATATACCCAGAGTTCATGCCATTAACCTTACTTACTATATACCCAGTGTTCATGCCATTAACCTTACTCACTATATACCCAGTGTTCATGCCATTAACCTTACTCACTATATACCCAGTGTTCATGCCACTAACCTTACTCACTATATACCCAGAGTTCATGCCACTAACCTTACTCACTATATACCCAGAGTTCATGCCATTAACCTTACTTACTATATACCCAGTGTTCATGCCATTAACCTTACTTACTATATACCCAGAGTTCATGCCATTAACCTTACTTACTATATACCCAGTGTTCATGCCATTAACCTTACTCACTATATACCCAGTGTTCATGCCATTAACCTTACTCACTATATACCCAGAGTTCATGCCATTAACCTTACTTACTATATACCCAGAGTTCATGCCATTAACCTTACTCACTATATACCCAGAGTTCATGCCATTAACCTTACTTACTATATACCCAGTGTTCATGCCATTAACCTTACTTACTATATACCCAGAGTTCATGCCATTAACCTTACTCACTATATACCCAGAGTTCATGCCATTAACCTTACTCACTATATACCCAGAGTTCATGCCATTAACCTTACTGACTATATACCCAGAGTTCATGCCATTAACCTTACTCACTATATACCCAGAGTTCATGCCATTAACCTTACTCACTATATACCCAGAGTTCATGCCATTAACCTTACTTACTATATACCCAGTGTTCATGCCATTAACCTTACTCACTATATACCCAGAGTTCATGCCATTAACCTTACTTACTATATACCCAGTGTTCATGCCATTAACCTTACTCACTATATACCCAGTGTTCATGCCATTAACCTTACTCACTATATACCCAGTGTTCATGCCATTAACCTTACTCACTATATACCCAGAGTTCATGCCATTAACCTTACTCACTATATACCCAGAGTTCATGCCATTAACCTTACTTACTATATACCCAGTGTTCATGCCATTAACCTTACTCACTATATACCCAGAGTTCATGCCATTAACCTTACTTACTATATACCCAGAGTTCATGCCATTAACCTTACTCACTATATACCCAGAGTTCATGCCATTAACCTTACTCACTATATACCCAGTGTTCATGCCATTAACCTTACTCACTATATACCCAGAGTTCATGCCATTAACCTTACTTACTATATACCCAGAGTTCATGCCATTAACCTTACTTACTATATACCCAGTGTTCATGCCATTAACCTTACTTACTATATACCCAGTGTTCATGCCATTAACCTTACTCACTATATACCCAGTGTTCATGCCATTAACCTTACTCACTATATACCCAGTGTTCATGCCATTAACCTTACTTACTATATACCCAGTGTTCATGCCATTAACCTTACTCACTATATACCCAGAGTTCATGCCATTAACCTTACTCACTATATACCCAGTGTTCATGCCATTAACCTTACTCACTATATACCCAGAGTTCATGCCATTAACCTTACTTACTATATACCCAGTGTTCATGCCATTAACCTTACTCACTATATACCCAGAGTTCATGCCATTAACCTTACTATATACCCAGTGTTCATGCCATTAACCTTACTCACTATATACCCAGAGTTCATGTCATTAACCTTAATCACTATGTACCCAGTGTTATTATATATTCAGTGTTCATGCCATTAAACTCACCATATATCCAGTATTCATAGCTTTACTGTTAGGCTTTGGTAATGAAAATTTCATCCTGAGGTAAAACACTCGTCTAGGTTCATCCATTGGTAACAACATTGCTGAAAATAAACAAAAAATAAAATCATAAATACAATATATTGTGATATTATAACAAGTGTAAAGATCACTGGCTTTTTATTTTTAACTTTAATTAGCAATTCATTTTTCTTTTGAGGCCCCAACTGGGTAATCAATGGACATTGATCAATTGGCAATTCATGTTTTGAACTACATGTATTTCTCAGTCAGTTTTGAGAATCAGCATAGTGAATTCAAGGATTTAACCACAGTGGAAGTGATTAATATCAACTGTCAATTAACAGATACCAAAACTGATTAAAATAGCTTTTAACCACCCAAAAAAATAATTAACAAAACATGGCTATGCAAATCAATAATCAGGCAGTTCATTGTGAAAACTGATATTGGATCCCAAACCCCACCTCACTATTGCATGCTAACATTGTAGATCTCCTGACAAACACTGTCAGGCATGCATTTCAATCTTTCCAGAGGTAATCAACTCCATAAATAAAATTATAAAAATAACATCACTATTTATTAATAACAACTTCCAAGCAACCTTTCCCAGTAAAAGAAATACTTTTAATAAATAATGTGACAGAATTTACGGTTCTGCATGAAATTGATTTGACTGTGAAAAATAGAATAATTACAGCTCAGAGAATCTCCATCTTAAACAATATTGTACATGCCAGATTTCTGTATAATAAATATCAAAACAAGTTGAATATCTCAATATTTCTACATAAACAGGAAATCACATTCACTGAGTTGCCACTGAGGTCATTAGATATGGTAAATTTCATTTACAAGATATCTGGATTAGCATAATACAACAGTCAATCATAATTAATGAGTAAGCATTGTTTATACAGTACAGTACAATATTTCAAGAGCAGCCCTCCATTCAACAAAAGTATGATTCCCACTACACAATCTAAGTATTAATTTAACCTCTCTAGAGCAACAACCTCTCTTTTTTGTTTGTTTATATTGAGTTTTACGCCCCTTTTCAACAGTCACAGTCATATGAGGCCGACAGTTCACCTAACCATTGTTCCTGGAAAGAACAAGTACTAGACTCCCATTCTCCTTAAGCAACTGCCTACTTTCTTACATAAAGAACCCATGACCCTCTATCAGTGAGAGGTTACAGTGATTTGAAGTCAGCAACTTTAACCACTCAACCATGGAGGTGGGTCTTATACTTCTCTACAACAACTTAATTTTGCTACTCCCAAATGGTGTTGCTTTGGAGAGGTTGCACTGTTCATGTATTGCGTAAAAGGCAGGAGGAGCCTCCATGGCTGAGTGGTTATTGTCTCTAATACTAGTATTAACAAGCTGTCTAACAAACTTACAGAAGTTTGGAGATTATCACTTCTCAGGTGTATAACTCACAGGGTCTCCCTCTGCTGGTAGAACTTAAAATGTCACCAAATGATTCTGGGTGCTTGTGCTTTATCACTATATCAAGTGATAGAGAGTAAATATGTGATTCAGATTGATATTTAATCTAATGAGAGAATGCATCTAGAAATCAGAAATTTCTTTGACCATTTATACTTGGGTAGTAAAGTTGGACACAGCTGTTTCTATCATAGCATTGTATCTGACAAGCAAATATGTAAATTCTGTGAAGGTTTATCTTAAACAATATGATAATGACAATAATTATTCCATAATCATTGTGTTCTATTGTGTATCAACATCAAATAACACAGTAATTAGTATGATACTGGAACCTTTAATTGTGAATTGATCATCTACTGGTGCAAATGGCAAAGCACTGATAGTGCAGTAAATTAAATACTGCAATAAAGATATTGGAAATTAATAAATGATCTTCACTGCAGAGTTTTTTCTCATATTGCTAAAGATTTATACTTGATTATTCCACCTCCCACGAAAATTTAGAATTCAATCTTTAGATCAAACAGTGAATAAAGCAGCATTAGGTTTTAAATTTACAATACACAAATAGCAAAGGTTTTCAATTTAAATGAATTATTTTAACCATGTCCATGTTGATACTGTTTTTGTCTACCAAATTAGTACAAAACTTTTAATTTAGAGTAACAATCCAGCACACCCATGAGACACACACATATATGCTGCAGGGATTTTTAGGGGTGATTTTAAAGCCGGAATTCCATCATATTTCCAATGGAAAACAGTATCTTTTTTTCCCAATTCACAGACGAAAATTACCAATCCCCCCCAATCTTTTTTTTATTAATTATATAACTTTATAAACATCACTGTTGGTAGTAAATATATCTTATTCTACTACTGTTCTATGGGAGAATAAGTAGATCTAGAATAAGTTGAACATTGCAAAATTGTAGTAATACATTTTTTCCAATTTTTACTTAAAACACTGCAAAAATTCCCAATCCCAAGGGTATTGGTCATATTCCAAAAATACCGGGAAAAAATCCTGCATTATAGGTCTTAACTTCAAAGGTCCCTTAAATTACAGTTACAGTTTCTCTTTCAGGAAAAGCGACTGACACATCATCAAAACAGTTTCATTGCAAAGATTAGTCTCCATGTTTAAATCATTGGTAAGTGAGGTATCAAGTCTGAGACTTTCATCACTAGGAGGACACAGAATGTGCATCCAATACTATGCCAGTTTCCTCATTTGTAGAATCAGCAAAATAGGATATTAACAAATAGTGCCAAGCAGCAGTAGATATATCAAAATAGCAGCCAAAAATTCTGAGCACAAAAAACAACAACATTTATACAGCTTATTTCCCCTCTCCCTAGATTATGGGTAGACAATTACTCCATTCAATAGATTATACATACCAGTAGGTAATTACAGCCACTCTAGATTTCATACATACTTAAAACATCAGCTGTACTTGAACCTCAACCTTAGAACTCGGATTGCATGCTTTAATTGTTAAATGAGATCTTAGTTAATATTTCTAAACCTACACACAAACAAATTAATTACATGCCAGATACATATCATGATAATAACTATTCCCAGAACTATAATAACATGATCTATACTATATTCCACTTGAAAACTCATCATTTTTGTATCCCTATTTATGTTTTCTACCAATAATATTCTTTAGACAGTATAAGCCTTGTTTACATAAATTTCAAAGATTCATAGTATTTCTATCAGACAGATTAATATCTCATTATCTGACTTAAAAGTGATGCATCAAGTCCAAATTGTAACTTGATTGAAACTTCTCTATTGTTATTTTTTAATTGTTGCTTCACTAAAAAAATTCTTTAACTGTTAGTACATTATTAATTGTTACTTTATGATTGGTTGCTTTATAATTGTAAATTGATTAATAATTACTTCAGTAAAGTAATATCAATTTGTTACATGCTTTTTTAATAGTTCCTTAATGATTTTTTACAATCTATCAACAGACAATCATCACATCTAAATGTCATAAAAAGAATGGCATCAGCCTCCATTGTATGTTCCACTATTAATTTTCTATGTTGGTAAATGTTTTCAAGGATTCATTGATAACCCGGGTCATGGAGATGCGTGCTCAGACATTTCCATCTCCAATCCACAATGTAAAGTAGACTTATGTGACAGGCTTGATGGTAATTTCACCATTTTTTATATCAAGAAAAATCTAAATGTCAAATTTTGTTACATCATTAGAGCTTCAATAAAATGTTAACAAACAATAATCACTAACAATGGAGAACTGCTACTTATTCAAATAGTTACACATATTCCCTGTAGCAATTTCTGAAGCAGCAGCAGTTTTTAGCCATAATAATTATATTGTTTTAGGATTCAATGTGCTCAAAGACTTCATTATCACCAATAAATGTAGTGTAAATTAAGTTCTATTACATCATAAGGCTTTTATAATGAGAATGAACTGTGATTTCAATAAGCAATATATTAACTTACAGTATTATTGTTTAAGTATATCTTAGAAAAACATACATAGCTAGCAGGCATTAAGGAAACAATAAGTACATAAGTGGTACATGTTGAAGTAGGTATTTAAGTATAAGAACAGGTTAATACTATTTGCTAACTATGTAATGCAGACAACAAACAACATGATTCAGATCTGCAATCAACAACAGTTACTTCATCTGATATTGAACAATCATTACAAACATTGTAAAATTAAAGATAATCTGGAGTTCTGCAACTGCATTAATCTCACACAACATTGCAGAAAATTTTGTATCTGAGAGCATTTACTTTTCATTAACGTTAACAAGAAGATAAGCAGTCAATCAGACCTGTAAACCAGTCAAACAGTCATGAGAAGCAGTCATCAGGACATGAAAACAAGTAACACAGTTTGACAACCAGTCCAGTGGCAAAAAACACCAGATCAATGACAGAAATCAAGTCAATCGATGGTGACACCAAGTCTTTTACATAAAGCTCATAGGAAGACAAGCAGACTATTTCTGAAGATTAAATGGGAATCATGTGTCACAATCGAGTGAATCATGTGCTACTCTGCGTAGACACCAATCCCATTAAAACAGCAAAATTGCATAACATCAACTGAACCAACATGGTGCATTATTATATACATACAGCTGACACCAATTTTGAACACTCCTATGATTATATTCAATCCTATTAAAATGTCACCAATGTATTTCAATGATCAATTATAACAAGAAAATACACATTAATGTTTGATCAGGGTCATATTAATGGAGAAAAATATTGCAGAAAAGGCAGAAAATGTTAAATGTAATTAAATTGGCAGAGAACCATTTGTAAACAGCATCTAGAGTCCAACCATATGCATGGTTTCTTACATGATGAAGAAAGTATATCTTGGTTTTAAGATGCAATTAATGCAGGACCACAAGATCACTGTCTGGACAACTAGACTGTGTTCAGGTTGTGGAGCAATAATCCGTTGTCTTACAGCATCTTGCAGTGAAGCAGGCAGACCAATAGACACTCCATATCCCATATATGGTGCAAAACCAAAACAAACTTGGAGAACAACATATAAAACAGCCATTATATCACAGCTTCCTACAATATTGGACAAGCTCTGTATAAGTTGCCAATATTAAACAACAGCATATTTATGGCTGTGAAACAACAATATTGCTTTGAATGGCATCAAGTGTTTCCTTTGATTTGATAGACAGGAAGAGATATGAAGACTGTTACATACGACTGGAGACTAAAACTGAATATATCATCGATCAGACCTGACATAGTACATCATGATACATTATATGATAATACATGTATACAGTATAACAGAATACTTGATCAATGTAAATGAATATTAATAAAAAATGACTTATGATCATTATATTAATGCTTTGTAAAACAAATACTTTAAACCACCTTTTTCCACAGCACCATGGTAAGAAAGGAACATATAACCAGTGGTCTTGGAAAAAATAAAGAAATTGAGGTAAAATGTAATAGTTCCAAAGCCATCAACAGGATTTTTTTCTTTAAAATAAAAGTTTTACACATGAATGTGGGCCAACAGTGCATAGAAGTATTTTGAAGTAAAAAGAAACCACAAACACACATACTATCATAAAACCAACAATACAATAGGAAAAGATATTCTTTCAGAAGTGTGTATAGTTGTTTTATTAGCTTTGTCTGAAAACTGCATGACAGAAACACTCAACATTTACAAAATAATGGGAAATAACCAACTAACCCAGTCAGACATCTTCTGACAGTTTATTTAGACTTCATGACTTCTTCAATTTAAGATGTCTGACAGATTTTTTTCTATTACATATTGTGTCCTCCAGGATTTATAGACATGAAACAAATGTCACAGTTGAGCTTTCATAGTTATCATAAGAATAGCTAAGTTGCCAATGGCGATTAAAGCAGGCCTTATTATAGTATTACTTATCCAAAGTAAGGGAGAATTTGACCCGTAAAATTGAGATTTAAACGCATTGAAGATTTTGGCAAGAGGCAGTTCTGAGGTGTTTTACCCCAAAGGTATTATATACGTCTTTATTGTAATGTTCTGATTCCATGTATTGTTGCTATATTGAGCCTAGATGTGTTACTTACAGTCCTGTCCAAGGAATTGGGAGGGATGAGTATTAGACATAAATATGGAGGCAGGTTTTCATCTTTCTAAAAAGATTTTTACAATGTGGGTTCATTTGTGGTTATGTTGTCTATTCAGTAAGGTGAAAGTTTTTGAAAAAAGGCATTCCATGAAATCCATTTTACTTTTTCCTCTTTGAAGGAAAGAATGGCCTGAGCAACAATGTTTCAACATTGTTTTCAACTTGTACAGCACTTATTATGATGCAATATTGAAATCAAGTCCCTGAACAACATTATCATATCAATTACAGTGACTGTTCCATTGACATTTCTATATTCACAGACCTCATTCAATAAATGCTTCTCAAGAATAGCTTTTTCCAACCTGATTATTGATTATAATTGAAATGAATACTATGTTGTTATGATATTAAATGCACATGTAAACTTTAGTTCTATTCATTGATCATAGTAGAAATTAAGCCATTCATCCTTTTCCAAATGCTCTGATAACTGGGTTACATATGATTTCCTGGCAATACAAGCAACAAAAACCACGAAACAGTATGTGGGATGAAGTGAAATTAATTCCAGACAAGAAATTTAAGTTAATTTCATACACTTGAACAATTTAATTCATGAACAAACTTTTTTTTGCCAAGAGCTGGAATGATCATTTATAGTGTCTGTCATGCAATAAAGATAAAATCTTAAATATCAAAGTTCAAATTGTACTGCATTTTACTACAAGGACATCATGACATTTGTTCTGTAAACAACAATTTATTCATTTCTAAAATGAACTATTCCTTCCACCTGTAGTCCCTACATTACATCTCAAGAAAATATCAATTAAAGGTCACACTATCTTTCATCTTGTCATGATTACATGTTTTGCTTCTGATAATCACAAAGATAATTTCATTCCATCAACAATTATTTCACACAATTACAGTTTTTAAGCAATCTAAGAAAACATAATAACATTTTATAGTTTTATTACAGGAAAACAAATAATTCGAGATCTTAACTGCAGGCAAGCAAATATTTCAAGATCTTAACTGTCTTAACTCAATCTGAGACAACAGTGACTTACAAAACAATAAATCTCATCTTCAACAATGATCTAAATGATATGCCTACAATATGTGCATAACAGTTGAAGCAATCATGGCTAATGCTAAAAATAATTCCATTACATAGTATATAGCTTTATTGTCTGATAATTATCTACCAGTAAGTCATTTCCCTAATCCTAATGTATTTTACAGTGTCAAAATTACAGTCAAGTGTTCCTGCTAATGCATTCCAGTGAAATGTTTATAACCTGTTGTTGAACAGGTAAAAAAGATCAAATGGATTGTAAAACACAGCATAAATTTATCATTTTTTTCCAATTGGCATTTCCTATTTCAGAAAAATCCAAAACAACAGAAAGCAAAAATAAATGAAAAACAAAAGCATGGCCAAAGCACCTTTTAATTACGTCTATTTTCACAACGTGGAACATTCCTGTATGGAAACTTGTTATCATTTTACACCATCAACTGCAACATCACACCAAGAGAGCAACTAAAAACAAAGAAATGCCATGAACACAGACATCCTAGAAATGGTGAATAAAAATCAGGTCCACACTTAAATTGCCATCAAAACAATTGAAGCCTCAAGCAGTATATCAGTAGAGTAGAGGATACAGCAAGAGCACAACAATAGGACTACCAGAGAAACATCACAGCACCACAAGAACAGCACTACCAAAGTTACAGAGTAACAGCATACCAGAGTATACCTCAAGGACTTAGTTAAACCAGTTTTACCTACTTCATTTATAATATAGATTTTAATCAGAATTTAGACATTTCACCTGCACAGAAAGTTGAGGATTGCCAGTCAAAAAAATAACATGAAAGTCTTTTGAGAATGATTGCTATGAAAAAGCTAAAGGTCTAAGGAGCATTAAGTTTAGAAGAACTAAGATCTTTTTGCTTTTTCCCCTTGAAATTCTTCCTGGAATAATCCAATATTGATATTGAATATCTAGGAATTGCCTGCAACCCTTAGGAAAGGATTGAATGAGACCTTGAAGGATTCGGAACCAATAGCTGCCAAGCTGTCAGCAGCTGTTATCCATTGCACAACTGATTTCTTATATCATTGTATTAAAAGTTTTGGAGGGCTTGAATGAAAGCTTATTGCTGCTGTCAGTAATCTCAAACTGTTGTTTAGTAAAATGATACCTCCAGAATCAGGGAGTTACAAACATACTAGACACTGTAATTGGCAATTTCTGGTCATTTAAGCTATATATTTTGTAAGTTTCTCACACATCATATACAATATATATATAATAAAATAACGTTCTTTGGACAACCTAGCTGAAACATTGTCCAAAGAACGTTATTTTATTGATATATTTGTTCCAAAATTAAACACACTTTGATGACGTTGCAATTTTGACGTTGTGTACACATGTGTACGCATAAATGTGATGTTGCTATGTAACTACGTAAATTTTGACGCCATTTTATTATTATTGCCCTGATGAGTCAGTGACGAAACCGGTCTGCAATTTAAATATATAATAATACCCATGGAATGTTAGTTATTTTTCATTATATATATATATATATAAATATGATAAACAAGATAATTATATACACATTAATGATACTAGTACAACAAATCTGCAATGTCTCAGAATAATTTGGACAGCGCCTGCCTCATAACTTTAATGCAGCAAGGACATAAATAAAATCATACAGGAATAATTTCATATTGATTTGATTTGAGATGTGGTTTTGGATCTTGACAATATGTTTGAATGTCTTATAGACATTAAATGCCATAATATTATCATTGCCTCAAGAATTATTTCAATGAAACCATACATACATATTTTTGACAAATGAAATGAAGAAATAAATATGAATTTTGACTTTAAAAATAACTCGCAGACAAAATACTGAATTTTAAGCGAGATATTCTACCGACATCTATCAAACATTTCCTCATTTCACACCAAACTTCCACAGCGATAAACCATGCAAGAAGCAAAGCTCAGACTTATATATATGCACAACTCACAATGGCTTCCGAGATTTCCAAGTGCATATAGATAAAAAAATCCCTTGAGAAAACAAGGAAACAAGAGTATTTCGCTGTTACAATCACACAAAATAAACAAAGGGCCATAATTCCGTAAAAAAATGATCGAATAACAAAACCAGGAATATATGTGTGGGGGTTCTTGGTAACAACAAGTTTGTGAAAGTTTCGTCAAAATCCCATGAAAAATGTAGGAGTAGAATCCTAAAAGAAATGTCGGAATTTTTTTTAACACAATGACCCTGTGACATTGACCTACTGACCTGAAAATGCACAGGCCCTGTAGAGGTTGTCATGAGGAACCTACATATGAAGTTTGATGAATGTAGGTGCAGGTGTTTTGATTTTTTAGGCAAAGTTAAAGTTTGGTACAAACAGACAGACAAACAGAGAGACCAAAAACAATATGCCCCCGATCTATCGATGCGGGGCATAAAAATCATATGCAGATAATATTGAAGCAAGTAAAAACTCTAAGAAACTTAAGTATGCAATTACTGCAAATAATCACAAGCCTATAACACCATACAGTGGTAAAATCCAGTACAATTAAGACATGGCATATCATTACATAAAATATGCATTGTATGATATAACAGAATGATAAGTATTCTGGCATTTACAGGAATGTACAGATGATGCTTGACAAACTATTGATCTGTTTACCAAACATATAAATATAATTTGTGCATAAAATAAATATTCATCAATCAATTTTCAGTATTTCTGTCTTTGCACTTCTAATTTTCAATATTTCCTAGATACTGTAAACCAGGAAATTATTTCAAGCAATTTAAATTAGCGAGTTTCGCGGTTGGGTCATTTCCGCAAAAATAAAACTCTGCAAATCACCATTTTGTCATAAAATTTGTCATTAAAATATCAAGTAATTTAGACTTAAAAGCTGTGATGGTTTGTTTAATCCATTCTGACATGGTTGCGACAGATTGTGTGAATAATCTGCTTTAAGGTTGGCAGTTACCAGTTTTATTGTTTTTGACACCGTTATTTGAGTAAATATTATGTTAAATATACCCAGTAATGACTATTGTTATCGTCACTAATTTTTGTGCAAACAAACTATTTCTCCATTATGTTCGAAATATGCATTTCATTCAAAGCGTGTTTTGTTTCGCAGGGTTTGCTGTCTCCTCAAATCTGCAAAAGTGTAATGCAACAAATGTGCCTGAGTACGTAAAAAAGCAAACATTTCTTGATGCGAAAGTTTCTAGGTTTACAGTACTGATTTGTCCTCAAGACTTCAACTACCAGAAAATGAGACTTCTGGTGTTCTTCACATAACTTCCAATGACCAAAGAGTAGAATATAAAAATATTGTGTGCTAATGCACTGTATATCCGGAAGTATTCATAAATTAACTTCCGGGCTACATCAGTATTCAAAGGTCCTATTAACACAAGTCCTACCAACATAGTCGTATGAACATCAATATAATGTCAACAATAGAATCTTAATCAGAGACTCTGAAATCTGAGAACAACAACATCTGATGCTTATAATTATGTTCCCCAGTGCTCAGATTGTTCCTCCATTAAAACCACCAGTAAGTGCAGAAATCAGAGCAAACCATAAATAGCTAATAGTCTTTTACAGCATACATAAGTACTTAATGGCATCTACTGCAACTGAAAGTATAACAAACAAGGCTATTCCGTCTAAAGAAATACTTGTGTATGAGAAGACACTATTATAATGTCTCAGCAGGAAATACTAGAGAATCGAAGCTTTAAGGTAATGGCATATTCCACAATAAGTTTATTAAGTATGCTGAAGTAGAACTGTGAGATCTTGAGATTGCTTATTATACTCATTACATAAAGACACAGGCAATAATTCATCTCACCGTAAAAAGACAACAAGAAAATCTGGAAACCAACAACACTAATTCTTCCAACAATTATGTGAATGCAGAGAGAATGGAAAGAGGGTAAAAGACACAAATAGATGATAGACATAAAATTATAAAATCCATTATTTCTCATTGAAGAAGATAGGAAAACTTGATCCACCAATCGATAAAGTCTGGGAGACAATCATGCAAGCTACAAAATCAGTCCTAAAGCAATTACAGATTGCACCATACACTATAACACAAACAGCGGCATACAAGCATCTAAGACAAATGTCAGAGGTAAAGTACCGACATTTAGAAATCAGAAAAACAATAATTTTTATGCATTTCTTAAGTTTCTTAGATCTCATAATGTGCATCTGACAGCAGGTGTGAATTCTTTTCAACAGTATGATCCATAAGATGAAATGGAGGTAGTAGGAACATTATGCCAACTATAATTATGGCTGAGAAGAGCACTGCACTGGTAAGGATTGCAAGTCATTCAGAAACTGTTGAAAAAATGCACCAGACATAATGGAGACAACAAAAAAAGATTATGAATATACAAAAAGACAAGATACAACCAGGATGGATACAATTGGCTCCTGGCTTCATAGTCATCATTTATGCATCAATGGCACATTTTAAACTTCACTTAGAAATCCTTTCAATACTATTTCACTACAACAATTTATTTTCAGACCAGTCTCCAATATTTCCTATATAATGAGAACATCTCTATATAAAGATTATTGTTTGCCAGTCCCAGATGTGTTATTAATATCAAGATTTCATTGTAATTGGTGCATTTCTGTATCTCCACTAAAAGAATAATGATGTAAAAAAATATCCCTTCCATCTTTTAACTTGTCGTTTGGAAACACATACAGAACATAAATATTATATGAGAGACAACTTCAGTAATAATAATCATACAGCATGATTTTAGGGTAGGTGTGTTCCTTGATAAAGAAGTTATGGCCTCTGACTAGTAATCACAGCTCTGATGTTCAAATTCCTCCTGGGACAATGCTGGGAGGAGCCAGCTCACAAAAGGTCCGAGACTATATACAAGTGTACACCTGGGGTCTTGCATTCCACTGTCCAAACTGGAAAAGTCATCAATGACCCTGGCTCTACAGTTGGTGTGATGTACAATCCCAGAGAAAAAGGGGAATTTAAGTTAAAATCACCCTGCATAATTCTTTGATGTACCAGTGTTCAAAACAATCTTATTTGAAACAATATATACATAATGATACCTATCAAAAATGTAAAATTAATATCAATCAACATTTCATTTTACAATGAAATGCATCAAATATGCAATTAAAAGACATAAATGAATAATTTCCATAGTGAAATGTGCAAATTCTGAAAATTATCATACTCAACCACATTAACCAATAAAATAGACATTATTGTTATACTACCAAGGGAGTAATTTATAAAAAAGATACCCATCAATAAACTGCTGTCATCTTTGTCACTATTGTATTGATTTCGTCACCAGACTTGTTGTGTTGATGGCAGTAAAGCAGAGATAATTCCAGTGAAAAGCATCAGAAATTATTGTCAAGATGAATGACAGACACAGTGCATACAATCATTTGTGAATGTAACAAATGGGAGAGAAAAAGAAAGCACAGGAAATGAAAAGTAAGTTCCAAAATAAAACAGAGAGTACCAGAAAGCAACATTTAACTTCCAGAAAGAAAGAGACCAGAACAAGAAAGGAATTGAGAGTACCAGAATGATAATTTTGTGGGTTACCAGAGAGAAACAGAGAAACAATATCAAAATGAAGGCAACAGAGTAGCCAAACAGTCAGAACCACACAAAGGCCAAAAAGAAACAGTAATAACAGATAGAAACAATAAGGAGCAGAATAAACAGAAATGCAAAAAAGCATATAAGACCTAAGAGTACAAATTACATTGAAATGAGGCATAGAAATAAATAATACACAATCAATATACTTCAGGAAAGTAATTCTAAGCTATAAGTCACCCCTGACATTAAACTGTGTGTCTGAGCTCCTGAAACTTCATGCATATTCAACAAAATTATATTGCTTCAGAGATTTGAAGATAGCAGGCATACTTTCACAGACTTTGGATTGATCTATTGTCTTCAATTATAGATATCCATTCATTATCAGCATACTCTTCCTGGTCTTTATCTAAAACTACAATGAAAACATCACAGGTTTCAGCAATATTTCAGCAAGAAAAGATTGCTGCTAAAAGTAAACATATTGTTCTGTTTCTAGGAACTTGGTTTAACAGCCCATCTTAAACAGTTTCTCAGTCATATAAAACTGAGAGCTGTCTTAACCATTGCAACTAATTTATCCATCAGAAATAACCCCTTCCCCCATATTTACTAAGTAACCATCTACTTTTACCAGTAATAAACCCCTATAATTAGAGACAAATGACCATTTATGTTTAATATACTACTATAAGTCACTACACACATGCGACTTGAGAGATAAAACCTGGCCTGACCAAACTATAGACATGCAGTAAAGTGTTTTACATTTCCACACGATTGACCTTTAATATAGTGTGAAATCAGATAACACCAATGGAGAATTGTCAATAAGTATCAATATTCTAACAGTAGTTTTCTGAGTAATTCCGATGTCTGACACATGGATGTAATTATCTGTAATAAAACATTGATATGTCACTGCATAAAAGCAACAGATTAAAAGCTGTTCAAGGCTTAACCATTTCAAACCTAACTGACATGCTTGTATCTTTCTGCCAAACGGGGAACAAAATTTGTAAAAGATTTATTCAGACACCATGAGAAGGCCGGTCATGTGACGAGTGAATGGGATATTTAAGAAATTAATAGTCTTCATTTTACAGTGAGGATAACCCTTATGACTTTTGATGTCACAAATGGGTAGTGCAAGAACCTCTTTTTTGTACAAAGCCAGGAGATAAGAAGCTGTAAGTAATTTATTCCAATTTCAATTTTCACGACACATAGCGCATGCTAAACGGAAAAATGTGAATGTTCCATGTATGGCTGTAATTTCTTTGTATTCTGTACAGTTTTCAGTAACATTCGCACCAAATGCTTTGGATACAGCAGGAAGCCAGTGTATTTTATGGCTTCATGCAAAAAAGTGCTTCCCGTACTACCCATTAGTGATGTCGAAAGTCACATGGGTTATCTACACTGATTTAAGGTGCACTGTATATAGACCAAGATAAAATTATTTCATGTTCATCACCATGTGGTTCTCACATAACTATGATATTCAGAAAATTGAGAATCTTATAAAACAATTGGCAGCCCTTAAGCAATCAAATAGAACACCAGAATAAGACCAATACAATGTCATTATTTTAATTATATTGAATACCAAGGATGCATGCATGGTCATAATTTAGCAATTTTCAAAATTGGGAAATTGCACTAATCTCAAATTGCTGCAGGCTGCATTGTTGCAATTGCTACATAACTCAGTAGCTAACACTTAATAGAAATTCCACTAATTTGATTTACAGAATTTTGATTGGATATCTGGACACAAACCCGCAATATCAGCAGAATAAAATAAGATTTTCTTTCATGTGACTTTAAGGTGTATAAGAAGAAACTCAGTTCTTCCAACTTCAAGCAATCATTAATCAAAATTAACTGCAGCATTCTATGTCTGATTCAACTTGTTATTTTGAATTGGATTTTGATTAAGTAAATGCATTCATAAGTGAAGTTTTTGTTGACTCTTCATCATCATCATTCAATTTGGGCAAAAAGCCTAAAGGTACATAAATACCTATCATTGCATAAATGTTTTCCAACATAAATCCATACAACAACATAACACTGAAAAATTGTCCACCTGTTTGGTTTTATGTCCCTGTATTGATAGATCAGGGGAATACTGTTTTTGGCCACTCTGTCTGTCTGTCTGTTTGTAACAAACTTTAAACTTGACCATAAAATCAAAATGCTTACACCTACCATCATCAAAATGTTGGTTCCTTATGACAACCACTACATGTCCTGTGCTTTTCCAGGTCAGTAAGCAAAGGTCAAGGTCATCATGAGTGACATTTGTTTCATCTGTAATCTCTTTATGAACAGTATTTCTGTTTCACCTCAAAGACATTTTCCATCCTGGTTTACCTACAAGTACTAAACCTGTATGGACCCTGCCCCCTCATTTGAAAGTGAAAGTCTACTTCTATCATGATGCTGGAGACCAATGAATGTCTCAGAAAGCAATATCCTCAGTCCTCAGTAAAACAGTAATGGAAAATTCATGTTCAAAATATAAACTCTAAAGCCAGCAACTTTAATACACAGGTTGATGTAACTGGGTCTGTTGGGGGGGGGGGGAGTTTCAATGTAATGCAAGATTTATATAACAAGGCATAGAACAACAATAAAAATACCTGAATGTTGCTTACATCAATTCTTTTCAAAAATATGTTCTAGGTTGGAGATATTATTTCTATGTCAGACAGTGAAAATATCTGCAGGATGAGTGGAAACTAAGAACTTTTCATTTACATATGAAATCTTTTGTTGTGTTCCATTGTCCTGATATTGGTCTGTAGTAATATTACATCTGTTATCAGGCATAAACATCATACCTTTAGCAATCCTAGAGACTTCATCATGTGAGTTATCTGAATTCCACAAGACCACTGTGATTACTTTCTGATCCCTTTATTTTGGGGCTATTTTCTAACCTATGGCATCAGTAATTGTATGCCTTTTTAGATGTATATGACTTTTTGGTAGGTCCCATTTTTACGAAGACTAAGAGAAATAAACCAATGAAATCTTAGTAAGAGCGTATTAAATTAGACAGCAAGTTGTATAATAAACCAGGTAACAAATTCATGTTTACTTACTTCAAGAATCGTTAAACTATTAACTACACAAGAACAATCAACATTTGTTCATTAAAAGATAACATTTAATGAAATTTCTTATCTGTAGGCAGAGGTTATCAGGCACATGTTGGAACCCATTAATTGTCACAAATTGATATTTCAATCGATGAAAAAATTAAATGAACTTGCATCTGCATGCATGATCAGTAAATAATTGATAAGCAAACTGCAAAATAAACAGTTTAATGATATCACACTAAATCTTAATGATTAATTTCAGATGAAATATAAAGCATGGAATAAACATTTTGTAGAACTTTAAACAACCAGAATTTATCTAATACAGATCTACATACAAGATTAATCTTCAAGAAAGAAATTTTCCCTAAAAATTGCTTTGAGACATGAAAAACAGCCTAATATTGTTGAATGAAATGCCTGTAATGGTCTATTAAGTCACTTATACCAAGCTAATTTTGTAATAATGGCTAGTTTTCAACAAAACACAGCAATTATAGGAAAACAACCCAAAACTGTTGAAATAATAATATATTCTTCTTCTGAATACTAATGTCTTGTATCTGGAGCCCAAATTTTATCCGAGGAAAATCTTACCATGTAGCAATATTCTATGAATACAAATCATCCCTGTCAATCATAAATCTAGTTTAGAATGAAATCATTCCTGAAATGTGGCTGACAAAACATAGAAATGACTACAAATGATGATCCCCTGGACTCCTGGATGACTGGTATTGCTGGAAATAGTTCAAATCCCTTAATTCTATCATATTCTGTAGTTACTATCATACAAACAAATGGGTATAGTAAATTTTCAGATAATTGTGGCATCATTTATTTCCTCAATAGCTAGGCATGCCAATTAAAATGCTTAGTCATCGCTGGGTCATCAATTGGTTGTATAAAGACAATGGCTGGTCCAGAAGATGTGGGCAAAAGAAATATATCTTTTTTTCAAACATGTAAATTAAAAATTTAGTATAAATATTGATTACAGTTAGATGAAATAATGACCAGGATTTCAGGTTGTTTTGGTTAAAAAGTAAACAGTAAAAACATACAGGTTAGAATACCTCAATACTTCAAGCAGTTTGGCATGTCAGAAAGATGCCATCATAATTTTCAAACTACCTATCTTTACCAAACTTATTAAACAACAATTAGCATAATCACACTCCATCAAATTTTGTAGAATACTGTCACAACTATACACAAACATCTGGCCATAACTCCTGTGAAAATGTTATAGTCACTTTCATGTAAAACATGAAACTAACCCATGAAAAATTTCTTGAGTTATCAGTCGGAAACCAAAATGGAAGGAGTGACAGTGGAAGGGCTGCTAGGCGTAACAATTTATGCCCTTCTGCCATTTCGAATGGCAGGGCAAAAAATGGTTGTTTTGTTTTGGTTAAGTAACCCAAAACAAAAGGGTAGCTTTCCAATTTCATGAAAAGGTTTGACTTTAATTTCACGCAGAATTCATGACCATATAGCAGCAACCACAAACTTCCTGATCAGCCCTTGTACAACATCATTGCAACAGACTCATGTTACAGGCAAGTACATACCAATAGCATTATAATGCATTATGAGCCAATAAAGAAGTCATATAAGTACAAGATATAGGAAAACTTTTTTCGAGGCAATATTCAGAGAACAATAGACGTCACAAGTCTGTACCAATACATCAACCGTCTGCCAGAAGATCTAATAACATTAATGATATGTTCCCCTAATCTAATTACATTCAAATACTGGTGTCTCCAGAATTTAACTATCACAAGTGTCTATCACATATCATTCAATTATAGCCAATTAGATAATGGTTACATCAAATCAGTACAAATATGGAATGCATATGATGTTAAGACACAGGCTTCCTGTTACAGTATTTAGTGGTTGCTGCCATGGTCTAGCATTTGTGTGCTAGACTTGCAACCCGGTGATCTGGTTTCTAATCCCATGACTGATCATATCCTCCTAAGAAAAATTGAAAATAATGTTTTTTTTTTTTTTTTTTTTTTTGTGGAGAAGTTACTGGCTCCTTGTGAAAGGGTATGAATACATTCCAGGAAAACTGGTAAATAAGGGGCCATCATTTATAACTGATCTATTGTTGAAAAATGGCATTAAACCTATTGCAACAAAGTATTTTAGTGCTAATAGCACTTAAAGACTGAGATGGTAATTTTTTAGCACCAACAGCTAGGGTCACATTGCAACTTCTATCGGAAGTAAAGGAGGTCACCAGAGCAAAACAAATGACACACTTGATTCTGGTCCTGGATGTGATTAAAACTAATATCTGTGAGGGGCTCACAATTACTTGTCAGAGGCCCCTATGATTGGAATGGCATTTAACAGAGTCTACTAAACTAATCGACTATTTTTTAGTCATAATAGATATAAAGTAGCAAAGCAATCATTTCTTTGCTAAGAACATCCCTGGCTACAAATAAAGCGAAATATTATCAGACGGCACAATTTAAATCCTAACATCAAACAATAAGCAAAATGGAACTTATAACTTGAATATAGCAGAGTTAATACTTTCTGTTTGTATGCTTAATGTGTACGACCACCTGTTGTGTTTTATGTTTTGCTTTATGCATTTATATAATTGCAGGGTAATATAAATGACAAATGTATAAACCAGGTAGTTACTACACACTATTAAGTAAAATTACCTCTACAGAACATTATTTTCATTTTTCAGGGAATTATCAGATCACAGTTACTTAAAACGATAAGAAACAACCAGCATATTAAATAGGATGGATGTCTAAAAACATTCAACAGTTATACAAAACCATCATCATCCAGTCAGTTCAGCATCTTACTGTGAGTAAGAAATAAACAAATGGGAAAGATAAATCGGAACAAAAGGTGTTCTCATAACATTAATCATCTGCAAATATCAAGATTTAGTGTTTTAATTTCAATAAATATAGATATGAAATTGATTCCTAGAAAAAACAACATAATTATAAAACATCCCACATTCCCCAATATACAACTTTCCTCCTAATCTCCAAACCTAAAACCCAACCTTTAGTGGAAGAGAAACCACAGTCTCCAGGAGGGTACTGCTGTAGTATCATCAGTACCAAAACAATAAAGAAGTTCAACTTGTTTTGCAGATTCTGAATCTAAGCTTCGTCATTTGGAGAGCTCAAAATTATACCAAATAGCCAAAGAAAGCAATTGATACAGACATACTGCTCAAATGTCACACGGCATCATCAATGATATCACTATTGTGATATTAACTAATTTATTATTTTTTTAATCTGTTGTTTTAAACAACCTATTGGACAGCTTTTGCCATTTCAGAGCTGCCCTAGAGTCTCTATTCTTTATGAACAGTTTTCGTCCTGGTTCTTTATCCTACTGGTGTAAAGCACCAATACACACCCCGCCCATTTCCTGTAATTTTCTTAACACAGTACATGTACTTGGCTCAGTAGTTGGGATGGGTACACTGAAAAAGGACTCCTGAAATATTGAAAGGTGGAGCCAAGATTTGCACCTACTACCTTTCGCTTAGCAGTCCAGTAGTCTCCGCATTACCACACAACCACCAAAACCCCTCTGTGATATTTACACCTTGAATACAATCCAGTAACTTAGCAAAACAACATGATAAAACATTGTTAATACCTAGCTTAATATTTATCATAAACCAGAGAAAAAATCAAACTAACATGTTATCTAACCATTAAAATCTAAAATACAGACCTAATATATGACACATTTATGTTGTGATAATGACTGCAAATGTACTCAAAGCTAAGCTGTTCTCAGACAAAATAATTCCAGTTTATATGTACTTCAGGGCCATGTTTGTAATAAAAAAACACTCAATGAAGGTTGAAATTAATCCTTCATCAAACAAATATGAAGAACATCCAGTAAATAGAGGACACTGATAAAAGTTAATATGTTTTCATTCCTACATGGTGACATTTATCCAGACAAAAGACAAATTGACAAAACACTCCATCATTCTTAATCATAATAATTATATGGCAAAATGCAGAGCAACTCGCATTATTATGAACAATAAAGACTAAGATAATTAAGAGAATACATGAAATTTCTTCTCCAATAAATTCTGCACAATGTTTACTATTTCTTAAAGAATAACCAACTACAAACAGTTAAGAATTTTAATAAAAAACAAAGACAATGAACACAATGTTTCCAAAACAAACCATTCAAAAACAGATAACGGGAGTCCGCTGGAATTACTGAGCAAGCAAATATCTGTGACCAGAAAAAAACTGAGTAAAACCAAGTAATTACAGAAAGGACAAAAGTCCCATGAGACACATTTCTAACCTTTACAAGACAGCATAATGATACCTTAAGTGTACAGAGTATTCAATACCTCAGACATGAATTGAGTAAAAGGATGAAAGCATTGAAATGAAAATCTCCAGCCAGCAGTTATGAAACACACACAAAAAGATAGATTATAAATCAGAATGTTATGGGAAGGGTTTATATACCACATCAATTAAATTTGTACTGATCCGACATCATCCATACATAAATCAACTTTAATAAAAAGAGACCCAACTTTTCACAGCAAGAGAAAAGGTCAAAGCGGTTGTCTATTTTTTATCACAAAGGTCGAAGTAACAATCCAGAGACAAGCTCCAGTTTTACACCAGAAGGTCACAGAAAGCAGTGTTTAGAGGACTTCCGTTTCACAGCATAGGTCAAAGCAGCATAGAGGCAACTCGTTATTTCGGCAATATAAATAACCAATCAATAAGGGTTTCTTACTCTGAATTCTGGACAGATCGAATAAAATAATTTGTCCATGATTTGGGGCAATATCGGAAATTGTGTCGGAACCAATTCATTTACTCATAAATACGGCCTGGAAGAAGCATTTCCAAAGCCGATAAATTGAATGAATTGTAAGACCGCAGCACGATATTGGTATAACATTTCCATTAGATTACTGAAGAGTTTCATCACTTTACAGTAGAATTAAAACACAACATTGTAGACATTCCTTCATCTGACACAAACAAGGAAATATAATTAAATTTCAAATCAAGGCATTGTGTACTATGTTACATGTGATCAGATGATCATAGGGCATTTCTCAAATCAAACATACTTGAGATCAGAAAACAAATCAATTATATAATCAATCAAATACACAGAACAAGTAAATAGTAATTCTGGAACAACTTCAGAAAAAAATATTTGAGAAGGTCAAACATAGTTACACATGCTATTGAAGATTTAATCAATCAAATTGGCCATGCTTTACACATTCAAACATTTATGATCAAATAAGTTTGAGTCATAAGCTGTGAAATTGTACACAATGAAATAGATTTTTCTTTAAATTTCTGACTTTTAGGGACTTTACAAAAACTTCAAAGGTAGCTAGTTGTAGTATAGGTATTTGAATTTTATAAGACATGTGAATTCTCAAAAATGACACAAAAATGAGTATACAGGAAATGTTTTTGTAATTATTTAAACTGGACTCAACCTATTTTATTTATCTAAGATATACGTCAAGACTTGTATTGCATGTTCAACATGTCCATTAGAAAGCAAAGTACAGAGACGGATGGTTCAGGCAGAAAGCATAATAAAGCTTTGGCATCAAATTTATAAGCAAAGTATTTCTACTACCAGTAGCATTTATTTTATACTGCCTAACACTTGAACTAAGGTACACACAAGTAAAATCACTGCAGCTAGTTTAACATACAGTATCACAACAGTTATATACCATTCACCAGCATGCACATAACGACAAGCAGGTGAAATTTATGTAAAATTGCAACAACATTTAGTTAAGCAAGCCAAATTGCCAATTACTGTGCCAGTATTTGTGTCTTATTTTCACTTTGTCAATAAAACTTGTCATTAAACACTTGCAAAGTTAACATTTCATTTTATATCTCAGGTGGTGAAAGAATTTGACAAAATTTCAGACTCTTTCAACGTGTATGGGAAAGGCATTAAACTACTACGGGATCAGAGGACTGACAAACTTGAAACATTCATGGACTGGACAAAATATTACTGGCCCACAACCTTAGATATACTATCTTAATCTTTACTAAAATCAAAGAAACAATACATGACAAGAGAGCTAGCATTCTCTAAATGTTACTATAAGCCCTCATCAAATTTTCTGTCAAAGGTCTGAAGACTGACAATCTAGGGTATCGACTGATCTAAGAATAGAATGTATGGTGATGTCACATTCAGTCTCTGCTACTAATTATAATCCTTAAAGAATGAGGAAACAATGGCTGGGACATCCAGCAAAATGTCAAAACACTTTCAGTTGCAATTCATTTACAGAATACTTTTTGGGTTTGGCATTCACAAATTGAGAATTTAGGCAATTAAAGGTTGAAGTTTAAAAAGGAGTCATATACGTATTAAAACAAGATCTTAAAGAGACCTTTATATTACAAAATGCAATTAATTTCTGAATTAAATTTTCAGGAGTTTAATTAAAAATGCCACACAGTTCAATACACAAAGTCTCCTATTGTTTTAATAACACTACAAAGTGCATCACAAAATATCCCAAAATATCTGAAGACAAAGACGTCACTATCATGCCCACCATAGCATGAATAATATAATGATAGACAAAGCTGATTAACACTTCTACAGTAAATGTCTGAAACAAGAGGGTAGCAATATATCAGTTCATTTTTTTGGTATTGAAAATAGCATGCTTCAGCACTAAAAGCATATAACAGCCAAGTTAGACAAAACATTGATTTGTTTTACGCAAGGGTTAGAAATTGGATAATTATAATAACAAAACTCCAGATAAAAACTGGGTACAATCTGAAGCTAAGTTCAAGTGTTATGATCTTTTTGTCCTTTGCTTTGGTAAAAATGTAACACAAAAATACAATCAAATTGCTGAGTCAACATTATCATGCATCCATATGAAATTATAACAGCTCACTTAAGTATAATCATGTACAATATACTGTAATACAATGCACAATTTTAAAAGGTACAAACCATCAAAAATTTGCAACATCTAAATACCAAAGCTTGTGATGGGCTGGTAGTTTTCCATCTCATCAAATTGACCAATAGTAATGTCACATCTTAAGACTGATCTCCAAATAAAGCTTTAATTAGACATTTCTCACCGGGAGATTAAAACCAGACACATTCAGAGTGACAACACAACACCCAAACTTTCTTTGTTCAGACAAAAAAGAATCCTAATTCTAATTTAACCAACAGAGGAATGTTGTTGATTAAAGACAACAACAAACTTTTTTATGTTTGCTTGTGTTTGGACATTTTTGTTCGTTTTAAAATGTAATTTCATTCCTAAGGTGCAGAAGACATAAAACCAAAACAGAATGCAATTGAAATAACAGCTGCTGTTTCTATGGATTTTGAGGTCAAATTTGTGGCATATAAGAGGATTAGCTTTCCACATTCCAGAATGTTACATATAAATCTAAAATTCACATACTGCAATGATATAATGCAGTATGGCCTTACATGTCTAAAAGAGACCTGCTTGGTGCTTTCATTAAGAGGATGGAATTAATGCTAATAACACACCCTTTACAGAACTCTGTTATCTAAAACTAATACCACATGCTCTGACATAAATTGAACAAATAATTTCATCATAACCACTTGCAGGCAAACCATTAATCTTCGGAAGCAGTAAAACATATCTCTAAAATTGTTGAGGAATTATTCAAAAAGACCTAATCCTAAGACAATTTGTAAAAGGAATAATAATGTTTGTCCCAGTCAAGTGCAGACACTTCCAGGATTATTCAAAAACTGTTTCACAGCAAATTTCATCCACAAAATATAATCACAAAACACACCTTATCAGATATCTAACAGTTGCTAACTTATTTACTGGGATCATAAAGTTGTGATGCAATAATTAACTGCAGACTTTCATTTGCAAAACATGATTTAGTAATATGTTTCCACAAATATTATTAAGTTACAGGCTGAGATAGCAATGTGAGGCTGGGTCTTGTATGTCTCATCATGAAACAAATATTAATCAATTCACATGGACATTTACAACTTTCAAACCTGGTACACTCTAGGTGAGAGCGCTTTGAAAGGTCTAATGTGTTGGATAGGTTTGGGTTGGGAAATGTAGTAATTCGGGAAGGGGGAGACTGATGTTTCATAATAATGTGTTTTATTTCTTAGAAATTCATTTCTTATCTTTATTGAGTATATATAGCTGACCACCTTTAAAACTGCATTCATATAGATGTTGTAGATATGTATATAGTACAGAGTGTCTTAAATACTGCAATAGAATCTTTTTCCCTTTTCTTGAAGGTTTTATAATTGCACCACACGCACATAAGCACACATCCCTACACATGCACACAGGTGCAAGATGTATTGATTAAAGTTGTAACAAGTTATATAAATAACAATAAAAATGACATAAAGTAACAACTTTAGTACTTCCAAAAATAATACTTTCACTAAAGCTAAGCATGTTTTATCCTTGTATGTCATGTTTACTGTTATTTGTTCACATTTGATGGTAAAATGTAAGGCTTGTACAGAAAGGGTTGCATCATTGGAGATGAGAGATGTCCTGTCTAACTGTATCCAGTAACAGCCTCTTGTGTGGCTTTGTGACTTAATGAAAGTACTTTAAACAAAAGGCCTTGGACACAACACAAACAGAATACACCACAAACATCATCTCACAGGAACAACAATTACTGTCTCTGCACATAAAACTATATTTGGCACACCATAACAAACTTGGTTCAATAACTTCTCATGAGAAATTTGTCTAGAATACAACAGATTTATATTTCCTTTGTCTTGAACACATGAATTCAGTCATTATACAGCTGAATATACCAGTAGAAACTGTAAATAATAATAACCAACCAAAGCCTAGACCAAGACCAATGCATTGAATTCACCTCGCAGTTTTGTTCGACTTAAGTAAGGTAAGCTATATGTAAGGCACTAGATTGTTAACACAATAGTATTGTATTCATGGGATACTGGCAGTCTGCAACTTGTATTTATTGTTTCAAAGGATAGGTTTTAAAGTCACCAGACAGGAGTAATATATTTACCATATTTAGCAAGTGACAAGCAAGGAGTGTTTATGATTCCTACGTCTGAATTAACTGGTACATTTGACAGTGTTATTTAACAAAACCACAAACCTACAAAAACACATAAATAAGGCGTTTCTCAAAAACTTCCAAAGAAACTAATTTTAGAGCAAGAATTTATGGCATGCCATAGTTTCACAAATTCAAGATTTTAGTGTTTGTTGCGATAATTCATCCAAAGAAGTTCCTGACATTTTCATTGTAATCATGCTATCATTCCTGTCTGTTTCTGAATATTTAAAATGAAGCAAAGAAGACAAACAACTGAAATGGAGCCTTGAAAGAACATGGTAAATATATTTCCTATGGCCATAGACTGGTACTACATGACTGACATTGACAGCACATACACTATATATGAATGCAACTCTTGTTTATAGTTGCAGCAAAGTTCAAAATTTACTTCAGCATATTTAACCAAATATAGAAGAAAAAGGTCCCCAAAAAGACATTCATCTTCCAGACATGCATCGATCCAACCACTGTGCATGAAAATCTATTAATACATAAAAGGAAGGAAAAAAGACAAAGGACATTCAATTTACTGTCTGGCTAAAAGCAAAACAATTAGAGCAAAAAAGCCACATTCGCAACAGATTGTGCCTCCATAAACATTTCATGAACTTGGAATAATATTTTCATCATGGTTAGTACGTGACAAGCAAGGAGTGTTTATGATTCCTATGTCTGCAATTAGAGCAGAAAAAGCCACATTCACAAACATTGTGCCTCCATACACAAGTCATAAACTTGGAATACAGACAATCATATGAAAGTTGTATTAAAATCTAATATGAAGTTTTCAGCCCAAAAAACTTGCTGTTAAGCCAAAAGGAATGGTTAAATTAAAGTAAGTCTGACAGAAGAACAGACATTACAGCAATCTGGATAGATTATTTTAAATAATGAAACAACTTCATGATATTGGCGAGTTTCAATTAAAATGTTATCCATTTTTAAAACTAAACATGCATTGAATATCTGTTTTTATTTGTCTCCCATTTTTTTCCACCAGCATGTGATATTCCATGGTTACATTTATTACATGCACCAGCATTTTCTTTATTTCACAGGAACAAAATTTAATGCAGTCCAGGAAGCAAATAGAGAGAACATAAAGTCCTCCAAACATGGAAACAATGATCTTTTAAATCATTGCTTTAAGTGTTGTGGGAAGGAAAATAAAATTTTCTCAGACAAATAAGCTTGAACATTTAAACATAACTTAATTTGTATGCCTTTTTAAATACACTTCTTCCACACTCACTTATTAAACACAGACAAACACCTTTATCAAAGGCACAAACCTGTAAAAAGGGACATAACATAATCAGGCTCAAATTAGATTGGCAGACAAAAAGAGGATTTCTAATGTAAGGTCTGTGATACAAGTAAATCAAGAACCAATATTATTTCGAAATCTTGAGCCAGATTTCAACGATATCTTAAAAAAATCTTCCATATGTCCAAAAAGAAAATTGTAATCATAGTAACATACAAATGTATTTCAAATCACTAAAATTTATTACCATTCATAAAAATACATAATTTAGTCCAATGCATACTATAAATAGCAAGAAAATTTAATTTTTTATTTAATTCATCTATATGCTAACTTTCAATCCATCCATTACAATTCGCATTGCATAAAATCTGATTTTTCTATCAATCGGGATAAGGTATGGTAGATTTTTGTCAGTATTCCATGGGAAATAACAATAAATAAAATAATACAAGACTTAACTTAGTATTACTCAGCTATTGCATGAATTCTAATGCACATCATTAGCTGTTGATATTACAAATTCATGAGATTTTCCTAACTTATTCAATGGAATGCTCTCAGATGGGATTTTAAGTGAAACAACAATCAAGAACAAAATAACATGGATGAAGACAAACAAGAAGCCAATAATACTGCTAAAGTCAGCATATAGATGCATTGGGAGTCATCTGCAGATTTCCATACCTAAATGTCCCCCAAAATATCTGTTGACCAAAGCAATATAAGACCATTCCAAGATAGTATCCTTATGGAGACTGGACTTTGTCCTCTATTGTTTGTATAGTCATTACATTGGGTGGGTTTAGATTGGGGAATATGGGGAAGGTAGTAATTTGAGGAACCTGGGATGGTTTTTTTTCTAGGACTTTTTTATCTGTATAAGTGTATTCATTGTTACAAAGTAGAGGTCAATGACAATCATAGAATTCAGACAATTTGGTATCTGACTGACAAGATGCTTAATCTGGCTCTTGTTATGCATATACAGCAAAACATTCATATTTCCTAAGACTTCTGATGAATTCTGAAGTGTTGTTTGCCGAAAGGAACAAATCCTGAATGTCAAGAACCATAGAGCAAACATGATTATAAGATAATAAATTGAAGATGATATTTGGATGCTACTTGGAACATGAGATTTCTTAACATAGGACAACATAGTCTTTACATCTAGGTATATAGGCTGAAGCAACACATAAGAAAGGATGCTTCAAACACTGAAAACAATATACAATCAAACCTAATAAGAAAGGCTACCCATGGGCATAATGTGGCCTATATTAACAGGTGACCATTATTCAGAGGTCATTTTGTTTTAAATAATCAATGACTGATGGCATTTTTCACAGCTTAGCCATTACTTGGAGGTGGCCACTAAGACAGGTTTGACTGTACTTTCAAAGTTCAAAATGTTCATGGTAGATCTAAAACACAGCTTGATCAAATATCAATAACCTATAAATATCAGTAAATCAATCCTGACATTCACACAATACAGGATGCTTCCAACAAACTCAATCATATGTAACACAGCATTCAGGGCATAATCTCTAGACACTTCATCAGTACACAAGAACGGTAAGTGAAAATATCAATAACCTCATTAAGTTCTGCCTACGTGACTACCGTGAGCTTCAGCATTTTTGCTAAGGTTTTATACATTTGACCTTTTTTCTAAAATGTGAAAGTCATTACTCAGGGTGTATTTATGTAAGTACCCAATGTATAAAAGTCTGAAAGAAAGTGACATCCAACTGGATATTAGTTATACAGTATGCATCATTGGTTAGTTTCAATAAAATATATGGTATCAAAAATACATTTACAACAAAATTTTGTATAGGATTAAATACCGTTTATCAATATTGAGCTATGTATTGTGGGAGAGCATCTCTAACCAGTGCTCCTGTGTGACATATCAGTAATAACCTATTCCTCCTCAAATATTACCACATAAAATGTAATTTAAGAGTTTGGAAGCAATTGATAAAATGCAATCTTTTTTTTCAGTCAAATTGTCAAACAGAAACGTTAGAGGTCATGGACCCATACCTAACAATCCACAATCCAGCATTCTACCAAGAAGCCTACCCAAGAAGGTTGTTGAGAATGAAGTCAGTAATGATAAACTGTAGATCAATAAAAGATTCACAGACAATATACAGCTAGATTGATCATTTATCACATATATCAGAGTGAGAGGAATCAGTCCAATAAGTTTGTCTTAAAATAGAAAAAGAAGATTATTCCAAAGTACAAAACAGAGACAAATAGGCTGCATCAAAAACAAAAATCAATGAGTTTGATTAATGCATCTCTCATTTGATAAAAAATAACTCAGATTAAATACAAAACCAACGTTTAGAGTATTTTTGTATAATATTTCACTTTTTCCTTTTAAAAGCAAACTTTGTAAGCTATTGTTTTATTAAATACAATTATAACTTAAGCATGAAGTCAAAATGAATGCATCAATATATGTTTGTTCAAGTCACATAGGACATACTTAATGCTTAGTCTGAAGGTTATGAAGCAATTTATTTGAATAAATATGCATTTACATGGAATCTTCAGAAATAAAGATTCATTTAATCAATACAATTTGTTTCTTAGACTGACAATATTGCACCATGTCAAATCCAATCAAGTGTAATAATACTCAGTAAAACAGGAGTTTATACACAGTAAGAGCTCGGTTAACAATACATTTTTACAATCCTCTCAAGTATTTCTATCCAATAAACCATTTCTTTCCATAGATTTACCTATCATTCATTCTACTAAACTCACTATAACTTCTGACAGATTTTAAGCAATAAGTTTGTGCCTTACAACATTACAAGTGATGGGATGTTGCAGAGCTTGCATATAATAGTTTCTAGTAAACATAAATTTAGAAGTTTAACCTACCACATGTAACAACATAAGCCAATGGATCATTGATGTTTTCACATTCAACAGCACCAATTGTTTTAAAGCCATAGGCATCAATTCATATTGAATGATCTATTTGGTCCATTCAAATCCAGTACATTCAAATCAACTAACTGCATTTCAGTTTTCATATGCTGCCCAATCATTGCACTGTTCAAGACTTAAAAACAAGTTTATTTACAACCTTATATCAGATTATTACTTCGCTGTTTTCTGATGTTTTCTCATGAAACATAATTATTTGCCTTGGCACTTAAAGAAGGAAAATGTCAATAGCATAGAATCGTTGTGCATACTTGAAACTGCTACTGAGTCTTAGACACCCACTTCAACCTTTCTCTAGTGACATGAAGAAGACCAAATCAGCAAAAATCTATATTGTTAATAAGAACACTGATATTGCACAGTACTATGCTGTAATACTCTGTACATGTACTTGTATATTATGATTCAGACTGGTTTGGGATAAAGTTATATACAACCTAGTGCCATGTTTTCTAGACTCACCTTATTTAGTATTCAGAAATTTAGATAATAAGATTGCAGTGCACACTTCAAACACATAAAACGCCAATTTTTACTAAATAATTGATGCAGTAGAAAATAACAGCAAAATTGTAACTTCAAGACAACTTAGGGAATCAATTCACCCAGCCAATCTCAACAAAATAATGAGCAAATCAAATAATTCAACTTCAATGGCATAACATGAGTAACAAATTATATGATTCTAATGCCAAGTTTTTTATGGTACTTCATTTATTTATGCAACATAGGTATGTATGATAAGTTTTAAATGAAACATAAACTACATTTTAACAAATGTTCAATCATAAGAAGTCTTAGAGCTTCTCACAAAATGAGGCTGATATAATGTATAAATATTCCTAGAAATTTCAGTAAATGCAAATAAACCAAGAAGGCCTTGTATTTAATAAACTTCGTCTCTAGTTGAATTGTCAAGAACTGTTGTGGTAAGGCCAATGTGAGTATTTTGTGACTGTATGACATATCATTTGCCCTTTCAGTAATGGAGTCTCTTGCATATCTACACAGTATTCAATATACTACACATCAGGTGAGTATGTCAACATGTTAAAATTATTTCAATTATGAGCCAAAAATTCATTACTGATCCACAGACTACAGAAAAAAATGGTTTCCCACATTTTGAATGTATGAGGATATGAGGTGTCCTGAAAGATTTGAGTTCTGATTAGGCAAAGCATTTAGCCAATACTCTCAGGAGGACCACCATACAGTGAGGGATAGTAATAGAATTTATAAATACATATTGTTACTGGGAATCACCAGAAAGCAACATCAAACTCTAGGACTGTTGACTAATAAATAATTCATACCAATGTCAAAACAGATAAATATCAAAGAACTATAAAGTCATTAACAATTATTTGAATGGGGAACTCTTCACAGCAGAGGTAACAAAGGTGTATCAATGTAGACAAATAGCAGTAAACAGATTGATATCATTAATACTTCAGGAATCCTTCTAGGAGAACCACTCTACACAGTTGTAATCAAAATCCAAGACAAATGAGACACACTCAAGAACATAATCAAAGTGTTCACATCATCACATTCTAGAGAGTTCTAAATTCTAACCAACAACAGATCTTAATCAATCATGAATACTCTGAGATGATAAATAGACCACATATCAAATTCATCAATATTAAATTGAATTATAATGTGATAACGTTATTATTCTAACATAATATGACATAATATCAATTTGCTACTAAGATATCTTCTCTAAACACAACAAAGATACTACCAAATTAATGCAAGCATTTCAATGAAAGACTTAAAAGCAAACCAACATAATCAAAGCTAGCAATATATGCAGACTTCGTCTACAGAGGCAATGACATCACCAGAGAGCAATGACATCACTGAGTGTCTAAAACACATAAGATTCTGTTATCCAACTGTAAATCAACATAACACTAAATGCATCAGACAATGGGGGAACATAACTAGACATATACAATGAACATGCATAAATTCCAAAAATATGGATCATTTTTGCTTTACTGAGCTATCACACAAAGGTGTTTTCAGCAGAGTGTATTCTAACAATTAATAAAAAGGCTTTTTAACAGATATATGGCACTAAAGCAGAAAATGCGCAGAAGAATGCACATAAACTTACAAGTAAATGATACTGTAAGTCAAGATAATGCAAAAAATATCAAGAAAACTTCAGTCTTCTTTTGATGCCAAGTAACAACATCATCCAACTTTCAACACCAAATGACAAGGAACTGCTTTTTTAAGGAAATCCTAAAAAATGCCACCAAAAACAGAGACAGAAATTACCTTTTTACAAACAGTCATAAAACTGCCAATCAAATGCAATGAAGAACTACTTTTTCTAAAATGTTAGTTATAACTGCCAATCACAGGTTAAATGGAACTACATTTTTTGGGTGTATGATGTTTAGAAATATGACACCATTGCACTCTGGTCCAATTTTTAGCATAACCTAAGATCACAGAAATACAGAATAGCTTACTTGATATCTTCATGGCGCTTTTTTTATCATCTTCAAACAGCTTGGACAACTCATGATGGTCATTCGGATGAACATAATCATACACACTTTTCCCAAACATTTGTACCTGCAAACAAGAGCAAAATATGGTGAGTTAATATAAATGTGGCTAAAAACACAAAAGATCACATAAAGAACAACATTAAACATTAAAACTTGAAAAACAGCAAAAGCAATGTAAATGATGAACATAATGATAAGAAGGAATTTTACCACAATGGAAATAAGAAATTGTTCTTTTTTAGGCTATCCTCACTTTTGGTATACATAATGATGAGTAGAAATTGAAAATGTTTCCTATCAACAATGTGTACACACGGGTCCCCTTGCTTCCCAAATCACCCAGTGTAACATGATGCATGGATGTGGTAGGTTAAGATATGTGGGCTTAGGAGAGCGGAGTACAAAATAGTCATTAATATGAGATATCTATCAGGGACATTTAAAGCCATGTCCTAATTCATAATACATGGAACAGCATGACCAGAGGACTTTTTGAAATTGATACAATCATGTAATCATTAATTAGCAGAATATAAGGCAAAAGTGGCCTAAGCAATGTAACAGCTTTCATGGTAATTATCAATATACACACTCCATGTAACAGTTAATGTAAATGTCTTGATAGGATAACACATATATATTCCAAGTATATGTCTCCTTTCTAGAGCAAATACTTTGTAATCTTTACAATGAGTTATTTCCTGATAGGAAAAAAAACTTCTACACAATCTGCTTGCAGCCAAAATAAGCGAAGAATACAAGCTTACAAAGTTACCTGGAAACATTTGAATATGTTTATAAATAGTTCTCAGAAATACGTGGGTTTATGATACAATGTTAGTAAATTATATGCTTACAGAGCAGAACAATCAACAAGGCATTTAAGCACTTATATTCTTGCATTATTAAATATTTCCAAATATTGGCTGACAATATGGTTGCAGATGCATAATTACACTAATGAAATGTTTGAAGCTGAAAATTATGATAGCAATTATGATGAAGAACAGAAAATGCCAACAACTGTATGCACTTAAAATTCTGAAGCTGAGGAAGTATTTATATATAAGTACAAAGATTGTGATGAAAATATTAAACACCTTACTAAGTATAATTGTTTATGCTTTTAAATAAATCATAGGAAAGTCTTTGAGCGAGTTCAGAACATGCTTCCATGAGGTAAAGAAATAGAGGCCATCTAAACCTGAACATAACACTAATGAGATTCTATTCAGCATGGTTCATGGGATGTGTACTTGATTGGAATTCTGATGGATTGATTCCACTCAGTTCTGAGATAATTTTATTGAGACTAAATTCTATTCATAATCTCTGTTATGAGTTGTATCAGTTGGAAAGACATTCTGAGCATGATTCTAAGAATGTAAGCAGCTTTTCCAGGTCAAGTTATGGACAGCATACAATGAGTATCAATATAGATATAGAATATTTACTTATCAACAAAACAAAGTGTTGTGTAGAAGAAACAGTTCAATCACCTATTGTACATTATGTATCTACATATATACTGACTGGCAAACATAGATATGTCCAGGATTTTAGCAGATATCTCTAATAGATTGTGACAGCATTATCAATCAAACAAATACAAATTTTTGACAGTCATAATATACCAACAATACCAATACAACTCCTGTTAATTGTTGTCAAACTCATGATTATATGGAAAGCTATAAACAAAGGCAGAAAGAATGCAGGCTGATTTTAATAGTTTTCCATCAATTATGCTATCAAATTTGCGTATATTTTGATTCAGTGACATATTGTACAGTCGGTTTGATCTTACTATAATCTTATGAGAGTGCCCTTCCCAGTCACCCACAAACAGGCCAGTGGTTTGGTGACCAAGCAGGTAAAAGTTAGGTCTGAGTTTTACTTTGCTTTAGACCATTCCAAGATATTACCCCCTTGTCCAAGGTATTACCCTCTAGTCCAAGGTATGACCCCCTTGTCCAGGGTATTACCCTTTAGTCCAAGGCATTACCCCCTTGTCCAAGGTATTACCCTCTAGTCCAAGGTATGACCCCTTGTCCAAGGTATTACCCTCTAGTCCAAGGTATTACCCCCTTGTCAAGGTATTACCCTCTAGTCCAAGGTATGACCCCCTTGTCCAAGGTATTACCCTCTAGTCCAAGGCATTACCCCCTTGTTAAGGTATTACCTACTTGTCCAAGATATTACCCTCTAGTCCAAGGTATGACCCCCTTGTCCAAGGTATTACCCTCTAGTCCAAGGCATTACCCCCTTGTCCAAGGTATTTCCTACTTGTCCAAGATATTACCCTCTTGTCCAAGGTATTACCCTTTAGTCCCAGGTATGACCCCCTTGTCCAAGTTATTACCCTCTAGTCCAAGGTATTACCCCCTTGTCAAGGTATAACATACTTGTCCAAGATATTACCCTCTAGTCCAAGGTATGGCCCCTTGTCCAAGGTTAATAATTACCCTCTAGTCCAAGGCATTACCCCATTGTTAAGGTATTACCGACTTGTCCAAGATATTACCCTCTAGTCCAAGGTATGACCCCCTTGTCAAAGGTATTACCCTCTAGTCCAAGGCATTACCCCCTTGTCCAAGGCATTTCCTACTTGTCCAAGATATTACCCTCTTGTCAAAGGTATTACCCTTTAGTCCATGGTATGACCCCCTTGTCCAAGGTATGACCCCCTTGTCCAAGGTATTACCCCCTTGTCCAAGGTATTACCCTCTAGTCCAAGGTATGGCCCCTTGTCCAAGGTTAATAATTACCCTCTAGTCCAAGGCATTACCCCATTGTTAAGGTATTACCTACCTGTCCAAGATATTACCCTCTAGTCCAAGGCATTACCCCCTTGTCCAAGGCATTTCCTACTTGTCCAAGATATTACCCTCTTGTCAAAGGTATTACCCTTTAGTCCATGGTATGACCCCCTTGTCCAAGGTATTACCCATTAGTCCATGGTATGACCCCCTTGTCCAAGGTATTACCCTCTAGTCCAAGGTATTACCCTCTAGTCCAAGGTATGACCCCCTTGTCCAAGGTATTACCCTCTAGTCCAAGGTATGACCCCCTTGTCCAAGGTATTACCCTCTAGTCCAAGGTATGACCCCCTTGTCCAAGGTATTACCCTCTAGTCCAAGGTATGACTCCTTTGTCCAAGGTATTACCATTTTTTTCCCAAGGTGTGACCCTCTTGTCCTATGTACTTTTGGGGGTTTTGGTGGAGGGATTTGGGAGAAGGGAAGGTAGTGTGTTTTGTATGTTTTTTTTCTCTGGGAATCCTGCTCCATCCTTATCCAAAGAAGCTCAATCAGTCTTAACACAAACCTACTGATTACTAATTAAAGTAAACCTCAAATAGTGATTTGATTTGTGGATATTATGATAATGGTGAAGCATGTGAGATTTTCAGCATTCAATTCATGGAAATAGATTCAAAACTGCTATCACATATACAACCAAGAAGTTTCACCAGTTTTTAACTTAAGTTAAATAATTCTCAGCTCAATATTTATGAGGACATTTTAATATATACAATTTTCTCAGACAGTCAAAATAATGTCTCTATAGGCAAATTAGGCCCATCCAATAATTCCTGAAGTGTGATACATACCACCATTATAATCTCTAAAACATTTAATTTTCTTGAAGAATCGAAATTGCTTCCCTAATTCTTGAAGGATGCAATGGATGCACCAATGAAGCAATTACAATGTTTTAACAGTTTTTAAACAATAGGAGGGCCAGAAAAAGGTTGTGTTTACAAATCCCAAGTACAACCCAATACAACTGGGTATTGGATCTTATCAAATAAGCAAATGTTGTCTAAAAGTTTAGCTTAATGTTGTTTTATAGGTGCATCGAAAAGTGATGGTAATACAGTGCACATTTATATAAAATGCGAGCAGTAAGGAAATTCATGTAAATTGGATAGTATGTTGATAAGAATGAGGGATGAATTATACAAATTGGTAAAATTGACTTGTAAAAGTAAACAAGAGTACAACAATAATGGCCGATAATTGAAAAAATAGACTTAAATGGACTTAAATTCTAAATTTGATCTCAATTTTAAAATCCAAATATAACCATGTAATAGGTCATAGATGTAGTTAAAGGAGACCAAAAGTATACATTTGTACCTTCTTTAAATCATCTGTCAACTATTTAACAAGTACAGGAGATATTTCTTTTTACTTGAAGTAAATCTCCAACAAATATTACAAAGATAGGCTGGTGATTCAGGAGATGAAATATTAAGTCATCGACTTTTCCTGGCTCACACTGTATTGGGATGCCATGTTGTATAGGACACTATGTAATTTGTCCAAATAATGCCAAGAACACTTATTACATGGACAAAAGCAACAAGGATCTTCCATCCATTCTCATACAGTAACCTTATACACAATGGTTACATCAATAAACAGCAGAAGAAACAATACACAAACATAATTCTCCAGAGAAATTGTCATGAAAATGGCAAAAGTTCAAGTGAAGAATTAAAGTAAATACTCGGTTGCTTGACTACCAATCTTTCTAGACAGTTTTGATAATCAAGATTTTCTCAGCAATTTTACAAAACCACTATATCTGAGTAGTTTTTCTTTGCCATATTAACTAAAGAGTTTTTTCAAAGCTGCTTTCCTGTGCAGTTTTGCCTTGCCATATTAACTGAAAAATCTAAAGCCATTTTTAGCAATTTTTTAAGCCTTTCTTTCAGCTTTTTAAAAATAATTTTAATCATTTTGTTTTCAAATAGAAGAGGAAGAGGAGAAAAAAGGATAATAATGACAAGAAAAATATGAAGGTGACAAAATGGATGATAGCAATTTCTTTGGACATGATGAAGCAACATGGCTAACACTGGAACAAAAAAACAACACAGGAACAAAAACATTCCTAGCATAAAGAAACGATCTGTCATATTTTTGTACGTTTTCTAGAGTCAGGCAAGCATGCAATTAAGACCTGAACAAATCAAAGGGAAGTTTTAATTTTGCACAGTACAAACTGAAACTCGATCTTTCAAAACTCAGGACTCTGAAGCTTGTTTTTGACCAGGTTGAAGAGCAGTTTGACAATCCCCTAACTACTGGTGAGAATAACCTAGAAAGTAGTCTTAGAGTGTAATTTCAGTTGTAAGAAGTCCTTTTAGAAATGATGTGAAATACATATGCTTAAACCTAAGAATAATGGCAACTAGAACCAAAAGCAATTGGCACCAACCTGTTTGAGTCCTAAATGGTCGGTTATGGTGTTGGATACAAATCTTATAGTACCCTTCTTGCTCACAAATATAAGGAACCCATTTAAGGCTTCCAACATTAATCGGCTCTCTTGTAGACCTTTGGCTGAAATGATAAAAAAATACTGAAAGTAAAATTGAACTTACAAAGACTTGTACTGTAACTTAGAATGGAAACCAGTCTAATAATTACATGGCGGATGTAGAAAAACATTCATGTGCACCCAGTGAGTGATGGCTATGGAACACTTGTTCAGTTTCCAAAAATCACACACAAAAATCATGAAAGTATACTAAGTTTACAAAAATCATGAAAATATCATTTAGTCATGAAGAATGTTATGAAAAGTTTACTTAATTCTTTTTTTGCAATGAATTTTAATGATCGTATGGTAAGACTGCCTTAAATGATCTTAATTATCATAGGAATTAATAAAATATTAAAGTGATTAATGATGGCTATTGGCTAGGGACACTTCTTAAACAATGTTTTAAACTATACAAGGTTCTCTAAACAGGAACAATATGGTTTATAATTACATCACAGATGTTGACAATTCTGTACTTCTTAATGAGATCACATTAAAATTGTATTGCAATGTGAATGTGATATTTACATAATAAATTACCTTCATTAAAACACTGTTCAAAGCAAGGGATTCATAAAATCACATCAAGGCTATAGTTTGTGAGGAATAGAACCAATTGAAAGGCTTCAACTTATGACTGAAAAAGGTTGTTGTATTTTTGAAGCAATACCACATAATCTTGCAATCACCTCAGCATGGAAGATTTAGATTATAAATTAATATCAATGTTTCTATTTGACGTACGCACACCATACATATAAGCAACTTACATAAGATAGGAAATCAAACTTATCAAGGAATAAGAATTGCACTCGTGACCAATCTATATTCACATGTATGAACAAATCCTTTCTCCATAAGTATGAAAACAAGATCTGACCAATTTAGACCAAAATAGGGCAAACATAAACAAGGTGCATGATATTTAAGTATTTTAGAAGAGTAAAGGGAGTGTTTATTTTTTTCAACAAAACCATTATTTATTATACTAAATAATAAATCATGACTAACTGCATGATAAAATGAGTATCCAGAATGATTAATAAAAGATAACATTCTGAGTTTAATCCCTTAAAGGACATCAATAAAGTCATGAAAACTACAGTTAATACATTGTTTAAGATGACTGAATTGAGCAGTCTAGCCCATGTCTGAGGGTTTGAAAAAATAGACCATGATTGAGACAGGCTACTACATGATTGAGACAGGCTACTACATGATTTAGACAGGCTACTATTGGTCAACATTTACTTCACTCTTACCATCTAAATTCAATAGATTTTAAAAACTTTGCCTACAGTGATTAATTAAGCAGAAAGAAAAACAATTAAGAATCATAAGCCTTTTAGTCCATCAGAGCAAACAGATCATAAATTATCTTGATTTCACATACCAACAGTTTTAACCTTGTTGCACTCAGGAGGTCAATATCAGTAAGTCATTTAATGTAAGCCAATATTTGGTGGCTTTAACCAACAGACTGCCAGTCAATAAGTAGGATAATTTTTCAACAAGCACAATAGTCATAGTGGTGTATGTAATATATAATATGAGACATACATATTCTAACTCTGTAAGAACTGACTTTTGTCAAATTCTTCTTTGTCTTTTGTTTAATACAGTATAACCTCTCTAGAGCAACATCCTGTGGGAGCTGCAAATATTGGCTGTTGTTTAGAGGTTGTTGCTCTACAGAGGTTAAATTTACATTAAATAGCAACTTAAGGAAATTTTGAAAGTGTTGTTATAGAGAGGTTGTTGCTCTACAGAGGGCCGTTCTGGAGAGGTTCTACTGTATATATAATGCATGCACGTCATACAAAAATAAGCATCAAATTAATATACAATGCATAGAAATAGACATAAATATACATGAATACACATACACATATAAGATATTATTCAAATATTGCGGAACAATAATTTTCCAGACTATTACTTTCATTTGAACTTGTATTAGATGTATTGAAGTTATTTCAATAAACTTGAAGCTGCAGAAATAACAATCCCAGATTATCTACAAAAGCATTACAACACAAAAAAAATAGTACAATTTATCATAAGCAAATGTAAGTTGAATGATTTGCAGAGGTGTTGAGCCAAATCCCTTGTCATTAGCATAGATATTATTCTTGAATTAAGTCCATAGTTGATACAATTTATAATAAGCAAGGGGCCATACCACAGGAAACATGATGAGGCCTGTAATATCGGTGCTTTACACCTGTCCAGGCACTATAAAGAATCAGGAAAACTATTCCAAATAAGTAGGGATATAAATTCCCAGTAGTCCTGTATCTTCTTAGCTCCCCTCTCTATCAAACGGCTTTGAAATTACCATAGCTATCAAATAGGCTGTGAAACAACCGATAAATAAATTAAACTTCAGATTACATTAAGATCATCATTGTAGTAATTGATACTACATGATAAGCTAATTATGTGTCTACACCATTTAATGATGAACAATTAATTACAACTTTATTACTACATGTGCATTTACACTGCAAAAAAAGTTGTTGACAATTTGGGAGAATTGGTGTATGTGCTGTGAAATGCAAATACTGGCATGATTTCAAAGCTTCATACCAAATAGCAAAAATAACCTTAATTTATGCCAACATAAACAACAGCTTAACCGATAACAAGTTAAAATGTAAAGTCATGGAGAATTTATTATGGAAATTTTGGTAGAAATGACATATCATCGAGTTTAATTTATTCATGAAAGGATCAATATTAAGTATTGACAAAATGACTAAGGTAGTTTTTCTTGTAATGAATGTTAATTAAAAACATTGCACAATGTCTGATGTATACCAATGTCTTAATTCTGGGACACCAAAGGCCTATTTCATAATCATGTCCTACCTACCTAAAACAGGCATTTGTCTATGAACTGATTTGTTTGTTTTGTTTGTTTGTTTATATTGAGTTTTACGCACCTTTTCAACATTCAAGAGTCATATGAGGCAGACAATTCACCTAATCATCATTCCTGGGAAGACCCAGTACTAGACTCCCATCCTCCGTAAGCAACTGCCTACTTTCTCACATAAAGAGACATGGTCAGTAGCTGGGCTTGAACCCACGACTCTCTATCAGTGAGAGGTAACAGTGATTTAAAATCAGCAACCTTTACCATTTGACCACAGAGGCAGGTCCTATGAAACAAACCCCAGCCAATGCTGAATGTTCACTTCAAGAAATTTAGAGAAACATGCTATTACAGGTAGGTATAGAGTGATTTAATTAAATTGACAAAGCTGCACTAATTTCACTGTCAATATTATGCTTGTATTTTTAGCTTTATTGAGATTTCACCAATTTTTGTAAGTAATATGACAATCTTCGTTAAAAATAAGTTATCGACTATTGTATGAAAGCTTAAATAAACAACATTCAGGTAGTCAGCTAGACTCTGCCAGACACATTTACCAAGGTACACTGTCAGACACAACAACTGATATAAAACAAAGAATTCACATCCTGATGGCGGCATAAATATTTGTGTTCAATAAAAGCATAGTTTCTTAGCCAGTGCATTAATTAGTCGTAACTGAAACCAATTACTGAAGATTATACTGACATAAAACATAAACCGTTACTGCACCAACAAATACTACCTCTATCGCAATATCATAAAACAGCTAAAAGTGCTTCCTAGCGGCATAATTTTTGTTTGGCAATTGTTCCTAACATCATTGTCCTAATTCATGTAAAATCTACATATAAGTCAGGTCTGATTTAACTATTAGAAATGATTAAACAAACTTAACCAGTTCAAAGTAAGACGAGTATAACAAATAAGTTTTTTTATGAAATCTGTAATGCCGACTGCAAGATGATAGATATTTGATCATATCTTAGTCTGATTACAAAGCCACATGTCAGAGTCTTAGAATATCATTCCATAATTTTTTGAAGAATACCTGAATTGTTATAAAAAAGTTTCTTTGGTAAATTAACTACAGTCATTTTAGGTCTATTGACCTAACAGTTGACAAAGACGTTCAGTTTCTCTGATTGGTCAATCCTATATTTTAACATTAAATACTATAATCACTTGTGTATAAGATGAATATTCTTACATTAAACAAGAGGGCCACATTGGCCCTTTATCACTCACCTGAGAACAAAGGCCAATAATTAATGACCAGGTAATATAGTTTCCATCTTGTAAAACTCATTTTTACGTAGATTTTGAGATCAAAACCAACAATGAAGGTATAATACTGTTAAACAAGCTAAAACGTAGCAAATTTTCTAATCCAAGGGCCCATAACTCTTGTAGTTGAGGTCTGATTCCACCCATAACTGAACTTGTCCAAAACCATAAGGTCATACACATTCATTGTAAATATGATTAGGTTTGGTGAATAAATAAAAGCGCTAGTGTGTAAACAAGTCAAGGGCCCATAACTCTTCAAGTTCTGGTCCGATTTTGCCAAGAATCAAACTTGTCCAAGATCTTTTGGTTATACACATTTACTGAAAATATGATTAGGATTAGTGAATAAATGAAGGCGCTAGAGTGTAAACAAACTCAAATATAGCAAATTTTCTAAGTCAAGGGCCCATAACTCTTGCAGTTCTGGTCCGATATTGCCCATAATCGAACTTGTACAAGATCCTTTGGTTATACACATTTACTGAAAATATTATTAGGATTGGTGAATAAATGAAGGTGCTAGAGTGTAAACAAGCTAAATATAGCAAATTTTGTAATTCAAGGACCCATTACTCTAGAAGTTATTGTCCGATTTTGCCCATAATCGAACTTAGCCGAGACATTGTGGCCATATACATTGTGAGCAAGTTTAATAATGATTCGTTAAGAGCTGCGGTTGCTAGAGTGTAAACAAACTAATTGTGGACGGACGCCGGAATCAGGTGAGCTAAAAATGTGTCAAAATATCAGGCACATCTCATACATAGGTGTAAAAATCAATCAAATATTCAGGACTAAAAACCACAAAATAGGGACAAAGTGAATTTACTGATTACAGAAAATGATATCTATCAAATAGAATGGTGTATTGAAACAACTGAGGTAACTAAATCTTTCATGATGTTTATCTAAAACCCGAATAATTCCAATAATTTTCATTCCTTTCCACAAGATTTCATGATCAAGATGATCCACACAAGTTTGAAATCAACAACAAATTATGCTGATTGTGCCTCGTGGAGCTAAATGTTTGAGGAAGTGTTGGCAGGCTGAGGAATTATGAGGTTACAAGTCATAATCAAATGTTTGTTATGGATCAGCCAATCAAACAATTTCTGTGAATTAAGACTGGTGGATCAGCCTATCAAATAACATATGTGGATTTTGAGTGGTGGATCAGCCTATCAAATCATTTCTGTGGATTTTGAGTGGTCACAGGATCGGCCAATCAAATCATTTCTGTGGATTTTTAGTGGTGGATCAGCCAATCAAATCATTTCTGTGGGTTTTGACTGATGGATCTGCCAATAGAATAATGTCTGTGAAATTTGGCCGGTGGATCAGCCAATCGGACAATTTTTGTGGAGGCTTCATAACAATCAGTTTGATGGATCAGTTTATATTTTTTAAAGTTTCAGCTGTAATTTTGAATGCAACATAGGTTGTATTTGATGAGATTTGATTGTTCTAAATTGATACTGCACCTCCAAACAGTAAACAGCACATATAATTCCAACTGCTGACAGCCAGAGACATTGTCATTCAATAGATATAATTGTTGATTCCAATATGACACTTTCAGATTGTATGCCTTGATAAAATGCCAAATGCCAATAGCAATTTTAATATAATATCATCATCCAATAACTCAGTTAGCAGTCAGTTAAGCTCTGCCAACCAAGCATTTTATTATTTAGTACTTCTCAGGAACCACTTGAAATGCTTTTGAAAAGAATGACATTCTAGGAATACTGACAAACCATTGAAAATCAAGTCTAGTTTTATTAAACTTTTCATACACAATGAATTCTGCTTGTTGCAAATCATTATGGTTGCCATTTTGGAAAACTCAATCAGTCAAATAATCAATTAGAAGACCTTAACAAATATGGAGTACCAGAACAAGAGACAAGTACATAAACAATTGACCATTGTCTTTGAAGCCTGCAGTGCTTCGTTAAACAACTGCACCTGTATGACGCAACTTAAACATAAGCCAAACAATACAATACTGTAATCAAGTTCAGGTGTACAGCAATAGGTGCAGTTAAATAAATCAAATAGAATACAATGGAATGATCAATTCACACCAGTTAGTACAACCTGGTAGAGAACAAGTATTTCTCACATTAATTTTTTCTGAATTATACATTGAAATAGACATGACATACAAAAAATACACTTCAAGCAAAGCACTGAAAAAAACTACAGGAAACTCCAGGTTATGATCTAGTATTTGTCCAATAAGAAGTTTTTTTGTCTGTTTAACACCTTAGAGCTCTGTTGCCTAGCTTTACCTCACAGAATATGTCATCACTACTCAGAATAATTGCTAACACATTTGTTAAAAGGTTATCAGATCTAATACCCAAGCGTTTGTATTAGTTATAAGACAGCTTACATAAGTAAAAAGAATTAAGTCTTTAACTAGGCCAGTTAGAAACCTGGCAAGTATATGTATCATTTTTTGGAGAACAAAAAAATCACTATTATAGTCACAAGATGAGCCAACAGTCATACATATATGAAGAAGTAAACTTGTTCAATTCAAGGTAATCATGTAATGCTAAATACCAATGTATATACATGCTAACACAAAACTCTGAGTGCTCACTGATTGGTACATGTACTAAATAAAGTGGCTATTGGGATACAAGGTCTGACATATTTAAATGTCAATTGAAATGCAAGCTCATACATTAGTAAATGACTACTGGGATACATGCACATGAATATGCCACAGTCTATTGAGAAATCAGCTCCAATTTAATGTCAGTGCATATTGAAATTAAAACTTGTGATGAATGACCTAAGAAAACCTATCATTCTCTTGGTACTTAAATCTCAACAATCAATATATCAATATAAATATACACCATATGTCAGTCTGGATAATATCAGAGACAACAATACAGTCAAACTTCTCTATAACAACACCTTCAAAATTCCTCTGTAGAGCAACAACCTCTAAACAATGGCCAATATTTGCAGCTCCCACAGGGTATTGCTCTACAGAGGTTATACTGTAGTTGTAAATTGATGACACACTGACAAAAATATCAATCACCAGCAATCATTGCAGACAACACTGCAACAAAGCTGTAATGTACAACACCACTGGCAACACATTGCATTGCATTGCATTTATCGACAACAATATTTATTTCCGTATCAGGATTTGATGTAATAACTGGAATAATCATACCAGGAAAACATCAAACAATCTCATCAAAACCAGGCAGAATCAGATAAAGAATGTAGAAGTCTGTAGGGTATCATAATCATTACAGTAATGGTACCAGATAATGTTCATAGATGTTTCAGTACTGGGCTATCCAACAAGCTCCAAGTATTAATGGTAAAGTCCTGAACAATAAAATTTCCACAAAATGCACTTAATACAGACTGGTACTGGTCTGCTAGATTTGCCTGATTAGTAAAGAGCGTTTCTGCCTATTAAATACAGTTAAAACCACATGACTGTTGTCGGTATAGCAAGGACTGATATTTAGTAACCAGACTAACAGACTGATATCTGGTAACCAGAAAAACAGACTGATATCTGGTAACCAGACAAAAAGACTGATATCTGGTAACCAGACCAACAGACTGCAGATATCTTGTAACTGGACCAACAAACTGATATTTGGTAACCAGACCAACAGACTGCAGATATCTTGTAACTGGACCAATAGACTGATATTTGGTAACCAGACCAACAGACTGCAGATATCTTGTAACTGGACCAACAGACTGATATCTGGTAACCAGACCAACAGACTGCAGATATCTTGTAACTGGACCAATAGACTGATATTTGGTAACCAGACCAACAGACTGCAGATATCTTGTAACTGGACCAACAGACTGATATCTGCTGACAAGACTAGATGACTTATTTCATGATATATTGTAAATCTTACGTTTTTCTGGACATTTTGCCACCACATTATCCATTGGTTCATCATTCAAAGACGACTTCACTTCTGGCAAGGCTTTCACACCATACAAAGCCAAGTCTGAAAATAAACAACAAAATGAAAATAATTTTTCTATTACTTGATATAGGTTTTCTGCTGCTAATTATTGTGAGAATTGCCCGAAGAAAATCCAGATAAAACAAATATTCAGCGACTTGTCATAGTTGATGAAGCTGGCAGCTTCAATCTGTACAGGAACAACCAAGAAAGTAAGGCTCAAGGGATGACACATCCATTTGTATAGATTTTACTGCCAATTCCATCTTATAGACGGATGATAAAATTACATAGCTCAGTATTGAGAGACAATGTTATGCAAATTTAATTATTTCATTCGATCTAAAAGCTGCACTTTATCAAAGGATACGCACTATAATCAGGCAAAACACCACTTAAATCAATTTTATACCTTGCATGTTGCTCTTATATTCTGACAACAAAAGCAAGAGTAGACTTTTTTTATAAGATCATTACAAACTAATATTGTGTGATTACATAAACTCTTGTGCAATTATTACCTCTAATTAAATTGCAATAACAAATTAATTTCTGAATTGTATTTGAAAATTTGTTACAAAGATTGTAGAGGCGGTCATATTGATGAATATTAACTTAAAAACACTGCGCATATATGTGCAGGAATTATTTTGATTCAGGGAAAATGTGATCATGCAGCGAATTACCATACTTGTCTGAGTGAGTGGCAAAATCACTTTGAAGCCTCATGCAAACCCAGAACAGGTCAGACCCCCAAATCAAAACATGCTCCAAAGAGAATGGGCAATTCTTAATATATATATACTTCCATAGCGACATGATTGATTGATTGAATGATAATTGATCGATTGATTGATAAACTGACTGACTACAATGAAATATGCACATAGCAATGGTGTAATAATCACGTACAAGCATTTAAAATGCTTAAGCACTAATTTCTTTCAATATTCAAGTTCAGCAGTTGTAAAGCAAACATTTCTTAGTTTTATCAGGCAATAAATATTTTTAGATTAAAACCACCTGAGTTGGCATCTCACTCTTCATTGCATTAAAAAAACATAAACAATTGAGTGAAATTATCAGTTTGTCAGAAATATGTGAATATTTCAGGTAATTTTCGTCTTGCAGTAAAAACTTGACTAAATCAGATTTCTCCCAGAGATTTCCTATCATAGACCCTCAAAACATTGTTCCCACAAGTATTATAAAAGACTTCAACCATACAACTGACTCATCAATGGATTTATCGCAATCTAGGATCAATTCGTTCTATGGATACTGTATAAGATATTTTTCTGCGGGGTTAAACTTCTGTGATTTTCCATGAAATTTCAGGATTTTGAATAGTTGCAAAGGTTATTTTAGAGTATCAGCAAATACAGAATTTCTGTGATTTTATTTCTGCTGTATTCTATGTTTGCTAGTAATTACATGTTAAAGGTATGAACATATCTGCTAGTGTCTTCCTCATCAATGCAGCTGACTTCAGTCTATAGTTTTGACAATACAATTATGAGTGCATTGTCGTTGTCAATCAGTTACAGTAACAAGATTTGAAAGATGCATATATACATAAGTGATAATATGCCATCAATACATATTTAAGTTTGATTGACATAATTCTTTGTCAATACAATTTGAAATTGAAAAAGGCGTGGATGAGGACAAAGTTTGAAGGAGTATCAAGTTGTTTATACCAGTAATAACAACTTTTGACCAGTGGGATCAACTAGAGGATATAAATTATTTCTGTGGATTTTACATCTGTCAGAAGAAAAAGCAGAGATAATGTTCCCGTAAAAATTACCACTTCTAAGGTACCTAACAGTTTTTTTAGGAGATCAGATAGTTTCTCAGAAAAATGATGAACCATACACACTCAACTATACATCAATTCTTAGCACACTTTCCTACCTCCATTAATTGTCTTGAAGAGCTAATGTCAGGAAAAACAATTATTACAACTTGGTTCACATAATTCTGACTGTAAGACAAATATTATGGAGTCAATTAAAACATACCAAGTCTTACAAGGCCTTCCCTCCTTTGTCTCTTACCTATCACTTTAACCTTGCCTACGTGATCAACTAGACAACTAAGTTCATCACAAATCATAAAAAAATATTTAACCTTTGCGTTTTATGGTTCTATGGACAAGATATTTCCTACATTCTACCTGATAAAAAACATACCAAGCAGTCAGTTCACCTGTCTTCAAACCCAGCAACTACATCAAAGGTGAACTTCCCCATCAAGTTATTTTTATCATTTTAGTTCTGTTGTACCTAGGCAACTGTCAGAAATACATCACCCACTGATAGACCAGGATGATAATACTGTAACACACTATGATGAAGTCCTGGAAACTGTTCTATGGTGTGATAAGGTTAGTAAAACATATCAAGAACTATTAACACTGATACAAGACAAGCACAGAGGACAAAACATTGCTTAGATTAGTTGACTTTCATCAGTATCATCATTTAAAGGTAAAGCAAGCTGACTCCAGTAGGTTTAATGCTGCTTTTGAAAAAAAATCAGTTATCATAAATACGGCAGCCAGTTCACCTTATCAGTTTTCCTGGACTGTATTCTAAATGATACTAACTTAAACTTCCACAAGGAACCAGCAACTTCCCAACATGGAAGAAAAATTGACATTTTCAGTTAAATTTTCATTGAAGGGTTTAACCTGCTCGGGAATATTCAACTAAGATTTTTTCAAGAATCACGTAATAATCAAGTCATTTATTGTAACCTTCTCTTAGCAACATCTTCTAAATTTCATTTCAGTTGATATTGTGAACAAGAGGGCCATGATGGCCCTATAAATGCTCACCAGGAGAAAAGGTCATTTGGAGATTAACATTGTTGAAGTTTTCTATACGAGTCTAAGTAAGATCAAGTGACCCATCTGGGCCGTTTTTTATCCCATGGCCATTATATGAACAGATTTTAAAGAGGTCCATTAGACAAAGCTAGATACCAAATATCTTAGCTCTAGGCCTTGTCACTGGTTTCGGAGAAGAAGATTTTTTTAAATTTTCCTATATAAAATAGATTAAACCCCAGGGCAGGGCTAATTTTGACCCCGGGGCCATAATTTGAACAAACTTGGTAGAGGTCCAGTACACAATGCCTCATACAAAATATCTAAGCTCTAGGCCTTGCGGTTTCGGAGAAGAAGATTTTTTAAATTTTCCTATATAAGTCTATATAAATCAAGTGACCCCCGGGGCGGGGCCAATTTTGACCCTAGGGCAATAATTTGAACAAACTTGGTAGAGGTCCACTAGACAATGCTACATACCAAATATCTTAGCTCTAGGCCTTGTGGTTTCGGAGAAGAAGATTTTTTTAATTTTCCTATATAAGTCTAAATAAATCAAGTGACCCTCGGGGCGGGGCCAATTTTGACCCTAGGGCAATAATTTGAACAAACTTGGTAGAGGTCCACTAGACAATGCTACATACCAAATATCTTAGCTCTAGGCCTTGTGGTTTCGGAGAAGAAGATTTTTTAAATTTTCCTATATAAAATAGAATAAACCCCAGGGCAGGGCCAATTTTGACACTGGGGCAATAATTTGAACAAACTTGGTAGAGGTCCACTAGACAATGCCACATACAAAATATCTAAGCTCTAGGCCTTGCGGTTTCGGAGAAGAAGATTTTTTAAATTTTCCTATATAAGTCTATATAAATCAAGTGACCCCCGGGGCGGGGCCAATTTTGACCCTAGGGCAATAATTTGAACAAACTTGGTAGAGGTCCACTAGACAATGCTACATACCAAATATCTTAGCTTTAGGCCTTGTGGTTTCGGAGAAGAAGATTTTTTAAATTTTCCTATATAAGTCTATATAAATCAAGTGACCCCCGGGGCGGGGCCAATTTTGACCCTAGGGCAATAATTTGAACAAACTTGGTAGAGGTCCACTAGACAATGCTACATACCAAATATCTTAGCTCTAGGCCTTGTGGTTTCGGAGAAGAAGATTTTTTAAATTTTCCTATATAAAATAGAATAAACCCCAGGGCAGGGCCAATTTTGACACCGGGGCCATAATTTCAACAAATTTGGTAGTGGTCCACTAGACAATGCCACATACAAAATATCTAAGCTCTAGGCCTTGCGGTTTCGGAGAAGAAGATTTTTTAAATTTTCCTATATAAGTCTATATAAATCAAGTGACCCCCGGGGCGGGGCCAATTTTGACCCTAGGGCAATAATTTGAACAAACTTGGTAGAGGTCCACTAGACAATGCTACATACCAAATATCTTAGCTCTAGGCCTTGTGGTTTCGGAGAAGAAGATTTTTTAAATTTTCCTATATAAAATAGAATAAACCCCAGGGCAGGGCCAATTTTGACACCGGGGCCATAATTTCAACAAACTTGGTAGAGGTCCACTAGACAATGCTACATACCAAATATCTTAGCTCTAGGCCTTGTGGTTTCGGAGAAGAAGATTTTTTTAATTTTCCTATATAAGTCTAAATAAATCAAGTGACCCCCGGGGCGGGGCCAATTTTGACCCTAGGGCAATAATTTGAACAAACTTGGTAGAGGTCCACTAGACAATGCTACATACCAAATATCTTAGCTCTAGGCCTTGTGGTTTCGGAGAAGAAGATTTTTTAAATTTTCCTATATAAAATAGAATAAACCCCAGGGCAGGGCCAATTTTGACACTGGGGCAATAATTTGAACAAACTTGGTAGAGGTCCACTAGACAATGCCACATACAAAATATCTAAGCTCTAGGCCTTGCGGTTTCGGAGAAGAAGATTTTTTAAATTTTCCTATATAAGTCTATATAAATCAAGTGACCCCCGGGGCGGGGCCAATTTTGACCCTAGGGCAATAATTTGAACAAACTTGGTAGAGGTCCACTAGACAATGCTACATACCAAATATCTTAGCTTTAGGCCTTGTGGTTTCGGAGAAGAAGATTTTTTAAATTTTCCTATATAAGTCTATATAAATCAAGTGACCCCCGGGGCAGGGCCAATTTTGACCCTAGGGCAATAATTTGAACAAACTTGGTAGAGGTCCACTAGACAATGCTACATACCAAATATCTTAGCTCTAGGCCTTGTGGTTTCGGAGAAGAAGATTTTTTAAATTTTCCTATATAAAATAGAATAAACCCCAGGGCAGGGCCAATTTTGACACCGGGGCCATAATTTCAACAAATTTGGTAGTGGTCCACTAGACAATGCCACATACAAAATATCTAAGCTCTAGGCCTTGCGGTTTCGGAGAAGAAGATTTTTTAAATTTTCCTATATAAGTCTATATAAATCAAGTGACCCCCGGGGCGGGGCCAATTTTGACCCTAGGGCAATAATTTGAACAAACTTGGTAGAGGTCCACTAGACAATGCTACATACCAAATATCTTAGCTCTAGGCCTTGTGGTTTCGGAGAAGAAGATTTTTTAAATGTTCCTATATAAAATAGAATAAACCCCAGGGCAGGGCCAATTTTGACACCGGGGCCATAATTTCAACAAACTTGGTAGAGGTCCACTAGACAATGCTACATACCAAATATCTTAGCTCTAGGCCTTGTGGTTTCGGAGAAGAAGATTTTTTTAATTTTCCTATATAAGTCTAAATAAATCAAGTGACCCCCGGGGCGGGGCCAATTTTGACCCTAGGGCAATAATTTGAACAAACTTGGTAGAGGTCCACTAGACAATGCTACATACCAAATATCTTAGCTCTAGGCCTTGTGGTTTCGGAGAAGAAGATTTTTTAAATTTTCCTATATAAAATAGAATAAACCCCAGGGCAGGGCCAATTTTGACACTGGGGCAATAATTTGAACAAACTTGGTAGAGGTCCACTAGACAATGCCACATACCAAATATCTAAGCTCTAGGCCTTGCGGTTTCGGAGAAGAAGATTTTTTAAATTTTCCTATATAAGTCTATATAAATCAAGTGACCCCCGGGGCGGGGCCAATTTTGACCCTAGGGCAATAATTTGAACAAACTTGGTAGAGGTCCACTAGACAATGCTACATACCAAATATCTTAGCTTTAGGCCTTGTGGTTTCGGAGAAGAAGATTTTTTAAATTTTCCTATATAAGTCTATATAAATCAAGTGACCCCCGGGGCAGGGCCAATTTTGACCCTAGGGCAATAATTTGAACAAACTTGGTAGAGGTCCACTAGACAATGCTACATACCAAATATCTTAGCTCTAGGCCTTGTGGTTTCGGAGAAGAAGATTTTTTAAATTTTCCTATATAAAATAGAATAAACCCCAGGGCAGGGCCAATTTTGACACCGGGGCCATAATTTCAACAAATTTGGTAGTGGTCCACTAGACAATGCCACATACAAAATATCTAAGCTCTAGGCCTTGCGGTTTCGGAGAAGAAGATTTTTTAAATTTTCCTATATAAGTCTATATAAATCAAGTGACCCTCGGGGCGGGGCCAATTTTGACCCTAGGGCAATAATTTGAACAAACTTGGTAGAGGTCCACTAGACAATGCTACATACCAAATATCTTAGCTCTAGGCCTTGTGGTTTCGGAGAAGAAGATTTTTTAAATTTTCCTATATAAAATAGAATAAACCCCAGGGCAGGGCCAATTTTGACACCGGGGCCATAATTTCAACAAACTTGGTAGAGGTCCACTAGACAATGCCACATACAAAATATCTAAGCTCTAGGGCCTTGCGGTTTCGGAGAAGAAGATTTTTTAAATTTTCCTATATAAGTCTATATAAATCAAGTGACCCCCGGGGCGGGGCCAATTTTGACCCTAGGGCAATAATTTGAACAAACTTGGTAGAGGTCCACTAGACAATGCTACATACCAAATATCTTAGCTTTAGGCCTTGTGGTTTCGGAGAAGAAGATTTTTTAAATTTTCCTATATAAGTCTATATAAATCAAGTGACCCCCGGGGCAGGGCCAATTTTGACCCTAGGGCAATAATTTGAACAAACTTGGTAGAGGTCCACTAGACAATGCTACATACCAAATATCTTAGCTCTAGGCCTTGTGGTTTCGGAGAAGAAGATTTTTTAAATTTTCCTATATAAAATAGAATAAACCCCAGGGCAGGGCCAATTTTGACACCGGGGCCATAATTTCAACAAATTTGGTAGTGGTCCACTAGACAATGCCACATACAAAATATCTAAGCTCTAGGCCTTGCGGTTTCGGAGAAGAAGATTTTTTAAATTTTCCTATATAAGTCTATATAAATCAAGTGACCCTCGGGGCGGGGCCAATTTTGACCCTAGGGCAATAATTTGAACAAACTTGGTAGAGGTCCACTAGACAATGCTACATACCAAATATCTTAGCTCTAGGCCTTGTGGTTTCGGAGAAGAAGATTTTTTAAATTTTCCTATATAAAATAGAATAAACCCCAGGGCAGGGCCAATTTTGACACCGGGCCATAATTTCAACAAACTTGGTAGAGGTCCACTAGACAATGCCACATACAAAATATCTAAGCTCTAGGGCCTTGCGGTTTCGGAGAAGAAGATTTTTTAAATTTTCCTATATAAGTCTATATAAATCAAGTGACCCCCGGGGCGGGGCCAATTTTGACCCTAGGGCAATAATTTGAACAAACTTGGTAGAGGTCCACTAGACTATGCTACACACCAAATATCAAAGCTCTAGGCATTGTAGTTTTTGACAAGAAGATTTTTTAAATTTCCTAAATAAGTCTATGTAAAATCAAGTTACCCCCGGGGCGGAGCCAATTTTGACCCTAGGGGAATAATTTGAACAATCTTTGTAGAGTTCCATTAGACAATGCTACATACCAAATATCTAAGCTCTAGGCCCTGTGGTTTCAGACAAGAAGATTTTTTAAGTTTTTTCAATTTGTTGCCATAGCAACCAGAATTTTTAATGAAATTTAATTTTTTGAACAACTTTGAAAGGGGACCACCCAAGGATCATTCCAGCCAAGTTTGGTTGCAATTGGCATAGGGGTGTAGGAGGAGATGTTGTTTTAAGTAAACATGGACGCCACGTATTCGTAACGACGCACGACGCACGATGGACGCCGGGCGATCACAAAAGCTCACCCTGAGCACATTCGTGCTCTGGTGAGCTAAAAATGGGTAAAGTGAAGAACTATGTAGGTTACAAAACATTCACAACAACTATGATCTACTACCATAAACGTCATCATCATATGCATCATCTTTATAAGCATCATTATAACAAAATTTAAAGGACATTTAACTAAAACCATCAAAAGTGAGGCAATTTATTGACTGGCTCACATTTATTGACAACTTATAAACAACCAAGTCATTTTATTTCTGACATACTGAACACATTCTTCCAGTTGCTGTTGATTGCAAAATGAATGCATTTTTCCAGTAAAACTGCCAAATTAATAAAGCAATTTTGATAACTTTTGATGATTTAAAAAATTTCACCTTAATAACTATAACTGAAAATTTTATTGTAGATTTGCATGCATTTCATAACATGAAGAAACATAAAATAGACAAAGAATTTCACCCAAAAGACAACAAATTATACTGAGATTGTAAACATGAAAGTGTTACATTGACAGTTTCCAAATAATATCAACAGTAGATCCATTAAGACAAATTATGTCACGCAAACAAAAGGAAACACAACAAAGTGGCATGCTGGAATAAACCACATTCATTATAGATCATAGGGTGAACTGTGAAAAAAAAGTCAGGGATAAATACAAGGATTTTCAAAAACAGGAAATTCAGACTCGTGAAAATCAAGTAAGAAACTATTAACATAAGTAATGCTTCCATCATTAAGGAAGGACCTTACTGTTCATCACATTCTTTTAATTTTTTTAACAAAGCAAACTGAGTGTTCCATGGCAACATGCGAATGGAGGAAGATCAGACAAGCAAGACCTTTCACAGTTTCTGCTTGACAAATTAACACAAAGCTATTTCAGTATTCTATTCCATTTATATCTGCTCTTTCAGGTTTAAACTGTGTATAATGTTAACTTGGTAATCAAAATGAACTTTTGAACTGAAGTCTTTACCAGTTAACAATTTCATATTTAAGAACATCATATCAGCCAAGGTGTAACAAGGTGTTGGTTACTTACATTACTTTAATTAGCACATCAAATTCCTTTCCAGGTCTTAAAGATTTTGATGATCAGGAAGTTATGGTGACTGATGGTGAAATGTCACTGACAAAGAGAACAATCAGACATCACTTCAATGGTAATGTAAGGGAAATAAGTTCCACTAACTTTCCTAAAAAGCATAGGGTCAAGGTTGGGAAACAATTTTTTTTTTCAAATAAGTTCTGAGATGTAAACTTCATAATAATCAAAATATAAGCAAAACAAAAATTGGGATAGTGCAAAAAAGGTAGAAAAATAGGGTTGAGAGAAAAAGGGTTGGTTGTGTTAGTATGAGAAACCAAGAGTTTCCTATTTTAAGGCCAATGGTGACACTAGGCATACCTTTAATTAATATCATTTATACTTCATAAAAAAAAGAGACTTTTCTCATTTAAATATTTCTTGAAAGAATAAAAAAGGGTTAAATATCTAAATCTGGACTATTATTATGGATGACTTTGTATTCCATACCACAAAATACGAGATCTTGAACAATTTTATTAGAGATTTTTTATCAATTTCAACTGTGATAATTTTTTAAATGATAGGGCCAGTCTAAAATGACCTGGACTTCAGAAATTGTAGCCAATTAATAGACTGATTCCCTAAAAAACAAAAACTAAAAGTGGAGAAAATCTAACATAAATGACAGCTCAAACAACATTTCATCTTTGAATCTGGGAGAGACAGACAGTAGAAATATTTCCTCATGAGGGGGGGGGGGACAGGGGGGATTTCCTGTTATACTGGTATTGATGTCTCAAGTACATACATATTAAAAATACAGGATATAATATAAAATGAAATAGTAAACAGGATATTGCAACTTAAATAAGATATATGAGAAACTGCTGCATTAATTGCTACATGTAACAATTGATAACCACAAACAAACATGGTCCATTATAGTTTATTGAAGAATAACAATGACACTTCAAATGCTCCTTGAATGAAACAATTGCCTACAATCACTAAAGTTAAACTACAGCTATTTTTCTCACAATTAAAGCAATATGATACAAAATGAATACAAAAATGTATTCAAGGCCATTTTTAACATGAATGCCAAACTGTCACTAGATCCATCAAAAGTATCTGAGACACTGAATCATTCATCAGCTGAATCAAGGGCATTAACCTGTAGGAACAACTTTAAAGTAGGTCTTGTTGAGTCGGGTATTGGGGTTAATGCTGAAAACTAACCAAATTGTGTTTATGTCCAGCATGCTACCACAAGGATGTGCATTAGTAACCAGTGGCCAATGAAATACAATAAGAAACATCATGTTTTTTCCTGATAATCAGGTTTGAATTCTACACTTTGAATGCCGATCAATATTTTTTGGACCTTAAAAATGCATGTGGTGTTCATGCGTCAGTTGAAATCAACAAGACCAAGCGTTACGAAATATTGGCCTTCCAAAGGAAGTGGTGTACTGAACGAACTTCACCAATCAATAGGAAAAAAACATTGAAATCTTGATTGTACAATAAAGAGGTTAACAAAATGATAACCTGTGGATTTAACAGACAGATAAGATGTTTAAAGATTGAAGAACAAATCACAAACAAAGTGTAAAATGCACATTTTAGCAAAAACAGACTGAAACTTTCAAAGTATGCAATTTAAGAATGTGATATTATATTTTATCTGCTCCTGATAATAATAAAAAAAATTACAGTAATCAGCAAAATTTATTAGTTTTTTTAATGTCAGTCAATCACAAATCTATAATGACAAAACACTTGCATTTGAAGTTTAGAAATCTAAAAAAGAGGATTTAATAAAAGATTTACAGTAACAAATGAATGCATAAATGAGGGAGTTATAAGTCTTGGTTGTTGTGTTGTTACAATACAACCTCAGTCTAGTCTTCATATTTGATTGGTCCACCTTATGATACAGACAAATCATACTTAAAGCTTAGTAAAATCATACATTAAACTGTCATCAAATAGGAATACTACCATTATAGGTTTCTAATTCCTTACAAATCAACTACATGAGAGTGATAAAGATGGCTGATAGAACAACATAATTTGGAAAACTTCAAGGAAGGAAAATAAACATACGTAATTACAACATTAACAATATCATCAAACAATTTCTACATATGTAGCACACTATAAAAGCTACTCATGTTAATTACTTATACATTAATACTAATATCTATTACTTCACATAGAATTTCTGAGATTCCAAGAAGACAATAAACTTGCAAGTACTGAAATATAAATATGTGACAGGCAAGTTCTTTATCTAATGACATAGGTAATAATATAATCTCTGCTTGACAGGATCAGTATATGAGTAAATCCCACTAGACACATAATGAGACCATGCAACAATTGGCTGATAAGACATAAAGGTTTTCAAGCTGTATGTAGGATCTGCATTAGTAAATATTGGATCCATAAACATATTGGCCTTCAATGAAGTAAATTTGGAGTGTAATGTGTATTAGCAAAATTCTGTTTTATTCAGGGATTTATCATTTTCTTTGTGTTTTATATCGATTTCAAACACATACATCATACGGAATTCATCCTCTATGTAATTTCCGCAGCAAAATTTACATTTTCTGTTTGCTATATAGGTAAGTGACTGTGAGTTGTCTGGTGATACAAATTGTTGTATCAGATACTGTATACGTCTTTAATGTTCTTGAATTGGTGGGTTCTGTATTTGGTGGTTTCATATCCAACCGCCAAAATAAAACCATGCCCTGTCTTCTTAAGCGCCAAAATTAAAACACTTAAGAAAATAAGTTTCCACAATTTTTTGTATAAACAGCAAGAATAAGTTACATGAAAACCAAAGTGTTGGTAATTGTATTGTATTGTATTGGTAATTACTTGGGATCGAACAGGAGTTCAATGTCCAAAAGTGATTATTTGTTTCGATAATTTATCTTAAATTGACACATATTGTTATTATATCGGGTTTAATTTAGTCTGAGCCGACAATATAAGTTTTATATCGTGTGACAAATAAGCTGTATTGCTTGAATCGTTTAGATTTTACATTGTTTCAATTAAGATTTACCCTAAGGCAATAAACATAATGCATGTACTTTAACTGATGAGAGAAAACAAGTAATAATGCATGTACAAACATACTAAACAAAGAGTTACATGAAAAAGTGTTAGTTACACCTTTTGGTAACAAAAGTTACAATCATTTTCTTTGACAAAATAATTGGCGGTGTTCATTATTGGCGTGGTTTTATATTGGCACGGTCTAGATTTGGCGGTTCCGATGCTGACCGCCAATATCGCCAAAATAAAACGGGCGCCAATATCGCCAAAATAAAACGGGCGCCAATATTAAGATGTATACAGTATTATAGTGTAACAGGCATCATGATGTGCAATAATCCATGAACCAATCTTGTTTTCTAATTCTAGGAAAATAAATGACCATGAGCAATTGCTCTGCATCATCCATGCCAGCTACAGAAATTGATTCCTAAATTCCCATACTTAAACTAGCTTCTGGAAAAATAGTCTGTCTCACTGGATTTCTTAAAAAAATAACCAGAGTCAAAAATTCAATTTATAAATTCATCTTTGAAATGACAAGGATAAAAATTTCTTATAGCAAATCCTTCAGACACTTGATGCTTTGGTAGAAAAGATGTAAACACGATGTTTGAACACTAAGAATTGAAGACAAACATTTCCATAAGATTTTATAAAATTTGTATGAGAATCTACATATTGATTTCCTATTGCCTAAAATAAGAAATGTGCTTAGTCAGAAACCTCTCATTTCATCTACATTTCAACAACCATGCAATACTGACATCAATTTAACATTGGGCTTTTTCAAACTTGGCTGCATCATAAACAGTTAAACATGAAACACGATGAAAGAACTGATAATTAACAGCTTCTCATATCCCAAAAATCTTTGTCATCAAATATCCCATAGTACATTTTTTTTCAAATTTAAGTCCTTAAATTTCATGTCGGCTTAACTGAAATCATAAATGTATTCATTTCAAAAATGTTTTAACATCAGCTTGCATGTTAAGAATATTATATTTTAGTGAAATATCATGTCTACTAAAATATGTCCATGTTAACACACAAAGAAAGAAATGAGAGTTTTGAAACATGGGTAAATATTGCAAAATACAAATTTAACTATGGTATGCAGAACAAGCAGTATAAATTCCTAAACAAGGAAAAAAAGAACAACAATGTTGAGCTAAGAAGTTTTAGGATAATAAAGACTTCACTGCCTCTCAAGAGACTAGATTTAGTCAATCACTAAATATACACCATATCGCTTCTTTTTCAGATGATCCAAAGACAATCAAGTTAAAATCTGACAACACATTAAACTGTAAAAGGCACACACTTATCTATGCTAATTGCAATCTCAGTAAATGAATAACTTTGTATCATGAAGCACTTTTTAGGGCTGTCATTTCAGTGAATCAATAATCTCATGTGCTGGCCCCGAGGTTGTAATACTTGAGACCAGTCTTCAAGCTCAAATCTGAATTCCATTCTCGAAGTACCACGGTACGAAAGATAGAGCTGAATAATGTTTAAATACATATTCTTATAAATTATGCTGTCAGACTAATGTATCAATTATATAATTACTGTCTAATTATAATTAACTTAAAACATATAAAGATGAGATACAAGATCTGAACCTGGAGACAAATAGCAGATTGTTTAACCCCAGGGCCTAGATTTCTGTTCAGTAGTTAAAGACTGTGAAAGGAGCAAATATAATAAATGTCTATTGATTTAAACTTGTTCCTTCCCTCCCAGCTCACAAACCAAGCAGCAATCCACTTATGGAATGAGTGGGAGTAGGAAGGCCTATTAAATCTCTTATAACACTTTTGGTGAGTGGTGTAAAAACCAAATACTATTAAAATACAAGTCAGTTTAATGTAATACACAGGACAGGAATTTGAATAAACAATTTACAAAAAAAATATTCATCAGTCTAGAATTAATGAGTTTGTCACAAAATATGAAAGTTAAATATGAATTTGCGACATATCTAAACGCATCGTAATTAACATAGAATTTATTTCCACAACAAGTAGACGTCATAAAAACTATAAACAAAAATAAACATTAAAACAATGAATAGGAGTAAAGAATGTTTTATATCAGACATCATGCCAAGCTTGTCATATCACAACAAGACTTGTTCTGCAATATTAATGTGTTTGATGAAGTGGCCCAGATCAAAGAAATGGAATTCTATACAAAACATCATCCATCTAATACAATCCAAAAGAGGGCCCTAGGGCTATTACTTCATCTATCTAAACATTTGGAACAATGTAATGGTAGCTGGCAATGTAACAAGGCCATACATACTTACTGAGCCACAAACATGCAAAACATACAACTACTACCATTTCCAAAGACTTTCAGGAAGGTTTCTTGAAGAATGCCAGAATTGAATGACTACTTCAAATGGAAGAAAACAAAGTTCTAAAAGCAATCATGTGTATTATCTCAAACATTCCCATCCCCTGAGAAACTCCCATCTTGTTCATAGAACTAATATCATTCAATAATAAATTGGTTAAAAAATCTAATGCATTCTTTTAAGTTCATGAAAATATAATTCATATCCAGTAACATGATATACCATGTCGGTAGAGAGTTAACTTACACCACTGAGAATTGTTTGCAGTGTGTCAGAAAATTCAGAAAAATATAAAAAAATTGACTGACACAAAATTCTAAAATGGAATGCAACCTTTTACAAATTTGTGCATTACATAACAATGGAACATATTAGGAAACTCTGAAATGAATAACATGGCTTTGAAACATTATCATGCATGTGATTTGATTGATAACACAACCAACCCATAAAAGGAAACATAGTCTAACTATTTCCTGAACTACATTCCGCCATTTCATTTTAATTGACAACAAAGGTCACCCAATCTTGTACAAAAACACATTATCTTCACATGTGAGCATTCTGAGGGAAAATCCGTGTCTTGCATGTCTTTGTACAAATTTGATTACAGTAACTTGTCAGCTAGCCATTGCCAAGTCTTGATTGATTTTCACCTCTTCTGACTTAAAAGCAGAATTTAGTGTAATGAAACCATCAGCTAAATCCAAAGATGATCTAATATTCAACAGGATGTGCAAGTTAAAAAGCAGGGAAATACATAGATGAGGATATAAATATTCATCTACTACAAATGCTACTATCATTATCTTAAAGCTTCCTTGTTTAGAATACAAATACTAAATCAGTATACATTCAAGCAAAGAGGTAACACAACACCACCAATGGCCCAGATAAACAGGTAAAAACTGTAACCATTTTGTACAATGATTCAGTTGAGTCATTTTGAACAATCATGCTAAGGATCATATGATATAGCAAGATATCTACTCCTTAAGGAGATTAAAGTATGGTGATAATAGATTTAGATATATACATGTACAATAATGATGTTACACTGGGCATCACCATATACTATAGTTCCCACAATCTCAGTAATTTTAATTGTAACATCTTTATCTGCATGTGATCATAGATATATATGTAGATGAATCTGGTACAGTTCTCACAATATCAATATCTAGAGTAATCAATATCAAATCAGAGCATCTTTGATTGATTAATCTACTGGCCAACATTCTCCTTTATCATTCTAAGTACATTTACACCATATAAAAATGACAAAAAGAAATAACTTTTAATAAAATGATCAAAATTGACTAATGTCCACACATGATCATATTTTTAGATTCGACACTAATTGACGAAAAAAAATCATAAAAGTGAAAAGAAATGTATCTGGATTAGATAAAAGCTGACTGAGTGAAAGCTAAATACAGAGAAGTCATTGGAAACTCTTTCATTCAGAGTTCTATGAGTGGCTCCTGCAGAACTAAGTTTGCCCTCATTATCCCTAAGATAAGAAGACCATGAAAAAAGACCACTCCAGGCAGTATTCAATGGTCTCTAATTCTCCCATTTGAATGGAAATCATGCAGCTATGATTACTTCAGCTGGCTTGGAGACTGTTACTAGTAAATTTCTCTATCGACTTTCTCATAAAATGACCAGTTCCGCAATCAGTTACGACTAGGGCATAACCATGACTGCTGGCCTTTTAGTTAAGTCAGCCAGGAAAGGTTATTAATGTATTACCATATGCAAAGTGCTCATAAGTACAATATTACCAATTTCATAATTATGTCTCTTTTCTGAGACAAAATATCAGTAAACTGGAGAATGTAATTTTTATAAATGACACAGTACAAGTCTCCTTGCACTAAGGACAAGGGCATAATTTAGTCAGACTGTAGTAACTAAATGATACATCACAGTCGTATGTTCTGTCCTATAAATATGAAATCAAGACATTAAGTATTTAAGACATTTAAAATGATTAATGATTTAATTCATGACTGTGGCTTATAAATAGTACAGACAAGCTATACTGACATATTTGTTAGTTAGTACATGCATTCACTCCATCTTTGTCAAGTCTAAACATTGTTTCAACATGGAAAACATTGCCTTTAACAAGTTTGTTGGATGGAAGTGATAGATGGTCACAGAATACCAACCAAACTGAAGGTTTGTGTCCATAAATGAGAGTAGCATTTATGAACACAAATGATACGAATAAACACACAAATCCAAAGACCTCTCTAGTTGGAAAATTACATGCACGTTTATCAATTACTTAAATAAAAGGAACATCATGTAATAATACTGCATTAGTCTATAAACCTCTCTAGTCTAAGAACCTTTCTAATATAATAACCACACTAATTTAAAACCTCTCTAATCTGAAACCTCTCTAGTCAAATAACCACTGATAGAGAACCTCTCTAATATGAAAACCTCTCTAATCTAATAATCACACTAATTAAAAACCTCTCTAACCTGAGAACATCTCTAATAAAATAATCACACTAATTAAAAACCTCTCTAACCTGAGAACATCTCTAATATAATAACCACACTAGTTGAAAACCTCTCTAATCTGAGAACCTTTCTAGTCAAATAACCACTGATAGAAAACCTCTCTAATCTGAAAACCTCTCTAATCTAATAATCACACTAATTAAAAACCTCTCTAACCTGAGAACATCTCTAATAAAATAATCACACTAATTAAAAACCTCTCTAACCTGAGAACATCTCTAATATAATAACCACACTAGTTGAAAACCTCTCTAATCTGAGAACCTTTCTAGTCAAATAACCACACTAATAGAAAACCTCTAATCTGAGAACCTCTCTAATATAATAACCAAACTAGTTGAAAACCTCTCTAATCTGAAAACCTCTCTAATATGCAATCTCTCAAATCTAAGATATTGTTAAGTCCAAGCATTTTAGAACTTGACACTTCACAAAAAAATCGAATTTTTTTCGGAGATGAATTTCCTCTCAGTATTGCTTCCACAAACCAATTCATCATTTATCCGAAGAAACAGGGACATTGTTATAAAATATGGAGGGAAAGAAGTTTAAACCTTGTGTTATAATGGATTGGTTAGGCATAATTCCCTGTCTCAAGTAAATAGTCAAATAATCTTCCAATACACATCAAGATAAATGCAATAATAAATGAATTTTTAGTACAATAAAGTAAATATTAAACACTACTAAAAAATTGAAGAATATTGCTACATATTTAGATATGATAATATTGCATAAGATGAAATTTCAAACTGCATAAAATCTATAATCAACAGAATAGAACTTTTTTGTCATTCATAATGACTTTTGGACCATTTGAACCTGGGAAAGGTTAAACACCTTAGAAAAAGACAGAAGTTTTCATTAGAATGACACATGGTTTATTTAAGAGCAGTCATACACTATAAGCACCTATACAAACTAAGTTTCAAAATCTTGATAAAGATAAAGACATAATTAATGTCTGATCAATGGATATTACATTATAGCTTTGAAGCATGTAAGACAGCAGATAAACCATAGCAGAACATGTATCAATTACAAACATGGCTTAATCTAGATCTATCAAGAGCATTAAATAATTGTATCAATACTTTATTTTGATAAGAAATCACACAAAAAACAATAGAATTATTTAGACATAATTACACAGGGCAGACAAATACCATTCATCATAAACAAATTTGAGGTGACAAATAAGTACTAAACAATTAGTAAACAACGTACTACATTTGCAATAGGAAATGGTAAGAATTCAAGAATTTATAAATACACACAAGATGTCATGGATTCAGAAAACCAACATTGACAGCATAGAACTATGAAGCATACAAGTGGCTTAATTAAACATTTTAAGGAAAAAGAAATCAAGGAAGGAAATGCTTCATCATTAGTAACTACCATTGATTTGATTTCTCCAAGAAACAGTCCAAATACAAGGTTAAAACTATTGGACACTTCATCAGCTGAAGCTTAGGTGATCACTATAATTTTACCACTCAAGAGGTCCCCGAAAAATTTCTTTGAACTGTGTTTTGTTAAGATGGCAAAATAAACATTATGCAATTAAAATGCAGCTTATATACCTGCCTCCCATTTAAAAGCTCATTTATTGACTTTGGGTTCCCAAGTCTAAAGCCCAAGAGCACAGTGCACATACTCATGGATATGATATTGTGGAACAGAGCATCTCTGCTGCTCAGATCAAATGTGTGGAGAAGTTGTCAGCTACATAAAGAATATTTAGTTAGTACTAAGGGTACATTATCCAAGAACACCAATGTCAACAGTCCTTTGATATACAATCAAAATAAATGTTCATAATAGGTGAAAAAATAAATAAATTACAAAATATCAACTCATGATAAATTCACATAATGTATAACATTATAGATAGGACTGGAGATAATTTATGTGTTCAAATTATTCCTCATTGTAGTAAAACTTAGTTTAAGTTAAATAGCTGTCGCTAACATCAACAACTTACAATAAGTGCCTTAAGTTATATGTCAAAAATCAGGTTCACAACTCATTCAGTCATCCATCAATGAAAAACTACCTCAACCATATGATGGTCTTATAACTAATGTATTTTTGATATTTTTCTTTACTTATGTTAACAAATCAAACATACATTCCATTTATATGGCATGAATCTGAATGATTCCTAAAACCTCATAGCGAGTTTGTACCAAACAAGAACATAAACATTTCATACTGAAGTATCAAATTTATGTAAGATTATGTAAATTTTTTCCAAGATGAATTGATTACTTAATTCAAATGTTCAAGCTGAGCACAAAGTTCAGGTTTTGGTGTACAGATTTTTTTCAATGAGTTTGCAATATCAATTATGAATGAACTGACTTTTAACTGGAACAAGTTGGTAATAAAATATTGCGAAATTCATCCGGGTAAACATTTTGCAATACATGTACAGCATGTCATATCACATGTAACAAACAAACATGAGTTAAAAACTAGTATAGCTGAATAACCAGATAACGAAAAACAAGAAAAAAAGAGAAAGGTGTGATAAATTTACTGGTATTTCATTCTCTGGGTGTAAAAAGACTTCCTGTTCATCTTTAACCTAACCGACCTTATTTTTTTTTGGCTGACCCTCGATTTTTTGTAAAGCCTCAGTCAATTTAAGGTGTTTCTGTCTTTTAGCCTAATGATTTCTTCAAAACTTTTCTGATGAAATTCAACCAGGCATTTGACACAATCTAAATATTGATAGTAAAATACAGCTAAAGGTCATTTCACTTATAGCACTTTCATCCCCGAGTCCAATTTGACATCTTGGAAAATCCATGAGATTAAGAAGCAATTGGAATCATTCCAGTTGCAATTAAGTGAAGAAAGCAAAACAATTAATTTCAATGAATAATGGAAACTGTGAGTTTAAGTACAAATGTACTTGTTTTCCACAGCATGATCCTGTGGTCCTGAGAAAATTGCTGTTTTATTTAAGTTTTATCTGAAAAAAATATTTCTGCAACTAATAAAAATTAAACTCATCCATTTTATGTCAACAATAAGGAAAGGGGGCAATGAACATCTATGAATACAATTTGTTAAAAGGGGGGAAAAATGCTTAAAAATTACTATAATTACATTACGAAACACATCAAGTGAAACCATTATCAGCAACTAAAATCATAATAAATTAACTATATTTGCCAATGATCAGATAAACGTTTTACACTTGAGTAAGCTAATAAAATCTTATCATATGATAGCTTTTATAAATTGATCAACTACCACTAAAAGGCAGTTACGTGTGTCACATGATGATATTTTGTAGTAATTCAATGATCTACATTAATACATTCTATCTACTGTGTATCTATTGTGATTTGAATCCCATACCCGGTAACCAAATTTTACATTTGAGGAAGCTATCCAGTTGGCTTACGGAGAGTTGGTGATTCTACCCAGGTGTAAGCCTAAGTAATTTTTTTAGTTGGTCCTTTACTGATGTTGTGTGTTCATAGTGCTGTTTGCTCTCTTCTTGTAAAATGATCTTCAATAGATAATAAGCATGCTTCAAAGCAAGCTTCAAAACTAGCTTTTGAATGGTGCTTTATGTTCAAGCTTTGCTTAAAGTTGCCCTTCAACAATGGTCTAAATGAAAAATGGTCAAGGGAACTGCTTCATTGTAGTGGTACTTTCTGTCAAAACCAATATTCATGGTGTTCTATGGTTTACCTATATATGTGTTGCTTTTGGCAATGCTCAGTACCAATTATGCTCCATGGTTCAGCTTTATTTCAGTGGAACTTCTCGCCAAATCAATAGCACTTCAGCTATTTAGGCAACGCTCTGTCTTATGGTCTATTTGGCACAGCTCTCAATCACTGTACTTACTGGAGAATCCATTGTACAGTCCAAGTTAAATGTTTCAGCAATCATCAGACTATTTCTCAGTATTTAAATGAATTAAACAAATGACATCAATGATATAATGCAGATGGAAAATGAAAACTATCATCATATCAAGACCTGACAAGGGAATCATTCTCATTGATCAGCAAAATTGAATGTCTGACACCAAATAAACGAGTATAGGAAAATGGTTTCATTTACATATCAGTGTAACATAGAACAATATAATATGCATTGAATTTCCAAGAATGGTTAACGATATTATGTTTTAGTCATGGAAGCCTATCCTATGAAGTATCAATAATCTGATTGGACAATAGATTTATCATTTCAATTTTGATTGGATACCTGACCTAATAGGTTACACAGGACAGACAAATTAGAATCATTATTTAGTTACATTATAAAATGTCAATTTTTGTTCAAGAGCTTCCTTTCTGACAGAATTAAAACTTACAAGTTATACATACAGAGGACCCTCATTGACTCACACATGTATGTTGGGATTGATGAAATGAATTCTAGCAGTCTGAAGTGAAACAGAGAAGTTTTCCTCATATATTTTGTGATGTGTAATGGTAGTCATATGATATATAAAAATCACTTATAAAATTCCATCCCTCCCCTTACCATTTGAAGAGCAACTTTTAATGTGCAATAAAGCAATATATACTTGAAAATAAAACATGGTCAAACCATGATAAATGATGCATCAATGTACAGGTTAATTCAATAGGCAAAGCCAAGGTGCTTTCAAAAATGGAAGAGAAGCAGAATTGTAATGATAAGATGGCATCAATAAGTATCATGATGAATTAACCATAAGACATCAAAGATGAGCTAAAAATTGCTGATCCTGAAGAAAAAACTGCACATAAAGCTGGATATAAAGTCACATCCATAACATTCCAGGGTAAGCATGTAATGTTCATGAAACTTGTATTATAATCATTGCCAAGTCTGAACTAGATTATGTATAAAAGCAAGATAAGGGTGGCATGAACTACAATGTCTACAAAAAAGAATAATTAGGTGTATACTTAAACAGAGCATGATATCATATGTAAATTTGTAAGCAATTAATTACATTAATGAATGAACAGTTGACTAAATAAAGTAACAATTTGGAATGGTCCATTTCATGAGTAAGGAAATAGAAGGTCAACTAAGCTAATGCTATTATTGGTTATTGTTGGGTTCAACATTACCCCAAAAACCAGGGTCATATGATGACTTATGCTGCTTTTAAATAGTGAAGGAAGACCTCAGATGTACACATTTGTAGAACCAAAAATGTGAAATAGTGAAGGAAGACCTCAGATGTACACATGTGTAGAACCAACAATGTGAAATAGTGAAGGAAGACCTCAGATGTACACATGTGTAGAACCAATAATGTGAAATAGTGAAGGAAGACCTCAGATGTACACATGTGTAGAACCAATAATGTGAAATAGTGAAGGAAGACCTCAGATGTACACATGTGTAGAACCAACAATGTGAAATAGTGAAGGAAGACCTCAGATGTACACATGTGTAGAACCAACAATGTGCAATAGTGAAGGAAGACCTCAGATGTACACATGTGTAGAACCAATAATGTGAAATAGTGAAGGAATACCTCAGATGTACACATGTGTAGAACCAATCATGTGAAATAGTGGAGGAAGATCTCAGATGTACACATGTGTAGAACCAATAATGTGAAATAGTGAAGGAATACCTCAGATGTACACATGTGTAGAACCAATAATGTGAAATAGTGAAGGAAGACCTCAGATGTACACATGTGTAGAACCAATAATGTGAAATAGTGAAGGAATACCTCAGATGTACACATGTGTAGAACCAATAATGTGAAATAGTGAAGGAAGACCTCAGATGTACACATGTGTAGAACCAACAATGTGAAATAGTGAAGGAAGACCTCAGATGTACACATGTGTAGAACCAATAATGTGAAATAGTGAAGGAATACCTCAGATGTACACATGTGTAGAACCAACAATGTGAAATAGTGGAGGAAGACCTCAGATGTACACATGTGTAGAACCAATAATGTGAAATAGTGAAGGAAGACCTCAGATGTACACATGTGTAGAACCAAAAATGTGAAATAGTGAAGGAATACCTCAGATGTACACATGTGTAGAACCAACAATGTGAAATAGTGAAGGAAGACCTCAGATGTACACATGTGTAGAACCAATAATGTGAAATAGTGAAGGAATACCTCAGATGTACACATGTGTAGAACCAAAAATGTGAAAGTGTTCAGATCCTGAGTAAGAATCAAACTCTCAGCACTAAGGTGCCAGTGATTACTAGCTAAGACTTTAACCACACTACCACAGAGGCCCCTACAAACCTGATATCATTAATGGTTCTTAGAATTCTAGCATTTTAAGATCACAGATTATATGCATAAAAATTTCAATCAATTAATCCTGTGGGATCCTGTACACACATTCACTAGCTGTGAGTAATTTCAACAACAAAAAATAAAGATGTCTCAATCATTGTTGTTTATCAATAGATATGGTATGCTGACTTTTATGATTGTAATGATGCCCACAAACCAGGATTTGTCCAGAATAAATTACATAACCTGATATTTGATACCAAATAAAGATGTCCCACACCAGGATTTCACCTGTGTCATGTGGCATATAAATGATGCCCATGTGTGCAAATCTCATACATGCATAACAGAGCATAGCCACAACCAAACATTGCAAAATGCATGTCTACCTTGTTGAAGTTTTGGAATGTTTACGTTTGTTTATCATTGTCATGCAAACATATGTATAAATAAAATACAGTCACCCTTGAGATGGAAGGCTTAAAGAAAGGCTATCATATTTTAGCATTGTCTACAGACTTATAAGCATACATCAATTATACCACACATCAAATAAACCTCTGAATAAAGGCCATATTTCTCCTCTACCATTGGAAACCTTTGTTTACAGTTTTAACTATAGAGAGTATCATCACCAAATATCAATCTGAGCCATAGGAATGTAACAAGAATATATTAAGTGTTGTCATTGTATGTACCTCACAAATATGTGCAAGTACTTTATACTTGTTCATATAGTATGTACTCAGAAGTTTGTACGAGTACTTAAGTCAAGTAAATTTAAGGTGGCGATTATTTCTATTGTGGTATTTATCATGTGCAGTGTAGATGACAGAACTGGATGCATTTATGATGAAGTTTTGTTAAGAAATACAGTAAAACCTCACTTAGCAGTCACCTCAGTGTAAAGACTACCTCATGGTAAGAATCATGAATCCCATCCATTCTCTCTCATATTTCAACATGTACTTTTTTTGTCCCTGAGTTGCTTGATATATTGAGGTCTTACTGTGACGAGAGACAAAAAAGATTGAAATTAATATTGGTCGGTTTTGGTGAGGTAGAATAAGAGCATTTTTTCAAGAAAGTCATTTTCTTACCTACAGAATAGTAGCACTGGACAGGGAAACTGACTGCTGTATATTATTGAAATACTGTTAACGTATTGAAAGCAAAAAAACAACAACAAAGGAGTCCTTTAATATAATTCCCAACATTAAAATCTGAATCATCAGGAAAAAAAGGTAACAAAGGAATTCAAATTTCAATTCAATTCAGCAATATGATGCAAGAAAGATTTCATGATAAGTTAAATCAATAATTAAATTTAACATAATTCAAAAGTATAAATCAGATGATCATGTACTTTTTGAAAGAAAAATATTTTTGACAAGAAAGCTGTGATAAAATTAATGCTATTGAAAACTTACAAAAAAAGAATCAATTAAATGTATGGCTTTATTCAGTTTGAGTAGAGTTTGATTACTTCATTAACCACACATTTCAAAACCACAACAAGGATGAACTTTAAGGACAGGTATAGCTAATTCAACAATCAAGGAGTTTGGTGATAAATATTTAAGGATGAGTAAGATTGAGAGCTTAAATCTAAAAATTGAAGATAAACAGCACACCAAAATCAACATATTTTTACTGACAATTATGTGGTGAATCCTGAGATGTGATCATTTTCTCAAACAATATTCATTGGAAAATAACCGAAAATATCACATAGTAATAAACACAGCAATCAAATCACATTACAAATATTAAAGCATTAAGATGGATCAGATAATGAAAGCCGAATTACAAAATATGAAGTGTTAATTTGAGATAAGAGCATTAACATTGAAGTTACAAGCCACCAGGGTCTGAGTTTATAAAACTTGAGATCTGTCTCCAAGCTCAAATCTCAGTTTTGTGTTTTCTATATAATTTTGATAATTATGACAATACAAAGAACAAATCAATTATCCCATTAATGTATATATTATGACAAATAATCCTGTCGATTGGAAATAAGTTGAGAATAAGATTGAGACTTGTAACCAATCTCAAGTTTTATAACCTCTTATTTCACTGGGGCCAAATAGTCTCAGAGAAATAAGGATCTAAGTTGAAGTGAAGGTTAAATGGAACTGTTTACAAATGATGATTTGAAAGAAATTCAAATGTCTGATTTCTAGAAATAGATTGGAACTGGAACCAATTTCAAGCACATTCTCCATTGAAGTGGATCCTTGCAATTATAGTTAACAGAAACCAACTCAGAAGCTTGTCATAGTATATGAACAGTTCCATGTTAACAAAATGAGATAAAAAACCAGTCTAAGCACTAAAAAGAGTACAGTGGTTCCCAGGAATAAAACAGTGGACAACCAGGAACCAGCATTAGGATGTAAAGCATATTGAAAATAATTGAATAAACCCATTCTCAGCAGTGAGTAATTGATAATAACAACAGGCTGTTCCAATCTCTGAGCATTCATAAGCATGATATTCTACTATTTTAATGATTCTTCCTATCATTTTTTATCGGACCAAGAACACTTCACATAAAAGATATTCATGAAAAAGCCATTAAAAAAACACAGGTTTTCACCAGGTTCAAACAAGTGTGATCAATTAACTGAAGACACTTTGGTGTGACAAGGAAACTAAATAAAGAAACTAATACCATACTAACTGCATCAAGGAGGCGGAAGCATATTCTCACAATAGTACAACATTAATTTCCTCTCACATTTTCTACAACAGTACATGGATACCATGCAATAATGCATTTCATAAATCAGTACAAATTAGTTACAGAAAAAAAAGACTCAAATCTACTAAAAGAAGTAAAGAACAATTCATAACTTCAGTGAAATAATCAAGATGTTCTACTTTTAAGCTTAGTTTAGTAAGCTTTAATTAAGACTAAAACAAACAGTGCAACCTCTCCAGAGCAGCCCTCTCTTGAGCAACAACCACCCTGCAACAACATCATGCTTTTTTCCCATTGCATGATTTAACTATTAATAGAACCTCTCTAGAGCAACAACCTCTCAACAACAACATAGTTTTGCTTCTACCAACGGGTGTTGCTTTGGAGAGGTAGCACTGTATATCCATCATCATAAGCAATTATTCAATCCACCTCTGGCTTGTAAAGATTCCACCATTTAAACAATCAGTGACACCACCTAAAGTATCAACAGACTCTATACACAGTTATAAGTGACAGCCACATCAAATGGACCCCCAAAGCATCAAGTGACTCCATCTACAGCACCTAGTGACTCCATCAAAAGCATCAAGAGATTCCACTTACAGAACAGAACAGCATCAAGTGACTCCACCTACAGCAGCATCAAGTGACTCCACCTACAGCATCAAGTGACTCCATCTACAGTATCAAGAGACTCCGCCTACAGCAGCATCAAGTGACTCCACCTACAGCATCAAGTGACTCCATCTACAGCATCAAGAGACTCCGCCTACAGCCTCATCAAGTGACTCCTCCTACAGAAACAAGTGACTCCACCTACATCAGCATCAAGTGACTCCACCTACAGCATCAAGAGACTCCACCTACAGCATCAAGAGACTCCGTCTACAGAATCATCAAGTGACTCCACATACAGCAGTATCAAGTGACTCCACCTACAGCAACGAGAGACTCTACCTACAGCAGCATCAAGTGACTCCACCTACAGCATCAAGTGACTCCACCTACACCATCAAATGACTCCACCTACAGCTTATGAGACTACAACTACAGCATCAAATGACTCCACCTACAGCATCAAGTGACTCCACCTACAGCATCAAATGACTCCATCTACAGCCTATGAGACTACACCTACAGCACCTAAAACAACAATTGACTCGATTTTAAGCATTATGTGACTCCACCTTCTGCATTAAGTGACACCAAGAACTGCATCTAATAACTCCACCTACAGCATTACTCCATGCACTCTGACAACTAGATTTAACAAAATCCTTGAAAGTCTGTGTTGTTTATAATTTATGAAAACAAACACAATAAAAAGATTTCAAAAACTACCAACAGTCATTAAAAAGGTTTTACAATAACACTCCTTATAAAGTGGACTTTCATACCAACAAAAACCAGAAGCCTAGGATTGTTTGAAATCACCTTTCAGCACTAAGCTACATAATCGGCCAGTGGCCTTATAATTTTATTTTTTTTTAAATTGAAAATCACGAATGACATTTAAAATAAATCCCCATCAAAACTTGCAAACGCAACAACATCATTCATCAATATTTCACAATCAATCACTCAATCATCACAGCCATCAGAATAATAGACTGTCAGATGCCTGCAGGATAACATATCAATATCAATTATAGATTGGATTCCAATCAATTGTCTACATTTATTGCCAATTAAACAACCATCCAGCTTTGATATAAGGGCTGCCAAGACAAAACGTTACACTGTTAGTAGCAATTTTATAAAGTAATGATTTTAGCATTAAGAGGATAAATAAATTGATATTAACATTTGAGTTAAGTTATGATTCTATCTTCAGACATGCAGCCTGATCAGGACCTTGTGAAACAGAAATGAGAAACTGAATCAATCAAATAATGCATTAAATATTCAAACTCTTTCCCATCTAGATCAGATTTTATGGTTGGTCTGGTGGTGTAAATGCATATCCTAAAAGACGTATTTGAGCTTTCAAAGTAAAAAGCTGCCAAGTTTAAGAATATTTAAGATGAAGTTGGCACCTTTTCCCCTTGTTTTCATGAAATCTTCAATACTAACATCAGCTAAAACATCTAAAACACAAAAACTGATGACATATAGAAAAACACAGACAAAAATCAGTCCACTTCACTAAGTACATGTGGGCATTTCTATATACGTCAAATATTCATGTTTTATCCAGGCAATGGAATACAGAAGAAGTTTCATTTACATGTACTAATGCACATGAGATATCATGCATAAAAATCTAAAAATCATTAAACAGGTTAATCTATGCAATGGTCTATTTATATAATAATTTATGTCATATGCGCATGGGAGTTAAACGCTAGTGGCTTGGAGATTTAATATTTATAATGGTAATGGAAATGATATTTTAATAGCTTACAATATAAATGCCAATGAAAACATCAGTAAGAGGGCAATTATTTATCCAACAATCAGACTAATCCATTACATGCAGCCAGAAACTACCTCCGAAGCCTAACTATTATAATAACTGTATAATCATAACACATTGGGGAAGGTAATCAGATATTTAATGTAGATATGTATGTGTATACTGTCAGGTTGTTCCAATTAGGCTAAGGAAGGAACAATGCTAATTACAAGTCCTGACAGATCATCAGTATCTTCCATAACAACATCTCCATGGAGGTGAACTCTCTCCCATGGAGGTAACACACTTCACCATGAAGGCTGAAAATCTTTCCTCCAATTAGGACAAAACAGATTGTAAGTGTGGACTTTATCAGCTTAATTACAGAAAGCCTGAATACTTTTAACACCACAAAAATAACTAAAGTTTAACATAATCTTGCATCATCAGTGACGTTTTAATGTACTGTGATTCATTTAGTGCATAACAAAAAGCTACCACTGCTTAAAACTGTCTCCAGTTTACATTAAGATAAAAAAAAAATACAGAATGTAATATCATATCATCCCTAAAAAAAGTAAACAAAGATATCATTATTTAATTGCTTTTCATGCTTCAAGAAACAAACAATTTGAAGGTAAATTTAATTGAAATTTAACAGTTTCAAGTCGACTGATAAAGAAAACATAACATAATTCATTATACAAAGTGATACACAGTTGATAATCAACAATCATACTCATTAATAACATGCACACATGCAATTAAAGTAATAATGAGGTAATACAACCATTGTATGAAAGCAGACTGGTAAACAAACAATACATTTTTGTATATGAATTAGCTGAAGTGAAGTTAAAAAGTTGCAACCGAATCATCAATATAATGTACAGACAATGCATCACAAACCTCTAAGGACAATCGATGCTGTTCAGCACAGCTCCCTTAATTCTATGTTGTTCATAACAAGACAGTAAGGTAAGGTTCCCAGCAAGAGGAGCATAAGAGAACACCCACCAAAACATGTCAACAGAACACCCACCAAAACATGTCAACTTAACACCCACCAAAACATGTCAACAGAACACCCACCAAAACATGTCAACAGAACACCCACCAAAACATGTCAACATAAAACCCACCAAAACATGTCAACAGAACACCCACCAAAACATGTCAACAGAGTTCATGAACACCAAATCATTATTAATATTAAGCATTCCATTGTCACCAGTGCTGATAAAAAATCAGATAAAAACATTGAACATAACTTATTACGCATTACATTACAACAGGTTCTTTTAAGAAAAAGCAAAGACCCTGGGCGCTGGTAAAGGGGGGTACAAGAAAAAGGCAAATATGAGGAATATTCACAATGCAAATAGAGGAAATAAATTTTTTTGGGGAAAATTCAGCTTGTTTTGCGTAGGGAAGACATTGACTATCAGTGTCACTGACTTAGTAAGAAACTCTGTTTCATCTTCTGTCACAACAGCACTAATCAGTGTAATGTAATGTTGATGAAAATTCTGATCAAATACAACATGCCAGTCTTAGGAATTTGATGAGAGCTAAAACAGTAAAAAAACAATCACAGAAATAGAATAACACACAGCAAGAATCAATTCATTACTGAGTCCCTGCATAGCAAAGATGAAAATATAATAAAACTCAATTAAATCTATTGATACTTTAACAATCTGCTATATTAAGCACATAAACAAATAATTGCCTTATACTACAGTATTAATTTTAGAAGATCAATGATTAATCAGTATATGTGCTGAAGTCATTGACTGGTGATTACATTGTATACACTAACAGATAATGCAATGGTATGACCATTGACATGATACATGTACAGTACATCCTCTTCAGAGCGAACTTCTTGAGCAACAACCTCCCTTCAACAACAGCATGATTGTTTCCAACTGCACTATTTAACTATACATTTAACCTTTCTAGAGCAACAACCTCTCAATAACAACATAATTTTCCTACTCCAAAAGGTTATTGCTTTGGAGAGGATGCACTGTAGTTAAAATGGACAAAATATCTGAGCATTGTGTGCATTACAGACTTTAATTTCCAATGATTTCTATACATTAACAGGACATTGAACTTTATTAAATATAGTAACCAGTTCAATGAAGCCAATAAAGATTCTGCATACACATAAATTAATTATACAGAATCAGCCCACAATTCAGATTTGTGACTAAACTCAGCCTATGTTGTCAGCATCATTTAACAATATCAACTCGTCAATAGTCTATGGTATGAACAAGATAAACCATTAAGTTAAGCATGGATCAATTCACTTATAATCAACCTGAAAACTACATGTAACTGATCTACCTTAGTACTTACAGGAAATATACACTAATACAAGTGTGTATAGGAAGCTGGACATAAATAACTCATAATGACTTACTGGGATAAATAAAAAAATTATCAATTTTGACTGTTTCACAATGTTTTCCTGCCTCAAACATGTAGGCCCAACACTGAATAATCTGAACACCATACAATATTTAATCAATATAAGATTAGTCATATAAAGCTTAAGCAACAGCAATGAATATCTAAATAACACCACATTACATACAGAACAGTCCAATAAATCATATGTAAAAAAGATGAAAAGTTTGCTAGAAATCAAACCATATATATTGAAATTCCTATTACTAGAATCTTACAATGTTACACTGTCAAACCTGTGTTAGCGGCCACCTCTGAATTAAGGTTTGCCTGTGAATAAAGTCTACCTGTCAATAAAGGCCACATTTAAGAGACTTTGTTCACCAGTTTGACTGTATATATTATATCATTTTACCACTTTATCTTACAACATGATGCAGCAGTTCATTTTCCTATAAACAGGGAAAAATCTTTCCACAGGTATATCATATAATGACTGATGTGCTTCTTAACATCACAAAAGAACTTTTGCTTAATCAGCTATACTTCTTGCCTGCAAAAACAATGATAGATAATGTACAGAAGAGAAAACAAGTCTACCTTTTTTTGTACTAAGTTTCACTCTTTTCTTTGGAGGCTTAATTCCATTAGTATTTAAATCACTCTTAGATTTACGCTTACGAATAATGATCAGTTCTCCATTTTTACGTGACTTCTCCCGAAGCTGCATACTTAGAAATAATGCAATGATAATTCAACTTCACTTCCTGTATGCGAATTTAAACACTGCAACTAACAACACCTCTATGCACTTCAATTTTACTATATTGGTATGTGCAATATTTTCACTAAGATAGTGAACAGCATCCTATCTACTCACAATACTACGGAACATCAAGCAGTCAAGGCCAGTCTGAAGCTAACGCTAGTTTCATTTATAGATATTGGGAAAAACTTCCGATGTTGTAAACGCCAGTAGTTGATACACCACAGTAACACAAAAGCGGGAAAAATACTCATACAAAATATTAATAAATTCAGCCAAAAAAAATCAGCTGATTAAATGTGAATATGTAACCGTAAATCACACATTAAAAGCAGTACTTCACAGTATAAAATCCTTAATCATTTTCATTTCAAGTCCTCCATCAGTTTTGACAGGATTACAAGATAAACATTCATGTTTATTCATTTACCAGAGTTTAACATTAACTTTTTTCATTCATTCGGATTACCACAAACCATGCTAACCCTATGAGAAGCGGTTAAACTGACTGTACGGTGATAACTGTTACCCTGAGCTATAAATATTATCATGACCTTCATTTATTGTAAATAAATAAACGAAAATGCCAAATAAGCATATTCTATTTCCGTAATCACAGTTTTAAGTTATCCATGCTCTTTAAAAACAAACCTTAAACTGACACAAGTTATTTGATATTTCTAAATTGTTTATATATATAAGTGAGTTTTACGTGTTGAATTTAGAGCTGTGGAAGTTTATTTACCAGTATACATAACTGAGCAGGTATTTTATTGCATGGCCCAATAATTATATGCCGATGGCAAGCATAATATAATCTTGTATAGCAAATTTCAAGTTTAAATCACATATTTATACTTTTCAGCAATTTTCATTTAAGTGCTATTATAGTAGTGATTCAAAACATATTTATTTAGTCAGCATGCCAATTAATTAGCATATTCAAAAAGACATGTAGACCTTACTGAGGTATTCACACAATATCAAGCATTGTTCATACTTTTTATGTTTTAATCAATTTGTATATGTTTACAAACAAAGACAAAGTTTTAAAGGTAATCCCTATTAATAGCTGTAAAACACAGACACTGAGTGTATAGATGGTACATAAAGTATGACAGTGTGACTAATGTGAAAAAATAAAAGATTGAAAGATATACATATTAAGTAAACCACGACAAATTGGCCAGCATACATACACAGACCATTCAGAGTAGTTTTCCATCAGGTATGGACAAAGTGTGGTTTAATGGCAGAGCTGTGAAACTGTATAAAACTTTATTTAAAACCCAAACTCAATGTAAAAATTGACACAGAATAATTATGATCCTGTTCATCTGGTATTATGATAATGATACTGTAAGATTTTTTTTCATTCAAATTAAATCAAGGCTACATTGGGCTGTCGCAAAAAAAAGTAAAACAATTTTTTACCATCATAATTATGTCCATTTATACTACTTGCACAGACCTAAGCAATAAGTGTTAACTTTTTTTTTGGCAAACAAGATTTATTGGCCTACATGTGAGGGATTAACCCTATACTTAGCCATTGGTCAAACATTTTCAGAAAAGTTGACTTTTTTTTTTTCAGTAAGTATCATCTATGTCATATCTTTTGTCAAGGCAATTTTACTTCTCATAGATAAAATAAATTGAATATTCAAACAACATCTAAAATAAATCTTTCACTAGCAATTTACCTGTAATTTGACCTCAAGTTTACCTACACTTGACACCATACCCTATCATATAAAAACTTAAGTGCAAGATAACTCATACAGAGGTTTAAGTCAATATGGACACAAGTTTTTTTGTAATGATGAATCAAAGATTGATGACATAAGATAAAAAATGAGACAATTTAAATAAATGCATAAGAAAGTATTGTTTAAAATGAACTAGATTTTGACCTTAAGATTAATTACAGCTGTCAGTTTGTGTATATAAATTTACATACAGTTGCATACTAAAGTATGTCTGTCTAGGCTTAAATTAGCAAGAAAGAGTATACAGAGAAACAGCACTGGTTGTAAGGCTAAAGAATAAGAACAGCTTATTGTACATTTCTTTAAATACTTAATTCTCGCATTTAGTATGAAATATATTAGAATTTAAATGAGTTACAAGCCATGATTTATACAACTATTCCCATATTTTACCACAATAACTCATGAATTTTACCCAACTAAAAGTTGCACATAAATTAAAATCAATGCTTTTTTTCTCAAGAAAAATACTTGCAAATGAAATGTTTCAAGACAGAAATTGGACAACAGTTTAAAATGATTATTTTAATAGGATTGTATAAAATGAACAAACATGATAACATTTAAATCAAATTTTACTCTGTTTCTTCTGAGGGAAACAAATAATTATTCAACCGTAACCAAAATACTAGCCTAACTTATTCATAGCTGAATACTATGGTAGTTTATCAGTAACATCTTTAAATCCACTTAAACTCCGAGTAGTATGATGATGCAACTGGTTGTACGTGACTGAATTTACATGTTTACCAAAGCAGTATTTCACTGAAGGTTTTACGTGACTATGGGGGCTGTTTACCACAAAACTATCCAACTGACAGAAATGTAACATGTGGACTAATCATGACAGTAGGGATTTCATACACTCGTCTGATTGTCAATGAATAACTTAAGTGGTTAGGAAATAAATCATACCACAGAAGATGTATACACTCATGCTATAATATCAAATTTAAAGATAAACATCATCTACTTAAAGGACAGCCCCTGTTAGTCAAACATCATCTACTTTGAGTGCAGCCCTTATAAGTTAAACATTATCTACTTTGAGGGCAGCCCCTATAAGTCAAACCTCATCTACTTTGAGTGCAGCCCCTATAAGTTAAATATTTTCATATTCATAAGAACTATTCTTCAAACTTTCAAAAAAATGAGTTGCCAACCATCTGTTTTTTGGGATGATATTGGAAACATTTGTTTTTGCCATATCCATCAAATTAATTTAATATTGATATTTTTGCCAAAGGCTAAAGAAGGATGTAACTACTGAAACACTGTATTGAATACATTACTGGATATTTATAAATTCAATAATCATACAGCCTAAATGCTCAATGCTGAATACACAACCTTTTTTGATATTATATGAACCATATTTAGACAAAGGTCAGAGACCCCTAAAATTTGTGCACATTAGAAACTATTCACATAGACCAGACAATGTAAACTAAAAGAGCACTGACATTCCTTATGCAAGACCATCATTCTACTTCATAACCATGGCGACCAAATCATCCCTCATCTTGTCATATATATTTTTTATTTAATATAATATAATGTAATTCCATATAGAGTAAACAATGGATGAAAACCTGGCATAAAATAATAGCATTTTAAAGATAAATACAAAATATCTCATCAGGCACAATATTCATCTTTTTAGACAGCATATCAGTTAACTTCACAAACTGCACAGCTTATGCAACAAGAAATTACTGTGTTACCACAATGTCCCCCAATAACATAGAGTAGGCATGCAGGTCATTATAAAATATTTTATTTTAGTTCACATGACAATAAATATACTGGCAAGAATAATTTTAAAAAATAAGTCTTGGGCCAACAGAAAAGGAAAGGGTCAGTCAGAGAATAGTGGAAACCAACCAGGGACTTTTCATACCTAAAGTTTAGGGATGTCTGTACACCTTTCTTACCAGTAATTCATCATAGAAAGGCACTATCTACTTCAGGCCAAGATTACAAAACCCTATTTCTAATTTTGCTATCCATGAGACAAGTGGCATTAGTGAAGAAATGAGTACCAAAAATATAATATTGGTTCCTAAATTGGCTGTGTAAAAAGATGCACAGTAAATGCCAATGCTGATTGGCTTCCAGGGAAAGACTGGAATAATGCTCTGGTAGCATAAAAACTTAAAGCAAATTTCCAAAACAAGTCACTAATTGAAATATTGCAAAATGTAAACCTTCCATTATAGAAACAAAAGATGGATGTTATCTGATTGTATGGTTATAGATGAAGTCATTGAATGATATTTAGTACATGATTGTAAACAAGAGATACAATGATGAGTATAAGTATTAAATCATACAACCAATCCTTTCCATTTTAATTTAAATCTGGGTAACATTAGACCATCTTTGTGAAGGGGGGGGGGGGGGGTATTGATATAGAGATGGCAGATAAACTGTAAAGCAATCTTAATGAATGAGTGGTATTTAAAAAGAGAGAAGAACCTAATATTGAATGAAGCAGGATCCAAAGTTTCAAAAAGGACATAAAAGTGATACTTACATCTTGGTTACCTATTAAAGTTTTTTTGGGGGGGGGGGGGGGGGCGAATAAATACCTTGAATTTCTTGAATCTGTTTTTGTCAATATTTCAGTTATATACCACATTAACCAAACTAGTTTTCCTGGTTTCAGTACCTGTACTAACATGGCTCTCGGCAAGTTACTGCCAACTTGTCATATACATGTATGGTCCACAGTGGAGGATGAATATGCTTCGATAAAATGCTTTAAACCATTAAAAATGGTCACCTGTCCAAGCTAATTGGATTCAGGGGAGGGAGTTATAATCAAGTATGTATTAATATTTAATTGTACGGAACTTCAAAGTAGCAAAGATAAATCTGTAATGTTAAGGTACATTACATACTTAAATCCTTATTTAGACTTAAACATGTGCCACTGATAGTCAATGAACTGGTCAGTCAACTTTGACCATGTCAGAACTTAAATACAGGCCAGTATTCAAATACAACCTATATTTAGAATGGTGAGTCAGTGACAAATGATAGTAACTGTATGAATTAATTGTATAATCAATTCAGTGAAATAAAAAACTAATTACTGGTACAACATTATCTTAAAACTGCTGTATTGTACACTTTATAGCAGTGACCTTCAACATCAAATATAAGAGTATGCACACCCCAGGACCAGACAGTTGACAAACTGATAACATGGTACTAGACAGAATGATTCAGACAAACACAAATGCAAGACACCAGTACTACCTGAACCAATAAATAAATCTTAATATACAGTAGCCATTCCTGAGTAAAGAATGCATGAAAACCCGTTCCTTCACAATTCATACATAGGATGAAACCTCATTAATTTTAGCTAGATGCAATGAACTCTACTGTGCGTGATAAAATGTAGACAACTACATTAATTTAATTCAATGAAAAGAAGTTGTTTGTGCTGAATACAATTAAAGTACACAGGTACAACTGGACTAAAAAAATAAGACCTTGAAACTGTGTAATTAATAATGTTGACGTTAAATTAATTAACAATCTTATTAGTGCACTCAAAACATTTATTACATACTTAAATAGTTTGGAATAAATGCCAATGTCTAGTTTTACATACTGTAGTTTTACTACGGATTATGGGTTTTTATCAATAGCTTGGTTGTTTGTTAATTTGAGATTATCGCCTGACGCTGGATAGTTTACGTGACATATGAGTCAAAATATTGCAAAGTGCAATTAACCTTGCTTTAATGTAGAATACTTATGTGCCTGTTTACACTGTCTGTAAGTTTCATAACAATTAAAAAGAATTATTAAGTAATTGTCTGCTTTATTCCAACTTATGGTGACAAAGTTATGTTCCGGACAAAAAATTCTCTAATAAAATCAATCAAAGGGGAGTATTTCAAAAACCGCACAAGGTAGAGTTACGGTTGCACTGCACTTTGTCGGTAAATAGCTATTCATAGCTAATGTTTAACATGTTTATATACTATTCCGACAATAAATAAAGTTTGAACTTGGACTTTGGATCATTGCAAGAAACATTTACATTTGAAGTCATTTGAACTTATGGTGACAAAGTTATGTTCTGGTTAAGAACAATCAAAGGGGAATTATTCAAAAACTGCACAAGGTAGAGTTATGGTTCTTGTGCACTGCACTTTGGATCATTGCAAGAAACATGCACACTAAGTTTGAAGTTATTTGAACTTAATGGTGACAAAGTTATGTTCCAGACAAGCAAAAGTAATCCCTATATGTTGCCTAGTCAGGCAACACAATAATTAAATAATTATGTCCTGCCTATGTAGTCATCTTTCTAGGTCATACATGGTTATATTTGTCAGATGACTACCATAACACAGACTGTCTGAACATAACTATGTCAAAACATTGAAACACTACACTGACAGTTCAGTTCATATGGTACACTGACAGTTCAGTACAGATGGTACACTGACAGTTAAGGACAGATGGTGCACTGACAGTTTAGGACAGATGGTACACTGACAGTTCAGGACAGATGGTGCACTGACAGTTCAGTACAGATGGTGCACTGACAGTTCAGTACAGATGGTACACTGACAGTTCAGTACGAATGGTACACTGACAGTTCAGTACCGATGGTACACTGACAGTTCAGTACAGATAGTACACTGACAGTTCAGTACAGACACCACACTGACAGGTCAGTACAGATGGTACACTGACAGTTCAGTACAGACACCACACTGACACTTCAGTACAGACACCACACTGACAGGTCAGTACAGATGGTACACTGACAGTTCAGTACAGACACCACACTGACACTTCAGTACAGATGGTACACTGACAGTTCAGTACAGATGGTGCACTGATAGTTCAGTACAGATGGTGTACTGACAGTTCAGTACAGACACTACACCGACAGTACAGTACAGATGGTACACTGACAGGTCAGTACAGATGGTACACTGACAGTTCAGTACTGATGGTACACTGACAGTTCAGTACAGATACTACACTGAGTTTGCACTAACATTATTATTAATGAAAATTAAAAAGATCTCAATTCTGTAATCAATTTACAATAAGGATAAAGTGTATTAACAGTCACGTTCAGTCAACAAGCTATCACACATATCTATATTGGGTTGTAGATACTTCATTCATACAGAGTCAATGATTGAAAACTGATATAGTATACTGTCCAATCAATAGTCTATAATTGCACATAGTAGGCTGATGTAAGGTCACATTGAGGTCAATGTAAGAATTTGAAAAAAAGTATTCATTACAAATAGGTCATTCTATTAACTAAGTGAAGTGATATACGAAAATTCAACAATCATAAAAAAAATACCTCATAAAAGTGGGTAATGGTAAAAGTAAACACAGTGTCACTAAATATAAAATGAAATAGAAATTGGTCATGGTTATTTACCCAAGAAAAAAAAAAAATTTCATAAGCATGAAGATAAAATATTCGCAAACAAAATTTTTAACATATCTATTTCTATTCAATGAATAATTAATAAGGCTTTCAATTAGCCCAAGTTTATAAACTGAATCTGAATAAAACTGGCAATACATAATTCCAAATTTGTATTCATAAGTGTTAACTAGGACACAGTGGCATCCATCACCACAAAATGTTAACAAAAATAAATTCTCTATTAGAGCACAGAAAATTTAATATCATAAATTGGCTCATTAGATTTAGCCTTTCTATGTAACAGTTGTCATATCATAAAAATAATAGGTTAAGATAAGTAACTATTTTGTGCATTCTGACAGCACACTTTTCAAAGAAGCATTTATGTCAAAGTTTTCAACTTGTTAGCCATTCTAAAACAGTTCTATACCATACAAAGACATGGTCCTTGTTTTATTAATAAAATAAATTACAGTTAAAATAGTGAACGTCTGAAGGCAATCCAGAGGATACAGTATAGGACTGTAGTCATAAAAATGTAAACGGTTAAAAACATTCATCTCTGTCAAATCGTTTTTCAATAGGGCTGTGGATCGTTGGGTAAGTGACGATCTGATCCAATCCACGATTCAACACTTACGATCCACAATGCGAATCACAAATCTTTTGTTATCAAGTAACCCATCTAAAACATAAAAATGGCAGTCCTGAAGACAGGTAATTTGTTTTTAGGAATAATGAAGTAAATCAATATTAATTGTTCTATGGCTTAAATGTATACATACTCCCTTCCAGTTACCGGTAATTGATTTTCCAGCATCATTATTTAAAGAACCGGTTGGACATCTTGGTAAACAAAGTAGTCCATGATGAGACAATGTTCATTTAATTCAGAGAAAAGGGATTTTTAAGAACAAAGAATAAACTTTTAATTTGTTAAAAAACAAGATCGTGAACCACGAATCTTAGTAATGACGGTCATTCTTACTCGATTTTTCAATTTGATTCGCGAATACCCGAGTACTCGGATACTCGCCACAGCCCTATTTTTCAATAATTTAATATTTCATGAACTACTCATGTAGTATGCGCAAATATACTTTAAGAAAAATTCATGTTTTTATGAATTCATTTCAAGAAGGGGCCCCACAATACAATACTTAGCCCCTTTTTTAACAGTCATAGTCATAATTATGAGACAGACAGTTCACCTAACCATCGTTCCTGAGAAGAACCAGTACTAGACTCCAATCCTCGGTAAGCAACTTCCTACTTTCTCACGTAAAGAGACATGGTTGGTCGCTTGACTTGACCCGTCATCAATGGTTACAGTGACCTTCACCACTCGACCACTGAGGCGGGTCTACAAAAACCTGGAATTCTAATATCTCAGTGAGGCAAAATTTTGAACAATAAAAGATGTGAATGTTTAACCAATATAGAAAACAAGCATAAGAAGATTCTAGAACATTTCTTTTTTTAAGATTTGGCAAAGGTTGCAAAATGTTCAAAAGTCATGTTTCACAACTGATATCAAATAAATTTGTTTCATCTTTAGAAAAGTTGGACAAAAGTAATACATCAGATAATCATAATTTAAACAGATCTCTCTCACTGTCAAATGTCAACGAGTTAAAATCTGTCTTCAAGATCATTATCCTTTAATCAATCATAAAACAGTTTGTACTTAAAGTGATACAATGTACATATCATTAATTTCACATTTATTAATAGTCAGGGGCAGTAACTCTCATCATTTAAAACCTGACACAATAACAGAGGACCAATACAATGTTAAATGTTCATATCAGGTTACATAGACACATTTAAGCTTTATCAATCTATGTAAATTGTTCCCCAGTCATTTGACACAGAAAACACCTCCAGCAGTTTACCTGTACTTCAGCTCATAATCATTCTATCTGAGTTTTGAGGATTTGTTTGTTTTGTTTATATCTGGTTTTAGACCCCTTTTCAACAGTCAGAGACAATATGAAGTGGACAGTTCCCTAAACCATCGCTCCTGGGAAGAACCAGTACTTGACTTCCATCCTCCGTAAGTAACTGCCTACTTTCTCACATAAAGAGACATGGTTGGTTAGCGGGCCTTGTACCCACGACCCTCTATCTGTGAGAGGTTACAGTGATACCACTCGAACACAGAGGCGGGTTGAGCAAAGAGGACAATGTACAAATAAAGTTAATCTCCATGTACAGTTGTGGTCAGATGAGGTCAATGGCATCTTATATACTATTACCTACCATGAATAAATAGTTTCAGGTACGGTAATGAGAAGTATAAGCTGATTATACAAATGGGGAATCTAAGTAATTGTAAGGCAAATATAAGAAAGTAGTAATATTAATTAATACTGTTTTGAATGTGCAGCCTTTTTTATGTTTTTTGGAACAAGACAGGTATAACTGTAGTTTTGTTCAATTTCTCAGTAACTGTTTGGGCTAGTTTTGGTCTCATTTTGTGACAAAATATATACCTGAAACCACTGCAAACTCCTCTTTAAAGCTTGCTTTAAAGTTCTGCATTTATGAAGGTAGTGTTCATTCCTCAGAACAAAAGTTATATGCCTTCTTGTTATATATCAGTCAAAGGGGGTCGTATTCTGTGACTTTTTTTTTCATTTTCATGCAATATAGTGAAGCAGTCCAGTACAAATGATTTAATTTAGTAAACCAGTCGGTCACCAGAACTAATCTTACATGATGAAGCTGATCTTTATTCACACAGCAGTGACAGCGGAAGATTTCATTGTTTCTGGAATATATCACACAAGCTTTAAATTGTAAAGCTATTGATTTACTGCAGTCAATGAACGGTGTCCATAAGTCTGTAAAGAAATATTGACCTTAAACTTTTAACATTTAGCCATACAATGTATGCACTGGTAATGTATTATTGTTCTACTCACAAATCAAAGTACAGAAAGTATTTCCATCTGGGTAGTTTAAGGATCTTAATGATATTCAAACCTGTGTAGGCAGCTACCTCCAAATAAAGGCCACCCTGAGAACAGAGACCGTCATTTTAAAAACTGTCATCAGTTATTTAGAACAAAATGACCTCCATAAAAAGGTCATCTGTCAATAAAGGCCACATGTTGTCTTTTCCAAGGGTTACCTCTGTTTGCAGGTTTGACTGTATTTGATTCATTTGATGAAAATTCAAAGAATAACATACAAAATGTTAGAGTGAAGTTACATCAAATTATTCCTATTGCCCCTTCAACCCCATTATAGATAAAAACTGCTTCCTCAGTCCTAATAGTACATAAATGCTTAATTGCACTTTACATGACACATAAATATAAGACAGTGCATATAAAAGGGGCGGGGACTAATACAATTTTTGAAAACTGATCAATACTTCACTTTTCCAAGATGCTTTACAATTACAATCTGCCATATTGTAGTGCAAGTCTAGGTAAGTTCAGTTTCCATGAGTACTTTGATTTTAACTGACGCCTAAGTTATTTCCCTAGAAATCCTTTCTAGCAGGCAACAAAACTGATGATCTTTCAAAGGATAAGGGAGACAAATATTACTTTCACTAAAACCATAATTTTCTGCAGTTACCTCCCTTCCATTATAAAATAACTACCTACAGTGCAGGTCACAATGTCTATTCCACAACATACTAAGAGGGCAACAACCAAAATGAGAATGTGAAAAAATAAACGATCCAAAAATACTGTAAGGTTATAATCAGCACATTGGCTAAATACTTAGTAAGTGGTCCTGAATAGTACAGTTCAATTAATATAAAACTCAAAATCATATAATTAATTTTATCAAACATAAATACAACAAGCTATAAAACTTCAGCTATTGAGAGAAACAGTTTGATTGTTGTACCAAGTACTACATAATCAAATTTAAATGGATGAAAAACATTGTTTTGTTACACTAACAATACAATGTTGAATAACCCCGAGCACAAATATCCGTAAATAAAATGTGATGATTAAATAAAAACAACATGTAACAGAAGTTCATTGAAAACATGCCATTAACCTGATCTACTCCATAATCAAAACATCATTACAGGGGTAAATACAAGAAAGAGAGGAAACTGAAGATTGCATTAATTTGTTTGCTATTTGCCATCAACAAATCAGAAACTTAATTGCAAATTCTTGTCATTTCTCTACTGATGACTAAAAATGTAAACAACTGCCAACCACTACTGATGATCAAGGTCAGGCTAGTACCGGTTTGAATTAATGTGTAAGTCAAGTTCTAGGGCATCTGACAAGCTACAGACATTAGCCCTGATACATGCCCACAAGGACACATCTATGATGACAAAGTGATTAATGTGTTTAAAATTGCATCAGATACATGTAAATGCAGAAAATTAGATTTTTCTGAATTGATGTTAGATAAATGTAACCAACATGTGACACTTTCTGGGGAAAATATGATGCAACCTACATGGCCTAAAGGAAGAGTGTGTACTCTCAGGGTAATATCCTCATAATTATAATAAAATCTGTACTTTTTATCACAAAACTTGTTTTCGCTCAATTACTAGAAAGTTTATTGATTTTACCAATGTCCTTGTAAATGAATCCTCATAACATAACACCAGTAAGTTAATAGCTTACAGTCAGAGAACAATACTACTTATCAAAGACAGGCATTAATACAAAGTAACAACCTTCAAGACCTTCCCTTCAGATATATGATACAAGCTTAGTGAAGAGTACTTTACTCTTCCATGAAAATTTTACTAATGTCTGATTTTCCTCCACATGTGGAGAAGATGCTATATCCTCATGGAAGGGTAAGTTAGAATACAGTCTAGGAAAAACAGGATAGGTGAATCGGTAGTTGTTTGTAACTGAAAAATTGTCATTTGGTCTAGACATTGAGCAAATGTGTTTTTACAATAATTTTTTAAATGCACAGATTATAATTTAATACTCAAGAGAGATTATCAACACTATGCTCTTCTCTAAATTGACTAAATTCCATAATCTACAAATAATCTTTATCAATAAACAAACATATACCGTCCATATTATATACAGTGCAACTTCTTCAAAGCCACAGCCTTTAGAACAAGAACGCTGCGTTCAATAAACGCGTATGCCCCCGGTGGCATGCTGGTGCAGCAACAGCCCATTTGAACAATGTCAAGGTCAAAGTCGGTTTTTGATAATTATGGGTGGATTGAGAATGGTCATAAGCAACAACTGTAGAAGTATGAAAGTGTTCTAGCAAGCAGTATTGGTGCTAGACGAAACTGTAAAATCTACTTAAGTCTAAACCTGGTACAGAATCAATCTAAGTCCAAATTAAGTCAAGGGTCAAGGTCAAAGTGGGATTTCTTGATACGGGTGTATTGAGAATGATCATACGCAACAACTGTGTAAGTATCAAAGCGTCCTAGCAAGCGGTATTGGTGCTAGACGAAACGGTAAAATCTACTTAACCTCGTACGGACAGGACAATCACTATATGCCCCGACATCAAAGATGCCAGGGGCATAAAAACCAAATTATGTAGTTTTTCAGAGTTTGTTGCACTTCAGAGGTTAAGTTAATATTTAGTTACAATGTACAGTGGGAAAATCATGCTGTTATCGAAGGGAGCTTGTTGTACATGACAGGGCCGCTCTGGATATATATATATATGATACATAAAATATTTATTCTACTTCAAAATATCACCTAACAGTAATAATACTGAAACGATTCATTCATAAAAGCAAACAAAATAAGATTTAATGAAACCGTTTGTAGACAATTTTCATATAAATTATTCAAACCACAATGACAAAGCGAATAATTATTACATAATATACAACAATTAAACAAGTTATATCCGTTTTGATGAACTGCACTAAATCTAACAAAGCAAGCTATCATTTGACATGTGAAACTCCGTTTTAACTGTCATCACAAAGGTGAAAAAATTTCATTACGTGACAAACTCCACATACTAACTTGTGAGGTAATTTCTTAAGGCAAGTAAATGATCAACATAAAAACGTAGCTATTACCAATTCTTGAATATTTAAGAAAATATCAATTAAATACTAAAAGTGAATATATTTATACTAAAATACAAGACATGCGAAACAATCATTAAAGGCATGTCCGTGTAAAAATTCCCAAGGTAAACCCCAAGGTCATCTGAATGTAGCGGAAGGTTTTACTGTATACATACATGGATATAAATTAATTGTCTGGTATGATCTATAGCGTTGTTATTCTGACTTGGATTTATGACAAGTAATAATCATATTGCGCAATAAGAAAATTATACGCACGTAAACAAGTACAAAACATTGCTACTGTAAATAAATAAACACTAATCTTCCTTGTCAAAATAAAAAATTATAATAATTTGATGGTGAAAGTCCAAATACATGTAGGTGACATTTTCAGGTCAAGCTTAAGTAGGTCTTTAGTTAGTCTTATTCTTCTCACAGAATGACATGCATGTGAAACAGATACAAGTCTATAGAAAATATTTGGTAGGCAATATTTCACAGGTTTATAAGCACCATATAAGTCTGAAAAGTTGAGGTCACCAAAAAACAGATCGTGTGTACTGTAGGTATTTATATGAATGTACCAATAAACAGATTGTGTGTACTACAGGTATATATAATTATGAATGTCTTATATCAGTTTACAAATACTTGAATGATTATACAGAGTACTGGTATAAAACAAGGACAGAAATTAACAAAGCGTAACTAAAGTCCTCTTCATTGTCTCCAGACACATTTCAAAATGTGAATTAGAGGATCGGTACACATGTACTAATAATACAGTGCCATAAACTACAGAATATATCCTAATAAATGTCCCACAGGGTTATTCATTAAAATGTATACCGGTAATCGTTTTCATGGTAAATAATAATTTACTCATCTCTGAAAAAGGGTCAGCCATTTATTAGAGATAGAGCATTTATTAGGGAATAACTGGCATGAAGTGTAAGTAAGATATAGTTGGCTGTTGTTATCACAATTATTCTCTGATTCATTACAGAAAGAATTCATTTTTCTGTATTTGTACAAATAGTGTTTCTTTTTCATCTCAAGTGATTCAGATTGGGACTTGATTTGAAATATTACATCATACTTATAGCTCTTCTATGTCATCAAACAAAATGCCCAACATCTCAACTAAATGTAGAAGGGGCTGACTTGCCAACTAGGGGACAGAAAAAAATAGCATAAGAATATTCAATATCTCACAGCTACTCTTGCCACAATCACATGAAAATTTTAGGGGGGGGGGGGGGTAATCATTTAAGTTCTTATTTCATTTTATTCACAGTGGCACAAACAGTTTCCACAGAAACCACATAGAACATCAAAATAAGAATCACTAACCTTTCTGAACAAAATGTTTTATCTTGATGTAATTTGTTGCTAGCTTTACAACTGCAGCTTTATCCATTTTCTCAAGGACCTCCATAGAGATTGGCAACTCTCGCATCAATTCTAACATAGCATCATGCTCCTTGTCTCGTCGGCCTTTCGCAGCAATCTTTGATTTCTCTCCCCTGAAATGAACCAGAAGTAGCCATATTTTATACAATGGGTTCATGTGTTTTCATTGGGTTCAAACTCAGGGGGTTTTAAAATGAAAATGGCTATTTGTGGAAAAGCAAATTTGTGGATTTTTATTATCTTGAAGAAAAAAAATGTATCATTTTTTCTGTTATTTTCATTGACAGAATGAGCTTGTAAGTGAAACACAAAATTTTTCCCCTCCAACAGACCAACATTAAATTTGAGAACATCCTCCAAGCTAAAATGTATTACCCTTCAGATTTGCTCTTAGAAATTTCATACTTACAAGTTTCATCCCCTGAAATTTCATACCCCTAGGATATTTTGTCCCAACTAGGATCTTTTTTAAGATTCAATAAACAGATGTACATGTATATTTGTGTAGTATTTAGTTGAAATGTATATTTGTGTAGTACATGTATATAGTTAAAAACATATTGTGAGCCTCTGACAGAACAAAGCAGACGAAAGATCCCCTGTTGATGGATTTTTTAACCTCTGAATAATAATCACCTAACTTAGAGATTAATTCTTTCACTCACTATAAAAACGGTGGTCTGTATTTTTATCTTAATGCTACAAGTACACAGTTCAGCAGTCATTAGTTTCACAAGCCTTATAATTGTACTGGAAACCTGACACAATTATTATACTACAGTACAACAAACATAAAAAATAACAATCTCAGAAACAACTGTTACCAAGGCAACATCAGTATTCTATCAACAATTAAGTAATAAGTACAATCAGAGGGCCATGATGGCCCTATATCGCTCACCAGAAAAAATAATAATTGCAAATCAATTGACCCCCAGGGGCAGTCAATTTTTTGTAGTTTCTGATGAGAAGATTTTTTAAAATTTTCCTGTAAAAGCCTATACAGCCTGGGACAGGGCCAATTTTGACCCTAGGGCAATAATTTGAACAAACTTGGTAGAGGTCCACTAGACAATGCTACAAGCTCTAGGCATTGTAGTTTCTGACTAAATTTTAAATTTCCCTATATAATTTAAGTCTATGTAACATCAGGTTATCCCTGGGGCGGAGCCAATTTTGACCCCTGGGCCATGATTTGGACAATTTGGTAGACGTTCATTAGACAATCTTACACACCAAAAATCTAAGCTCTAGGCCCAGTGGTTTTGGACAAGAAGATTTTTTAAGTTTTTCCTAATTGAACATAAATCTGAAAGTACCCATGGAAACTGAACTTACATAGACTTGCACAGCAGCATGAAACAGGAACTAGTTTATTTAACAATGCTGAGCAACTATGTACAGTTTTCAAAAATGCGCCATCTTCAGTAACAAATAGACTTATAAAGATATGTAACTCAACTTTGGTTATTCATTACTATCTAATATGTTTCAAGAAAAAGATACAACAAAAAAGAAAATGATCATCCATTAAAGAGTGGCACATCATTTGACCCAAGAGCATTTTCTCCCATTTCTGAATACAAATCAGATTGGGAAGTATGTAAAACACAGAAAGCTTTAAATTCTGAAAAGGTGAAGTTATATAAACATGCAAATTGTGACTATTAAATGGTCCAAAATTAACAAACTGAACATTTACGTGCCAGGTCAAAATGGACCAAATGAAGCATTTATGGGTCAGGTCAAAACAAACAAACTGATGCATTTACTGGCTAGGTCATTTGACCAGATCTGCGAGTATATGTCTTCATAAATAATCAACAATACTTAATGATACAAACCTTGTAAGTTTTTTCCCCCCATTTTTTACATCAGGGGGGTCCACCACCATATCATCCTGTGTGTCTGTCATCACTGTAGTCACATTAGAGACTTCTGTCTGCAATAAATATAAATGACTGTAAACAGGGGTGTCAAAAAGGCAAATTAAAAATCCTGAAAATCATTTTCGTATATATGTCTCTTTAAAAGTCCAAACATTTTGCTACCTTTCTATTTTAGGCCATCCTAAAAAACATTTTGTTTGCGGTAAAGCTACTTACTCACCTAAAAGGTCTCTACCCATTTTTTTTTACTCTTGGGTAAAAAAATTATTTGAATAAAATGATAGCATTCTGTCTTGTATTATGGGTTCAATTTCAAAATTAGCTAGTAACAAGAACAACTATAACAAAACGTTATAGGTAGACGAATTACACAAAGCATTGGTTTAAGTTTTTTGTATGAAGTTGCTTTTTTCATTAAGGATATTGACAGTCTACTTTATTCATTCCTCCATTATGGAGAGTATAACATATTTACAAGTTATATCTATAATACACATATTTTGACAATCATGAGTATTTGACAAATGAATACATTCATGTATTTAGTTCACATGTACATGGTATTACCATACCATACATCAATGGAATAAAGTACACCATAAATACTACCAAATCCACCATAGTCTGATATGATACAACCACATTAAACTTACATCAAATGATGTTCCCGATATTATGCCACGTTAACATCATAGAACGATGCCTACATTACTTACTTGCGTTTCAACAACAGTGCAGATGAACAGATTCAGTCAAACATGACAGGTAACGCGACGAATAGCCAGTCAAATGATTGACCAATCAAAAATGACTGAAATCACCATTAGCCAATCAAATGGCCAAGATTAGCCAAACTAGTAATAGACAATACAGTAAGTACTCGCAAACAGCTATGATAAACAAATACTCATAAGTATAATTTGTCTAGAAAAACTATTACCTACCTACATTGTACCACTAAAAATTCTCTGGGTAGGGTTACCATATTTTTTAAGGATGGCCTTAAATCTCAATGGTTAATGGAATGACATAAACAGAGATAATAAAAGACTGTGATATAGAGCAGAAGTTGATTTTTTTATAATGAGAGCTATCACACATAAATAATGCTGGTTCATTTACAGTCAATTATCATTTATGAAACTGAGTACTTCTTAACCACGTCTTAGAAATTATGCTACATAATGCATTCATGTCATTTTTCTGTACAATTAAGACACAATTATACAGTCAATATTCTTTCTCCCACAAGTGCACTTTAAGTGCAATATGTGAGCATTCTTTACCCAGTAAGGACATAAAATTGTTTTACATTTATAATGCGCAAAAATGTTACCATCATTACACTTTAAACCATTAGGTAGCATTTACACCATACATTAGTAGGCAACATGGAAACATAAGCTAATAAACATTAAACTAATTTGTGTCATATAATTATTTGACCTTGAATTGGAAATATTTACAAAATTGTGTAATCAAGACAGCCCTACTTCCAAGGCAGATAAAAAAAAGATTAAACACTAAAATACACTTTTTTCAGACAGAAATTAAAGTCAGCAAAATATCAACATAATAAAGAAGTGAAAAAATACCAAGAGTCATTGTAGCAAATATAACTGCCTGTCATAAATGTTATTTTTTGGGATATCTTCATTATCTTAAATGTTTACATTTGTTTTATTCCAACTATTTGTTTTCAAAGCATAATAATTAGTATAAGGTTAACAATAACTATTACTGGTATATCAAAAAAGGTCTACCAATGTACCCACTGTTCAATTTGTGTTATGAAACTGCAAACCCAACATTTTTGAACAGCAGCCTTATTGTATGGCATATCAATTACATGACTAATAATTTAGATATTTTCTTCATACAGAAACCTAAAGCTAGTGTTGTAGTATAAATGCACACAGCAATTAAGTCCATGATTCTATTTTTATCATAATAATAATCAAACTAAAGAAATTTCATGATTTAAAGAAAAAATCATAAATCTTGAGTAAAGTCCCTTTAACATTAACCAGGGCAGCATAATTGTCTATTTTCAGAATCTAAGAGTATCGCCAGAATTATATTTGACTTGGCAACTGACACCTAGTTCAACAGGATTGGGTAAGACACTGGACTGGGTGGGACACTGACAGGGTTTTAAGTGTTAGTGAGTATCCAAGAAAAGGTCATCGCAAGAAGGAAAGAAAATTACAATAAACCAAACATACAACAAAACAATGATCAAATACAAGTTAAAATATAAAGAGTGTAAATTTCATGACACAGCTGACAAAATAGTATTTTACCAAGGTTAGAAATGAACAACTCATTAGAAAATCTCCAAATTTTTTTACAAGATACATGTAATTATTTTTTTTGCAAATTCATGTAATTTCTCCCATAGGCACTCGATTCCGAGACTTTTATACGTTTACAGACATTACTTTTCAAATTCACTCATCAAACAATGCAAATCTGTCGAAACAAACATCTTCAATTTTTCCTTTATTGAGTGTATAAAAAAACCAAGGTAGTGCAGTCGCCATATTTTCGTTTGACAGAAGTGACGATGATTTCTCCCTAAAAGCATAAAATGATTACATAATAGTGTAGATACATTTCATTATCAAGGAATGCTTCATCTTGTTATATTGGTACTGAGATAAAAACATTGATGTTAGTATAGGTACCCAACAGTATCTTCATGATTTTATTTCAAGCATGATACAAATAAATGTTCACCTTGACAGAGAAATTCTGTGATTCAGAAACATAACTAGAGCTTAGTCACATGAGTGAAAACTAAATCTGAGGTATAAAGGTTTTACAACTATTACTTAAAGATGCACTCTTAATTTCTTTTGAGAAGCTGTTTTACACTTGGTCTTTAATGCATGACACATCATCACATGTTGGTGAACGTTTCTGCCAGGTTTTCTGAGATCCATCCATATATGACAAAGACTCAATGTTTTACCTTTTAGTATGACCTTTGCCTCGGAGGTACAGGCATGACACTTCGTCACATATAAGTGAACATTTCTGCCAAGTATTTTTGAAATCCACCAATAGATAACAAAATTACAGACACAAAAATGATACCCTATATTTTACCTTTAACCTCTAAGGGTGACCTTGACCGTAGAGGTACAGTCCTGGTTCTTTCGCAAGTTCACAAAGGGCTATAAATCAGACAAAATATATATGAGTGTTATGGGCCTCGGAAAGTGACCTCAAATTATGATCATTATAAAGACATGTGTGAAGTATCAAGCAAATATAACAAAATTATGTGATTGAAGAGATATGAACTTGTACAAGAAGCTGCATGCAAAAGTTTAACCAAAGTTTTACGCCAACAACGACACCAACACCCTGGCAAAGAGGATAGCCCCACTATTCTTTAAATAGTCAAGCTAAAAATGAATTTTCCTACCCATCCACCCACTGAAAATTCTCTGAGTAGATTTACTGTAAACAAACATTTCACTAAGGATGGCCTAGTGAAACATAAAGTTCAGTCCAGTCAAAATATATACATTTATGAGGTTAGATGTGTTGAGTCCAGTAATGCTTTCAGATTTGTTAGTCCCTGATCTGTCAGGCCCTATGTCAATACCTTCAGCATACATATGAAAGATGTTCATGATATTGCCACTGGTAATGATGTACTTATCCACTGAATCCACTTCATATTCCAATACCTCTTAATGTTGCCATCTTTATATATTAAAATCTGTTTACAACAGACAGTGCATGTGAGTATTAGACTGTGTCTAATCAGAGACTATTTGATTCTTACTAAGATCATACTATATCTCTTCACAAACATACCATAGTTTGTTTTTCCTTTAAGGCCTAAAACTTTTTTGTTTCTGGTTACGTGCTCATTAAAAATAGGGTAGGAACATGTATGTCAGGGCGTAATTCTTTGAAACCAAACATTTTTTTTACGCCTTAGGCGTTGTCTAATTTCAGCCAAATGAAGCATATTAATCATGTGCATAATGAAAACTTAAGAAAATACGCCGATTGGACAGATTGGTATTTTGCAATGGTAGAAAAATGTTTGATTGGATATCTTCAAAGACTGTTAAACAACACACCATGAGTAAAAACAGGAAGTAAATAAGTATAATGAACACTTAGTAATTAATATGTAAGAAGGATACTTTGTACCAGTATATATATTTTCAGAGAAAGCTTTTACAAAAACCATACACAATAGATTAATATTGTGAAATCTGAAAGCCATTATGGCTGTAATACCTCAGATAGGAAAAGCTATTAATGAACAATGACAAATATTCGATATTCATCTATTAGATATGGATAAGTACAAAACATGAATTTACTTGTATTAAACCTATGCTAGGACACACACACATAAATCTCAGTGGAATTCAGGATCTCAATCTAGTTCTAGTAATTTTCAACCAATGACAGACTTGACAAATAAACAAGTATTTCAATAGGAACATAATGTAACTAGAAAGTTCCAGTGCAATGTTAAATAATTTGGTATGAAGGGGACATATCAAAATTTAAAGGGTGTTGGGGGTCCAAATGTCCTTTTAAGGAGTTAGTTTAACACCACTTGTCCTTCAGATACACGTAGGTCAATAGTATTTCATGTTTCGATGCATTCACCATTCTACATTCATAAATGTTCATTCAGTGCGATATAAAAAACTGAAGTTTTAGGTCTGAAATGTTCGCCTGTTTGTTGATACAAAGTTAAATTTACTTTTTTTAAAACAACACATTTTTTCTATCTAATAAAAGGTCCACAATGACTTTAATACACAATAGGACATATCAGACAGCACCAATTTAAAAAAAAAATCATCTAAACAAAGCTATCAGCTTCAGTACCCAGACATAAGTTAAGTATTAAGAAGGTCAAACGCTCCAAAACTTTATTATTCTTAAGGTCTTTAGTTAATAATTCTGGTTACTTTGAGGTTAAGAAACATTGACTGCGAAAACATTATCAGAGCATAATAAAAGATTAACATAATGTGATTTGAGAAATTTCAAAGAAAATGAGAATTGTTTACCACATTTATAGATGTGCTATAAATGGTCATTTCCAAAATAGTAAAACTTCTACCAACCTGATAACTACTAATATTCTGTGATGATTAAATTAAAATCATTACAAATTTAACAGGCAACATTGCATAATGAATGAAAGAATAAGAAACAACTGGAGTGGAAAGGTGAAGGCCGAAATAGTCCATTCATAACCATTTCAGCATACCTAATTAAAATTACCTGTACATCATTTTGTAGTTTCATGTCAACATGTGTAACTGAAGGTCTGTAACCAACCAAGTGTAATAATTGAAACTAAAAAAACGCCTTACGTACAGTAATCATTTTACTTCCTATATTAAGTTTGAGAAGATGAGAAACTGAGAAGTTTGGCAGATATCATCTCATAGGAACAGAGACTCAATCTAGTAATTTAACTAAATTCTAACCTGTGTTAGCACCAACCTTCTTATAAGGGCCATCCTGTGAATTAAGGCCATTCTTTTAAAAACCATCATTGATTATTTAGAACAAAATGACCTTCAAATAAAGGCCACATGTCTATGTCTCAAGGGTGGTAATTATTAGGGACACATCTTTTTAACAGTCAGTCATATGAGGCGGACAGTTCACCAACCCATCGTTCCTGAGAAGAACCAATACTAAACTCCCATCCTCCATAAGCAACTGCCTACTTTCTCACATAAAGAGATAATGGTTGGTAGCTGGGCTTGAAAGGGTGTGTTTGCCATATCATGGCTTTAAAAATATAAGTTTAAGAACAAGACATCCTTCTGTTTGATTCATAATACTAACACAAACACACATGTAATCATGACCAGGTACATATAAATGGCTACGAAACAGAACAAGGATATAAGACAATAAACTTCGCCAACATTACCTGGTACATTCATACAATGATCATAACATTATGTAAACATATAAATTACAGCACGTAATGTTTTCCATACTATTAAACAATGTATGTAATCAATTAGAGGGCAAATAGGTCAGGAAACAGGTATCATGATGAAATTAATGATAGATGAAATTAATGACATAAAAAGCGAAATTTGTGATGAAATAAAAAGTGAAATTAAAGACTTGTTTGTGTAATTATGTATTGTTAATGTGCAACTTAAACTTGAGAAAAGGTCTGTCCAAAATTGTAATATTCATATATTGTAACTAGTAACTTATCAATGTGAAAGTGGCATGCTTTGTGATTGTCTGAGTCAACTTGTACTGATACCAAATGTCTAACAAGTGTATTAGGAGGAAGAAAACATTGTACCCAATGTGGGACTCAAACTCGCGACCTCTAGCTTGCAAGTCAGACGCTCAACCAATTGAGCTAATCAGGCTGGTTAATATATCACAGCCAATTTATTTAAATACATTACTGCTTCAAAAAAACCTTAGGTTGCAAACTTAACTATATGTATACATGTTGTCTATATTTAATTTGTATTCCTGACTCCATGCTTCAATGTAATTACAGACAACAGCATGACATTGTGCTTTCACTATCAAAACATGTAAGATTGGAGTACTATATAATTCTTTGCAAAAAATAATCATTAGTTTCAGTAATTTAACAATGAATGATTCAATGAAGTATTTTCCAATGTTGATTTATTTAGTCAGTTACCTCATCGATCATGGCGACTACCACACAAATGAGCATTATATATAAGTTACAGGTGTCTCTCAATAATTTGGCAAATTGAAGTTAAAATAAAAAAATGTAAATTGGCCATGTTTTACACCAGTTTTCAGCAGTATTCTAAAAACACACTGACAGGTAGGTAACCTAACCAGTCTTTCCTGGATTCTGTACCAATGCTAGCCTTGTTCTCATGACGTTTCTCTCTGGAAGTGCTGGTTTCTCTAGGTGGTGGGTGAATGCCCTGGCCTTAGATGCATGTCTTAATTTGAATCAACAAAGAGAACATGAGCAGTGCACAGGGATGGAACTCATGGACCTAAGGGCTATGAAATGATGTAAAAAAGTGCAATCACATGTAGTAATTTTCGTCAGTTTTATAAGGTAAACAAGAGTGCCAGGTTACAAAATATGCCCGTCAGGGGCCATAACTCAGAAGTGCCAGGGCTGATTGGGTTGGTTTTTCGAACTTCACCGAGATTTCATGGCTATAAACATCTACATTAAGTTTGGTGAGGATCCGAATAAAACTGTTTGAATTAGTGAGCAGACACCGTTGTGGACGCTCACCTGTAAACCCGCCGCCGTGGGTGTTACCAAACGGGCATATAAAAATGATATTATATATGTTCAGTTAAACTTCACTGAGGGACCACATCAATTTTTATATCATTTCATCATAATGAACTCATAATTTTGACCAGTTTCAACTTGATTCTTATACTTGCAATCTAATGATCCAGGTTTGAATCCTGGTTGCAGTCACATCTTTCTTTGAAAATATGACAAAAATGTAGATTTTTTCTCCATATTTAGAGAAGTTGTCGGCACCTTGTGAAAGGGTTAGTTAGAACTAGTTAGAATACACTCAAGTAAAACTGGTTGGGTGAAATGGTCACCTTATATTTATAATTGAAATATCAGCATTATGCCTACTAAAACAAATTCTACCAGCTTTTAATTCATTCTTATTATCATGCATATTTTTTTTAATCTCCCGGTTAATACTTGTAAGACATTTTTTACATTCATACAAAGTTCTGCCATTCTACAAAAAAATTCATGAAATTACTGATAAAATAATGTACAGCATTAAATTTTATTAACATTACATCAATAAAACACTAACCGTTTGAGCAACAAGTCCTGTTTAAGAAACATGACACATAATTTTAACATTCATTAATTTACCAAAAATCAAATCTTACATGTAGTCCATCAATTATCAGACAAGGTGAAAATAAACTGAGACAACACAATCATTTACTTTAAATAATAGGTAGATTTTTAGGTAAGGAAACAGCCTTGCCACATATGATGGACTGACAGTTTGGGCATAAACTAGCACACCAATAATATATAAAACTTACTGTTTAATATTCCAATCACAATTATACAGAACTGTCAGAGGTATTGAATTCATCCACAGATCAGTTTCAAATGAAAGTTCACACAATATATCCCTATAAATAACCTGAAAACTTCAGTTTATTGGTTAATATCAGTGACATTGACAGGCTCATAAAGGCTAGGAAAAGGCTTCTGTTACTGAGTTTGTTTACCTATATTTTCTCACAGTTATTCAGTCCTACGACAGGCAGGCAACAGTACTGTTCAATACCCAGTACTCATAATTTTTTTTTCATGCAAATAAGCAACAGCAACAGAAATCTGTCACCAAATTTCCCCAGTCAAATATTCAATTAAAAAAAAAGCAGTAACAACTGCACAGCATGAGGAAAATAACTAGCTGCTTGACTACCTCTGCATGCCATCCAGGAGTACCCTGGGGTAGATAAAATTGCAAGCACTCATAAGAATATCTTGTTAATTGTCCCAACCTAATCTGGACATATATATCCCCACCTTCCCCAAAAAACAAATAGGGCTGTAGTCTGTTGGTTTACTAATTAATGCAGTTATACAGAAACTGTAAACTAGACTTGGTTTATTTTATAAGCGATTAGAAAATACTGAATTTACAGAAAATATTTACCTTGTTAATTTTAACAGCACTTTTAACTGACTATTGCTCAGACTGAACTTTGTAAGAAATGAACAATCTCTACCCAGAGTTGTCATTGGTTGCGCCTTGTATATGGGAGAGATAATGAACACCAAGACAACTCTGTGTAGAGATAAATTAATTGATAAATGATGTCAGAAATGTGCCACATTTAATTTGTCCCTAAAGTTTTTAAACATTAAATAAATTGAATGAGGAGCAATCACAATACTGAGAGAGTGAACAAATTTAGATAAATAATATTTCTTGGAAAACAACATTGAGGCTTGGCTACTTAAAGTGGTCAATAACATATTACTAGCTGAAGGAAAGTGTTAATATCGCTATACCTACTTGTGTTACCATACATTTATATATATTACTTTACAAACTGTCAAAGTGGTTAACATATGTTTAGCAAACTGGGATGAAATATCATAGGGTAAATGCGGACAAAGTTTTGATTTTTAAAAGTAGAAAAGTATTTTAACATAATAGATTTCTTAACTGTCATAAGAATTTATTGTTTTGAGTAATAAAATTACCAGTTCATAAGAAGTGCATTTTAAACAGTTTGAGGACCTGTAGATAATTAGCCTCCATATATCATAAGCTAACTAGTTATGGCCCCTTTCTTCCTAGGATAGTATGAAAGCATGGACAGGAAATTAATTAGCTTTTAGACAAGCTGAATAATTTTTGCTAAAAGGACCTGGATGAGTCATAACACAGGAGCCTGTTATTCAATCAAAAAAAAATTATATATGATACTCAATAAAAAATTACCTACGTATATAGAAAAAAAAAACAGGAGTGCAATGCCTCCCACTCCCCACCCACATCGCCGATACAAGAATCTCTATTAAACAGCGGTCAACGCGTGAAATTCTGGTCTACATAGTTAAAGGCTATAAAAAGGTAACAAATGCAGGTCCTACCCTTGACATTTTCTCAGTTTTGCTTATCCTATTTCAATAAATCCAAGAGTTTCTCCAGCGGAGGGTAGCCATTGCGTGACGTCATAAGGCGGGTCAAAGATGCTGCTCCGGAGTAAAGTGTTATATGTATAAACTCCGGGCAACCGTACCGTTCCGTACAGAACGTTTGTATTTTATCGACAGGATGATGTAATCAATCTTAGAGTTAATTCCCCTTGGGTTTTTCCAAATCTCTAATAACAATTCTTTTATGGAAATTAATTAACAAATAAAATGAATCTTTCATTTTCCAATATCAGAAAATATTTTGAAAGCAATGCATGTTGAAATACATTTTAGCAGAGTAAAATTAATATTTAAACCTTTCGCTCCGCAGCAGTATCTTTGGCTGGCTGATGACGTCACGCAATGGCTACCCTCCGCTGGAGAAACTCTTGGATTTATTGAAATAGGATAAGCAAAACTGAGAAAATGTCAAGGGTAGGACCTGCATTTGTTACCTTTTTATAGCCTTTAACTAGGTAGACCAGAATTTCACCTGTTGACCGCTGTTTAATAGAGATTCTTGTATCGGCGATGTGGGTGGGGAGTGGGAGGCATTGCACTCCTGTTTTTTTTTTCTATACGTAGGTAATTTTTTATTGAGTATAATTTTTTTTCTGGATTGAATAACAGGCTCCAGTGGTCATAACAAGTCATCATTTAAAACCAAAGAAAATATAAAACATTGAATTAACATGAAAATTAGAATTAAAAAGCAATTGAGTGTTAAAGAGAATAAAAAAACTTAGTATGATATAAAAGCAATTTAGACCTACTAAACTTAAACAATATGTTATTTACTGTTAATACAAAAAATGTTCATGACCTATATAATAGTAAACTAGGCCAAACAGAAACAAAATCTAAACATTGCCTTTAGAGCGAGTAAACATGGGATCTTACAGTTAAGACAACTACACTGGAAGAGATTAACAGTGAATAGGCCTATCTACTAATATAGTGTTGTTAACATACTTGAAGATGTTATTAGATTTGGTGACAATAGATATGATATAATCTTGTAAAGTTGTTAGGTTAGTATTCAGTAGTGTACCACACAACGGTAGACGAATATTCGTTGAATTTATTGACACAGTTCGTAGTCGCAATGTATATACACGTAAACTTTCTGTTCAAAACATCTTTATCCATAGGTTAACGGTGGTCCATCCAAACCTGTTAGACAATCAACTTAAAAACTTTTCTTACCTGTGAACTCCTTTCTAGCAGGAAACGGATTATCCAATTATCATTCAAACGTTTGCATTTTACTTACCGAAAGTATATTACAAGCGTTTTCTGTACCGAGATTCAGTAAGCAACTATTACAGTCCAGTTCATAAGAATAATTCCAATTCGGCATAGATTTTTTTGTTTTAGAAATTTCAATGAATATGGCAAACAGACCTCTAAATGCTGTGAAGACCAAAACAGACCCATTTCAAATTAAAGTGAGACACTGCTGATACATTAAAGGTTTAATTAGTGTATGTTATATATGAGTCAATGAACCTTATATGCAGGCTCTAACCCACTACCACCTGCATACAAGTCAGATGCTTGACAAACTTGAGTTAATCCAGGGATGCTATATTACATATATATCATCCCTGGTTAATCTGACTGGATGATAGCACAGTCAGTTTATTAATACAAACTACTACAGGAGCTTGGTAGTTTAAATTTTGGTGTAGAATAAATAAGCAGTATCACAAAAAATATTTACAAAAATCGGGCACTAGGGGATTTAGGAGGGGGCATTCCCTAAATGTCCTCTGCTGTAGATTAAAATGAAATATCATTTAATGAAATATCCTATTTACGAAATTTTGCACACATACCCTAGCTCTGCCTCTGTCAGTGGTCAAGGTATGTATACAGATTATTATTTAATTGATTCAGTAAAACATCTCAGTATATCATTTTAAAAAACAGTCATTATTTTTTTCCTTTTGTTATTTCTTTAAAGGATACTATAATGATTTACACTGTAGAGGATTCAAGTTGTTAATTACTAAAGTTGTACTAGCTGCCACAAACAAGAGTAGACAATACTTCCAAGGATTGATAATAGGTACAATGTAATTATAGTCTTGCTGCAGAATGTAGAGCAAAATCATTTTTGAATCATTAAAGCAAATCAAAATCATTCATTAAAGATCACAGGTCTATAAAAATTAATAGATAATATATTTTTTTGTTTTTTGTTTGTTTTAATGAAGTGAGTTAAATTAGAACATACCGGTAGATCTTATTTCTTAATTTTTAAACTTCTTTGAAACTTTGTATTAATTGACACAATGAAGCATCAAGGAGTTATATGTATCATCAACACTAACAGAGACTAGAAAATACAGCAAAGACTGAAAAATCTATGAGTATATACTGTCAAACCTGTCATAGCAGTTTCCTCCGAATGAAGGCCACACTGTGAATAAAGGCCATCCTTTTAATATTTGTCATTGATTATTTAGAACAAAATGTCCTCTGAATATAATGACCACTTGTCAATAAAGGTCACATTTAGTATTTACCAATTATTGTGGTCTTTGTTTACAGGATTGTCAGTCCATATCTACCAGTAATGTTTTTCATGATATTCTCATGTGTAAGCAGAAGGCCTGGCTAGTAAGCAGCCACAAGTTAACAGTTCCTTATGGAAGCTAGGGTGTAAGTTAGTACTGGTTAGAATATATACTGTCCAGAAAACTGGTAAGATAAACCGATTGGTGTGTATAACTGAAATATTGTTGAAAAACTGCATCTAACTGAAACACATTTTAAGTTTTGCTGTACTCTCCAAAAATCAATTCAAAATCACGTTTACCTTGGGTTTACTTTCAGACTTGGACCTTAATGTATGCATCAAAGGTCATTTATCCTCCACCATGGATTTCTTTCATGCAAAAGTTGATACAACAAGCAGAGAACAAGATTGGTACTTACCAGTACACTGGTCAGTAAAACTGGTTAGATTAACTGTTTGAGGTTTGATATTAAGACTGAAATTAAATTTAAAATAGGTGTCTTTTTATTTTTCCAAGAATCGAAACATACAGACATTTTGGACCTGCCTGGAATGGGTAAAATGATGCTCAATGCTTATCAATGATTCTCTTCCTGCTTTAGTATAATGTAGCTTGGATGAGAAAAAAAATCACCAAGTTCATGGTTATTCAACTGACCTTATATTTTAGCAGATTGTATTGAGATTGTTGAGAGTGTACTGAGAATGTATTGAGATTGTTCTAAGATGTAAGATCATATTGAGATTGTTCTAAGATGTAAGATCATATTGAGATTGTTCAAAGATGTAAGATCATATTAAGATTGTTCAAAGATGTAAGATCATATTGAGATTGTTCTAAGATGTAAGATCATATTGAGATTGTTCTAAGATGTAAGATCATAATGAGATTGTTCTAAGATGTAAGATCATAATGAGATTGTTCAAAGATGTAAGATTGTATTGAGATTGTTCAAAGATGTAAGATCATATTGAGATTGTTCAAAGATGTAAGATCATATTGAGATTGTTCAAAGATGTAAGATTGTATTGAGATTGTTCAAAGATGTAAGATTATATTGAGATTGTTCTGATGTTGTACTGAGATTGCTTTTCATTTTTTCTTCAATTAAGCTTTGGCCATTGAATAACCAAGGCATTAATTGTTTTGTCTATAGTGACTGGATTGTTGTACTCCATTTTACAGAGTGTATCACAGTATCAGTATGTGAGGCAAGGATGTTCACTGAAATTTGTCTATACAGTGTCACCTATCTGTATACACATAGTTATTTTGAAAAGACTGGTACAGTAAGACTAAGGTCATCAATTTGACATTACTACATTTTCAGTTTGTTTAATTCAACTGCATCTATATTGCAGATCTATATGGGAAGAAACCTTTATATAAACATACATATTTAGTCCATAAAGATACATTAATGTCTTGTTATTGTTGTGTGCAGAAAAAGACTTTCAATTAGCTTTCTGAGAACCTACTTAACTAAAAAAAATGTTCACTATAATTAGAAAACTATGTTCTGATCTCTTTAAGAGATTTCCTAGCTTTCTTTTAATTCTTACAAAAACGTACACTATCTTGGGTTGTAAATTTATCTAAAACTACAGTAGTTGTCATATTGAGAAATAAACTACAGTACAACCTCTCCAGAGCAGCCCTCTGTACAGCAACAACCTCTATAACGACACCTTAAACATTTCCCTTAACTAATATTTACTAGAAATCTAACCTCTGTAGAGCAACAACCTCTAAACAATGGCCAATATTCGCATCTCCCCCAGGGCGTTGCTCTACAGAGGGTGTACTGTACATGTACTTCACTGGTGGCTTATGGCTATAATAATTCTGACCAGTAGTCAAAAGACAGACAAATCTGCACACAGGGTGGAAGTCTATAAACCTTGTATGAAATTGATGAGGAACTCAATTGGAAAAGTATACAGATAAGTTGTAACAATTTATTTTCTCAAAATAAAACAATATATTATAATTAATATAAATAAATTAATATTCATGCAAATGCCACAGAAACAAGAGCAGTACACAATGATATACATATATAATAACATTGACCCCACTGCCATTACACAGAAACATCAAAAAACATTGTAATCAAAAAGTATAAACTTCAATAACAGCTTGTTAACACACATCTTTAGACATGTACATAATGCTGCAGTAACTAGTTACCATGGCAACAAAACTGGAACTAGATTTTGTTACTGTGGATACAAAACTTGTTACTAAGGAACTATACATTGTTAGACATACATTTATTATACTATTGTTGGAAGTACAACTGATTCATAATCTAAGCATAAAAATTGAACACTGACCAACCTAAATTTAATAAAAAGACATAATTAGTCAGAAACATACATAAACTTTCTCATTAATCAAATATACTCCCATGTGTATTTCAAAATTTTAAGATAGTTTAAGCTGACTAACACTTCACTGCTTTGTTATAAGTCAAACTAAGTACTTTCTAAATATTTGAAAAGTAAATTAATTGTGTAAGGTCTCTATATAATGATACAGTAAAACGATTGTTCAATTAATGTTGTAACATTAAAACAACATCATTCAGAATTGAATACATATACATCGTAAATCAAATAGAAATAAATAACTTGCTGTATTTAATAGCTTGAACCATAAGATACCATGATTATAATATTAGGCAGTAAAAATATATATTTTATAAAAATACCCTCAAACAACACAGAATATATCAAAAAGCAAACATAACAAGGTACATGAGCACAATGCAATATTGATACTAGTATATTACAGAGGTGAAGAACAACAAACAGGATACTCTTCATATTGGAGGTAACAAAACCACAGGAGGCTGGTATGGTGTGGAATACATGTTTGGCATTCGCTAAATCATTTTAGGACTACTAAGACTATCTGCTAACTTATCTTAACACCACACCAGTCTCTAGTGAACAAACATTTTAAATAACAGCACATTGAGCTATACACAAGATATACAATTTACAAGTACAACATGGTTAAGGATTTTGCAGTGAAGTATTGAGATAAAGCAAGATTGCTTGAAATTATATCACACTTCATACTAGATATACTCAAACTACACTTAACTGATTCATCAATAGCATAATTCTAATCATCAGCATATCATCAACAACAACAAACAACAAAAGTAACAACTGAGAAGATGATGCAAGAGGAACACAGATGGTCCAAATATTGGGATACCACATATTCCCTAACTAATGCCCCCAAAACAAACATCACATTTAGCAGACATTTTTTAATTAGTCAAATTCTTCAGATATTTTTTTTAAAAAGGTTAGTTGCATTTATTATGGGAAGGAAGTAGGGGATCAGTACTCTATGACTTTATTACAGTGAGCATGAATATCTAGCTTTTGTACAGTTGTGATCAACCATGAGTAACTGAGAAAAAGCAAAGACAATAATATAACACTATATATTTCTATATACAACCAGTAGCTAAAGTCATTAAAAGGATGTGAAACAATGAAAGTGCATATTATGCGCATGATCATATGGAAGTTATGCAGGCTTGGATAGGATACAGTACATACACTATGAAGACTCTATTTAGGCACTATATACATACATGTACATGGTGGACAAAAGCTCACCTAGACATTAGCTCACTCTTCAAATCTGATAGCGGCGGACAAAAGCTAACCCAAGATTTTACAACCTCTGACATTACGTCTCCTGTTATTTTTGAACTCTGTCCTACATTCCATACACACATTTTTAATAAAAAATCCCTGTACAAATGCCATCTTAACACCAAACATTTATCCTATGGAAAAGACCTCTTGCAAGAATAATTCTAAATTAGCAATAAGATAAAATTCAAAACATGGGTGAAAAGAAATAGAATAGATAGAATTTACATATACAGCCAAAGGCCATTTTATTTAAAACTGTCATTGATTATTTATAACAAAATGAACTAAAATTAAGGGTCACCTGTCAAAAAAGACCACCTTATGCCTTTTCCAAGGTGGCATTTGTTCACAAGTTTGTATTACAACAAGTAAAACCAGGGTCATACCTAGTAAATTCATGGGTATTAGAAATACTAATTTAAGAGAACTAACATTAATAGTAGAGTTAGAATCTTATCTATAATCATTATTTATTATTATCATTGAAATCATTTAAATACAATATAGTTAAAGAACATCAAAATGAGAAATATAATAGAATTAATTCTTCACTATTGAGGTAATGTTGCTAACTTCAATCAGGGTGGGCAAGTTAGGTACATGTATACTGAATCTCACATAAACTCATATCAAAATTAATCAAACTGACATAAAATCAATAGTTGATATCCTAATAGTTCATGAACAAAAATCCTGAGTAAAAGGAACACTTAAAAATGTTAACCATAATATATAGATACCGCTACATGTATTGCAATAACAGTTGAGATTACAATGAATTTTAAGTACATGTATGTGAATGGTACAATAAAAAAAACAAAAAACATTTAAAACAAGATGTGTTTTTAAAACACAATACCTCCTCAGGGTGACCTTGACCTTTAACCTCCGAACCTGAAAATGCACAGGTCCTGTAGAAGATGTCATAAGGAACCTACATAATGAAGTTTGATGATTGTAGGTGGGAGTGCTATGATTTTATAGGCAAGTTAAAGTTTGGTACAGACAGATAAACAGACCAAAAACATTACACCCCCTGATCTGTCATGAGGGTATAATAATAGAAACAAAATGTGATAAACAAAAAGGGAACAATATGTATACTAAAATTGTTAAATATAACAGAAAAACATGTATTGGAAATCTAACATATGAATGAACAATCATAACAACTAATTTTCCGTATAATCATAGCAGTCCTCTGGAAACTGAGAATCTATTTAACTCTGTGGAAGTATTATAAGACTGATATATACGAGTGAATAAAACACACCCTCAAAACAATAATTTAGTATTACATGAAATGATAACAATCTTTTCACTTTGAAATGTGATTAGTCTGTTCATTATCAAGTCACTGAACAGGAAAAGTTTCTAATTTGCATAATTTGCAAAGACAAGAGTGGATATAACTTATGTTGTCATGGCAACAGTACTGGCTACTACCAACAAGAGGGCCATGATGGCATAACATAAACATCAAAATTCATCCTAAGTGTGAAACTATTGGGAGATTAATCACACTTCCGAAGAATGAAATGTTTGTTTTAATAATAAAATCAGAAAAAGAAGAATTTTGAGACCTACCAATTCTTGGGTCAAATAACCTTAATGTTTAGACTAAACAACAAAACAATTATAATGATATGCAAATAATAATAATCAATCAGATTATGAAATGTGTCTTGTGCAACAATATGTGATTAAAACATCAACTTTTTTGTTTGAAAAAAGTGAAAAATATCAAAACATACAAATGTCAACAATGTATTCAATATAGATATATTAACAAATATTTGAATTTGAATACAAATGTATCAATGAAAAGCATGGCTTTTCATTTACATTTTTTTATAATATTTGTAATTTCAGTAAAATGTGAATTATCTTCAAATATACATAAGTAGAATGAATTAACATAAAAATATCACATTTATACTTGAGATCAGTCACAAATCTCAGATCTCATATTTTGTCTCTTAATGTTTCTGTGTTAATTGTGCTAAGTGATGAGATTAATTCAGTCAGCATGACTGATCTGAATTTGTATTTAAATATCAAACAGCAATATCCTCTTAACTAAAATACTTTGAGAATGAATTTTAGATTCGAGATTGGAGTAATATGATATTCTTGACTTTAAAGATCTCAGAGCTGAGATTTGCATAAAACATTCAGAATAATTGTAAATGCATAGAAGTTGGAATAAAAAAGAAGTGTTTGTGAAACATGGATGCCCTTACAGGCCAACTAGATAGCAATACCTTAATCTATTGAACTTAAAATCAATAGGGGTCATCTCCATGTAATAACCAAACCAAATATTGTATGAGGAGCACAGGCAAAATCATTCTCTAGTCATTGGTCGGACAAAGTTTTTGTGCTGAAGGTCACTGTGACCTTGACCTTTGACATACTGACCTCAAAATCATTTGGGGTCATCTACATGTGATGAACTTCCTTCCATCTAAACCAGAGGAGCTTAGGCCAAATTGTTCTCTAGTTATTGGTCGGACAATGTTTGGTTATGGATGGACAGACTGACAAACATTATGCCCACTTTTCTTCCAAAGGGGGCATAATTACCATCCAGCATAACAATATAAAGTCACATACAGTGTGGAAACCTCAATCCATTAAAAACTTGGAACCATAGAATTAGCCAGTTTCAAAGACTTTAGAAAATGTCTGAACTTCTTCTAACCAACAATGTATGACTTCTAACCCAGATAAGGATCTACAGACATGGATTATACATGATATCAAATAAAATGTTTTGTAACAAAAGTTGACATATTCCTTTTGTCAATGGATTTACATACATATAAGAAACAAAGAGTCAACGGTGGCCTTTTTTCACAGGTTTTACCGTGTATCCAAAATAAAACTTTTTCAAAGATGCAGTATTAAAGTCTAAAAATTCAAAATTCTGAAATCTCACAAATATAGTCCAATTGAATAAGTGAATCATATTTGTCATTTCGGACCTTCAATTTTACTGATTAGTTTGTATAAATCATACGTTATGAGTTTTTCTTAAAAACTTACACAGTCAAACATGTGTTAGAAGCCACCTCCAAACAATAATAGATAATACTAGTAATAATAAAGGCCAACCTGTTAATAAAGGCCATTCTTTTAAAGATTTAAAACGAGGTGACCTCTAAACAAAGCCACTTGTCAATAAAGGCCACATTATGTCTTTCCCAAGGGTGGCATTTGTTCACTGATTAGACAGCACATTATTTCTGATTTTGTTCAAGCCACTTATTACAGATGCTAACAATTGATGACTGTCCCATACTTTTTGCTGCTCGTAATATTCTTCTCACATCGTCAACTCTGTTCTCTTTAACGGACATCAAATATGCAGATTTCAGTTTCCCACACAGAATGTACGCATTGATCTGTAAACAATTTAAATTTCTCAGTTGATCAAATTTCTCGAGTAAATATCTTCATATTGTGAAACGAAATCCTAAGAAATGCTTAAATAAACAGAAAAAAATATGTCTGGAAAAGCAATCATGCAATCATTTTCAGACAGAGGGATGATTCTGTGACATATGAATCATTTTGTTTGTTCTTTCATAAGATATTGTGTATAGCATTCGTGTGAAATGTGATTATTAAATAAGCATTGTACTTCTTATCAAGGAGTGGGAATAGTACAAAATGGATGAACTTAAATTTTAGCACAAAAGAACTTAATTTTTTTTTAGATACCATTAACAACTATTTGAAGGCAAAAGTTATAGAAAACTTATTTTTCAATGTGTGGATTGAATCCATGTCCTGAAGCAAATGCTACTAAAGCTGAGCCTGAGAATGGATTAGATGTCCAGTCTAAAAGCTCAACAATCTGATTGGCTGTTCCTTAGCTTAATTTCAAAATTGACCAATAGCGTGGCTTGGTTCATAGACTGGTCTTGAAACACAAGTTGATATCCTCAGACTAAAAAAATCTTACCATATTGGAGTTTTTACGCAGCATTTTGATGATATTTTCAGCTTCTTTAGCCTGTAATGAATACAAGTAAACTAGAAGTCTGCAAACTATAAGAGACAACTAAATAACTTTGTTTCATGAAAAGAATATTTTACTCCGCTTTTTTGTTTTTGCCGATACTAAATACACATATAATGAATAAAACAAACTACTACTAACTTCACAAGAAGATATAACACTACAAACAATACATAACAGTGTCAGTCAAAACATTTTAATTCTTTTGAACTAATATAATGTATCAGAGAAGAATATCCCCAAATTAATGCCCAAGGGTGAATTTACAGCTTACTGATTTTTTTATTCATCCAGTTATTGTGAACATTGGATATATTTTAAAGAATGATTAACGCACACATGGTAAGGTTTTAGAAGGGATAGGAGCATTTACTAGGGGTGTGCCAATTTTCAGTGGAAGTATTTTTATGAAAAATAAAACCAATTCAAGATCAAGTACCTCACTAGGATTGTCAGCAACAACAAGAAGGCATGCTCCAAGAATCTCATCCATAACATCATCAGTAGCAACCTCCATCTTGTGTACACAACTTAGAAATGTTCTCATGTTGTCATAGTGACGATCCTTTGCCATCTCCCTAGCAACGTGAGTATAAATACCAACTGCACCAAGCCTATATTCCTGAAATATTATGATTTGAAAGGTGAATATCAAAATGTGAATTATTACTTCTACACCAGAATTTGAAACTTCAAGCATTATGTAAAAGTAAATTGATAAACAATTCAGGGAATATTGATTGTTTAAAAACTTTTGTGTGGATCATAAGCGAATTATAAGAGAATCTGAATTTGCTACCAATTTTTCTTGGATTAAATGACATTGAATTAAAACAAATTTGTCTTAAATGTATATTCCAAGGCTAATATGGATTATGAATTGTAATAATAACACAAGGGGGTACAGTAGCACAGGGAAAAATCATATAATTATCTTAAGTTATTTCCCTCAGCCCCTGTACCCCTTCCCACAGACAAATATCATGACTGCACAAGCACATGAGTATAATTACATAAAAGATTAAAATACATACAGACATGTTACTGGTGCAGGGTATATAATGGAAGATAGGGTGGATGTAAAAATTTAATGAGTTTTTCCTACCTTAATAATTCTTGAAGCAAGAACAAATGATGTTTCAATGTTATTACCACATATCAAGACCTGAAGACCATAAAATAACAATATTTTTACAGCAATTTATTTATCAGTTGTTCAATAGCCCATTTGACAATTATGGTAATTTCAGAGCTCCCCCAGAAAGAGGGATGATAAGATACATGAATACCAGGCATTTATATCACTCATTCACTGCTTTTTTCAAATATATTCTTGTTTAGTTATTATGCTCAGTGTAAAGCATCGATACACGCCTCACCCTTTTCCTGATATTTTCTACAGTACTTGGCTCCGTAGCTGGAATGGGGACACTGAAAAAGCTCTCCTGAGAAATTAAAAAGTCAGAGCCGAGAATCAAACCCACAACCTTTCATTCAGTAGACCAGCGTGTTTCCACTGTACCAAAGATCACGCAAATGATCAATGATAACAACAACAATAGATATAAAAAGAAAAAAAGCAACAATAAAAACAATGTTGATGATAACAACAAATGGTAATAAGAATGGTATGAAAAATACTTGAACCGTTATATTGCATAATACTATTCTTAATTAGCATATACTGTTAAACTGTTGAGTTTGATACTTACATTTAAAAATACATTGTTTCTGAATATGTCCAACATAATAGAACAAGGTATAATAAAATAGATTAGGTTGTAAAAATAAAACACTGATCAAGAAAACAAACAAGAGTGCCAGGTCACAAAATACGCCCATCAAGGGCCATAACTCAGAAGTCGCTGGTTATCGAACTTGACCGAAATCTCATAGCCATAAACATTTCTATCAAGTTTGGTGAGGATCTGAGTAAAACTGTTTTAATTAGAGAGCGGACACTGTTGTGGACGCCGCCGCAGCCGGCAAAGCCGCCATAATTTTACGATAGAGAAATCTACTCATACAAACAAACCATACCATTATTGCTAGATCATTTCTCTGTTGTTGACTTGCAAATAAGGTTGGTGTCTTTGAAGATCCTAATGTTGACATCTTAGCCAGCACTGCTTCCCCTCCTAAATTAGTGAGTAAACTCTGGAAAAACTTTGTAACCTCTATTTGAAGAGCTATGGTTTTGATGTATCTAAAAATAGATAAGAAATTAATACAAAATTTGATTAACTTCTTTTTTGAAGAGCTATCATTTCAAGTATCAAAACATGTAAACAAAGTTCATTAAGTAGTTCAATAATTTATAGTATGCATCAGATAGGAAGATGCAAATTTTATAACTAAATTTGTTGTAAAATACTATTTACATACTAGTAATGAAGAAAATTGTCAACATACATTTTGAAGCATGAAAATTCTATTGAAATCTAATTAAGCAAAATCATGCTTTAGATACAGATCTTTTTATGAAATTAAAAAATTCAACAATAAGCAGAAGTAAAGTCCATTGTAATGTAAGAGCCCCAGCATTTTAGCTCAGTATGTAGTGTGCCAGACTGGTAATCTAGTAGTCAGGGGTTCCAGAGATCTTGACACAATGACAGAAAACATCGTATCTAATGGCATCTGTCTCCTGATTCCTGATTTAAAAATAATTTAGAAATGTAGAAATAAGGTTACAGAATCTAAGGAACAGATTAGTACTACTTGGAAACATAAGAATACTGGTTGGTACAGGTAGACAACCATGAAGCACTGGTTAGTGCAGGAAGACAACCCAGGAGCACAGGTTACATCAACCGTCTGATACAGATATCTGTAACACAGCTAACAATCATTGTTTAGCTAAATGCTAACAGTAGAACAAAAGCATTAATATCTTACTTTGACACGTCTTCTGGATCCTTCACAAGTCTAACAGATACTTGGTCCCTTTTAGATGCCTGTTCATCCCAGGATCCCTGTTTCTGGGGCACAGACAGCGGATGCTGTACATTACCCCAATGTGTAGGATCCAAATATGCCTGTATATATAATTAACTTGTAGATAAAATATATTTAAAGAAAAAAGAAAAAAAAATCTTGTAAGAAAATCTCAAATGACTATGCAGTCACAACCTAAATTCACATCTATTTCAGTATGAAGCCTAACTCTTTTTTAGACAAGTTTTCAATCTATCATCCATATTTTAATTGGACAATGAAAGCTACATAAGAGTAAGATAATTCTTTATTTGTCCAAGAGACAGTCGTTATATCAAGGTATTACTGTACTGTAGATGTTATAATGTAAATGCTTTTGTGTATACCTTTTTGCCAAAATAAAACACAACAAATACAGACTGGCATATATTTGTAGTAATCTATCATTCACAATTCTCTTTGTGACCACAAAAAATGAAACTAAACAATATTGATATACAGATTTAAAGGCTCAAGGGTTGAATATAAAATCTATGAATGACAGATTTATGACATGTGTTTTGTACATCACATCAACTAACCTGCATATGTTGTTGAGCTGTGAACAGATGATTAATTCTTCGACCAAGGTCAAGGTAACTTCGGGCTCCCTCTTGATAAAAATATGTGAAACAAGATATACCAGCACGCATAAAGTCCTGAAAACAAGGGAGAATTGTGACGTGAGTTCTAGATACACAGTAACTATAGAAATACCAGAAATAAAAAGCATGTCTTAATACCTCGAAACATGCAACCAAAAACCTTTATAATAACCAAGGAAATAATAGAACATACTGATGTTACTCATATTTTATACACAGTCAAACCTGTATTAGAAATCAACCTAAATGAAGGATATGAATAAGGGCCATTCTTAACGCTATCAAATATTTAGATCAAAATGACCTCTGAATAATGGTCACCTGTCAATTAAGGTCACATTATGTCTTTCCCAAGACTGACCTTTATTCACAGGTTTGACTGTAAATCCTAGGGATGGTAATGAGTACAATGTTTATTTCACAGCTTCATTATCAAATCATATACTGTATTTTCATTTATTTTTGCTGGGCTCAATTTTCGTGTTTTTTACTAAAATGGCTATATCGTGGGGACACATATTCATGGATTTTGATTTCTGAAAAGAAATGCCTTATCTCAGCATTTAAATTTGTGGGGAATTGATTTCGCTGATGAGCATACCCACAAAATCCACGAAATTAAATCCCCAATGAAAATGAATGATTCCACAGTATATAAAATTAACACTAACCACAGGTGCAGTAAATCAAGCAGGCGTTGACTTGACAAGTCAAATACGTTTTGTGTACAGTGTACTTGTTTTATACCTACTGTTATAGTATGGAACAAACCAGAGTACACATGTACCAAATTCAAACATGATGCCAGACTATTTTAAGCAACGGTCTCAATTTGAAATACAGCCTGTGAACAAAGGCCACCACTGTGAAAGGCATAAAGTGCTCTTTAATTACAAGTGATCTATATTTGGAGGTAATTTTGTTCTAAATGATCAATGATTGTTCCTGAAATAATGGCCTTTATTCTATTCACAGGGTGACCTTTATTCAGAGGTGGCCACTAACACAGGTTTCACTTACAATTACTAACATCCAACTGTTCTCAATGTGACTTTAATTTGTTATACAGTATCTTCAACATTTTATTCAGTGCAACCAATTTATTTTGTTTTTGTGTTTGGAAACATTTTTCCGTCTTGATTGATAGAAAATGTTAATTATCACTATTAATAATTCCCAATTATTTCAGAAAATGTTCTGGTCTAGAAATTATAAAAAAGAAACTTTTACCTTTTAACTCAGGTGCATATTTAAGACATTACCTTCATAAATAGTTGGAACTCATATAAAACATGATGTAGTCTTTGTTTTAGTAAATATCTACATGAAGCTGTCAGGAAGGGGTTCCATCTCTCTAATGATTGGTCAATCAGTAACATTTGATCTGTAAGACGACCCAGTTCTCCGCTATCTATGGATGGTTTCAGTAAACCTTCCACGAATACTTCAGCACTACATCTCTACATGAAAGATAGTACATCATTATTACATTACGTATATTACTGACCTCAAGGCCATAAAACTTGAATACAGGCCCCAAGCTCAAATGTAAATGCCATTCTCAAAGTATCATGGGTGAAAAGTTTGAGCTGACAAGTCTTTAAATATATATTCAGATTAATTATACAGTCAGACTAAATGAATCAATGATATTATTAATGTCTGATCATAAGTAACCTTGATACTTTAAAAGACAATAAATGAGATTTGTGCTTGGAGTTAATTCTCAGGTTTTAATTCCTGAGGGCCTTACATTAGAATCAGGAAATATAGAATGAACAAGCGTAGACAAATAATGTAGACTAATCAAATTAATCAAATAATTAATACTTATGAAATATAGACTAATAAAATATGTGCTCATTAATTATATAAAATATAGATTCTAGAAAATAGACTGATGAGATATAGACTGATGAATTTAGACTCACATGATCAAGAATATATTGGACAGCTTTCATATAGTAACCATGGCGACGATGGAATTCAACAATTGAAAGATAAGTTCCGTATGTTCTTAGATAAAACAGACATTCTTGGAATTGTTGGGAATCCATACTCGTTTCTTCAAAGAAAGTCTGAAACATAAATGATTCAATCACTATAAACTAATCCTGTAAGTGAGCATGGTAGATGGCTTTTACTCTAATAAATAAACTGGGCAGAGAAATCTATGATAATTTTCTAAGTTGTATAACTTTAAAATCAGTACCAGTCAACGGACACAAACATATAATGCATTGGTTCCAAGCTTAGTTTTAATGATAAATCCCCATGGTCCTGAAATTAAGAAATTCCAACATCAGATCTAAATTCTAAGCTACAAACTATACAAGTTAAGTAAATATATTTCTGAAGTCAAACTCAAGTTTCTATAAACTTGAAAACCAGAGAAATGAATCCTGATAATGAATTTACGTAGAAAATAAACAACAAACTTACACTAGATGGTGTATTTATGAGATTCTTAATAGAACCAGGATTATTCAAGAGTATTTGTATCTGAAATAAAGTAAGATATTTACATTGAATATTATGAATTGTTGAGATTTATGATAAATCTCATATAGATTATAGACTTTATCAGTAGAAACTAACAATATACAATATTTGTACATAATCTAGAATATGTACAAATTTTCTTCAATGTTTCATGAAATGAAAAAAGAAATGATCAGTTTCGTCCAAATTACATAAGGCCACACCAATTTGATAACTTGTTCATCGGATTTGCCGCTCGCTTTTTATCAAAATTAGAAAAATAATATTATTTTTTGTTTTTTGCTTCCGACCGCTTGCTCGTGCCGACATCTTTAAAAAAAATCCGGAACGGTACGGTGTCCCGGATTTTATCACTACAAATTGTATTCTGCGGTGTTGCTCCATTATATATGCGGCTCTCTTTACGATACCGAGATAGTATAATATCGTAGCTGATTTTTTAAATGAATTTATTCGGTAATTCCGAATGTTTAAACCTAAGAAGAATGTTAACTGCACGCGATATCATAGACAATCAGAAGCACGTCGATTATCGTAGATAAGACCATAGAAAATATAATTAGCGAGGAATAGGAATACGGGTGACGTTAGTTTCAAAGATGGTAGCGCTCGTAGCCTAGTCCAACTGTTTGTGACGGCGAGTCTCTTTCGATTTTGCCCAGCCTTCAAAAACTGAATATTTAATTTGTTGTGTGTGGAAAAATCACACATTAAAACCCGTTTGGAAAACGAAACTGGAACTGCTGGTGTCATGGTAAAAATCGCCTTTTCTCGAAAATTCGCTTTTCAAATAATCTGAGTTTACATGACACGGTACCCATTGTAAACGATTTAGAATAGCACTGTTCAGACAGTAGTTGTACACGGAGTGGCTAAAGTACGTTGACATCGGATATCAGTAGTCAAATTAACATGCAAAGTAAAATTTTAAGTTCAATATTAAAAATTTGACTTTTGACACAGAATTTTATGGCACATTCACACAGATTATTGTTATTTCTATAGATGATTTAAGTATACCAGTATACTGAAGATATCTTAGAATATTTGGTGTGGGTCTATCCTTCACTCATGGTTCTAGTTTATATTGGAATTAAGGTTAAATTCTTTTAAAACATGTCTCCAAAATTAAACAGTTATATCTTGTGCCCCAAGCTGTGTACAGTGTCATTTCGGTGATAAATCCAATATACAAAATTATGTTGTTTTATCCTAGTAATTGTTACAAGAATATGGTATACATGGTATTGTGCTGTAAGTATGGGTAATTTATCAATTTTCATATAAAAAAGAATAGAATAAAGACATTAAAAGTGTTTTCACTGGTAAACCTAAGGGTTATTGATACTAATTAAAATACAGATTCTTTATTTACTTGATCATTCACATGCTTGTTTGAAATAGAAAAGCTTTTTAGATTTGTTTTGCTTGTTTTGTAAGAAGGAAAATAAAAGAAAAAAAGAAAATTATTTTTTCGCTCGCTCGCTCGCTCGGTCAAATTGGAAAAGTAAAAAATAATATTAATAAAAATATTTCGCTCGCTCGCTTGCTCTTTTCAGAAAAAAAATCCAATGAACAAGTTATGAAATTGGTGTGGCCTAAGTGAACACAAATAAATTGTATTGCATGGATGGGTCAAACATTGATAAAGATCACTAACTCAATATTTGCATAGTCTGTACACACAACTATATAGTACCGATGTATACAGATATGCTTCAAAAGACATCATTTGTTTCATTCTATGCTCTGGCATATGATGCTTGAATGACCAAATTTGAGTCAAATCTAATCAATAGTATAGTATTAAAACTATGAAGCAATCACTGTTTAAAGTGATCCTTATCAAATTTTGAGAAATATATAAGCACATTAAAATCTATATGTTATATCATTACCTCCATTGTTCCAGTTCCTTGCATGCTTTCCAGACAGTTAACTATATCACTAATAACTTTGTTCAATGGGTTACATACATTCTTATCTCTTAATGGCTGAAGTAAAAACAATTCAATGATTTAGATTGTGGCATTGAAATAAATTCCTCCGCAAAAAAATCAGTTTCAAAACATTTAAGAACTATAAAACTTAAGATTTAAGTCTCAAGATTTGGGGAGAAGCTTTAAAGTACAGGCATGTTAGGCCATCCTTAAACAATTGTTTGTTTGTAGTTACATGACTAACTAAAACATAAATCCTCAAACTCTATTGTTTTAGTGATTTTGATAAAAAAAGTTTTTCACTCTTTTCATTCTAGTATTTTGTTTTCAATATCAAATGTTAACCTACAATCCTACCCTACCGAAAAAGCTAGGATTGCCTAGTTGCAGATTAAAGATCTCTAAGGATGGCCTTGTAGGGCAATTTTTAGGTGGACCTCAATGAACAAAAATTACATAGTTGCATTTAAGAGACATGCATTTGAACACAAAATTCATAACATAGTATATTGTAATCAATTTTTTTCTGAATATCATATACATGTACATGTGACAGGATTGTTTTGACAAAATTAACAGCTTGAGAAATAAGAAGGCACTCGATTATCACAGATCAAAATGCTGAAGGACAAGTCTTTTACCTTTAGACATTTGCTGAATTTCTCACGAGCCCCTGTGAAGTCACCACTTTGTAAGCACATCATTCCCCATGTTACCCACACCCCTGTGGGATCCAATCCACATTTTGTAGACACCTCCATGGCAAGAGACAATCTTTCATCAGCAATAAGCTTGTCCCTAAGTCGTCTGAAATTTGAGGGTCGTTCAATAAAAAGTCGTTCAATAAAAGGGGCAACATCAATACATTCAATATCACATAAAAAGTTAATTATGCAAACGCTGTATAAAAACTCCAAAATTATTATCATTCTTGGACATATTTCACAAAGTTAAGCATTGATGAATAAGAAATTAAATCACTTTGAAGACATTACTGTCCATATTTTATGCTCAAAATATTTTGCAATCTGGGGAATTATTTTAAAGTGAAATTCTTGCACACAACCTACCGGTTCCCTATTTTTCGGTCAAGTTACCATAAGCATGCTTTTTTCTAGCTTTAGATACATTTGGTAAAAATTAAGCTCGATTACTCTCATATAGAATTATAAGGGCCAGCCAGCCCTTAGTCTTAAATCATACTAAATTTTAGGAAACATAATTAGAGATTTTACTATTAACTTACCTGACAGTATCGACTTTCCGGAGCTCTTCAATTGAAGGTAAATCTCTGAAGTTATCAATGACTAACAAAGCCAGGAGATCGACCATACCCTGGTAAATATCACATTTCCCCATACCTGAGTTATCTCCGCATTTTGTGAACTTCATCTTAGCATGGAATAGCAGATATTTCATCATGCTAAAAAGAGAAAATTTGCATTAATACTTTGATCGGCATTGGTGAAAAAATTTTAAATAACATAAATAACTAGAGCTATCACTGAAGATGATGAATACCCCAAGATGCCGCCTTGACACAGTTATTGTTATATTTTACAATGGGAGTAAAACAGTCATTTTTTCATATATTTTGTTTTTGAATACCTGAGAATAGAAAGTCTGTTGTTTCTGTTTACCAGACCTACCGGTACCTTAATTTTTCCCAGCAACCCTAAACTTTTTATTTGCCAGAGGAATGGAAAATTCACTTTCTTTCCTTTCCAGATGTTTTCAAGAGCAAAAAATCCGCCCCAAACAACCTATCCAATTTTTAATGAGCATGTAACCAGAAACTAACATTTTTTAGGCCTTAAAATATTCAGGGGTGTAAAAAGAGTCAAATTAAAATCCTGAAAATCATACATGGCCAACCATTATTGTCAAACAAGAGGCCTTCAACTACATTGTTTCCATATTTAACTCAGATTATAATAAATCCACAACTCCAGATATATCTGGAATATTGTTACCCCTGAATATTCTTAGGTAAAAATCTTGAGAGAAATGTAAGATTTTTTCTGAAAAATCTCTACAGAAATTACTTGATTTACCTCATAATAAGGTTATAATCTACTTCAGGATTGGGAACTCCAGGAGCTAGAGGCTTTAGGAATTTTGACAGATCATCACACAAGTTGAGAATCAGTCTACCGCATTCTCTCCCGTTACCATGGAGATTCAGAATCGATATACATAACGACGTACTCGGTGCCTGGAAAATATAAGAAATAATAAACAGAAGTTCAATAACCGCTGAAATTATATTTGTCCGTGTTACAAACAAATAAGGAATACATTCAAAACAATTGTATTTTTTCCATCTAAAGTTGAATTACATTGTGTTGGTGTTTATGAATAATTTACAGCAGATCACTAGAATAAATTCTTGCCTAAGTGCTAAAAATGTTAGAAACTGCAATACGCTTTACTTAATTTTAAGCCGAAAAAAGCTTTTTCAGTTTTTACTAAGGCACTTAAGTTTCTACAATTCATCTTATCAATAAATGATATCTGAAAACCCTTTTTTTATTGAACAAAACTATAAAAAAAACACACCACTAAAAAATCAAAGTTTACTGTGTATAGGTTATAGTCATAGTTAGAAACAAGATGTAATCATATAAATTTTGTAGACAGATAATACATCCAGGATTACAGTTTATAGAATTTCGAGTATGAACCTAAGTTTGAAAATTAATCATAGATATAAAGTATTAAATCAATTTGGAAGGAACTGACCTGAGGATAGGTTCATGACCAGTAAAAGTGATGCATCAACAACATTTGTTCAACAAGAATTTTAGAAGAATGGACTTAACCCATAACCCTTCAGATTTTCTCAAAAAAGGGATAGGTTCACTTAAGGACCAAAAATGGCCTCTATGATCATACAAACAAGGGCTAGGTAGCATAATAGTTTAGCTAAAAAATGCAATCTTAGCTTATCTATTGAAAAGGCAGTTATCCACTAAACAGAATACCAGAAAAAATGTATCCTATAGTGGGAATGTAATCAAAGAAAATCAGAACAAAGAAACATTCCAATCTTATATGAACCATAGCATTGTTTTCAATAGGAGACAGCCAGAGGCCAAACTATCTCCTTAGAAACGAAAAGTAACCGTCTAGAAGTCAAAAATATCATTTACAATGTTGGAAATGAGCATGGAATTAGCCTCCTTCAATCAAGGTTTGGCCTCTTACAGGGAAACTTAATGAAATCCCTGCATAGCAAATGGACAAAAAATACAATGAGACAATATACTTGAATATAAGATATTCTAGTTCAAGAGCACTTAACATCAGATTTAGACCTGAATTGTATGATTTCTTCAAGAAATGAAGTAAAACCTGACAGACTTTTAATTAAGTTTGTCTAAAAAGAGATAGAATATCTTCAGGACAGTTATAATTGAGAAACCATGGAAGCATACAAGCGCCAGATTGTATGTCAACTTTCAAGGATGTAATTACCACTTTAAACATTGAAATTTTCTTTATAATGTCCTGTTTATTGTTTGTATTTAATATCATTAATCTGACAAAGGCCAACATGGCAGAAATGTTGATAAAACTAGCAAAATTTCTTATTGAAGTTCAGACTTATTAGTTACCAAAATTATTTGACTTAAAGATTGAAATATCAAAGAATTAAGTTGTTTTTCCCACATTAAAGTAGAAATACAAAGTCGGAAAATCCAACTTTTAAAGAAAAACTTAAGTAAGTCCAACTAAATATAGAGACCCTGTAGTGAGGAATATGTCAATGGACATAAAGGTAACATGGGATAAATAATGAATTTTATGAAAAACACAAATTCAATCTCTAGTTGACACTGTGACTGGACAAACCATGTAACCTCCATGATCAGTCACCTCAGAACAACAGCCACCTCCTTATTACAGCCAGTATACTAAGAGTCCCCAAATTGGCTTTTTAATTTATTTTAACCCTCTCAATAACAGTCACTTCCTTACAACAGCCAATATTGTCCTTCCCATTGGTGGCTGTTGTAGGGAGGTTGCACAGTATACTAAACACTTAACTGAATTATTTCAGAAGTTAAGATACTGAGTGATTCATTGAATACAAAATTAGTCAGGGTTATTTATACAACCTTTTTGCTGCTGTGTAGGTAAAGTGATTGAATTTATCATTAATAGGTGTCGGACACTGTCGGACACTTTCGGTCAAACTATTAAACAGATTGACGGACAATGTGATAATTAAATACAGTGCAACCTCTCCAAAGCAACATCCTTTGGGATTAGCAAATTATCTTGTTGTTGAGAGGTTGTTGCTCTAGGGAGGTTAAATTAATAGTTAAATCATGCAGTGGAAAAAAATCATACTGTTGTTGAATGGAGGTTGTTGCTCAATAGAGGGTCACTCTGAAGAGGTTGTACTGTACTGTCATTTACCTTATAATATAGTAAACCCTTCCCTACTGACCACCTCATTATAACAACCACTATTGTTCAGACTGGTTTTCAATATATCCTCTATATTTCAATGTGATAATCACCTCTACATCAATAATTAGCCCAAAGATTATCTTAATACAGAAAAGATTTACTGTATATAGAATGAATTTATGACAGACAAAGAGACTTTTAGAGTTATACAGTCAGAATTTTGAGTAACGAACCATGACATATTTAACAAACCATGACATAATTATCTATCATATGAGGTCTTGACCGATCGGTTCTCTGTTGCCATCGTGACAGAGAAAGAGGCATTTTCTAAACAATAAATAATCAGATTAGATAGTTAACATTTGATGGTATACCATTTTTAAGTAGAAACACTACAACTTAAAAAAGACTTATAAAACACTTAAATACAATATGCATACAGTAAACCGGAGTACAAAATGAATGCCATTCTAGGAACTTAAAAAACATGGTCTTTTATGCACAGATGACCTGCGTTTGGAAATTAATGTCATTTCTTAGTCCTAAAGCCTATTCTCAAAAATTCACAATCACCTTAACTTTATCCATCTCTTTATGTAATACCTTATCTATCTCCTCACTTATTAATACTAGGATAGAATTTACCTGTTCAAAAAAGAAATCTTCTCGAAGATTTGCGTTATAATCATCATCCGACTGTAGTTTCCAGGTAGTATGTACGTGACTAATGACCTCTGCCAGACTACGAGACTCCTCCTCTTCATGTATAATTGATATACTTCCTGTACGGAGAGCAACCCTCGGCGATGATGTCAGACTGGAATCTGACAGACGGCTACGCTGGTAAATTTCAGATGCTAACGAAGGCTTCTCTCCTTCACTGCAGTAAATGAAAGTACAATGTCTAAATTTTTTAACAATACTAGAATTAAGAAATTTGATCATTAGAATAAAGAAATACAAAACTTTAAACATATTTCCTTAAATTTTGGAACAGTTATTTTTCTCCACCAAACCAAAAAGAAACGAAGGTTTTCTAAGGTTCCAAGTGCAATGTAAGCTTTGAATTAAAATATTCAATGTAGGATGAATATTTGTATGATAAATTAAGGTAAATCTATAACAGTGTGAAATCAAATTGCTTCTTAAAAGTGATAACAGAAAATGATACATTTACTTATAAATTAACAGCAGTATAAAGGCTTCATGGTAAATGATGGAATGTTTACCTAGATTTAACTATTTCTCTGTAACAATCATCACAAGTACGTGCATTGATCCCTTTGATCTGTGTAACATTTCCTGAACATCTGGCACACACAACTCTACCACATCTTCTACAATGATGTCGTCTGTTGAACTAAACATTGTAGAAAAAAACGATCATTATTAAATTACTTAACGGACACAGACATAACAGAGTTTAAACAGTGATGTCATCCATCGAACAACAATTGGAAAAAAACAACATAATAATCCTAGATAAAGAAAGATTATAAAATGAATTATCAACCAACCAAAAGATTAAAAGATAAACATTTGAAGCACATTTAAGCACTCATTGCAAGGATACAAAACTGTACGAGACCTGTGTGATGATCTTGGTGTTACTGATGCTATGACAATGTAATACAAATAAAAGTAACGGCAGACAAAGGGATATTGTGATGTAGTGGGTATATATCTATCTTTATTATACATTCTATATTACATCAACATACATGATAATATCTATACTGTTACATCAAACATACTGTCCTAATACCACACATACCTAGAGACTTTCTGATGGCTCTGACTGATCACCATAAAACCATACATTTATTATGTGGATTTTTTTGTACATTTTTTTTAGAATCCTTCCTTTATCTATAGTTTAAAAATAAAAAATAAAAATGTCACATACCATACTAAACCTCTCAACATTGCACACCATACACACGGAGGTTTTAGAGTCAGGGACCCATTGATCTTTTGGTGGTGGTTCAGAGGGCATCACAAAGGTTGTATCCCTGCTTACACTGGTTGCCTTGGAGACAGGACTGCTGGTACCCTGGTGAGGACTGAGTAATGGTCTTGAACCTTCAAATAAATATAAAACATCAATGTAAGCTGGTACAAAACTGAATTTTAAATAATCAGTGAGAATGTTTTGCATTGGGAAAATAAAGGTTAAAGACACTGCAAAACTCCTTACATGTAAGGACAAGAAATAAAACAATAGAAAGTTGATTTTAAAATTTATAGTATCAGTTCTCGTTTTTTAACTTCAAGCAGAGTAAACTTCAATATTATTATGAACAAATGAGCACCTGATCGTTTAAGATGTTGACTGTCAGGACGTGGACTCTGTCTGAATTGTGGACTGTCACGTGATATATCCAAATCCATCCTATCTACAGATGATGTAGACCTCAGAGAAAAACTCCTCTCTTTTTCTAAAAATAATTTATCAAGCTATATAGTCAAACTTTAGTTAAGTGTCACCTGTGAATTAAGGGCACCACAGGTCAGTCATTATTCCTTGTTTATTGATAGAATTATGAAATCAATGCCAGAACATAAACAGTACAACGATACCATAAAAATCATTTATATACATATATTTTCCAAGATTAGCATATGGTTTCAAAAATACAATAATAAAAAATGAAGAAAAAAAACATTAAAAAGTTTAAAACATTTTCAGATTCTATGCCTCTCATCAACAGTATTTCAGCTGTTTATATAAAGAAACAAATATACCACTAATAAATGAACCTACCTTCCAAATATTGAATAACAGTAAACTCTAATGCTTTCTTAGCATAAAAAGCCACCAGCGTGTTAAACTGTTCCACAGTGAACATAGACTTTGGATCTTTTATTAATCTGAACTCTTCTATCACTGTATGAAAAGCTTTACTTGCTAATTCAGGCTGGAAGGAAAATAGAATACCCAATAGGTATGATATATCAGACCTCCATATTATTATCTTTATCCTAAATAACTCACAAGGAATACAAATTTTAAAATAAATCACAAAATCAACACTGCATGAAGATAATGGCCGTTTGCATGAATTTTAGCCAAGAATGTTTATCTTAAGAGCAGTATCTTAATGCCATATAATATCATGTTCCTAAATGAATACCCTAACTCAGACTTGACAATGTTCATCCATATTTAAAACTCTACAGCAGACCCATCTTGAAAGGTAACACTTTCGTGCATGTTAAATGTCCCTTCAAATTTCAAATGTATGCATAATATATCTATAGACATGTAGATCAAAGATTTTTTTGTGTGTGTCAGAATACCTTTAAATATCTTAATTTGCACCTTAACACATAATTGATAACACAAAAGTACATTTTTCAAAGCATTGAAAATAAACAATTTACAGCAATCCCAAAAACAGATCTTTAAGAAAACTTCACCAGCCCGATTAGTAATTTACTATCCCTGGACAAGCAGGTTAGAGTTTATATTGATGACTGTGATAGTACATCAGATATAGACCTTACCTTCATATTCATGATCAGTTGTTCCAGTATATATCTTGGTGAAGAAACAAGATGACTGTAATCTAAGTGTACAGAATCTGGTAAACATAGTATCATCTGTAACATAATCATACAATAATAAAATAACAATAAGATAAAACTGATATACATGATCCAGTAAAACAACTAAACATCCTTAAAATATCTTTTTAGCTGTGACACAGTTTTTCTGTACACTATTGGGTCAGTCATGACATCTCTTCATGTGGAACCAATGGTATTAGGAACAGAATATTCTCATGCAACAAAACGTTCGGTACACCATCAAAAGCACATCAACATAAACATTTTTGTACATGCAAACAAACATTATACAGACAATGTACATAATTACATTCAAGACAAGAGAATCACAGTAGATTTACTCATATTATTAAGGTATGAGAAAATCCCTCAAAGGGTAAAATGATATAAAACAAACAAGATGGAAGCAGACGGAACATACTAACAAAATTGATCAGATTTCCTGTTAAAGAAAAAGGACTGGAAATTCCTTAAATGCCAAATTCAGATGAAAAAGTTTAAAGTGTTTAATGCATTAAAAGGTAAGTATTTTCAAACAAATTTAAAGTGTCGTCTGCAACAACAATTATTGTGTTTTACCCTGGCTCCAATATGTATAAGTCTGATTTTATCAGTTTCCAAGGCATCCAAATGTTTGTGTAGCTCTTTAAGCATATAATTAGCTATAAACAAAACATCATGTTGTTTATTGAATACTTGTACAAATTTCCGACACATTGTTAAACAGGCTTCCTCATCTCTGGATTTCAAATCTTCCAAAAGCTGTAATATACAGAAAAGGAAATAAAAGATTACATGTATTAAAACAAACATTATGCTAATGCACTGGTAAATATATTGTTTTATCATTGATAATGATGAATACTGCAATCTGATTGGTTGAGATTTGAGAATAAAATTTGAAATATAATTGACAATTTTAAGATGAACTATTCACTGCTGAGAGGGACTACAGCACAACCTCTCCAAAGCAACACCCTTTGGGAGTGGCAAAATTAGGTTTTTGTTGAGAGGTTGTTATTAAAAAATCATGTTGTTGTTGTAGGGAGGTTGTTCCTCAAGAGATGGCCGCTCTGGATAGATTGTACTGTATTACCAATACAAACTATGTGTAATGACACAACAATTACATCTTATTTTAAGATATTCACAGTTAAGTGGTAGTTTTATGGTTCAATCAACAACTATAGCCCTTTTTTTTCAACCTAATATTCAAAATATATTTATACAATAAACTTACCATAAAGGCCTTTGTTGTATTTGAAGGTTGAACATTAAGTACAGATATCACATGGTTCTCTTCAATTTCCTGCAAAATAAGTACAAAGTTATATAATCCATAATAATAAAAAAACACTTAACATAGGTCCAGTTTGATGCATGATGTTCATGACCACTTTATGATTTCAGAGCATTATATAAACATAAGATTTCACCAGTCTTTATTGAAGCAGGTTGGACTGACAACTTTGTTTTTTTTAAATTTTGGAATATTAGTAAAGATATTCCATGATTTTTATGTATATATATCACACTGTCATTCAACAGCAAGGTATATTTTGAATAAAAGAAAGTCTATAACAAAAGTCACATTCAACCAGTGGCTCATTCTCTAAACAGTATTCAGTGCAACCTCTCTAAAGCAACATCCTTTGACAGTAGCAAACTTATGTTGTTGTTGAGAGGTTGTTGTTGTTCTAAAGAGGTTAAATATTTATCATGAAAGTGGGAAAGAATCATGCTGCTGTTGCAGGGAGGTTGTTGCTCAACAGAAGGCTGCTCTGGAGAGGTTGCACTGTACAATCAGCCACCTCCGAATAAAAGCCACCCTGTGAATAAAGGCCATTCGTTTAAAAACTGTTATTAATCAATTAGACAAAATTATCTCCAAATAAAGACTACCTGTCAATAAAGGCCACATTATCTTAATCCACTGAGAAACCAAATAACTGAGTAACATAGATTATAAAATTACCAGTTTTATATCATCAGAAAGACCTTCAAGATCACTCCAAGTTTTAGCTGTTTCAAAATCTCCACATTTAATAAGCAGTCCAAGAACTTCTTTAGGACTGGATTTTGTCCACTCTAGAACAGTACGCCAATCTGTAAATCTGAATATAAACAAAAACACACAATAAAAATAACAATGAAAGTTAGTTTTAACATATTAAAAATAGCCTTTTTAGTAAATGTATAATTCTACCATACAATGTATTAAAGTGAAAAAGGTTTGAGTCCACAATCAGTCAGTTGTACATACAAGTCAGTGAAATGTAAACTCAGAGATCATTAAAACAAATTTTTAAGACAAACAATCACAAAATTTAACACTCATTTCTTCCATGGCTTGAAGTTCCATGGCTTGTAGTTTATCAAAGAAAGAAATACTGTTAATGCACATTTAAAAGCATGTATAGGGTCAGGGCCATAATGACTAAGTCAATCTAAATTATCTCCTAAAAACATGATCATATGTAGAACTGCACATGTAGACACTTTAAAATTAGTAGAATTTTTAATGAACTTATGTACAGATGACAATTTTTGTTCCTTGGAACTAGGAGACGCTTTTCAAGTTTTAATACATCTGATCAATATAAAAAAATTATCACAAGATGATATTATCACTTACTTGTCAAGAATAAGATGTCTCTTTTTGGCAGAAACTTTATCTTCTTCATTAATGAACTCTGAACTCTGCAGGGACAACTTGAACTGTAAGTTCTTGGCACATTCTGTGATCTGTTGGTTAAGAATTTACAGTGAACAAATAAAAAAATAAAGGTCTTGATTCAGTCAGGGAATAATACAAATCAAAATATGCCAAATTCAATTTCTTTTGTCGAATGTCATCTCCTATCATTAAAATATACAGTCAAACCAGTGTTTGCAGTCATCTCCAAATAGCAGCCACCATGTAAGTAAAGGCCATTATAGGGAAAAGTATTGTTAATAACAATATCATTGTTAGGTAGTTCTTTTTGAACAAAAACAACAAAATATGAGATTTGAACTTGGAGACTGATCTTAAGTTAATAATTAATAAAAAAACTAGTCCCCATCATACCATGAGAAACAAATGTTTTGGGTGTCACATTTTCAGTCAACTTATCAAAGTAAATTATATAAGCACAATATGCATTTAATTATAATGGGCATAAAAATCATCCTAAAATCATGTTGCTTTTTCTATTACAGAAAATCTTTGAATCTGTAGCATACACTTACCCTATGGTAAACTTTGATTTGTTTATATTTCTGTTTTAATGCTTCAAGTAATGCTTCATTGTGTGTGCCTTTACTTAAACAATGGTGAAACAAATCTAAATTATGATCTATTAATAGTTTATGATTCACTGTGAGAACTTCACGAGCCTGTCCGTCTGCCGATAACATTCTCTGCAATAACACAGTAACTTCTTCTGACTTGGATTTGCTTAACTTTGTCTGGTCATCCGATGCACTACAATATTTGTGTATCATGCAGCAGACGACAAAGTCATGCAAATTACACAGACTGGTTTGTTGTCTGACAGTTGTGATAGGGATGCAGTCTATGACTTGCAGTATTTCTTTCCACTTCCGTAAAGAAAACAATTCATTCACTAACTCAGACAGTAACATTTTAAATTCATCACTTTCATGCAAACTTAGCATATTCGTTTTGTATCGTTCAACAATATCATGTGTAAGAAGTTTCAAGATTGGATCATCTCCCTTTAATATGTCTGGATCTTCAGTCGCCGCTAAAGGTACAATGTAATTCAACAGATGACGTTTCAGAGTTGGATAATCATGAGTTAGTTTATCATATCTGTAACTTTTGAGATCCAACATGCTCATGGATGATGACGTCCTTGACCTTATACTGGCATGCATACTGTCCTCAAATGAACTTAAGCTTCCCTTGTGATTAAAATGGCCGTCATCAAATGCTGAGTCAATAAGATTGTCATCCATTTCATCTGAACACATCAAACTGACCAGTGTTGCTATAAGTGGACAGTCAGATTTTATGTACTCGAGCGTATTAGGTGTTAAACTGTAAGTTATGTCAGTATCACTTAGAGTGCTCTTCCTTGTATCACTCTTCTTTGTATCTCCATCAGTGGAGAGCAACAGCTGTTGAGCTTGGCTCATGGAATCAAAGTTGAATACACACATGAAATCTTTGCAATGTGGTATGACTTCAATATCCACAGATGAATCTGAAATAAAAATATTCATAATACAACAAAGAACAACACAATACTTCAGCATTTGATTACTATGTACTTGAAACATTTCCACAAAATTTCAATTCTAGCAAGGAAAATGAAGAGTCAGTACCATTCTCGCAGAGATACAAAAATACAAAGGGAGTATAACTTGTTAAATTGACATGTCACAGATGATATCAACCATGTCCAAAGAATGAGAATCATAGACTTTATAAGTAAAACAGTTTTTTTTATGATTACAATGTAACACATTTTTATAAAACACCATATTTGATACAACATGTATGTATGTCCATGAATAATTCAGATATTTCATGACCAAGTCAGAAGTACACTCTGTACATCATTGAGGGAGTAGGGGGTAAACAGAACCATTTAAATATCAATTAAAAGGCAAATTTTGTTTAATTGCTGCAAATAAGATACTTATAACAAGAGTGCCAGGTCACAAAATACGCCCGTCAAAATTCATTTTTCAAAGCGTCGAGGGACATAACTCAGAAATGCCTGAATCGATTTGGCTGGTTATTAATCTTGACTGAGAGCTCATGGCCATAAACATTTCCATAAAGTTTGGTGAGGATCCGAATAAAACTGCTTGAATTAGAGAGCGGAAACTGTGTAGACGCCTCCTGCCTGCCCGCCCGCCATGGGTGTTCCCATAATATGACCCGTTTTTCAAACGGGCATATAAAAAATACATTACACAAAACGTGATAATATTATAAGCAATGACTACTGAAATGGACGAAACAAAGAATCTTTTTAACTCAATGATTATCACAAATAAACTAAATAATTATCTAATATCTTACCTGATTCTTTCTTTTGAGAATTATCCAAAACATTCAAGATATGTTTTAAATCTGTCTCTTTTTCACCATTTAAATGTGAAGCAATGAAAGCTAACAGTCCATCATTCTCCCGATCTATCTCACTGATATTCTGGCATGAGATAAAATCTTTCCTGTACCACAGAAGTAGCTCTGGAACTTTTACCTGTAAACATTAGATTATAAACCCCTTAAATAATTATACTACTACTGAACAAACAAACAAACAAACAAACTAACAATCAAACAAAGGGGCTAGTGATTACTGATCATACCATAACCACTTAACCTTGGAGGCCCTTATAAATTATAATAATAAAATAAGATTTTAGGTATATCAGAATTGTACCAGTTTTGTCTTGCTGTCTATCTCCACACATTTCTGAAGATAAAACTTCATGGATGTATACAGTTGTTCTTTCACATGCTCAGGATCTAACACCTGTAACATAATGAGATAAATTTAATATTGATCACTTAAAACTCATTCAAAATTATGTGGAGTGACAAATGTATATATATTAAAAGGATATGCAGAAATACTAGACTTAAAACCACTTGTGACGTAAGATCATACCATGACCAATGAATATTCTTAAGCAGACTTTTATAGATATGATTAACTGAATGAAGCTCTAAATTGAGGCCAGCTATGCATACGGCCATGTTTTTGTTCTTTCCCTTTGGTAGCCAACAACATATTTTTTCTATGCCCAAAGGATGTTGCTTTGGAGAGGTTGCACTGAATATGAATAAATAAATTTATTCCATGGAAAACTTACCTGGATAGGTGGTGAGGAAACACAGCATGTTGTTAGAGCAAACAAAAGCTGGGCATCAATGGGTGGAGCAAGTTGAAACCATGGATCACTAGTGCTCAGAGGGTGGAGCCTGTTTTCTAAGGTCCGCCCCCATTCTGATGATGCCAATAATCCACAACGATTTATTTGATATTTCAAATCAAACAAGCTGCAATATCAAAATACATGCAGAACAAATGATTTTCAAACACAAATGCAATGACAGCATTAGACAAACTAAGACAAAATATCTTTTCAGTACATTCAAAAACATATAGGGAGTGTGACAGAAGGCAAACAGAAAGCTGATATAACCAGCCAGAAGGAACAGAGCTGACAATCTGCCAGCAAGTCACAGATTCTTAAATCATATGAGTATTGTATAATGGATAATTTCTACACAGGAAGATAATGCAATCACAAGTGTAAGGTAATTAAATATCAGAATAATCGATAAGGAATTAAAGTAATTGTCAAGGAAAATGTGACATTAAAGATGTCATCACTTGGTGGATACATACAGAACTGTTCAAATATCATTCCTCTAAAGTTTGATAAAAACTGGCCAAAGAGGTATTGGAAAAGATGTGCTCTGAAGCATTATCCTTATTAAGCAAACAAGATTCCTTCTTCGGAGAAATGATGACACAAAATTATCAAAACTGTCCATCTAATAGATTTTTATACTGTAAAAGTTGAGCTAACAAATGAGCATGACAGAATGGTGTTACGATGCTGAAAGTGCTAAACCAAATTTACCATAAAAGCAGACGACACTAACCTGACATCACCAAGTTGACCCACTCGGTAAGAAAATGTGCTTAAAAATAAAATTTGCTCAGTAGCAGACATCTCACTGTATGACTTCAGAATATTTGATCTGTGAATCATTACATTCTTCAACTTCTGCAAATGCAACAAAAATACTTAAATATTAGACAGATTAAAGAATCAACCAGCCATAATGTAAACAGAAAATATACATCAATGTTTTGTTCTGGGTTACATATAGGCAAATTGTTTAAAGCTGCCACACAATGGACAAAAACAACCAACCAGCCAATATCACTTTTCAAACTTTTTGAGACAGCCATAAAATCATATCCCTAATCAGGTAATAGGCAAAGCTTTCATATAAAAGGTTGACTTATATTAGATTTGATACATATATTTGTCACATCCAGAAGTTAAAAATTTCACCTGATTATCTATGGCAGCTTCATGGTTAACAAAACTGTGTATTGTCATCATTGTTTGCAGGTTGCCATAGAAACACATTCTCTGTCTTGTGTTCATTATTGTGAGGTCTGCTGTATATAAGGCTGAGATTTGTGTAATGATGTCATAGAAATCTGTGCTCTTTGACAACATGACAGCAGACGCAGCATCAAACAATCCTTCTGCATTGCAGCCACCTGCGATATCTGGATTAAAAGTAGAAAGATACAAATAGATTTTCTGAAAATGCACAAAAATCAATAAGCATATAAAATTGGAGCAGAAGTTAAAAAAAATCCCTACCTACCTATCTAATTTTCAATAAGCATGTGACCAGAAACTAACAATTTTATGCCTTATTGCCAGAGACAAAATTAAAGAACTAATTTGGAATTGACTTTTTCTTCATCATTAAATACAAGCTCACCTTTCATCAATGTTACAAGCTTCAGCAGTAAACCATGAAGAAAATCTTGTGGATTTCCTACAGAACTAACACTGGTTTTGGCAGCATTATAAATCACCTTTCCACTAGTGACATCAGTTTCTGTGAAACAAAAAAGGCTTTTCATGATGATGCATGTCTGTAAACCAATCAACAGAAAAAGATGGAAGTTTTGAGACTATGATTTTAAGCATTTGCTTAGACAGTAGAGTGTAAGATTAATCTAGAGGTCATAGGTCATAAGTCTGAGACTTGACTGAGTAACATATTCTTTGCAACAATGATGAATCTGACCTAAAATTTTGGATTCGAAGTCATACGTCTGCTACGTATGATTCACACATCATGTAGAAAAGCATGTAATTACTGACATGATAAGGGGAACAGGTTTGTACAGGTAGGTGACCCAGGAGCACAGATAAACACAAACGGTAGTAAAAAAATGTCAACATAACTTAAAGAAAATTCCAATCAGTAAAAATATGTTTCCCAGAATGCAGCAAAGTCATCTTTCAAAATAGTTTACATTTGTTTCTACTTACCAATAGCATATTCCCTGGGAACTACATCCAGAGGAGGAAGTCGTCTGCTTGGTATTTTGATACAACAACTGTACACTATTATATGTGTAAGATTCAAACTCAGCTTAGCAGCCACTTTCTCTAATCTGTAAAAACGAGAAAGAAGATAATGTTTAGCACAAGTCTCTCATAATATTATTTATAAAATTACAAACATGCACATTTTGAAATGCAAAACAATGATGAATTACAAATTAAGTTTAAAATAGAACATACATAGTCATATACAAACACTCACAAAGTTCATAGCTGCAGCTTATATTTATTATTGAAGCTGTGACAAGATTACATTTTTATTTATATACCCTAAAATTAAACAAATGTAACTGACACATTTTTGGTATTTTCTTGTCCAAAACTGTAAAATGTACATTAACAAATAAATATGTTAAATTTAAGAACAACAATTAAGAAAATTGAACTGGTTTAGAAAAGAAATTCAATAGTGAAGGAAAGCAGACATACTTAGCTGGGGCCATTTTCTTCATAAACATCATACGTCCCAGTATTCTTAATGGCCCCTCATCTAAAACTTCAAAATAATTTCTAGGAACCACCATGGATTCTGAAATAAATAATGATTTAATTGAACATTTGAAGTGACAAGTCCATAATTTTGTCTGTCAATAAATCAATATTTACAAATAAAAAATATAAATGTTCATGAATTTATCAAATCAACAAAATATCATAATAACATAGTGGCAATATGTTGCTATGACAACAGTTATCAACACATATGATACACTGACCATCAATGAATGTATGAATGTATACATACCTCGGGAATGTGATTCTGATTCTGCTACCAGATAAGCTAACTCCTTACAATGTTCATATAAACTCAACAAATAATTTCTGTTCCTAGTCAGTTCCTTGGTTTGAAATCTACAAAATACAAGACGAATGCCAAAACTTTGTTTGAAATCTACAAAATACAAAATGAATGCCATAACTTTATTTAAAATCTATAAAATACAAGATGAAAAACATTACTTTGTTTAAAATCTACAAAATACAAGATGAATACGATGATTTTGTTTGAAATCTACAAAATACAAGATGAATGCCATGATTTTGTTTGAAATCTACAAAATACAAAACGAATAACATGATTTTCCTACCCTACTAATAGAACAAGTTTACACAGTGGGAGAAACACAGGGTCTGAGGTTATGAAATTTTAGATCAGTCTCAATGTTCAAATTTCATAAACATCAAACAATAGCATCCTTTTAACTAAAGAATTCAGAGGTTTATTCAATATAAAATTGAGAACAATCTTGTGATTTGAGTGAGAACAATAATTTATGATGTATGGGCAAGCTAGGACTATTGATTAAAACATTACAGCTACAAGACCCAGGTGATCTAAAACTTCAAATTCTCCTAAGTAAAGTCAAGCACAAATCATGTGAACTTGACAAGAGTTAATAAGAGAGAAAAACATTAACATGACATAGTAAAATAAAACATGTCGAGGATGTGACATTGATTATGTCAATCAAAATATTCCAAAGCATTTGCTGTATTATTCTCATAGACTTCTTCTCTAAACAATCTGATTTTCATTCCAAATCATATAACATAGATATCTTAGGTGAAATACAGAAAATAAGGAACTACTGACTGAATTGTCTTACTTTGAAATAAGGGCAACAACTCCACCATTAGGAACTTCTTTTTCTAGAGAGTGTACTAATTGCTTCATACAATGATGCAGTACAGGTTTATCCATGGATGAACCAGATCTAGACTTAGGATCAGTACTTCCGAGTCTTTGACGAGCATCCATTTTCACAGACAAAGTTAATTCATGAGTAACGTTACCCTTGGGTGCCGTTTGGAGTGCATCTTCGACTTTTAATGCATATTTAAGAAGGTTCTGCTGAAGCAATGCTAAACTTTTACTGTTTTCTGCTTTCAAAGAATGCACACCATGACATAAATAGTACTGAATGCTTTTCTGAAATGTTTTAGACAGAGCCTCTTTTTCCTTACTCGGAATCTCATCTTCTGCTCCAAGTTGCAGAAGACATTGAATTTGAGCAATAAAATCGGTAAATGTTCTAATTTTATGTATCCTTTGTTTGGATACTGTTACACTACTCTTAGGTTCTAGAGATTGAGCAGACGCTTCAGATATCGGTCGAGGTTTTAACGGAAGATGAGTTCTTATGGCGTCCATTAAATGATTGCACACATCCCAGCTCTGAGCAGATGTTGTTACAAGATCTAGCAAGATCATCACAGGTAAATTGTCTGACTGAAAAATCTCAACAATATTTTGAGTAAGATTTTCGTTTAGTTCAATTTTTGCCATCTGAGGCAAAGTGGGAAAATTTAAAATGTCCTCTGCTATGTCAGAAACAGATGCAGTAGTTAGACCAGCTGCAGCAGCATTTGCAACCGCTCGAAGACCAGTCTTGTTGGTACCAGAACCTAGCATTGAACTATTTATACCTTGTAAACTTCTACATGCCTTATGATAGGCCTGGGAAAAGTACACTTCTCCAGTCTCCGGTCTGTCTTCAAGTTTAAACAGCTGAAAGTAAAGTTCTGTATGTTATCCTTTTTTATCACAAAACCTATATAAAGCCTATCAGCAAATTTGAAATAATAATCAAATTAAATCTAGTAACAATTATTCACTATAAGAAAAAGACAGATGCAAATATCCATAAGCAAAAGTTTAGAGGATGTGCTGGAAAAACGAGTAACCAAAAATTTTATCAAATTGGGATTACATCGGGAATCCACATTAAAAAATATGCTTTTTTATCATTTTCCAACTACAGTGTAAAGAAAAATATACATGTATTTCAAACAGATTGTCAAATCATAGTATCAGGCATTTCTAAACATAATGGAAACAACAATTGGTGAAAAAATGTTTTACAATACTAACATAAAACTAAACCAAAGTCAAATTGAATTATACATAAATGTGTACAGTCATAATATATTCTGTAATGCATGTCTCCTGATATTCTTAATTAGAATGGTTGAATGCAATCTTTATTTTTTTTAAAAATGCACATATGTATGTAATAGTATGTAAACAAATGAGCCACAAATATAGTATGAATATATATAGTATACATACTTTAATTATTTGTTTTGTTTGAGTTAGCTGCCCTTTTCTTATTGACATTGTTAGCAGCGTGACAGGACTAGACAACATTAACGACACCAATTTAGGTGACCTTCCATGACCCAGAGGTTTCCTAGCAACTGTTACACAGGATTCTTGTCTATTGACAGATTTAGAATTCACAGAAGATTGACTGGTTTTGTCAATCATTGAGTTCATTGATTTTCTCTCAGTAGCTGAAAAAATAAACATAAAAAAGATTAGACTATACATTGTAGATTTTTGAAACAAACCAAAAGTTTTAAATTACAGAGACATACTTTTTGTTTGTTTTAGATCTATCTTTAAACAATATAAACTTGATATAAGGAAACTAAATCAAAACAGTTTACTAGTATTGTGAAATTTTGCTATCAAACAATCTGAGGATAGATAAATCATACTGATTGTGATATACATGCACATGTCCAGGATAAAGGAAATACATGAACATGTACATGAACATGTACGTTATTCTACACACATGTGCTACAGATAACTATCTGCAGTAAGCTTTAATATAAAGCAATTCTTTATATATGATGAGATATCATTTAATTTTGATGGCACAAACATTTACATTTAAGTGCTAAGGCAGACATTTTCATGCAGACTTAATTTCCCGTCCCAGAAGAGAGAGGGGACAGAAGATACAGAATAACAGAGATAATGTCACGGTTCTCCCGTATCCTCTCTGCGGCAGCTCTAGAATTACCATAGCTGTTGAATGGGACGTTAAACAACAGATAAACTTATAGGCTTATAATAAGGTGACAGCATACCTACATGTAAAGTACATACATGTATCAACCATCTCAGCATAAAGACCATCTTATTACCAACCTAAACCACAAAATTTCTAACAAGTTTTTTTTATGTTTCTCTCCTTTTCTACATGATAATTGGACAGCATTAACACCAATTTAACACTGGTCTATTGGTGTACAAGACGGAGGGGGGTCATAGGTCAAATATCAAGGTTTTTATGTAGAGATAAAAGAAAATTTGGGTGACTGAGGACAATTACTGAGAATACAAAATATATAGATATAATTTAAGATATGATTTTAATCCTTTAGATCCTGAATTAAGTTGAATGATAATTAATGGGGAAGGAAATACAATCACCATTGTTTGAAGCACTTCAACAATTGGCCTGCACATTTCCAGAGAAAATTTCTGGAAAAACTTATATAGAATATAATAGAAAGAGTTTATTTATAATTACATTATAAAACAACTCATAGCTTTATTAAATAATCACGGTAAATCACTGTCTTTATAAGTATTATACTTAAATTAAAGTGGATACTTTAATAGATCTCTGTGATGTAACTTTGTATAATTGTAATTATGCAATTAAAGTACACATCTTCAGAAATTAACCCTTAACCTGCTGAATTTCCTTAAGTAACTTGTCCAATTTCAATCTTAAAACAGTCCATCACAATGAAAATTTAGAAGTAAGTCACCTAACAGTAAAGAGCCAGGTCAGATTGTATGTGTCCAGGTTGGCCTGGCCTGACTCTATCCTGGTGGGGGGAAACTTTACACTTTCAGTTCCAGCATTGTAAGAGTTAAAATAAGATGTATCGGTATCTATGGCCTGTCAGTAAGGGCTCATCTGAGACTATCTCAACCTAACAATCACCTTATTATAACCATCTATTTTCAGACAGGTTTTAAATATTTCATCTATATTTCAACTTCCTGTCTTATGACAATTTTTGAAGTCCCAAAGCTGGCCTAATTAATATCTTGTTTTAATGAACATGAAAAAAAGTCCATCAATTTCAATCTATTTCATGACTGAATCAAACTCACCTTAAAACACACAGAATGCAGAATTTCCCAACCCCAACTCTTATAGAAATATGTTGCCCATACATTAAGTATGGCCCATTGCATTATTTATAAGAACAATTTACAATGTATGCAGATTTATAAAAATAAATAAATTCTGATTGCTATGCCATCAAGAAGATTGAACTGAAAATTAAATCAAAATAGCATCATACCACTTCTCCTTCTTTTCTTTGTAGATTGCCCAATTCCTTTAATTTCTACTTCTTCATCACTAGAATCTCCTGTTGTCATGACGACTTCTCTCAAAACTTGACCTGGAGATTTTGGAATGTTTTCATTAGACACAAGCTGGTAACGCCAATGTGCTTCACTAGTGTACTGTTCAAGTTTTGTAATTCGTTTTTGAAGAGTATCAGTAGAAATGCTTGACTTCACCAGACGGCACAATGCTTCCTCGATGTTAAGGTCTATGTCTGATGTTTTTGCTGAACTTTTCTCCTTAGATGACCTGTATCGTTCACGAGCATCAGCTTTATTACCATATATTTGAAATTTGGCAGCCGATACATCAAGAATGCAATCTTTCAGTAAAGCAAGTATATCTCTCACTAGATAGTCATTCACAATAAAACCGATGGTGTCCAAATTAATGGAACTACTTGTACTCATGGAACTTATATTTTCAGAAACACTAGAATGGCGACCGTCACCTGCTGTAGACTCCCTAGGTAAGCTTCTTTTTGCACTAATATTAGATTTTATACTTTCAAGAGCTTCTTCAACTTTAGTCATATCAAGTTTCTTTCTTCCACCAGAGTTAACACTTCCCGTCACTATATCAGCAGACTCTTCAAATGGAACATCATACTCCAAATTTGCCTCACTGACTGAAGAGTCATTCACTAAAAGTAAAGGTTCCTTCAATTCCATGGAGCCTTTAAGGGGAGATAATATTAAAGGGGTCGTGACCCCAGTACTACCATTCCTGGTACTTTTATTCTCATCTCCTTCATCACTGTTATACTCAGACAGAGTTAATGTTTCCTGAATATCTTCATGAGTCAAAAATAACAAGCTAAAAATATTCTCCAACATTTCAACTCTTAGAGTCAAAGGCTGAAGTTTTGACAAATATGTCCTTGTTCGTTCTAATTTATCAGTAATCATTTCGGTATACATTTTCTGCACATCTTCAAGTGTTCGGGAAGGAGCACTTTTTTCATTATCAACTGACTCATCACCAAGATTAAAGTCTTTTATAGTACTGCTGGAATCAGCTCTTGATCGAGAACTTTCTTGCCTTAGTACTTTATGTCGTCGTCGAGGCTGAACAGGATTGGTTAATCTAGAATCTGAACAATTGGCACAATTCAGAATTGCGTCCATGATGTTTTTTAGGACACAGTACCCTGTAAATATCGCCATATCCTTGCGTTGATCCAAACTAATAACAGGTTTTGAAACAATTCCATCACCTTGAAATCTGACAGTTTTTGTTTTCTTCCATTCTTTTTCATCATCATGGTGACCTGAAGAATAATGGAGATATTTATTTGAAACTATATAATGACAGATCATTGAAAAGTGCAGCAGGCATATATGTGTTGTAATCTAACAAGACAAGAGATTATAAAACTTGAGATTGGTCTCCAGGCTCAATTCTGATTTTTTTCTACCTATTTCTGACTAATATGTATATTTGCAATAAGAATGAGTGAACATTTTTATTACTTGAATTACTCGGCCTCTACTGTTTGAAAAGTAATAACTGGAATACATGAGCAATCTTATCATAATTAAATTTGAAATATTGAAAATACGAAATTGAGTTATAAGCAGAGAGGCTAGCCCATGAGGTTATGAAACTATCTAACTAAAGTTCAAATCTCAATTCCATTAAGAATGTGTTTTAGTTGAAAAGATACATAAAATTATGTTTAATGTTTAACCTAAATACATATTCAGGTCAGTTACATTGTCAGGATAATGTCTTATTAATGTCATCATTAATTTATCATTATAAACTACAAATGATAGAATAATAAGAATCAAAAGAAGAGGTTTGAGCTTTGAGTCTGTTCTAAAATTTCTAACCGTAAAACAGGTAAAATTCACACAAACAATCTCAACCAATGTTAGTGATCAATAACAAAATAAAACTTTCATGACATTACAAGTTGTAGAATGTATTCAAATTATTTCGATTATATTCAAAGTATCCAAAAGTCATTAAATCAATGAATTGACACATAAAAATTCTGCAAATTTAATTCCTTGGGTCATTTAATTGGATATATTTGGTGTGGGAAATTATTTGGATATATTTAGTGTGGGCATTTAATTGGATATATTTGAAGAGGGCATTTATTTGGATATATTTGGTGTATCATAAGTTACCTTGAAGTGGAACTTTCTGTAGAAGGTCCAGAACTTCCTGTTGATCTAAGGAATGTAATTTAGTGGAATTTTGTAGAACATACAGTACAGAATGACTCTCAAGACCTTTAAATAAATCAGCTGCTCTTTGAAACTCTGGTCCACCAGTATCCTCAGTGAGCAGTGGTCTAAAAATAACAACCAAATGTTCATGATACAGTTGTCACTTTATTACATGTATATAATACAGTAAAAGCTTGCTTAGAGATTGCTTTAATGATAAGATATACAATTATAACAACTACGGTAATTATTTTCAGACTACTTTACCCAGGGCTCTCATTTGACCCTTAAAATGGCATTTAACTCTTGAAATAAACAAAATAAGGCATCTGACTTAGAATTTATGCCAAATTGACTCAAGATGTTATTTTAAAATATGTCAATGCGTAAGGGAGATACTGCCCGGACAAGGAAAACTAACTAACCGACTAACTAACACACACACAGACACACAACACAGCTATTGTGGTGACTATGTAAAGCTGACTGCAAGCAAGCTGGACAAAAAATGTTGTTCTTCATTCCACCTTTTCATTTCCAACACAAACATATGTTAACAAAAATATGTCTACCAACCTACCAACCTATCTACACACTGCTAAAAGTCTATGTTGTGTAACTGCAAACCATACTGCCGGCCTAATTTAGAAGGTTTTGTACAAAACATTACTGGGTGCAATATTAACACACTGTGTATTAAACTTTTACTCTAATTAAGTTTAATAATACATTTAATAAACTTACTTAGCTTTATCTAGACACCATTGTATAAGATCAATCTGATAGGCTAATTTATCACATCCCATAACAATAGCAGGATGTTCACACTCACTCTGAAATTATGTAATTAATAGAGTTAATATGATGATATATTACTACCGTACATGTAATTTGTTCACAAGTAATTTTACTAATTCATTAAAGTTGATCTGTTATACTTGACTCTATTACATTAAACAATTTAAACACGAAAACATTAATGATAAAATATCAGTAGTTATTCTCATTAAAGTTTTGGATAGATGAGTAACACTTCAATCATTTGCAATATGCATGAATGAGTACATTTACAAGTTTCTATAGAAATAACATAGAAAGACAAAAGAATATATATTTCATTTTTATTTGATATTATGTCTAGATAATCTTTGAAGAGTGTAATATACCTTATTATTCCAAAGTGTCTGGAGTAATTGCCTGGCTTCAGAGCTACTGTAACAGTGAGTCCATCCTAGCAGCAGCAACAATGGTTTCAAGGGCCATAACTCTTCTGGTTCAACCAATTTCTTCAGCTCAGAAAACATGCTGCATTTGACTAAAGCTAAACCCGTTTCCTGATTTAAGAAAAACATATTTGATACAGTACAAGTAATATGCATGTTGAAAGTTTAGTAATGGGGAGACATTTATAGCTCATTAAACTTACACAAATTCAGTTGAGGAAAAAAACCGCAAGACTTAGTATGGTAATGATTCAAAAGCATTGCAAGCATAAATGTTGCGCTATAAATGCACACCTGATGATTTTTACAAGGATTATCAGTAAATACAAAATAATAAATAAAAGAAGTAACAGTAACAACTTTAACAGATTATTTACCAAAATAACTTCCAAAACATGTCGCTTCCTCTTCAGAGTAAACATAAGAAACATTTTCCATCGAGTATTGATATCCGTCAAAGTTGATAAATGTAGAATCCATCTTTGTTCTTCAGTCAGCTCTGCACAAGCCTGGTATGTTGACACTGCTTTGTTTGTTTCCATTTCATAATCCAAACGACAAAACTCCTCCAGAATAAATAAATCTTTATGTCCAATCAAAACCGACACAATTTTTATCTTATTCATAATACGACCATCCATTTGACAATGCTCTAAGATCTTGACAAGCATTTGTCTAATTGGCATCTGATTTGAGCTTTCGTTAAAGTCAAAATATGACAGAACTTCATAAATCTTTACCGTCTGAGTGGTTTTCAGTTCTGTATCTAACTCATCTTGACAAAGACTGTCCAACATTGAATTGATACTGTACACATAAGCAAGTTTTAAAGATTTGTTGTTCTTTTGCAACTGAGAATTTTGATCATCCATTATTGAACATATCAATGCATGGCCAAGAGAAGGTTGCCTTGATAGCATACATTGAAGAAATTTCAGAAGACTTGCAGACAATGTCAAAGCACTGCCTACACCTGATGATGAGTGAATCCATTTGTAATACAAATATATTTCCTGAAAATCAAATGTCAAATTTAAAGTAACAAAAAACTATCAAATATAGGCTATATAACAATAACAATATTTCTTGTTCATGACAGCAAGTTAAGAAAAAAGTATAAACTGAATTAAGGCGACTATGATTAAAAAATCAATTCTAGGAGCACTATATGAATTTTGATCAGCAATAAAAAGTAGATAACAACCTTCAAGTGAGTATCTGTTATGTACGAACACACTTCAAATAACAATAGATGGAATTGAACTAAGGCTCTGTCAGGTGTGTTTTGACTTTTCTGAAATGACAAAAAAAGAAATTCTAAAAAACATAAGAAATCAAGTCTTGATTATTCATTGAAAGCAGCCTGTGTAAATTACAATTATTTAAGTGTAAAAGTAAATTAATACCTGGCTTATAAGTACCTACCCTTGGGACTGGGAATTTCGCAGTATTTTAATCAAAATTGGGGAAAAATGTTTTTAAAACTAAAATTTTTGCAATGTTCAACTTAATCTACTTATTCTCCCATAGAATAGCAGCAGAATTAGAATAAGCCTTATATAAGGTATTTACTACCAATAGTGGTGTTAATGAATTTATAAAATTATTTTGTCTGTGAATTGGGAAAAAAAGATACCATTTTCCATTGGGAATATGACCGAATTTCCGCTATAAAATCGCCCCCAAAAAATCCCTGTAAACAATTCTCTTAGACAATATTTATTGATTGTCAGACAACTAAAAATATGTACAATTCATAACCAACAGGTAAATTACTTACATCAGATAATTTTCCATTAGCTTGAAGCTTATCCATTTCAAGCCTGCACAACCAAGCTAACTGACATGGTGAGGTAATGGAATCTGACAAAACACTAGCAAAAAAAGAAACAGTATGAATATCATCCAAAATCAGTAAGATAATTTTTTTACTTAATAACAAATTATCTAAACCAATAGGTATCAATAGGGCTTAAATTAAAATTAAGTTTGTTTGCCCTTTACCGACCGACCCGAAAAAATCACGCCGACTCAAAAGATTTTATTGCAAAATCTGGGAGAACTTTATTTTTATACTTGGGAAAATATACATGTACTCAGTGCTTTCGATAAACATTTAAAGTAGGTATCATTTGAAGTAATGAAGGAAAACTAATGTGTGTTAAGAAACTGAGTACAGGTTTATGGTTGATTAAAGCACACAATAAATGGTTGTATGGTAGCAGAATACATTGAATGGATATAGAATGGTTCTAGATAGAAGGGTAATTTCATGCTAGGTAAAGGTCAAATTCAGAAATAAAATAAAATATTTTCCCTACCTACCGACCCTCTTCTAAAATCCACGGTCGGTAAAGGGCAAACAAACATATTCTTAATTTAGGCCTAGGTATCATTAACAAGGCCACCAGCAGAACTAATGACATGAAGACCTTTTCAGGATCAATGCTATGGACAATATTCTTTGTACTTGTAAGTCTTTTAAAATGCTTGTATGTGGCTCTGCTTTCACCGTTTGTCAACTGTTTTCAATAAGGCACAGTGGTTATAGATGAATGAACTCAGTAATAGTTGAGTCATCATCAGAATTTTAAAACTTCTTCCCATTGATAAACAATACTGTTCATCTGTACCAGATTAGTAAATTTATGCTCTCATTCTTCTCAAATGGTCAGGTTTTAACTGTTTAATGGCAAACTGTGAGTTAAATATAAGGCATTACTAGTGTAGTGGTGAGGTATCCCATATTTAATTATTAATTGACTGGGATATCCACCTGCCCGATTAGCTCAGTTGGTAGAGCATTTGACTTGCAAGCAGGAGGTTGAGGGTTCGAGCCCAGCATCGGGTCATTATTTTCCTCCTCCTAATATTTAGTATTAGACTAGTCTCAAACATAAAAAGTAAAACGACATGTTTCTCTGCAGCAAAAAACTCATACCTTCTATTAAATGGTTGTTTTATTATGTCTTCTAAAACTTCTGAATATTCAAGATTATCACCAGAAGGAAGAATATGTTTAGCACTTGATCTAGCCAACTCCCACTGTCCCATGTAAAGATTATTACAAAAATGCTTAAAAAGCATATTTCGCCTGTCATCGTTTACGTGACAACCCATCTCAACTTCCGCGTCCACTCGGTTGTCTATGTTTTCATCCATTTTTGTAAATAATCTATAGTCCTCAGAAAAAAATGTTAAAAAATCCCATTTCAAAGGAAACTATCTATCGTTCACTGTTTCCTCCTTTCATGTCTACCATTTTGAAGGTCATGTGATTCGTTATTTTCTAAAAATACAAACCAATCAAAAAGATGCAAATATGGACTGTGGTAATGCTATTTCAACGCCATAAACTACTTGTAGCGAAAACAGTCAATTTATGAAACCATTCTATTCTAACAACCAATCAAAATAACTGTTACAGATATGCGGCAATTTCAAAGCCACCGGAAACAGCTGAGTGGCTACGTGAAACTTGAATTGTCTTGCCGATCATAAAAATGGACCGCAGGTAAATAAATTCAAACATTATCTGCAAAACTAGAAGAACAGTTAGTGTGGATTAGTTCACGAATTGCTCGATACATGGCTATTTAAGATCGAAACTGAGGACAAAATTGCAAGTCCAATCATGTTTACAATATGTCTATTTTTAGTAACAAACCTGGGTAAATACACAAATTGCACTGGTGTTAAAATACTGTAAATACGTAAACATAAGGTGCATGTCATATCTTGATTATGGAGACAGTGAAAGTTTTCTCTAGATAAAACTGGGTATGCAATAAGCAACTGACGTATTGAATACATTGAGTCAATCCTGATTAATTGGAGTGGCATTGATACACAAATAAATTGATTAACACTGGTTAATATATAATCTTCCGCTTGACAACTGGGCTATGTCTTGTTAGACAGTATATTGATCTAAATAAGCAGAATTTATTGGTATTGGGTTTCATTTGTTGGTATTTATTTCTGATTTAACAATGGAAAAATCACAAAGGAGTTCACAATGTCACGAAAGCACTGAACAAAAGACAGTGCAAATTGAAACAGGTAGTTCTAAAATGGATGGAGATTTAGGGGATAAAATAAGACCTAGTTCTGTTCATAGGTCATCATCCATGAAGTCGACTCAGCTGTAAGTATATAAACATGATTACTTTATCATATGTTTGGAAGACTGTGTTATTGAACTGTATTACATGTATTATAATGTATAATGACATGTTTTGTGTTGATTTTTCTATACATTCAGTGTAGCTGTTTGGTTAAACTTTTAATGTTTTTTCTTTAAGTTGCATGTTTGCTTTTTATTCAGAATCATCTGCTGTTTTAAGTTTGTCTTACTCTTAGTTAAGTGATAAATACTTAATTTGTATATCTTTAATCAAATGGGGTGTTCACTCATAGAATGTCAGAAGTTGAGCGTCAAAAATCTATTATTTCACGTGTCAAAAAGCCATTTTAAGCAGGGCCTTTTTTCCAAAGGCTTTCATTTTGGGACATTCAAGTGCGATATTTGGCCAAATTTTGAGAAGTTTAGACTACTGAGTTTGAATAGCATTGTATTTTTGGGAATTTCTTGCATAAAATTGGGGGGAAAACCTTTTTGCAATTGGGAAGTCACCAAATTTTGGCCTCTGTTATAGAAGGAAAAAAAGCCCTGTTAAGGGTCAAAAGAGAGTCCTGTCTGTTCGAAGTTGTATAACAAATTTTGTGGTGGATTTTGACTTGGTCAAGTTGGTGACCTTGATTGAATTTGAATTCTCTGATTTTGCAGCTGATCTATTGATTCTTGTTAAGTTGCTGGTTGATTCAGCAGGGCTCGACACTAACACTGGTCCAAGACCAGTGGTTTATGTGCAGGACCATTAACTCATGGAATTTGAATGGTCCGATGGACCACTGAAAATTGTGGGAGGAGTATCAATATTTTACTTTAAATAAACAAATAACATATTAATAGGCAGAAGGACCACCTGAAATTTTGTTTGACCATCGGGTTTCAAAAGCTGTTGGTCCTTTGGGCCACCATGAAAAATAAGTTAGTGTCGAGCCCTGTTCAGCTTTTATGTATCCTTGTTTCAGGTCTAAAACTACTACATTGGATGATTTTGAGGTCTTGTCAACTATTGGAACTGGCTCCTATGGAACATGCCAGAAAATAAAAAGGAAAAAGGACGGCAAGGTATTTCTTGGATATATTATTTTTGTATATATTATTATATTTTCAAATTTGTAATATTACAGTTGACCCACATGGCCATCAGTACCAATAGATAATTTAAACTATCATTTTTACACACAGTACCAACATAAGTTTATTGGAAAACTGCAATTAATCAATAATTTGTAATTCAGACTCAGAGAAATGAATCGGTCTTTGATAGTTCAAAACATCACCAAAAGTTGTGTCTGCATGCATTCATTTAATTTTGATAGATTATGAGCTGACTTATGAAAGAAAATATCGCTATACATGGATGTCAGTATCTTTGATTTTCAGTTTAACCTTATTGTGGATAGTATTTTTTTAACATTTGTTAAATGATAATTTTTTTTGTTAACTTGTTTTATTTTAGATCCTTGTATGGAAGGAGTTAGATTATGGTTCTATGACTGAAACTGAGAAACAGATGTTGGTGTCGGAAGTTAATCTTCTCCGTGAATTGAAGAGTCCCAATATTGTACGTTACTACGACAGAATCATTGACCGTGCCCGTACAACTATTTACATTGTGATGGAATATTGTAAAGGTGGAGATCTAGCTACAATCATTGCTAAAAATAAAAAAGAGAGGTAACAGTTAAGTTTAAGGTATCTGGCTTGGATGTGAGGTCAAATCAAGTTTCACCAATTTATAGATTTAAAAACTAAACCATAATTATATACAAAAATAAACCCACTGTATAAAGTGCATTGCAAGTGATTTGAAACAAATATTACATAAATTTGATTGGTCTTCTATAAACCAATATCGCACTTAATGTTCAATTTTTTGAACAACGATAACTACTCTGTATTTAGGAATATATTACAACAAATAGCCTTAAAATCACTATAAATGTATAATGCAGGGAACCGTGCCTCAGTTTTTTATTACATCCTCGGTTCGTTAGATACTTGACTTTAAAGAAATTCTGTACCCAAAACCCCGCTGTTTATTACGTAATACGTCATAGATAAAAATGAAAACAAGTATCATAATTTTGAGGCAAGTTTCCCTAGATTAACATTTCTGCTACAAAATACCAAAAACCGCTTTGAAATCCGTCATCAAATAAGACGGCAATGATAATTCGAAAATGACACTGTGTTTTTTAAGCTGAGCAATTAACAATTTGAAGTGTCCGATCATTATCGTCTCATGAAATCAACAAATATGACGCACCCCTTTCAGTTTCGATAGCAAATCAAAATCGCTAATGTTCACGGTTCAATAATTGAAACCACGCCCATGTTTGATGTCTAGTAAGAGATTTTATAACAAATTTTGTCATTAATGAATTAATAATATCATACCAATACAATGCGCATTATGTTATTGATTTTTAACGCTGATAAGGAAATGTCGATAAAGGGATGCAGTATTTATCGCAATAAAACACCATTTTTTAGCGTTCAGTTAGACTTTTGTTGCTTGGTATTAAAGTATGATATTTAATCTTTGCAAATGGCATAAAATATCATTTTACGTTATTTTAGCGATTTTAACCAATGCCGATACGTTAATCTATAATAGAAGGCCAGCCATTACCAGACCCTAAATTTATTATCTTCTTCAACCATTGCAAATTTTCAGACTTCTTTACCAGAACAATCATTATCAGACTTATCATTGTAGACTGGTACATCTGGCAGACTCATTTTTAGATAACTTGACCTCTATGTTTCAGATACATTTTATGAAAAAAATGTGTAAGGCTTTCTACAAAGAGTCCATGGATGAAATTTACTTTTTACTATTTTGCGTTTTATAGGAAAGAGAATGAGTTTATTGTTAACCAGGGTTCTCAATAACAGCAGGCTGCAGGCCAATTTAGCCGCTTAGAAATGTGTTTGGGCCGGTTAGGAATTTGTTTGGATCATGCATGTTAAAGAATATCAATCTAGACTGCGTCTTCTAGGAATATCATTATCTTACCGTATAAGTATTTTATTAGTTTGTAACCATTTCTTCTATCCATATTTGTTGACAAACAACATTATTCTTTTTCTTTGTAGTGTGTATTTAGATGAAGAATTTATTTGGAAGATATTGATACAGTTAACCCAAGCTTTACAAGAATGTCATCAAAGAAAGAATGGTCGTGCGGTATTACACAGAGATATGAAACCAGCCAATGTATTCCTTGATACTGACCGTAATGTCAAATTAGGAGACTTTGGCCTTGCCAGAGTACTTCACCATGAGACAAGTTTTGCTAATACTTACGTCGGTACACCATACTATATGAGCCCTGTAAGTGATGACAGTTAGTCATTAATTTGTTTGGTAATTAATTATGGAACACAGATTGTTGTAGTTTTTAGATATTGTGTATGTTCTAATTGATGTTAACTGATTAGATCTAGATGTGTGTATATGTTGCTTTTGAGGAGAGTAATGATATCGTTCCAATTAATTTTTTTCCTACAATAACACTTTCTTCATTATACGTCTTGAAGCATTAAACTCATTTAGCCATTATTCTGAATATGGTTCAATGCATTTTGTCTAAGATGGTGGTCACAGGAAAGTAAGCTTTGATGCATTAATGACAAAGGTAAATGTCAGTTTTTTATCATTTATAAAAAAATTAATTCTAGGAGCTTGTGAACAATATGTCTTACAATGAAAAGAGTGATATCTGGTCCATGGGATGCGTATTGTATGAGTTATGTGCTCTTCACCCACCATTCACAGCTACTAGTCAGACTGAACTGAACAGGAAGATTCGATTGGGAGAATTCAGTCGCATTCCAATCAGATACTCTGAAGATCTCAATACTGTGATTGCCAAAATGTTGCATGTTGAGGTATGTCTGTGTTTTCTTAAAAGAAATACAAAACATTTGGTTTCTATGGCTGATTCCAGTCAATAAAAACTAGAACTGAATCAAATTAAAGTTAAGGTTATCTTGCGGTACATTATATCCAAATTACGACAGTTTTGCATTTATAAGTCCATATGATTCAGAACTCTAGGAATGTATTTCAGAAATATGCTTAAATTTGCAAGAAAATTATTTCTTTTTGACCGTGTTGAGGAATTCATTATAGATATAAGTTAGTAGCAAAGCCTCTGTTTATTTCATTTCTTGTAAACTTTATATCATAAAAAAGTCAGTTTAATCTATGCTTATTTAGTCAAACTGTTGCATGAAAATTTCATAAGTATTTTTTATAAGTATCCAGTATTTGCATATGATATATATTTATTTATTATTTAGGTAACTAAGCGACCAAGTATAGAGGAATTATTGGAAGATCCATTGGTTGGCAACAGACGTGCCAAACTAGAGAGGAAAACTTCGGGACAACAGCAGAGTTCTTCTGATTTGAGAGCTTGGGAAATGGAACTCCGTGCTCTGGAAAGAGAACTAGATGAAAAGAAACGAGAACTTGAAAGTAAGTCTGCATTGTCTTTACCTCAAAATATCTTCATCTGTGTTAATACACTAGTCTATATAATTATCACTCTATGCTTTGCATTCATACTCTCAGTTTGTTTCGATCATAATTCACTTATTAAATGTTCACTTTAACTCCAGTCATCGCGATAATTCCTCTAGCTCAAATTATGAGGCTGGTCAAGTTCTATTCAGACAAGTGAGCTTTCTCAAAAATGTGTATTCTTAGTTTCTAGCTAGGGATAAATGGTTAAAAAAGAGTAGTTTCGAATAATGTATGATTTTCAGGGAAAGAAAGAGAGTTGAACATAAGAGAGAAACTTATTGAAGACAAAGATAAATGTGCTTCTGTCCGAGAAAAACTGGCTGAGGAAAAGTATTCTAAGTAAGTCAGCATTCTTTATTGTCAGAATAGATATAAAATTTTCTGCTTTGTATGTTTGATTTTTTGCATTTTCACAATAAAATGCTGGAAGTTACTAATTCAGCTGCTGTTCAGTTTAATTCCACAACTTTGTTCAGCAGCAGATATTTTGTTCTCTACCACAAAAAGTCAGTACTGATCTTGCAGATAAAGTTTAGGCATATTAAACTCTTAACCCTTGGATTGAAAGCTAACAACAGTCAACGGTGGCATCTGTTTCTTGTGTAAGACTAGTGCTGGTTCCACTAAACCAAAGATGTATTAAAGTCTAGCTCAGAACAGTATCAATGCTGTTTTCAAAATCTAACTGTGTTAGATTATAAGAAATTATTTAATTAATTGTAAATCTTGCAGTGTGACTTTCTATGTATACATCATACTTTGTCTTTCTCAGGGCCGAGTCACTTGTGCTAGAGTATGAAAGTAAAATGCGTCTTGACACTGATAGACTTCTACGAGGAGAGCGTGACTTGGCATCTGCCTCAGGTAAAATCACTCCCCTGTCACCTGTACAACGTGTTAAACCTGTGAAACGAATTTATAATCATGATCACAAAGAAAGAATGTGTTAATTTGCTCAGCATTTTGTATCATTCATTACAATGAAGTCTTAAGCTACAATGTGTTATTTGATCTATGCTATATGTCAGAATAGTACATATAAATTATTTACAATATTAGGTTAGATTGCACGAGGAGAGAAGTAAAGTTGCATTTCTTATTAATTTAAACTTACCAGTATGAATCAGGAGAATTTGATTGCAGTCAATAGTTGGATTTGACAGAAATGAAGAATTTTAATTTTTGAAAATATGCCGTGTTTTTTTTTGGGGGGGGGGGGGCTGAAATTAGGCCCCATTCCCCTAAAATGAATTTTCCCCTTCAGAGGGATTTTGTATTCCATAAAGACATTTTGGTAGAAAGCTCATTAAATTGACCATAAGAATGGCCTTTGAGTCTTAATCATCAAGGTTACATTCCAATTGGTAATTAAATATAGGGAGGATAGTATCTATTGTCATGTTATTTTTTCTGTATTTTCCCTCCATATGGAATTTTTCCCTTTCTAAAGGCCCCACCACCTTTCTCCTAAAGGTGAAGAAAAAAAACACTGATATAGTTTGAATTGTCAGTCTAAATTGTTCAAATAGATTTTGTACGGCAGTTATGTACCTTACAAATTACACATTAATTATGTTGCAACATTTGAATTCATTACCTGGCTTCCTATTAAAGGACTCAAGAACTCACTTGATCTTGACTTCATAGTTCCAATAATAAGATACAGACATACTTATGTTCATCTATTAATTTGAATGCTTACATTCGTTAAAACTTGTTCTGTGATATCATGAGCTCTGGAAAAAAGTAAGTCAATGTTACTAAGCTGTTTTAGTTTATGTGTTATACATTAAATATAACAACTGTTCATCACATATTCAGCTTCCAGTACTTCTTTCTTTACTCTGTCACCCTTGCAATATTAACTTCAGTTAAATGAACTTTGATCGATTAACAGATCACACATTTTGTTGTGACTCATTCCTGTTGGTCATTTGTTGGTACTAATTTGCATGGGCCATACTCCAGTGGTTTGTGACCTGGTGATCCAGGTACAAATCCCGGTCGCAGCAGGTTATACCCTTCCTTGAAATTTGATAAAAAGGTAGATTTTCTTCCACATATGGTGAGGTTGCCAGCTACTGGTGGAAGGGTAAGTTAGTACTGGGTAGAATACAGTCCAGGAAAACGGGTTAAATGAACCAGCTGTGACATACATGTATAACTGAAATATCTATGAAAAATGGTATCAAACCCAATGAAGGGTAAGTAAGTACTGGTCAGAATACAGTCCAGGAAAACTGGTTTGGTGATAAAACCTTTGTATATTGAAACAAACAAACTAACCTGCATGAAATATTAATGAGTTTCGCAGATTTTATCACTGAATATTTCATTTGTACTGTTATAATGCCTCATAGAGGATATAATGCTGTTTTGTGACATTCATCTTATAAGAACTTTACAGATAGTGCATTGGTAATGAATTTGATTGGTATTTAATTGCTAAACATTTAATACATTAGCTCTCACAGTTCTATCATCTAAGATAATGGAAAGACAAAATTGTTTAAAGATCTTAAAGAAATTGCACATTTTGGCCATATGATTTTATGCAGGATAAGAATATGTCAGTCTGGTTTTTTTTACAGATATGTCTGATGATGGATTAGCTTCATGCTTGACAAAGAAGAAAGAGGGTGATACTCCTAAGAAGAAAGTATCGTTTGATATGTATGGGAAAGAAAATCAACGATTTAAAGATAGATTCAGAGATCCCATATCTAAGTACACAGATTATGACAGTACTTATATACAAGACTTGTTAAAGAAACAAGAACTGAAAGATAGACTTTACCATGTTAAACATAGGGCTATGGACCTTAGAAGTGCTGGTGACCGAGCTGGCTCACGTTCACGAAACTTGTTATTATTTAGATAGTTGTAATATATTATAGTTTTGTTGATTTTATAGATTATTTAATGTCGAGTTTGTTGTGCCAATCATGTGTAACAAGTTAGTTATGTGTATTTAAGGGTTTCAATTGAAAATAATCATGATAAGGATTTTGCATTTTGTACCCCATTAGAATTTAGATAAACATTGCTATCATTAATTTTGTCCTGTCTTTTTAATAAGAATTTGGCTTGTATTGTCTGTTTAAAAAAAATAATGATAATTACAATATATGTCCCCGAGGTCCTCGTTTTTAGTAAACATGCAGTTTGTTTGATCTCATAAATGGGTAATGTTTAAACTAACATTTCCTGATTTTGTGGGGGAAGTCATCAATTGTTATCAGAATGATTAAGCTCTCAGTTCCATTGTAATGTTATTCCTGAAATATTTCTTGTTTCTTGACACAAAATTGGTAATGCACTGTATATAGTCGTTGAGTAACCACATTTGTAAAAAATCTAGTTTATGATGTCTGGTCATAAGTCATGTTCGGTTTGCACTTATGCAACTCTCAATCTAAATATATTTTTGAATGTGATTTTGACCAAAAATTCTTTATTAGTTTCTGTTTTTCATTTTTTGACCAGTATAAACATGTAACTTGGGATACATATTGTATTATGTGTATCCAGTGGGTAGGAAATACATGGCCCACTAGTAAAACTACCCGTTTTAGCAGGTCTTAATGTAGTCTAAACTGAGAAATTCAGGGAGGAGCAAGTCACACCCTTGCTTCAGCTGCTAGCAGCAGGACTTGCCCATTATTTTGTGTTTTGTTTTTTCTTATTAATTGTATCACTAATTGTTGACTTGTATATTTGATATAAATGTGCTTTCTTGTATTATTTTGCACTTATAAGTCATTGTGAAGCTGAATCATTGATTTCATCCTTCATTTCTGATTACAAATGTAGCAGTGTTTCTTACTTCTCTTTCTGAAATGATTTTTTGCTTGTCTGTTTTCCAAGAAAAAGTCAAGCTATTGTGATCAATATGTCAGTGCAAAAACTTTAGAAACTTCAGGTGGATGGATCTTACTGAGGCAGTGAACAGATGGCACCTCTTGCGGCACTCTCATTTGTATATATTTATCCAACATCCTGTTTGTATGAATAGATAAGACATGGGTTGACTGGGTCTGAGGCTATAAATAAAACATTGAACCGAGTCTGAATTTTGAAATGTCGGTGAGAAGTCTGAACTTTCTGATTTTTTTGCACTTAGAGCCAGATTTCATGTCAGATGACCAATGGTACCCATCTAGAGAATTGTATATGTTATATATTTTACATTGCCTCTAAGGTCTATAACATATCATATGAATTTAATCATTGTAATGGTAAAAGTATCAGACTTACGCTTAAGAATTTCAGCAATAATGCTTTTTTGACTAACTCGTATTCATAGCCATATTCAAATATTTTTCTCTGTATTTAATATTTACTTGGACTGCATTATTTTTGTCTTGATTCTGTCAAAGAGGTTTGCATACAGTACTTCTGTTGTATCAGATATTGAAAGAGTAGGCAGTCAGATTATGTATCTGAAACAGATACCACTGAAGATTATTCATTCCGTCCCACCATTGTGATACTTTATGCGCTGTGATAGAGTAGAAAATGTTGTATAATTATTATAAAAGGTCTTGTTTTGCAACAGAATTAGATTTTGTAACATCTATTTAATTATCTTGGATGACTAACTTGAAATTTGTTATATATGTGCTTTCATTTCAAGATTGCTATAAATCATGGCTTTGAAATGGCATAGAATTGATTTAATCAATTACTGAATAAATATGTTAAAGCAATTCCAGTTCAGTTGTATTTATTTGCCAAGACAGGAATTTAGCATTAAAATTTGTCTCAATGTAGTATCATAGGTTAAAACATAATGTAGTCTCATTTTGTCATGACTCAATGTTCACAGCAGCAGAAATGTTTCACACTATAATTAATGATGATGCATAATATATTCTTTCACATATAATTGCTTTTCTGATACTTCTCACAAATGGCATGAATCAATGACGAAACCAGTCACTAAGAGTCAAACAAGAAATGAAAAAATATTTCAAAAGACTGATATTCAAACCAATGACCATTAACTAAACTCATAATTAGTTTAGCTTAAACAAAAAACAAGAGTTATTTTTTAAACGTTTTACTGAACATTTACAGGTTATTTATGAAACATATTCACATAAAAGTCATTTAATTCCAAAACACTCGGGAAGGATTAGTTTCTTGTATTTTTTCATAGTCTGATCGATACATATTCGATCTTCCCCGCATAGCGTATGCCTCTTTATCATACTCATTTTGGACCAAACGACCAATTGAAAAGCCACCAGGAACAGCAATTGTAAAGAGTATCCATTGAGGCAGAAACCTCTTGGCAAACATTAAACGTAGTCCAGTCTTCATCTGAAAACAAACAAACAGAACCTGTATTGTAATGGTACCTTTATGACAAGACAGGGCAGAACCGGACAGACAAGCTCTTAGCCTCTTACCAAACTGAAAATAATGTTAATTGACTAAGACTTTTGTTGGTCAACTGTGCCAGAGTCAAGTACTTTGTTACTTACAAGTAAGCCCTTTTTTATGGCAAATTTGGGGACGATTTTTAAAATCGGCCCCATTCCCCAAGCTGAATAGTATGTATTTTTCCCCAAATTTGAAAAAGAAATTCCCCAATCAAAATATCTTTTTACACAGTGCGTGTTTACTTAGTAATTTTTCCCCAATTCAGTCTGCGAAATTAGCAGTTGTCCTGTTGTTCGGGACAACCAATTTTCATTAATGAATCAAAGCAAAAGCAGCTAAAATTTCTGTTTCAGGCAACCACATTTTAAACCTTAATTTCACAGACTGCCAATTTGCCTGTTTTTTTTACGCAAAGTTCCCCGCCACCCATCCCCAAAACCTTAAAAAAAATGGCTGCAAGTCACTTTACTAATAGTTGAATAATGAACAAACAAAGGATATTTTATAAAAAATACATCAAGAATTATCTACTTGTATCTAACAAGGCGATATTTGACTTCTGTTCAACTAAACTGTAAAATTATTAATTACATGTACTAAAGGCGTTCTATCCAACCTGAGCTATATATGTCTTGTGTAGATAATTACTGTAGATGTGAAGTGTTGTTACTTCCACAAGTGTTAAACAAAGAAGAATATACCTTTACTTATTTAACTAGTTTTGTTTTCTTGCTGTGCTTCTGCTTTGCGTTTAATATCCTCTAACTCAATTTTCAGTTGCTCTGTATATGTGTTGCTTCTTTTAGTGTCATACCAAATACCACTAGCAAGGAGAGTTACAAAAAAGACTGATGGCAGAAACTTCTTCCTGTATAAATTCAAGGTCTGTAAGATTCCTGCCATTAAATCTGAAAGATTAAATTTAATAACAAAATCAGGCAATCCCTTCCGTTTCACACCTTAATTCATCATTTGAACAAGAAAACTACATCCTATTTTATCATTATAGCTGCACTTATAAGAGCCCCATTAGCTTTTTTTATGTTAAATTAAAGTAGGTCTTGTTTTACCTAGAAAGATATCTCATCAGTGAAACTGACTTATTTGCAATTAAATTTAAAACATTCCAAAATTGTCTTACATTTTATCATCATTTTATCTATTGTTCTGTATGACTAAATGGGCCTTTAACAGGCGCATAGAATGTGATATATCCAGAATTCAATCATAAGAATATTAAGAGGTTTACTATTAATTAAAACATTTACTGTAACTGTATGCATGAAGTATGAACAATACACCTTGAAACTACAATGTATCAAAATAAAACTTCTGACTTCAGAATTTGAACCTTAAGATTCCAAATTACTATTAATTTATGTTAAATTTGGTTGACTTAAAATTGGTATAGACTAGTGGTCATTTTTTACTCTCAAATTTGATGTCTATAGTGAACACCCTGACTTACGATTTTTGGTTCGAGTGTCAAATATATTTTTACTTTATTACAGCTGGAGACTAATAATCCTAGTATTAATGATATAACATAACACATTTTCTCAATTTTACCATCACAGGTCCAATATTTTTGCCTGTGAAGCTTTGCCTGTTTTAATAAACCAATTGTAATAAATTCTACATGATACACTGACCATAATTTAACACAAAATTTTGTCACAAAATTCAATCCGTTCAACTGATATATATACTATAATAAGGGGTATAACTCTTTGTTCAAGCAAATGAACACTGCCTTCACAAAATGCAAAAAAATAAAACACTGACGAAATCTTTAAAACAAAGATTGCAGCAGTTTCAGGCTTATGTTTTGCACAAAATGAGACCAAAACTATGTTCCTAGCCAATCTCTTCCCGAGAAATTGGATAGAAACGCTAGAATTTGACCTGATTTTCGGTTGCAAAAAATGCGGCCACACACTATTACATTATTAACAATATTTTAGGTGAATGGCTCCACTGTCACAAATTTGGGTTAAAGGTCTAGGGAGGAGACATTTGAGGGTTGAATTGTCTCGGGGAAATGTCGAGCGGGTGAAACGTCAGTCATGAATTTATGATCTAGTCAAGCATAGGTCCCTGGTTAATATGAAATTTTAGAACAACAATATGAACAATCCTGAGCTGATTGCGAATGATGAGCTTTTGATTTGTAAAGATGCAAAACTACTCAGGATTTTAAATAAACTACAAAAACAAATCTAACAAACAATAACTAACTACAGTAAAACCCCGATTAATATTCGAATGTCGTTGGGCCCTGAAAAATCATTTGGATAATCCATGGTTTCAAATAATCCATTTCAGTATGATGTACTGGTTGGAAATGATAAATTCTGTACTGTCCGTATATTGCAAGGGAGTTAAGTATCGTATGCAAACATGACGTTACTTGAGTGATAATAACAAGGACTTATATACATACATGGATTCGCAACTTCCTTATTAACAGTTTAAAGTAATCAAATCCCGCGATAATAAGACGTGAATCAACGGGAATACAAGCTATTGTTTACAAAAGCGGAAATACGAAAATATCCGTGATAATCCGAATGATAATAACAGCAAAAATATCCATGGTATTCCGAATGTTTAATCTCGGAGACGAAAAGATTATAATGGATGTCCGCCATCTTGGAATTTAAAATGTTCGACTGATGCCTTTTTCAATGCTTATACTTAGACTTTGTGGATTATAAATGTATCTCAATATCTTTAAGGATTTTGTTGCATCCTTTACCAATTTCCCGTGCCCAATTGCCAAAGTTGTTTTAGTATAATAAAATTCGTAAACACCCAAATACAACTGTCGGACATTGCCGAGTATATAGCAATGCATTGTGGGATCGCCGAACGATATCGTTTGAGCTATTTTTAGCAGTTGCGAATCCATGTATGTATATAAGTCCTTGATAATAAGAATAAAATAAAATTTATAACAAATACTTATTATTTATCCTTGTTTTATGAATGTATATTGAGTAAACAAATGAAACAATAATTCTTGTTAAATAAATACCCGCGCATTTATTCATTATGCAGAACACAATCGGACACAGTAATATGTCATTTTGATACAGTTTGAATCAGTTTTTAAATTTTGAATGACGCTGAAATGCAAGAAAGTTCATACAGATCACCAGGTATGTACGCGTATTAACTTATTATACCCGAGATCATAGTGAAATATTCGTAGCAATTGCTGGATTAGTATAATTTTATAAAATCGTAACAAACAATATATGGTCAACTTAACGATAATTAAACTGTTGACACGCTTCGTGTATGAATTGATGTTACACATTGTCACATGACATTTGATTCTCAATTGGCCATTGTTATCAATTGACGATTTCGAATAATAGGTGTGAAAATATGCGCATTTATAACTTTAGGGACCAAAATAATGTATTCGGATTACACCAGGTATTCGTAAAATCCGATTCGTATAACCAGGGTTCGTTGTTCTTGAAATATATAGAGACGTAAACGGGACCATAGATTTTATTCGGATAATACCGGGCATTCAGATAATCAAGGTTTTACTGTTTAAACAAAGGAATGTCAGACATTTATAATATGTAGCATATTCCTTCATCTTCCTGATAAAATTTATAGTAGATCTTCTGTTCAATACAAATTACTTATCTTGATATCATGGAAAAAAGAACCATGAACAACAGTTTACGATATAACTATGATGAAGATCCTTAGATAGAAATACTACCAACTAATGTTGAGATTAATGACAGAAAAGCATGAAAATGTATTTGTTATAGATTGTCATTCTCACAAGACTTTCAACTGATGCAAACGAAACATGTTCGAAGTCATTAACCCTTACCTGTATATGTGCTTCTGAAATAATGAAATATATACAAGCTTGAGTAAATTTCGTGAACACTAACCAAGTTACAGAGACACAAGTGTTTATACAACGAGTTGCGTAACCTTGTTTCTTACCTTGCACCGTTTCGCCAATGTCAACCGGAAAGTCAAACTACCGCTGTCAGACTGGGTACATGTAAAATCTTTTAGCGAAAAGGAAATTAGGGACATCTACTTGAAATGGCATTCTCCTCAAAGATACATTTAAATGCTTCGAATTACATATCTTATTTTACTGAAGATCAATATGTGATCAAATTGTATATTTAATACTGAGAATAATTAACTTTTGCGGACAAAAGGCACGTGTCGGTATTTCCCCAGATCATCACCAGTCCATGTAAACAAATATGGAGGCTGTCTAAAATTCGTCTGTAAGATTTATGAGAATTTACGCTTTCTAAAGTCTAAAATGATTTTGAAGTGATTGAAACAGACTTAAGCGACGAGTTTATGTGATTATCCGTTTCTGCATCACAGTTATTCGATACAAGGTAATGTTATAAGATCTTGACGTTGTATGTTGTTGGTCAATTTCCAGTTGTAACATGTTTTCTGTGTCAGCGGGCGCATGAAAACAAAAAATGCTTACTTCGAAAATAATAGGTAAAACATACTTCAGATCTTGTTTTCTGTATAGTTTTCTTATCCCCTTGTCTTGACATTAGTTTTATGAATACAGTATCTCCTACAGATATGATTATTTAGCAAGGAACAAAATCTTGATTGGTTTATTGTTTACATCAAAATCATATTAAATCAAAGTACTGAAATTACTCATGGAAACCAAACTTACATACACTTGAACTGCAACATTGAACAGGAACTACAGTAAAACCTCAATTATTCAATGACCGATTATTCGAATACCCAGTATAATCTGAATAAGATCTACGGTCCGGATTATATATCTATATATCATCGACTACCATCTGTTCGCGGATATCATTGATTCGCGGCCATTTTTGTTTACATGCTTGCTGTGACGACATTTACCGCAACGCACGCGCGAACGTGGGAAATTTTCGTCACATGCTCACTCTGTCGAGAAATAGTTCTTGCATTCACCAAAAATAGATTTAAACCGCTATATACTTATATTATAAATTTTGTATGAAATTTTGTCATTTTTCACTATTCCCAAAATTTGCAACTAACAAATGACACGTTTTGACCCAAAATAACGTTTATGTTGAAATTTTCCTTTTACGTCTACTTTGTTTACATTCGAATAGAAGGCTACGCAAACTGCACGTCCCCAATCATTAGGCAAAGTTTATTTTTTTCGTAAGTTTACATCCCACTGTTGTTAGCTGCACATTTAATTTTCTTTTTTTTATGGTTAAGGCAATTTCAGAACCAATCAACAGTCAATACGGGTATATTCACGATCTGACATGACGAATGCATAGATAAACGTGTACATTTTCGGAAGATACTAAATTGTCAATATACTCAAGACCTATAAAATGTATTGGTTCCTAAAAATACTCGTAGGAGTAGAGTTCTGAGTAAAGTAGACCCTGAAACTTTTGTAATGGGTTTAGCACCTTTGTTCGTCAACTTGAAGATTCTATTATTGTAGTCAAACATGTTAAAATAATGCAAGCAATTTTCATATTTAGACATTTTTTTAACAGAAACCTAACAATTAACAATAGTGTGGCCGAATTCGACTGCAAGCGTTTTGCATCATGGGATAAACTGGCATCCGCGAATCTATGATAGTAGAAACAAAATGGCGGCCTCCATACAGTATAATAACAAAGGGACCTAATGTAGTATTTCGAGGAAATGATTTAAACTATGCGTTGTCAATATTTGAAGGAAATAGATTTGTTTTGCCAGGTAATTAAAAAATTTGGTTAAAAAAATAGATTTTATGATGTAACAGTTCGATCATTTCTTATATCCGCGAATCATCAGTAGACGAGGATACATAGTTCCCACATCTACAATATTTACCTCCCTTTGCGGCCATCTTTGTTGGCAAATTCAACAAGCATTGATAGAAGATATTTGTATGTGACAACTACATTTTCTTAAACCTGATGTGCTTATGGCCTTAACAACTTCATTATAAAGTTATCTTTTATAAATTGAGTTGTTTAATAACCAATTTTCTTATTTTTTCTATTAAGAATATAAGAAATTTGCCAACTAAGATGGCTGCCAAGGGAGGTAAATATTGTAGATATGGGAACTATGTATAGGTCATGATACAAATGACCGCTAGTCTAAATCCTTATTTAGCTTAAAATTCATGACAGTACTAGTATGCAATCATAAAACCATTTAAATCACATAAACAATTCTTCTTTGTGTCAAAAAAACATAAAAGTACTCTAAAAAACAATAAAAACATACAGTATGTCATACTTACAGATGCTTGCATTCTTTGACACACTGACAGCCATTGATTTTTACATTGTATACAAAAGACTGTGAATTGGCCAATCAAATGCGAGATATGAAATCATGTGGGAATTTCCTGCGACTCCAACCAATCATTGAATGTGCGGACCATCTATCATCTGCAGAAATATCAAAACAGTGTAAAATGCATTAAATTGCCATACTATAGCGGTATTAATTTGAATTAAATTCAAATGACTGTATGAATGATAAATTGACTTGCCTGTAGAAATGACATAAATCATCGATGAAAATGTTTTATAGTCGCAGTATGCAATGTAAACAATATTCTGGTTCCCTGCCAACAAATGCCAGACAGAAACGGAAATGTTATTTTTATTATAGTTATACGGGCACACACGGAGAAGTGAATGTCGCAGTTATAAGTGTACAAGGGATATAATTCAAGTACAACACACCATGGTTAAACGAATCATATTTTACGAATACCTGACCAGTGTACTCCTAATACATTAATTGGTCCCTAAAGTCATGAATGCGCATATTTTCACACATAAATTTATAACAATGGCAGATTGAGAATCAACTGGCGTGTGACAAACAATGTGTAACATTAATTCATATATGAAGGGTATATCTAAGCTTTATCTTTGAAATGTTACATGTACATAAAATTTATGCAATATGCCTAATTGAAACTAATCACTTACCACTTAATTATAACCTATTTACTTCCATACCAATCATAAATATGTTTCTACATGTACTCCAAAATATGAGTGAAATATAATGCAGCCATTTTTTGGACCTAACTACGCTACAGGTACCAGGCGTGTGGCCACCCACCCACTAAGAGTAAGACCCATCATATAAACACGTATCGATTGAAATTCTGTCAAAGTCAGAAACGGGGCTAATTTGGTGCGGACATGTTTTATTGAGTTGAGATGTATTTTTATGATGGGTCTTGGTGGGTGGCCACGTGCCTGGTACCTGTGAACTACGCCACCATAACAGTTGCAAGGAACATTTGCAATAATTAAGGCAAAGTTAATGTGGTTTGAAATGTGGTTGCCCGAAACTGAAAATTTTACTGCTTTTCATTTGATTTGTTAATGAAAAGTTGGTTGTCCAAACCAAAATTTTGGTTGTCCGAATGAAAAATTGGTTGTCCTGGACAATAGGACAATCAATAATTTCGCAGACTGTTATGAGTAGCATCAAATATGGTTTATTCATCCTGATTGTTAATATCATCATTGTTTACAGTAAAGACTGAAAAATGTGTTACCTCTCTTAATGTCTCCAATTAGAGGACAGTATTTTAAATGAACCCATATTTTTAAGTTGTATTTTTCTCCTTTAAAAATTTCATGTAATGTCCACATTCTTCCTCCTGCAACAATGCTTTGATGAGTGCATCATTGGTGTAATCATGTATTGACATATATTTGTATCTTCAGATGGCTGAAGTACACATCATTGGACAAATTGTTGGAGGAACTGGATTTCCAGATCATAGCCTGTTCTGTAAATGGGGAATACATACAGGTTTGTCATTTGTTTAATATATCAATAGATTAACCAATTTGCTGTTCACTATTTACTGACACTTGATGAGTTTTGAACAATTGCCTGATATAATAATAATTATTGTTAAGTATCGATAAAATGAATGCTTGTGATAGTAAAGTTTGTATCTTTTGTGGAGTCATTAGTTTAGGAACATAAGACTTTCTGAAAGAGCTGCATTTGGATGTCTGTAGATGTCTTGTATAAATTCTACTTCAATTCTACATGTCCTTTGAAGTTTTAAAAACAGACACTGTGGATTCAGTTAGATTCTCTGATCTGGAATATACTGTTATGTTTCATGTACTCTAGTAGTCTGGTTAATGAGTTCACTGTTCAACAAAAGTCTTTCCCCTAATTTTGGCTTATAAATTTTTTATCCCTCATCAAATCTAATAATTTTGTTCAGGTGGAGCTTGGAAAATTCTTGCTGGAATGCGTGAAGGTCAAACTCAAGTTGACAATCCACAGAATCATGATGCAGCATATTTCTCTCATCCCATAGATGTACACTTTGCTACAAAGGGCTTACAAGGTAAACATTCATTGAATTCATTATGGATATCTGTGTCTTTTAATCTTTTACTAATTCATTGTTTTGTTGCTAAGAGTGCAGGCGATTAGTTCTATACTGCTCTGCTGAAATAGCCATAACACTAGTATATATATATAATGCTTTTTATATTCTGTATGACAAATTAAAACAGACAAATAGATTACATGTTTATTAATTGCTACTTAAAGGATTAAGAAAACTCATCACATTTAAACAGCCAATTCCTAGCAACATGCCAAGTCATGCATGTTTTCATAACAATATATATAATCTATTTTCGTTTATCACAGAAGTATATCATCATTACTCTGTTTAAAAATGGCTTATTTTGCATTGAAGTTTTTAATGTTGGATATGATTTTGAATTTTAAAATTCACAAAAAATGTACAGAATGTAGTTATACTTGTGTAATAATTTATGACTGTTTGTAGTGTGGATTGATTATTTATTGCTCTTGATGTTTTGTAAATATGATACCTTTAATTAATTACAGGATGGCCTAAACTACATTTTCAAGTCTGGCACCAGGATGGTTTTGGTAGAAATGAACTCTATGGATATGGTTTTTGTCATATTCCGACATCTCCTGGCATTCATAATTTGGAATGTCCAACATGGCGACCATCCGGTACCTATCTAGAACAAGTGTCACAGAGTTTCCTTGGAGGTGGTCCACAATTAAAGAATCCAGATCTGATATATTCCGGAGCTGACAGATATAAACTTCATACCATTGCTATGGGAAACGTTCACCTTCAGATTGGTGTTATATTGAGAAACTTTGATAAGTTTGGAATAGAATGTTGATGTGAAAACCTGGTGATATAAAATAATCTCATTTTACACAATGTACATTTCAAACAAATGCCAATACATAATGAGTTTAGTGTAAGTGCCTAGTATTTTTGAGGTCATTATTAGCTGAAGTTTAGTTATAAAGTGTTTGGTAAAACTATGTATGTCTTAGTTTGTATAGATCCACTGTCTATCTAAAACAAACCCTTATCAATAAATAATCTGCCTGTCTTTGTAAAATGTCAATTTTGAGGACGAAAGGCTTTGTTTGTAATTTATAATCATTGTTAAAATATTATGATAAGACTTTTATCTTATTTTTGCTTGTCTGTTGGCCTTTTATATCTTTGATAGTTCATGATGAACATTGGTTAGTAAAGATGTATTCCTTATTCATGAATGATCTTTCAACTGCTTATCTGTCCACTGAAGAGTTTGTCTGCCATGCTTTTCAGACCGTACGTTTTGTCTTTACTGATCTGTATATAAAATTTAGCTTTTGTTACACATTTATTTTATCATTATTAAATCACTATTAAATTTCTGTTTGAAAATATAAACCAGTCATCAATGAATCTTCACGAAGGGTTGTTATCAAAGTAAAGCAGTGACCATTTAATTTATTTTTAAAACTTTGTACATGTACATATATGCATGTTCTGAAGGTAGTGTATCTTGTATATATATTTAATATGAATAAATAAATTGATATTTGTACCATTTTTTTCTGTCATAGATCTTTATCTGGCAATATACCAAAGAAGATTGCTTTTCTGTTTCTGTCTGCCCACTTTTAACACTACAAAAGCAATTGCCAACAAAAAAGCAACATTAAAACTATTTAATCATTGAACAAGAGGGTCATGATGACACAGTATCGCTCACCAGGACAAGGTGTACAGGTTGTGTTTCAGTTTAATGCTTATTGATAGAGGCTAATTGTGTGATATTTATTTTAGAATCAAGTCTGCGATTTTCAATTCTCCATAAAATAATACTAAGAAAACTAGCCCCACGGCAACCAGAGAGTGGTTTCAGAGATTTTTAGAATTTTCCCTACATAAACATAAGCAAATTCAAATGACCCCTGGTGCAGGACCAATTTTGACCTGAAGGTGATTATTTGAAGGAATTTGATAGAGGTTCACCTGGCAATGCTATGCCAAAAATCGAAGAACTGGGACTTCTCAATTATTGTAAGATTTTGTTTGCCGTGGCAAGCTGAGTTCTTCATGGATCAACTAGATTTAAAGGAATCTTATAGAGGACCATCCAAGGATGACTGCTATAAAGTTTCAATACATTTGGCCGGGTGGTTTCAGAGAAGTTGTTTAAGCAAAATGTTGACGACGGACACTGGGATCACAATAATAATTTAGCTCATCTTGGCACTTTGTGCCAGGTGAGCTATACAAAGAATGAATACGAACCTTGAACACCAAATGATAGGAAATGTTCAAATAAACAATGATTTCTTATATATTAAATACTCTGGCGTTTTATATCCTACCCATTAATCCAGGTTAAATTTTGGTTGATTTAAACTGGATTTACTTAATTGACATATTTAAACATACGACGATAATAATAACAATATCTTTTGCACTTGTTTATAATATTTGACCAACTAGAATTTCCATTCTTTCACTGAATACATTTGTATATGACTTTACCTACTAGTATGACACTAGTAGCGAACACATTACATGAGAAAGGCCTAGAAATGAATTGAGTATGTTTATATGGATATCCATTTTGTCAATATATTAAGTCATCTGTCATTATACGATGTGCATCTGAGAACGTCATTATATTGATTCAACAGGACAATACATTGTGTGTTGAATATGTATGAGGATTTTTTCTCTTAATATATTCATAAATGCACGTCGTATTATGACAGACTGGTTTAATATAAGGTCACATCGTCATGATATAATTATTGTCTTGTTGAATCATATATAAGGATAGTGTGATATAATATATTGATAAATGATTGATTCCGTTTCTTGCATATCAATCATATTGATGTATATCGGTAAATAAGAAATCAAGAATATATCTACACATTTATACAAAATGTACTTCTAAAATAAACTAGCCATGTTTTGTTTTTTCAATGTATAAGTATACATGTACCAATAACTACAATTATGTTCCTCTGTCTACGTCGAAAGACGAAAAGAAAGTTGAACTAATTTATTTTTCCAAAGCCACATTACGCCTCTTTTTGATACACTACAAACGTTTTTGTTTCTAGTTTCATGTTCGTTGAAAATAGGGCAGGTAGCCTATAGGATTTTTTTTTTGCATTAATTTTATTATCTTGAAGGCGTGTTGAAAGGTTACCTTTTTAGATTTACTGACTGGTTCTCATGTCTAATAGTCATTTTCGTTAAAAACGCAAATTTCAAATAAAAGCACAGCATACTTGGATACTCCAAATGTAAAGTGAACTAAAATCATCAACACGTCACGTGCAACGCACCTTAGCGAAACCATAGATCTATTATCATGTTTCGCTATTTCTGCAGTTGTTAAACTACGTGTACATAACACAGCCATGCTATTTACTTTCCACTCAGAGAAAATAAATCAATGTCAAATCCAATTTCAATAAATGCTCACCATGCAGTCTTAATGCTCGTGAATAATTCAAATAGATACGTAAAGTGGGAAAATATATTTATATACCAGGAAAATCTCTTGTCAATATCAACCAGGAAAGAAATGAACATTTAAGTTATTGAACAATTGTGACAAATCAATACCATTCGATTGGGATATTTATTTGTATTCAAACTTTACTGGGATATATCAGTGATCGTGAGAGGAAATTGATCGGTAAATATCGGACCAATATTGTATACGGTAGAGATATATATATATACAATGGCGTGTTTTCACTCACTTGTATTCACATGTACGTTTACAGTGAAGTTTATGAGTGTTCTCGGTGAAGATAGCTTACGAAAGCAGGACGAATAATGCGCATTATACATGTAAGCGAGTTAACAGGATATTGCGCGTACATTTCAATAGATTGTAGTTTCGGTTTCGGTAACTAAGAGTGAGATATCAACGGATTTTAAACAGTATGTACTTCGGCAAGTTTTTGTTCTATCTTGTGATATTTTTCCAGATCATTCACGTAAGTGTACCACGTTGTAATGAACACAAGGATTGCAGAACATGCACAAATCACAGAACTTGGAGTCGGGAGTCATGTCGGTGGTGCCCTCTGGATCAAGAATGCCACGCAAAATGGTCACCAAGAAACCATTGCAAGAGAAAACAAAATGTGGTTAGAACTTCAAAATGTGACACCTACAGCAGAGAAAAGTTTAAATACAACGCTACTGAGGCTTACAAGTTAGCCATGTTCTCGGCTATTGCTTACTCAGACACACCAACCAAGTGTTTACATGCATTATTCCCCAAAAGTGACTACAGCGTGGTGTCAGTCTTTCGACGGAATTGTGACGATTATATTTTCGATTATGACAAAAAGTGCTTGGCATTCTTAGCATATTCTCATAGAAATAGGGAAGTAATTGTATCATTTCGAGGAACACGAGGAATTAAACAAATCGTTGATCAGATCTTCTCTTCAATTGGTCTGCCTTCCGTTCCATCGGCTGTCGGAGGAAAAGTTCAACATTACTTTAACAATATCCAAGAAATGTTTTACCACTACCTGAAGAATTTGGTATTCGATTTAAAGAACTGGTTTCCAACATACCGTGTGAAACTTACTGGCCACTCACTGGGCGGAGCAACAGCTTCAATCATCAGCGCAATGCTGGTGAAACAAAATATTCTGAAGCCCGAGGATATTTCTTTGTACACATTTGGAATGCCTCGAGTTGGAAACAAACATTATGCCCTTGCACATGACAAGCTGGTACCCGATAGCTGGCGGGTGGTTAGACACGGAGATATTGTTGCTAGGTTACCAACGTGTGGACCGATATGTTCCTTGACCAATGGACCTTATCACCATGGTAATAAAGTCCTTTACCCCGGTGCGAAAATGAGTAACAATTCGTTGTATGTTGTTTGTGATGGCAATGAGGATTCTTACTCTGAATGTAAAAAGAGTTCCAGGAATAAAAGAGAATTGGCCATGAAACTGAAGCGGAAACGGAGAGAACTCTTTAAGTATTCAATGGACAAACATAAAAACTTCTTTGGGATACCGATAGGAACTTACTGTAGGGATCATGTTTTAAAACATAACTGACACAGGTAGTCTACACACAACATTATTTTGCAATGTTCGAAAAAAGTATTTGTTTTCCCATTTTTTTTCTTGTTTTCGTTAGCAATACTAATTAGTGCTGTGTTGCATTAATAATGAGTGTGCAAGGTATTACTTACCATCGCAGTATTATGGGAACATAAAAAGTTCTGTTCATGTACATAACCATTCGAGTGTACTTGTATTATATTGTTTTAGCTCACCTAAGCGTATGGTTCAGGGTGAGCTTTCAGGGTCAATGAATGTCCAGCGCCCTTAGTCTGTCCAACAGTTCGCAAAATCAGGTTATTGCTTCCAGAGTTATGGGCCTTTGACTTTTTGAAAATTTGCTATATTTCAGTTCGTTTACATTCTAGCACCTTCGTTTCTCCACTTGCGATCATATTTACACAGAATGTGTATGACTATAATGTCTTGAAGAAGTATAGTTATGAGCAAAATATGGGCCCTCGATTTTACAAAAATTGCTTTATTTTGCATTTTTTACACTCCTCCATCAATCATAATGGTACGGTCAATTTTAAATATTTGTCTAGTGGGTCCGAAAACTAGCTAAGTCACAATGGCAAATCATAGAAAAAACTCGTTTACATTCAAGACGTTGCATTCATCTCCATGGTCATTGATTATAATGTAGTTGTTCTGAGGTGAGCGATATAGGGCCATCATGACCCTCTTGTTTTGTTTTGTAAGATTCATGTGATAAAACAACATTGAAATGGCATCTTTTGTGTATCTTAGTGTAGTTAACTTTGAGAACATAAATGTCTTTGCATTTCCTTCACATTTATTACTTGTAGGTAGGATTCAGTTCTGATACACACATGTGCTAGTATTCACATATGAAAGTATATGTGCTATTTACTTGTATTGTATGAATCTTTTCTCTTATTAATTATGCATTTTTGTAATTCATTTAATAACTTCCTTACAATTAAACATTATGTATTGTGTCACAATTGTCAATAGGCTTGTGTTATTGATGTTAAATGTGTAAAATTTGTTACATATATATATATACCAATTGCACAATGCAATGTACAGTCTTCTCATTAAAATGGAATGTTAATAAACGTTTTGTGCATATCACGTACATTATAATATTTTCTAAAGTTTACATACAAGGAATGTTTAGATGCATGAAAATGTAATGTTGTTAGTCGGGGCCTCCATGGTTTGTGCAAGCAGTTATCGTAAATGACTAGTAATCACTAGCCCTTCAACACTGCGAGTTTTGAATCCTACCTTGGGCCAGACCAATGTTACAGGATATGAAGCTGTCCAGCATGGTTGTTGAAGGTAGGTGGTTCTAATAATATGCTTTAAAGATTGACAATCGCCAAACAATGCAACATTTCACCCCTCATAAAAAATAGTCCTTCACGGCTAAGTTCCTCAGTACATTTCTTAATATCTTTAACTTAGATTTAACAAGTAAAATAAAAAGGGGGCTGACATCATAGACATAACTCTATCAACATATCTTTCTAGTCCTTGTTTCGTCAATATTTTCTTATCTAAAGTAAGATTCGTTGCTACACAGGCACAACAAAAGTTACAAAATTCTTAGACTGTTTCATCAAAGGTTCTTATCTTAATGCAGAACGAAAATGGTGCACACAGTGTACATGCACTTCCATTTTCGTTCTGCAAGTGTTCAGTATTAGTTCATGATAAATGTGTTCTTGAGCCGCTCAAACTTGCCCCGAGAATATTTTTTTCATGTATGTTGGATGATCCACCCGTACTCCCCTGTTATGATTCATGCTGGTCAGATCAAGTAATAATCTTTTGAGCAATAAGATGTTAAAAATCCAAATGCATTTTGATATCTATTGGCTTTAGTGTTGAATTTTCTAATGAAAAATAAGTACAATGTTTTATGATTTTTAAACGTACATACGCGGCTAAAAATTCTCAATTAATTATAATAATAGCAATATGCACATACATGTAATTTAAAAGGTGAAAACAAATATGGCGAAAAATGTCATCTCATTAAAGTCAAAAGCTAATATTATGTCTCATAATCATTCATAACAGTGCTTATAAAATGTGGGATGCAAATAAAAAAATTGACAGTGCCCCTTAGATTCCTGCAAATACAACTGAAAGTTTATCATTCCAGTTCTAATTCTGAACAATCCAGGACCCTGGCAGCAGCAGGGGGTACCCCCCTTCGTTCCTCCTTTGTGCGTAACATTCATGCAAAGCTTCGTGAACATAAACTTGAATTTCTTTTCGTTATTTACAAATATCTAGTACATTACATTTGGCAGTCTTAAAATAAAAGACTGTCCCGTAATGATAAAGGCTTCTAAGTTTGTACATTTATAAATGCAATGCGTTTTATCCCATTAATTGTTTCATTGATCTATTGTGAGATGTTTAATGTCTCTGAAATGTATATAAAAGTAGCAAGTTTTAAAAACTGCTGTCTTAGTATCCAGATATATGTTAATAAATGAAATTTGACACTCCATTTTTACATTTTCGATTTTTGTAATAAGAGGATAAAAAAGTTTAAGACAAATTTGAGAAAATTCTGTAGTAAAATTCAAGTGAGACATTTGGACAGATGTTGGCAGATCATCCGTCTACTTTCGTCTAATGATGAAGTACTTCTTTATTTCTTTGTCCTACAACATCATGTAGCTGGTAGCTGCTTGACTCAAAAGAGTACATACATTTCCATAATTTTGTGTACCAATAATGTTTTTATTTATCTTGAACATGCGCATATAATTAAAGGGAAGTAAACAAGAAGTCATGAGATACTGCATACTGTAGGGATTATCTAAACAATAGTAAAATGTTGCTATCACAAGTTGTATAACTGGGAGACACTTCTTGAACAATAAGTATATATACTAGTATATAATACATGGATTATGTACTAAATTATAGATTGTCATAAATATGAAGGCATTCTATAGTCGAGTGGTTAAAGCTTCTGAGTAGCTATCACTAACCACAACCGCTGAGTTTGAATCCAACCTAAGTAAATTCAGATATAAAGGGAGCTGTTCAGAGAGCTTACAGAAAGTTGTCCTTCAGCATTAATAAAGCTGGCAGTCACCATGTGATCTTGGCTTTTAGTGTGACATTAGACACAACAACTTTATAATTAAGCATCATGTTCATAGTCTGTTTAAAAGAAATTGTAGTAAACTTTTATTACAAAATATTTCAAAATCCTTGAATGCAAACCAGAAGGTACAGCCCAGACAAGAAAAATACATTTGACCTCAAAGTATGATCTTGACCTTTGACCTGGGCGTCATCGTCTCATTATAGTAAACAAATATGCCCAGATTTTATTTCAAATCTTTCAATTCATACAGATGGTACAGTCCGTAGAGGAAAAACACATTTGACCTCTAAGTGTGATCTTGATCTTTGACCTACAGACATGGGTCTTGCACATGAATGACACATCCTCTCATTGTAGAGAACATTTGTGTCAAGTAATTTCAAAATCCTTCAATGCATACAGAAGATACAGCCTGGTCAGAGAAAATACTTTTGACCTCTAATTGTGACCTTGGATCTACAGACCTGGGTCTTGTGAGCTGCTCATCATCTCAGCCTGGACAAGGTACAAAGATGTACATGATGGGTCTTTTTTGAGGTCTAAAAGACACCCTAGTCAATCGACCAGATTCATGAATCATCATCAGCTGGTCTTTCAGTGTAGATGATCTGTTAAGTTTTGGGACTAGTAAGTCAATATTACAACTGTGATCTAAACTTGACACATTCTAATAAGAATGCAACATATGCCACATTCTAGTAAACTCAATTGCCGGATGCAATTTTGCGGTGTACAAACATTTAAGCCTGCCCGGCTAGCTCAGTGGTTAGAGCATTTGTCTACTGATCCAGAGGTTGTGAGTTCAAACCCTGTGCGAGGCTCACACTGTCCGTGACAAATTTGACTGAATATATTACATCCTATGTTAAATTGTCCTCCACCTCTGAATAATGTGGGGTAGCTTGGCAGAAGCTTGCGGATAGAATGTGGCTAGTACTGGTTAAGGTCTAAACGAAGTCCAGGAAAGCTGGTTAGGAAAACTGCCTGCCACGATATGACTGAACTAATGTTGAAAATGGCGTTAAACCCGATGAAAAAAAACAACAACAAACATTTAACTTGTACATTCCAAAAAGAGATTGTTTAAAAAAACAGCAAGCTGGAGAAGTGCTTTTTAATGTGTGTCACTTCCTGAAAGGGGAAGTAAATTTTTCAATATCTCTCTCAAAGGCATGTCATTTTCAGTTCGGCACAAGTGTAAAAATTGTAGTTAGTTTAGGTAATTTTGTTAAGGTATTGTCATAATGTAATATCATTTCAAGATTATTTCTTCACCAGAACAAACCTAAATTCACTACCATAAAATTATGTGTAAAACAAGACCACGCCAAGCGGTGCCAATGCTTTTTCCATCTATAAAGTTTCATGTTGATACCTCTTACAGTTTCTGAAATATGAGCTAGTTCTGTGGTCGATTGGTTAAGGTTGCTGACATTAAATCACTGTAACCTCTCACTGATAGTGGGTCGTGGGTTCGAGTCCAGCTACTGACCATGTCTCTTTATGCGAGAAAGTAGGCAGTTGCTTACGGAGGATGGGTGTCTAGTACTGGTTCTTCCCAGGAACAATGGTTAGATGAACTGTCCGCCTCATATGACACTCATATGACTGTTGAAAAGGCGCATAGAACTTGAACAAACATAAAATGCAGACAACACAGTGATCACAATAGCTTGACTTTTTCTTCGAAAACAGGCGAGCTAAAAATAGTATCAACAACAGAGACCATATGATACACACATTTTTTTATCTAAAGCATAATATTCTAACTAAATTTAAGTATCTGTGGGCAATGGGTCAAACCCAAGAGGATTATGTGAACTGCTCTTATTTAAACCGTTCTCCCATTTTATCAGGGTCTGTTAACATATGAAATGATGAAAGTAGTTCCTGTTTTCCTTTGTCGTCTGCTTTATCATATAACATCTGAAACAGAAGAAGAAATTTCAGTGTAATGAACAGACAAACTAGAAATAATAAACAGTCACTTGCATGTTAAGGCTACCATTTAAACTGAAGACATTCTTTAGTTCAAAGTCCTTAATGAATTTCACCAAACAAACTGCTGACATAAAGCTAACAGCACGTAGAAGGTTTTTTCTTTTCTTTCTTTTTTGTGGCCTGTGCAGAAGAGGATAGCAGTTCATTCCAAAGGGTCATGTCACATAAAAACATCCTACAAAAAAAAAATCTTAAAAAAAAAAAATTCATATTTATATAGACAAGGGGTGGAACTCTTCAAATACGCTATACAATTCGGTCCAACACGGCCGTGTAACCCACTATTACCATACTAAATCACATTAAATAACAAGCGTGACATCGAAATTACGATTTTGTATACTAACTGAATATAAGTTACGTCTATCCTCCACAAAATATTAATCGCCTGTCATTTATTTATTAATTATGCAGTGATCGGGAAAGGCATGCGCCATGCGCCATAGTCACATTAAAATTCGAAATGTCACATCGTCTTTTGCACCTGATGCGCCCATGTCACGTTCCGATTTTTCAATATAATTTTCGTGTACGAAATAAAGCGAGTATGCAATACATACTGCTGCTCAGTGTCATCTGACGCTTAACGTTATTCTTCGCATTTGCATGCAAGTGCCTAATGATATAGACGCTCTGCGTCGTCTGACGCTTAGCATTTCTGTTACCCGGAAGCTTTACTCGCACATGCCTGCTGACAACCGGCTTACGCTTGATTCTTCGCTCTAAGCGGGAAACCAGTGCATAATTAACATTATTGGTTCCCTTTTTTCGACGAAGTGACGGCGGGCATGTATCCGGGTCACAGAAATAAAAGAGAAACTGATGAATATGAGCCATTCCCAGCGAATCAAATATAATGCTTCGTAAATTGACTTCTTTGGGATTATTTACCAACTTCGCTGCTTGGAAGTATTCTAATACTGGTTTCTACAGCGTTTTTATTGTTAGTGATGAAGTAGGGAAAATTTGCATGAACATGCAAATGTCGCACTCGCCAACTAACGTTTTTATCGTGTTTAGACTTAGTTGTACTCATTTTAAAAGCGTGTCATGGCTATAACTGTGTATAAATTAGTAGCTACACAAATGGTGGTTATTTTTACGCCCTAGTTGTGAGAATTGTTTAAAAAATGAAGGAGTTGCAGCCTGTTATCGTAGTAAGGCGTACTTTCGGTTTAGCGATGTTACCTTTCAATGAAGTATCATTCAAAATTTCGACAAACTCGGAAACGAAGCCAATGTGGTTTGGATATGTAGTATTGAGATGAGATTTTAGTTATGAAATATGTACCAGAGTTGAAATGCGATCTTATGGGATAATTGTGCAGAAAGCAGACATTTCTGAATTGAAAGCCTGCTGAGTATATTTGCTTATATACCATAAGTCACTAACTTATTTGTTACTCAGTTATCATCTGCCAATAACAATGCCTCTCAAAATAATAGTTTGTTATCTCATTAAATGTCACATTGGATTTTGAAAATGTCACATTGATATCAAAAATGTCACATTGATTTTCCATCCGAAAGGGCCATTGTCCCATTAAGAAAATTTCTTTCCCGATCACTGATTATGCGAAGATTTTATATTAATTGCCGAAATTTATTTCAATTGGCAGCCATTTTGTTGTTTTGTAACGAGGCATCTCATTAGTCATTCGTGGTTCCCGTTTTACAATCATCTGACGTTCACACGGCGGGGTAAGCCGGAAACAATTTACCGCCGGAAAGCTGTCTATAATAAACATTATAAACATTGAAGCGTGCAAATTGATAACCTTTTCAGAAAGGCAAAAATAAACGAACTGTACAGATAGCACAAAAATAACGCACGAAATTCATGATTTTTAATTTTCGGTGTTAACAGAGACGTATAATACGTCTCTGGTGTTAACAAACAAATATCTGAAACCCAGTTTTGATTGCGCAAACTTGCCTCAATTAGTCTCAAGCCGGGAACAAGGGGGTATCGTCCAATCGAATCGTTTGATACAACGTCGCACACCGAGACAAAATGGCCGATAAATAAATCTGTCGGTACGGATTTTGATATTTAACTCGCTACTCAATCAGTAATTGACCAGTGATTGAATGTTTGTTGCAGGTTAGTATATTTTTGTGTCGGTTATTGTATGCGCCGTAAATTATATGCAGGTGCTCGTCTTGTTTTGCAATTTAGCATGTATTCTTCTAGATTCCTTCGGTTACACGGTCGTGTAAAACCGCTTCTTTTTTATGCGAGTAGACGTAATGTTAAGTCTGCTATAACTACAATACTTCATTTGGAAAATAATTTTTTTGGTCAGTTGAGAGAGTATATAATTGTCGTCAATTGGATATATATATCAGTACTGTGCGTCGTTTCTACATTTGAACAGAACCAATATTCTGCGAATTTTGACAAATTTTCATTTCAAGGGAGTTCCACCCCTTGTCTATATAAATATGAAATATTTATATAAATATGAAATATTTTTTTTTTTTTAAAGATTTTTTTTGTAGGATGTTTTTATGTGACATGGCCCTTTGGTTCATTCCATGTTTCTTTTATATCTGTAACCGTACATATTAATTTTGTGATGAGAACTAACATCACACACATGTCAATGATGATATTGCCAATTGTTGGCAACTTCTGAATCAGTGAAGAATTGTCGGCAACTCAGATTGCTTAGTCACTTTTAAAGAATACACTTTCATTTTCTGCACTAAGTATAACATTTCTGTAATACAAGAATTTGAATGTGAAGCAATATTGAATGAAAAGATCCTGCATCCTGACTTTCAGGCATCCAGCATATCAGAATATATTACATGTATACACTAATTCAGATAAAAATGAAATGGCTACCTTCAATCTGTAGGCAATGCCAAGATTCTGTAAGAAGGAAGACTGTGTCACTGGACCAAATGTTTTCACTGAAATAAAAATGTTAACATATCAATGTGAATCAGTCTGCTGCCTGTTAGGATTGTCCATGGCAATGACTGTTGAAATTTTTCAAGACACCTACAACCACACAAAGCAGCAAACACTAAAGACAGACTTATTTGACATATCAAGTGATATAAAAATGTCATAGCTAGGTTACAATTTGAGTCAGTGGTGAAAATAGCACAGTACATAAATAAAATACTATGTGTATAAATAAATGCAATTCTTTACTAAAATATCTTATATCTTTTATGACATAATATTTGTGACATGATATCACAGATAAATTAGAGTACCTACAGCTGTAAGAGAAATCAATATGAATTATATTTTCTTCCCTCCCCTGTTAGCCTAAAATCTAAAATTAGCCCCCCCCCTCCTACTCTGAAATTGCTTCCTACGGGTCTGCAAATTTGGAAAAAAACTAGATAAAAGAATATGCACTCTAGAGCTTGATGTAAGAATGTAGCAATTTCATTGGTTGATCTATAATTATACCCAGAGTCAACCAATCAGAAACAAAAGCTTTTAGACTGGTTTTCAAACTCAGTTTGTAAAAATACCTGTATCATTAACTTGTTTTTTCAGGTAAGCAAAATCAACATCAGCCGTTAGATCTGCACTTCCTGGATCTACGAGTACATCATGTAACTTGTGGTTACTAAATGCCTGAAAAGAATGTACATGTGATTATCTTTAATCCACTATTTAGCCCAATTCAAAGAGTTTAGGACAATGAAAATCTCAGTTACATGGATTTGGTTCAAATAGAATTGAATAAGCCTCAATGTATTAAAATATTCTCAAGTTATTTCTTAATTATTCTGGAAGTCAAATAATTTATTATCTGCGAAATGATAATAATGAAATAAGAACTTTCAACACTGACATGACACGTATGTATATATGTATAGTTCACCAAACATCATTTCACTGGATTAAAATTCTAATGTTGATCATGAGACCGACCCTAAGGTGTAAACAATACTTTGTTGGTTCTTTGTTTGTTTGTTTATCTGCGTCCAATACTATAAATATTTGTTAAATTACCACGTAGATAACTCAATCCATTCTAGTTAACTGGTCACGCCTTATTACATAGTGTTTCTGGTTGTGTTGATTAAAAATTAACCAACATTTTAGTAATCAAACCTCTGATTTAACCAAGTGGTTGAAGTTAACCATTATTTATGTAACTGTGCGTAGCTTGTTTAACAGCCCATTTGACAGCTATGGTCATTTCAGTGCAGCCCCAGAGAGGGGAGATACTATACAGGAGAACTGGGCATTCATATCCGCTCTCTTATTTAAAATATCGTTTTTTCCTGGTACTTAATTGTGACCAGTGAAAAGCACCAAAACACGCATCCCCTTTTGTTTTGTATTATTTACTTAACACAGTGCTTTGCTCGATAGTTTGGATGTCGACATTGAAACAGCATCCCTGAAATATTGAAAGGCAGAGCCAAGATTGGAATCCACGACCTGATGTTTGGTAGTCCAGTGCGTTAACCCTAGATCAGCAATCTACCCCCTTTTGTTGGTTCTGTTTACATGTTCATTTAAAATAGGGTATATGTAGGTAGGGAACTTCTTTTTATTCCTGAAAGCATAAGCTGAAAGATATATATGTGAGACAATGGATGCATGGTTCCTTGTGATTAATTAAAAGTCCAGGGAGATGTGGACAACTTAATAAACATAGGTTAACCAAAAACAAACATTTTTTATGCCTAAGACTTTCCATGTTTGTAACTCTGTTACCTTGGTTAGATCAACAACCCTATATCAAAGTGATAGAAATACTATGGACAAACAGCTTTAATTCAATACAGAGAAATCAAATATAAACATGAGACATAAATTGTTAAATGTTTTACACCAAATAAAAAACTTATTGTTTTACTGTTTATTGAACCACTTTACCAGGATTCTGTACCAGAATCAACCCTTTTCCCTGTAAGTAAATGTCAACTTCTCTTCATAATTCATAAGGACTCGTAGGACGAATGGACCTTAAACGAAATGTCTTCTATCAAATTGTCCCAGTGGACATACGCTACAGTAAGGCACCAAACTCATGTACCAGAGGTCCGTAGATGGTAGGTTAAGTCAAGTGGACAGGCAAGTGTTCCCAAAAATAAAAGTTTTCATTTACAATTCAATCAACTGATAAGGAAACCCAAATATCTGTACAGATTGACAAGCATGATGAAGGAATGTTGTATTAAGGTCTGAAATGGCTTCATGGACCATAACACAATATTGAATTGGTGTCTATAGGTAGCTTTGATATACATTTTATACTACATATAAGGAGTTATGCATTTTGTCCAATTTGAATCCATGAACTCAAGTAGAAATTTTAATGCACCATTATACACCATCCAATCAATGCACTAGCCCCTAAGATTGAAATCACAATGTCAATAATCATAGATTTCTGCTGCATCATCATTCAAAGGATTAAACGAGTGAAAATCGATACATCTAACTCTTTAAAAACCATTACAAATTATTTAGAACCAAATGACCGCCAAATAAAGGCCACCAGTCAATAAAGGCGACATTATTTCCATCCGAAAGTTGGCCTTTATTTGCAGGTTTGGTTACTAACTTCTTTATTATAAATTCATCTAATAATATCATTGTATGATAAATAAAACTTATGGATAAAACAATCCAACTTAGACGCCAATCCTTCTTTCCGATTGTTTACATAAATTTTGATAAGAGTTTTTTTCAATTGGGTTTGACGTCGCACCAGCTGTCAGGTTTTTTTACCGCTTTCCTATGTATAACCGCTGATCTTCCATTCATAAGCTAACTGAACAACTGAAGTTCCCATCATGTTAAATTATCTTGTCTCAGGTGGGATTTCAACCCACTGTAGTGAGGGGCTAGTCATTACTTGTCAGATCATACTGTAGTGAGGGGGTAGTCAATACTAGACAGTCTACAGATCATACTGTAGTGAGGGGGTAGTCAATATTAGACAGTCTACAGATCATACTGTAGTGAGGGGCTAGTCATTACTAGACAGTCTACAGATCATACTGTAGTGAGGGGTTAGTCAATACTAGACAGTCTACAGATCATACTGTAGTGAGGGGTTAGTCAATACTAGACAGTCTACAGATCATACTGTAGTGAGGGGCTAGTCATTACTAGACAGTCTACAGATCATACTGTAGTGAGGGGCTAGTCATTACTAGACAGTCTACAGATCATACTGTAGTGAGGGGCTAATCATTACTAGACAGTCTACAGATCATACTGTAGTGAGGGGGTAGTCATTACTAGACAGTCTACAGATCATACTGTAGTGAGGGGCTAGTCATTACTAGACAGTCTACAAATCATACTGTAGTGAGGGGTTAGTCATTACTTGTCAGATCATACTGTAGTGAGGGGTTAGTCATTACTAGACAGTCTACAGATCATACTGTAGTGAGGGGCTAGTCAATACTAGACAGTCTACAGATCATACTGTAGTGAGGGGCTAGTCATTACTAGACAGTCTACAGATCATACTGTAGTGAGGGGTTAGTCAATACTAAACAGTCTACAGATCATACTGTAGTGAGGGGCTAGTCATTACTAGACAGTCTACAAATCATACTGTAGTGAGGGGCTAGTCATTACTAGACAGTCTACAGATCATACTGTAGTGAGGGGCTAGTCATTACTAGATAGTCTACAGATCATACTGTAGTGAGGGGCTAGTCATTACTAGACAGTCTACAGATCATACTGTAGTGAGGGGCTAGTCATTACTAGACAGTCTACAGATCATACTGTAGTGAGGGGCTAGTCATTACTAGACAATCTACAGATCATACTGTAGTGAGGGGCTAGTCATTACTAGACAGTCTACAGATCATACTGTAGTGAGGGGCTAGTCATTACTAGACAGTCTACAAATCATACTGTAGTGAGGGGCTAGTCATTACTCGACAGTCTACAGATCATACTGTAGTGAGGGGCTAGTCATTACTAGACAGTCTACAGATCATACTGTAGTGAGGGGCTAGTCATTACTAGACATTCTACAGATCATACTGATTTGACCACAGACGCCTACTTGCTAAGTTTTACTGCATTCTATCAGATACGAAAAGGTAATTTTCAGTGAAATGCAGTTTCAAAAGTTTTTATGATTATGTCAAATGCAAAAAAACATGAACACCAATTTTCAATGCATCACTTAACTAGAACTGTTAATTTTCAGGTTTTTTATCCCAGTAATAAATCAAGTCAATGATAATGTTTATATTTACCACATGCAGTTTGATCTAAAAAAAATTACGAGTCTCTCACTTCAGTGAAAAGTTATACTGTAACAGTAATTCCAAGATATCAAATATACAACTAAGGGACAAAACAAAAGTGGTCTTAATACTCGAAGTCTCATTCTCAGATTCAGGGGTCTTGTATGACCTTTAAAATGGCAGGTTGCCTCTTGGAATTAGTAAAATAAAGCTCCAGACTGCTGGGAATTTGTACCAAAGGTCGAATTTATTTCAAATTAGTAGGAATTTAGTTTGCTCTTTGGATTATTATCAGCCAAGCATCAATTTTATCCTCAACATTTGATGTCCAGTACGTGATAACCTTGAGGATGAATTCCCCTGTTAAATAGTTAATTGTTCAAGAAAACTTCATGAAATTCGTGAATAATTTTTGAAGGGGAAGGAAGGAGTAACAATGAAAACCTGACATAGGATATGTTGTTGTAATAATTAGATTGTTGTTAAGAGAGGTCATACAGAATATAGCAGGGGCTCCACGGTCAAAATAGTCATGGTCTCTGATTATGGTGTTCATTAGCCCGTAAACGTAGTGAGTTTGAATCTTGTCCAGGCTGTGAGGAAGATGTTTAGCTAGCTGTGGAAGGTCCCAGGCCCGGGGTCTTCCTCAACCACGCAAGCTGGAAAGACGCCAAATATCCCTGAGTTCTATTGTGACAGAAAACCCCCGAAAAAAACGCCAAAAAAAAAACCCAATATAGTTACACCTTGTGTTAATGTTGTAAATTCTCACCAACTAAATGAACTTTTGAATTATTCTGAAAATCCATTCCTATAAATGTTAAACAACTAGAAAGATGGCCCTGATCTGAGTTTATACAACTTGAGATCAGTCTCTCGGTGTTTTTCATATTCTCAGTATGATTTTGATAAAATGATACAACTTCAAACAGTATTATGCACATAAGAATATTTACATCCTTATGACAAAAACAAAAAGGAAACTCGTATGCAGCAGAAAATGATTGACAACCTTGACTTACGTTTTACACAGAAAGACAGACAAATAAATTTCTTCTATATTATGTAATTGTTTCTGTTTATAAAAATATACATAATAAATAACTAAACACAATCTAACATTTTAATGAGAATGAATAAACCCTATAAAATCTGTTTAAAGAAAATTAATTGTTATCATAATAATAAATTTATATTACAAACAGAAAATTGCTCAAGTACGAAGAGGTTCAGAGAAGCGTAAAGTAACAAGAGAGCCATGATTACCCTATATTTCGCTCGCCAGAATAACATGATCAATTGACAACAAATGAATCTATGGACAGATTTTGACATAGGAGCATACTTTCAAATAATTTGATCAACATTAGTAAAAAACCAGTTGACAATATTAGGTTTTCCCTTGTACAAGATATACCTAAAACAACTGTTCCCCAAGGACGGGGCTCATTTTAATCCCAGCCTAAACATGTAAACATATCAGTAACGGACCCTATGACAATGCCATCACCAAAACTTTGTTCTAGGTTATGCAGTTTTGGCCAAAAAGATATTTGAAGGTTTACCATATAATCTATGTTGAACTAGTGACCCCCAATGTTGAGCCGATTTGATCCAAAGAGCATCATTTGAACTACATCAGTAGAAAACTAGAGATATCACTGAAGGTGATGAATACCCCCAGATGCCGCCTGGACACAGTTATTGTAACATTTCATAAAGTGAAATAAAACAGTCACTTTTCCATTTTTTGTTGTTCGCTACGAACAATAAAGTTATTACCGTATTTAAATCAAAGCTCTGAAGGTTCTGATGTTGTTCGGAACTACAAATCAGTCAAAAGTTTATTTCTATGTAGGGTGAGTTTTGGAAAACGGACGAAAGTTCGCGCATGAATTTAATGCAGACATTTATATATAAGTACTACGAACGCTTTTCTACACCCGCTATGCAGTTGTTACAGTTGTTCCCGTACCATGTGCTTTCAGTATTTTGATTTATGTTTCCCATTTGATCACCAAAAGTAGTCCAGCAATTAGCATACTATTATGTATAGTTTACATTACCTGCCTCTTTGAATACTTAACTTATGCAGAATGTAATATATCATACATGAAGACGTGCACGAAGAAAAAGGTTAAACGTTATAAGCATTACATTAATCGATTGAAACTTCCCGATGAATCCCTTTTTTTAAATATCTGGCTGACTCACAGTTATCATCGCATCGTCCATGATTTCTATGATGACTTCTATACGTTTACAATAGAAGCTAGGAACCAGACTAAATTAGCATATACAGCACGAGAATTATGACGTCATCCTTCCTTGAAATGTGTGTACTGATAGTAATTATTGTAGTAACCCGAGGGAGAGGATTGTTTTGATTTTTACGACTGATTAGTATTGCTCGTTTACGATATTGCATAGCCATATAATTTGACTTAAATGTATGTAATATTTGAATTTGTATTTAGCCATTGAATTGAAATATCGGAACTATATTCTTAGGCGGAAGCTAGGTTAATGGAAGCCGTTCGGTATGCAGGAAAAGTGAAAACTGAGCGATTTTTGAAATACGGTAATAACTTTATTGTTCGTACCGAACAACAAAAGATCACTCAGTTTTCACTTTTCCTGCATACCGAACAGCTTCCATTAACCTAGCTTCCGCCTAAGAATATAGTTCAGATATTTCAATTCAATGGCTAAATACAAATTCAAATATTACGTGCATTTAAGTCAAAATTATATGGCTATGCTATATCGTAAACGAGCAATACAAATCAGTCGTAAAAAATCTAAACAACCCTCTCTCTCGGGTTACCACAATAATTACTATCAGTACACACATTTCAAGGAAAGATGACGTCATAATTCTCGTGCTGTATATGCTAATTTAGTCTGGTTCCTAGCTTCTATTGTAAACGTATATAAGTCATCATAGAATTCATGGACGATGCGGTGATAACTGTGAGTCAGCCAGATATTTCAAAAACTGATTCATCGGGAAGTTTCAATCGATTAATGTAATGCTTATAACGTTTAACCCTTTTCTTCGAGCATATCTTCATGTATGCTACATTTTTGTATCATTACATTCTGCATAAGTTGAGTATTCAAAGAGGCAGGTAATGTAAACTATATATAATATTATGCTAATTGCTGAACTACTTTTGGTGATCAGATGGGAAACATAAATCAAAGTGCTGAAAGCACATGGAACGGGAACAACTCTAACAACTGCATAGCGGGTGTAGAAAAGCGTTCGTAGTACTTAGGTCTGCATTATATTCATACGCGAACTATCTTTCGTTTTCCAAAACTCACCCTACATAGAAATAAACTTTTGACTGATTTGTAGTTCCGAACAACATCAGAACCTTCAGAGCTTTGATTATTTTTTTTAATAGCTGCCATTAGTTACCGAGAAATAGACCAGACAATTTCTGTATACATTAAATAAAAAGGAAGAACGAGTCGTAATTCATTAAAAATTAACATGACAAAACCTGCTAAGAACATGCACAACTTGGCTTACTACTTATCTGATACACTTCTGTGAAGTTTCATTGAATTCCTGCATGTAAAATTTGCGTATTATATATACACTGGATAAAAAAGGGCCATAACTCAGTGAAAATTAATCCAAAAATAACCTGCTTATTGCATGCACTACTAGTCTTACTACTATCGCTTCTGTGAAGTTTCACTGAATTCTTTAAATAGTTATAGTCGTTTCTGGTAATGCACATTGTCAGTTGCAGAAAATTAAAAGATAAGGCTTTCTTTCATTACGTCATTTAATTCATTTGTTAGTACCGCGGTATTAGCGAACTCCATCCTACTGAGAAATTGACTGGACAAATTTTGTCTACAGACTCACTGACCCACCGAATGACTGGCCGACATACTGACCGACAAGCATGAATCAAATATAGCCCACATTTATTTCATATCTGAGGTATAACAACATGATGTTGATACAAGAGTGTCTTTTGTAAAATATTGATAAGGGACCATCCATGTGTCATTCCTGTAAAGTTGAATTGAAATTAGCTCAGCAGAGATTTCATTTGAAACAAATCGTGATGATAACAAACAGGGTAATTACAGTATAGTTCACCATGATCACTTCATGCTCAGGGGAGCTAAAAACGTAGAAGCAGTTAATCAAAGTGAGGTCTAGAATATTAAATCTAAACTAGATTTAACCACAATGTGTATTAAAACTAAGATTTCATTCAGGATTGACGTACATTATACGCAACTGGTGACGAAAAATTAAATTTCAGGGAAATCATTAATGATCTTGACAAAGCAGGATCTATCTACCTAGTATATAAACTGACTTAAATCTTCTGTTTACCAGTTGTGTGAATAGTGATCAACCATGGATTTCATGAACAAGATTCTTATTGCAACTCTGCTCTTAATCCAGGTCTTTCAAGATTGTGATTGTGCTTGTAGTGATAATTTGGATTGCAAAACATGTGCTAATGATGACAGTGGCTGGTTTTCATGCAACTGGTGCACACTCTCAAAATCATGTCACACAAAATGGTCGTTTCTTAACAAATGCTCAGTTGATCAAAATGTGAATAGTGAATCAAAGTGTTTAGTTGAAGATAAATATGAATATAATGCAACTGAAGCGTATAAACTGGCTTTGTTCTCTGCTATGTCATACTCTGACAAACCGGACAAATGTTTACAGGCCATATTTCCAGGAAATACTTACATCATGAAGTCAGTGCTTTTACAAAACTGTGAATTCTTACTCGATTACGATAAACATTGTACAGCTTTTGTTGCATATTCACACGTTAATAAGGAAGTGATCTTCGCTTTTCGAGGAACAATAGATACAACACAACTCTTTGATCAAATCTTATCCACACTATTAACGCCGACTGAAAATTCACCAATCGGTGGATATGTTCAAAATTACTTCAACAATGTCTATACCAAATTCTATGACACTGTGAAAAACTTTACAACAAAGTTGAGAAAGTCTTATCCCAATTACAAAGTCAAACTGACAGGACATTCTTTAGGAGGGACAACTGCTTCAATAACAAGTGCAATGCTTATAAAAGAAAACATTGTACCAGCAGATGATGTCTCCCTGTATACATTTGGAATGCCAAGAGTAGGAAACAAGGATTATGCTCTAGCTCATGACAAACTGGTACCCAATAGTTGGCGGGTAGTAAGAGAAGGTGACATGATTGCCAAGCTACCAACGTGTCCATTATTAACCTTGTGCTCCCTTTTAGATGAACCTTATCATCACGGTAACAAAGTTATCTACAGTGGCGATATAATGGCAAAGAATTCTACTTATGCTGTCTGTGATGGCAATGAGGACGCTCATGAAGATTGTAAGAAAATTACACCAAGCTTGACCCGCAAAAAGAGGTTTATAGCTAAGGCTCTTAAGAAGCATACAGCCATCTTTGGACTTCGACTCGGGACGTATTGTCAAGAAGTTTTGAATCAGGCTCAGACAACACCCCAGAGCACAAAGTAGTTCTCTTTCCAAATTTATGGCATTTCCGACAGTAGAGTTGTCAGCTGGCTTCCAGAAACAGTTGACTATATAAACTACTTATCACTGTGGTTTAATCTACAAACATTGTAATGGTTCAGATGAAATACACAATATGTCTGACAGATTAATGCCAAGCTAAGAACAAACATTTGATTTATATTTTATGTTTAACCTTATATGCAATCTATATGTTAACAACACGCACTTTTTTTTTTCACAAAATATATCAATTATGAAGACAAAATTTGTTGTTGTTTTTCTTAATTCAACTACTGTATCTAATAATAAGCATGATCAAACAGTCTACATTGTACATGTATTAATCAATTTATGATCTGTCTACATAAACACAAACCAAATTAAATAATATTGCGCAGAGAAACATACTGTATCACATGATCATTGTTTTAAACAAACATAATTTTCTGACTTCCTTTGTATTGTCTGCCTAATTCTTAGGTGTTGTTGTCTTAATTTTCAACACTTCAATCAAGGTTGATATGTTTGAATTTATCCTTTTGTAATTGTTTGACCAATTCAACATTGATTCAATAATTGGTTTGATTTAATTGTTTTAATTATTCCGATTACAATTATTTTACAATCACAAGTCCATTACCTCTAAAAGCAGTTAAACCTAACCAGTGTTCTGTATTTCGTACAAGTTTGTTTCATTTCAAGTGGGTTTAATAGTTTTTCGACGATATTTCACTTATATACAGAGGCCGGTTAACCTAACCAGTATTCCGGGACTGTATTCTAACCAGTACTAAAGCTTATCCCTCCACAAGGAGCCAGTCATCTCTTCACATGCGGAGTAAAATCAACTTACCCCTCCACAAGGAGTCAGTCATCTCTTCACATGCGGAGTAAAATCAACTTACCCCTCCACAAGGAGTCAGTCATCTTTTCATATGTGGAATAAAATCAACTTATCCCTCCACAAGGAGCCAGTCATCTCTTCACATGCGGAGTAAAATCAACTTACCCCTCCACAAGGAGCCAGTCATCTCTCCACATGCGGAGTAAAAGCAACTTATCCCTCCACAAGGAGCCAGTCATCTTTTCATATGTGGAATAAAATCAACTAATCCCTCCACAAGGAGCCAGTCATCTCTTCACATGTGGAATAAAATCAACTTATCCCTCCACAAGGAGCCAGTCATCTCTTCACATGTGGAATAAAATCAACTTACCCCTCCACAAGGAGCCAGTCATCTCTTCACATGTGGAATAAAATCAACTTATCCCTCCACAAGGAGCCAGTCATCTTTTCACATGCGGAGTAAAATCAACTTATCCCTCCACAAGGAGCCAGTCATCTTTTCACATGCGGAGTAAAATCAATTTATCCCTCCACAAGGAGCCAGTCATCTCTTCACATGTGAAGTAAAATCAACTTATCCCTCCACAAGGAGCCAGTCATCTCTTCACATGTGGAGTAAAAGCAACTTATCCCTCCACAAGGAGTCAGTCATTTCTTCACATGTGGAGTAAAATCAACTTATCCCTCCACAAGAAGCCAGTCATCTCTTCACATGTGGAATAAAATCAACTTATCCCTCCACAAGGAGCCAGTCATCTCTTCACATGTGGAATAAAATCAACTTATCCCTCCACAAGGAGCCAGTCATCTCTCCACATGCGGAGTAAAAGCAACTTATCCCTCCACAAGGAGCCAGTCATCTCTTCACATGTGGAATAAAATCAACTTACCCCTCCACAAGGAGCCAGTCATCTCTTCACATGCGGAGTAAAATCAACTTACCCCTCCACAAGGAGCCAGTCATCTTTTCACATGCGGAGTAAAATCAACTTATCCCTCCACAAGGAGCCAGTCATCTCTTCACATGCGGAGTAAAATCAACTTATCCCTCCACAAGGAGCCAGTCATCTTTTCACATGCGGAGTAAAATCAATTTATCCCTCCTCAAGGAGCCAGTCACCTCTTCACATGCGAAGTAAAATCAACTTATCCCTCCACAAGGAGCCAGTCATCTCTTCACATGTGGAGTAAAAGCAACTTATCCCTCCACAAGGAGCCAGTCATCTCTTCACATGTGGAGTAAAATCAACTTATCCCTCCACAAGAAGCCAGTCATCTCTTCACATGTGGAATAAAATCAACTTATCCCTCCACAAGGAGCCAGTCATCTCTTCACATGTGGAGTAAAATCAACTTATCCCTCCACAAGGAGCCAGTCATCTCTTCACATGCGGAGTAAAATCAACTTACCCCTCCACAAGGAGTCAGTCATCTTTTCACATGTGGAGTAAAAGCAACTTATCCCTCCACACGAAGCCAGTCATCTCTTCATATGTGGAATAAAATCAACTTATCCCTCCACAAGGAGCCAGTCATCTCTTCACATGTGGAATAAAATCAACTTACCCCTCCACAAGGAGCCAGTCATCTCTTCACATGCGGAGTAAAATCAACTTATCCCTCCACAAGGAGCCAGTCATCTTTTCACATGCGGAGTAAAATCAACTTATCCCTCCACAAGGAGCCAGTCATCTCTTCACATGTGGAGTAAAAGCAACTTATCCCTCCACAATGAGCCAGTCATCTCTCCACATGCGGAGTAAAAGCAACTTATCCCTCCACAAGGAACCAGTCATCTCTTCACATGTGGAATAAAATCAACTTATCCCTCCACAAGAAGCCAGTCATCTCTTCACATGTGGAATAAAATCAACTTATCCCTCCACAAGGAGCCAGTCATCTCTTCACATGCGGAGTAAAATCAACTTATCCCTCAACAAGAAGCCAGTCATCTCTCCACATGCGGAGTAAAAGCAACTTATCCCTCCACAAGGAACCAGTCATCTCTTCACATGTGGAATAAAATCAACTTATCCCTCCACAAGAAGCCAGTCATCTCTTCACATGTGGAATAAAATCAACTTATCCCTCCACAAGGAACCAGTCATCTCTTCACATGTGGAGTAAAAGCAACTTATCCCTCCACAATGAGCCAGTCATCTCTCCACATGCGGAGTAAAAGCAACTTATCCCTCCACAAGGAACCAGTCATCTCTTCACATGTGGAATAAAATCAACTTATCCCTCCACAAGGAGCCAGTCATCTCTTCACATGTGGAATAAAATCAACTTATCCCTCCACAAGGAGCCAGTCATCTCTTCACATGTGGAATAAAATCAACTTATCCCTCCACAAGGAGCCAGTCATCTCTTCACATGTGGAATAAAATCAACTTATCCCTCCACAAGGAGCCAGTCATCTCTCCACATGCGGAGTAAAAGCAACTTATCCCTCCACAAGGAACCAGTCATCTCTTCATATGTGGAATAAAATCAACTTATCCCTCCACAAGGAGCCAGTCATCTCTTCACATGCGGAGTAAAATCAACTTATCTCTCCACAAGGAGCCAGTCATCTCTTCACATGTGGAATAAAATCAACATTCATAGATGGGTATGACCTGCTGCAACACAGATTCAAACCCAGATCACTGGGTTACAAGTACAGTACACTAAACACTGGACCACTGCAATATCTTTTCTAAGAGTATGTTCTCAGTAAAACAATGTCAACTTCTCTATGGGAATCCCTCAAATAAGCAGCGAAGAACAAATGACATTAGACACAATGTCCACAACTACATTGTTGCAGAGAACGACTGGGGTTTAAAAATCAGACATCCAAATGAATATCTGAATATTCAAATTTAACATTTTTTTTGCCATCCTGATTAAATTACTATGGTGATGCCATCCTTTTCTCTGTCAGTCCTTTTTTATTATTGTTCAGATTGTACCTATTAGTCCAATATTACCCTTGTATACTGAAATGATTAATATAAAGACATTACTATAGTCACTTTGAAAAAACACGTGAACGATTATCATCTATCACAGACAAAAACCCTAGCAACGATTAGAAATCCCAAGACATAATGTAATGAGTTACATCATACATGTATACATTAGAGTTACATCATACATGTATACATTATTGTCATTTAATAAGCAGATAATAATCATAATTAGCATATTATAAAATAAAGAGCAACTTTATAACAGAATGTTGCTCAAAAAAGAGTCTATACATAAAATGTGTGATCTCACAATCTAAATGCTTAGTGCTGATAATCACAAAAAAGTCATGTCTTTATATACACAAAAATGTACATTCCAGACTGACAAATCCAGTTTTCTTTTTTATTGTGTTGATATAATGTTTCTTGGCTATTCATTCTAATACAGAGAAAATTATTTCATAAAATCTTAACTAAAGAGAAAAAAATCACTATCCAGAAAGATGACTTATCAAATAAGTGTGTAATTAAATAATTAACGCAGTAAGAGGTGTAAAACGGTTAAAGAAATAGCCCACTCACATCATATTGTAAATCCAAATCTGGTCAAGGTCAAATCAAGGTTGGGTGTGTGTTATGGGTGTATTGGGAATGGTCTGAGGCAGTAACTGCTTATCTTGATTTTGACCGCCTTTAGCAACAGAAAATTTTGACTAGGTTGTATACCTAAGTATAAGATGCACCTGAATTTTATTCAAAACTTTGGACGTAAAAAACTACCTCTTATATACAAGTGATTATGGTATATAATATTATAAGTCAAAACCCTGTCAAGGTAAAATTTAGGTTGGGTGATAAGGGTGCATTGAGAATGGTCTATGGCAACAACTGTGACAGAGGCCCCAAAAAATCCCCACTCACCCTAAATGTATCTTCTTTAAGCCCACCATGCCCGTAGTCTATCACCAATCCATATCCATCATTTTCATTGATCCTATCGGACATATGTTTCATGATGATTCTAGATTTAGGAGAAACTTATATATGCTGCCTGTCTTCCTCAGAATCGACCTGAAATGAAATAACGGAACGATATAAAGGGACATCATTTCTTGTCTGTTGATGGGATTACATCTGAATAATAAATCAAACACATTCTCACATTAGAAAACCCCTCATATAAAAAATCTCTCATATATGGAAACCTCTCATACCTGGTGAGCTAACCTCTCACAACAGAATACCTATTGTACCAAAAACCTAACAAGAAGGGCTTGTGAAACACAGATGCGCTCTAATTACCAACTGGATAATAAGACCTTTGACCTATTGAACTTAAAATCAATAGGGGTAAACTACATGCGATGACCAACTCAGAACCAAATCTGACAAGCTAAGGCCAAATCGTTCTCTATTTATTGGATGGATAAGCTTTTTGTACTGAAGGTCACTGTGACCTCAACCTTTGACATGCTGCTGTAAAAATAAATAGGGGTCATCTACATGTGATGACCAACCTCTCTTCTAAAGAGCTTAGGCAAAACTGTTTTCTAGTTATTGGTTATGGACTGACTGACCTTCAAACATATATTATATGTGCAAAGACATAATAATAATAATGACACTTATCAACACTATTTTCATTAAGTATGTCTGTCAATTAAGCCTTACACCAGCACTCCTGTGTTATCAAACCAAGTACTTTTTTAATGTCACACCGACTACAATGTTCATTATAATCATATGGAGACTTTTCCAGCTTCCAACGGTGGAGGTAGACACACACACACAAACCCAAGAGACAGCTTCCTCTCATGTGAGATTTCTCTGGTCCTGGTAACCAGTCTACCAAAGATACCCCTCAAGCTGGTATTACTATATTCAAACAATTAACAAGATCTGTAATGCTCATGAATATCACTTACCACAAGTGAACGATAAATTCTTAATGAATGTTTTACCTACCTGTAGAATGACTTTAGAAGCAGCAGTTTCAGTGGGAGATAGAACAAAACGAAGTTCATTGTTAGACTCCGGGTTTATATCAACCAGAACTTCCCTCCAACCTCTGTCTGTTTTCTGAAATCAATTAATTAAATACAGTAGAACATGCTTGAATGGTCATCTCTAAACAATGGCCCAATACATTTAAATGAACCTCTCACTACCAGTCACATCTGAACTCAGGTCAACAGATTTATACCTAGTAACAAATGTATGGGGAAAACATATAATTTAGTTAGGGAACGGTGCTGTATAACAAACCCAAAATGTCACAAAAAAGGCCTGTCGTTAAAATTATTTTGAGTTTAACACCTTCACAGTTTGTTTGTTATGTTATAAATATACAACTAATAAATATACAAAATAATGTTCAGTTTTTATCACCATCAATCCACTACATTAAACATGAACTATTTTTGACGCCTTGAGGCAATAATCACTTTAGACAATTATATCATCATTTGCTGATAATAATGTACATTAAAATATACATTAATGGTAACACTTTTTTCAAACTGAAGATAATTCTTCAAGTAATAGGCAATTCACATAATAAAATAGCTAAATCATGATAAGTTATGAAATGATTCAAGACATATCTGGCTCACATTTTTGTGAAATGTTCATAACAAGTTCATAACAAGTTTAAAGCAGCATAATTATATAGCACTATCTTACCAGAAAATGACAAAATATAACTGTTGAAAATAAATGCTTCCATTATCGGAGGGCATTCACCAATCTTTAATATATGCATAGGAGGACATACAACAATCTTTAATTTATGCATAGGATGACATACACTCATCTTTACTTTATGCATAGGATGACATACACCCATCTTTACCTTATGCATAGGAGGACATACACCAATCTTTACTGAAGTTTACTTTATGCATAGGATGACATACACCAATCTTTAATTTATGCATACGAGGACATACCAGTTCACCAATCTTTAACGTATGCATACAGGAAGTTTACGAAAGGTCAACAGAAATAAAATAATATTCTGTCTGAACCGACTTTCATCTCCTGTTATAGAAGTGCTGAGCTAAATTGGCAATGTTTAATTAAAATGACCCAAGTATAGAATCCCTTAACAGGGCTCGACACTAACAATGGTCCAAGGCTACCTATTTTCTAGGACTACCTAGGTTGGTAGGCTGGGTATCCCGTCAGGCTATCTGAAATTCGAGTTTATTAAATAATAAAGATCAGATGTAATGTAACCTGTATAACTTTGTTCAATACATTCGTGAAAATCTGACTTTCATACGTGTTTTGTATACTAATAAAGTACACTTGATAAGCATTGAAATATAACGATAAACACATTTTTATTCAGTAGAATGAAGACTACTTATATTTTGCAAGGACTACCTCATTTTCTTTGCTGGTAGTCCTGCTGACTACCTCCTGAAAAAGTTAGTGTCAAGCCCTGCTTAACTTCAGTGATCACTGCTTCTAGGATCCTTGGTTCGAAAACCACCAAGAATATGTTGACAAATATCTTTTTTAAAAAATAAAACAATTTAAATGTGAATTACAGATATACATTAAACATGCTACGGAGAGCATTATTGACTTGATTATTCATGTTTAGTATCTATGTTTTGGTAATTATAACATTGCCAATTAAGCTAAGATCATCTGTCATTCTATCTAATTAATATTCATGTCACATGGTTTCATAATTATAAATTTCTGAAAGCTCATCACATAACTGCTGTGGTTTAAGATTATGTTGTTTAAATGTCTATTTTAGACAAACAACAAGTAGTTACATCATGCATGAATTATCATTATTGAGAAAATTATCAAATATTTCTTGAGGTATTTCGATTGCCTAAATACGATGTACACTAAAAACACATAAAAAACTATTTTAAGTCATTTACAAAAATCAAATATCATACTTTCATATCAAGCGACAAAAAGATCTAACCTAACACGCAAAACTAGTTTTTTATTGCAATAAACACTCTGTCCCTTTATTGATTTCACTGTATCAGCGAGAACCATCTCTAACATGTTGTTTATGGTTTTGTTATGATAAGTTATGATACTATTTTGTCAATAACTTGTATTATGATCAGACACTTTTACAGCCAAATTCAAATAATTGACACAATTTTGAGAAAAAAAGTTAAAAAAATTACCTACGAAACACAGCAAAAAGAAAAATAAGTTTGAAAAGAACAATATTTTTACGATACTTTACAGCAAGGTTGTGACAAACAAAAAATTAGTTCCACTCAACACGCAGTTACGGAGGAAATTCAAAGTTCTAATTTTAAACCTAAACAACTACATATATATTATATATTGTTGACGTTGAAAAAATGTTGTTTTTTCAAAACGGTTTATTTTAGTGTGTGCGTTTTTTATAGATATGATTAGATTATGTTTGGGGATTGACAAAAATATATATATTTTTGCTTTTTTAGAGCTCCTAACCCCAAATGTATGTGTGTCTATCCACAGTTCGAGTGTTTACACTCTAGCATCCATAGCTCAGAACAAATCTTAATCAAATTTGGTCACACTGTATATGGCCACGATACTAGTATCTCAAATGAGTTCGATCATGGGCAAAATCGGGTTGGTGCTCCCAGCCTTCGACTTTTTGAAAATTTGTTATATTTCTGTTTGTTTACATTCTAGTACCTTCGTTTTTTTCACTAATCGCAATCATATTTAGGCCTACACGTAATGTGTATGACTATAATGTCTTGAGGAAGTATAGTTATGAGCAAAATATGGGCCCTCGATTTTACAAAAATTGCTTCATTTTGAATTTTTACACTCCTCCCTCAATCTTAATGGTACGGTCAAGTTTAAATATTTGTCTAGAGGGTCCAAAAACTAGGTCACAATTGCAAATCATAGAAAAGACTCACGTTGAATTCATCTTCATGGTCATTAATTACAATGTAGTTGTTCTCAGGTGAATGATATATATAGTGCCATTTTGGCCCTCTTGATTCCTTTCTAAGTATAACGAAATTACCTCCCTTTGTTCTAATAGTCCTTTGATAAATTAATGACGAAATATCTTGTTGATAATATGAATAAGTATCTGAACACATGTAACTTTGTTTAATGTCTGCTTTCAGCATTGATTTGTGTATTTTAAATCTAAATAGTATTTTTAGTTAATGATAAATGTGATTTATGCAATAAGTCAACTTAAGATATCTGTAAATGCTTGCTTACACATAGAACAATTTTCGGATTAATATTGTTAACGAACCAATGATTTTGTTGAAACATTGAAACATAGATCAATCATCATTCGCCATTATTGACCAATCATCTTTAAGCATTGGTGGCCAATTATAATGAGTTTGCTAATCAAGTAGGATATAAACACTGTGTGGTAGCACTGTACGCAAAAAATCAACGGTGTTTACAAGATGGCGGACGGATAAATGTTGTGAGGTAGGTGTCGTTTGTTTTTGGTTCAAACTTTTTAAATACGACGTCCTCTACACAATAGTATACATCAAATGACAGAACTTTAAAACGGCAATCGGCGGCTAATAATCGTTTTTTATCAAACCACGCCGTTTTCACAAAATCAGTGTCTGAACATCTCGTGTTGAGTTTTTGAAAAACGAAGCGAGGAAACTGAACAAAACCGACGATTATTCCGTTAAAATGAATGAATCGACAAAAATACTTGTCCACGTGTATGGAGAATGTAAAGCTCCTCACGTATATCCATTATTTCCTCTTCAAAATTCCTTGTAGTAGATGTTTTAAAGCTTTTAAATTTTACATACTGTACGCCACGGTGCTAAGTGTAAACATTGTACTGTACGCAACGGAGAAAACAATTTCTGTACGCAACGGAGCAACAATTTTAGTCAAAAATCTGTACGCAACGGAGCAGTCAGTGAATAGCTTGTTTCTGTGTGTTTAAAAACATGTCTTCTATACATTGTTATAGAAGAATGCACGCATAAACATCAATAACGATACCAGTTTTGGCTCAGTATTATCTATAATAATTGACATTTTTTCATGAATTTACTAAGTGAATGGCTTTTTGTCGATTACGATTTCAGAATTAGTTGTCCATAACAATTCGGCTAAATTTGTATTTGTAATAAGGTTAAATAAGTCATCTTCGCTGGTCGAGCAGTCTACTAGCAATGACTTTAAACGGATGTCGGATGGTGACAGGTAGGTTCGAATCTCAGGTGCTGCGTGTATTTTTCGAAATTAAAATGATATTGTAAAGATATGGAACAAAGACAAGATATTAGCATAGGTTTTCCGCTGAATACTGTTTATATTTTTCATTAGTTATTTTCATATAGAATCTGAAATTTAATAAAATCTAACGTAAGAAAAAAAACTAACTTATGAAGATATTTTTTATTTTTTTTATGGAAAGTGAAACACATATAATGCGAGTTTATACTGAAACATCAAACGTTATATACTCACTGAAGACCTAACGAGGTCTACGATATTCACAGTAAAAAAGAAATGTTTATTTGCCCCTTGACGTCAGAAACGTCAATTGACCAAATGACATCAAAATCATGAAAATTGCTTATCCGCTCATTGTAATTATCATAGTTTAATCAATTCACTTTTTTAGCATGTAAGAATGAAAATAATATCTCATTTTGTCCAGCATTGTAGTAACATAATGCACGTTTTATCGTTCGAAAGTTTGTAATTATTCACTCAGACTTGCCTGCGTTAGTAATCATATTACTGCGCTTTTGAACCCGAAGCGTGCATTCTTCTTTAACAATGCACTTTAAATTGAAATCAAAGTATAGAAGACACGTTTTTAAACACACAGAAACAAGCTATTCATTGACTGCTCCGTTGCGTACAGATTTTTGACTAAAATTGTTGCTCCGTTGCGTACAGAAATTGTTTTCTCCGTTGCGTACAGTACAATGTTTACACTTAGCACCGTGGCGTACAGTATGTAAAATTTAAAAGCTTTAAAACATCTACTACAAGGGATTTTGATGAGGAAATAATGGATATACGTGAGGAGCTTTACATTCTCCATACACGTGGACAAGTATTTTTGTCGATTCATTCATTTTAACGGAATAATCGTCGGTTTTGTTCAGTTTCCTCGCTTCGTTTTTCAAAAAACTCAACACGAGATGTTCAGACACTGATTTGGTGAAAACGGCGTGGTTTGATAAAAAACGATTATTAGCCGCCGATTGCCGTTTTAAAGTTCTTTCATTTGATGTATACTATTGTGTAGAGGACGTCGTATTTAAAAAGTTTGAACCAAAAACAAACGACACCTACCTCACAACATTTATCCGTCCGCCATCTTGTAAACACCGTTGATTTTTTGCGTACAGTGCTACCACACAGTGATAAAAGGAGATTACAATTCATATTTCAAAGCTCGCCCATATGGGATTTCCCAGTGGCGAGGGTAAATAAACTCAATGTAGTAGTATTTCAGAGGAGAAGAGACTTGGCATGCAAGAAGTGATGGTCAGGGATTGATCATAAATTAACCGTCTGAGGAAGCTCTGCCGCCTAGACGGTTATGGACACATAAATAACTTATAGGATATATAGAGATCAGTCTGGGACTTTGCGTTCGCATCTTGCAACATCAGTGTGTCCTTCAGTACTCTATGAGACCGCTAGGCTGTCTATGGAGTCGGATATACTATAATTGCAGGACCAGAACCGGGTCGTAGTTCTGTATCTTGGGATATATATGAAAGATAAGTTATTTGGCATGCGTTGTGAAAATTATCTGAGATCGCTTTGGAATCTAGATCATATAATTAGCTGTCTGAGGAAGCTAGAAGTCGGAGAGATCAGTCTGGGACTTTGCGTTCGCATCCTCTAACATCAGTGTATCCTTCAGTACTCTATGACACCGATAGGCTGTCTGTAGGGTCGGATATACTGTACTATACTTACAGGACCAGAACCGGGTCGCATGTCTGTATCTCAGATAGAGGTTTAAAAAAATAGTAAAAAGTATGATTGTATCATGATAATTACTTGATTAGCTATAAATTTCGTTGGACGTTCAAACATAATCTTGTCCCGTAACAGTGATTGCTGATCTACATAAGTCCATCATAAGATTGTATTAATTGTCCAACGTTTGTGATTATTGATAGCTGAGATGAAGTTAATAATTTGAAGCATTGATTATTGGTGTTAATTCGTTTGAAATACATATCAAACGCATACTGATTTCATTTTATTTAAACATAATCAAAGCCAAAGTAGGCTTGAGTAAAATTATATTTAAAGTTGTTGATGGAGATAGCATCAACCCGCTCGGCTCGATACACGTTACATAAAATTGTGATAAAACATTGAAATGGCTTCGCTTATGTATCTTAGTGTGGTTAACTTGGAGAATATATTTGTCTTTGTATTTCCTTACGTGTAGGTAGGATTCAATTCTGATACATATTCACATATGAAAGCAGACACATGTGCTATTTGCGTGTATTGTATGAATCTTTTCTCTTGTAAATTATGCATTTTTGTGATTCATTTAACTATTTTTACTACATTGCGTATTGTGTTACAATTGTCAATACGTTTGTATCAAGTGTTAAATGTGTGATGTTATTCAACGAATTATTGAGTAATGGTCGCTGACGTGACGATGACGATGCTCCCATTTCGTCAACAGATTTTTATTTTGTACAGAGTTGTCGTTCTTGATTATAATACTGCAGCTGACTGTGGGCTTGTGTAATAAAATGCTGTTCATGGTGTATCTGTAAATACAGTAGAAGTATTTTTCAGTGTGTTTTTTTAAATACAAATATAATATATTTTGGTGTTATGTTTACACGAACATCTAGTGATAATCATTTGATGTAAGGGATGCTAAGTTTATGCAGTAGTAACATTTCTTATTAAATCAGTTTTAATCGATTAATCACTGACTTGCCTCTGATTAATCTATAAAAATTTTATGGACTGATTATGTACAATCACTATTTGTTACATATATATATATATATTTATCAATTGCACAATACAATGTACAGTCTCCTCATTAAAATGGAATGTTAATAAACACTATGAGTTTATACAACACAAAGACACTTCAATTTTAAAAAAAAATCTTCCAGCTAGTTTTGTTCATATCACGTACATTTACTAAAGATTACATACAAGGAATGTTTGAATGCATGAAAATGTAATGTTGTAGCCGGGGCTTCCATGGTCAAGCAGTTATAGTCAATGACTAGCCCCTAAATGCTGTGAGTTTTTAATCTTACCTAGTTGGGACCAGACATAATTATATTACAGGATAGGAAGCTGTCCAGCTGTCTTATGGAAGGTAGGTGGTTCTAACAATATGCTTGAAGATGGAAACTCGCCAAATAATGCAACATTTCACCCCTCATAAAAAATAGTTCCCCAGTACATTTTCTTAATATCTTTAAGTTGGATTTAACAAGTGAAATAAAAAGGGGGCTGACACCATAAACATATCGCTATAAAAATATCTTTCTATTCCTTGGTAATATGTTCTTATCTAACATAAAATTCGTAGCTACACAGACAACAAAAGTTACACACTTGTTAGACTGTTTCATCAAAGGTTCTTATATATCTCAAATGCATATAGAATGCCACACAGTCAACATACAATGCCATTTTCGTCGGAAAAGTGTTTGGTATTAGTTCATGATAAATGTGTTCTTGAACCGCTCAAACTTGCACCCAGAATTACTTTTTTCACAGGCCTATTTATGTTGGACAATCCATCCGTTGCTCCCCTGTTATAATTCATGCTGATCAGATTAAGTAATAATCGTTTAAGCAATAAGGTATTAAAAATCGAAATGTATTTTGATATCTATAGTGTTCAATTTTGTTATGAAAAATAAATATTATGACCTTTAAACGTACATATGATCAGTAAAAGTGGTAAACAAATTGTCAACTAATTACATCAGCGCCATGCACATAATTTGAAAAGTGAAAAACATAAATATGGCGAAAAATGTTATATAATTAAAATCAAAAGCTAATATTATGTTTCATAATCGTTCATAGCAGTGCTTTGAAATAAAATGCAGGATGCAAATGACTTGTTTTTGACAGTGCCCCTTAGATATCTGCAAATACAACTGAAAGTTCACCATTCCAGTTCTAATTCTGAACAATCCATGCAGGAACCTACTAGCAGCAGCAGTGGGGGGTAACCCGACCCCTTCATTCCTCATTGTGTGCATAACATTCATTCAAAGCATTAACTTAAAATTCCTTTTCATTATTTACGAATATCTAGTACATTACACTCGACAGTCATAAGACTGTCTCGTAATGATAAAGGCAGCAGCTAAGTTTGTAAATGAAATGGGTTTTAGTGATCCACTGTGAGCTGTTTAATGTAATTGTCTGAAATGTATACAAAAGTAGCAAGTTTTAAAAACGGCTGTCTTAGTATACTAGTAGATATGTTAATAAATGAAATTTTACCCTCCATTAAATTACATTTTTGATTTTTGTAATAAAGAGGATAAAAGATTTTAAGACAAATTGTAGACAAATCCTGTGAGACATTTGGACAGACGTTGGCTGATCATCCGTCTACTGTCATGAGTGTCATCTAATGATGAAGTATTTCTTTATTTCTTTGTCCTACAACATCATGTAGCTGGTAGCTGCTTGACTCAAAAGAGTACATACATTTCCATTATTTTGTGTACCAATAATGTTTTTATTTATCTTGAACATGTGCATAAGATTAAAGGGAAGTAATCACGAAGTCATGAGATACTGCATACTGTAGGGGTTATCTAAACAGTTGTAAATTGTTGCTATCACGAGTTGTATAACTGAGCGACACTTCTTGAACAATAAGTCCATATATATAATACATGGATTATGTACTAAATTATGAATAGTCATAAATATGAGGGCATTCTATAGTCGAGTGGTTAAAGCCTCCGAGTAGCTATCACTAACCACAACCGCTGAGTTTGAATCCAACCTAAGTAAAAATTCAGATGTAAAAGAAGCTGTGCAGAGAGCTTACAGAAAGTTGTTTGGCAGGGGGGGGGGGGTCCTTCAGCATTAATAAAGCTGGCAGTCACTATGTGATTCTGGCTGTTGGTGTGACATTAAACACAACAACCGTTTAAATCAAGCATCTTGTCTATTGAAATGAAATTGTAGCCCATGTACTAAGCAAATCTACAAAGAAAACATCAATAATACACAACTCCCTTAACTAATTAGATGCCCAAGGGCAACATGTCGAGCTCACTGTTAAGAAACTTGTGACCTTGACCTTTGAACTGTGAGTCTGGGTGATGTTCATGAAACCTCATTTCATTGAAGTAAACTTTTATAGCAAAATATATTTTTGTATTTCAAAATCCTTGAATTCAAACAGAAGGTATAGCCCAGACAAGGAAAATACATTTGAACCGAAAGTGTGATCTTGACCTTTGACCTGGCTGTCATCGTCTCATTATTGTAAACAAATATGCCCAGATTTTATTTCAAATCCTACTGTAACGTGTTTCAAGTCGTATACCGAGCGACTATGGCCTAAAATATGAAGAACGGCAGATCGAATATAACAACAGATTGAATTAAACAATTGAACAAATACAATGTTCATGTACATATATCAATTTTCCTCAGGGACTACTTTGTCCGTATGATTGTCTAACTAAACATAAATAAGCACTATATATTTACATGCACAAAATCAATTTATGAATCAATGGTAAGTACGACACACGTATGTTCAATAGACACAAAGACGTTTGTAAAATGTTAAAATGTAGTTTGAAGAAAAGCATTAGTTGGAGTTGCCCACGACCCGGTACTGGTATTAGGGAATAGAAATCTCTATCATGGTACATATGCCGCAATCAAGAGGATCTAACCCTTACGTACACTGCCCAAAGTCCCGGACACGCACCAAATGCAATGCACAATGAAACACAAGAGATAACTACGACCCGGTACTGGTATAAGGATGTAGAGACATCTGTCATGGTACATATGCCGCAATCGAGATGCTCTAGTCCATATTCACACTGACCAAAGTCCCAGATATGCACTCGTACAAAAATTAATAATACCATAACTATATAAAAGGACAAAGAAACGTCGTTGTATCTATGCAATGGGAATAGAAACCTCGTTCATGGTACATACGCCGCAATCCGGAGGCTCTAGTCCTTATAATCTCTTAAGACTAAATTCAGCAATTGGGAGAAAATTTCTATCATGGTACATTCGCCGCAATCAAGAGTATTAAGCTCCACAAATTACTGATCAGTCTCAGAAATTAATACACACCTTCCATCTAATGATACTACCACTCCAGATGTTACCCAGCAGACTGACTAATGTTCCGAGAGCGCATGCTTTTTATAAGTAGCGAGCCAGTGAGATTGATTTGATTGGCTAATTAGAAGGCTGGTATAAAAACAAACGAATAATTGAAATGTTGCGGTCGTCTCCACAAAATGAATTAATGCATTGAACACAAACTAAAGCATTTTTTTTTAATTATTTCATATATCTATTTTTTTTACGAAGGCGGATTTCTTTACATTACCCACGCCTCCGATTTCATGCGTCCCGCATGTTTCCTTAGTAAAATGGATTAAGCAAACTTAACATCAAAGCAACAATACAACATAATTATGACAATAAACACTTGACATGACATGGGTTACCATAATTATTATACTTTATGATAAAACGGTCTCTTTCAATGAATTAAATTGATATGACTTTGGTACAAAGATTAAGTACAATTAAGATCTTGCCTACATGAAGAATTTTTTTGGTTTAAATTGATTTCGTTCTGGAGTAAAGAATGGTTTAAGTCTTATGGTAGGGTGTCCTAAATTAAGTATATGAGCTTTGGTGTAGGATGAAAGTCATATATTCGTTGGGGTTTATACGATGATGATGTCGATAGCATATTACTGAGTTCTCCTTCTAAGTCAGATATCTCGTTTTCCAATTTCAGTCGACGATTTTCAATCTTAATTTGTTCTAGCTCAGTATACAGCCGTTCAAGGTCCGGCTCTTCATATTTTGAAGCCATATTTACGAAGGTATGGATTCGGGATAGCTGGTCTAGTCTATCTCTTTTAATGTTTAATACAAATAACTGTACTTAAATGGAATGTATCCAACAGACTATGTTTAAGGGAATAATCACACTTAAGATTGTTCTGTAATAACTATTTCAAAAATGTATATATACAAAGAAGGGAAATATATCCCACCCTAAGACTGTTCTGTAATAACGATTTTACAAATGCACATACACAAGGGAAATATATCCATCCCACCGCTGCCACCAAAATTATGTAACGTGTTTCAAGTCGTATACCGAGCGACTATGGCCTAAAATATGAAGAACGGCAGATCGAATATAACAACAGATTGAATTAAACAATTGAACAAATACAATGTTCATGTACATATATCAATTTTCCTCAGGGACTACTTTGTCCGTATGATTGTCTAACTAAACATAAATAAGCACTATATATTTACATGCACAAAATCAATTTATGAATCAATGGTAAGTACGACACACGTATGTTCAATAGACACAAAGACGTTTGTAAAATGTTAAAATGTAGTTTGAAGAAAAGCATTAGTTGGAGTTGCCCACGACCCGGTACTGGTATTAGGGAATAGAAATCTCTATCATGGTACATATGCCGCAATCAAGAGGATCTAACCCTTACGTACACTGCCCAAAGTCCCGGACACGCACCAAATGCAATGCACAATGAAACACAAGAGATAACTACGACCCGGTACTGGTATAAGGATGTAGAGACATCTGTCATGGTACATATGCCGCAATCGAGATGCTCTAGTCCATATTCACACTGACCAAAGTCCCAGATATGCACTCGTACAAAAATTAATAATACCATAACTATATAAAAGGACAAAGAAACGTCGTTGTATCTATGCAATGGGAATAGAAACCTCGTTCATGGTACATACGCCGCAATCCGGAGGCTCTAGTCCTTATAATCTCTTAAGACTAAATTCAGCAATTGGGAGAAAATTTCTATCATGGTACATTCGCCGCAATCAAGAGTATTAAGCTCCACAAATTACTGATCAGTCTCAGAAATTAATACACACCTTCCATCTAATGATACTACCACTCCAGATGTTACCCAGCAGACTGACTAATGTTCCGAGAGCGCATGCTTTTTATAAGTAGCGAGCCAGTGAGATTGATTTGATTGGCTAATTAGAAGGCTGGTATAAAAACAAACGAATAATTGAAATGTTGCGGTCGTCTCCACAAAATGAATTAATGCATTGAACACAAACTAAATCATTTTTTTTTTATTATTTCATATATCTATTTTTTTTACGAAGGCGGATTTCTTTACACTACAATTCATTTAGAGCGTACAGTCCGTAGAGGCAAAACACATTTGACCTCTAAGTATAATCTAGATCTTTGACCTACAGACATGACACATCATCTCATTGTAGAGAACATTTGTGCCAAGTAATTCCAAAATCCTTCAATGCATACAGAAGATACAGCCTGGTCAGAGAAAATACTTTTGACCTGGAGCTACGGACCTGGGTCTTGTGAGCTGCACACTATCTCATGGTGTTCAACCATTATGCCAAGTTATTTTCAAGACCAACTTCATGAATCATCATCGGCTAGTCTTTCTGAGTATATGATCTGTTTAGTTTTGGGACGATATTTGGGAAATCTAACTTCATAACCGAAACCCAACTATTACACTAAAACCACACTAAGTTTCATACTTTTATCTTGAGATTATGTTATTATGGTATATTTGCGTATAATATACGAAATTTGAGAACAAAAAAATCAAAATTAGTTATTTGAACGATCGATTTGTGTGTTCCCCGTGTGAATTGTATCAGAGACTTATAATAATACTGTATCAACTTGCTAGTTAAAATTATAGACAAACACGATTATGGGGGTTGTTTACTATTTTTAATTATCAAACATATTCATAGATCATATGACAAAATTGCAAAGGACAGATTTGTCTTGAAAAAAAAAACACTATTTCTTTATCAAATTTAATATAGTTGCTTCCCTAAATTTTCTTACGAATAACTTAAATTGTCTTCATCGTCTCATATATTATTTTAACTATTTGCAAGGACGCACGCATTTTGTATTATTAATCATCTATGTAATTGCTTGCACTTTTATTTGTGTTAACTGATTGTGTGAATATATGTGACAAATATCAGGAAGCGTAATCAATAAAATGTTACATAATGATTAATAATATTATTTGTTGTTGTTTACTTGTTATACGAGTATGTACACACAGAGTTAATATATCATATCTTACACTATTCAAAAATGAATGACAACTAGACTGTGATAGTTTCAGCTTTCCCAATACCATTATTGTCAATAGTATATACATTATGTATAATTTCCCATAGACGCATTACTTTTTTTCGTACAAGGACTTATACATGCAGGTATGTATATAAGTCCTTGTTTCGTAGTAGCACATTTTTATGGATAAAATCTCATTTCGGCCTCCTTTTTGTGATTAGATGTTGATTTTATTTTGCTCAATAAATATCTTGGACTGACAATCTCGTTCAAGATAATTGACGACTTCATCCACATTTATCTATCTTAATAAGGGAGTTGTGCATTATTGATGTTTTCTGTGTACTTAGTACATGGGTTACAATTTCACACAAATGAATATGATTTTCATTCTAACAACATCTTCAAATATAGAAATATTTAACCCGTGTGTAAGAATGAACCATTTGAAAATAGAAAATGCAGAAAAAATAAATTCTGTGCGCTTGTTTAAGTGCTTTTTCATATCATTTCAGTAGAGGAAAACATCAATCATTTCGTATTTCATAATTATGATTAAAGGCCTGCGGAGTTGCTTGCATGCGATCATGATGAAATGTCTTTTATAACAGATTTGCTTCCAGTATTCGATATTCTTTCTCTTGGTGATATTTAGTAATAAAATACTAGAACAAGTATTAAATCATAATTGAAAACAGATGTTCCGCTAATTTCACATACAAAAGTGTACATTTTGTACCCAATAATAAATAAATCATCAATTTATTCATTAATTATATAAGCTATTTTGCTTTTATAAGTCAGAACGTTAACCCTGCTTAATTTATCTTTGCATTCCAAATCACGACAAACTCCCATACACGGATGCAGAAAGAATATCGTGAACAAAACAACAGTTGAAGCAAATAGTAAATGGTTAGAAAATGAGAACTAAGAAATATCAAACCATATAAAAATACATGTACATGCAAAGAGTAAGCGCCAGAAAGCGAGCAAATTACAATGTCAGAAAAGGTGTAACTGTGAATGCTGATAAATGCGATAATAATGTTCACCCATCAGCATGATCTTACCAGTGCGAGAAAGAGAAATATCAAGTTTACAAGTCATTCATGTAAATATATCATTATATTTTCAGTCACATTTGCATTTATCCTGCAAAGGAACACTTTCTTCCGTTGAACATTCTTCACAGACGCATATTGTATTTCTGCACATGATATGTTCCTCAACTCAGTAGCCAAGTGACGCTATGCACCTTCATTGTCCTTAGTAGCATTTATTTATGTAGCCCGTAAAAACAGAAATGATGCATAGAAAAACTTAGGTCCTAAATCGCACTAGTAAAGCTTAGCGCTCTTAAAAATTACCAAATGAAGATACTCGGAACTTCACATTTGGCATAATCAGAATACATGTATGTAGTTTACGTGACAATTACAATATAATTATTTGGATATTCTGAAGTACGCTGAAAATAATTCTTGTTGATATGACTAATTCCATTTGTGTTATGACACAGTTATTTTTTATATTCTAGCTGAACGAATATTTCAAACATATGATCGGCATGCACTCATGCAAGTCAAATCGTTAGTATACATAGTTTACGTGACTTTTATCTTTCCATTATTTTTAATAAAAAATGTACCGTAAAATACATAGATTAAACATTTAATTGTTTCAAATTGGTTCAAATTCAAAAAGGTAATTGTCATAAGTTAAAAACGTTATGCCGTATAAAAAGTCATGTTCGTAAAACCTTTACTTATGAAGCGAAAACATAAAAACAACAAAAATTGAATATTGAATTTTTTCCAACTTTTTTGCCGGTTCATTGAGAATTCGTGATTAATCACCGAATACATTTTCAACTTTTGGAATTTTTAACATGATTTTATAACATATTATCAAGGACTTATGTGTATGTATATAAGTCCTTGATATTATTATTTATGTAAATATGCGATGCTAATAACAATACAATTCACGTTCTATCTGGACTATATGTTTAACAAGAACAACTATAACAAAACGTTATAGGTAGACGAATTACAAGAAGCATATTGGTTTATGTTTTTTGTATGAAGTTGCTTTTTTCATAAAGGATTTTGATTGTATATTTTATTAAATCCTCCATTAATGAGAGTATAAAATATTTAAATGAGTAATACCAGGTAGTTGTATTAACTACAACTACATTTTTGTACCTGGTAATACACATTACAATCATGACTTTTTGACAAATGAATAAATTCATGTATATACATGTAGTTCACAAGCACATGGTAATATCATACCCTACATCAATCAAATAGAATCAACCCTAAATGTTAACAAAAGCACCATAAATCTGAGCACTATCATACAATCACATTGAACTTCAAAACAACTCATCTAGGCAATGCCTTCAAGATTTACTTACCTGTCAATAGATTCAGTCATCACCATAAGCCAGGATTAGTCAAACTAGTAATAGACACTACACTATACATTTATACTGCAAACAGCTATAATAAACTAATACTCATAAGTATAATTCGTCTAGAAAAATAATAATTAATGCAAGCAAGTTAATAATCAAGTTTACCTGTTCCTTTGGTGCACTGCAACCAGTTTTGTCAGAGACCTAAGGGAAATAACTCTGTAACTAGGTAGGAAATTTTAAAAAGTTGAATAAAATCATTTTTAGACAAAACTGTCCTCTGAAATTTTGCAGTACAATGGATTATTGTATTTGACAAAGAAAACAAGTCACACACACACCACATAAGCGTACAGTATCTGTCTAACTACCACAGATAGATTTCGGTTTATTATGAAGTTAGATTTCGGTAAATGTTATTGTTAGATTTCGGTTTTCCCAAATCCCCGCTTTGGGACCAGTAAGTCACACATTCTAATAAAAATGCAACATACGCCACATTCTAGGATTCAATTGCTGGATGCAATTTTGCGGTGTACTTTCAAACATTTAACTTGTACTTTCCTGAAAGAGATCTGTTTAAAAAAACATCAATCTGGAAAAGTGCTTTTCAAGAGGCGTGTCACTTCCTGAAAGGTGAAGTCAATTTTTCAATACAAGTATCTCTTTCTAAACTTCACACATTCTAATAAAAATGCAACATACATGTATGCCACATTCTAGGATTCAATTGCCGGATGCAATTTTGCGGTGTACTTTTTAACATTTAACTTGCACTTTCTGGAAAAGTGCTTTTCAAGAGGTGTGTCACTTCCTGAAAAGTGAAGTCAATTTTTCAATACAAGTATCTCTTTCAAAGGCATGTCATCTTCCTGTTTGTCGGAAGTGTAACAATTGTAGTGAGTTTTGGTAATTTTGTTAAGGTATTGTCATATATTGTTACATGTATATCATTTCAAAATAATTTCTTCAACAAAAGAAACCTAAATTCATTACCATATGTGTATAACAAGAGCACTGCAAGCAGTGCCAACACTGGTCTGTTCACAGCCTAAATGACAGCTATTCACATATGAAGTTTCATGTAGATACCTCTTATAGTTTCTGAATTATGAGCTTCTTCCATGATCAAGTGGTTAAGGTCGCCGACTTCAAATCACTGTAACATGATGATGATGATGATGGTCCTCTCACTGATAGAGGATCCTGGCTTCGAGCCCAGCTACAAGTGCTTATGGAGGATGGGAATGTAGCACTGATTCTTCCCTAGAACGATGGTTAGGTGAAATGTCCGTCTCGTACGACTCTGACTGTTGATAAGGGGTGTAAAACTTAAACAAACAAAATTTTTGCAAAGACACAGATGATGCAGTGATCACAATTGCCTGACTTTCTTCGAAAAAATCTGAGCTAAAAATAGAATATACAACTGAGACCATATGATACACACATTTTATTATCTAAAGCATAATATTCTAAATAAATTCAAGTATCTGTGGGTAAAGGGTCAAACCCGAGAGGATTATGTGAACTGCTCTTATTTAAAACTGACATAAATTTAAATCTTTCTCCCATTTTATCAGAGTCTGTTAACATATGGAAGGATGAAAGTAGTTCCTGTTTTCCTTTGTCGTCTGCTTTATCATATAACATCTGAAACAGAAGAAGAAATTTCAGTGTAATTAACAGACAAGCTAGAAACAAACAGTCACTTGCATGTTCAGGCTATCATTTTAACTGAAGACATTCTTTAGTTCACATTTTTCAATGAATTTCACCATTTGAAATGAACTACTGAAAAAAAGCTAACAGCACATAAAAGCTGTTTTTTTCCATTCTTTTTAATGGCCATGTTTTTTTATGTCTGTAACAGTACATAATAAGTTGGTAAGTGACCAGAACAATGATGATGTTTCACTAAAATAAGAATATTACACAAGTACAATATTAGTTCAAAAGAAACAGAACTAATTTTTTGATATGGTAAATACAAGTCATATCCGTGGTAATTAGTGGTTACCTTGTTTCATTACTTTTGCACATTTGACCATACAACATTTAGTTGTGTAATTTTTTTATATCAAAATTAATTGTTTAAGGTATCAGGCTTGGATGTCAGGTCAAATCAAGTTTCACCAATTTATAGATTTAAAAACTAAAACCATAATTACATACTGAAATAAACCCACTGTATAAAGTCCATAGCAAGTGTTTTAGAACAATTATCAGATTTTTGATAACGTCCTCCATTTGTTAGATACTTGACTTTAAAGAAATTTTGTACCTTGAACCCGCTGTTTATTATGTAATACGCCACAAACAAAAAATGAAAACAAGTATCAAAATTCTGAGCTGAGGCACGGTTCACTAGATTAACATTTCCGCTACAAAATACAAAAACCGCTTTGAAATCCGTCATCAAATAAGGCGGCAATCTTAATTTGAAAATGACAACTACTGTGTTTTTTTGTAAGCAAGTAATTAACAATAAAAGTGTCAGATCATTATCGTCTCGGGAAATCAACAAATTTCAATTAATCGATGCATCCCATACAATTTTGATAGCCAATCAAAATTGCGAATGTTAACGGTTCAATTATTAAAACCACGCCCAGGTTTGATGTCTAGTAAGAGATTTAATTACAAATTATTGTCATTAACAAATTAATAGTATCATATCGTACCAATGCAATGCACAACACGTTAGAAATGGTTAACGCTGATAAGATAAAGTCGATAAAGAGGTGCAGTGTTTATCGCAGTAAATCACTAATTTTGCGCTTTCAGTCAGGATTTTTTGTTGCTTGGTATCAAAGTATGATATTTAATCTTTGTAAATAACTTTAAACTATTATTTTACGTTTTTCAGCATATAAAACCAGAACCGATACTTTAAGTATAACACTTGTGTCAGAAGAGAAATGACCATATTAATTTCTAAACAGGAAGTTCAAGCCACATCCACAAGTACATCTTTATAGGAATTCAAGTCATATCAACAATTAAGGACAGGCTCTTAGTTGTCAGTATGCGGATGTGGTTACCATATTTTACAAAATAAATGAAAAATAAGTACAAGAAGCATATCAGATTACATAACAAGGATCTTGCCTTAGCCATTCGTTTTTTTAATGGAAGAGCTAAAAAGAATTAGAAAAGGGGAAGAAGACCAGTTGATAACACATGAATCTCCATTTTCTGAACTTAGAGTTGACTCATCGAAGATTTGCATGGAATGAATAGGAACAATCAATTTTCTGTGAAACTACCAATTGTGGGTGACTTATGAATCAGTGAAGATTTTCAATTGTCGGCAACTACTGTAAACCAGGAAACTTTCGCGTCAAGAAATGTTCGCTGCATATTCGCAGTATTATACTTTCAAGGATTTGAGGAGACCGCGAACCTCGCGAAACAAAACAGGCTCTGAATGAAATACATATTTTAAACATAATGGAGAAAAAAGTTTGTTTGCACAAAATTAGTAACTATAACAATAGTCATTACTGGGTATATTTAACATAATATTTACTCAAATAACAGTGTCAAAAACATTAAAACAGGTAACTACCAACCTTAAAGCAGGTTTTTCACACAATGTATCGCAAACATGTCAGAATGGATTAAACAAACCATAACGGCTTTTAAGTCTCAATCACTTGATATTTTAAGCAATCACTATTAATTACGATTTTGACTGATTCATATAATTTTTAAAGATTTTTTTTCTGAAATTTTCATAAAAAGAGCAGAAAGATGATGGAACTTTTTCTCAAGCACAACATTAATTAATAAAGTTGTTTCCCATTTTCCAACGTTATAGTTAATAGACAAACAACAAACCAATACACTTGTAGCGACTTATTTTCGCGGTTTTATGACAAGAAGGTGATTCGTGGCGTTATACTTTCGCGGAAACAACCCGATCTCGAAACTTGCTTGTTTAAATTGCGCGAAATAATTTTCTGGTTTACAGTATTGCTTGGTCACTTTTCAAGAATACAGTTTCTGCACAAAGTATAACATTTCTGTAATACAAGAAATTGAATGTGAAGCCAAATTGAAGGAAAAGATCCTGCATCCTGACTTTCAGGCATCCAGCATATCAGAATATATTACATGTATACGCTAAGGCCATTATAAATTAATTGCTTGATTATCATCCCTGCCCGCCCCCTCTTTTTAGTGCCGCCCTGACAAATTTTATTTTGAAAAAAAAACAATCGAAAACAAATCGCAAGAAAAACCTATCCGTTCTCCACGTTGAAGAGTCCATCTGCCAAACAGCTGATTTTTGTGCTGCCGAAATCTTGAAAATGAAAACATGGGTTTTCTGATTGTTGCCGTTTATGACGGCCAATTAATGGTGGAAAAAGACTGTTTCACATGTAATTATAGTGACGTATGATCATTGTTTGACTTAAATGTATGATGATTTTGTGACCGGCAAACTTTACCAAACGGTAAACCTAATTTTTAAGATAAAAGTGAAATGACTACCTTCAATCTGTAGGCAATACCAAGATTTTGTAAGAAGGAAGACTGTGTCACAGGACCAAATGTTTTCACTGAAATAAAAATATTAACACATCAAGAATTGTGAATCAGTTCGCTAAAATATCTTATATCTTACTTTATGACATAATTTTTGTGACATACATGATATCACAGATAAATTAGAGTACTAATCACATAAATTATTAACAATATATAATAAAAATGGAAGTAGAAATTCACCATAACCTGCTATGATACAACCACATGGAACTTCAAATAGCATTTCCAGTACTATGCCACACAACAACTTATCTCAACATCACAGAACAATGCCTGCATGATTTCCTTACCCATAAACAAAGAGCAGATGACAGATTCAGTCAAACATGACCTACATCACCATTAGCCAATCAAATGGCCAGGATTACCCAAAATAGTAATAGACACTATACTATATACCCACAAACAACTAAAAAAAATTGGACTCATGACTAAAATTCGTCTAGAATTTTTAAATACCTGTATCATTAACTTGTTTTTTCAGGTAAGCAAAATCAACATCAGCCGTTAGATCTGCACTTCCTGGATCTACGAGTACATCATGTAACTTGTGGTTATTAAATGCCTGAAAAAAAATGTACATGTGATTATCTACTATCTATTAGTCCAATTCAAAGAGTTTAGGATAATGAAAATCTCAGCTACATGGATTTGGTTCAAATAGAATTGAATAAGCCTCAATGTATGCAAAAATTCTCAAGTTATTTCTTAATTTTTCTGGAAGCCAAATAATTTATTATCTGTGAAATGATAATTATATAAGAACTTTCAACACTGACAGTGACTGTATGTATGTATGTATGTATAGTTCACCACACACATCATTATGAGACCGACCCTAAGGTGTAAACAAAATTTTGTTGGTTCTTTGTTTTTTTTGTTTTTATCATTATCAGCCAAGCATCAATTTTATCCTCAACTTTTGATGTCCAGTGATAACCTTGAGCATGGATGAATTCCCCTGTTAAATAGTTATTCATATTTCATGAACTATTCATGAAGTATGCAAGAATAGTTCAAGAAAGTTTCATGATTTCATCATTTTTGAATGGGAAGGAAGGAGGAACAATGTAAACCGGTCATAAGATATGTTGTTGTAATTACATGTAGATTGTTCTTCATATGCAAGAATAGTTCAAGAAAATTTCATGAATAATAGTTCAATGAAAGTTGTATCAAAATCCCTCGAGAATAGAGGGAAACAAGAGTATTTCGCTGTTATAATAGCACAATTATGTAGGATTTTTTTTAAACACAATGACCCCGTGACCTTGACCTTTGACCTACTGATCTGAAAATGCACAGGTCCTGTAGAGGTTGTCATGAGCAACCTACATATGAACTTTGATGAATGTAGGTGCAAGCGTTGTGAAACAGAAAGAGAGACCAAAATTTATCGATACAGGGGCATAAAAAAAGAATTGTTAACATGATAATATAACAAACAGAAAATTTCTCAAGTATGAAGAGTTTCAGAGAAGTGTAAAGCAATAAGAGAGCCATGATTGCCCTACATATCGCTCGCCTGAATAACATGATCAATTGACAACGAATGAATCTACGGACAGATTTTGACACAGGAGCATACTTAAAGTACAGAACCACTTGACAATACATGTATTAGGTTTTCCCTTGTACATAATCTACCTAAACAAGTGATCCCCTAGGACGGAACTAATTTGAATCCCAGCCTCAACATTTAGAGGGATAGTATCAGTAATGGACCCTATGACAATGCAATCACCAAACATTTGTTCTAGGTTATGCAGTTTTGGCCAAAAAGATATTTGAAGGTTTTCCATATAATCTATGTTAATATAGTGACTCCCAAGGTTGAGCCAATTTGATCCAAAGAGCATCATTTGAACTTCATCAGTAGAAAACTAGAGATATCAATGAAGGCGATGAATGCCCCCAGATGCCGCCTGGACACAGTTATTGTAACATTTCATAAAGGGAAATAAAACAGTCACTTTTTAATATTTTTTTGAATAGCTGCAATAAGTTCTGCAGAGATTTCATTTGAAACAAATCATGACACATTTTACATGACAACTGACAAGGCAATTACAGTATAGTTCACTATGATCACTTCATGCAGAGCTAAAAACTTGGATACACTGAATCAGAGTGAGCTCTAGGATATCATAGATTTAACCACATTCAAGCTTGACATTATATGCAACTGAGGACGAAAATTAAATTTCAGAGAAATCATTAATGATCTTGACAAAACAGGATCTATCTACCTAGTATATAAACTGACTTAAATCTTCTGTTAACCAGTTGTGTGAATAGTGATCAACCATGGATTTCATGAACAAGATTCTTATTGCAACTCTGCTCTTAATCCAGGTCTTTCAAGATTGTGATTCTGCTTGTAGTGAAAATTTGGATTGCAAAACATGTGCTAATGATGACAGTGGGTGTTTGTCATGCAACTGGTGCACACTCTCAAAATCATGTCACACAACATTGTCGTTGTATAACACATGCTCAGGTGATCAAAATGTGAAAAAGGAATCAAAGTGTTTAGTTGAAGATAAATATGAATATAATGCAACTGAAGCGTATAAACTGGCTTTGTTCTCTGCTGTGTCATACTCTGACAAGCCGGACAAATGTTTACAGGCCATATTTCCAGGAAATACTTACATCATGGAGTCCGTGCTTTTACAAAACTGTGAATTATTACTTGATTATGATAAACATTGTACAGCTTTTGTTGCATATTCACACGTTAATAAGGAAGTGATCATTTCTTTTCGAGGAACAATAGATACAACACAACTCTTTGATCAAATCATATCCACAATATTAATGCCTACTGAAAAGTCACCAATCGGTGGAAATGTTCAAAGCTACTTCAACAATGTCTATACCACATTCTATAACTCAGTGAAAAACTTTACAACAAAGTTGAGAAAGTCTTATCCCAATTATAACGTCAAACTGACAGGGCATTCTTTAGGAGGGACAACTGCTTCAATAACAAGCGCAATGCTTATAAAAGAAAACATTGTACCAGCAATTGATGTCTCCCTGTATACATTTGGAATGCCAAGAGTAGGAAACAAGGATTACGCTCTAGCTCATGACAAACTGGTACCCAATAGTTGGCGGGTAGTAAGAGAAGGTGACGTGATTACCAAGCTACCAACGTGTTCAATATTACCGCTTTGTCCCCTTGTAAATGGACCTTATCATCACGGTAACAAAGTTATCTACAGTGGCGATATAATGGCAAAGAATTCTACTTATGCTGTCTGTGATGGCAATGAGGACGCTCATGAAGATTGTAAGGAAATTACACCAAGCTTGACCCGCAAAAAGAGGTTTATAGCTAAGGCTCTTAAGAAACATACACACGTCTTTGGAATGCAACTCGGGAAGTATTGTCAAGAAGTTTTGAATCAGGATCAGACAACAACCCGTAGTACAAAGTAGTTCTCATACCAAATTTAGGAATTTTCGACAGTAGACCCTAAAGTTGTCAGCTGGCTTCCAGAAACAGTGGACTATATAAACTACTTATTACTGTGGTTTAATCTACTAACATTGTAATGGTTCTCATGAAATACACAATATGTCTGACAGATTAATGCCAAGCTAAGAACAAACATTTGATTTATATTTTACCTTTAACATTATAATAATTATGCAATCTATATGTTAACTACATGCACATTCATTTTCACAAAATATGTCAGTTATGAAGACAAAAGTTGTTGTTGTTTTTCTTAATTCAACTACTGAATCAAATAAAAAGCATAATCAAACTGTCTAAATTGTACATGTATTAATCAATTTATGATCTGTCTACATCGACACAAACAAAATTAAATAATATTGCGCAGAGAAACATTCTGTATCACATGATTATTGTTTAAAACAAATATAATTTTCTGACTTCCATTGTTTTGTCTGCCTAATTCTTAGGTGTTTTTTTTCTTAATTTTCAACACTTCAATCAAAGGTGATATGCTTGAATTTATCCTTTTGTAATTGTTTGATCTATTCAACATTGAGTGTCACTATATCTTCTTCAAATAAGCAACTAACTTATTTATTCAATACATTGTAGTTAGTAATGTATTACCTCATTATCATGAAAACAGCATGTAACAGGTGTCATTGATAAAAAAACATGTTTTAGGGTGCTCCCAATGTGATAGGTGTAGAAGACTAATAGGGGTGACCTAATTTTCTCCCTATCTTAAACATTAACTCATAAGTATAACTTCTATTTTTCACTAATATTTGAACACTAAATCAGACTTCCAAATGAATATTTGAATATTCAAATCTTACAATATTGTCATCCTGATTCAATTACTATGGTGATGCCATTCCTTTGTTCAATCAGTCCTTTTTTATTATTGTTCAGATTATACTTGACAGCCAACTAATAAAACTGTGTTAGCCCAATATTACCCATATTTATATAAATAATATAAAGACAACACTATGGTCACTTCGAAAAACACATGAATAAGTATCATCCACCACAGACAAAAAAAACTAGCAACCAATAGAAATTTCCCAAGACAATGAGTTATACATTATTGTCAAGTGATAAAATAAAGAGCAACGCTACCCAAAATAGAGTTAATGCATAAAAATTCTGAGCTTGCAATCTGGAACGCTCAAGGCTGCTAATTACATGTCATTATACACACATGCCAGACTGACAAAACCAGTTTTCTTTGAAAGCGACTGAGTTGTACACCTATGTATAAGACGCACCTGATTGTTGTTCACAATTGTGGTCGTAAAAACATGCCTCTTATACACAAGTGATTATGGTCAAAATCCTGTCAAGGAAAAATTAAGGTTGGGTGATATGAGTGCATTGAGAATGGTCCATGGCAACAACTGTTTGTGACAGTGGCCCCAAACAATCCCTACTCACCCTAAATGTATCTTCTTTACGCCCATCATGCCCATAGTCTATCACCAATCCACATCCACCATTTTCATTGATCCTATCAGACATATGTTTCATGATGATTCCAGATTTAGGAGATACTTCTATATGCTGCCTGTCTTCATCAGATTCGACCTGAAGTGAAATAACGGAACCTAATAAAGGGACATAACTTCTTGTCTGTTGATGGAATTACATCTGAATTATAAATAAAAAACTTCTCACATTAGAAAACCTCTCATATACAAAAATCTCTCATATATGGAGACCTCTCATGTATGAAAACCTCTCATATATGAAAACCTCTCATATCCAAAAATATCTCTCATACCTAGAAATCTCTCATACCTGGTGAGCTAACCTCTCACAACAGAAAACCTATTGTACCAAAAACCTAATTACGACACTTAGTCTTATCAACACTATTTCCATTAAATATGTCTAACAGTTAAGCCTTACACCAGTGCCCCTGTGTTATCAAAACCAAGTACTTTTTTTCATCGGGGTTTAATGTCGCACCAACAGCAAGGTTTATATGGTGACTTTTCCATCTTCTAACAATGGAGGAAGACCCATGCATAAACCTGGGGACAGCTTCCTTTTATGTGAAATTTGACTGGTTCTGTCAAGGATACTCCTCAAGCTAGTACTTACATGTTTAAAATTAACAAGATATGTCATGCTTACGGACATCATTTACCACAGGCGAATGACAAATCAAATGTTTTGCATCTTTTATGAAAGTTTTACCTACCTGCAGAATGACTTTAGAAGCAGCAGTTTCAGTGGGAGATAGAACAAAACGAAGTTCATTGTTAGACTCCGGGTTTATATCAACCAGAACTTCCCTCCAACCTCTGTCTGTTTTCTGAAATCAATTAATTAAATACAGTAGAACATGCTTGAATGGTCATCTCTAAACAATGGCCCAATACATTTAAATGGGTCAAATACCAAACCCAAAATGTCACAAAAAAGGCCTGTCATAAAAATTAATTTTAAATAGTCTGATAGACTGAGCGTCACCATATTGTTTTGATTTTGCAGTATTCATTAATATGAGATTAGTTATTTCTTGCATAAACAGAGCACTGGAGGTTAATGAGAAATGATACATGAGTTTAAACCCTTCACAGTTTGTTTGTTATGTTATAAATATACAGCTAACAAATATACAAAATAATGTTCAGTTTTTATTACCATCAATCCACTACATTAAACATGAACTATTTTTGATGCCTTGAGGCAATAATCAATTTAGACAATTATATCATCATTTGCTGATAATAAGATACATTAAAATATGAATTAATGGTTACACTTCATGAATTTTCCAAACTGAAGATAATTCTTCAAGTAATAGGCAATTCACATAATAAAATAGCTAAATCATGATAAGTTATGAAATGATTAAAGATATATCTGGCCCACATTTTTTCTCAAGCTTCTGAATCTGATACCATTTCTTGTGCTTACTGGACAGATATTTCTTAACTTCTACAATTTTTAATATCAGTCCACTAATAAAGTCACTTGCCTGATGACTTGGACAAGCACAAAGTTGCCATTTTTCACTTCAATAATGTAGAAATAAAACAGAATATCATAATTTTGAACTCATCACCGCTGTAATTAGAGAAATTTCACATGAGGAAGCTGACCAGCTAGCTAGAAGGGTGGTGGTTCTACCACGGTGAACACCTAGTGTCTTCCTCAACCATTAAAGCTGAAAAATTAATGAAACTGGCTGTTGGTGTGATGAACCAGTCTAAAAAGCGTAAGTACTACTATGTAGTGCTCAAAATTGGTGCGTCCATTTACACATACCTGAAATTTGTGTATTGGCATCGCATCAAAGAATTCATTAGCAACAAACATAGTATGACCTGATGGAACATCTGCTATATCACTGTACCAGTAAACACTAGGACCATACTTTGATTCACATGTTTTGTAGTATGGTATGTCATCTGATTCAACCACGGCGGAGGGAGTGGATGGATTTGTAGATAAGTTTTGTTCCTGTAGTTCACTCAACTTCTTGCTAACTTCTACTAAGTGCAATGACAGACAATCTGTCAATTCAGGAAATTTTGTAAATGCCTACAAATCAAGACAAAAATATTAGCTGAGAGCTAAGTCAAAATGGGGCCATAACAGTTACTCTTGTGAAAATGTTTGGATTTTAACGGAAATCAATCCTGACCTGCATTTTATTGCATATACACCTTCATGTATACAAATCCATGAAATAATTCTTAAGTTATCACTCGGAAACCAAAGTTTGAACAGACGGACAGGGGTAAAACTTTATGCCCTTCCGCCATTTAGAATTGTAGGGGAATAAAATGCTTCAATATTATCTATTCTTGTTATTTAACATTTTATCAGTTTTATGCTGACATTCAATTAACTTAAACAGTGTTCCTGGGTACTGTACCAGTAATAACCATGTTTTATTGCCATCTCCACAGGAACCACTAAGATCAGTGGTGGACAGCAATGCTATGACTTCAACTAATTTGACATTATAAAATATATGTAACAGGCCCCAATAGGTACCAAGGAAAGTGTTTAAATACTGGTATCATTTAACTTTATAGATGATCATGTATTCAATGGACAGCATACAAGTTCTAAATGTAATGTATTTTTACAGACATACATTACTACTTTGCATGAATATGATGAAGACAAATTCAACTACTGCTTGTCACAGACGTAACAAATACCCCCACATGCTGCCTTGACAGTTGACACAGACTATTCATGTGACCGCCCAACATTTGTCCTTTGACCTTCAAGTGAGACTAGACCTTGTAGTTTCCCCCTGGGTTTTGCATGCAACACAACAGCCCGAACAATGCCAACTTTATGTTTGACCTTCGAGATCCACCTTGACCTAGGAGGTACAGGCATGGTTTTAGCACACTACACACCATCACATGCAGTAGAACAATCATGGAAAGTTATTTTGAAATCTATCACTAAACCACAAAGTTACAGGAACAAGAAATGCGAAAGGATGGGACGCAGCAATTTACGTGATTCCAGTATAGCACCCACCACTGACAGTTGGTGGGGATAATTATAATAATATCATCATTACTAGGAGATACAGATATGTCAACTGTTACAAAACAGTAAACACTGCCAATTGATCACTAGACCCTCAAAACAGTGAGTTGGAATCACACTATATATTAAAAATTACACAGACAATATTTGCTTATCTATCTTACCCTGAGAACATCATCAGCCATTGTTCCACGGCCGGGTCCAAGCTCAATTAGTTGTACATGTTCAGGGGAACCAGCCATCATCCATTCATTAACAAACCAAATAGCAACAAGCTGAAATATACAATCATAAACATTGGTCAATCAATTGTTGCAATGAAATAAAGTGGACAAAAAGCTGCAACATGTTCATTCTGCTGATGAAAGGGAAACAACTCATACTTAGAAATGCAGAAAAAATGTGTAATTTAGATGCACCTTTAAAAAAAAGTTGAACATTTTCTATTAAAGACATTGAACAGCTACTATATAAGTGACCCCCCCAAAAAAAAATCCACATGTGGTCTAATCTCTTAATTGTTTTATTGCCCCTAAGCAGATAAAACCAGTCTGGTCACAGTCTGTGGACTTGACACCTAGTCAAAAAGTGGGGTAATAAATTTTACTGATTTACAGTGATAATAAGTTTATGACTAAATTGCTTTTGTTTTTATAAGCATAGAGTAACAGATTATGTAAACAGGTGCTAGTCTGTTTTATTACCCCCTACTGTGGAATTAGGGGACTTTCTGGTCCATAAGTCACATGCCTCGCATTCCTGGTTCAATGTCTTTAAAGGTGCATGTAAATTACACATTACACATTTCAATCAATATTTCCTAAGTTGCATTCTCAGGAATAATTGAAAAGAATATAAAAACATTATATATTAAGGAAATACAAGTATGTGTAGGTATGTGCCTATGTTTGATAGCTTTCATTTCTTTATTCATCAAATCATAATGTCCCTATAGGGTTAGCAGTTCATAAAGTAACGGTGGCAAAATGACTTTAAATATATTATCATTACTTATTTAAAAATTATAACAAATAGAAAGCTTAATTATATAACTCACATAACAATATAGTTTAACAGCATGATTATAAGCAAAAATACATCACCTCTCCAAACATTTGGCTAATTTCAGGTGACGTAGTAAAGTCTCCTTTCTGACCAAATACATCTTTATGAATATAATAACCCTGAAAATAGTTGACAGTTTTATTACTATATATACAGGTATCCTTCAATCAAATTTATTTCAATTCATTGGATTTAACATCATTACAGTAATATCGTGGCGGGTAGTTTTACTAACCAGCTTCCCTGGATTTCATTTGCTAAATATTAATTAAATGGCAATGCTGTTGGAAAAGGACCATATTTTTACAAAAAGTACAATAGGTCTATACATGGACTTCTGATAGACCTCCTTATGTCTTTAGTTAGGGTCACTAGTTCTCCGTGGCTGACCAATCATTGGCAGTCACCAGAGAAAGAATTACAGAAAACAAGGTTTAAGCTGATACAGATTCAAGGTAAACTCGTTAGGTTAACTGCACGCAAGTATATAAGCAAAAACAAGCATAACATAAAGACTAAAATCTGTTAATAAAATGCTTGATTTGCTATAGACAACATATATCCACCATACAACCTTACCTCAGCTGTATTTGTCAAAGCTTCCTTCATGTAGTCTGCAACTGTTATAGGGCCACTAAACTTAATCTTAGCTTGCAATTGTGTCAACAGTTTTCCGGAGGATTTCGGCTCATCTGAACAAAATCTACATTGACTACGTGTAACAGCATCTGGAAAAAGATTGCGCAATAATGTTACCTTCACAATCTTTGGAATGTACGTGTCAAGCCTTAACTTTTGATACAAGTCAGAATCAGTAAACAGGCCCTTAATTATACCTAATTATGTTATATTGACAGAGATAGTGAATAAAATGCACAGGAAAGTTCCATCAAACCACCTCCATGAATATGGCAGAATTGTTAAGCAATTAATCATTGACACAGACTATAACATACATGTTATCAAATTGTACAGACAAATTACTTATTTATTCAATGTCAGAATTCAGTTTAAGCTATTCCACGCTCTGTCAAAATAATTAAAAATTTAGACAGCAAAGTTTTGCAAAGTTCAAAAGATATTAAAATATGATTTAAAGGCAATGAATATGCACTTAAATTATTATGTCACAAAACCTTACTTCTTATGGAAACATAACATTTCTTTGATATTTCCCCAAATATTCAGTAAATGGTAATAAAATGAAAATATGTTTCCTGAGCACTTAATATCAATTTCATTTTGGTATAATTTATGACATGATGAAAGGCACATAAAACCAGATGTCTTATGGTTCAAACCCGCGACCTCCTGCTTCCAAGTAAGATGCTCTACCAATTAACTGCATGAGCAAATCATGCTGGATAATATCACAGCCGATTTATTAATACAAATATTATATATACCATACTGCTACATTCCTCCTTCCTTTTTATTCAAAGTAATTTATTGCGACAACCACAGGCTCTTTTGACTAACCCTGCCTTCTTTGCTCTACCCTAGCTCTAGGATGCCAATTTAAGGCTAGTCACACACAGCACCAAATATAATAAGAGGAAAATAATGAGACGATAATGATCCGACACTTTAATTGTTAATTGCTCAGCTTAGAAAAACACAGTGTCATTTTCGAATTAACATTGCCGTCTTATTTGATGAAGGATTTCAAAGCGGTTTTCAGTATTTTGTAGCGGAAATGTTAATCTAGGGAACCGTGCCTCAGAATTTTTACACTTGTTTTCCTTTTTTATCTATGGCGTATTATGTAATAAACAGTGGGGTTTTGGGTACGGAATTTATTTGGGTAAGTCAAGTATCAAACGAATCGAGGACATTATAAAAAACTGAGACACGGTTCCCTGCATTATACATTTATAGTGATTTTTAGGCTATTTTGTTGTAATTTATATTCCTATATACAGGAGTAGCTATCGTTGTACAAAAATTTGTAAATTATGTGCGATATTGGTTTATAGAAGACCAATCAAATGTAATATAATTACTTGCAATGCACTTTATACAGTGGGTTTATTTTAGTATATAATTATGGTTTAGTTTTTAAATCTTTAAATTGGTGAAACTTGATTTGACCCGACATCCAAGATACCTTAAAAGGTACACATGTATGTAGACATAACATGACATTACTGTAGTAGAGTACTACTAGGATTACAACTGTAGTCAAATATACTTCTTCTAATAATGCACAGGGCTTTCTCTGGAGCATTGTCGTGCATGGTTAATATACTTAATTCTTCTAAGTTAAGGTGATCTCTAATGTCAATTACGTCTAGATGAGAAAAGCCCATTTCCATTTTATTGTATTAAAATGGTTTTGTACATTGAATATTGAGGAACACGACATAACTTCACATTGCATCATACAAGTAAACGTATATGACTAACTCTTTCTAAAGCTACGAAGAACATATTTTCGGCAATAAGTACGAATGACATTCATCATTGTTTATCCGAACGTGCTCTATGTCAGACCGGCTTGGGAAATCCCTGATCGAGGGAATCACCAGCCTCGTTTCCATGTATTCGCCACGTTCACTTACCTTTAGTATACATACGCGAATAAGTATCTGTATAACTTTATTAATATTTCGAAAACAACTATGTATTGAATGTTACTATCTAATTGTAAAAATATAAAATGTAGATATATAGATAAAAAATAATGACTGAATAATGATTATGTTTAATAAAGATATAGAACTATTTTTTATATGGAAACTCTTCCGGTGAGGTGTTGCAGGGCACCAAAACAAACCATGTAATGTGATGATTTTGAACAGAAGTTTGTCATTTGAAGATAGCTTGTTGCATATGACAGTTATATTGCATGGTTGAAAATGACGTCATGTAAATTAACATGTTTTTGTGTTTTAATCACAATTATTTCTGCGGCGTTAGCTTTTGGAAATAAAAGTAAATTTAAGAAGGAACAATTATTGGGAGACGATGGCTGTTTCTGCAAGGTACTTTTCTAGCAAATTCTGTTTGTGCACAGATCAGTATCCCAGCTCACTCATCATATGACAACCGTTTTATTTTCTTCAGGGCAACCATTTTTTTAGCATTTATTTGCTGGACAGACATTAAGACGTTATTTTTCAATTAACTCATCAAACAATGCAAATCTGTCAAAAGTATAATCTTCATTTTTTTCGCTATTGAGTGTATAAAAACAACAAGGTAGCTCACTCGCAATCTTTTCGATTGACGGATGTCACTATATCCGAGATAGACTGGTTGCAAACAAGCGTGGGTCTCAGCTTTCCTTCTGAACTGCACACAATTTTCGGGAACCTTGCTTTGGTTGTAGTGTACCATGTTAAAATGTTTCGACAGCTTTTAGAAGGAAAGCTGGGACCCACAAGTATATTTGCAACAAGTCTATCCGGGGTATCGTCACTTCTGTCAATAGAAAAGATGGCTCCCTACCTTGGTGCAATTTGCATAATAACCTTCTTAGCTTTAACTGAGTTAGATTTTCTTCATGCTTTTTTTTCAGTTAAAAGGTGAAGTGGATGATTGTTCATGTAAAGTAGAAAGTCTTGATTCTCTAAATAACAGAAGGATTTATCCCAGATTGAAGAGTCTGTTAGCTAGGAATTATTTCAGATACTTCAAGGTATGTCAGATTTGATTTGATTTTCATCTTTTGTTTGTTGAAATCAGAAATGTTAGAAACCAGAGCATAAATTAGAGTATCTTCAATTTGAAAGAATCGTGCAAATTTCAAGAGTCGAAATGCTGTTTTGAGGTTCAAATGAGAGCCCTGAGGAAGACCACCTTTTAGATTTGAAAATTAAATACTGGTGATCTTATCATCAAGTTGAAATGTAAATGAAAAGTAGAACACATAGAAAAATACATGGTCTTAGCCATGAGGTGACTCCCTTATCATAGTCATCCTTTTTGTAAAAGTAAACACGATCTGCTATTTTTGTGGTCGAAATTCGGCCGCAGTCCCCCACCAAAACAGTATCTTTTTTTCCCCCATCATGGTTAAAAATTCCTCCTTTGAAAAAAAGATATTTCAATAAAAAACAGACGAAGTACGCTTTTTATACAAGAAGATATTTTTCAGCACGCGACTACTTAAAAGAGAAGAAATTTCCCCCTCAGCCTGAAATTCCCCCTTCCTGAGGGTAGCGACCTTCTTCCCCCAAATTGGATTGAGGGCCTGGGTGATCTTAATATTGTAGTGGTCTGTAAGTGTGGGTTTGCTGTATCAGCATTAAGGCTTAGTGCTGATCTCAATCTTGTACATGTCATTGACTTGTGAGGTTTTGATTTTAAAAGATCCTGGTCACAAACATGTCTTGTTAATTTGATTGACCATTGAAGATGAAACTCGCTCTTCATTCAGGTTTATGTAAATCCTAAATGTATAGTTGTAGATTTATCAACAGTTGTTAACACTAAATAAATATGTTTGTATCCTTGTATGTACTTAAATGGATGGCAATTCTGATAAATGCTTGGATGCCACAGTTAGAGAGATAGGATGTTACATCTGTGATTGTCCTGAAAGAGACAGTTTGATGATATCACAGCATTTAAATTTCAAAGTATGATGATTTTGGGCGAGGATATTGTTACAACAAATTGTTTTAATGTGAGAATATCTACAGGTGTTGACTAGTGTGTTGTTGTATTTCTTCAACAAGGAGTGTAATACCACTTTAGTGATAACAATAATTATTGTGCCTATGTATGTCATCAGTTCATGTAAATACAGTGGTCTGTGAATGAGGCTCAGGGTATGTTTTTTGGGCCTATTGTTGTTATATGGATAAAATTTCAGGTTCCTGTGATGTGAATGAAAGTTTAAACCATAAAAAAATGGACACGTATTTAATATTAGAAACTATATTTTTTGTATCACCTACATTTTTATTTCCTCTACTCGTTCTTTAGTACATTGAAGTAGCTGTAATGATAGTTGTCATAAAATTATTACCGGTACGGCGGTAGTATTACCTGTAACCTGATTTTCACTTAAACCGTTCACTTGTTCACAAAGCCATGCTTGGCTCAAGGTAATTAAGACATATCGATCAGTAACTGTTGATGGTTTGGAAATAAATTAGTAGTATGAATGAGGAAATGTGATCTGTATCGTACCATCAGCGAGGGTCATTGGTAACTTTTCCAGCTTTAACGGTGGAAGTAAACTCCAGGTTAATGCCTGGGTAGAACCACCAACCTTTTGTAAGCTAGCTGGACAGTTTTCTGACATGTGAAACTTGTCTGATCCTAGGTGGGTCAGATTTGAATTGACAGCAATGAGGGGCTAGCGATTTGCTTGTCAGAGACCATAATTCAATCACAGAGGTCTCTGAATGTGATTGATCATTCTGTGCTAAGCAGAGTTTTAATTCACCTAACTTTGTGTATTATGGCTGACATTTTATCCATCTATTTTATGTGTGATCACTACCAATCTAATAAATACTATTAATGGAGAGAAATTATAAAATATCAAGTAACTTCTCATTAGAAAGTTTGACCAAAGATAGAAAACTAGAAGGTAAACCAAATATATCTTAATAAATGCCCATCTTACGTAATGCACAACCATTACTAAGATAATGGGAAATGTCAGGTTTTCATAAAATGTTGCTGTCAAATATAGTGTGACCAAGGAAACTTTTATAGAGTGTGTAGTATATGTGTATGATGTGTATCATACTGTATGGTATTAAAAAGTGATTTATTCATCAATTAGGTTACAACTTTATTGATGCCATCAATTAACCAGAGATTTGTTCAGAATAAGAATTATTCAAATTACATTATCAGTACTGAATACTGTTAACCAGGAAACTTTCACATCAAGAAACCAGGCATATTCACAGCATTATACTTTCGTGGATTTGAGGAGACAAATACCCCAAGTGAAACAAAACAAGCTTTGAATGAAATGCATACTTTGAATAGTATGCATATAATGAAGAAATGCTAGTAGTCACTATAACAATCGTCAATAGAATATTTACTCTAATAACGGCATCAAAAATAATTTCCTAGTTTACAGTAAAAGCCAATAAAATATTTGACTTGACTTGTAAATGGTCGGTTGATGTCTTTTTGTTAAAAATGATAAGTCTATAAATGTGAAGGATTCATTTATGTTTGTCATATGTATTGCATTATTTTGAGTTCATTTGCTGTGAAGTTAAATACAAAATAATAATCTTACAATCTTAATCACTGGCTTGTCCCTGTCATGAAATACTATACTTGTTTTATAATTATCATTATATTTGGTACCAGCTGTGAATTGGCAACATCAGCTGTTGATGTAACTCCCTAATTACAATTGTTTAATGTAATTCTAGTCAAACTTGCTATACATGCAACATGCATTTGTGATAGAGCAGGCAATATATTACTGTACAGTTTTACTATAGAATATCTTTCATAGACCATTGAAGAAATTGCTTTGATACTTAAACCTTTAAATCATACCAAACCATCAGCTGTTGATGTAACCAATCACATGACTGATTTACGTCATGAATTGTAATGAATAACAAAATGTAGGAAACTTGGTGAAACCGAAAGTGTTTGCAATTAGCTTAGGGGATATTGTATCACTTGTTTGTCTTACTGACAATCCTTTTGAGCTTGTATTTATGAATGTCAGACCACACCAGTATGTAATAGGAGGCATGAGATGGAGTTAAATTCTTCTCCATCGTAGGATTAAACTTCCTGTTTCCTGTCCTGACCATCTGTGAATGTTTCAGAGAAACCCACTGGTTACTTGTACAATAAATCTTTGTTTGCTTCTTTTGTTTTTCATATGTTTGTAATTCTGTATGAATATAATATTTGTGAGTAACAGTCTTGCGCATGTATTAAAATTTTGTGTATGCATTGTTTTCATATAACATATTTTTGGGGTCCAGTATTCGGGTGTGTTCTGAAGTAAAAAAGTATGAATTTTTCCCCACTGAGAGAAAAAATTCCCCATGCAAATATGAAATAATTTGAGATACTACCTAATGAAAGTATGTAGGCTTTTCATGATGCTAATTTCATCCATCAAAGGGACACAATTACATGTTGCCCAAAACAATAAAAAAGGGCCCGCTTTTAATTAAAGACTTTGTGACAAAATTTAAAATGTACTTAGAACAGAAAATAATTTTGCCCAAATTTTAAAGCCATCTATCATTAATTAATTTACACAATGTAGATATGCATGCGCCATGTTTACACTTTTCTCTTACACAAAGTTTCTGATGTGATTTGCAAAACAATTTGACAATCCTCTTTTTACACAAACAACTGTTAAAAGTTTATACAGTGTCACTGATTAGTGTTTTGGGGTGATACAAATTTGGAGTATGGTAGAAATAAAATGCTCAAGTGCTCAAGGTCAAGAAGTGTATACAAACATGTATTTCTCATCAATTTTATCTGTTATCTAATGCCTTGAGCAGTCAACCGCAAAGTAAAGGATTTTTACAAAAGCTTATAATAATACAGTTAATCAATAATAATGGTAAGTATATTTTTCATCAATTAAACTTATATACAATGTTGTACTATTAAGGACAATTTCACACCACTAATTGTAAAAGTTACTTACATAATTATATTCCAATGTTGTATGATAACTGTTAAACATTGTTCACTTACTTTCTTCTTGGATATTGTATATACAGATGGTGCTTGTTATTACTTTAGTTGCTTTATATTGTTGTTAAGTGTATTAAATACTTGATGATGTTCATTTTAGTTAGGTTAGTTGTTGATACAGTTAACTGTATTATTATCAACTGGTGTCAAGGTCAAGGCCACAGGTATTAATGCCTAACAAGCTTGCACTAAATTAAATTTTCTTCAGCAACTGGAAGTATTTTAAATATTGACTTCATTCAAGATGATAATGATGATCGTATCAATACTGGTTATAATAATAAAGACTTTATTAAATTTTATAGAGGTTGCACAATTTGGTTATCCCAGATTTCCATGAGGATCTCAGCATTTAATGATATGGTATATGTTGCATCGGCTTGGAAAATTCAAGTCAACAGTTATAAAATTAGAATTCTATTGATTTTCTGATTGGAAGTATGTCAATTATGCAATATTATTTTATAGTATAACAGTAGTGATACTCATCACTGAAACATTTGCTGATAGAATGTGAATGTATATTTGGCACACATTGTGACAATATTGATCATAGTTATTCATGTTTACTTGTTTCATTTCAGGTGAATTTGAACAAAGAGTGTCCATTTTGGGCAGATGACAGTAAATGTGCAATGAGAAACTGTGCTGTCAATGTATGCCCTGAGGTATGTAATCCCAGTTAGTATTGTTATACTCTATGTAATGTAATACATCGATCAGGTATGTGATACTAGCATATTGCCTATGAACATTTACTAGCCTGGTGGAAGCATTTTCAGTTTTGTTTGGGGTGGGGAGCTAATTTTACATATGGCAGAAATTATTGGAGGAGCTAAGACACCCTTAGCCCCCCCCCCCCCCCCTACTTCCTGTCACCTTAGTGACTCAATCATTAACACAACCATATTTATACAATACATATAATTCTTCTGGACAGCTTCCTCATAGTCATATGCAATTTGTTTCTGGTCCCAGATAGGAATAGAACTCACAGCAGTGAAGGGCTTGTGATAACAACCTTACCACGGAGGCTCCCTTACTTAGAATATTGCTGCATCTTTCTGAGATGTCTGAATTTTTAGTCTGACTTTAAATGTTTTTACCTTGTCTTATACAGATGTTATAAGATATTTATGTAAGTGATAATGTATTGTTATAAATCTGAAGTGTGAGGATATTGATAGAACTTTGGAGGAGAGCATTATCATTGACTTGCCAGAAATAACACTCTACCAATTTATTAAAAAGTTGTATTATTTATAGTTCTTTTGGTTCCTGTATTAGTATATTGTACTTAAGAGTTACTGTTTATAAAGGTTCACCTCTTTATATTGACTGCTTCTTTTTAGACCAGTTTTTGATAAATCCGCTACTTATAACTTAATTATGAGATCACCTCAACTATAAATAATGGCAAACTATGCATAAAAGCATTTTATTTCCCTTTGATGGCTTCAATAATCTATTCGCAAACTTGACTGCTTATTTCAAATTTGCCCAAAATGAAACTGTTTCAAAAGAATCTATTCTATTTATACATGATTTATGTTGATCAAATCAACCATCTTTACCTTGAGTGTTATTCATAGGCATTGCAAATGTTTGTCAACAAACATTTATTTATATGAATAACTTAACTTATGTCCTGATTGATCAAATATCTGAAAGCTTATCAATACTATTGATAAATGCACAATACTCTTAATATTTGTCATTAAAACTGATGTCTCTTTTTGTGCAAATGTTATAAAAAAGTAAAAAAAACAAAAACAGGACAAACAACAACTTTCTACTCTTTTAAATTAAGTTGTCAGTATTCTATAATATGAAATGTTGTGTTCAGTGGCAAGTAAAGATTTGATATTTTGAATTTGTTTCATTCTTATTTCAGGAACAAGTACCTGCTGGCTTGAAGAAATTGTCCAATGAAAACAAGGTATTTTATTCTTAGCCAGTAATGATATTATTTATAACTATCATCATTCATCGGGTCTGGGTTAATCCAAGTATGGGGTCGATGCATATTTATAAAGTGCATGTTTTCACTAAGGAGATTTGGAGCATTTTGGATTGAAAAAAGTGAACACTGGAAATGCTGTGTTGAAAAATATATCCTTTGACTAAGTGACTTTAATACAAAAATTATAGAATTATTTGTCTCAGTTGAGCTTCCAGTTGAAGCATAATTATAGCATATATATTAATATACAACATACATACAAACATTCATTCATTATGCTACATGTCACAACCATGTGTCATTACCAGATTCGTTGACAGAATGATAATTATCTGCTGGAGCTGTAGGATACTGTATGACTTTTATTGGTTATATTATACAGTTGAACATGGTAATAGTGAATTGCTGGAGACTTGAATGTTAACTTCACTTTATCTGCAGAGTTCATAAGCACATCATTTTACTGAATTCACTTTTTTCATCTAACATTGAAATAAAAAAAATAAAAAATATGTAGACATAAAATGCTTGGTTTAATCTGGGAATGTGCTTGAAAATGGCATTAGATGCTTCTTGTCTGCTTTTGTTACCTGGAAAAATATTACTGATGTCATAAAAACATTACTTTACTATGTAATCATAATTTTACAAGGTGTCATGTAATCAAAACTTAGACAAGCTTTGAACTAGCATCTTTAGTAAGTACTGCCAGAACCATATCCAGTTTATTTTTGGTTCTTGGTGAAATAAAAACAGTCCAACCCAATTTAATGGCTATCTGTGAATAAAGGTTTAGATGATACAAAATACAGTAAAGCCTTTGTACCTTTAGTACCTGAAAGAAATGGTCTTAATATTGAAATATTTTTATTTTATATCTATTGACATTGTAGATTATGCACTAAATTATCATAAACATAGTTTTAACTTTTGTTTACTTAAGTATGTTGAGAAATCTCAGACAGAATCTCATGAAGGAGAAGATTGTGATGGTGATGATCTCGGATATCTTAATACAACCATTAGGTTTGTAGGCTGCTATCAATTAAAATTGTTGTGAATTACAAGAAGTCATATGTTTTTGTTGGGTTTTCCGTCCATCTGTTTATTAGTTTGTTTATCTTTTTGCACACGTGTTTTGCAGTGTTTTGAAACCTTAAATTTACTTTAAACAGTTTCTTTTATTGAAACAGTGATTAGTGTGCTGGATTTGTAATGGCAATCTGGGTTTGATTCATGGGCACAGCAGGTCATACACGTCCATGAAAATTTGACATAATGTTGGCAAATTTTTTTTTATTAAATCGTATCTGTTGATTATTGGATTTCATGTGTCCCTAAAAGAAGTGGCAGTTTTTCAACTTTCAGGTGTTGCCTTACTTTTATATGGAACATTATTAATTTTGTCAAACTAGATTTATATGATTTTTATTTTGAATTTTAGTCAAGAGAGCAAAATGGCTTTTGAGAATTGGACAAAATTTGATGATGCCCAGGAAACATTTTGTGAGATGGATGGTTAGTGTTCTATTTTCTATGTTTGTTGATATTGTGCCTTAAGTAATTCTCAAGTATAGATTAATACTGTATTAATCTATAATAAATAGTTAATACATTTTACATGATTTTTTTTGGTCATGAGGTTTTGTTTTGGTCTTTGAAGTCATCTTTTTCTGGTGATATTGAACCTTAATTAGAAACCACCTCAATAATTGTACATTGTATATATTTCTAGATGATACATCACCAGATATGAAGTATGTAGATTTATTATTAAACCCTGAACGCTTCACTGGATATAAGGGGGATTCCCCTCACAGGATATGGAATAGTATTTATAAAGAAAACTGTTTCAAGTAAGTATTAAATCAATATTTAAACTTGCCGAGTAAAGAAATCTTAAGTGTTTTTATCTAGTGAAAAGTAATAGGTTTTGCTTGAGTGAACTTGCTAAAGATGTATAATGTCACAGTTGTTTTCTCAGAATTTTGTTTAAAAAATAGGTAGGTTGAGGATCAAAAGTGACACTTTACCAATCATAATTTGAACAGTCAACAGAATGTCCTACTAATGTAATTGTAAGTTTGACACTTTGGTATAAATTCTCAAAGGTCAGAGTCCAGATGCCAATTTAAGGGTCAAATGTCAGCCCTGGAGAGGAGGATAACACCAAACCACATACTTTATTTAATCCAAATTTCACTAGCTCTAACACCTTTAGCTGTTATTTATAATGTCAGATCTGTTAGTAAGTAAATCCATGACAAATAACTCCAAGCTGTTTGTGTTTATGAGATACTGCAGGTATATTTGTTTCTCAGAATATACTGGTATATGAAATTTGTAAAGTTTTACTGATTTGGACATTTTGATCATACATATTTCATGGTTTCTGAAAATACTGTTTGATTTCATTGAAATAGGAAATATTGTTATGTACATGTATATTTCTTAACACAATGTATCATAATATTGATGATATGTTGTATTTTCAGAGCTCCAGAACAGCCTGTATATAACCAACAAGCTTTATCAGGTATAGAAAATACTTCAAAGTTAATTCCACATACACTAAAGTAGATAACATTCAATTGCCTGTTCAATTATTTATGCTAACTTCAGTTGCCAATGACTACAAATAGGTTTTTCAATTTTAGCAAAAATCAATCATTTACATTTGTATTATAAAGTTAGCACACAGAGAATTATTTATAAATAAAAAATTATCTGTTTCATTATAATGATGAATCTTATGAACATATCTATTGTAGTCATCAGCAGTTCAAAGTTAGGTATACACTAATGTTCTCTTTTACTGGTCACCTATACATTGATAATGATATGTTCAATCGCAAGTGATTGTACAGCAGAACTACCATCTGTACTTTATCAGCTGAACATAATATGGGACTGAATGTAGACTTATGGATTCTTGCCTCAAACATTATTTGCATATCAATTTACACACTATGAAGTACTACTTTTTTAGTCTGCTGTTAGATTTTACTCCCCTGTATAAAAACAAATATTCAGTGATGTCATTGATCTTTGTACATGTAATTGCTAGGTAAATACATCAGATGAGTAAAATATAACAGCCAATCATATTGTATAGAATTATTTCCTATATGGTCATATAAATGCAATGTTATAAATCGCATGAGAATGTCCATCAATGGATACCATTTAATATGTCTGAAAAACTTGACCTTGTTTGGTATAAATTGTGTATGCTTCCCTGTAATCCTATATAAAACTAAACTTGTTCTCTGCTTACCTGAAGAAAATGAAATAAAAATGAAATGTGAAAGTATTAAAGTTAAGGATGACCAGTAACAGATTACGTTTCAGTGTATCGCATGATAAAACAGCAAATTATAATTACCTTCTATTTGTTGCTAGAAATCAATATATTAAATATCATCAAAAATAGATTTGTAATAATCTTCATTAGTGTATCTGCTTACTAACCTGTTTTGTACATATGTTTTAACTTTGTACCATGTTAACTATGAGACCTGTACTTCAAAGTCAATTCTGTTATGAATAGTTTGCATCGTTTATTTATGACTTGTCATGTTTTCAACAATGTGATGAATATTGATATTTTCTCCATGTTCACTTGGTTAATAAATTAGTTTTAGCTTGGAATGCATTTCAGCTTTCTTTCAAAACATCAGAATTATATTCCTTTCTTGCAGTCATGCCTTATCTTTCAAACCCCACCCGTTGTAGGTTATTCTTACTAGTAGTAGACTAGTCTTTCTTAACTTGAATAATATGTTAAAGCTTTTTATGAGTTATTCATCATTTATTTGATTTTTTCTTTTTGCAATAAGATGTGCACATGTCCAATGTTTGTGAACTAAAGATATCTGAAAGTCAGTGTTACTGAATTTTTTGTAGGAATAGTTTTAGCAAGAGGTAAATGAATAACTGAACCTTGCATATACTTGCCTCATATTCTTCAATATCTATCATATTCATATGTACTACACAATGTTGTTGTATTATTATGTAGGGAGAGTGAATGTAACCTTGACCTTTATGTATAAATAGGTCATACAAGTATCGGTCTTGTATGGACCTAACTTTTAATGGTTGCGTGGTTGTATATTTTCGATGCTTTCTCTGTTCTTACGCTACATTTGAACCAAACCACCTTATAATATATTTTACCACATACCAGGAATGTTTATGCGCTTCTTTATATGTCTTAGGCCAGTTATTATCAATATTTTGATGCTTCTTTGGCCAGTAATCATTAATTTATTTATGTATCTAAGGCCTGTATTCATTTTTTTAGTTTGTAAGGCCAGTTATCAATTATTTGTTTTGGCCACCAAGGCCAGTCATCATTGTTTAATTAGGCTTTTAAGGTCATTTTGTATTTGTTTTATTCAGGCTACTCAGGTCAGTTTGAAATTTTTCTTGATGTATTAATTTTCCTTGTGTCTAACAGTCAAACTTGCTTTATTCATTACACACGTCAGTTCTGTTTACAGGTGAGAATCATACTAACTATGAACAGTGGGAAATTTTAAATTATGAATTTATTAACATTTGAAAAGACAGTAAATCATGCATGTAATTTCCGTAGCAGTTTTATCGTAGATTTTTTTTGATTGTCTGATAACCAGGTCATCTGTTACGCATCATATGAAATATTGACTTTACACAGGGTCTTGCCAATTTTATTTCATAATATACCTATGCAAAGAGATCTGCAGTAGTATGAAAATATTGGACGGGCCCCTGTGGGTTGCAATATGGTGCCACAAAAATTACTGTTGTAAGTTTTACTGTCAAAAATTGTCTGATACAAGTCAATCTAAGACTGCTGATAACTGTGGGAAATAAATTGTTGGTCACAATATTTGACTGTATTTGCACCATCTTAAGTCCATTTATCTTTTAAGCAACATTTTGGTCACATGTTTATTTTGATATGTTTATACTTAAATCACTAACAGGGTTTTAACTGTTGCACTGTTTCATATTACTTTCATTTAATTCTGCCATTTTTGGGAATTTATTGAGAATTTTAATTGATAACGACTTTATTTGGCTTTTTTTCCTACTAATCTTTCTGATTGGTTTATATCTTGCAGACCTCAATGTTGGGTTTTCTGTACAATTTATTATTATGTTATTATATAAATATCACACATCCAAGAGGGCATTGTTAAAATTGTCAACACAAGAAAATCATGTTCCCTGAGACAGTGTCAAGGTCAACTTTACTTTTAGCGGGGCTGGCGATTTATAATGACATCTTCTCAGAAATGCGACATTTATTTTATTGTATTGAAAAAATATGTAATTAAAAAGATGAATATTGTTAGGTACTCATTTTGTAAACAAATCACTGTGGAACGTTGTAGGATTTACATTTAGTTAAGACATCTAGGAGGTGTCAATAAAAACTGTTGCCTGCTCAGATATAGGTGACTTGTCATTGGAAATGGAGGCAGATATAATTATAACACCTCACTTTTACCTTTTTTGTATATGTATTATTGAGAGAGAGCCAGTGTGACACATTGGAATGTTTGTCGTCAAATTTGTAAAATCTGTTTAATTCTGTGTTAGTGTGTTTTTGGTTGTTCATTATGATTTAAAGTGAAAACCTGGCCCTCCACATACAGATTTAAAGTGAAAACCTGGCCCTTCACATACAGAAACATTTCATTGAGCATTTTTCTTTTCCTTCCTTTGGTTGAAATATCTCAAAATTACAATGCAGAAATAACATAACTTATACTATTAACAAATGTTGTAGTCTTTTTACCATCATTTATTCATCCATAATATTAATTATTTTAAAAATTATGTTTAGTAAAAATAATTAATCGTACAATCAATTTTACCTTTTTTGCTTTTGAACTACATGTTTGTATCTAATTCATTATCTTATTTATTCATTAATTATCTTATATTATGTATTTTATTTCTTTCATTTCACATACAATATCATAAACCATTTATTTAGCACAAACCTTGGATAGTGTATTTATCTCTGTTTTGTTGTACTTATAATTTTCAGTTCATTTTATTGTACTATGTGTATGATTTGTTCTTTTTAGCTTTATGATACTTTTGGAGTTTTTGTATGGGTACTTATGCTTTCTTTGCGTTAATTTACAGATTATACTTTGGAAGGTAAACTGGTGACATATATAGTCCTCAATATACATACGTAGATTAACTCTAATATTTCTTCTATGATCTATAGTTCTTTTTCTCTTGTTATTGTTTTTATTGTTGTTGTTAACATAGAAATCTAGCGTAGAACTTTTCCCTCAAATAATATCACTTGAAAAACAGAATGAGAAAATAGTGTTGCCTATGTTAGAGTTGTTGTATTTTTGTCTTATTAAGCATCTATATTTCATTTTGGATGCTGGTTGAGGTAGGTCAAACCATTCTGTGTAAATTTGACAAATATGTCAACTTTTCTACATAATGTGGAGAAGTTGCAGCTCTTAGTTGAAGGGTAAATTGGTACTGGTTAGAATACCATCCAGGAATGCTGGTTAGGTGAAATGGCTGCCATTTATAATGGAGATATGGTTAAAAACAACGTTAAATCCCCTGATACTGAAAAAGTCATATCTATGCATGGCGCACAGTCTGTATATCACTCATTCACTCAGCAGTAACTTCTACATTCTTCACTTATTATCATGTATTTATTTAGTGTACAGTCAAACCTGCAAACAAAGATCTTTTTATATATCTATGATATCAACATAATTAGCAAGAAAGAAACAGGCCTATAATGCCTCTTTTAAATGCATTACATGTTTCTATGTGTAAGTACAATATATAACTAAAATAATGTTGTTCCTGCGTACTGGAAAGAAAGAAAGAGTAACAAATATTCACTTTTCAATGGTTTCATTACACAAACATTATTCCGTAACAAAGTTTCAAAATGCATGCATTTACCTTTTTAGTTTCTACTATAATTTTCTGCTAAACTTGAACCCTGGTGTCCTTTATTCATTTTTCCACAGAGGTTTGTAAACTCAGGTTTGGCTGTTTTAGATAAGAGAGCACTATATTTTTTGTATTTTATCAATATTGTACAATTAGTGTGGCATTGTGATAGTTCACTAATTTGGTAGCTGAAAATCTATCTAACTACTCAAGAGCTCAGTAATAACTACTGGTAATAAATTAACCGTAGTTTATGTATAAATAAAGAGAAATTATGCAAATGTGAACACCTAGTGTTTCTTTAGTTGCTGTCAACGTTAAAGGGAAGAATTGTTCAAATCAGATTTGTTTTTATTTCTTAACTTCAAGCATGGTATGATCTAATACTGGTATCTTAACTTTTCTTGGGACTTTAGTCTAAAATCTATTTTCCTTTGTATTTCTAACAACTTGGATTAAAATCTGTAGTGGAATTCTTTTGTTCTCTGAGCGTGGATAGGAATTAGCAAGCAGTGTACTCAATAACAAAGCTTGCTGATAATTATGTATGCTTTATATGGTCAGAGAAAATATGAACTTATTCAAACATATACACTTTACAGACACATACTGTTACGGGGGACAAGGTTTTTATACTGTCTGTGATAGATTTCTGTTCTGTTCAGTTCTCTTTATATTATAGTGTGATTGTAGTAACCTGTCAAAGCTGAATAATTATATGGTTGCTGGATGCGATTATTTTTTATCTTCGTACCACAGTTGAGGGTTTTCGTTTATTTTACTGTTATGGATTGTTCTAATCAATGTGTTGGTATACAGTAAAACGAAAATTATTGTATAACTTACAAAAGTAATCGAACCTTACCGAAGCTAAACATAAATGCAATCATTGACCGTATAATTATACAGCTTTGAGAGTTTAATAAAATTGCACTATACCAAGGAAAAAATCTGTATGTTGTAGAGAATAGTAAATGTATCATTGAATGGGGTGGATAAACGTAAGAGCTGCTCTAAGCACTTTAACAAGATTATTATACAACTGTAGCAAGGAATATGTATTCATTAACTGTTGTTCACTGGTCCATGTTTAATTGTGATTAGTTGATGACAACAGTTGAACATGGTTTTGATGAATTATTTGGAATTGAATGATTACTTCACTATATCCATTACTGTTAAATAGAGAAGGGCTTGGTCAGCGGAAAAATTACTATTTCTCTATATTTGAATTTTCACTATGCAGTCAAACCTCTGTTAGCAGCAACCTCAGAATAATGGCCACCCTGTGAATTAAGGACATTCTTTTAAAAAACATCTTGATGATTATTTTAGCAGAATATCCCTTGAGTAAAGGCTACCTGACAATAAAGGCCACATGTATTTCCCATGGTGGCCTTTGTTCACAGGTTTGACCGTGTATTAAATTTTCACCATATCCAAGTTCACTATAACCATGTTTTACTGTATTTTTTCTCTGTTGAAGTGTATTTATTTCTGTCTTCATGAATTCATTAATAACTTTATACTTGGTGTTGTTTGTTTCTGTGTATAATTACATATGTAACTACATGTATAACAAATGACTTTCTTATACACATGGTTTATGTAATGAAAATATAGATTAACAATGGTTTTCATCTTTTCAGATATGATTAAATTTTCCATAATATTCTAATTTTTGTAGTCCTTGCATATCTATTTAAAATATTGATAACATACTATCCCACGCATTTGCTTAATGAATGTATTATTAATGTGATATGTACTTTAATGATGTACTGTATATTTTACAGGATTATGTCTGGAAAAAAGGGCCTTTTACAGAATGGTATCTGGTTTACATACCAGTATAAATATCCACCTGTGTCATAATTACCTATTTCCAGGTAAAGACATGTTTTGTAAGTCTATATGGATATTTCTTTGATAACACACCTTCATATTCTGACCCAAGACTTGTATTACTGTAAAAAAATCTAATTTAGTACCCAAAATAAAATACACATACATGTATAACATAAATACAAAAAATTATTAGCATAAACATAATGATGGAGTAAGAAAAATAGATCCACAGCTTAAATAGTGCTGTTTGTTCAGGGTAGTCTTATTTTATTAACTGAGTTGCTTAAAAGTTATCATCAGTTATTTCTTGTCCCATATGTACATATTTCATTTATCTTCAAAAAAAATTAATGTACAAAATTTCCTTTTTTTTTTCATTTAATTGTTAACAACAGTGACTAAGAAGAGACATTTGTTAAAAGTACTTTTTAAAATTGCAGTGTATAGATAATATTGCTGTCTCCAACAGTTTTGAAAAGTATGTATTGAAATTTTAAGAAATTGAAATTAACAAAAAAGTAATATATTTATATTTCTTGTTTTAGCTTCTACATGCTATGGCAAGGAAGAATGGGGTCCAAATCTTGATGAATTTCAGCGAAGGTTTGATCATTCACAGACTGGTGGACGAGGTCCTCAGTGGTTGAAGAACCTTTATTTTACCTACCTTGTAGAATTAAGGGCCATAGCTAAAGCTGCCCCTTATTTTGAAAAGGTAGGGTTATAATGTATAAATCCAGTCTAATTATGTTGATTCATTTTATTTATAACAATTTGTGATCATTACAGTACTTGTTCAGTAAAGTATGAATATGTTCACTGAGAAATATGTATCTGAAAGTTTGCCTGGGGTTTTGTGTGAGTCTGTAGATTCTATTTTCATTTCTGAAATGGTGATTTATGAATTTGTTTGAATAAAAAATAGTTCATTAGGATGTGTGCCAAATTCTATTTCTCATATTCAAACTTTCCCAGTAATGGCACCTGAAGGCATTTTATTTCCATTTCCATTTTTTTGTTGCTTATGTCAAGTTAATCTTTGAACACATATTGGATAATATTTGAAGCATAGAAGTATTTATTCTATGTGTGATTATTTTTCATTTTAATCAAAAACAAGGAGGACTTAAATTAGATGTGGGGCTTTTATTAAGAAGTGTTTGGTATTTACACATGCAATAAAGCACATGTCACTAATGCTGTAAAAACCAGGACAGTGGTGTTAATGATATAAAACAGAATATGATTTATCACATACAATCAGACCTGTGTTAGTGGCTTCCTCCCAATAAAGGCCATCCTGTGTATAAAGGCCTTTCTTTGAAAACCCATCAATGATTATTTAGAACGAATTGACCTGCGAATAAAGGCAACCTGTCAATAAAGGCCATATTTTGTCTTTCCTAAGCGTGGCCTTTGTTCACAGGTTTGACTGTATACAAATATATTTATCCTATATTCTTCTAGGAAGGATTTTTCACTGGTGATAATGATGAAGACTCTGAGATTAGAGATGGTGTTCTTGATTTGCTCAAAGTTGTTAAGTATGTGTTCCAATCATTTCTCTCTTAATATACCAGTATATAGTATACTGTTCAATATCGTTATGTTATACATGGTACCCTGTATGTTTGTTGAAATCATAAATTTATATATTAATGGATGGTTATGTATGTAGTATGTACTCTAATTTTCGTATTAGTACTTTGTTACCTGTGTAATTTATAGTTTCTTTTTGTTGTTTTAAGTTACCTACCAGTGTTAGCCTCTTTTCTTCAAGTATAATTGCTGTTTTTTATTAACTTTTGGTTTGTTTAAGAAATTATCTCAGATAATAAATGTGTAAGACATAATTTTTTCAACTATATTCTTAGCCTTGTTTTAGGGACTGTGAAAACCATACCCTTGTTTAATATGGAAAGCTATTTTTTTCTCCATTTCAGAGAATTTCCAAATCAGTTTGATGAAAGTAAATTATTTGTTGGTAATAAAAATGAAGCTAAGGCATTGAGAGTAAGTATGAACTACTTTATGCAGATTTTTGCAGTTTTAGGTATGTTGTAAAGAATTTTGTCAGGGATACTGAATAATAATGTTTTTGATATTCATAATTAACGTCTTGATATTAAACCAGCCTTGGGACATAGAAAACCAGTCTTTTTTATTGAGGTTGTTTGCTTATCAAGTTTGAATATAGAAGAAATATTGAAGACCAGTCTAAAAAACAGGTTGTTATAATGAAGTGGCCTTCCTGGTATAGGTCCTAAAAGGCCCCTAACCAGAATAACCACTCACCAGAAAGGCCCCTAACTTAACTTTTTAGTTTTGGACCTTTCTAGACACCAACTGCCATTGACGTTTTAATGTTTTTGTGTTGTTTTTTTTTCAGAGTGAATTCCGTGAACATTTCCGTAACATATCTAAAATTATGGATTGTGTTGGCTGTGATAAATGTAAACTCTGGGGAAAACTACAGGTAAGTCTTGTCATTGGTCAATTTGAAGACTGAAAGTAAAAAACAACCAATTAGCTCCTTGATGTTTAAACTGATTTGTATGCTCACATTCGTCACACCTCATCTGATTTCTTTACCTCCATCTAACCTTCAGTGTACTAGGTAGCTTGATATGCATCTTTGCCTTACATATGTGATGTGGTTGCCGAATAACTGCTGGATAATTGTTGCTTTTAACAACTTAGTTCTATAAATATGGTCTGTCAAGGACCTTCAAGCAGTGTAATCATGTACCTTCATCAGTGCATAGTATACAATGAAGGGCAGTTTAAATAGAAAAGTCAAAATTAACAGGTATTTCTGTCATGGCAGCTACCATATTTGTCAGTTGTACATTCAGGAAATTCCATGTAGTTCTGATGTCAGCTTAATTGTGTGCTCAATGTTAAAGTGTCCAGTTCTGTATTATAGTGTTACATGTAAATGTGTAATATCTTGTTATTCTTATTTTATAGGTACAAGGTATGGGCACAGCTCTGAAGATTCTGTTCTCAGGGGATGGAATGGGACCACTTTCTACAGTAAAAGCCAAATCTAAGAAAAAGTTTCAGTTGAGAAGAACTGAAATTGTCTCATTATTTAATGCATTTGGAAGGTAATCTTATGCAATTTTACACACAATGCAACCTCTCTTGAGCAACAACCTCCCTTCATCAACAACACAACTTAGCTACTCCAGAAGGGTGTTGCTTTGGAGAGGTTGCAATGTGCATTGCTGTAAAATTTCTGATATTTTGTCCTTTTGTATGATAGTATTTTTTGTTCTGAGTTTTTATTTTGGACTAAGTGTATGGAATCATGAATGTCTTTTCTTGCTTCTGTTAGTCTTCTGAATACCATTCCATTTATGATATAATTATGACCTGATTCATGTACATCTATCTTGATTAAATGATTGTTAAAATTGCATATTCTTTCAAAAGCACTTCACTTACTCATCAATAGCTATTCAATGTGTCTCTGGTAGGAACAGCATTACTCAGGAATTAGACTTTTAACTCATTGGGCAAGAAAATAATTCTTATTACTGTTGTCCGATCAACAAGCATTGTTTTTTATGCCAACTAGCGTTCAGTTTCCAATATAATTCCAATCAAAACAATATATATGATAACACATATAATACAAAGTCTGTTCACTAACCAATTTCCTCCTATGATTACAGATTGTCTATGAGTATACATGCCATTGAAGAATTCAGGCATCTACTGAGATGACATTGTTCAGAGGATACATGTGTGTGAGAGCAGATGGCCGATGTGGGATAGTGCATTTCTGATTCGATATTGGACTCTTCTATGGAAAACATGGCTTGCGAATGCATGACTTATGGTTATTTCCGGTGACATTGTACCTGCCATGTCTTCTGCATATCTCTAATTTCCTGCCAGCTATCTTGAAGTTATTTTAGATCTATCTTGTGCATAGAAAATCATGGTATTCTTAAATTTTGAATTTATAGAACTCAGGAATACCATATTCAAACTATTTCTTACTCTAAACCATTTTGTACATGTATATCGTAGAAAAGTATTTTGTTCTGTAGATTTTAATTGTCACATTTTCTTGCATCCTCTGGTTTTGCCCTAGTTCCAAACTGCAGTATCATTCCAAATGTACTTCTTGTTATATTGACCTATATATACATGACAAATGACATGTACAGCAAATTAAAGTATAGGTTACATTGTTGTAATTTTAGCAGGCAACGGAGAATGCATGGTTTTATTTTGGCGGATTTGTAGAAATCGCCATTTCTTGACCACCGCCAATATTTATTTAACTTTTCAAAAAACGCCAAATTTTAGCCCGGCCAATTTAAAGACGTATACAGTATATGTTTTGTATTTTGTTGGAAAAGGTGTATTGTAACATAAGTTTGTCATATATCCTTTAATCAGAGCAGTGTGTAATTGCATGAACTTAATCAGAACTATTTATGATACTTTTTAATGGGTAAGAAGCGTTTTTGGGGTTTTATAAAATATTAATAATGCAGAACTATTTTAATTCTACAGATAAATGTCATTGATATAATGTATGCTTGCCGAAATTTAGAAAAAAAAATCTTGTACACTTGTGATATATATTTTTTGCCATTTTATTACAAATGTTAGTGTATTATATGATTATTTGTACAGAGAGAGCAGTATGAGAAATTTAGCATTTGTAACCATGGTTATGTTTATATCTCTGCTTAATATATTCTGATTTCTAAGATAAATATGTGTATATATGGCTTTTTTCTTCAATATTTGATTGTCTCAGTACATGGAAGGACAATGTTGCAGCTTTCTGCCTCTTAAGTGCTCTTTTGCTCACTTTCTTATTGTGTGGTTTATTTTGAGAGATCTATTTACATTGCATTGTTTATTTAATATATTGTTTTGCCATTTAATGTCTCCTTTGAATAACTATGCCAACATATTTTTACCATATTTTGTCATTAAATCATTACATTGTTGATAAATTATTACCAACTTAAGATGAAAAATCATTGCATGATTGATTTATATTAATTTCTGTAGGAAGTGAATTTTTTACTCATAAAACTGTGCCAAATTTGGTTGGAGCAGAAATATTTTGACAAAATTTGTTTTTTTGTGAATGAAGTTACACTATAGCCATATATTACTTATTTGACAAGAAAGATATGAAATTATTCCTAGAATATCCTACTAAGTGTTATTGAAAATTTATCTTACCTTTTGTGAAGTGTAGTAGACATAAAATGGTTTACATTCTATAGAAATATGTCTTATATCATTCTCCACACCGTAAGCCTAAAGTAAAGTTATACAGTTTTACCTCATTGATTATTTTTATGTTACAAGTTCACCTGAACACCTTCATAAAGGGTCCTAAACATTCCAAGAACTTAGACTGGAGGTCACATGATTAGTATTTCATCTTAACATATACATGTAGTATGTCTTCATCACAATGTCTATACTTACATGTTTATAGTACCAGTTTTCATACTCCCTGAGTCAGCTTGTAAAACATTCAGGTTTTTTTGAAGGCCCGTTTATTAATTTGTATGTGCTTACAAAAACTCCTTCCAGTCTTTAGTTCAATAAAAATGACAATTTACATCTGCAGTATGTTATTATGAAATGCTTCAGGTTAAACTTCAGGCAATCATTCCAGAAGAATGTTACAAACAGTAAAACCTCATCTGAAATATTAAGACCACTGCATTATAACGATCATTTCTAGACCAGATGTCAATATTTCTTTTTTGTACCATTGTTGGTGTAAATATTGAGGTTACTCAATTACTCCCATGTCTCATCCATGACTTATTATATAATCATGTTATTTTTACTGTACATAGATGTACAATATGTTCTTTGTTTATTTGCATTTATTTCATGGCTGCGATTTAATGTCTCTAAAAACAACTTGGCTCATTTGACTTTACAAGGTTAACAATAGCGGAAGACCCACACCCCCACATGTACACTTGGGTTAAACCACCGACCTTCTGTAAGCTAGCTGGAGATCTTCCTCACATGAGAAAGTCTGGTTCAAGTGATTTTTGAACTCACAGCAGTCAGCTGGTGATTACTAGTCAGAAACCACCACAATGTGTGTAAACTTTTAGTGACTTAGTAACTGAAACCAAAAACTTTTTATGGAAAATCCAATCTTAAGTTAGTTAGGATTTTTTCGGCCAGTATGCTCTCATTGACATATTTATGTTAATTTTGCTTCTCATGTACTGTAAAATCTCACTTAGAGACCAATCTGTACCAAGACCCCTTCAACATTATAACCACCTATATTTTGGTACCAATCATTATTATAAGACCACCTCATTATTCAGAATTGTTTTTGTCCCAAAGATGATCTTATATGTATACTTCACTGTATGAATGTTCACATTTACATTTATGCATTTTTAAGATATTTAAAAAAAACAGCATGGTGCACTGGAACTATCTCTAGGTTATGTGTTTGGACATTTAGGTGTCTAATGAAATAGGTGACTGAGGCATTTTCTATTTATTTTTTGGGTACAAACATATATTGGAATTCTTACAGTGTTATCTATTATTGTTTTATCTTTTGCATTTTCATGTCTCTCTTCATTATGTGATTGTATAGTGATTTATTTAAATGATGAGAAAACTTCAGATGCTGATTTTCTCCTGTTATGTTACTTAAGTACCGCTACTAGCATCAGTTCAGCTCAGAATCAAGTCAGCCCTTTTTTTGTTCAACCTACCTACTGTTTGATGGCTTTTAAGTATGTATAGATATGACTTTAAATTTCATGTATTTATTATGTTACTGCTATTACTATGTACTGATAACATTGTTCTATTGTATTTTGTATGTTATTTGTATACCTAGGCTTGTTAACTGCTCAATTTTTCATACTACAGTTAAACAAGGTTATAATGAACTCTGATATAGTGATGAATTAGATACAGTGGAGTATTTAATTTCCCCTTGAACTTGTCCCTTATACCAATATATCATTGTTACGGATCTAGTAATATACATGTATAGATGTAATGTAGTAATTATTTGGTCCCCAAGATTTCATTGTAACTGTGTTCTACTGTATCAATTTATTGTGACATTTGATAATATAAGACATGATGTTTGCTTAAGGAACAATTGAATATCTGGAAAGAAAAGAAGTACAGTCAGACCAGCGTTAGCAGCCACCTCTGTATAAAGGCCACTCTGTAAATAAAGGCCACTCTCTGAATAAAGGCCACTCTGTGAGTAAAGGCCATTGTTCTAAAAACTGTCATTGATTATTTAGAACAAAATGACTTCCAAATAAAGGCCACCTGTAAAATTTTGATAAGAACCACATTTGATCTATTCCAAGAGTGGTCTTTATTCACAGGTTTGACTGTATTGTTGTTAAGACTAACTCTGTGATCTGTTACAGGTTGTTGTTGTTGTTGTGTAGTTCTATGCTGTTACCTTCCTGTTAAATTAATTCAAGTTTTGTTTATTTGTATTCAAACTTGCATTCAAACCGAATCATCCATTGTAAATTATCATTTTACATTATGTGGATGTTGTCATGGTTACTGGTGTTTGTTAATTGTACTAATATTACGCGTAGAACTAGTCATAAAGTTAGACTGTTATTCCTATGCTTAACTTCGCTCTCTTTTTATTTAACCGTCTTGATGGGACGTAATATTGTGGCTGGTAGGCATGCCCACAAACATATAGATTGTTATTAGCATATACAGTTGTACGTTTCTGTTCTTAACACTTAATGCATTGTGTATGAGGTTTAAAAATCCATGAAATAGTCTGTGATGTTTTAGTTCTTAGTAATCATAAAAAGATTTTGTGTGTTGTACATTTAGCATATCAATGCATAATTATCCAGTAGTGTAAATTAGGTATTTTCCTGATTATTTAGTTGTATTGTTTTGTAAGAAAGCCCCTGTTACATGTACTGAGAGTTCACTGTCATTAAAATAATGTTTGATCCATTTTGAGGATTCTGGGCCGAGATAATATTGATGAAGCATTGATAAGTTTTATTTAAGGATATCTGCTTATTAATGTTCAACTTGGATCGGACAGGATTGAGTAACAAAGTTATTCAAAGTTGTGATTGTAATTAAAGAATATATACTCAGTTTAAGCAAAATATTTATAAAATTTGTCATATTTCTTTACACGGTGTGTTTTACTTTGTGTTCATCAAATCTGGTCAATATGTATTTTCTACATGTATTTTATTATTTATATTGATACTAACTTAATGTATTCTACTGTCTAGCAGGGGTTTTCTTAAACAGCAATTCAGGTTATTGATATGTATTATGAGACAAGATCTATCATTGGGGGATTTTAAAACCTGAGCCAGAATCAACCAATCAGGTTGATGCTTGCACTTAAATTTAATTGCCTGAATGAGATCAGATCTGGACAATTTGCATGACTTTTATGCTTTAGTGATTGACTCAGCAATCCTTTGTCTGACCCTGAAATCTTATGTGATTTTGTCATAAATATGTTTATAGCCTTCCCAGAGTTTTGGTCATGTGACCACAAAACAAGATTTCTTTGAAGATGTCCCTATCCAGAAACACTTCTGTTACAGACTATTCTCTTGGTCTGGATAAACTTTGGTTAGACTGGTCCTTATGTGTTTACAGTTTAAAATGTTCTGATATGACTCTTCAGTTATTTATTGTTGCTATTTTATTGTGAATTTTGTTGAATATGAACTTTCATCCATTATTGAAAATAATAAAATTCTATTTATTGATAGCAGTTTTGTGTTAGTGCTATGTGATGTGCTCATGGAAAGCTTACACAATCAATGAATATCTTCAGGATGGATGGACACTACAATCAGTGCCAGTAAATATATGCGGCCACATCCCAATTGGGAGCATAAAAATTGTCAGAATTTATTCATTATTTTAATCAACAAAAAGTAACCGCTGTGTCAACTATATTGATTGATGATTGCAAGCTTAGTCTGAAGATATAAAGTTTCTCAGTTGGTTAGTGAATAAAGCTAGGTGTATTGTGTAGGATTCAGCAATCTGTAGGAAACACACTATATGACAGAATAGCCTGTTAGATTAACACAATTGTTAAAGCATTTGACTTGATTGTAAGGTTGTTTTGTTTGAGTTGTATGCCTCTTTTCAACAGTCAGACTCATATGTGGCAGACAGTTCACCTTACCACCTACATGTAACCTGGGAAGAATCAGTACTAGACTCCCATCCTCCGTAAGCAACTACCTATTTTTCACATAAAGAGACATGGTAGGTAGCTAGGCTCAAACCCATGACCCTCTACCAGTAAGAGGTTACAGTGAATTGATGTCAGCGACCTTAACCACTCCACCACAGGTCTGTGAGGTTGTAGGTATAAGACACAAGTGAGGCAAGTTCCATGATGATAAAATGTATGACACTACATTTGTGTCCTATCTCTGATATACACACCATGGTGGGAAGTATGTTAATTGCAAACTAATCATAGGAGGAGTTTGTACTACATTGAGAAAACAATGCTAGGAAGTGAGTTGTTCACAAACTTAATGCTACTGAAGAATACCACATCTGACATCGCTATGGCAACACTCATGATTTAATTCTTGCATAGCCTAACTTATGTCAATATTTAATCAACTGACAATATATATGGGAAATATTTTATCTTAACCAAATATTTCAGGAACTTACTGAGCTCTTGGAATAAGGCAGATGCTTATGCATGGTATTGATGCTCCTGATAAATATTTACTGTTAAAGAAAGAAACAAAAAACAACATTTTGCATGCTTCAAGCTTATATATTTTTATCTCATACAGTATATAAACAATACATAATATATGAATAAATAAAAATTGCACTCATCATGATTTACTTACAATGAACAGAGTACTTGAAAGTTTCCATTAAAACATTATTATCAGTAAGTGAGCTCACAGGTCTGACAACCAAACAATACCCCACCCCCTGTTAAATCAATAAAATGGTTAAACAAAATAAAAATAATTTTCTAACAAAATATCCCGTTAATTGCAGGAAGCTTATTATGTCTTAACCTAGGTGTTGTTTCTGAAAGCTACAATTGAACTTAATAAACTTACATGATTACAGTTGTTTACAAAAATGTCATCACTTGAATATAACGAACAAAGATTGTTCTATATTTTTTTCCTGTGTCTAGGTCTATCCCAAGCTATTTATAGTAAATGCCTAAAAATAACACAACATTGATTTTGATTTTATGTTAAAAAAACTGAAACCATTCCTTAGCAATGCCAATGAAACAATGCACAAATAAATTAAAAACACTTTCGGGGTACATTGTTACGTAAAGAAACCAAGTCAATTGAAACCATTTGTGGGAACTTTTTTTATTCAACATGAAGTCTTATTTAAATACAACTGGAACTTGATATTAATTTCTCAATATCATTCAGTTTTTTCATTATTCAAAATCTCAGGATACGGACGTTAGCCGCCCCCTAGATGTTTGCACCCCCCCCCCCCCCCCCCAATGAAAAAAAATGGTCATGTGGACATTTGCCCCCCAGTAGAAATGAAAATATATGTATCATCACAGTGAATAACAGGTATGGCTATACAATAAATGTAAGAAAGGATGCAGTCTTAGAAGCCACTGATAAGCATATATCTATGTATATTTACACATAACAAAAACCATCATATACAGTCATTTAAGGCACTTCATAAAATATGAATGTCTAACCAAAATATGTAGATAAAAATAATTACCATCATTTATTCAAATACTTCTGAATTATCAACACTTGACTTCTATGTTAGTTATAAAATTTATAAAATATATGTGTATCAATTTGACTAAGTCAGAGAGCAAAATAAAAATTCAGCCTTGCCATTGGCCTATTTTAAGACTGCTTTCAGAACCAACCAATAAAAAAACTCAGAATTATCATCTCACAGACCATGAAAAACTATGTAAAACAACAACAACAATGCATGTCTGTCAGATGATTATATGTACAGAACACTTAAAACATTACAGAAATAAATTTGTTCCTTCATGGAAATAAAGTAATAACAATACACATGTATAAATAAAAACAAGATAAAACCTCATACTGTCAATGGAATGAAATTTCTTTTATCATACTATGTCAAATAAAACTAATTTCAACATACACTAAATGCTAAAATTCAGAATTAAAACATTGCAATAAAACAGTACCAGAATAACACCAAAGGAAGGACAGGATATGATATGAATGCCTTGTTGACTTTTATTCAGAGACTTACCAGTCATATCATTAAATATGTGCTAACTGGTCTTTTATGCACAGGTAACATTTATTCAAAGACAGCTGTTATTCACAAGTGGCATTCATCCACAGGTAACCTTTGGTCCCAGTAGACCTTTGTTGAAAGGAAACTTTTTTTTCCGGGTAACTTTTATTCTGATGTAATCTTTATTCATAGGGGACAATTATTCCAAGATAACCTTTATTCACATGTGGCCTTACACTCAGGTTAAACTGTAAATGGTTAACAACATTCTGAACTTATATATGTGCTTTTAGTCTTTTACAGCAAACAATTTGTTCATTTCATATTCTCGGAAGAAAATACCTGGAATGTGAGCATTTTGGAATCCTTTAGTGTTATCTAATTCAAATGCCAATAAAACAATTTCATGAATTGATGAAAGAAAAAGAAATAAACAGGCAATATTTACAACCTCAATGAGATGATACATCTAATACAGCAAATGTCAAAAAAGGTTATGGCCCAACAAATACATGTTATCACAATTTTAGAGTTTTCATTTATATATTCAAAAACATTGAACATAATAAAGATTTATAAGTGTACATAACATATTATCTATATCATACTGACAAAGTCATACATATCACAGGTTGGAAATATTAATGACTAGAAAAGTAACAGTGTAGTTGATTAAAATAATTAATGATTGGTCCCAGGGGAGGTAACCTGTGTATAGCTTCGTAAACACCTTTAGGATGAAATAAAACTCATCTTAATACAGGTTTAATATGTGGGCTCAGGTAGAGGAGACAGCTTTTATTAAGAGAGAGGCAAAGGAAATATTGAAAACTGGTCTGTAAATGCTGGTAAATGGTTGTTTTAACGAGGCGATAAAATACATCAGGTGGTTGTACAGCGAGGTTTTACTGTATGTACAAATAAACTGATTCATTGCCAATATTAAGGTTCAAACATAACCACTATATACTTCACACCCAGTACACACCATATTGTGGTCATAAAACATTTAATAACCAAAAAATATGTATACAGACGAAACCAATTTATCACAAATCTTAGAATTAAGTCATGAAATTCAAACAAACATATTAGGTAATATGAAATAAAGCCATACATTTATGGAAATGATCATATATACAAACATCAACCACAAAATCTGTCATTCATAAGCTAAGATTCCTTATGAATTTTATGACATGTAAGCAGACGGAATGTTCAATATATAAATGTATAACTGTATCTACAAGTAAAATAAAACATTTTTTGTCAATAATAAAAAATAAAATGTGTAGTCAATACTACTCATATCATAACAGAACACAACATTCACCAAGTATAATACAGGTCATAACGTAACATTTATAACAGAAACAATGTGAGAGCCAGAATGGCTAAAATTGCCCACTAGGGTTCACACCTAAAGAAGATGTTCTCACAGCCATGTTTTTGGTCAAATCAATATCATTACAATAAATCCAGGGACCAGTCACCAAGTCACAATAGTGTAAAATTCATGTAACATATGTACGACATACATAAGAGAAAATGCTAAAAATTCCTACATGGTCACTATGATTCTGGTGCCTCAAAATACATTAATACATTAGTAGAAGATCACTTAAGGAACATGAAATCAGTTAAAATTTGTGATGGAAGTTCCCTCCAAGAAGAAATTTTTATTTTCCACTTTATATACCGGTATATAAGGATGGCTCTGACCCTAAGTGACTTACTGAATCTTTGTAAACATATGTGAACATGGGACCAGGACTGGGAAGATTGATAATTACCCTTTTTCAGCTTTTGATTTTGTTCGGAGAAAATTTAGCAGATAACAGTCTGGGATAGAGCACAAAAGCTACCCACCCACTTTTAGCTCAAGTAAGATTTCAAAAATATAAAACATTCAACAACTGAGAAAAGATATTCTACAGAATACAAATAGCAGTTATATGTCTTTAGTTAAACTATATATTCTTTAGAAGATCATATTTGACTCGGGGCTCTATTTGTATAAAAATAATGAAGAATTGTCTCAATTTGAGATCATAAGATTACAACAAACATTATGTTACAGAGAATATCTTTACACATAAGTATTGAGAGTTTATACATGAAGATCTTTCAAACACGACACATTTATTAATGAAAACTGCAAGTATTTCAACATTTGATAAATACATGACACACAAGTGTAAAAATAATGTACATACATGTATGTAATCAGAGTTTTATATCAAATGAGGACAGTATGATACAATATTTTGTCATTATATGGTCCATTCATGTCTAATTATTAGATTAAAATGTAAAGGAAGTAATGAAAACTAGTCTGAAGTTAAGTATTTGTTGAAGTGAGGTGGGTGTAGTATTGAGGTGACTGTTATGTGAGGTTTCAATGTCATACTAAACTTTTATTGAGAGAAATGCATAATGCTCCCTCAATGTATGCTACTGTTTGTTTGTTTATATCGAGTTTTATGCCCCTTTTCAACAGTCAGTCATATGAGGCAGACAGATCACCTAGCCATCGTTCCTGGGAAGAACCAGTACTAGACTCCCATCATCTGTAAGCCACTGCCTACTTTCTCACATAAAGAGACATGGACGGTAGCGAGACTCGAACCCACAACCCTCTTTAAATGAGAGGTTACAGTGATTTGAAGTCAGCGACCTTAACCACTCGACCACGGATGCGGGTCGTACACTACTGACTATGTACTATGAATAATACATACAAATCAAATATAGTACAATCAATATGACAATCTACTTGTTACTCTCAGTAATAAAATCACATGCGGTGGTAGCAATGGGTCTCATTGGCTGGTATACAAAGCTTAAACATCTCCATAGTACAAAACCTTGATTGAAGGAGGCTTTCTAAGCTCATTTTCGTAAATGATATAAGTTGGATTTCTAGACAGCTAAGCAGTCAATTTGGCCTCTGGCTGCCTCTTATTGAAAACACTGACTACTTACAGAATATTTGTTCATAACATTAAATGTCTTTAAATGCAGAACGTAACTTTCCTTAGTCATCTTTTGATTTGGACCACAAATTGCACAGATATTACACAAACCAATTCAATGTGATTGGTATACATGGATTCCTCAAATATTTGGAGAATGTGTGATGGGTGACACACTGTAACTATAGTTACGGTCCGCTGTCATGACAGCACCATATCCAAGTCTGGGAGTTCTTGTTGGTGTCACGCTAAGATGGTCACTAGAATTTTCCACAGTATTATCATTGATGGAGTATCTCCCTGGACTAAGATTTGAGTGACTGAAATTAACATTAAATAATGTACATTGTATCACACAATAATCGTGACATGCAGTGTGTATTTTTTTCACTTTGGTTTAACATTTAGGACAAAGCCACTGTATTGCAAAATTTCATTAAACAAATAAATTTCTGCTAATGACAAAGAGAAATAAAAGAAAAACCTTGAGTCTCCCTTTGATGGCCTATGTTCTGATGACATATGTTCCATGACCAATCATAATTCAACTCTGACAAAGAGGCCCAGCCTCAAGATTAAACCAATATTTTTTAGACAAAAACAATTATTACCAATCTATACCTTCCAAAAACAAATAATTTTCTAGAAACAAGCATTCAAGGTCTTTTCTCAGAAAAAGCAAGAAATTCTGAAGTTCAATGTATTTACCTGTGATTATTATCATTTCTGATACTTTCTTCATCATCACTATCATAACGTCTGGGGTTATCAAAAAAGTACGCTTTTGTATCTTGACTAATGGAGGGCAAATCTTTCAGTGCCTAAAAACACATGGGAAAATACTCATAACATCTTTACAAACATTTTCCATTCATCAAGGATAAAATAAAGCTTCAGAATCATAAAAATCATTTTTTAAAAAGACATAATTATATGAACTTGAAACCATGCTAATGAATACTTTTGAAAGTACAGAAACCCTTTTCATATACAGGTACAAGTATGATATAATATAAATCAGTGAGTATAGTAGATTTCACAGTATAGTAGATTTCACAGTATAGTAGATTTCACAGTATAGTAGATTTCACAGTATAGTAGAAGTATAGTAGATTTCACAGTATAGTAGATTTCACAGTATAGTAGATTTCACAGTATAGTAGATTTCACAGTATAGTAGAAGTATAGTAGATTTCACAGTATAGTAGATTTCACAAAGTATTTACTAGTCTTAAGACTAACAGTAATAATCTATAATTAATTTGTACAGTAGAAATGTGCAACAATAAATCTTTTTTAAATTTATCAGGACTTTATATTTATAAGAAATCAATAAAAAGATCAATAATCGATTGTATTAAGCTAAAAAAATCTCTTTATCAAAGCTACAACTTTCAGTAAGATTTCATTTTTATAGCCATCTGATGTCAATCAACAGTTTTGTCTCTATCACATTTACTAATTTACAACTAACTATTACAATAGCAATAAAATACATACTCCATTCGGGTTCCCAAGAGTTCGAACTCTGAAGAAAATTATCACAGTGAACATTGGTAGAATTTCCCACACAAATAAAACAATGGCAAATGATAAATATGCATAACCATGGTCTAAGTTGACAAAATCAGCCTGTAATATATCAAATTAGATAGACAAATTCACAACAGAAAATCTGTTAAAAATTATCTGATTTACAGTAATCATAGTAAGTCAGCAGATATTTGATAAATGTTTGTTTGTTTGTTTCATCAGATTTTATGCCATTTCAACATTATTTCAGACATATCGTGGCGGGTAGTTATCCTACCCAGCTTTCCTGGACATCATTTAGGTCAACCACATTCTATCCTTACGCTTCTGCCAAGCTACCCCACATAATTTAGAGGTGGAGGACAATTTAACATAGGAAGTAATATCTTCAGTCAAATTTGACATGGACACTGTGAGCCTCGCCAGGAGTTCGAACTCACAACCTCTCGATCATCAGACAAATGCTCTAACCACTGAGCTAGCCAGACGGGCTTGTTTGACAAATATAAATACAGTACAACTGAGAACTAGGGCCATCACAGGGAAAAAGTAAATATATCCTTCAAGCAAGCAGTCTTTGAATAAGCCAGCTGCACAGCTGCCTGAAAGGATTTTTTCCTTCTATAAGTCCTTGCTCAGACAACCTATTTTTTAGAGTTTTCTTCATAAAGCATATTGGCGGGCAACCTGCCACAAAAAAATAATTCAAAGATTGAGCATGGTAGGTTATTATCTGTACATTTACTAATCCTATTTTATCAATAAATGCATGAAAAAAGTAGTTGTTTTTGCACATGAATTTTGATGCAGGCCAAAGTACAGTATTTTTTCTATATTCGTCATATAATTGTTAAACTAGTTTCCATTCCATGATGCAGTGCAGCTTCCATGAGTACTTTCAGTACTTTGATTAAACATGGCATCTATATACAGATCATAACTAACACAAATTTAACTATATCATCATGAATGGAATAAAATTCTGCATATGATATAAATTAAAATACTTACCAGTATGTTTAATCTTAACATGAAAGTAGACAGAAGTTTGAACAGTACAATTGTAATTGTTTAACTTCACAAACTAACCTGATCTGTAACACTAATCCAGCCATATCCAAAACTTGGTAATGTATATGTATGCTTACTAACCAAACATACAGCAATGATGTTATATACAGCACGTGACAGGTACAAACACACTATTAATACACATGCAGCTAAAGCTTGGTAAATAGTTGTTCCCTGAAAAAAAGGTAACGTGTATTGTACTAACTAGTTAGTAATGTTTGATTGATAAACAAAACCAAGTAGAGTCAATGTAAAATAATCAGACAAAAGTATGGCAACTAAACTCGAAATATCATGATATATGTCAGTCATTATATCTTAACATGAATGATAAAGTTAATGCACAGAAAAAACTATTCAGGATCAAATCACAAAACTTTAAAACATGTAATATTCGTACATAGAATCAATGGACTAAAAAGTATATAATATATCTATAAATACCAACAAATGACTTTAAAAGCATGAAGATGCATTAAATAAATGGTTATATAACTTCAGTATGACACTTCACCTAATAAAATCCTATCATAACAATATACTTAAATCAAAACAAAGTATCTACCTTAGCTTCCAACACAACACTGGCTGCAGACATTTTAGCCATCTTGTATATACACATAGATAGAAAAATACTCATAACAATAAACAGAAAATCATTGATGGCAACACGAATATACAACATGTAGAGAGGCAATGATCTTCCTTGATACGTCTTCGAGACGATAGCACAACTAATATTTGTAGAGATAAAAACAATCACAGCCATAACTAAGCCAGTTTTCACAGGTTTTCTGAAACAGAGATATGCATAATTTAATACAGTTAGTTCCTATGTACAGAAATCAGAACCAACAAAATACATTAAGTCTCCTATGTAGAATTAAATTGATTTTAACTTTCAAAAAAAGAGGCGTTTGTCAAACATGGATGCCTGACTAAGTGCCAACAGGATGTAGTAATTTTCTGTCATTGATCTGACAAGGATTTTACACTGCGACAACGGTGACTTACTAACCTCAATCTAGGGGTCATCTAATGATCTATATGTGATGAACATCCTCCCAACCAAGTCTCAGGACCTTAGTCTAGGTTTTTGTGTAGAAGGTTACTGTGACATTGACCTTTGACATACTCCCTCAAGAACAATAGGGGTCATCTACATGTGATGACCACCAACCTCCCAACCAATTCTAAGGACCTTAGACACAATTGTTTTCTAGTTATTGGTCAGACAAGGTTTAGGTTATGGACCAAAGCAATATATCCCTACTTCTTCAGGGGCAGGGGGGCATAATAATCACTACATTTATGAAATTAGGATTTATAAGAAAAAATTTGTCACTTTAAAGAATAGAACAATAAAATTAAGTTTTATATGAAATAACTGGTGACTTAAATGAACAAAACACTCACTTAAATCTATTTGGTTCATACTTCACTCTTGCCTTGAACACAACCTACAAATATAAATTATTATTATAGGTCATTCATAACATGAGTAGTATTGCACTAATCAGCTTTTATAGGGACAATTATTACCGGTAAGCAGAGAGAAACCAGAAAGATTATGAAATTCAGTAATTTCCTACATATTAAAAAATCATTATACATTTTAACAATTTGACTACAGGTACAGTATTATTAATAGTGAATGTTTCTCATTAAAATTTTCTACTATAGCTACAGTAAATAATAACAAGGCTCCCTAGGAAAATAATTTAAATAAAAAACACATGAGCAACTTCATCTTAATTTTTTATAAATATCAAAAATTCTGTCTTCAGTCTACCCTAATTACTTTCCCTTCAAATCAATAAGACGTCTCAGTGACATTAAAGTCAATAACACTCATTCAGTAGTAGCGTAGATACATGTATTCATATAGTATAGAAAGATATATAGGTTCAGGCTTTTCAGAAAACTCAATCTGACTATGATGTGACTAAATTAAAAAAATCAAAGATGAAGGTTTTATCTTCAATCTTTCTTTCAAAACTACATTTACATAAATACAGAGCAACAAGACACCATGACAATTTACTATTAAGTAATCAATGATAGTTGATAAATCATTGAGTCTTTGAGTTGATTTCATGATGATTTCACCAGTTTCTACAAAATTACGCTCATAAGCTAGCCTCGGCACTGATAATGATTATCATAAGTTGAACAGTGCATGATAGGCAGTTGCAAATCCCTGTAAAATAGTGTCCATGGAGTGATCAATAACAATTGTCAGGTTAATTATTATTCAATAATCAATTTATTGCAAATAAGGAATTGCTGCTATACCTGAGCGAAAAATAGCACAAGCAGGCAAAGAATGACAAACTGCAAACATACTGGTGAACAAAACATCAGCCAGTACACAAATGGTGGGAACAGATTCACATATGAGCAGTCTTTAAAATAATATGAGAACAGTGTCACACGAAGTCCACTCCAAATCAACGCTAAAAACAAGAACACTGTTTGGTAACTGAATCGTTTATGTCGATAGGACCATATCATCCAGAGTTGAATATACACCATGAAAAATAGAATTCCGTACAAAGATATGTATGTACATGTTAGTCCAAGTTGTACAGTTGGTTTTAATGCAGGTGCAATAGTAACGGGGGGAAACGTAAAATTTTCGGGCAGAGTTGTCGATTCTTTCAGTCTTGTATGGAATGAATATAACTTATTTGGGGAATGTTTGTTATCATAAGCAGCTGTATAATCCATATCGCTGAGATCACACACTTGGAACGTCGTAAACAATGATTGTTGACATTATTGTCGATCTTTGGACTTTCTGTTTTCACCGGAAGTAAGCAAACATCTGTGTCCTTGACCTTCGAATATTGGTTCTCAAATATTTCGAACCTGGGTCATTCGCACTAATAATTTAGAGAAATCAATAAGGGCAATGCAGACTGTGTTCATTGAAAACGTTGTGGATTTTATATCACAAAAATGTCAATGAGTTTGAAATTAAAGTGTAAAAGTTTATACAAAGTATACAAAAGAAATAATTAAAAAACATGATCCACTTTCACTTGGGACCGTTCCAGCTTTCACATATTTATTTAAGCATTAAAATATACTCATGTATAACTTAAAGTCATTTCTTAAAAGACTGGTTCAGTTTTTTATACAGTTTAAACCCAATTAACCCACTCTAAGAAATCGTTGGAAACACCGATCAAAAACGTCATGAATTACTAAAACGACGTCAAGGATGAAAAATGCACTTTTGTTTTCAAATTTGTATTAAATTGCAAATTCTGAAGATATTTATAAGGTTCTCTGATACAAAAAAACTTACATCTTTGATCTACATATCTATATAAATATTATGTATTCATCTGCAATTTAAAGGGACATTAAACATGTATGAAAGTGTTACGCACCTTTCTTTTGGGACACCCTGTATTATACGTCTCTGGTTAAAATAAGGTAGGTATAGGTCGGTATATATTATTTTTTTATTATTGCTTTGGCTTTTGAAAAAGGAGTGTGTTAACAAGTCGTTTTATAGACTAAACTACAGGCTGGTGGAAAGACAGAAAAGTGAGAAAGTCGTCGAGAAAAATTAGGGAAGATAACAAGAAACACTTTTTACGCCTTATCAATTTATCCTCGAACAAGCAAATGTGCACGAATATTTACATAATGATGTCTTAAAACACATTGTAACAGAATACCCAGAATCTACACTCTTGACCCGAAATCGAGGACCTAAGAGTGACACTCTCCCATTTGAGCTAAATGGGCGGGAGCGAATCATGAGACATTGCTCGAAAAACACGTGTGAAGTAAGTAGATCATCTGAGCGTAATTATTCGATTTTTGTATTGGATAATTTAGTGGAATAAATTAACCAGCGTGTTTACTACTTCATTTTAATTCTCAAATACTTAAACCAAAGACCTATGTATGTATATAAGTCCTTGCTTAAACCATACAGAAAGTACATGTATAAAATGAACATATTATTGTAAAAATTGCAAGAACTATAATGATACCGCAAATTTTATCAGTTATTATGGAAACTGAGCGTCACCATCAAGGGTGATAAAATAATAAAATTTATTACATATGTAGCAGATGAGTCTCAATCAATACAAAATACATCGTTTCAATGTTTTTCTCAGACTGTGACAATTTCAATGCGGTGCGTGGTCGCTTTTATACCATTTGGAATTGTTCAGCGATTAGTCGATCGTTTCCAACATTCTGATACGACAACAACCCAACAAGTAATTATAGCACAGTACGGTATCCTTGAATTAGTGCATAGCGCAACATATCAAACTAAAGCCATACGGATTGTTTCATTCAAGTAGCCCCGCGTGAAATTCGAATGACAATAGCTATTATTGCAGAAATCTGCAACAGATGAGCGAACTTGGAGGGGCGGATTAGAAAAAACACAAGTTGTTTTCCGTCAGATTTGGACACTCTGGCTTTCTTCAGAGGTGAGGTTCGGTGTTTTCCACACGGACGATTCAGCATTTGTTTTTTTAGAATCTGATGAATATATGGTTTTGATTGAAAATTGCGATGAAAAATGGCGAAAGATTAATCGCCGATCCTCTGCCAGCAATTCTCTAACGCCCTGCTAAATTTCGCTGGTCGTCTGTAGTGTGTTTTATCTTCTACATATTCATTACAGTCTTTAAATTAGTAACATTATTTAATCACTAACGTTCGACAACATTCCTTCAAATATCAGGCATTTTGTATTATACTGTATATTTGCTGGTGTGTTTTCCTAAGGCCTTATAGAACTGGATCGTTGTACCCAACCTGACGTTTCCTTTCGACGTCATATTTGTTTAAGTTTGTGTCTCGTAACGGCGTCACCAAACTTGTCATTTTTCGCTCAAAGAAAAAGCATTCTCGTATTTTTTTACGAGAAATGACGTCTTGACATTTGGTTTAAGGCAGACGTAATTTTGTGCGCAATTCACCATTTTTAACTGTTTTATTTAGCGTTTTATATCAATACATACTATAAAAATGACTCGTGCGCCGCATAGCGCTACTGGTTGTCATGGAAACATTCATATGTGCACTTCAAAGCGAAACATCGTCTAAAATTGCAAAACCACGAAATAGAAAATGAATAGTAGTTTGTCTATGCGAAGTTTCATTCAGTTATCCTATAGGACTTCGGAGTTATGAGAAAAGTCTACATACTTAATGGACAACCCTCGTATATGACTACATGCATTTACTATGTAAACGTCTTTGAAAATAAAAATCTGTTCTGTTCTTTAATGAATGTTTGTAGGAACGTGTTTATTTTTTATTACTGATATAATATATTCAGTATTTAACTTCACCTATTTGTGAAAATGACGTGAAATCTTATGAGGTGAAATATAGCTATATTAATCTTTGATAGCTATTTATTAAATACTTTATTATACATTCTTAATGTACTGATTTAAGTACTAGGTATGAAATATTACTAGTATATTTTATAATATATTAAATCGTGGAATAACAGTACAAATAATCTGATTGGATGGGTATTAACTACCAGCCTGATATTCATTTAGCTTGTATGACTTAAGTTTTATAAAAGAGATTTTCCCAATTGGATACTACAGTAAATAAGTGCGTTCTGACATGTGGTTTGCATTCTCTTTTATTACGGGCAACATACATATTTAAGAGGATGAAAACTCTTGAGTGAATCTGAAGTAGCGTATTTGCTTCATCCGATAATCAGATTCACTAATCTTACCTAAGAATAAGAAATAACACTATTTCAAATCGTTCTACCAGTAAAACGCGGCTTATCTTTTACATAGGGCACGGTAATTTCGTACATAACATTGCTTATAAATATGTATACACGTTTTTCTTTTATTATATCTTTTTTCGTTTTGATGTTGTTGTTTGATGATAAAACGCGCCTTTGTTGCATTACTTTATGTATTAGAATTAAGCACATAAATCGTATATAATGTTTTCTGTGTTTTATCGCGATACAGTCACAGTTCTTTAATCTTTCCCAATATCAAATGTGCTCTTTATTCATGATTTGGCTTATTTTATTAAGATATCTAGCCAATTTAATCTTTAAATAAACTAAGGTATATTAAATCTTGTCCACTCCAGTCATTCTACCCTTTTAATGTAATACATAAGAATACGTGTAAATAAAAATACGCTTATAAAATAAAATTTAATTGAGCGACATTGATCAGTTTGTTACCGTTAATCTACCAAGACTGGACTTAACAAAAATATAAGCAATATGGTAAGGTTTTTTTTTAAATTTAGATTCGTCATGTTTCTTATTTTTTACACAAATTGTGGGACATATTCTTTAAGCTTACAAAGTTCCTTGATAAATATTTTTAACGATTGTTTACGAGGTTAACTAAAACACAACCGCATAATTTAATTAAGTAGAATCGCGGACCTCAGATTCCTAACTTTCAAGTTTTATGTCACGATTTGGTGGAAATCATTGTGTCTAAGGTAAATCGTCCTCCATCGCTGATTTGTGTGATTCGTGTTAAAGAATAGCAGTTTCTGGAGAACATGTTCCGTGCTGGTATACAGAATTAACCGTGACACTCATAACACAGATGTATAATAATACTGCAATAATAATAGTATATAATGATATACATTTGGTTTGTTTTATAATATGACCTATTGTATGAACTAAGATTCAGCGGTGTTAATATATTTAATGCATATATTTTATATACTTTCAGTCTTTCATGACCAAGGAAGGTATGTTAATGCAATTTTACATCTTAGATAATATACAAACATGAACATATCTATGTACAGCGTATTAATGAACAGAACATTTATCGAATTAAGTTACAAAAAACACAATACATGTACAATGAAATCTGTGTTAGCAGCCATCTCCGAGGAAAGGCCATCATGTAAATAAATGCCATTCTTTGAGAAAACGCCATTTGTGATTTAGAACGAAATTACTTATACAACAAAAGCCACTTGTCAATATAGGCACAATGGCACATCATGCCTTTCTCAAAGAAGGCAATTGTTTACAGGTTTGGCTGTGTTTTTACATACTCTGTAATTTTAAGTGCACATTGTATATATGAAAAAAAAACATATCAAAATATCTCTCGAAACCCCTATTTTTTCTTTGAAAACAGCCGAGCTAAAAATATGCCTAAGTGATTATAATTTTTACGCAATGTTTCTGTTTTAGATTGGAAACAAAAGTTTGATAACTATGATAAAGACAAAAATGGACTTATATCCGTAGGCGAAATAGGGCACTTGTTACGATATCTGGGTTTTAATCCAACTAAACAAGAAGAAGAGGAACACATGAAGCAATTGGACAAAAACGGTATGTACTCTGATTGTCCAAACAATTTGAAAAGTAAGCATGTACTCGGATTGTCCAAACAGCATGTACTCGGATTGTCCAAAAAATACGACAAAAACAGTATGTACTCGGATTGTCAAAAAAATACGACAAAAACAGTATGTACTCGGATTGTCCAAAAAATACGACAAAAACAGCATGTACTCTGATTGTCCAAAATAGTATGTATCCTAACAGTACATGTAAATACTCTGATAGTCCAAACATTTTGACATGACACGTTCGGGTAAGTATTGAACAAGCCAAGTTGTATGGTCAACAATATAGAAAACTGAGATACATGTAGTCATAAAATACATGTAATGTCTTACAATCGTACAGGACCGCAAGTTGTCGATCAGTGATATTCACTTATATTCGTATATAAGCTTATCTATGCTTAATTTCAACACAATGTATGAAACTTGTGTGTATATGTTATTTGCATGACCCTGCTAATTAATAGTGTAGCAATGTGATAAAAAACTTATCAGTCGATGTTATCTAAATGTTCTAATATTGCAAGTTAGATACATGCATTCGTTTTGTAACTTTGTTGGCACCGTGCATTGGTATAAATGATCGGATTTGATTAATGGATGTGACCACCTAAAACTTCATAATAGATGCATACCAATATTTGACAAATCTTTCATAGATAAACACTTTTGCCAGACTTTGCAATGCAGTGTACTGTATTTTAAACCAGAGTACTGAAGTATTTATTCCTTTCGTTAAACAGGAAATTTTTGAAAAAGGGTATTTTTTAGATTGTTATCAGAAGGTATGACTTGTTATCTTGTAGATGATAAAGGATTAGACTTTGAAGAAGTGTACGCATTTATCCAAGGACTGGATGACCCGAGTGGAGAATTAATGGATGCCTTTCGATTACATGACAAAAATGGTGATGGCTTTATAGATGAGGCGGAACTGAAAGGTATCAACTTGAGAGCTTGCATGAACAGCAAAATCACAAGTTTCTGTAATAAAACTAAAATATGATGTAATCTATTGATCTTTTTATTGAAATTTTATAATTCAAATGTGCTGTGAATTTATTGTTTGTTGTCTTAAATCTCATCTAATTCATGAATTAACCTTATTATTACTTCAACAGGTATCACATGCAATTAATTACGCCATGACATTATATTACTGCCTAACTTTATATGATAGATATGCCATGCTCATTATTGTTAAAAAACTGTTGTCTTGACCATCTTGAAATGTAAATACATTGTAAATGGTCAGAGGCATATATGCCGATAATTCTAATAAACTTAAACTATTGTTTTTTGGAGTTTAGACTCCATTACCTGTCTGTTTAAACACAAGGCGTATTCATTTATGTACGAAATGTAATCATTTGTTGGCATTTGTCTCCATGGTGATCTATGTTACTAAATATACTAAACGTTTTTATTTCTATATATAGTATACGTAACGTACATGTACAGTATATGTAATAACCTACCTTCGTAACTTTGAAGTCAAATGCCTCATCCATGTTACTATATTTAGTTACAATAATAACCTCCTCTACAACATTGTTTCTATATTTAGTAACGATAATGCCTCAATTTAGTAACGATAATGACTTCCTCTGATAACCTTGAAGTCAAATGCCTCAACATTGTTTCTATATTTAGTAACATAATATTACTTCATGTCTTTTGGAGTCAAATGCCTCATCTTTGTTTCTATATTTAGTAACATGTAATATTTAATGACTATATATGGAGTTAAGTGCCTCATTATTATGATTCCTAATACATACAATGCTGTAGTCGACGTATTCAAATGTTTCTTATATGGCATGTATGTGTTCTTTCAGCCATATTCACAAGTGGTAATTTCAGCCCGGACGATATTGATGGTTTGTTTAAACTTGTTGATGTGAATAACGATGGTAAAATAGAATACAAAGGTAAAGATCATTATTATCATCACTAAGTTTTTAAGTTGTAACCAACACCATACGGAACTACTAGTATTTTGGTATGTTTTCATAGATAAGCTACCACTATATAGATTATCTCCCCTTAGCCTATCATATCTGTGTACATGCTGCTTGTCAAAATTACCGTATCATTTGCATGTATTATATATTATGGCTATCAGAAACATTACTAATTATTGTACGTACATTTTTATATGTGAATATAATATATATGCTATGACGAGAGATGTTATGCTCAAGTAGAAATGAAGTTTTTGTTCTTTTCTGTTCAGTATAAAAACCTGTTTTATCTGATATTGCAAATTGGTGTTAAATACAAGGGAGATAACATTAGCTAAGCCAGTAAATGGACCAAAATAATCAGATATGAATGTAAAATTCAAACTAACAACATATCTAACATCATTTCTCAAGTAGTTACCAGTCAACATTACTAGTACTAATAATCATGTCTATTTTACTCAGCACTCATTGATACTGTGACTGCTGATAACCATTCATTCAATCATTGGTCATTACCTGTTGATATCTTTATTACTCATTACTCACCCATTTTTCCCCATCACAGGAAGATTTTTTTAAAAGCTATTCACATCATTGCTCTTTCATGAAATGATCATGCAACAGTTTTCATTCATTTTAAACTTGCTCCATAACACCACAATTTGCCCGTCAGTGAAGAGTAACTCTTTTAGGGTAATTTGAGCAAGCATGTTGATAATTATCTCCCTTTAGAGCAGTTTTAAACACCAACAATAGTCTATAGATAGGTTGTATGGTCTGGCAGTGGTGTTTAAGGTATCCATAGTTTCTTGTCTGTGATTCATGACCTGGTCCCTTGAAATTGATTATAAAATTACTTAATGTTAAATCTATCATGTTTTTCAGAATTTGTGGAGCTATTTTCTCAGTCGGCATAAGATGATATCAGGATTTCTTCTGAAACATTCCCACTTGGACAGGATGTGAATAATTGCAATAATTGTCAAGTTCTACATGTATTTGTATGTTTCTTTTCTATCTCAATTAGTTTTTTCTTGCAAAAAAGACAATGTTAGTAATGTTGTATCATCATATCAGATTCACTCGGGGTGATTAGTAATGCATATTGTATAAAAACTATGCAATTTTAAATACTGTGATAAATCTTTTGTAAAAATATCATTAAGATTGTCCATACTAAAACTTTTTAGACACCCCCTCATTTTTCATCAAAATGTATGACCAGTAAATCCATATAGTTGATGTATTCATTGTACCATTCTCTTTTAATGGATATTTCTTCTATTACTTATAATGTATGTTTCACCATTTTCATTAAACTGTGACAAAAAGAACAGTAATCTTTTTTGTTTATAAATGAAAACTCCTGAAGTTTAGTACAGGTAACTTTCCTTTGCAGTTAGGCAAAAAGGGCCAAATAGGCCATGGGACAGCTAACACAAATTTGAAATTGACGGCAAATAAGTAAACAAAACTGAAAACAGTCTAGAAAATAACATTTATTCTCTTGAAATCATTTGCAGTGATTTCAAGAACAAAAAACAACTAAAAAATACCCAGTTTATAAAATTTCACAATCAATATTATATTACTTCAAATTAACATCAGAGCATGAGATTATGTCCATAGGATAAATGAATTCTAATGATATCAAGTGAGCAATAATGTCAAAATGTCCCATAAAATAATTGAACAAAGCTGTGACCTTCATCTTTTCACAGGCAACATGGTTCTTAGATACCACAGGTCATCTCATCGAAATGATCAATTGTACAAATTATTTCTGTATCCAAATACTGACGGTAAAGTTGAGTAGGACACAAATTTTCAAACATACACACAGGCTGACAAGGGTAGCACTAAGTGCACCCCTGACTGCATTATTAATAATAGGAGCATAATAAACTGGGTACTGGTCAGTCAACCACTCGAGCAATCAATTAAGCAAAAAGTACAGTAATCATATATATAAATAATTGAGCATTATATACATTGAATAATATTACAGAAATATACAAATTAACCTTCACTGATGTGTACCTATATACATATATTTACAAACTACAAAAATAGTATATACATATCTTGTGAATGGCGAGGCACAACACATAAACAATTCTTAAAGTGAACTATTTGATTATCTCACACAAGTCTCATGGAAGCCCTGCTTGAAAAGAAAATATGAGCATAGATTTATATTAAGCTGAAAGAACACTTCTTGCAACATTTAAGATCACATCTTTAAACCAGGGTGCCATTTCATAGACATGTCTTAAACTTTCATTACCTTCAACTAGGGGCACACAAAGCAACTTGACATTAGGGCAACAGAAGGGAGTGGGGTGTCCCCCATGTGGCAAAATGTTTAGATGAAATTTCCTTTTTTGCCCCCCCCCCCCCACGCCTCTGTCAACAGCTGGTGAAAAATAGAAAAACAATGGGTGCAAATATTAAGTTTAAGAATTGAAACCTAAGCTAAGACAAGTCTATGAAACTACCCTGGTTCTTTTTTCTTATCACATTCTTGTTTTGCATACAGTAATTACATAGAAACATACAAAACACACACTAAGTGTAAAATAAATGTGAAAGTACATGTAATTTATACAATAAGCTTTCATTAATTATGTGCACATTGAATTTATACAATGTGATCAAATACTGAGCACAATGATTTCACATACAGTGATCACACTTAGGACTATTTCATATTTTGTACCAAATATACCCTAATAAAATGCTCCTCTCCTAATCAACACCCCCATCTGTTTGAGAGATAACTGATAAAAAAACTTATGATTTGAGTGAACAAACCTCATCATAAGTCACCAAAGAATCAAATTAAATGGTTCAAATTTATTAATATATATAAAAAAAAATTTTTAACATCAAAATAACAGAATTTTGATCACTGCAAATTGAATTACTGATTCATGTAAAATTAAAAAATCCAGTCAGCAGAACATTTACTCTGGCATAAATAGTAATTATTAAGTTAATAACATGCTAACATATTTATAAAATAAACAAACATGGTTTCCAATTATTTTTGTAAACTTCTAAGTTAAACATGAATTGTGCATTTCAACACAAGAAAAATGCATAGTAGAAAATTCAGAACAGCAATGTAGATGCATCATAAATTATAAATAATATTACAATATAAATGACAGGAAAGCTCTAATTAAATTACTCAATATCATTTAATATAAAGCCTTTTATTCATACATTTTCTCTTTATTTATTATTGATATGATTGTAAAAGTTCTAGATATTCACTAAGAGAAATTGTTGTAACAAAATAACAAATACGTAAAAGACAAACTACAGTTATACCAGTTGTGATGCATTATTTTTAAAACAGTAATTACTGCACAGACATTCGTTGGTCAAAATTACAATTAACACACAAAAGATAACTTACGTAATTATTCGGAGACTTCTGTATATGGAAGCCTTATGTTTATCTTATACTTTTATCATAGTAAACACATGTAAAGATTAAATTTCAGTATCAGAGTTTAATATTCATGTATATGAGAGCTGGGTAAGACTTTATCAACCAAATACTTTGTTAGGAACTTATAACTGACGTTACTCCTATTTACACATAGTGTTCAAAAACACATTTCAAAGAACATTGATAACATAATTTAGCTCATTAAGTTTTCTCAGAAGGGAGAGAGGGGGCTAAGGTCAAGTGGTTAAGGTCTTTAACAAGTTGACCCAGGAATAAATAAATCTCACACATGAGGAAGCTATCCAGTTGGTTTAAGGAAGGTCAATGGCTTCTACCAGGTGTTTGCCTAACATCTTCCTCCACTGTTGCTGGATGATGTCGAATGACATCGGCTGTAGGTGCATTAATGCATTTACATTTTTTTACAAGAGCAAACAGTTGAAGTAATAGACCCGTGCTAAATTTAGAAGTTTCCATAATTTCATTCAGATATTGAACAAAAGGCTTATATTAACCACTAATTTAAGTTACAGCTTCATTTTTAAGTGCTGCCCATGTTAAACGATTTGTCTGATATTTAGCAAACACTTGTAATTCACTGATAATATTTACATCAATACACAGTTTTTGTTTCATTAAGATTAACACAGTTTTTTCAACAATATTTCAGTTATATACGGTGACTCAATACATATACTGATATGTTAGATATTTGATATGCAATATATATTATAACATCTAAAAGTACATTATCGGTATGTCCACAGGACACATAAGTTTTACACACTCCATTTTCCATCATTAAGTTTAGAAAAATGTTTGCCAGAAGTGCTAACAGCTCCACAAAAGTGGTCATGCAAAATTTACTAAGGGCATCTCAAAATTATTTTGGCCATTGTCAAGCAAATAATTACAGACATATTTTTTGCAACTTTTGGGATTTTCATAATTATATTTGTTGAAAGATTTGAGTTTTAAAATATCAACTTGTCTTTGGGAACAATTTTTACTTGTCTATTTCACAAAAAAATCAGTAATTCACATGAGTGTATGCTATCAAAAATTACACACATGAAATAGAGTATTTATCATTGATAAATCAGTACAAAAAAATTAAAATCAATTTAAACAGTCATCACACTTTCATGAACCCTGTAAAATTGGAAGACAGATAAAATGCATATATTTGTACATAAACTTGATTATAAAACTGTTACCATAGCACTTTATTTCATTGTATTTGGAATGTTTCATGACATTATTCGATGATCTCTAATAATCACATTCATACATATGTCCTAATGCCCCACCCACTCAACCCATATTAAGTCAAATGACTTTTGAGTGGTAGAAAAAGTTCCAGCCTCAACCTATCACCAATAATAAAGTAAGACAATGATTGATTGAGTTCAGCATTACAGTAATTTGATTCTGATTGTTAAATACAAGGAACAGAGCAGTATTTTACAGAGAGGGGTACACAATTCATAAGAAGAAATTCATTTAACTAAATATAAATCAATTAACAATCAAAGTAAGAAATCCTCAATAGTAATAAAAAAATCACAACCAAGAAAAAATACAGTAAAACCACAGCTTATGACCACCTATGAAGAATGTCACATTTATTACACATAAGTTGAAATAATAAAATCTATGAATAAAGTCAACTATTTCATTAAGACCAAAAAAATGTCCCCATCACTGGCCTTCTAAAAGGTTGTATTGTACCAGAAAAATAGAGGTATATATTAGCATGGATGAAGTCAAAACAGTATTCTACCATAAATATCCATTAAAAATTTGAAAACAGATAATATCTATTCCTTAATTTCTTCTTATAATTACATAAACAAGTTGCTATTGTACCACTTCATGACTAGAAAAACAAAAGAAATTCAATATTCCTACTATAATATTTAAATATAACTACATGACTTGTCCATTTAGCACAGCATGGGTAGGATTTAAACATACAGTCTGACCTGATTTAACAACCACCTGTTAGTAAAGGTCACCCACCATATGAACAAAGGTCACCTACCAAGTGAACAAAGGTCACTATTAAGGACACATTCATCAATATAACAGACCTCATTAACCTCTGAAGAAATGACCAACAGAGAAAGTTTTCATTCTTTTTGATGATCAACCTTTGCATCAAGGTTTCACTGAATGTAAACTACACCCATATTTGTGCTGTTAGGATGATGTTGAATATAAAAATATAACATAAATAAATGTACATTTGTATCTAAAGTTCTAACTATTTCAAAAATTGGCAAGTGATAACTGAATCTAAGGCATTTCTTTACAATAAAACTTGTGTATAATACCCATATAAATAATTATCTTTCATTCAAAAGAAATACTAGTAATCTTAGTCAATAAGTCATTTTCTAACCATTCAAAATAAAAAAATGATTTTTTCTGATATCAGTAATTGACAGCCTTCATCAAACATTGTTAAATAAAAAATAAGAAGCAATTAAACTTGAAAATGATATCCAAAGAGGAGTTTACAATTTCAACAAAAGCAAAGACAAATTTGACAGGCTGAAATGGTTGATAGATTATTGCTTAGATAAATTAACAGTGCATAATTTGCTAAACCCTAAAGAAAACAAGAAACAATATTACTGCAGATGGAAAAAATTGTCTCAATCTTTAGAAGAAGTGAAATGTTGAATAAAAGAAAGTGTTTCACAGCTCAATGTAGTTGATACAGTAAAGTAAGGATGTGTACATGTTTGTGTACTGAAAAAGATTGGATCAAACAACAACATACAACCGTATAAAGCTATGATAACTTCACAAAATCTGATGCAGCCTTAGAAACACACTATAAACTAAATTCAAGTACTATAACACACATCAAGAATCAACAAGGTCTTTAAATTTCTGTACATTTCTCTGAAGTTCATTCAACGCTTCTTGAATAATCTCATCTTTTCCAGTAACAGAATTCAGAGATTTTCCAAAAGTCTCACAGTAAGATGTACACAAAGATTTAAATCTCTGATCACACTGAGTCATAACTTCTGCGTAACCATTTTCTGGGCTATCCTGCATCTGAAAGTATTACATGAAAATATCAATAGACAACAAGGGTGCCAGGTCACAAAAAACGCCTGTCAAGGGGCATAACTCAGAAGTGACGGGGCCGATTGGGTTGGTTATTGAACTTGACCGAGACCTCATGGCCATAAACATTTCCATCAAGTTCATGTAAATTTTTTGTCCCAATTTGGGTTTCAAACTAACAGTGATTAATAGTAAGAATAAATGTGCATTGAACTGAATAATAATAAACTGAACTGTTTTATTTCCTACGTCAGACCCCTACAGCATCAAACATTTTATATATTGCAGGTAGTGAATAAATGTTGCTTTTTACAGTTAGTAGACATTGTACATTTATTTCTTCAGATCTAACGCCATTTTCAACACAATTTCAGTCATATCGTGCCGGGTAGTTATCCTAACCAGCTTCCCTGGATTTCATTTAGGCCTTCAACCAGTACTAATGACATTCTATCTGCAAGCTACTACCAAGCTACCCCACACAATTCAGTGGTTGAGAACAATTTAACATAGGGTGTAATATCATCAGTCAAATTTGTTAAGGACAGTGTGGGCCTAGTCTGGAGTTCCTTCCCCTTACACTATGTTATCGGGTCAGGCAAAGCGCAATAATGGCGGCGTCCTCTGTACATTCTAAAGTATGGGTATTTTCTTATATCAAGTGATCAAGTGCTTATGAGGGTTGGTAATGAATCCTATTTATATAATATATATCATAGATGTCCGTTTTTTAGATGATCACAAAAGATTTTTTTGGAAACTATAAACTATATGAAGACTCACGTCCAAAATTATAGCTACTTCATGAAAGTATATATATCAACAAATAAGAATGATCATTAAAATATCTCAACGCTGTTACAATATTAGTACATAAATAATTAAAATTAGGCAAAACATCACAAATTGTCAGTCAAAATAAGAATATTCCGTTGCCTGTGCATTACCACTGAAGGCCGCCATTATTGAGCTTTGCCTGACGTAATTGTAGAGCACGTCCGGGAACCAGACTAAGTGTGGGCCTTGATCAGCAGACCAATGCTCTAACCACTGAGCTAACCCAGCAAACTAGACCTTGTAGAAGATTTCAGGTCATATAGTTCCCTGATTGATTTTAGATTATATTGAATTATCATACCTGTTTGTGTTGTACACAGATAGATTTTAGATTATATTGAATGATCATACCTGTTTGTGTTGTACACAGATAGATTTTAGATTATATTGAATGATCATACCTGTTTGTGTTGTACACAGATATATTCTAGATTATATTGAATTATCATACCTGTTTGTGTTGAACACAGATATATTCTAGATTATATTGAATTATCATACCTGTTTGTGTTGTACACAGATAGATTTTAGATTATATTGAATTATCATACCTGTTTGTGTTGTACACAGATAGATTTTAGATTATATTGAATGATCATACCTGTTTGTGTTGTGCACAGATAGATTTTAGATTATATTGAATGATCATACCTGTTTGTGTTGTACACAGATATATTCTAGATTATATTGAATTATCATACCTGTTTGTGTGTACACAGATATATTCTAGATTATATTGAATTATCATACCTGTTTGTGTTGTACACAGATAGATTTTAGATTATATTGAATGATCATACCTGTTTGTGTTGTACACAGATAGATTTTAGATTATATTGAATGATCATACCTGTTTGTGTTGTACACAGATAGATTTTAGATTATATTGAATTATCATACCTGTTTGTGTTGTACACAGATATATTCTAGATTATATTGAATTATCATACCTGTTTGTGTTGTACAGAGATCTGATTCATAAGAACTAACATTTGATCTAACTTCTCTACCATGGAATGTGAGTCACCTGAAATATAATGTTCACAAATGTAACCATGGAAATACAGAACATTCAATGATAAAAGTCACTAAGCTATTTACTAATCTCTTGCATGTCATACCGGCATACACATTACACCTACAACATACATCATGTGAACATCTGTTGATTTATGGTAAATGAAGTAGAAAGTTGAATGTTTTCAAATAACTTCATACACAGAGAAGACTTAAATATATTAAATCTGTGAATTGTATTTTATTATATCAAATGATAATTTGCTACAGCCATGACTTATATTAAGCTGCAGTGGTGTTTCATGTGGATAAATTATAGCAACTTTCAGCCAGTTTTGCTAAGAGATGACACTAACGAAACAATTACAATTACACCCTTATATCAACATTTGAATGAAAATAGATCTTCCATGAAAAATGTCCATAATGAGACGACATACCTGGTCCACTAAATTGTCCTCTTCTGAATGTTTGACTGTAAATATGAAATAGTTAGCAGTGTTTTAGTCTTACATAAAAATGTTCAATATAATATTGATAGAAAAAGTGATAATGATTTTGAAACATGAATAAGTTAGATCCATAAATTTTAATACAACTGAAGATCATGTGATTAAAGAAATGTACTTATTCTCCAATATTTCTCAGAAATACTGCACAGAATTCATCCTAACTAATCTGTACTTCATTATGACAAGATGCACTTACTAGACAGCCAGTATATACATTGAATCAGTCAAACATATTGTAATATAATTACAAATACATGCAATGAACATCATATAAAATGAACAGAACAATTTTATTCTACTTACCTAAGTTCCAGGTCTGTATCCGAACCGAGACCAGTATCGGCAACACTACGTGGGCTGCCATTACTCTGGTTCCCAGGAGACAAATGATGAGACAGTCCCTCAGAATCTAGACTGGTTCCCATACCAGAAGGCGGACTGAGATTTGGATTAGACAATGAAGATGGACTGGTACTTGTATTTTGATGCAAAGTATAACTGTTGTCACTTAATGTTTGAACACTAGATTGGAATGAGTCTGTTCCTCTAAGAGGTGAGACAGAACTGCCTACGGTTGTCATAGAATCATTGCTGGTTGCCATGGCTACAGATGCTGATGAGCTAGTTGATACTGATGATGTATTTAAGCTTATCTGAACTGTTGATGTTTGACGTGAACTGTTTGGTTCGGGACTTTCAGCCCGATTCTGGTCCCTTAATAAACTATGTGGGTGAAGTTTCTCTGTACTACCAGTGTGTTTGTTCAATCTGGCAATCCTCTCCTTCACACTAGGAGATGGACAGTCTTCTTCATCTTGAGTAGAAACACCGGAATCTCTTAATGAATCCTTATAGTCATTGTTTATACTATCATTATTAAGGTCTTTAGCAAGAATAGGCTTCACACTGACCCTGGTAGGGCTTTTGGATGGTCGACCCCTATTTTTATGAGTATCACATTCTGAAGATGTGTCTCCGTCCAAAGCTTCAAACTGATCGACTTTGTTACCTAAACTTAAAATAGAACTGGATGAGGATTTTCTCGACTCGACTGAAGACATTTCAGAATCTGTTACATTGTTTGATAAGTCACTTTTAGAAACCATGTCTTCATTGTCAATACCTTTTACACCTCTAGATGAATTTCTAGTAGGTGAAATAGAAGAGGAACGTTTTTCTTTACCATTCAATACGCCTGAATTACCTTTAAGAATATTTTTTGCTTCTTCAAAAGTAAGTTCTGAAGCACCGGTAGTTTTTCTACGAGGTTGTTGAGCTCGTTTCATAAATCTAGTCTCTTGTTTTTTTGCAACACTAGTAAAAGCTGGAGGAGGCATGAGGTCCCTATCCTTGCTTCTATCTAAAGATCGGAGATTTGTAGCACTCACACCAACCTTTCTATTAAGTGATTTCTTTTCCTCACTTTGGAGTCTACTTGTAGAGGCAGCTCGGCGAGTTAACCTCACATCTGAGTCACCACGAGACCCGACCTGTGGGCTTTTCTTCATTGTGGGTTTCCCACTTTTCTTTTCTTTAAGAACATTGTCATTAATGTCTTGTTTATTTTCGTCAAAACTGACCACTGTTAATTTACCATCATCATCCGGATTTAATAAGTTTGGCACTGATGCGAATGATGACATTCTAGTTGACCATTTAGATCTTGACTTACGATTTGTTCCACGAGGCGTTAGCTCCTGCTCGTCATCTTCAAACGTCAAGTTATGCATTGAATTTGATCTTGATTTAGCCAAGTTACTTCCTGAAGATGAACGTCTGGGTTCTGGAGTCACCATCTGAACCTTACCAAGGTTTGGTGTTGACAGTCGCGTATTTTTCTTGTATTCAGACAATCTGGTTGAGTGTTGTGAACCAGTGGGTGTGTCCTTCCTAGAGTTTGAGCCACTCTTTACTGTCATTTTATTGGTTGATTTGTCAGTGGGCGTGCCCCTACCACCAGATCTATCCAATGGGAGTGTGCGGGGGCGTGATGATGAGGACAGAGATCTTCTTGAAGAGGTAGGTGTGTGATGTTGATCACTTGACCTTGACGTAACACCAGCTGAACTTGCTGAAAAACATAGAGTAAGATCATTATTGTCTAACAAAGATTTCATCACAAAAACAATTTGCTAAAGATTAATTGATGATCTGAAAAAAAGTTTTTATGACTTGCATATAGACCAGGCATGTATCAAAAACAAAATGAAAAGTTCACTAAACAAGCAATTCTTAACGAAACTGGCAGACTAGTCTAACATTATGAATATAAATGAAAAACAAATTCACTAAAAGTATTCTTAAGAGCCAACGGAAATAGCATTCTGAAGCAAATAAGATGAAAATGATATGTGTAACATAAATAAACTATCACATTTGTCAAGAAATAAATACATCAGATAATAAATTATTAACTGAAACACTCTGCACTAATTGGTTCAACCAGCATTCTATTAAAAAACATATCTAAGGCAGAAACAAACAAAAATATACTGAAAATCTATGATTCAATGTGTTTGAACCAGCTGTAAAAAGTTCAGTTTCTGCTAACAAAACTGACCATAACATGTTAAAACTATTTCAATCTCAGTCAATAATTATGTTCACACTAAACAAAGTTTTCAAATAAATGAAGACAAAGCAGTGATAATTCAATCAATTAATCAGTAATATATCATATTTAACAAATAGAATAAAGTTTAATCGTTTTAATTAAGTTGATAATATAATGTACCAAATAAATCCTACCTCACTTTATCACAAAAAAATCCAAATTTCTATTAAACATTTAAGTATAAAATTAAGTTTCTAAAGTAGAAAATGTATTAATTAATACAAATATTAAAATTTGTTATTCACACAAAGCACATATGGTTTAATGGTGCACACTTCCAACAATGACAATTTAATACAGACATTACTGTGTTTAGACAGAAAATACACAAAACCTTGTTACCATGACAACCATGAACAACAAACATTAATTCATCTAACAGTGACATCTGTTAGTATGAATGTGATAAAACAATTAAGGTAACAAATTATTAATATACAAATTACTATTAAATACATAAGTTCTAACAAATGCTTGACACCATGTGGTATGGTTGGTTATAAAATATTAATGAAATATAATTGACCTTAAGAGACAAAACCAAAAAAGGAAAAATTCTACTAAATCTTCAAAACATATAATGATCAACTTATCATTTCAAATAAAAGATTTTCCCCAACAAATTAATTTCTTCAGTGACTAGATAGGTAACAAAGTATACTGGTATTTGAATTCACTCCTTCAATTTCATACACAGTAGAACCTTGATTTACAGTACATAAATATTATTTTGGACAATCACTGGTTTCAGATGAGCCAGGGCAAAGGAAATCTAGACTGTTATGAAATAAAGGGAGATTACTCATGGTTCTACTGCATCTGCTTTTCAAAAGATGTAAATTTTGATAATCAGTGAGTAGGAAACATAAAACTTAACCAGTTAAATCAGATATTAAGAAGATATTTAATTGAAAATATTAAATTATTAATAGGACAGTTAAAACTGAATGGAACTGAACAGAACTGGTTATAACAATTAATGTATATCACAAATAATGTTAGTTAACACAAAGTCATTGACATTTTCACATGAATGGCAACAAACATAGTATTAAGTATTACTATAGAATTAATTCAACATTAAGAGAATTGTTATTACAAACATCACTTTAGATTTTCACACTCAAAACAATTAGGTACATAGATTTGCAAATATTACATACTAAAATCTCTGATCATTATTAATATGACCAGTAATTATATACAGAGCAAACTCTCCAGAGAGGCCCTCTTTTGATCAACAACCTCCCTACAACAACAGCATGGTTTCCCCACTGCATGATTAAACTATTAATTAACTTCTCTAGAGCAACAACCTGTCAATAACGACCTAAATTTGCTACTCCAAAAGCGTGTTGCTTTGGAGAGGTTGCACTGTATTTTCTTTTTAGATTGAACTGATTTTTAAATGATGAGGTCTAGGAAAAGAACCATGGTAACTTAAATATAAAATATATTTCACCAGTACTGTTGTTGATCCATAAACACCAACAATTTATAATAAGGCTAACAATTTAAACAACTGAGTGCATCCATTTCCATGTAAATAGGTACCATGTATACAATAATATACTTATAATATTATACAGGTAGCAATATATGACCTTATGAATAAATATGAAAGCGACATACACATATATTATATTGTTATATTCTTTATATTATTCACATACATATTATATAGAACATTAGATCATCACAAATTAAAGGGGTAGAGTCGCTGGAAATGTTAAACCATTTTTCTTTAGAGTATAAATGTGCGATTTAGCATATAACACAATTCCAACAATTTCTGTAGCAAGAACTATGCAACACATCACAAATTTCAAAATTGCAAAACATGCTGGTAAAATATCCAGGCTATCTTTGTAATCCATGTATGTTTCTATCATCATCACCCTCTAAGCATTTTACCACAAGAAGTTATGTTCAATAAACACATGCCCCAGGTGGCAGTTTGACTTAACTTAATATGTACGGACAGACAGACAAACATGGCAATTACTATATGCCCCATATCATTTGATGTCAGGGGCAGAAAAAACTTTTTGTCCTTACTCATTGAGGGAAATACCCATCGTATATCTGATTATAATTAAGAAATCATGGCATATCGTACATGCGTATGTTCATGTGAAAGACATCTGTAAACACACAATTCTGATCTTAAAAATAATTTACACTATTATCTAATTAAGACATTTTGGCATTTATAAAGTATTAAATTTGATATAAATAATTCTATTCAACATAGCATTTTATAGAAAATAATCTTATCAAACAGTAACAATGATTGAGAATGTAAGTAAATCTTAAAACAAAATGGCACACAAACATGAAAAATAATATATATGTTTTAGTAACATATTTTACTGGCTGGGTGGAAAATAGGGATTAACTCAACTAACTTCAGTTTAACAACAGTATTGCATCAAAGCCTAATCATGTACCAGGATCTGTGGTTATAAAACTAGAGAATAATCTCCACTCTTAAATCAGTTGGTCAAAGAATTTTCAAGATGATTTTAGTGATACTGATAAACTAAAACTTCAGTATTCTAGAGTTTTAAGTGTAAAACCAAAACAAAATGAATAATCATCTTCAATAGGAGAGCAGAGAATGAAACTGAGATCTAAGCTTAGAGACTGTACTCAAGTTTTATAAACCTGGCCCCAGTGGTACTAAAGACATGAGACTGATCTCAAACTGACAGTTGGGTAAAATGCGGTGATGTAGATAGAAACAGGTTCGAACCATGCAGACAGACGTCTAGCAACTTTACCCCGAATTGTAACTCTCCATGAAGAAGGCTTTTTTGGTGAGTTCAATCTAGGAGTTGGTATTTTACTCCTAGACATACTCTTGTTACAAGATACTTTTTCTATGACTACTACAGAAGTCGGTTTACCGGATCTTGTCAAAGTCGGTTTTGGTTTTGGCGTTGTTTTTCCTTCTGGTATCGGTGTCTTTGGAAGGTCGAGATTCGACCAACAACGTCGTAGAGACTTAGGTGTTCTAGGGCCTACAGTTAGCAATCATTTTTTACACTATGCATGACATGTACATCAATAAAAGGAAAACTTGAATTTTTTATATATTTTATACAGTAATGCTATATTCAGTTTAGATGCCACATAGACTGGTACCCTTATTATATCAGTTGACACAAGATAACAGTACAACAGACAGTGATGTAGACAGATACATAAGGTTATACAATACTATTTGATTTGATATTGATTTTTTATATAAAGCAATTCTAATGCTTCATAAGAAAAAGATTTCAATATAGTTTCTGAAACATATTTTCCTTACATTAAACATGCAATTAATTCTGATAGTGTGTCTTCCAGATGTTAAATTCCAAAATAATTTATACAGTACCCGGTACGTACGATTATTAAAGAAATTTACCATAACCAGTAGGGCCCATTAATAGGCATGAGGAAACAGAACTCACCCATTGTCAATTTAGTAATTAATGAATGCAAGTGTATAAATCAATTATTCAATTGTTGATAGATTAAGTACAATATGATAATGAGCAAGAACCAATAAGATCATTAACCAGTATAATTGAGTATAAACCAAATAACTCATAGATTTCTAAGGAAGTCCATGCTATATAGAAGTGATGCATGCTTGTTTTCTTATCAAGATGAACAATACACTTGAATGGTTCAGATTTCATTGGATTTAGACAATGTAGCATAATTATCATTTTTTAAAGTTTTTATAGCATTTATCTGACTTAGTTCCAATGTCAGTATTATCATATGAAGATGAATACAAGAGAGCCGCAAGTGGTGCCAATGCTCGTCTGTTCACCACCTCAGTGAGATCTTTCAACTTATAAAGTTTCATGTTGCTACCTCTTGTAGTGTTTATGAGTTTATGAGCTTTGTGCTACTGTACCTGTATATTATATAAAGGGAAGTAACTCTACTTCAAAAGCTAATTTAAACTGGTACCCTGTTCTTCGATTTAAAGTTATTGTGGGTGATATAAATGTGGGATAGTAGAAGTGAAGGGAGAACCAGACTGAGGTGACTGATCTTTTTTTAACCGTAGCTAGAAAAATAGAAAACTGACCATTCTTTTCAAGTAGCTAATGGAAAGTTGATCTAATTATTAACTAGTGAAAACTGGTGAAATGTTTCAACATGTAGTGAAAATATTTAGATGTGCTGGAAAAGAAATGACAGTGAAATGTTACAATTAAGTGTTCTGAAAGAGTTCATCACAAAGTAACACAAAGAATACTCACTCGGGGGAGTGGGTTGGTGATCTCGTATATTTATAGCTGAATTAATCAGGCCGTCATCACTTGGGGTGGATGATTTACTTGAGGATTTATCCTGTAAAATGAAGATTATTTTACAACATGTTTGATTAACAACCAGGGGTGTCAATAGAGTCAAATTAAAAATCCTGAAAATCATATGCAGCTGACCATTTTTGCTAAACAAGTGGCCTTCAACCACATTGTTTCCATATTTAACTCAGTTTGTATTTAAAAGAATCCATTCGAGCAGATTAAATTGACCATAACTTTGCCATTTCTTGAGATATTTTCATCATATAACTTTTATTTTGCTCAGAAATAATAGAATTCTGGATATATCTAGAATATTGTCACCCCTGACAACATAAAGAAGTCAATTTATTTGGCATCTACAGTAAGATCTCATGTTGTGATGTTTTCAACATAAGGTTTACCTTATTATAACAACTGTTTATCTTCAGACCATAGGTGGTCTGTATTTAGAGAATTATTTTCAACAATGAACATATACATGCTAACAGTGGCAATCATTTAAATGGCAGCCTCTCTTCAGAGAAGACTTTTAATTCAGGGCTGATTGTGATACAGTTTTCCTTCCATGACATGAATTTAGATCAATGACAAAAACAATTCTCAACATTCAATTGTAAATTGTGACAAATGTTTTCATTAGATTAAAACAAAGCACAGTCAAGTTTGGGCTAACAGCAGTGTTCTTTTTTTGGACTATATAGGTTAACCTGTACAATAGCACATTTTGTCTTTCATCAAGGTTATAACCTACTGATACTAATGTTAAGAGGATATGCATACTTCATTATTTTCCCACTAAAGGCATGCCACTTTTTCTCAAAAGGTGTAAGAAACACTTAACATCTGTTTGTAGACAATATCCACCGTTCAGCATACTTGCAGCGATATAATAAACTATATCACTATATACAGACTTAACAGTGAACAGAGACTATACTTTTCTAGTCTTCCTTCAGTGTCTCTTGTTCACAGGTTTGACTGTATATTCGATGGAACATAATCAAACAAGTACAGCCTACATTCCTAACATGAAATTTACCTGGTTTTGTTTGGGTGTGACATGTTTAGGAGAGGTGGGAGATTTGTGAGAATCTACAAAAGGTTCTTCCCCTTCAGTCTCTGGACTATCCTGTTTCCAGCCCATCTGTAAAATGGAAACAAGGGTAATTGTGCAGAGAGTACATGGAACATATACAATATTAGGCTTTGGTTATATCAAAACTAATCTATTGAATAAATAGGTGGCTGTCATTTAGATGTGCATTTGATACGACAAAAAGAAATGCGAGAAAGATCAGGAAAATACCCAATAATTCATAGATTAAATAACATATTTTTCATTATATGTAAAAAATTTATAGTCACATGCAACATAGTTTTAATCTGTTTCTTATCCAATCACTAGACACAAAACTTTTGATTGGTTGGTTCTAAGAATACTTTTAAAATTAACCAATGACAAGGCAGCATTCTGAGACTGATGTCCATTCCCACTGTCTTAATATTAGAATGTTGATGTAAAAAGAACCAAGGAATATTCATGTTTATCAAGTGAACAGAACTTTAGGTGGATATAAATGAAGCCATAGTAAATGATGAATATAAATCAAAGTACTCACAGCCATCAACATTTTACGACTTTCATCAAGGTTTCTGGCCATATTATCTTTTCCTCTTTGTACAGACTGAAATAAGAACACATGGTATTTCAAACAATGATATGAAAATATACTGTACAGCAACATTTTATTGGCTTTTAGCCCCTTAAATTGCATGATGTTTTTGTTATCAGAAGTTATATGCTTCTAACCAATGGTGAATTTGAAAACTATGGTATGCAGAGGTGAGGGCATTCACTGCCAAATACAGAAATCTATGTATTGAGATTTTAAATTGTAAATAAGATCCTATTCATTTAGCTAAATAAATGGTAAAAGAACAAGAAAGATATAAATATACATAATAACTGACATCATCAATGATATTGTATTAAATTGATGACTCAGCAATGTCAATAGATAAGAAATTAATTATAATTATTATAAATATATATATATAGTATCATTATAAAAATAATTAAAATTTTTGAGGCATTAAAAAATTGGCATAACCATAAAATAAATATATAATTTCATGATAACTATGTTCACCATACATTAACCAAATTTCATCATTCCAGGAAAAAATAAATCCATGTATACTGACAAAATGATATAATTTTAGATTCATAGTTACTACGTAACTTTACATACAATAAAAATTAATCTTTCACTCAGGAAGATACAAAATTTTTGTACACAAAGTCTGAACATGTTAATTCATTAATGGAAACATAGTGACATAAGATCAAGGGGCAGCAACTCTTGTTAGTATTTAAAGCAACTTAATGTGATCTTTACAATAGAATTGAACACAAACAACAAATAACAAAATGGTAGGTGCACCAAACTGAGTAGAACATTGTAAACATGTTTAGTTGAGAAAAGAACAGATCAATGGAAAATAGAGCTTTGTCACAGAAATGACTAATACTGGAATGTGTGCATCACTGGGCACGAAAATGTGTTTTGCACATGTTCGCTTCATGGTGATGGCATATTGCAATCGTTTCAGGAATGTGCAAGTAGTTCGCTCCACAAACTTATGATATTGAATGATGACGGACGAATAGACAAGCCAACCAATCAACCGACCGACGGAGTGACTCAAATATACCCCTCTCAAACTTCATTAGCGGGGGAATAATAAAGAGAGGTCTCTCAAATGAAGTTATAAATACATGACTGGTAAAATTAATTAGAAGAATAGCCTATGTCTGAGATGAAAGAACTTATTTTGACTGGTCACATAATACAGTTTTACAACAATGGGCCAAGTTTTCAAGAGGATAATATATTATCATAATCAAGTAAATTAATAAAGAGAAATTATGCAACAGGTTTATCCATAAATGGCAATGTAAACATCATCAAGATGGATTTTAAGATGGAATGAAGATTTTTTGAGAGAATATTGTAAAAGACACACCAAGAATGGATGGTTTAGATTCGGATTGTTAGCAGAATAGAACAATGAATCACAAAATATAGAAATAAACTGGAATATATTAAATACATACATTACTTCCCTGGGGCTAATTGATCAAACAAATAAAGCATTATAAACTAAACTTATAACATTGTCTTTAATACTGTATAAGACATGGTAATAAATATTTCCCCAAAATTACAGGTTATAACTTTGACCAAAGCAAAAATTCATACAAAAATAAGCGTACACAAGACAATGACGGGACAAAACAAAACATATGAAGATTTATTAGTCATTTATGCTCATTCACTAGATCTGTACGTATTCACTAATTACATGCTTAGTTTATTATAAAAACTCTTAAAGACTTAAAAATACCAACACTGAGAATTAACAATTTGAATTTACAATAATAATTGCATTAAACTTGAGATTTTCAGATGAAAACGACCATACATTGAAAAATAAGTCAATCCAGCGTCAATTATGCTGTTATACAAGCACATAATAATGTACATGAATTCAACAAGATAGTCGGACTTGCAGGCAATTAAATATGGTGAGAGTCCTTGGTGCAGTATAAATATTCCTAACCAAATTACGGGAATAGCTACCCTGTATGATAATAAATAACAAGAAGTATTTGTGAAACACGGATGCCCCCTAGGGGCCATCTGGATAGTAAGACCTTGACCTTTGACCTATTGAACTTAAAATGAATAGGGGTCATTTACATGCAATGATCAACCTCCCAACCAAATCGGAGGACCTAAGGCCAAATTGTTCTGTAGATATTTGCTGTTTATATTCTTTCATATAGAAAACAGTCATACAGAAGACAAGAGGGCCAAGATGGCCCTTTATCGCTCACCTGAGAACAAAGTCACAATAATTAATGACCAGATAATATAGTTTCCAACACATATAACCCATTTTTATGTAGATTTTGAGATCAAAACCAACAATGAAGTATAAAACGTAGCAAATTTTCTAATCCAAGGGCCCATAACTCTTGAAGTTCTGGTCCGATTCCACCCATAACTGAACTTGTCCAATACCGTAAGGTCATAAACATTCATTGTAAATATGATTAGGATCGGTGAATAAATGAAGGCGCTAGAGTGTAAACAAGCTAAATTTTAGCAAATTTTCTAAGTCAATGGCCCATAACTCTTGAAGATGTGGTCCGATTCCACCCATAATCGAACTTGTCCAAGATCATTTGGTTATACTCATTTACTGAAAATATTATTAGGATCGGTGAATAAATGAAGGCGCTAGAGTGTAAACAAGCTAAAATATAGCAAATTTTCAAAGTCAAGGGCCCATAACTCTTGGAAGTTCAGGTCCGATTCTGCCCATAATCGAACTTGTCCAAGATCTTTTGGCTATACATATTTACTGAAAATATGATTAGGATTGGTGAATAAATGAAGGCGCTAGAGTGTAAACAAGCTAAATATAGCAAATTTTGTAATTCAAGGGCCCATAACTCTAGAAGTTATTGGCAGATTTTGCCCATAATCGAACTTAGCCGAGACATTGTGGCCATATACATTGTGAGAGCTGCGGATGCTAGAGTGTAAACAAACTAATTGTGGACTGACGACGGACGACGTACGCTGGACGCCGGACATTCAACGATCCTAAAAGCTCACCTGATGAATCAGGTGAGCTAAAAATGTTTCATTAATTGACAAAAATAATATGATAAGCAGAAAAAATGCTCATTATGTTAATATTTTTACTCATCTAACTATCACTATGGCAACTAAATAATATCCCAGCTAAAATGAAAGCAAAATGTTATATCTTTTAACGAGTATCACATCCCACAGCCAAAAACTTCAAACCATACTAAAAATTGACTGTCACTTAAAATACTGAAAACAAAATAAAGGACTATATTGTGGTAACAACTAAATGCAAAATGCTGGTTACACAAAATCAGTGTACCATTTGCCACCTATGTACTGGAAGTAGTCGCAATAATATGCAGTAACTTGAATACACGCGCTAAAAGTAAAACATACAATGTCAAAAATTAATGCATAATATTGTGCCAAATGTTAATATTAAAAAATTTCCATATCAAACATTCATGTTGTCAGCCTAATTTTTATCGCTGAGGTTAAACGTGACACCAATAGCTATGGTTAATAGGTGATACACCTGGGAAGACCTATCAGTCTTCTTATAGCTTGTTGGACAGTTTCCTCACATGAACAACCCCAAATGGGATTTGAACTCAAAGCTATGAGGGGCAAGTGACAATGGAGGCCCACTTAACAGTATATTTATACAAATTATTGTGTTTTTGTAAGAAATCAAACAGGTGGACCAATTTACAGTTTTCATCAAAATAAATGATCTAATATGTACAAATGAGTGTCTTATTTGGAAAACAAACATCTGATAGTTGGAAAACAAACAATGATAGTTGTATTTCTGCTAAATGTCTTTTGTAACATTGCCCTAAAATATTAGACAAAATTAGCCAAAAGTAAATTCCAGGACGGAAAAGTATTTATTCACAGCCACCAATCAACAAATGTTGAGTATTGACAGACATCATTGGATTAGCGAACTATGAAGAAATTATCCACTTCAAATAAATCATAACCAAACATTTCAGCTGAACACAAACACGGAGCAATATTATAGTCTAAAAATATTATTTCTGAACTTGAAAAATCCTACATAGGACTATGTAAAAGCAGAAAATTTGAAAACAATGATAACAACAACGAAAGAATTGTAGAGAATCTATAAAACAAATCAAGGTTTTGTTGCAAAACTGTTCTATCTGAGTTTATCTATGCAGCTGTAACAAAGTTGTAGCAGTTTTGCGCCGAAACCTTGAAAATAACTACAAGACAAGTATACAATACAACACACGTAACACTTCAAGCATTTTTTAAATATTTACCAAGAAAGCACTCTTATAACATTATATTAAGTTGGTAATTTTTGTCCGATTTAATCCGAGTTTTTTTGAGAAGGAATGAATGTTAATTAATGTTTTACTTCATGTAACTACAAATGATTATGTATAAAGATTTTATGGCAGACATTATTGCAGACTACACTGCATGGATGGTAATATACACAGTACATATAATCAAACCTGTCAACAAAAGCAACAATAAGGAGAGAATAATTATAGACTTCACCCTAAGTGCCTTCAGATAAAAACTATTCACTCTTACACATATATAAACACAAATAATGTAAGATTTTGCAGTTTGTGACTTAAGTATTATGACTGACTGTCCAAAAATCGTCCACTTCTGTACCTCTATAGTGTGCCAAATGTAAAAAAATGGCATTTTTTTGTACATGTCAGAGGTAATTTAAACAAGTCCAAAATGTATAGCAAGAAGCTTAAGTCACAAACAGTGATATAGTAGCTTATTTCATGTATTCTTTGAAAATAAGGCGTACACAGTGACATAGAGCAGAAATGTGTAAAAATCTAGCAACAACATTTCAGTTTCCATAGTAATATAAAATATACTTACATCATACCAGTTGTCTTGTCTTTGAAGATTACTACAAGGCCCCACACCTCTGAAAATATAAAAAGAAAACAAAATTCAACAAAAAGTTTCAATACAAATTTTATTTGTTTTGTCAGAAAACTATTTTAAGCATGTTTCCATGGAAAATCATGAGAATCCCCAAACTAAATCAACTTAAATCATCCATATCATCAATTTAATTGAAAAGTCTAATGTCAAAATTCATGGATAAAAGATTGATGCCAATCAATGGAAGTAACTGTAGAATTAATATCAGAACAGAAATTATATGAATGGATAATAAATTGTAAGAAGTATTACTGAAATATTTCAACAAAGGCCATTAAATTTATCTATGGATGGATATGGCTTGTATTCATAGTTGACCTAAATTCAGTGATCTATTACATCTAATACACAAATAAATGTATTTGAAAGTAGACTTTATTCATAGGGGACAGTTAATTCAATTTATATAGTACAACATCTCCAGAGCTATCCTCTCTTGAGCAACAACCTCCCTTCAACAACAGCATGATTTTTCCTACTGCACGCTTAAACTATCAATTTAAGCTCTCTAGAGCAACAACCTCTAAAACAACAACATATTTGTGTTTCTCCCAAAGTGTGTTGCTTTGGACAGGTTGCACTGTATGCCCAAACAAATATTAAAATTGTATAAAAAAATCATAAAACATAATATCATAAAACATGATATCATAAACATGAAATCATAAAACATGATATCATAAACATGAAATAATAAAACATGATATAATAAAACATGATATCATAAAACTTCAAAATGAAGTAACACAGCAACATTAGTACAACAAGCATCTTACCTCACAGCCTGTGATTTGGACAAGAATCTTGCTGACAGACTCTGACGAGATGTGATCAATCCAGCGGGTGCACTGTCCATTTCTTCTTCTAAAGTTTCAAGACCTTTAACAAACTTGTCTGTCTCACTAGGAGTGAAACTCAAGTTCTCAAATGTATCTTTCAAGAACTTCTCCTACAAAAGGAAGAAATGCAACATCTTGATAAATGACAATCAGTGAATGTTTAGACCTAGCAGGCTTGGTAAGACATTATCCTAATGAAGTGTTACTGGAACTTCACTAATTGTTAATTTATAGTTACAATCTGTTTTAAGTTACCAATTTATACTTTTTACTTACAGTATTTTAAAAATATGTACCACATAATGTAACTTTTGTTTTATTTGAGTTTAAGGCCCCTTTTCAACAGTCTGAGTGGTATAAGGTGTACAGTTTACATAACCATCGTTCCTGGAAAGAACCAGTACTAGACTCCCATCATCCGTAATCAACTGCCTACTTTCTCACATAAAGAGATATGGTCGAAAGCTGGGCTCGAACCCATGACCCTCTATTACATTACCAAAATGTAAGTATGTTTCCTTCATTCGTAGTAACACTCATGACAATGTGCTTGATCCTATAAATCAATAAATTTCTTTCACAATAAGTCCAATTCCACTTTCAGTGACCACAATTTAACAAAACCTTTTTTTTTAAGAGTATATTAAGATCATACAAAAAGCTGAGCATGTGAGTTTTATCAGGATTCTCCAACCAGTGAGCTCCGACTTCAATCACTTACCCTGTTCTGTGATTTAGGGGGTTCATCCATTGGAGTGGTTGGTACAGAATTATTGGAATCATCATCATCATCAATATCATCAAGAGAAACTGGATCAGTGGTTTCAGAGTCTGTAATAAAAGACTTACTGGTAATTACATATTGCAAGAATATATTACAAGAATATATTACAGACCTTGAATAAATGCATTCCAGACTGGTTCTGTTTTCAAATGTTCTTAGAAACGGAGGGTTGTCAGGACAGTTTCAGAACGAGAAACTGAGGGAAGTCTAATTTTGGATGAAATATAAAGAATCTGAGAAACTAAGGGTTGTCCAAACAGTTTTGGACAAAAGGTAAACACTACACGAGAAACTAAGGGTTGTCCAAACAGTTTCAGACAAAAGGTAAACACTACCCGAGAAACTGAGGGTTGTCCAAACAGTTTCAGACAAAAAGTAAACACTACCCGAGAAACTGAGGGTTGTCCAAACAGTTTCAGACAAAAGGTAAACACTACCCGAGAAACTGAGGGTTGTCCAAACAGTTTCAGACAAAAGGTAAGCACTACCCGAGAAACTGAGGGTTGTCCAAACAGTTTCAGACAAAAGGTAAACACTACCCGAGAAACTGAGGGTAGTCCAAACAGTTCTGGACAAAGATACTCTGATACACTGCCTGTAATATATTGGTGTATAGTTAACACTGCCTGAGAATGTGATGACTATATATATACAGAAATCAACAATTTAAAAATGCAGATTGTATCACAAATTATATCACGAAGTGTCTTGTAATTATTTACCTCCATCAGCATTGCTGTTTATAGAAATGGAATGTTTAAACTGACTACGTCTTCTCTCAGAACTAAGGCCTGCATCAAACACTTGGTATGAACTGTAATACAGAGGTGTCAATAAAATACAGAGATATTTTTCTCTTGGATTAACCAAATATTTTGTTCATTTCAAGAACTATTTTAAAATCATTCAGTATATCACTGTTACAGTACTGTAAAACGATTTTGGTAAAGATGAACATTAGATCTAAGTCATGTATACTTATTTACCAAAAAAGACTGGAGTAATACATTATTTATAGTGAACAGATAAAAATGTCATACCTGGCTAGAGTGTCAGAACCATCACTTTCTGATGGTGGATAATATATAATCTCAGTATTATCCCCTTGATCTCCTTCATCAGCATCAAAATTATATAACTGTAAAAAATATACATATACAGTAGGTTTTTAATCTAAACCCATGTGCATTGAAGCAGCAATTCAAGTTAGAGCCGGGAGAGGGTTGGTGGTAGATAATTACAGTTTAAACAGAACCTCTCTAGTCGAGATTGTTCTCAAATATTTCATTTCCTCAATCAGGTAAAAGTATTACATGCATCAAACTGACTACTGATTTATAGTGGAACTCTAAGACTAAAACAAGTGATTATATCTTATATCTTTTTATTGACAATCAGCCCTATAACACAACAAATTATAAGCAGTTCTCAAATATTTTTAGCGAGAAACTTAATTATCAGCCATATTTTTACCAACAATACTGGAAATAGCCAGCTGCACTCAATTAATGATAAGAAACTTGTCTTATGACTTTTGGTACATCACTGTCGAATATTATACTACTTCACAAGACTAAAACTTTTAACTGTCACAACAGCAGAAAACTGAACACTATTAGATTTACAAGGAACGTAATTGAATTGATTGTTGAACCAGAAATAACTTATAGTTCTGAATTCAAAAAATAAAAACCATATGGCTTATTGTCCTGTCATTAAAGACCATAGGGATATCCTGATAGAATCATTCTCAGGCAATAGCATCTCTGCTGTTCTAAAAAATATTGAGTTTCAATCACATTTGAGTGTTCATCACAGTAAAAAAACTAAGAATATGTAATCACTTAGAATTATCTACTATGAATCCTCACGCACCAATTTTCATTTAGAAGGAACTTCAAACATCTATTGATCAAGATCTAAAATTAATTTACATGATCCATATCAACAAAGTGCTTATTAAACTTTCATATATTGAGTTCAATTCTGCATGATATTGGAAATTGGATTAGAATCAATTCTAGTCATTAATTTGAAATAACTTTCAAGCAGAATTTCTCCAAGTAAAATACATGTTAAAGTAATCTTTACCAAAAAATGAATGACTTAATATTGTAAACCTTTAATTTCAGACACTGATCAAGTTGGTCTCAAGTCAGGAAATCCGATAAAATTCCAGATCTGGGATCATTTGATGGTAGATAAACCATGATTTTCCTTTAATTCAAAATATCAAATTTCACCCATTCATTTTAGTGTGTATTCAATTTATAACAAAACTTACATCATCCCAAGTAACATCACTCTTATCTTGTGTATCTTGCTTCACGAATGTCTTTGATGACACTGGAAGGAAATCATCATCATCATCGTCATTACCTTCGTCGAATATCACCGGCATATTCTGTAAATTATAATGATAGACGTCATATAAATCCTTATTAAGATTCATCTCTGGTATTTCAATATAAGGTTATATTCAACCAAGTCCAGATATTTACACTATGCAGCCCCTGAGGCATAGTGACATTATGTTCATAGGCCAAGATTTCAATTAGAAACATGAATAACATACTGTGCAGGTTGACATTCAAAATTAACCATTTAAAACATGTTTTACCTTGACAACACTTTGCATTAACCGAACATGATTCATGTTTAACTTTAAGACAAAAATCAAACACCACTAAAAACTAGTTTTACTAACCCTTATAAAACTGAATAGACCAATTAAATGACTATCAGTGAATTTGCCACATTCTTTAGTAATTAGATAATGATTGAGAACTTATTATATATGGTTAATTAGGCCATCCTATACAGTTACCCTATGGACTCATATAAAAATCCTCAAAACAATTTTTTTAGCAATTTTGACAACTTTTTTTTATTCCTTATTCCAGCTATTATTTTTGTTTTGAGTACAAACATATGATGTAAACAAAAACTAGGAATGTGTCTTGAGGACACAAATGCCCCCACTGAGCACTTAGTAAAAAGGGGCCATAACTCCTGTAAAAATGTTTGAATTTTAATGGAAATTAAACATGACATGTATTTCATTATCATATATCTTCAGGTGAAATATGAAACCATACCATGAAACATTTCTTGAGTTATTGCTTGGAAACCAAAATTCAGACATCAGGACTTAAAATGTTTTGGACAGTAGGCTAGTGTTTGTGCATAATGAATTATTTCTTTAAAATCTCTTAATGATGCTACTCAACAGTTTTATGAGATCTAAGTTTAATCTCATGATCATAATCTCATACAGCTTATGATCAATACACTTTCGGACAAAAGTCTAGTAGTGGTTGGGGTTTCCATGATTATTTTAAACCAGGAAAGCTTTGTCTCTGTAATCTAGCTTTCTTTGTATTTTTTGTATCTTTTTTCATTTAAAAAAAGTTCCGCAAGTTGTATCGATGAAAGACTTGTAGCATCTTTTTTCCAATTATATCATTTTCATTACTGCACAATCATAGGCAAAAGAGACATTGCCATTTTTAGACTTGACTACACTTTCATCTTTAAGTCTTACTAATAAATTCTATAATACCATCAATACCAAATCTAGAATTTAATATTAATATATATTGAATATTTCAGTTCACAGGTTATTGAATTATCTTATCATTCATTGTCATATTTAAACCTATGACCCATATTGTCATATTAAGACCTAAGACCTACAAACGTACCAAAACTGCCATAAACAAAATCATAATAAGTAATAATCGCAACAATAAGTCTTAAATTTGTCACAGACTTGTTAAGTTAACTGTCACAAACACACACTATGGAACAAAACCTTCCTTACACAATTATGGCTCATCCCAGATCCCCGACATTAAGTCTGGCCAAATAGTTAATAGATAACAAGGCATACAGAGGCTTAGACAAAATTCCCGAATGTCACTCAATGGGTCACATGACATAAAATATGAGAGTTTAATATACCTATCATCGATACTTGGGAGATATATCAATACTTAAATACCCCCCAATGCCTGCATCGGTCAATTAAAACCATTTTTATTTCATTCGAATTATGTTTCTCAGGTGAATCAAACACTACTTGAGTCATTGATTTTACATTAAAACAAGCGAGTTTACTTGTACAAACACAAACTTACAGTGCATAACATACTGTATAACAGGTGTACTGACAATGCACTTTTTAGACAGCAAAACTGATTTTTTCCATAAATACAGAATGACCTCACTAAGTGGTATCTTCTTTAATAAGACCACCTCACAACAACACCATAAAATTATAATATCAGACTGGTTTTCAACACTTCTGACACATTTCAATGTGACAATGAGACCATCTAAATACAGTCAAACCTGTGAAAAGCCACTCCTTTGAAAAGACATAATGCAATCTTTATTGATAGAAATTGCCTTAATTTGGAGGTCTTTTTGTTCTAATTAATCGATAGTATTTGAAAGAATGGCCTTTAATCACAGGGTGGTCTTTATACAGATGTGGCCGTTTACACAGGGCTGACTGCATCAAAACTAAACTTTTGGTTCCATAAGTGATTTTAATGTGAAGGTTTCAAAAGGCAGAATAAAACACACAGTTTGAAATTAAATATCAAACAAAAAGAACAAGAGGGCCAAGATGGCCCTATATCGCTCACATGACAATCACTGTTCACTCATTAAAACATTGTTTTGAACCGGTGACCTAGTTTTTGACCCCAGACGACCTATGTTCGAATTTGTCTTACATATCATTAAGACAAACAGTCTGACTAGGTTTGGTGAAGATACGATCAAAATTTGACATCTACAGTGTTAATAAGGTTTTCCTAAGATTTGACCTTGTGACCTGGTTTTTTACCCTAGGTGACCCATATTTGAACTTGTCCTTAATATCATTAAGACAAACAATCTGACAAGGTTTGGCCAAGATCCAATCAAAACCATGACATTTAGAGCTTTTACAAGATTTTTACCTAAGATTTGACCTTGTGACCCAGTTTTTGAACCCGGCTGACCCATGTTCATCCTTCACCCACATATCATTGAACTCGTCCAAGATATTATGAAGACAAACATTCTGACAAGGTTTCATGATCATCCAATCAAAACAGTGACTTCTAGAGTGTTCACAAGGTTTTCCAGCAATTTGCCCTAGTGACCTAATTTTACTACAGAAATTACCCATTTTCAAACTTGACCTACATATTATTAAAATAAACATTCTGACAAAGTTTCATGAAGATAAAGTCAAAACAGTGATTTCTAACAAGGTTTTCCCTTATTTGGCCCTGGTGACCTAGTTTTTGACCCCAAATGGCCCAATATCGAACTTGTCCGAGATTTTGTTGATATTAAAGTTCTGACCCAGTTTTGCTAAAATTGAGCCAAAAATGTGGCCCCTAGTGTGGTCACAACAAAAAGTTTGACGACGCACGACGCACACCGCACGATGCACGACACCGGACGGAGACTGATCCTAATAGCTCACTTTGTCACTTTGTGACATGTGAGCTAAAAATTGATCAATCATAGTAAATATTTAGACATGATTTCTCTGAACCATGAAGATAAGACAAAAGAAATTTCCTTCTAAGATTTAATACACTTCAGGATTTCATACCTTAGATTTTTTTCAACACTTTTTCTGCTTAGAAAGTCTCAGTTAGGTATTAGGTAAAGCTATTTTTAACTATACATGTATTACATTCAACATGAACAATGAGTCAACATAGATGACAAACTATTGATTAAGTAAAACAAGGAATTCAGCCTCCTTTCAATATACGTGTATCAGTGTAAATAGTATTTTTTGTCACATAGAAATACTGAAATTGAGCATTTATGGCTTTTACCAAAATAGAAAATACTGCTATAGTCATGGCCACCAAAGTAAGAGAAGATATCAGGCCTCTGTGCACAGTTGGTCATTCTTCAGAGGTTTATGTGACCGTTAATATCTAAAGATGTGTTCTATAAAATGACCCATTGTTTATATATAAGCCTTCATTCACAAGTGGTCACTTACCAAGCCAGTAGCACATAGAAACAGCAGCTTGTAACAGAGGTTTCAGTTTATAAATAATACACATATTTAATGGTTCTTTAAGTCTACATACCGTTGGTGCGACTTCAGGTCTGTTTAGTACCATAGTTTCTCGCCTGGGGTCTGCTGACTGACTGTTGGCTGCGTCTGCTTGATATGAGAAACGTCGACGATCTGTAATGTCCAAATAAGAATCATTATAATACTCATGGGGTAATGAACTAAACCTGACCACCTTGGTCCTGTGTGGTCGCATAGTTTTATCTCCAAGGTAATTCCTTTTATTGCTTGTCATTTTATGCTTTGAATTCCTCACAACCACACATTGTCGCCAGAACTAATCAATATTCTAGTACATGCTCTCCAACTGTATGAAATAATTCCAAGTAATTTTCAATTATAAACCAAACAAGTTCACACAAGTGTTGTTACAGTATGCCAAGATATGATGCCAAATACTGCATATACTTTATGCCACAGTCAACAACTCAAGCTTCTACAAAACAATAATTAAGTCAAACAAAATTTCAAAGCCCTGACTTCAAACTGTCACAAATATTACAGTGAAGTCACATACCAGGGCTTAAGTAACCAACACAAGATCAATTTCATTAAGAAACAGAGGTTATGAAAACATCATACTCTCGATGCCTAATCACCATACACTCACATATTTCATGATACAAGTTAGATCATGAACTAGAACAGTATTTAACAATCCACATTGCGTTTCATCCTTTTCAGACACAGAAGCCAATCAAGCAACTTTAATTTACTATCAGAATTATTAATTCTCCATTATCCATCCCATGAACATTATGGCCATAATCATGCCGATACTTAGAAATATGATATTATTTTATTTCATCACAAACAACATAATTATAAGGACATGTGAGATCAAACACAACAGCATCTCACTAATGAAGACAACAGAAGCATGTGTATACATGCCATCTAATGATTAAGATAGAATGATATACAGTCTCTAATCAATAATTTAACTAGAAATTCCACAATCTGAATCAGTATCTGATTCAGTAAATGACAGCCTCATCAGAACACTGAACACAATTCTTAACCATAGGTCACGTATATTAGTCGTTAAAAATAACAAAATAGATTCCTATACATTTAATGTCTAATTTGTCTCATATATTAGACATACTGTGTTACAAAATACCTAGGGTTACCAGTATGCAAAGAGACAAATTATCTTTATACAGGATGTACATTTTACCACAATGATAAGCCACAGTGTGCTGATGAACATTGGCAAACCTGTGAGTACAGGCCACAGAATGAAGATACGATGTGATCATTTAGAACAGCCGGCCTTTATTCAGAGGTTTGTAACATCTATATGAACAAACATTGACTTAAATGAACTTAATCAGAGGCTTGCATGAACTATATGAACAAATGAGTTTTTTTCAAATGAAGTATTTCAGAGGGTGGTCAGTTGAGTGTATACATATTTAGCCATACAATACACAAACAGTATGTAAGACCTCATGATCTACTCAATATTGAGTAAATTCATTAAAACAGTCTGGTAGCAACAAATTATTTGTTTCTATGATCGGGGATTTACACAATTATTTATTCACGGTTACATTTTTTTAAAAGCCCAGTGTTGGAAGCCAAACAATAACAAAATTTACTGATCTTGAAAAGGCGAGAGATGAGAATAATATATAAATATAATGTAATGATTTAACACATGATTATTTGTTTGTCAAGGGACCTTATTTTACCAATTTTGGGGTGGGGCAAAAATAACACATTTTTAGATGGAATGATTCTACACAAACATAACAAGAGGGCCAAGATGGCCCTATATCGCTCACATGACAATCACTGTTCACTCATTAAAACATTGTTTTGAACCGGTGACCTAGTTTTTGACCCATGTTAGAACTTGTCCTACATATAAATAAGACAAACATTCTGACAAAATTTGGTGAAGATCCAATCAAAACCATGAAAACTACAGCATAGACAAGGTTTTCCTAAGATTTGACCTCGTGACCTAGTTTTTGACCCCAGACGACCTATGTTCGAATTTGTCTTACATATCATTAAGACAAACATTCTGACTAGGTGTGGTGAAGATACGATCAAAATTTGACATCTACAGTGTTAATAAGGTTTTCCTAAGATTTGACCTTGTGACCTGGTTTTTGACCCTAGATGACCCATATTTGAACTTGTCCTTAATATCATTAAGACAAACAATCTGACAAGGTTTGGTTAAGATCCAATTAAAACCATGACATTTAGAGCTTTTACAAGATTTTTACCTAAGATTTGACCTGGCGACCCAGTTTTTGACCCCGGCTGACCCATGTTCAACCTTGACCCACATATCATTGAGGCAAACATTCTGACAAGGTTTGGTGAAGATCCAATTAAAACTGTGACATCTACAGTGTTAACAAAGTTTTCCTAAGATTTGACCTGGTGACCTAGTTATTGACCCCAGATGACCATATTTATACTTGACCGTTATATCATTAAAACAAACGATTCGACAAAGTTTGGTGAAGATCCAATAATAACTGTGAAATCTACAGTGTTAACATGGTTTTTCATAAGATTTGACCTAGCAACCTAGTTTTTGACCCAAGATGACCCATGTTCGAACTCGTCCAAGATATTATGAAGACAAACATTCTGACAAAGTTTCATGATCATCCAATCAAAACAGTGACTTCTAGAGTGTTCACAAGGTTTTCCAGCAATTTGCCCTAGTGACCTAGTTTTTCACCGGAAATGACCCATTATCAAACTTGACCTACATATTATTAAAATAAACATTCTGACAAAGTTTCATGAAGATCCAGTCAAAACAGTGATTTCTAAAGTGTTCACAAGGTTTTCCCTTATTTGGCCCTGGTGACCTAGTTTTTTACCCAAAATGGCCCAATATTGAACTCGTCCGAGATTTTGTTGATATTAACGTTCTGACCCAGTTTTGCTAAAATTGAGCGAAAAATGTGGCCCCTAGTGTGGTCACAACATAAAGTTTGACGACGCACGACGCACACTGCATGACGCACGACGCCAGACGGAGAGTGATCCTAATAGCTCACTTTGTCACTTTGTGAGCTAAAAACTTAATAAGAGGACCCGGACACAATTCCCTCCAATTTACTGACGGCCTTAATTAAATGTTATTTATTATCACAGACTATAATGACCATTACTGTTTGAAGTACGGTCCAACCTGTGTTAGCGGCCACCTCTAAATAAAGGTAATCCTGTGAATAAAGGCCATTTTTGGAGACACAGTGAACAAATAACCTCCAAATAAGGCCACCAGTCCTGTCAATTAGGCCACATTTTATCATTCCAATGGGTGGCCTTTGTTTACAGGTAAATCAGTACACCTTTCAAGTCAGTTAATTTGTTACATTAAAACACTGCTTGCTGCATAAAAACTCCAGTTTGTTTCAGCCATATCAGGGAACGTTTTTCCAAATCAATAAAATCCTATATCACAATCATTCCAAAATCAACATAATTAAACTCTATTTTAACAATCGTAATAAACTTCAGAAGGAAATGAAAACCATTTATTGCTATAAAGTCAACACGTACTTAGTAAAAAACAGAAAACCAAACCATATTTTCAAATAACTTCAAATAAATTGTGCAAGTGTAAACACTGAAGTCTATCCATTTCAAGTGGTTTACTTCAAATAAGTGAAAACAAATACCCCATATAAAGATCACATTAAAATACAATTAACTTTTAAATAGGCAACATCTACTGTTTGACAAACACTTTATTATGAAAATTCTAACACAATAAATTGGACCAACAGAAGTTATATTGCATCTTTTGTCACAGCAAATCAAGATATCATACTCTATTAAATTATGGAAGTGTAGCAGTATGGTACATACATAATAAATTATAGTATTGGTACAAATAAATTGGCCATGATATTAACCAGCCAGACAAGCTCAGTTAGTAGAGCACCTGACTTGCAAACAGGTCACAGATTCGAGTCCCGCATTAATTAATGAAAGTTCATGAATAGGTCAAGAAAAAATCATGTCTTCAAGGATTCCATTCGAAGGGGTGGGTATGCCCAACTGTGTCACCTCTAAAAATAAAGTCGTTTCTAACTTACTTACTAATACCTGCATGGACAATCTCATGCAGAAGATACAAGACTTACAAATTCTACAACAACTTCCAAGTATGAGTGACACAGTTTTCTTATTTATATGTTGTTTGTTTGTTGTCTATGAATAAGCACTTCAGACTGAGATAGAAGATGAATTAGAAGATGAATTAGAAAGTCTCCAAAAGTAGGTTGCTAATGGTGTTTGATAAGAGGTATAAAGCAGTGCCCTGTATGATTGTTCAATCTCAAGTTGAATGTGAACAACTAAGATAAAAACTTTTATCCTAAGCACTACAATGTAGCAACATCGATCAGACCATTAAGTATAGCATACAAGATGTATCAGTGAAGATTTCTCAGAGTAGGGCATTTTTAAACAACAGAATATTTAAATGACCTCCCATACACATTCCATACAGTTAGTTCATAGTTCGATCTGCTTATCTCATTTTCTACTTTTCATTTTAATCAATCATACACATGAGTCAAGAGGGTCACAAAAATCGATGATCCCTACTGTGCTTTGAATAAGGTATTATACTTTTATGCCACACTGTCAAATTAAAAACACAGCTCTTGTCAGTGACAAAATTCACCACTTGACACTGGTATTAACTATGACACACGACGGCTCTGTCAAAACGTGAAGCTTTTTATCATAAATTTTAATCTTTTTTATCCACAAAGCCTACTGTGAGATAAACCCATTAAAACAATGAAACTTAACATATATATTTAAAGAAAAAAAAACAAAGAAAATCAATGGAGGGGGAACTTTTACTAAAATACAGGAGTTATTGCCCTTGAATACAGAACCTAGATCCGGTATATTCAAAACTGCGCAAATATTGTCCAAATATTCCTGAGGAGTTCTCAAAGACTGATAGAGTAGAAGTCATATCAGGGTAGAATATTGTAGGTTATGTAGAAACATTGGCAACAACAAATCGTAAAGTAGCGTTATAAGGATAAACCCTACTCGATATAGAACTGTTTGAAAACCAAGTTTATACAACAAACCACTTCAATAAGCTTAATGTTACAACTTAACAACTTTTGAAAAATGTCAAACATTGCCATAAATGTTTTTTTCTATCATATCAATAGAGAATTACACCCTTACATTCTTGAGGTCTACTTATACTTGCACAATAAGGGCTGGTAATAGAAGTTTAAACTGAGTACTCCCTTTTTATCACAGCATACATCAACTATTTTCAGAAATAGTTGAATGCATGACTAAAGACCTACATTATCCAAATTTGTTGATATTAAAATCTTAATTGCAGTTAAATTGATAAGTCTTTATACACTTCTTTGCTATTAGATTTTCAACAGATTAAAAACACTAGAAACCAAAAAGGAGCAATTGTAGTGACATAGGTGATCATTAAAATTTTTTTGAGAAGATTTTTTTAATTTTCCTATATAAGTCTATATAAATCAAGTGACCCCCGGGGCAGGCCAATTTTGACCCAAGGGCAATAATTTGAACAAACTTGGTAGAGGTCCACTAGACTATGCTATATGCCAAATATCTCAGCTCTAGGCCCTGTGGTTTCGGACAAGAAGATTTTTAAAGTTTTTTCTATTTGTTGGCATGGCAACCAGAGTTTTTAATGAAATTTATTTTTTTGAACAACTTTGAAAGGGGACCACCCAAGGATCATTTCAGCAAAGTTTGGTTGCAATCGGCATAGCGGTGTAGGAGGAGATGTTGTTTTAAGTAAATATGGACGCCACTTCACGACGAACGACGCACGATGGACGCAGGGCGATCACAAAAGTTTGTGCTCTGGTGAGCTAAAAATAAGGATGTAGATGAGCATACATTTTTACTATCTAGTTAAAATGAAGGGATGATATTTTATTACTTACATGCTTTCCTATTCCTCCACCTCCAGCTATCTATAACACATTGTATATCAATATCATCCACAGTCTTTCCCCAATCTAATCCAGACCCTGTGTCATTACTTGACACATCCATTCCCCCATTCCAGTCAAATTTATTTCCAACATGCATATTCTTCTCCTCCCCCACTCTCATCCATTCTAACATGGTACCCATTAAAATAATTATTGTTACACTTTCCAAAAATTATCTCAAGATATCAATAGTTTACACAAAATATCAATAAATGGTAAAACACATTTAATACTGCTTAATACTTTTGACACATTGTTTTCACATTTTTTTATGTAATATTCATAACAGTTATACACAAAGATATGTACATCTTCAAACAATATTATTCCAAAATGAATGTAAGCAACAGAAACAAAATGCTTTCTCTTTTGTTCATTAGATTAATTTTTCCACTTTCCCCATGAAACTCACAAATTTCTAAATGCATTCATTTAACATTTCCCATGATGAATAATTACCAAAGTTACTATTTTTCAGCATGTAATTTAAGACTGCAATTAATCCATTAGCCATCACAAAAAGAACTTTCAATCTAAATTCATAAGATATTTATAAATTCATCCAATTTGAATATATAAAAATAACTGATGGTGTTTTTTTCAATTCCATGAATAAAAATGAACAGCTTCCACAATACATTAAACTCTGTCTAAATTAACAGTCCCAAGTCCCTGTAAACACTACAGTTAAACTGCACAGACCTTTTCTACCCTTGATTGACTAATAATCTATACATTCAGATTTGATCACAAAGATAAAACTGTTCAGACAATTGTTGACTTTCTTTAAGAAATCTAGTCATAAACAGAAGTTCCATAATCCATACATATACATTATAAGTCCTCAAATCTCATCCAATTAGCACAAAATTAGTAGACAATAAAGTCAATCAAATTAAAAAAAATGTTAAATTCTAAGAAATTAGCTAATTCATGCAAGTCATAAATCACATTAGAATGATTATAACCAGATGTTCATTTATTTCACGTCAATGCCTTTTTTTCATTAAATTCAATCAGTTATGAAATTATCAAAATGATTTGCTAACACACTTCATTTCACTAATAGCCCTAATGCCATTACTCTTATCAAAAGCATTTGAATAAATGAACTAACAAACTGTGAAAAATCTGTGTCTACCAGTTTGATTGTTAGTTTACGGATTATTACGATTTCACCTGTCAAAATTGATAAACACCAATCAAAGACGAGGACTTAACGACTAATATTCAAATGAAGGCAGTCTCGATACAAAGAAAGAAACAGTGTTCAGTATATTCGGTAACTAGAACAAATGAATTAATGCAGATTGAAAATTTGAGCCTTATCTTTCAGTAGCTTCAACGCCTACACATAAACTATATATAGCATGTTCTACAATAAAATTTTGCGCAGTGAAAACAATCAAAACTGTGCAATGACATTTAAAGATAAGAAATCAATTTTAAATGTTTAGCGTGGCTTTCAGTGGAATTAAGAATCTTATATATTTAGCCTCATTATTGGATACTGGACCTTTGTAAATAATCTTTTTTTAAAATGTTTTATTGAATAAATATGAAGTGACGATTTTCTTTGAAAAATACTGCCAACTTATTTTTTCATTGTTTTTAATTTGTTAATAACAAAAATGCAACAATTTGTCTCAAATTTGTTTCAGAATTTCAATATTTTAGATGGCATTATTATATTTTGACTTTGTAAAGCTCAGAATGAACTCCCATTTTCTTTTGATATTGTTCAAATTTAATCTAAAAGAATGATATTTATGCAAAATTCATCACTAAAACAATTAGAAATTTTATATCAAAAATATCAAACAAAGGTCATTGGTGAACGAAAGGCCTCCAAGGTCAAGTGGTGGTCTCTAACAAGTATTCATAAACCTCTTACTGCTGTGAGTTTGCACCCTGCAGGATCAAATTCCACATGTGAGGGAGACGTCCAGCAAGCTTACAAAAGACAGTGGTTCTACCCTGGGGTGGTGCCTTTCACCTCCATCAAAGCTGACACATCAGCCAAATGACCCTGGCTTTTGGTGTGAAATAGAACTCTACAGAATGAAGTTGTCAGCATAGGAGGTTTACTTTCATTCATTCATATCAAGCTGTAGTTAAGTCATTGTCTTGTATTTGTCAAAATTCTCAATCCCTAAACAATGTCATTCCTAAGCTATGGTCAAGCAATACAATGAACAATAGCTGGGTCAAAACCCCTTCTTTGACTTTTCCATAGTAATCATAAACCTACATTGTAATAACAAATCTACATAAATATAAATATAATTTTCTCTCACACCACTTATATTCAGACATAAGTACCATACAAGTGGTACTGGTAAAAGATTTTAGTTGTCAAAAATATAACCTCAAGTGTTTTAAGTGGACAGGATCACAAAGAGATCAAACCCAATCAGCGACTTAACTTCCAATAATCTGCTGATAGAAATACTTCATTATGCAACTCACCAGCACATTAACGGATCAAACATATTAAATTGTCAATTGTAAGTTTAGATTAAACTTTTAACACCTTCACTAATTCCTTAACGAGTACTTTTGATTTATAGAAAAGATAAGCTAGGAAATCACCACTGGTAGAAAGTAAAATCAAAATCAAGTATCAAAGAGTTATAATTTCTATCAATGAAGAAAATTGTGCAGTATTATATCTAGGTGATAAGTAAGTTTTCTGTCTCCTATTGCATGTATCGTCTAATGTTCTTCGGTGGGGTTTTTGGGTCAGGGGGATATACCAATAAAGGTAGAATTTTGAAGGTGAGACTTTTAGTGTGTTTTTTTCCCTAGGAATATTTTACTAATCTATATATCATTAAAACTATAAGATTAAGGAAGTGAACATAATTGTTCAAATTTAAAGCAAGTTATTAAGAACATTTTTGCTGTAAACCTAACCATATATCTTGAATTCTGTACAAGTATCAACCTAGTTCTTGCAGGCACAAGCCAATAAATTGACAAGATTAGAAACTGACTTCAATACCATAAAACCATCACAGGTGTAAAAAAAACATATACAGAGTCATAAAGAGCAGTTTACACAGAAATGACATGCCAAAGAAAAAATGGTCAATGATTGGGGGGAGGTATCGAGTTATCAACCCAATAAAGATAATAAATTTATTACAATCAACCTTTCAACTATTGTGTTAATTAAATTTGCAGCAAGCAGTGGATGTAAACCTAAGAAGTCTACATAAAATTGACTAATTATTAATAATACAATAATCCCTAACTATACTCTCACAATTCTTCCTTAACATTAATCCTTTTAATTCTTAAATTAACACCTTGAGATAAATATTCTATATTTGATATATATATCCATTTTAATCCAACAACAACAGAAAGAGTAATAAAGCTCCCTAAATCGGGCATTGACTTCAATCTAAGATTCCAAAATATAGGTCAACAGAGCACATAAGGGTAAAAGAACTATCAATGTTATTGTAAATAACTGTTCATCAAAGAAGATAATAATGGTGCCTTTGATTTGATAATAATCTAAGTCATTATTCTGATGATACAAGGAAGATAAATATGTCATTATTCTGAACAAATATAGATCATTACTTTGATGGTAAAAGAGAGACAAATATAAATCATTATTCTGATGGTAAAAGAGAGACAAACATAAATCATTATTCTGATAGTAAAAGAGAGACAAATATAAATCATTACTTTGATGGTAAAAGAGAGACAAATATAAATCATTACTTTGATGGTAAAAGAGAGACAAATATAAATCATTACTTTGATGGTAAAAGAGAGACAGATATAGATCATTACTTTGATGGTAAAAGAGAGACAAATATAAATCATTACTTTGATGGTAAAAGAGAGACAAACATAGATCATTACTTTGATGGTAAAAGAGAGACAAATATAAATCATTACTTTGATGGTAAAAGAGAGACAAATATAAATCATTACTTTGATGGTAAAAGAGAGACAAATATAAATCATTACTTTGATGGTAAAAGAGAGACAAATATTAAGAATTATTCTGGTACAAGGGAGATAAATAAAAATCATTATTCTCAAGATACAAGGGAGATAAACATATAATTATTATTCTGATGATATAAGTTAATACAATTCAGTGTTCAACTTGGTACAAGGGTGACAAATGTCATTCAGTATTCAAGATGATACAAGGAAGATTAAATTCATTGAATCAGTAATTTGAACTGTGCAAAGTAGGTAAACAACTACAATTTGATAAAATACACATATAAGTTACCACAATCTAATAGGTTTCAAATAGACAATTTGAAAATGACATATGGCTACCATTCCAAATAAGTGCTAACATATTTCAACTTTCATAATATAAAAATGTATACAGACAACTTACCTCCATCAAGTTCAACAGACTTTCCATCTTGGGTTTTTATAGTAGGGCCCTGTCCATCAGCTCTTTGAGCCCATCGTCTTCTGGGTGCTGGGCCTGGCCCTGATTCCTCAGTACTAGACTTGTTTTCAGCCCCATCACCATCAAACTTAAATAGTAAAAATATCTTTAACGGTACCATACCAAATATATAAATATACATGAATATAGACTTTTCATAAAGCCAATTAACTTTCAGTGGCTAAATGATAGTCACAAACTACTCAAAATAAGTTACATTTCTCAAAATAACTTATGTACGATACATTAAAAGATGAATTGGCACACAGGATGTGGTGCCACTTTCTGGGGTGGCAATAGAGCCAAATTAAAAATACTGAAATTTATATGCATCTGACCTTTTTTGCCAAACAAGAGGCCTTCAACCACATATTTAACACAGTTTTTATTAAAGAAAATCCTTCAGAGCAGATTAACTTGACCATAACTTTGCCATTTTTGAGATATCTCTTTCAGGATGGATAAATCTGGAATTCCAGATACTTAGGTACAAAATACTACGCCCTAGAGATTATGAAACAAGAACAGTCTCAGAGTTCAAATCTCAATTCCTGTCTGGTGTTATGGTTGAAAAGATAAAGCTGACAGAGTTATGTATAATAATATCATTATTGTCTGATCATAATTCAATTAGAAACATATTTTGTAATAAAGTACCAAATTAACCAATTCAACCAACAAAATGTCAACTTATATTTTATAAATTACAACAATATTACCGGTTTCTGGGCCCAGCCTGGAATCTGACTAATACTGAAGCGGAAGTCTTTGTCATCTTTAGGTGAAGGGGTATCTTTGTTACTGTAGTAAGTTGGGTATATTTCCTTCAATATTCGTTCAGGGCTTAAAAATTCCCTATCTTCGATAACAGCATCAACAACATCTTGGTTTACAGATTCTAACGTCTCTGTAGGCCTGCAAACAGATGTTTCTACATGAATGTTCAATGGAATCAAATTTTTTTAACAACATACAAGGCTGTAAACCTTTAACGTGATATAAAATGCCACGATAATTTTTTTTTTTAAATCTCATTCCTGAAAAATTTGGTTGCAAATGGCTGAGTGATTCATTATGTGAACTAGAACTATCACTAAAGGTGATGAATACCCCCAGATGCCGCCTTGACACTGTTATTCTTACATTTTACAAAGGGAAATATAATGCATTTTCATTCTTTTAATATCTGCAAATTGTTGCTTACAAAATATTCTGACCAATTTCTAAATACACATTATATAAACAAGAGGGCCAAGATGGCCCTATATCGCTCACATGACAATCACTGTTCACTCATTAAAACATTGTTTTGAACCGGTGACCTAGTTTTTGACCCTAGACGACCTATGTTCGAAATTGTCTCACATATCATTAAGACAAACAGTCTGACTAGGTTTGGTGAAGATACGATCAAAATTTGACACCTACAGTGTTAATAAGGTTTTCCTAAGATTTGACCTTGTGACCTGGTTTTTGACCCTAGGTGACCCATATTTGAACTTGTCCTTAATATCATTAAGACAAACAATCTGACTAGGTTTGGCCAATATCCAATAAAAACCATGACATTTAGAGCTTTTACAAGATTTTTACCTAAGATTTGACCTTGTGACCCAGTTTTTGAACCCGGCTGACCCATGTTCATCCTTCACCCACATATCATTGAGGCAAACATTTTGACAAGGTTTGGTGAAGATCCAATTAAAACTGTCACATCTACAGTGTTAACAAAGTTTTCCTAAGATTTGACCTGGTGACCTAGTTATTAACCCCAGATGACCCATATTTAAACCTGACCGTTATATCATTAAAACAAACGATTTGACAAAGTTTGGTGAAGATCCAATAATAACTGTGAAATCTACAGTGTTAACATGGTTTTTCATAAGATTTGACCTAGCGACCTAGTTTTTGACCCAAGATGACCCATGTTCGAAATCGTCCAAGATATTATGAAGACGAACATTCTGACAAGGTTTCATGATCATCCAATCAAAACAGTGACTTCTAGAGTGTTCACAAGGTTTTCCAGCAATTTGCCCTAGTGACCTAATTTTACTACAGAAATTACCCATTTTCAAACTTGACCTACATATTATTAAAATTAACATTCTGACATAGTTTCATGAAGATACAGTCAAAACAGTGATTTCTAAAGTGTTCACAAGGTTTTCCCTTATTTGGCCCTGGTGACCTAGTTTTTTACCCCAAATGGCCCAATATCGAACTCGTCTGAGATTTTGTTGATATTAACGTTCTGACCCAGTTTTGCTAAAATTGAGCCAAAAATGTGGCCCCTAGTGTGGTCACAACATAAAGTTTGACGACGCACAACGCACACCGCATGACGCCGGACAGAGAGTGATCCTAATAGCTCACTTTGTCACTTTGTGACATGTGAGCTAAAAACTAGAGCTGTCACAAGGTGACAAATACCCCCACATGCTGCAAAAACCTTGGATCTACAGCCATGGGAGTTGTTAGCTATACATCATCTAAATGCTCAGGTGAGCTAAAAAGCTATCACATGTTTATTGACAACTACGGTAGGTTTCAATTACCTTCCGGTATGTAACTATGTACATGTGTCACATAACTTATATTACATTAGACAATGTCAGAAGTCCAACCAGAGTATCAGGAAGTCAGAAACAATCAATTTAAAAAAGTGTCATAGCAGAAAGAAATTGGTTGTCACAGATACAACCCAACATCAGGAAGTTTAAGGTATGTCACAAAATTATAGATTTAATAGTTTGCTCATCTGTAATTCTTCTCTCCTAATTTCTCATATTAGTTTCTTCATTACCTCATTCTAGTTTCCTCTCCATGTTTATTTTGTGTTCTTAACTCCCCTTTCCATCCTCTCTATCAGATTTACAGTCAATCATTGGTATTATTTCATCAATTTATCAGAATGAACATGTGTAGTATTGTATTTTATTTTGTATTGTTTGGTATTCTATTGGTGTTAAGTTCTGCGTATTGTAGCATATTATAGTAATGTGGTGTATATTGTAGTTTATTATAAAATAACACCTGTGTGGATTTTAATGCTGTGTAGATTTGTGTATTAGTGATGTATAGTTTGTGTACTATAGTGATGTGTAATTTGTGTATTATGGTGTAATGTCTAACTGTGCAGTTTTACACTCCCTGGAGTTCTGCTAATTTTTTATCTTTGCTTTTACACAGGTGCACTAAGTACTAAATATACATCATTGATTTCATGCATGAAATTAATTTTGAAATAACAATTGTACTTGGCAAGATATCTCATATTACCAAACATTTTGGCCAAACTTTCTAAAATTCCTAGAGGAAAAAAGGGGTTGGTAGTAAGGAGAAATTAAAGACTATTGATGCTAGTTGATTCAGCTGCTAGTTAATGTGAAATGGGAGAATAACCAAACAAATGGTATGCATCATCAATGTTCATTAAAGTAGATTATGCAGTACATTCAATAAACTATAATAGGCGTTTTTATTACCTCAATTTCAGAAATGGCCAGATCTAATGAAGCATTTAGTGAAAAGTTTTCTTCAACATTTTCAAGAGGATCAGAGGAAGATTACAGTATAGTGTGTCTACCATGCTACAGAGATGATAGTGCAACAAATCCAGCATCTGGTTATTGCATTGATTGCAAAGAACACTTGTGTCCCACATGCTTGAAATACCATAAGAGGGCTACACTGTCAAAACATCATAAACTACTGGACAAAGATGCCATGCCAACTACACAGCCTATTACTGATACATCCGTACATGCTGGCTTCTCTGACAACCTGACAACACCCTGTTCTCATCATCAAAAAGAAATAATTAGGCTCTATTGTCATGATCATGATTTGTTACTTTGTTGTAAATGTATAACACTGGAAGAACACAAGAGATGTCATGTTGACTGCATACCAGAGATATCAGACCAGATGATAGACAGCATGGAATATAAATATGTCGCAGCAAGAATAGACAACCTGCTGATGAAGTGTTCAAAAATAATGTTTAAAGCATCCAGAGATACAAACAGATCAAAAGAGTCATTGGAAGCCGCTTTACAAGAAATTGAAACACACAGACAAAAAAATAACGAAAGACTAGATGATATTGAAAAAGCAGTCAAAGGTAAACATGATGGTATACAAAAAGAAAATAATGATAAAATAAAGACCATTAAAACAATATGTGAAGATGTCATGAAGAGGTTGAATATGACAATTGACAACATGAAACAACTTAATACATCAAAACAAGGCAATAAATTGTTTATAGAAGTGAAACAAGTACTGGAACAATTACCAGAGTCTGAGAACAGCATCAGCTCCATATCAGAAGAGAACATTGATGAGTACAAGTTTGTTCCAAACCAGGCAATAAATGCTGTACTTCAGAATGTGAAAATGATGGGTGACATCCTCACAAAACAGCAAACACCACAAGCTATGTCATCAAAATCAATTTCTAGAACAGCTGATGGCGTTAACACATGTTTGCTTGTAAAAGAAATTGATGTCCAGGCAACTGCAGACAGGTGGGCTTGTTTTATCACTGGTATGACAATGTTACCACCAGATAGACTCATATTGGTTGACAGAAACAACATATCTCTCAAGATGGTTGATGTTAACGGTGGATTTATCATATCACAACTCTCACTTGGCACTGATGATGAAGATAAACCTTGGGATATAACATCCACAACAAGCACACTAGTTGCTGTTACCATACCAGGGAGACAACAAATAAAGCTGATAGGTGTATCTGATACACTTAGTATACAAGATACAATAACGACTGACGAAACATGCCTTGGAATATGTTCTTACAAGAACAAACTCATAGTCACATACAGTTCATCAGAAAAATTTGAAATACTCGACACGAAAGAGAAAGTAATCACCAAAGTAACAACAGATTCAACAGGTAAAAATATATTCAATGATCCTGTCCATGTTCAAGCCAATAGTAGTACCATCTATGTTTCTGATTTAGGACACAGAGAAGTAATCATGCTAAACTGGCAAGGTGAGATTACAGGCAGGTGTGGAGACTTGGAAACTCCCACAGGACTAGCACTGTTAGATCATGGAAGTTTACTGGTGTGTGATCTAGAATTTTATAAAATATATCAACTGTCTGATGATTGTAAAAATAGCAGAGTCATTCAACAAGATGTGAGACGTCCATCGGCTATCTGTGTTGATGATCAGCAAAAGAAACTATATATCAGTAGACATTCCTACGTGAGTAAATACACTAACAGCATTGTTGTATACAACATATAAACAGTTTAATGACACATAAACTCTACATTGTTACTTTGATTATATATGTACATCAATGGAGAAACACATAACAATGTATACATCAGTCGGCATATTATACAAGGATAAATTCCATTGTTGTTACATCAAAAATATCATATTCAATACTTAATTATCAGTTAATCATTTCATCTGGAAATCTTTCACCCATAAGAATATATTTGAATAATTTAAGGCAGTGTGGTTCAATACTTCCTTCTCATAATGATAAAAGTTACACTCCAGTTGCTTTAAATGAATGTTATGTTACATATGCAAATCTGAGTGAATGATCAACATATAATTTCTACAGCAGTAGAAAACTAGAAATGTGTCCGTAGGACATGGATGCCCTGCCATTTCACACTGGACACAGAAATGAGTGTTGTGTGGCAAATATGTGAATACAACATAGAGCAGGTTGCTTGGAAATGCTGCCTATAGTGGGAGGTAAAGATCACCTAAGGGTGGTAATCACACAACTACATTTACTTTCACTATTTCAATATAAGGAATGAACGTAAATATTTAAGTGTCCACTGTGACCTTGACCTTTGTGTAAGCGACACAGATTTTGCATATGACAATTTGTTTCAATATAATGAACATTTGTGCCAATTTATTTCAAAATCCAATCATACATGACAAAGTTCTGAGCCGGACACAAACATACACTTTCAGTTTATCCATAATAATATGCACAAACTTTGAATGTCCACTGTGACTTTGACCTTTGAGCAAGTGACACAGTTGAAGCGCATGACACGTCGTCCTGATATGATGAACATTTGGGTCACTTTATTTAAAAATCCAATCATACATGACGGAGTTATAAGCCGGACACAAACATATACATATAATGCTTTAAGTGACCTTGACCTTTTTGGAAGTGACACAGTTTTTGCGCATGACATGGTCTTAATATGATGAACATTTGTCCCAATTTATTTTCAAAATCCAATTATGCATGACAAGAGTTATAAGCCAGACACAAAAATGATGTAACACACAAACACACACACACCAACTTACTGGGTAAACACTATATGCCATCCGCCATTTCATGGCGGGGGCATAAAAACGCTTGTATAAATACAATAAAACTAATGGTACTGTTGGTGCATATAATAAAGAATTCCATGTAATACATTACTTAGATTGTGATAATAAAATTTATAACAGTAAGTTGACATGTAATAATCAACAGATAACCGTTGTATAATGAACTTGAAAACTAAGATAAACATGATAAGTTATAAGTAGTTATATATGAGAGTGGAGATTCATTGCAAGAAATATATAATCATTTCAATTACAACCAAATTGTATTTTTGTTAATTAATTCAAATATAGCCAATATGTATTTTTGTTTCTAGTTCAATTATAGCCAAAAATATAATTTTCTTAATTAGTTCAATTATAGCCCAAAAAGTTTTATTTTTGCTAATTAATTCAAATTTAGACAAAATGCATTTTTTTAATCAATTCAATTATAGCCAAAGTGTATTTTTGTTAATTAGTCCAATTATAGCCAAAATGTATTTTTGTTAAGTTCAATCATAGCCAAAATGTATTTTTGTTTAGTTCAATTATTGCCAAAATGTATCTTTTGTTAATCAATTCAATTATGGCCAAAATGTATTTTTGTTTAGTTCAATTATAGCCAAAATGTATTTTTTAATCAATTCAATTATAGCCTAAGTGTATTTTTGTTTAGTTCAATTATAGCCTAAGTGTATTTTTGTTTAGTTCAATTATAGCCAAATGTATTTTTGTTAATAAAGGAAAATTAATTTTGTTTTAATTAATTTCATTCAAAAAATATTACATAAATCAAAGCATGATAATAATAAATTCACTTGGTAAGAAGCATGTTGTATAAGGGTAAGTAGCCTAATGATGAAAATTGAGATAAGCTTGCTAAAGCTTGTCTTCATGGATTTTCGAATACTTTCCTCCTAACCTAACACAATTGTAGGATATGAAAAACTACCCCCACTCCTCGAGTAGAAATGGTAGTAGGCCATTTGCTCCAGTTAAGTCAGTCATGAAGTGTTTCACATGATTTATCTACATATAAGTGCATTTTCAATCCAAATGATGAATAATGGATATTTCTAAAATACCTAAGCTGATCCATATTCTGTATGCAACATGATGAAACAAGAGGGCCATGATGGCCCTTAAATGCTCACCAGGAGAAAAGGTCATTTGGAGATGAACATTGTTGAAGTTTTCTATACGAGTCCAAGTAAGATCAAGTGACCCATCTTGGCCAATTTTTTATCCCATGGCCATTATATCAACAGATTTAAAAGAGGTCCATTAGACAAAGCTTGATACCAAATATCTTAGCTCTAGGCCTTGTGGTTTCGGAGAAGAAGATTTTTTTAATTGTCCTATATAAAATAGAGTAAACCCCAGGGCAGGTCTAATTTTGACCCTGGGGCAATAATTTGCACAAACTTGTTAGAGGTCCACTAGACAATGCCACATACAAAATATCAAAGCTCTAGCTAGACCTTGCAGTTTTGGAGAAGATTTTTTAAATTTTCCTATATAAGTCTATATAAATCAAGTGACCCCCGGGGCGGGGCCAATTTTGACCCTAGGGCAATAATTTGAACAAACTTGGTAGATGTCCGCTAGACAATGCTACATACCAAATATCTTAGCTCTAGGCCTTGTGGTTTCGGAGAAGAAGATTTTTCAAATTTTCCTATATAAAATAGAATTAACCCCAGGGCAGGGCTAATTTTGACCCTGGGGCCATAATTTGAACACACTTGGTAGAGGTCCACTAGACAATAGCACATACAAAATATCTAAGCTCTAGGCCTTGCGGTTTTGGAGAAGAAGATTTTTTAAATTTTCCTATGTTAAGTCTATATAAATCAAGTGACCCCCGGGGCGGGGCCAATTTTGACCCTAGGGCAATAATTTGAACAAACTTGGTAGAGGTCCACTAGACTATGCTACACACCAAATATCAAAGCTCTAGGCATTGTAGTTTTTGACAAGAAGATTTTTTAAATTTCCTATATAAGTCTATGTAAAATCAAGTTACACCCGGGGCGGAGCCAATTTTGACCCCAGGGGAATAATTTGAACAAACTTTGTAGAGTTCCATTAGACAATGCTACATACCAAATATCTCAGCTCTAGGCCCTGTGATTTCGGACAAGAAGATTTTTTAAGTTTTTTCTATTTGTTGCCATAGCAACCAGAGTTTTTAATGAAATTTAATTTTTTGAACAACTTTGAAAGGGGACCACCCAAGGATCATTCCAGCAAAGTTTGGTTGCAATCGGCATAGCGGTGTAGGAGGAGATGTTGTTTTAGGTAAACATGGACGCCACTTCACGACGAACGACGCACAATGGACGCAGGGCGATCACAAAAGCTCACCTTGAGCACATTTGTGCTCTGGTGAGCTAATAAAAACAACTAGAGCTGTCACAGAGGTGACTAATACCCCCGCCGCCGCTTCAACACTAAGAACACTATACAGCTAAGTTTAACTCTGCAATGAGTGATTCACAGGGCATAAAAAGTGTGCCTTGCACATCTACACTTCGTAGTGATAACATAATCCAAGTTTCATTGCAATTGCTTAAAGAATATGGAAGAAGTTCGCTCTACCAATTTTAAGCGGACGGACCGACCAACAACCGACCGACAGTATGACTCCAATATCCCCCCCGTTCAAACTTCGTTTGCGGGGGTATAACAAGCAAAAATCTATAAAAATTCTTCAGAATTAAGAAGTAATGCTGGCTCAGTACACTCCTCTTGCTTAGGTTGCCACATCCTCAAGAATGTTTTAAATCAACTCTAACCTACATGTATCTTAGAAGAAGGTAAGCGAGAACTGATCAATTAACGTAAGTCAGTCAGTGATCTGGTGACAATCAGATATTTCAGGGATACATTTTTTGAGGCAGTCCTGAGATGACTATACCTGTTGAATGGGCCATTAAAGAAGAGATAAATAACAGAAATTTCATGTTTATTGACAACTTGATTACTGGTATCTTTCAATTATCTTCATCATATATAACTATGTACATGCATCACATGACTTAGTATATCAACATTAGAGTACAAATTGTAGGATAACAGATACAAAGTCCAACAATTACTAGAATATCATGAAGTCAAATTCAAACAATTCAAAATAGTGTTATTGTAGAAAGAATTTGGCAGGCACAACCTAACATCAGAAAGTCATTCTGAAGAAAGATTTACGGTAAGTCACAAAATTGTAGATTTAGTAGTTATCTCATTTGTAATTTTTCCCTCCTAATTTCTCCATTTTAGTTTCTTCACAACCCCAGTTGCATATCCAAGTTGATTATTTTTAAGCCTAGTTTCCTCTCCATGTTTATTTTTGTGTTCTTAACACCCTTATCTTTCCCATTTATCAGACTTCAATTCAATCATTGATATTGTTCGATTCTACCCAATGCACCAGGGACACTTACAAAAACTAATTTGTTTATCAAAATGAGTATGGCTTGACCAAGTGTTTTGAGCCGTGATGAAGTTATTTAGAATATTTGGCTTAGTCAAATAGGAGATTCAGATTTTCGGAACAAATCTGGAATTGAACTCTTCCCTGTTGGTTCAATGACATGAAATTATGTTCTACCCAACGCACCAGGGACACTTACAAAAATATGTGCTGAATTAGTCTTATATATTATCCGTAAATGTCTTTTATTCAACAACATAATTATGTTCTGACTATCCATATCGCCAAGTTGATTCAGTGTATTTTTCCATCATGGCTCAAAACACATGGTTGAGCTACAGTACGGTTCGGGTGATTTGTCCGATTTGAATTTTGGCCATCGCCTTCAGAGCAACGATGATCGATGGTGACCGTCACCACTGAAGGGCAATAATTCGCGGTGGATTGCGGTGACGATCACTCAACCCGGTGATACGCGATGTCGCCTCTTTAGTTTTCTCAAAACTTACAAATTTCTTGTCAATAACAGTGTTATTCACACATTATTTAATTGCATTTTTGTGAACAAATTGTTACCTGATATGTGTGAAAAATTAGCGTTGACATAAATTATAATCAACGAGTGTTGAGAACTTAATAGTAGTTGATGAGCTTTAATTAATATGTCAGCTTTCGTATATTATTGCGCAAAATAATATTACATGTAAACAATGGACTGGTTTTATTGATTAGAGCACCGAGCTACATAGGTAAAATGAGAGACTGCGTCTCGGTCTAAATTCTCGTCCTGGTACTCGATAAATAAAACACTAAAAATAGACATATTAATCTCGCCCTGTATGTAACGCTGCATATGTAAAACATAGCTACACAGTTTACATACTCTTTAGCAATTTGCCGGTATTTCTACATATTTACTTCAAGATTGGGATTTCCTACTTGACACAATTTAATCAGATGTCTGGATTTCAGTCGGTCTTGGCCGAGGGATTTAGTAAGTGTTAAATCCTAAGTTATCTTACCATGTGACTGTTTTCGGAAAATGAACGGTCAACAGAAAGCGAAAGTAGAAGAAAGATTCACAATAAATATCATTTTATTTACTTGAGTCGGCTTTAGACATTTGCGAATCACCGCGATCCATCGGACAAATCACCCGAACCGTACTGTATACAAAGTTTCGTTTTACTCAATTAAAATTATCAAATTAAAAGTAGTGTCTGTGACTATAGTGATTTAATTGAACATAATGAATAAGGCAATTGTATTGTATATAAGCTACATGTACATTCTTCACTGGTTGCAAAACAAGTTCATAAGAATGATTTACACATTAAATATAGAAACAAAGTATATTTAAAAGGTAAGGCCTTTGTGTGTGTTTGTGTTTATAAGTGAATAACCTTTAGAGTGTTCCATGATTGTCATACCCTTTAAAAATTGAAATACCCCCGTAAAAAAATAAGGCATAAAATACCCCCTGCTAAAGAATGTAGGGCTAAAATACCGCTTGCCCAAATATTTATCTGGAGCCCAGGTATTGTAGTGTTATAAAGACAAGTAATGTGTTGTGTTGTGTAGTATTGTATTGAGGTTAAGTTATGTGTATTGTAGTGTATAATAGTGATGTATATTGTAGTGTATTATAAAATAACACTACAGTGTAAACTGGACGTGTTTTATCTATTTGATTCTTACGTCGCTTCAATTTTAGATTATTCATGCGAAATTTGGGGATTTTACCAAGCCCAAAATATTGAGAGAGTACACCGGAAGTTCATTAAATGGATCCTTAACCTAAAACCAACGACAAATTCACTAGCCATTTACATGGGTTGGTAGATATCTGATGATTATATGTAGACAAATACGCATTATGAAATATTTTTTAAAGATATTCCAAGATAAAAGTTCAAATTGTATAATCAACACTGTTATAAGAAATCAAACAGAAAATTTAGGAAACGATTCACAGGACACCACATGGGTATATAAAGTATGTGAGCTACTTAATCAAACTGGATTTTCCGAAGTGTGGTTACGTATGAAAAATCTATATGTAAATAGCTGGCGTACTAACGCGAATATGTCACCGCAAATGATGATTTACAAGGAACTCAACTTGTCATTCCAAAGAGCACACTATCTTAAAATACTGCAAAATACGAAATATAGAAACGTAATGTCAAAAATAAGACTCTCTTCTCATCAACTATTAAGCGAAACTGGTCGACATTTGAATATTCCTAGGAATGAAAGACTGTGTAATTATTGTACTTTATTAGATGTGCAAGATATTTTTCATTTTGTTTTTGTTTATACAGTCAACTTAGAAATAGTTTTATTCCCAGATTCTATAGAACTAGACCTAATATGCACATATTGTTACTATTAATAAATGAAATAAATAAAAACATTCTTAATAAGTTATGTATTTTTTGCATTAAGTCTTTTAAACTAAGAAACGAACAAAATATATGATGTACTTAAGATGTATACATGTATGATTCGTGATAATATTATGATAACAACTGTCTCACTTTACTTTACTCTACTTTACTTTACTGTATGCTTATTACTGACTCTACTTAGTTTTCATTTGATAAATACGATCTCATATTTTTTCCATTATACATGTACTTAATTACAATTCATTAAGGTCTTACATTTATTGTAAAAACATGTTTGCATAATTGTATATAAGTATATGTTATGACGATGAGCTGCTATGCTCAAGTCTTAATAAAGTTTCTGTTTTGTTCTGTATTGTATTATAGTGCTGTGTAGTTTTGTGAATTATAGAGTATAGTTATACATTTCCCACATTTACAATATTTACCTTCCTTGGCAGCCATCTCTGATGGCAAAATCGACAAGCATTGATAGAAGATTATTGTTGTGATAATTCTAGATATAGATATTCATATGTGACAACCACATTTTCTTAAACCTGATGTGCTAATGGCCTAAACAACTTCATGATTAAGTTATCTTTTATAAATTGAGTTGTTTAATGACCAATTTCCTGATTTTTTCTGTTAAGTGCATAAAATAATGGCCATCAAGGGAGGTAAATATTGTAGAAGAGGTAACTATGTATTGTCTTACTGTGCATTAAATTTGTCTGATTTTTTACCTGCATCCTTTACACAGGTGCACTAGTATTAAATGTGCATCACTGATCTAATGCATGAAATTAATTTTGAAACTTGGCAAGACATCTCATGTCATCAAACATTTAGGCCACACCTTTTAAAATTCCTTGTGGTGAAAAGGGGGTGGAAATAAGGTGGAATTAAAGACTATTGATGCTAGTTGATTCAGCTGCTAATTAATGTGAAAAGGCAGAATAACCCTGAAAATGTTATGAATCAGCAACGCTCCTCAAGATGGATTATGCAGTAGGGGTGACTATTGTAGCCTAAAATTTTATCACAATAGTATCACATCATGATAACTGAAATCACTATCACAATACTATTCAAAATAATCAAAAACTATCACAATACTATTGCGACAGTTTTTTTTCAAGTACCCAAATGCTTCTTTGTTTCAGAAATCTTAAAGAAATACATAACATTTTCGCTGAGGCAGCTTAAATCTTAATCCTTCAGTGAATTAGCAGTAGTTTATTTCAAATAATTTCCTCAATTTCAGAAATGGCCAGATCTAATGAAACTGGTAGTAAAAAGTTTTCTTCAACATTTTCAAGAGGATCAGAGGAAGATTACAGTATAGTGTGTCTACCATGCTACAGAGATGATAGTGCAACAGTACCAGCATCTGGTTATTGCATTGATTGCAAAGAACACTTGTGTCCCACATGCTTGAAATACCATAAGAAGGCTACACTGTCAAGCCATCATAAACTACTGGACAAAGATGCCATGCCAACTACACAGTCTATTACTGATACATCCATACATGCTGGCTTCTCTGACAACCTGACAACACCCTGTTCTCGTCATAAAAATGAAATAATTAAGCTCTATTGTCATGATCATGATTTGCCATTGTGTAGTATATGTATAGCACTGGAGCACAAATCATGTCATGTTGACTACATTCCAGAGATATCTGACCAGATGATAGACAGCAAGGAATATAAAGATATCACAAAAAGAATAGACAACCTGCTGATCAAATGTTCAACAACAATGTCTGAAGCATCCAGAGATACCAACAGTTCAAATGACTCATTGAAAACTGCTTTAGAAGAAGTAGAAACATACAGACAAAGAATAAACGAAAGAATGGATGAATTAGAGAAAGCAGTCAAAGATGAATATGAAGATCTTCAAACAAAAAATGATGAGAAAATGGGGACTATCAAAACAATATGCGAAGATGTCATGAAAGTGAAGAAGACTACATATAACAACATGAAACAACTTAATGCAACAAAACAAGGCAATAAATTGTTTATAGAAGTGAAACAAGCACTGAAACAATTACAAGATTCAGAGGAAAGTGTCAGCTCTATGTCAAAAGTGAGATTTTATCAATTCAAGTTTGTTCCAAACCAGACCATACATGATGTACTTCAGAATGAGAAAATGATTGGTGATATTTTAAGACCAGTTACATTTTCAGAATTAATTCCTGAAACTTCAGCTGATGACATAGCACCAAAACATGTTAGAGACATTCACATCCAAACATCTGCAGGCATGTTCAACAGCAGCTTCAGTGGTATGACACTGTTATCACCAGAGAGACTTGTCTTGGTTGACAGAAACAACAACTCTGTCATGATGATTGATGTTAACAGTGGAGCTAACATGTCAGAACTCTATCTTAATGATAAAAATGAACCTCGGGACATCACATCCACAACAAGAACACAAGTAGCGGTTACTATTCCAGAGAAACGACACATACAGCTAATATCAGCATCTGACGGCTTAAAGAAGCAGGGTACAATAAAAACTGCTGGAGAATGTTATGCATTATGTTGTTACAAGAACAAACTCGTAGTCACATACAATGTTGAAGAGAAACTTGAAATACTTGATATGAAAGGGAAAGTAATCACTAAAATTACAACAGATTCAACAGGTAAAAATATATTCAATGATCCTTGTTATGTTAAAGCCAACCGTAGTGCCATCTACGTTTCTGATTTAGGACACAGAGAAGTAATCATGCTAAACTGGGAAGGTGAAATTACAGGCAGATGTAGAGACTTGGAAACTCCCATGGGACTAGCACTGTTAGGTGATGGAAGTTTATTGGTGTGTGATCTGGAACTAAGTAAAATATATCAACTATCTGGTGATTGTAGAAAGAGCAGAGTCATTCAACAAGACATGGGACGTCCAATGGCTGTCTGTTTGGATAACAAACAACATACATTCTACATCAGTAGAGATTCCTTACTGATCAAATATAAAAATTACATTGGTATGTACGGCATATAAACCAGAACTTAAAGTGAGTGCATGACAAAATCTCTCTAATGCTATGTTAATACTGACTTATTTAATCACAACTAATTATAAGTACATAAATAATCAAAGCACTGAGAGTACTGTCAGGAACAAAGTTTAAACGTGTTAGATAAAACCATCCTTGAAAGATTAAAGGCCTGTCCCTGTTGACAATTTGATGAACAGTTCACAAAATGCTCATGAGCTTATTCATGAATAGTTCATGAATTTTATTCATGACCTACAGATTGTACATTTGGTTCACGAACTTTGTCTGATGAAGTTAATGAAAAAAATGTTCATGAACTAATTCAGGAACCTTAGGCAGTCTTTATTTAAAGGTGTTTTTCATAACGTTCATGAACTATTGATGAATTATTTTAATGAACCTTTGATGAACAATTCATAAATAAGCTCATGAACATTTCGTGAACTTATGATGTTCATGAAAAGTTTGTGAAATTCCATTAATTGTTCACAGACTTCAGTTGATCAACGGTTTGTGAAATTTATGTTCATGAACTATTGATGAATTACATTGATATACATTTAATGAACTTTGATGAACAATTCATTAACTGTTCATGAACATGATCAATTCATGAGCAAATTCTCAACAGGGGTGTCATCATTATGAATTAGAATTTGAGGGTCAAGTATACAGTCTTGAAAAAATGTACATCTTTAAGCCAATTAACCACAATTATCAAGGAAAAGCTGCACTCTAAAAGTCATGGCATACAGTGAGAAATTACTAGTTGAAAACCAAAACAAATTCAATACCTTCAGCGTTTTGATTTGTATACACACATTGAACTGTATATAAACTGTCTGTACTCAACTTCTGATCCTGTGTCATTATGTAATCTCTCTACACTGAGATTGTGGCACTACTTTTGTGAATGAAAATATTTCCAGTATGTACCTGGACAGATTATGAATGAACTTGTGGACGAATACTTAATTATCATACTAGTTAGTTTTACAGCTTTTATCACCCAAAATATTTCACATGCTTTCAAAATAAACAGAATTCTGCAATATATCTCCAACTTTTATCGAAACTGTAAAGTCTGCAATGTATACTTATACAGGGTGTCCCAAAAGAAAGGTAACACTTTCATGCATGTTTATTGTCCCTTTACATTGCAGATGAATACATAATATTTATATAGATATGTAGATCAAAGATGTATCAGAGAACCTTGTAAATATCTTCAGAATTTGCAATTTAATACAAATTTGAAAACAAAAGTGCATTTTTCATCCTTGACATCGTTATAATAATTTATGACGTTTCTGATGTGACGACCTTTCATCCTCTTTACTTACCATACACACACGATGAAATCTATAACACTTCAACAGGATTTCCTATGGTAGGTGGCTTAAGACTATAGACCTTTGACTTAAAAAATATCCCCCCCCCCAAAAAAAAAGTTGCATGGGTTGAGGTCAAGACTATGCACGGGTCAACATTCCGCAATATTTCACTTTCGGATATCGTCTGAATATTACTCAATCGCCGTACATATTGTGTATAAAGTATAGTAAAATACTTGATTAAAATACTGAATATATTCATAAGGTTCTCTGATACAAAAAACTTACATCTTTGATCTACATATCTATATAAATATCATGTATTCATCTGCAATTTAATGGGAAATTAAACATGTATGAAAATGTTACCTTTCTTTTGGGACACCCTGTACAACAAATGGTACTATTTTTCAAGGCAGATGAGAGGCTTCACTGTTTTGTTCAACAAAATTAGGTGTATACAGGAACTTTGTTCCTAATGTGTAAGATAAAACCATCCTTAAACATAAACGCATATCCCCCCCCCCCCCTGGTGGCATGCTTGTGCCGCAACAGCCCATTTGAACAATGTAAATGTTGGTGTTTAATAATTTTGGGTGGATTGAGAATGATCATAAGCAACAACTGTAGAAGTATCAAAGTATTCTAGCAAGCGGTATTGGTGCTAGACGAAACGGTAAAATCTACTTAAACTCGTACGGACTGACCAACGACCGACAGAGCGACTCAAATATACCCCCTCTCAAACTTTGTTTGCAGAGGTATAATAAAACCCCATCAGTGACCACTTGAATATAACAACCACATCATGTTTGGTATTGTTTGTTTGTTTGTTTCATTGGCTTTCACTTCCCTTCTCAACAGTCAGTCATATGATGCAGACAGTTCACCTAACCATCATTCCTGGGAAGAACCAGTACAGGACTCCCATCCTCCATAAGCAACTGCCTACTTTCTCGAATAAAGAGACATGGTCGGTAGCGGAGCTTGAACCCACGACTCTTTCAGTGAGAGGTTACAGTGATTTAAAGTCAGCGACATTAACCATTTGACCATAGAGGCTGGCCCATGTTTGGACTTGTCATGCTAAAAGTGGTCTTCATACAAAGGTTTTAATGTACAACCAGAATTGATGTGGACTAAATTATGGACACAACTACATACAATCCCTTATTTATCTTTTGTACTCTGTGTATAAATTAGCATTTGGCTCCCAGGACTTTCTACATTAGCTGAAACACGAAGAATTGGTTTAGTATGAGCACACATCAATTAGGTATACTTACTTGATTCCACCATTTACTAATTGTGGACTTATATGACCAATATCCTTCAATCTACTTTGCATCTGACTTGTCATACTTTGCGGTAATCTCCAAACAAATATACATCTACAAGGAAAAGAAAAAAGACATGTTTTTGAATAGAAACAAACTTTTGTGCAAAATTTCAATGAAATTCAGTGAGCTACTTCCTAGCCGTGATACACAATGAAACAATAAGAAAGTGGTCCCACTGATAAACAAACAAATAAATAATTACAGATGGTTAGAGAGCAATCACTTTGATAATACATAAAACATCAGTCACATGACATCTTTGCCACAGATATATATTCTTTTGCACTTCATACTTTATATTCTTACCATCATAGCTCCACAATTACCAAACTCTGTTTGGTAATGTTTATGAGGCCCACTTAATTCATTTTTGACCTTCGTGATTATGAATGGTGAATTGTGATACATCATGTAACAGAGAATTACTGATATTGCTTGAAATGTTGTAACTGATGTATTTAAATAATCATATAAATCTTATAACAACAACAACAACTAACCCATCTCCTGATGAAGAAATCACATGTCGAAGGTCGTTCATGAATCGTACGTCTGTCGCAATTTCTGAATGTCCAAACATAGTGGCTTGTAGCTCTCCAGTATAGAAGTCAATAATACACATGTTTTTATCACTACAACTTGTTGCAGCGTAAGATCCTGAAGGATCAAGTTTCATTTTCAGTAAAATACCATCATCTGACAATGAACCTTTGTATTCCTTCTTTTTCTTTCCTGTTCTCACATTATAGATTCTAAAATAACAATTTTATACAAACATTTTACTTTTATAGTTCAGATTTTCATGTTGTTTTTCAGTAATTTTTCACAATTCTAAATTTGAAATTAACTGTTTTAGTAACATTGTACTTCATAAAATACAAATACAATTTTTTCATGTTGTTCCTCTTTTATACCAGATATATTGTATACAGAATTTGAAAATAAAAACTTTTACACAAATTACCTGACATTTCTATCTTGGCAAGCTATAGCAGTGAACTTCTGCATCGGTTCTACATCCATATCATATAATGTCATTTTTTCAACTTTTTGTGTTGCCATGGAAAAATGGAATTCAGGGTCCTGGGAAAATAGAATCATGGAATTCATTATATATTCATAAAATTAATTAATTAACACACCGTTTGAAATAAAAAATATCAGACCTGCTTTGTCAAACTGTCCATGGACTTCAAAATAGATTGATGGGAAATTTTAGAATTTAGATTTTAAAGAATACTGACAATACAATTATACAATCATTTTAATTTCCAGAACTAACAATTATTTCTATTGTACCATAATAAAAAATACTTCACCGTATCTTATCTTTCACTAAATCTTTGTGGTTCTCAATAACTGTATTTTAACTACATCAAGGACTTATATACATACATGGATTCGCAACTGCTAAAAATATATCAAACGATATCGTTCAGCGATCCCACAATGCATTGCTATATACTCGGCAATGTCCGACAGCTGTATTTGGGTGTTTACAAATTTGATTATACTAATAAAACTCTGGCAATTGGGCACAGGAAATTGGTTAAGGATGCAACAAATTCCTTAAAGATATTGAGATACATTTATAATCCACAAAGTCTAAGTATAAGCATTGAAAAAGGCATCAGTCGAACATTTTAAATTCCAAGATGGCGGACATCTATTATAATCCTTTCGTCTCCGAGATTAAATATTCGGAATACCACGGATATTTTCGCTGTTATTATCATTCGGATATCACAGATTTTTTCGTATTTTCGCTTTTGTAAACAATAGCTTGTATTCCCGTTGATTCATGTCTTATTATCGCGGGATTTGATTACTTTAAACTGTTAATACGGAAGTTGCGAATCCATGTATGTATATAAGTCCTTGACTACATAGATAATTTCAACAATTATTATAAGACTATACAGCCAAACCTGTGAAAAATGGCTACCCTTATGAAATACCAAATGTGGTCTTTATTTACAGCTGACTTTATTCAGAGGTTGTTTTGTTCTAAATAATCAATGACAGTTTTTAAAAGAATGGCCTGTATTCAGAGGTGGCACTAACACAAGTCTGACTGTAGGACCTATTACCTGTTTTAGATTTCTAAACATAATAGATTTGTCAGCACCACAACTTATCATCTTTAATTCATCGTCAGTATTCACAAACTTCACAGCTGATATTGACGATGAATGGTCTGACAATGTTTGTAACAACCCATACTGCTGTTCTACATCAAACACGTGGATCAATCTATCACGACTTGAAGATGCCAACAACTTTGGACCTGAAAAATTAGCATTACCATTATAAAACCTATAACACTGGCCTGTTTCTTTCCCAACTTGCTGTAAGGAGGTTCAACACCATTCATGAATAATATTTCATTTCAATGCAACAGAACTAGTAAAATCCCGCTCCTCTGCATACCTCTACCAACTGACAACTTTCCAACTCTCGATATATTGCAATGGACAGCTGACTTTTCTACTACACAAAGAAAATACCTTATAGAATTCAAGTCCAATATCATAACCCACGAAGCAAGCATTACAAGTTTAAATTGTATAATTTTGTTTCATAATCAGTACACAGAATGTAAATTTAATGAATGGATACAAACTTTCATTTACCGTAAACACCCAGGTATATGTCGCAGCCTTGTATAAAAAAATTCGTGTAAGAACGTATAACATCAAATTACATACCTACCTGCGAAATTGTAAGTGTCAATTTTATGCAATTAACAAAGTGTCAAGGCTACCAGTAATCCTGCATTTCTTAACAACTAACATGTGACACATAAAAAAGAAATACTTCAGCTGCCAGATTTGAAGTTTACACACACTTTGACCTAATTTTGTGAAGATTCTGGAGTTAATTTAGGGCGCACAAGGGTGTCAATATAGCCAAATTAGAAATATTATACATGGCCGACCTTTTTTGCTTCAACCACATTGTTTCCATATTTAATTCAGTTTGCATTATAGAATATCCTTCAGGGCAGATTAATTAATTATAACCGTGCCATTTCTTGAGATATTTTCATAAAAATTCCGAATTATTGACACCCCTGTGCGTACCATGACATTAAAACATTGTATCCCAAATAAAAAAGTCGATCAGCTCACATAAATTGACTAACACAGAGGCAGGATCAAAGAGCGGTGAATTTTAAAGATCAAAGACACGCTGCCACCGTCGGTGTCTGATATTTGTGTGATGTTGGCTAGCAGTTTAAAGACCACACGTGTTTCTGACCTGTTTGACATTTTAGCTGTGATTCAGTGCTTTATGTCTAATAACAATAGATCAATAATAGTTTATATAAGGGTTGTAGTGGATTTTATGTTTTACAAACATTAGGTAAGTGTGAAAAAAATACTTCAGAATCCATTTTGTTTTAGTCGTAGAAAACATGGGATTGAGGTCTACCGCCTTGTATAGCACGCACCACATTTTTGGTCCCGATTTTGGAAGTAAAAAAGTGCGTCATATACATGAGTGTTTACGGTAAGTATAACATACCATTCTTCCAGTGTGAGTATTCAAGACTTAACACTTCAGATTCATGTGCTTCAATTTGTTTGATTTCAATCAGTTTGTCCAACTCATGGATTCTGAAATAAATACACACATATTTTTATGTAACAGTCCAGAACAAAACAAAACAAAACCAATTATATTACACCTCAGACAACAAGGACTAACTGAGATGAGACAAGCCTCAAGACACAAATAATAAACTAATTATCTGAACTCTCTTTAAAAACACAACCAAACATTATAGTCAGTTTTTGGTCATATACAGTAAAACCCATCAAAACTGAACACCCAGAAAACCAGAAAACTGGAAAAATGTGTATGTCCCAAAATTGATCATTAGTTCCCAGAAGACTGGAATTCTCAAAAAACTGAAGTTTGGCCCAGTTTGGAAGGGGTCCGTTTTTCATTGGTTTTACTGCAAAGCATAATGAAATACATGGCTGCTTATAAGATGAGTCTTTCGACTTGAGCATAGTTGGTTACAGTATTTTCTGAAACAGTTGACAGATTATTTCCAATAAATGCATATCTATGTAATACTCCATTACTATCATGTATTGTGGACAATTTGTAACAACCTTATCTTGCAGACACAGATGCATGCCAAGTAAACTCATTGGAAATTAAGCTCCAAAAATCAATACACCATCAGCACATCTAGATCTATGCTTACATGGTGTCAATTATAAGCGCCTAAATGAAGCTCATAAACTCCTAACAACAAAGTGTTACCTAACATTTCCCTGTCTGTCACCGGAAGCCAAATGTTGACCATCAGGACTCACACGTATAGATCTTATACCATTCTTGTCATCATAATTAGTGTCAGTTTTATCTGTAGCACCAGCTGTAATCAAATCATTATATATTGTTATAACACATTTATACACACTGTGATAGATATTTTAACACTGAACTATTATCAGGGATGAAAATGGCAAATGTGAACAAAATCTGAAAGGCCAGGGGGTTCAAGAAGGGCTTGTAGGCCTCTTTCCATTTTCGAAAAAAATTCGGGAGCCTCTGAAAAAAGCAGAAATCCGCTGATTGGCGTTAAATCCTTTTACAAAACACTGAATAGGTCTTAAAACAATTACAACTTGTCCATTTTTATCTGCCTGTGAATTTCTAAGTAGCAGCAGCAGTAAACTTGGCCCCCAATTTCCTACTTGGTTCCCATCATTTATCTGTACAGAAAATTCATACTGGATCCAAAATGAAACCAAATGTGTCTGAATCGCACCTGGCCGCTTTGACACAAAGAATGCAACAGTACACTATACGGCTATGTTCAAGGGGACATAACTCTGCAATGAGTGAATTGCTGGGCATGAAAATTGTGTCTTGTAAATCTACACTTCATGGTGATAACTGATACCATATCTCAATTTTCATTGCAATCGCTTAAAAAATGTGGAAGTAGTTTGCTCAACAAACTTTATGCGGACGGACTGACCGACAACTGACTCCAATATACCCCCTCTCATACTTTGTTTGTGGTGGTATAATAATATGTCGCAAAATTTCAAGAGGAATGCAGACACCCAAACCATAGGATGTTTGAATGCAACCCATTTGAGGGATGAGATTCTACAGTTGAGAATGTCATGATTTCAGAACAGAAGGTTGAGTACAGTCTTTACTATATAAAGACAGCTTGAAGTAAAAATGCTAAATAAATAAATTTGCTGTCTGATTTGGACACTGACTGGTGTATCTGATACAACAGACTCTGTGGATTAAGTTCAACAAAAAATACATGTATTGTATGGAAAATTCAATTAAATGTGGGCAAACAAATGAGTATAAATACAACAAGGACTTACAAGGGTTGTAATCTATATCACACAGTGACGTTAAACTTGGGTCCATGTACATTATTTTCAATAAATCCTGAAATAAGATATGAATAAACATTTGTACACAGTGCATTTTAGTGAAAGCCTTATTTTCAAAACAGTACATGTACAATAAAGAATAATAAAACATAGAACTAGAGAATAAACTAGTTCTTCTAAATAATATATCACATTCATCATACCAGTATGAAAGGGAGGACTAAATATGTGTCTTTAAATTTAATTCCAAAATGTGACTTTTTGTAAATTTCATAATTTTGATATTATGTCAGTCTGAAGTCTAGCTCTTAGAAGACTCTAAAAAAACATTAAAAGTAACATGTACAGGTATCTTGTATTAACTTCATTACCCAAAAAATACTACAATTAAGGGAAGTCTCCGTATTGTATGAAAATTGGTAATAACTATCTGGTTACAGTAAACACAGACTGAGAGAAATAATAAACTCTTATTTAAACTGTGCATTTATCATGAAAAACAAACAAGAAAAGTCTATAGACAGAAGACTTTCACCAAGTCAGTAAGATCACAGTACACTGATATACCAAGAACTGTTTAAAACACACTCAAGTTTAATTCCTATCTACAATAAAACCTCACTCAACAACCACCTGTATATTAAGACTATCACAGTCTTGGATTGTTTTTCAATAAATCTTCTATATTACACCTTGAGAATGTGACCACCTCAAAACTTAGGTCACCTCACTATAATGACCAGATAGCTTCAAGTAAGTTTTCAAATATTTCTCTCATTATTTAGACAGGATTATAAGACCACCTTAATATATAAGACCACCTTAATGATCCACCTTTTAATGATCATAATTATACTTTATGATTGTTTTTTCAACATTTCCTCTACATTCAACTCAATTATGAGATCACCTCTGTATTAAGACCAGTCATTTTGGTACCAAAGGTGGTCTATATTTCAAGGTTTTACTGTAAATCACTTATAAACTAAACAAACATATCAATGCTGTCATTATCTAGGGATAGATCTAGCACTTAAATAGATGGAGTAATATCTTATTTGATTCTAATATATACAAGACCCTGACCATGTGACCTGACCAATGTGCATTCGTAATGAATTTAATTAACTTCAAATCCTTATTTGGCACATTCACTATCAGACAGAAAAAATAACCTGTATAAATACCATGCATCAATAGTTAAGTTTCCTAAAAGGAAAATCCCAGATTTATTAAGACTTGTATCAAATATAACTAATATTAAGGATATAGACTATACAGAGAAAGACCTGATTACCTGCAATTTTAGTGCAAGCAGATAAATAAACCACAGAAATGGTAGAAGACCTTTATCTGGAATAAAACCTTAAGAGAAAAGTTTTCTGGATAATTATTGATATAAGATTAGGTGATAAAAAATGCAGTGACCCAAGACACTCAATGAAACGATTCTGTCCCAAGACAAGAGCCCTGGCTCCAAATTGCTAATACTTACAACTAGCTGTGAATCCTTTGATATAATAATTTAGAACAAAGTCATCAAAATAAAAGAAAGTAAACAATTTAATTTATCAAAGCACTGTTGTCCCAAAAAGAAGAAATAGTACAATTAGTTTATGATCATTTTTATACAAATTAAGCACTTTTTTAATTAATGTAGTAGACAAATACAAAAGCATCAATTCAGGATAAACTGACAAATTCATCTCAAACTGAACAAATACAGACTGGAACAGTTTAATAACAGGTAGATAAACCAGTCAATTCTGACTAAGCCAGTCTATCATAAATATCAGTGGAATTTGTTGATAATGTCATTGTGATAGTTATCTAACTGAAAATAAAATAAGAGTCAGGATAAAGTCTTACATGAGAGTATATGTTGCTTTTATAGTTTGATGTTTCTGCCATATGTGGGTCAAGGTTCCACACACGTATCGTGTCATCACTGGAACACGTGAAGAACGAGTGGGGAGGAAGTATCGGCTGGGAACCATTCTCTAAAGTGGGATACACCTAGAAATAAATACAAGGAATGTTTACAATCGACATCTTTGAATAAAAATGCATAATATATTACAAATGCTAATTTAACAATACTCAAAACACCTTAAAACAACTCTCACTTTGTAGACCAGCACTGTCGATTTTACCCAGTTCTGTCACAACCTTCCATAAAAATTTCACAAAAAAAGTCAATTTTCCTCTACCTGTGGAGAAATTGCCAGCTCTTTGTCGAAGGGCAAGTTAGTATTTGTTTGAATACCGTCCAGAAAAACTGTTTAGGTGAATGGCTGCCATATAGAACCGAAAAAGGGAAAAAACATAAGAAGCAGATTTTTTTCACCCTGCCTAAATTACAAGGACAAGCATGTATATCTCAAAAATACTACTATGTTATTGAAATCATAAAACCAGTTTAGATGAGTAAGCATGCCATGTACAATAATATATACAGGAAATAATAAAACATTACATTGAAATTTCTTTTAAAGATAAAGAAACAGGTTATACCATGATTACTATGGCAACAGACAGACAAACAGAATTATAACACCAATAATAAGAAATTCTTCCTTTAACATCATGCTCAATATCTGATAATATTCTGAAATGGAAATTCAAACTCTGAGCATTGATTTTAAATAGAAAAATCATTTTTAGACACTAAATATGATAACAAACCTCAATGCCATAAACACATGAACTGTGATATAGAAATGACCAGGCTTTACCAATCTTCTTTAAATCATGGACGTCCCATATATACATACTGTGATCATTGTAGATACATGTACACTGAAATATACATGGTAGAAAAAATACATATAACTTAACCTTATGCAGGGAACCAGGTGGAATATAGAATATGCGTAAAACTTTCACCAAGCACATGTAATTATTTTCCTTATTTAATGATAAATCTAGTTTATCTGATGAACAAAATGTAGTGTACAATTAATATATTAATCTCTCACCTTGCTATGTTCCTCATCATATCTAACACAGAGTGTGTCAGGATACTTTAAATCTCCATCTTTGGCACTATTCAGTTGGCTGTAAATGTAATAACAAGTAAGATAAGTTGCTCAAAATCTTCTTCAATCACAAATTAATACAATGGTGACCATAATTTGTTCTCCTTCTGCTCTAGCGACTTCTCGTTCATGTAAAATATGACAAGTATTTCCAAAATTCTAGGTAAGTTTTCAAACCATAGCCCTACATTATAGTATATAGTATAGATACCAGATTTATATAGCGCCATTTTCATACTGTTTGTACGTTCAAAGGCGCTTAACATATGTTGCAGCCACGAGGGTGCAGATGCATCCTCTACCAGTGCAGTTACGGCATCATCAGACCAGAGGGACAGCCTGAGAGAAAGCCCCCAGAAGGGAGAGAAAGATATTAGGCCTGTAACCTGACCGACCCTGAGTTTCTTGCACCGACCCAATTTTTTTTATGGCTAAAAAATCTTTCGTAAAAAATACTATGAATAAAATTTCTGAAATCTCTCCATGGCCCAGGCCAGGAATCAAACCCGAGACCTCGGGATTGACAGCTCAGTGTATTACCACTGAGCTATCTCCGCTACCTCGAGCAGGGTTCAAAGCTGGATAACCTGGTTACAAGTATAGCGCACTAACCACAGCCTCAGACAACAATTAGATATGCACATGATTGTGCTCTTCAACATTGAGGTAAAGAGTTACTATAATCATCCTTATTGGATCAGTGAAGAAAATGTTACCTAGGATTGACAGCTTCAGCTATGTCCACTCCTAGGTGATGTGGTCGAGGTAATGTGGTTACATAGTGGAGTGACGAGGAATCAAATACTCGTACTATTCCTTTAGCACAACCAACAAATATATATTTACCAGCCACAGATATACTATTGGCACTTGTTGTCTGAAATAAACACAACAGTAATATGAAAATTTCTACAGTTTAAAATATATTTTTTCATTGCTTAATGTAATGTACAGCAAGGGAATGCTCAAGCTTCAATCATCCTGCAAGAAATTCAAAACAGTAAAATTCAGACAAACATAAGCACTTCAAATTTAATTTATATTACGTACAAGTATTTCAAAGAATTATCAGTATAGTGAAAACTAGTTACTGATTGTAATTAAACAACAATAATATAATATCTGACCAAATATTAGATAATAAATATTGCTTGAATTGTCCCTAAAGCGTGGAATGGATTAGATACTAAGTTTGTCTTCCCTTAATATGCACTTACCCGTAGCTCCACCCACTTATCCATCTGGCGTGTCTCATTAAACTGACACAAGAACCCTGACTGTGTAATACAGAATGTTTGCTTCCCTTCAGGTCCTGTCCCCGTAACAACATCACAGAAAAAATTATTTTTGTGATCGCCCAAAATTCCATTACGACCATTTAAAGGGACAGTCTCATTAATCTGAAAAAATGACAGAAATATGTAATAAGCACAAATATGACAGAAATATGTAATAAGCATAAATATGACAGAAATATGTAATAAGCACAAATATGACAGAAATATGTAATAAGCACAAATATGACAGGAATATGTAATAAGCACAAATATGACAGAAATATGTAATAAGCACAAATATGACAGAAATCTATGGTTTTTAAACATCCATTTTGCAAACAATAACTTGTATCCATTTAGTGCACACACTCTTGCTTTGTGCTGTGACTTGATTGGGTTCTGTCAAAATCATCTGTTTATCCGTACATATTTTTTAAAAGTTCAAAACATTTTCACGGTGACATATCCTCCATAATCAATACCTTTCACTGAATACCTTACTACAGTAAAACACAGCTAAAGTCTCCCTAACACACTTTTCATTTGTATGGGTATAAAGCTTAATATACGAGTATAATCAAATTTTTGGGTCGCTAAGAATTCACTGTAACCAGGTTCCACTGTATACACATTATCACAGTTAACAAAATTAACACCAAATGATGAAAATCTATCATAGCACAAACCTTTGATTTACTGTTTTCAAGATACCAAAATTTAACATGTCTCATACCAGCCGTAACAAAGTAAGATCCATCCGACGAAAAAGACACTGAGGTCACCTGAAAACAAATCCAAATAGTATAATACAAATAGTTAAATTAATTACATAATAGGTGATTCTTTAAGCTAATGGGTCATATGACAATGCAAACATCTAGTCCAGTCAGATTACAATCAATCAGTATCCCCCTAGAAAACATGTGACTCAATAATTTTCTTTCACCAAACCAAAATATTTACATCATGAGTATGAGATTATTTACTTTATGGCAATCACACTTTTGGAGTATGATAAAAGTCAGTATCCATTATCCATGAGACAACCAGACTAGAGTGAGTCATAGATTCTTCATTATTTGTTATTGAACAACCCATTCCACAGCTACGGTCATTTCAGAGCCACTCCAGATCATTGGGGAGATAAAATACAGGAGAACTGGGCATTTATATCCCTACTCTTTTCAAATAGTTTTGCCTGGTTCATTATTGTGCCTGTTTCATTATTGTGCCTTGTGCCTGGTTCATTATTGTGCCTGGTTCATTATTGTGCCTCCATGGTTCATTATTGTGACTGGTTCATTATAGTGCCTGGTTCATTATTGTGACTGGTGTAAATAACCAGTTTACACTCATCCGTTTCTGTGATTTTCTTAACACAATACTTGTGTAGTTTGAATGTCAACCCTGAAAAAGCATCCCTGAAACATTGAAAGACGGAGCTGAGATTTGAACCAACAACGTTTCGTTCAGTAGTCCAGTGAATTACCACTAGACCAATGATCACCCCAATGCATCCTTCACCAGAGTACCCTAAATCATCCCTTACCTTAATGGACACCTTGTTAGATGCAACCTTTGACCCTGTCCTCCAATTCCATACATTGACTTGTTTATCATGTTGAGTACCAACTGATACTATATATTTTAGATTGGGCGAAAATGCCTGAAAAATATCAACACAACAATGTACAATTAGCATAATTCATTTCAGACATATATGTTCCTATTTCTTAATGAGAACAGGTAAGTACATGATTATAACATAGGGACACTTAGTTCTGGCTTCCAAAACTTTCAAAGCCCTTCTGTAAAATTTGCCTTTCATGTGGCATTAGTCCTGTCACAGTATAAAACATGTATGTTGAAGACCTTAAGCTAAGGGAGACTTGGTTATACTAACTAACCATCAAATTTATTTATTTAGATTTAATACTGTTTTTTTAAACAATTTTTCATTTATATATGATGGCTGATTCACCTAACCAGTTTTCCTGGACTGTATTCTTACCAGTACTATTACCCGCCACAATCGTGAATCAAACCTAGATGAATGGTTCCAGAATGCAATCATTATACAACAATGTAACACAGGAGTCATATAATGAACATGGGAAGTAAAACTGACTTATTCAAACCCTACATGGATAATAAATAGTCTTTACAATCTTACTTAAACTGGAGCCTGTGAGATATGACAGAGAAAAACTTTAACCTAGATAAACTATTCACCGGTACAGGTAGATAGGTAACAGTGAATAGTTTATTATGATTTTAATTACTTTAAGAAGGAAGTTTAATATATTGAAAATAAAAATACCATTGTTTAAGACTATAAGACTATAAAGACAAATATGTGTGTTCTTCAGGAAAATACAACACAATACTGACACAGGTTGTTTAAATTATTAAATAAGAGGTTTTTGTGTATGAAAGCAAATTAAATAAAAAATAAATTTCTTCATATCGGAAATTCTCTTTAAACTCTAAGAAATAATTTCAACGTAACACAGTTAGTGGGAACACTGTTTTGTTTAAAATGACTGTGACTATATTATACAGAAATCAAAATAAATAAAAAAACAATTAAGTCTGAAGCAAAGTATCTTGTTAAAAAATGTTTTAATGAGTTTGTAATTTTAATACTAATAGGTACTAAAAAGCCAGAGGTGAATGTGAAAATCATTGAGGAGTATTAATTATAAACTTATATATTATTTCTTAATTGACATAACTACTTGATAGAGTTTTCAAATTTTTATAACAATTTAACCCACAATATCTTATTACCAGAATAACAAAATGTTGAATTGACACAAATTACCCTAATTTACAAAACATTACCTCATGTTTCATAAAGAAAACAAAAACTGGCATTTATTAAGACGGTATGTAGATCACAATTAAAACTGACCTCAATATATTTTGTGAATAAAACATCAATAAAAACTAACACAGTAACAATAGCAGCATTATAATATATGAAAGATTTACATTTCCCTAAAATCAACATTAAAAGAAAGCAATGTTTTTTACATATACTCATTTATAGAGACCATTGAAAAAAAAATATTTGAAATCAAGTCATCAATCAAATTATAACATGTTTAGTGCATTCAGTTTGGTATGCAGAAGAAAACTGTAATTGTTCAAACATTATTAATACAAATCTGGAAAATTTCTTTGTAATCATCAGCACAGTGAATGCTTGGCTTGCCCAGTTTTACCAGACAAGTAATATTAAACCCACATGTGCAGATCAACACAATAAGGAACTTGAGCCATATACAGTCAAACCTGTGTCAGGGATCACCTTTTGAATAAAGTCACCCTGTGAATAAAGGCCATTCTTTTAAAAACTGACATTGATTATTTAGAATAAAATAATCTCCAAATAGAGGTCATCTGTCAATAAAGGACACATAATGTGTTTCCAAATGCTGGCCTTTGTTCACAGGTTTGACTTAACTAACATTAAACATTATATTTACCACACAGTTAATTCCAAACTTGTGGCCATGGAATTCAGCAACTTGAGTTTTTTCAACAACGTCCCAAACTCGTACAGCAGGTTGATAACCACTCTAGAAATACAGGAACAAAAATAATGCAAGAATTCATTAAAAATTCACAGCATAATCAAGGGTTTTGAGAGAGCAGACATTAAGGGGTCAGACAGGAAAGGTAATATGATTCCCAGAACAGAACCCAGGAATCACAGTACTGAAAGTACTCATGGAAACTGAACTCACATAGAATTACATTTGTACACTGCGACATGGAATGGGACCTAGTTTTAGGCAGATGTAGAAAAACGTAGCACTTTAGTCCACATAAGATATCCATGCAAGCCGAGCAAGTGACGACTATGGAAAGCTTAACTATGTCCAGTTTCCAAAAATGAAAATTCTAAGTAAAATATTATTCATTCCCAAGGTAATGTATTACAATAGAAATCTTACAGAATTATATGAAAACTAAATGAAATTAGCGTATAACTTTTTTTTACTCCCTCTGATATCATTTTTACACAGGAAACAAACAAATAAAATGATAAGGCCTAGTGTGCTAGTACCTCAACTAAATTTTGCTCCAATTTAATACAATACCCCAGAGTAATTAACTGAAATAATTAAACTAGCTAATTACAATTACTAGTAATAACTGATCCAATCAATTACCAAGATCAGCAAGTAATAAACAAGTATACTATTGTACCATATCATGATAAGTCAATATTATTACAGTTTCTCATTGACTCAATGCTTATTATCAACAGTAGAGCACATGTAATCTATAAATTATTCATCTAATTGTTTCTGTTTCAATTCATTAACAGTGAAATAATTATCACCTATACTTTGAATTGGCTACTTTTATCTTTTACAGCAAACTATTATCCCCGACTTAGAATTCAACTAGTGTCAGCCTGAATACCATATTAGTAGTACAAATTTACAATGTCCTTCGGTAATATGACATAAGATGTTTTGTCTACATCAGCAACTATACTGTATACCGTATTCCCCCGAATAGACGCCCCCAGGGGCGATGCATTTTCCAAAAGGGGGGCGTTTATTGTGATCCTATTTTACAAAAAAAAAAAATCTGGAATACCGTATCCAAAGATTTTCCGGAGGTCAAATGAATGAATTTGAAACACTTGCCATCGAAAAATATCGCGGTGTTAATGCAATATTAATCAACGGTCATTCCCGCTTTACTACGATAAATAATGTAGTCAGTTGCACTAGTTAAACTACATGTCAAAAATCAATAACACGCTGTCGCTGCAGAGTAACCGTTTTATCTTTACCGCGCGTCTGACGTAATCTCCTCTGACGTAATCTCGCCAATGTGTAAGTTTTTATGTACATGTCAATTAAGTAAATTAGCTTTCATGGAGTCGAGGGGTAAACAATCTTACACGTTAAAGTCGTTAAATTTGCGGAAGAAATAGGCAAACACTGTGAAAGTGATGAACATTAACTTTTTTACAGATGGATTTTTATACGAGTGACGAAAGTGTATAAATTGCAATTTTAACCTCCGGAATAGTTGAATAGACTGGTTTATATATGTCCTCGGACATTTTGTCGATGGTGTTAAGTCATTCAAAAATCAATTGTGGAAGTCGCGTGTCAGATATGATTGTTAATCCTGATTGCGATTCGAATCGCCAACTTCGCACCTCTAACAAATGAGATTGCCGCGAGGCATATATTGCACTTGGTCTTACAGTTAGTGCTTGTTTATGTTGATCTGTACAAATAAGCACGTAAATAGCGGATTAATGAAAATGCGCGTTGTAGTTTTAGATCGACCAGATGACCTAAGTAATCATTTTCAGAAAACCTACTTTCGATTTAGGTATCGTAAGGATAACATCGCCGAATAAAACTCATTAATAAACATCACGAATGGTCCATAGATCTACTGTATTACTGTACGAAAGTGATAGAACCACGCGGTTTCACTAGGTTTTAGTTATTGTTCACGTGTTAATTTGGATTAATACAATTATTCAAAGTGGATTTAATTGTGTTTTATCTTTAATAAAAACGGATTTTACGTCAGACACTTAAAGCTGGTAAGTCCTTACGACTTTTTTTGGCAAAAAAGGGTGGGGGCGTTTGTTAGGGGGGGAGCGTTTAAACGGGGGAATACGGTACATAAACTACAAAACATGTATACAAGTCACAGTTCAAGGAATATTTCTACAATCAAAACATGTATTTCTCTGAGACAGGGGTTCCTGAGTGGATCCAGAGCAAGGCTGGGAGTCCATGTAGATTTAAAATTCCTACGATAACTTTAATAAATGATATTTTCTGACACTGTAACAATCATTTCCTGATTCTTAAGAATCTTTCAATTAAGTCAACTAATAATAAGATTAGAATTGTTTTAGTTAAAGAATTTGAACAACATTAGTCAAAGGCTTATTGTTTTAGACCGTATTTTCTGTAACATTGTAAAATTTATACTACAGTCTGTCTCGATTCTAAAAGAGGAAGTTGCACAGGTGATATCCTTAATCCTAACTTAAAATTCTTATGTTTATGCTGATGGGGGGAAATGACTGAAGTAGGTATCAGAAAAAAAGTTTTGAAAATTTGCCCTCTTGTTCATTTGGTACACAATACAAACGAAAGGATTCAGTCAAAAGAACAAGTAAAGTGGACAATGTGCTGCAGTAAAATTTGATGCAAATATGGCCAAAAACCTTACCTCTCCTGTGATAAGGTGTTTTCCATCACCAGAGAATGCCAAGGATGTGAGAGTTTTCTTCGATACATTAAATATATGGCCTTGTTTGTTCTTCTTTGGGTTGTATATAACTACGACACATCTGAAAATATAGGACAAAATAATAACATATAAACCAATGTAATATTACTTGTATACGTAAAACTTCACACAAAAGAACACATTAGTAAATCAACATGCAAAACTGTTTAGGAAGCATGCATCAATTGTAACCAAAATAACAGTAAACATAATAAAGTAAAAACATTTTAAAATGATAAACACAAATAGGAGGGAAAGAAGTGAAAGTTACGTCTTATGATAACTTTTTGCATACATAATATACTGAGTCAAGAGATTACTCAAGACTTCTTAATTCAACTAAGCCTTATCTCGTTTTAATCCTTGAGATTCATCCTAACTGTATAATCTAAATAATTCTTTCCAAGCAGAGACAAAGAATTGATCACTATACAGGGCACAAACTCTAACGGTTTATAAAAAATATATTCTAAGCTTCTTCAATTCCCTTCCAAGAAGCAAAACCCTAAATATCACTAAGATGTCCAGTCCACAACAGTACAATTTCCTTCCATCAATTAATATCCCAGTTACACTTTCACCAATCATGAATGCCCCTAAAAGTGTTTATATAATGCCCAAAAGGGCTAATAATGGGCAATGTTGTCAGTTGGCTTGAAGGGTGCAAGAAGGAGGTCTGAGATCTGCAGCAAATCTTAGACTTAGACTTAATCGGAAGAATTCTTATTTCACTGCAAAATTACTTTCTTACAAAAAATCTGATGGATGTGAGAAAGTTGATGAAAACTGCTGATTTACTGACAGTATCTTGTGACTGTTTGAAACGTGACTTAGACAAAAGTTTTGGGTTGTAAAGTATTAAACGACCTAAGAGGGGGTAAATTGGTAATATATTGATCTGAATCAATGAATCAATGGTGCTTGTATATAACAAGAAAAAACATCAAGCTGAACATAATTTAGAGACACTTTAATGTTTATTCTTATTCAACACTTCATACAACATTAAACATTTAGTGTACAATGACAATATAAGAGGTTATAGTGCTGAGTCATTTGGTCAACACTGGCCACTAACCTTAATTTACTGTGAGTCAGATAAAATCTTAATATTTACATAGCCATGATTTCAGTCTGTCACTTGTCATGTATGGTTATAATTCACATTGTATATAAATAAGCCACCCAGGCAGCTTCAAGAATTCATATCCCAACCAAGGTACATGTCCTATGATTACTTTTAGTACAGAGGGCAATGTGACCTGGAGGTTTAGAGGTAGCTGCCAAAACTGGTAAGGAATGAAGGAAGCAGTCATCTTGTATACTAGTATTTGAATTAAGTGGAATAAATAATACTTCAATTAAGATGTAAAATATGACAAGAGGGCCATGATGGCCCTATAAATGCTCACCAGGAGAAAAGGTCATTTGGAGACGAACATTGTTAAAATATTTCTAAACGAGTCCAAGTAAGATCAAGTGACCCATCTGGGCCATTTTTTATCCCATGGCCATCATATGAACAGATTTAAAAGAGGTCTATTAGACAAAGCTAGATACCAAATATCTTAGCTCTAGGCCTTGTGGATTCGGAGAAGATTTTTAAAAATTTTCCTATATAAAATAGAATAAAGCCCAGGGCAGGGCTAATTTTGACCCCGGGGCCATAATTTGAACAAACTTGGTAGAGGTCCACTCGACAATGCCACATACAAAATATCTAAGCTCTAGGCCTTGCAGTTTTGGAGAAGATTTTTTAATTTTTCCTATATAAGTCTATATAAATCAAGTGACCCCCGGGGCGGGGCCAATTTTGACCCTAGGGCAATAATTTGAACAAACTTGGTAGAGGTCCACTAGACAATGCTACATACCAAATATCTTAGCTCTAGGCCTTGTGGTTTCGGAGAAGAAGATTTTTTTAATTTCCTATATAAAATAGAATAAACCCCAGGGCAGGGCAAATTTTGACCCTAGGGCAATAATTTGTACAAACTTGGTAGAGGTCCGCTAGATAATGCTACATACCAAATATCTTAGCTCTAGGTCTTGTGGTTTCGGAGAAGAGGATTTTTTTAATTTTCCTATATATTTCAATATAAATCAAGTGACCCCCGGAACGGGGCCAATTTTGACCCTAGGGCAATAATTTGAACAAACTTGGTAGAGGTCCACTAGACAATGCTACATACCAAATATCTTAGCTCTAGGCCTTGTGGTTTCGGAGAAGAAGATTTTTTAAATTTTCCTATATAAAATAGAATAAACCCCAGGACAGGGCCAATTTTGACCCTAGGGCAATAATTTGAACAAACTTAGTAGAGGTCCACTAGATAATGCTACATACCAAATATCTTAGCTCTAGGCCTTGTGGTTTCGGAGAAGAAGATTTTTTAAATTTTCCTATATAAGTCTATATAAATCAAGTGACCCCCGGGGCGGGGCCAATTTTGACACTAGGGCAATAATTTGAACAAACTTGGTAGAGGTCCACTAGACAATGCTACATACCAAATATCTTAGCTCTAGGCCTTGTGGTTTCGGAGAAGAAGATTTTTTAAATTTTCCTATATAAAATAGAATAAACCCCAGGACAGGGCCAATTTTGACCCTAGGGCAATAATTTGAACAAACTTAGTAGAGGTCCACTAGATAATGCTACATACCAAATATCTTAGCTCTAGGCCTTGTGGTTTTGGAGAAGAAGATTTTTAAAATTTTCCTATATAAGTCTATACAAATCAAGTGACCCCCGGGGCGGGGCCAATTTTGACACTAGGGCAATAATTTGAACAAACTTGGTAGAGGTCCACTAGACAATGCTACATACCAAATATCTTAGCTCTAGGCCTTGTGGTTTCGGAGAAGAAGATTTTTTAAATTTTCCTATATAAAATAGAATAAACCCCAGGGCAGGGCCAATTTTGATCCTAGGGCAATAATTCGAACAAACTCGGTAGAGGTCCGCTAGATAATGCTACATACCAAATATCTTAGCTCTAGGTCTTGTGGTTTCGGAGAAGAGGATTTTTTTAATTTTCCTATATATTTCAATATAAATCAAGTGACCCCCGGAACGGGGCCAATTTTGACCCTAGGGCAATAATTTGAACAAACTTGGTAGAGGTCCACTAGATAATGCTACATACCAAATATCTTAGCTCTAGGCCTTGTGGTTTCGGAGAAGAAGATTTTTTTAATTTTCCTATATAAGTCTATATAAATCAAGTGACCCCCGGGGCGGGGCCAATTTTGACACTAGGGCAATAATTTGAACAAACTTGGTAGAGGTCCACTAGACAATGCTACATACCAAATATCTTAGCTCTAGGCCTTGTGGTTTCGGAGAAGAAGATTTTTTAAATTTTCCTATATAAAATAGAATAAACCCCAGGACAGGGCCAATTTTGACCCTAGGGCAATAATTTGACCAAACTTAGTAGAGGTCCACTAGATAATGCTACATACCAAATATCTTAGCTCTAGGCCTTGTGGTTTCGGAGAAGAAGATTTTTTAAATTTTCCTATATAAGTCTATATAAATCAAGTGACCCCCGGGGCTGGGCCAATTTTGACACTAGGGCAATAATTTGAACAAACTTGGTAGAGGTCCACTAGACAATGCTACATACCAAATATCTTAGCTCTAGGCCTTGTGGTTTCGGAGAAGATGATTTTTTAAATTTTCCTATATAAAATAGAATAAACCCCAGGGCAGGGCCAATTTTGATCCTAGGGCAATAATTCGAACAAACTCGGTAGAGGTCCGCTAGATAATGCTACATACCAAATATCTTAGCTCTAGGTCTTGTGGTTTCGGAGAAGAGGATTTTTTAAATTTTCCTATATATTTCAATATAAATCAAGTGACCCCCGGAACGGGGCCAATTTTGACCCTAGGGCAATAATTTGAACAAACTTGGTAGAGGTCCACTAGACAATGCTACATACCAAATATCTTAGCTCTAGGCCTTGTGGTTTCGGAGAAGAAGATTTTTTAAATTTTCCTATATAAAATAGATTAAACCCCAGGGCAGGGCCAATTTTGATCCTAGGGCAATAATTCAAACAAACTCGGTAGAGGTCCACTAGATAATGCTACATACCAAATATCTTAGCTCTAGGCCTTGTGGTTTCGGAGAAGATTTTTTTAATTTTCCTATATAAGTCTATATAAATCAAGTGACCCCCGGGGCGGGGCCAATTTTGACCCTAGGGCAATAGTTTGAACAAACTTGGTAGAGGTCCACTAGACTATGCTACACACCAAATATCAAAGCTCTAGGCATTGTAGTTTTTGACAAGAAGATTTTTTAAATTTCCTATATAAGTCTATGTAAAATCAAGTTACCCCTGGGGCGGAGCCAATTTTGACCCCAGGGAAATAATTTGAACAAACTTTGTAGAGTTCCATTAGACAATGCTACATACCAAATATCTCAGCTCTAGGCCCTGTGGTTTCGGACAAGAAGATTTTTTAAGTTTTTTCTATTTGTTGCCATAGCAACCAGTTTTTAATGAAATTTAATTTTTTGAACAACTTTGAAAGGGGACCACCCAAGGATCATTCCAGCAAAGTTTGGTTGCAATCGGCATAGCGGTGTAGGAGGAGATGTTGTTTTAAGTAAACATGGACGCCACGTAACGACGCACGATGGACGCAGGGTGATCACAAAATCTCACCCTGAGCACATTCGTGCTCTGGTGAGCTAATAAAAAGATTCAGGGTTCATCTGGAATTGTGTGAACTATAACATACTGCTTTAAATAAATAAACTGCAAGATCATGATGGGGTCATCGGAACTAACCTCAATATTCTACCAACAGCAAGATTTTTTTATTATGTGGAAAAATCCTTACAAAACAGCCCTGCCATTTCAAGCAGAAAATGTGTATCCTTATATTTTTGTTATAACAATTCCCAGATTTTTTGCTAAGCTGAATGAATTCATACCAGATGGCACTTGTATTTGCTGAAAACTGAAAGAGAACCAGATTTTTAACAGTCCTAGCCATCCTTAAAAACTGTTTCATGCTATCAGTACATTTAGACATCTGTAACCCATATTTAAAGAGCACATATATTAGTGTCCATCATAAATTTAATTGGGCAAAAAGAACATTTCCATACTTCTACTAAACATCTCCAAAAAATACAGGGCCAGCAAGTCAACATTTTATTAAAAATACAATTACACCCAATAATATCGTTTTTTCATTAAGAGACAGGTAATTATTCATAAATATTCCCTAAAAAATAACCTCCCCTTACGAACACCCTCATCTTCTTAGAGAAAAACAGTCTCATGAATGCCCGCTGAGAGCAAGTCAAAAAGGGGCCATAACTCCTGTGAAAATGTTTGGATTTTAACAGAAATCAAACTTTTATTATAACAGTCAACTTCATGTAAAATATAAACCAATCAATGAAATATTTTTTGTTTGTTTATTTCGGGTTTTACGCCCTTTTCAACAGTCAGAGTCATATGAGGGGGACAGTTCACCTTCCTGGGAAGAACCAGTCCTAGACTCCCATCTTCTGTAAGCATGAACTGCCTACTTTCTCACATAAAGAGACATGGTCATTAGCTGGGCTCGAACCCATGACCCTCTATCAGTGAGAGGTTACAGTGATTTGAAGTCAGCGACCTTTACCACTCGCCAAAGGAGGTGGGTCGACATATTTCTTGAGTTACCACTTGGAAACCAAATTTTGAACGGAAGGACATCAAAATTTGAACGGACAGACAAGTGAAACACTTTATGCCATTTTGAATAGCAGGGCATAAAAATTGAACAAATATCTGTAGAATGTACCACTCAGTACCCAAGGGACATTTATTAGAGGATACAAGGTAAATGTAATGTAACTTCTTTTTGATGAAAACCGCAATAAAGTTATATCTGGTATCATGATTTGGTAACAGAGAACATTTTGCTACCAATATTAATATCATATTATCATGTCAATAATTTCAAACATATATTTTTAACAGATGTTACACCACCCAGCCCTACATTACAAAATGAGGACATGAATTCATTACATAACTACCTTAATGATGTTATCAGACAAGAGAGAAACAGGGTTACTTATGTAACAAGAACAACAAACATTAATATGATAGAGACATAGACTGCACTCGAGAGGTGAAACAACATTAGGATAAATGCACTCGAGTGTAACACACAAAATTCACTAAAAATTAGACAAACTGTTACACTATAAAAGATGCTAAGATAAACTCAGCATGACTGAAGTGTATAAATTATACATACAATTTATAACTGGTATGATGGGAAAAGTTGAAAGTAACTATGTGTCATATTTTTGTATATACAATATCACCAAATGTTCATTCAAATTAAACAGACTTCCTGAGACATTCATCTCAGAATTGTTACCGGTAATCATTTTCAGCCTTGAAAACTTGAAAATTCTCATGCAAGTTGAGCTAGACAAGATTTGGAAGCTCCAAAGTACTTTTGACTACTCAGAAATTTACCTGCAACTGATGTAATCTCATGCCCTTGTTCCAAGATTATCAAAGTACCACACTTGACATAAGTGCTAAAAAACTTATAATTTACGATGAAATTATAACCATCGTTAAGAACTAAGAAATACCATTACAGTAAACCGAAATCCAGAATGATAATATTAAACATAATATTCTGGTAGTGCTTCATATATAAAAGAATTTAAAGCATCAAGTTATTGTTTGAATGTTTTTTGAAAACATTGAATACTTTTTGTAGGATAAACAAGAATTAAGTGTTTGTGGAACACGGATGCCCCCCCCCCCCTCGTGACCTTGACCTTTGACATACTAATCTCAAAATAAATAGAGGTCATCTACATGTGATGACCAACCTCCCAACCAAATCTGAAGAGCTTAGGCCAAATCGTTCCCTAGTTATTGGTCGGACAAGGTTTGGTTACAGATGGACCGACCGACATGTGCAAAGCTATATAGCCCCTTTTCTTTGAAAGGGGGCATAATAATTCAGATTATTAAATGATTTATATAATAAGATGTAACAGACCATTTTCTCAAAATTGGAATAATTAATGGAGGGGTGTTTATTAGGAAATATTTGGTAGATAGTAAAACAGGTTTTTTTGAGTGATTGTTTTACAGTTTCTAGTTCAATTCATTAATTAATCTCACCACATTAATGAGTTATCAGCTCACATTGGGACCAGACAGTCAGGTGGAAAACACATCATAGTTACAATGAAAAGAATGAGTTAATGGATTATTATCCATCTTCCGTTAATAATCTTTCTAATCTGATTCATGTTGAGAAGTTGTAAATTACTAAGAGAAATACACCTTATCACATCAAGTTAGAAATCTCCGTACATTAATTAGGTAATCTGATGATTTATAACTTTTGTCAAACAGCCAACAACAAACAAAATATTCTATCATTCACATTTATGTATCCATCAATTTATTTATCCTAACAATATTTTAAATTTACTCTCAAGCTTGAAGAATGTATCAATATGGGTGACTTTAATGATGTGTTGGACATGCTATTTGATGGGCGTCAACCAGTGTACCACTTGAAGGGAAGAAAATACTCCACCCATCTATCAATAACATCATTTAAAGCAAATCTGACTGGATCCTTCCATTAGTGTAAAAAGAGAAAAAAGAGGAAGATTCCTCCAACAAGCACATATCTGGTTCGAATATTGGAACTGAAGTGGCCAACACCATACTCGCTATATGTCCCCTTCTCTTTCAACAACTGTGCTGACAGAAAAAATGGCAAAGTAGATGATAACTTTTTTTACAGATTTGAACTATTCAATGGAGATATCACTTTGATGTTTACAAGAGACAGGATATGGTGAACATATATACCCAATTAGACCTTGAAGAGAAGATATTTTACAGCTAAATGTCTGAGATATAACTGATAAACCATCTTGAATACTGTGATAAGCCCGGCCAAAACAAATAAAAAATGTCTCAGATACTTTCATAGACAAATTCACTTTTTGTAACCATGGTAAATAAGCAAGTAATTTCTAAACAAACAGAACACAAACTTAATGATCAGCAGCCTGTTTACCATCAATCACTGCACCAAGATTTATGTTAGCTTCCATTCATGAAATGCTACAATTAACACTGAAATGCTGATGAGATATATATAGTTAAAGGTGAATTGATGTTTTTATATCAGTGTATGATTGTGCTAAATATTCTATCCAGACATTAGTACTGAAATCAAGTACATTATAGTGTCCATAACTTGCATTATACCTCAGTATACATTAAATTTTGTTTGTATATATTGATTGCATTGTATTATAGCAAAAATTCTGACTATAATTTTGATGCCAACAGAAACTACTGCAAATGATGAGCTTCTAGATGAGTAAATGGTGTTTTTCTCTGTAAATTTAAGTAGGGAAGACTTCAAAGCATCAAGAAGGGTTTAACTTGCTAGTTAACCCTCCAACTAAAGGACAACCTTGTGAAGGACCATATACTAGCTGCAATACACCTGCAATACACTTCTAAACATCTAGTCCAGCACCCCTTTGGATTGTGAAACAACTGGTATAAAAAAGTAGTATTTCACCATGGATGTGAGACAGTTTTAATAACACCAGAATGGGGGTAGATTATTACACAATTTGTTTCATGTAACATTCACTGAAACTGTACAGTCAGCAAATCTAACAAAATTAATCATGTAAAATAATGCCTGCATCATATCACTATAATTAATACCATATATCATTAAATATATAATATTATCATATATCATAGTTTCACACTGATAAACCAGCAATGTATGAAATCAGGGTAAATGTCAGTCTGTCACTGAGACATGTTTCAGTGAAGATGAAAGTTTAAATAAAGTACAATCAGCAATTTTTACAGGTGTTTTTCTTACTAAGAAAGTGACACCGATTGAGAGCCTCTGAGAAAATAAGGATCCCCCAAAATGTGTTTTCCATTTTATTATATTTTACATCACAATTTTTTACCAAATTTGCCTTTTTGGTATAAATCTTTCCCACTTTTTACCAGCGCCCAGCATCTACCCTTTCCTAAAAAACATCAGTCTTTTAATGCTCTAACATCTATTCTTAATCTTATTTATCTTCCCAATAAACACAATCTTTGAGTCAATACATGAAAGTATATGTTGCTTCAGGAGGCAACAGGTATTTTTACAATACGCTAGCAGACTCAGATCTGTCATGTAAGAATATGAACACTTCAAAAATTGTTTCTGAACAGTATATACTTGCTGATGTTAACACTCAACTATAGTAAATACCAACTACTGCTAACACTCACCACCAGATGTTAGTAACCCAAGTTATGCTGACAGGTGATCTAAATATATTCAATCAACACATTAGAGGAACCAAACCAGATATATACAGACTTAAAGACTAACAAACTTACCAGCTCAAAAAGCTGTACTGTAAGTCAAACATGTGAATAAATCCATCATAAGGAAAGAAAAAATTAAGTCATATGTATGGCTGACCATTATGTACAGTTGACCTTTATTCATAGTTGACCTATGTGTACAGTTGACCTTTATGAACAGTTGACCTTTATTCATAGTTGACCTATGTGTACAGTTGACATTTATTCATAGTTGACCTATGTGTACAGTTGACCTTTATGAAAAGTTGACCTTTATTCATAGTTGACCCATGTGTACAGTTGACCTTTAGTCATAGTTGACCTATGTGTACAGTTGACCTTTATGAACAGTTGACCTTTATTCATAGTTGACCTATGTGTACAGTTGACATTTATTCATAGTTGACCTATGTGTACAGTTGACCTTTATGAACAGTTGACCTTTATTCATAGTCGACCTATGTGTACAGTTGACATTTATTCATAGTTGACCTTTATGAACAGTTTACCTATATTTACATTTGACCTTTATGTACAGTTGACCTTATGTACGGCAGCTGAAGACCTTTTATAACGTACAGTTGACCTTTATTTACATTTGACCTTCATGTACAGTTGACTCATATGTACAGTTGATCTTTATATGTACAGTTGACCTTTACTAACATTTGACCTTTGTGTACAGCTGACCTTCATGTACATTTGACCTTTATGTACAGTGGATCTATAAGTACAGTTGACATTTGTACACAGTTGACCATTTTTCAAAGGCAAATATTTATTTGACAACTTAAAAGCAAGCATAGTGGCAGTAGTCCTATTTGCTTGCCCTTACTTAAAGGTTATGATACAGGCTTGATTATAGATAGGACCTTGAATGTTGAACACCATGCAGTACAATAACCCTAATTTAAAGACCAACTTCAAAACTCAAGTCTCTGCCTGCTAATGTTCTAAGGTAAGTAAAATACGGCTACATTCTGAGACTCAAGTATCCTTGATAACCTTGGCAAGAAAGGTAGCTGGAACCTAATTACTTGAAAAAAAAATGTTCAAACATACTAAGCACAAGTCAATCATCTGTCTCGTGGACTGAAAGAGTTTGAATTACAAGACAAAGAACTTGTTACCTGTAGAATGCTAGAAGTAGTTGGACTAGAATGATATACAATAGAAGGTGAATGTACTCAGTACACTGAAACAATAAACAGACCAGGAAAAAATGTATATAAAAGAAAGAGTCTGACACACATAATCTAGGAAAACATAAAAGTTTCATTTTTCAGTACAGTTCCCAGAAACCAGAATAACACACAAAACCCTGTTACTGTACTATTAATTGAGCATAAATCAAACACAAGGTGGATTCTAGGAGAACATTTTTTCCACAAGTAGCATTCTGCAAATGACCACCTTTAAACAAGTCTCTGAGTGTCTGAACACCACAATAGATATCAACATTATGGTTAATATATTTAAATAAAGATTAATTAAACAATGCTATATCGTCTAGCTTAAATCAAGTTTTTAATTGAAGTTTTTAGACTTAAGAAATTAAACACACACCAATGCTCCTGTCATTTCAAGGGCTGCAACTCTACATACTAGTATTCAGGTACACAGCACTGGCAATATCAAACAGAATAATCATGTATTTGATAATTAGATATGTTTATTTTAAAGTATTAGGCTGTTAATTAATCAGGAATAATTTGTGAATGAAAAGTTCATTCAGGTACTAAGAGGAAGCAGCAAAGGGATAATATGATGTGTTCTTTATGGACATAATTGATTTTTATTCAGCTATAGCCAAAAGGCTTATCTTTTTTTACTGAATGAAGAAATTGTGAGTCAAATTCAGGTGATGTTCCCACTCAACATGAGAACATGAAGTGTGGACTTATATTCATGTTTCATAGATAACCAACAACTTGACAAGGAAGTTGACCACTTGATGTCCCAATAGTTTACTCTGACGTCACCAAACAACAATGAATGATGGAAAAAATTATTTGACCCTAGGACACCTGATAAAAAGTTATCTGACAATATTAATTAAGTTGTTATCTATCTTTATATCAACCATTGAATTATAATACAATGTACAATATCAGAGAGACTGATCACTGATATCTCTTTGAATACACATCCATCATCACTAAGTGATAATCCTAACCTTACATGTATAAATCAGATAAAACAGCTTCTATCTGATAACACTTACAACTTGTATGAAGTCCCTCTATCCCCACCAGTAATTGTAGTAATTTGTACCACCATGAAAACCTGCTATTGCATAAAATTGAATGATATGAAAATAATCACATCTTAATTGAAATTGACAGTTGGACATTTCAAGTAATTATATACAACCAGTCATGCTCACCCTAAGGCAGCTGTTATAGTTATAACTGATGTCTGAGTCAGTAATATTAGAACATTATACCATGTAAGTCTGAATATTACAATTTTTCTATCCACATCTCAATTCATACTTAATGAACTTATTCATGAATATGCAATAGTTCAAGAAATATTAATGTTTCCATGAATTCCATTTAAAGGGGCTAACAATACCATAACAATGAACTTATGAAGAACACTAGGAGGTACACAATACTTTCTATGCTCACTATAGAAACTCTCAATGCTCTAAGAGAGCAATTTAAAATCATTTCTCAGTTTTATAACTGTGTAATTACATGTAATATGTACCTCCAGAGTACCCAATAAAATTCCTTTTCTTGCAATACTGAAGTATGTGGAGACTGTCCAACCCTGACGGATTCCAAATCTTTGGCATCAACACCAGATCATTGGTCTAGCAGACTCTTAACAATGAGAAAGGTAAAAGCAAACCAGAAAAAAATCGACACTTTGTTAGTGTCAGCAACTGCTCATACACACTATGTATTCTGCAAGCTCTGAGATTCCCACGACTATTAAAAACTCACTGCAAAATTGAGTGGACAAATTTCCTCAAACATTTACCAGACAGACATTAATTTAATCATGCAATTTCTGAACTAGACACAGTCAGCAAATTCTATGGAGTCAATGCTGGGATATATTCTAAACTGCATACAACATGAACAGAATTTGCACAATAAAACAAACAGAGCAATAAATGTTTGTATTAATTAAGCATGAGATAATCTTGAAACATGTAAGACAGACAATAGCTATGAGTTAATCTTGAAGAACGCAAAACAGACAATAGCTTGTCAGAACGGATAATTTCGAACAGATTTTTAACAATATTTTTTTCATCCATAAAAATGCACCAAACATATGATAAAGACAGTATTTTCAAACTCCTGTGGTGCAGTCAAATTTCCTGAATATTCCTGAACAAAGCTCTTCACTTATCAACACTCCCATCTCCCTTTGAGTAAATAAAACGACATAGCTTAACAAAGAATGCTTTAATTATCCATCAAATTATATTGATAGCAAAAGCCATTCAAATACCCATACAAGTTCAGAATTATTGAAAAAAATATATAAATGAAACCTTAAACTGAGGGCATTTATTAGAAGATATTTGGTACTAGTTCAAAGTAAAACAATACTCAGTCAAATCATCTATGAAAAACTTTATTTGACCTGAATAGCAACATTTGTTTTAAAATGCACAACAGTTTAGTATAATGGTTATGATTAAGGAGAAGCGGCTTTCTTTAGCTAAAATTATAAAACCCCGCACCATCACAGTGTACAATCCAGACAAGGGAAGAAAAGTAACATGTTCTTTATCCACAGATGGCTTCTATTGATTTTTAAAATTAATTTGTGTTATGATATCTATACAGTCAAAACTGTTAGCTGCCATCTCCATATAATGCCCACCCTCTGAATAAAGTCCATACCAAGGGTTCAACTCAACAGTGTTGTAACTCATATTGAAATTAGAACAAGTTACGACAGTGTTGCGCTGAGCCCTCGAATTATTACTTTGAAAAACCTTCACCGATTTTATGATAATTTACAAATTGGTCTTCAAATAAAGGCCATCTGTCAATAAAGGCCATACTATGTCTTTACAAATGTTTTTTCTACAGGTTGGACGTCGTACATGTGAAATAGTGTCCCAGTTCATAAGGTGACCTTCATTTACTGGCGACGGTCAACTAAGGTTTAACTGTATCCTAGCATGGTTTTATTAATATTATACTACAAACTTCCAGTTCTTATTTAACTCAAGTACCTGTCTGCACATGATTTATCAAATTACATGGCATACCATAAAAATATCTCCTGACAATGTAAATATAAAACCAAACTGTAATGATAAATTAAATTCTCAGCAATTAAATAAGAATAAAACGCAGATTACACACTAAGGTGAATAAATACGTAATCATAGGTTCAGACCATAATTCTGTAGATAAAAAGAAATAAGGAATATTAATTATAATTTATATCTTAACAATTATTATTACTTCATAATTAAAACATAACACTATCTGTCTTGGAATTTCTTAGCATAGGTACATTTTTTTGTAGAATTGAGATCAAGTGAGTCTTCTTAGATGAGTATACATGTTTGTTGTTCCACCAGAGCTTGCTGATGTTGCAGAGGGTGCTTTTTTATTGTTCACTTTTTTATCCATTGGCAGGCGATTAAAAGTTAGCAGCATCATAGTTTTGCTATTAAAGGTGACTGTTTTTCATATCGGTACAGCTAAACCCTGCAGGTTTGAAATTGATAGAAAGAAATCTGGAGTAAACCAATTTTAACCCATGTAAGGATCCAGCCCTAGACTGCTAACCTTGTTCTCGTCAAGTATTCTGCATCAAATTGTCTCAGAGAACAAGTGACAAGACCAGGGCCTAACAACCAGTGAATCTTTCTGTAAAGGACTCTTAACATAAGGCTCATACAGTAATCAGTACATTCAGAAAACTTTCACCTTATAGATTTATAACAAGACACTGATTGTCACATTCAAGTAAAACAACACAGACAGTATAAATACTCACATATTCACTCTGGGTAGACACAGCAATTAATGCTTATGTTCAACAAACAATTAGGAAAAGCTAACAAAATGCAGGTGTAAGCGTAGACAATATTATACAACAAATAAAATAAACAACAAAACCGACAACAGTATTATCCATCTTCTCTGTCAGTTGTCAGATCTAATAAAGACCACACCATTTACAATGTAATAATCTACGTTATGTACATTAGTACATGTGTACATTACTACAATGCAGTAATTAATTCCAGTTGCAAATCCAAACTGGTTTGATTTGAATGTATTTTATGACAAAGTAACTGTTTCTTTTTTTTTAGAGAAAAATATTAAATGCCTCAAAATTTCTATTCTGAGACATTTTTGGAGCAATTTGAATTGACTGCATCATTTGTTTTTGAAGAAAAGAGTACATTTTGTATCAATTATATCACAAAAGAATACCAAAGAACAAAGTTTATAGGGTATACCTGAGAGACATGAAAAGGTCATTTTAAATGTAAGTTTGAAAATGAACTTTGTGGCATGTCCAAAAAAATTATTTGGTATATTATTATGGTTATAAATCAAAATAATAATTTTAATATGCACAAAGAAATTAATTTAGGTTTGGTTAGGGTTGACTTGCTCAGGCAAACTATGGAACCGTGGTGACAAATTCACTGTCAAATGTAACTATATTTAGAAATTTATGTAAAAATGCAGAGATGGAAACAATTAAGTAGGTCAAGAGCCACACCTTAATTACAGACACAGGTGTACAGCTATAATGAGGTCATACCCTCATGTATAACATCATATAAATATAAGGTTAATTCAGGTGACAATGATATCAGACAACAATACATGAGGTGTACAAACTGCAATGGCCTCAGGACAATGAATAATACGAGTTTGATGTACAGTAGGTATATCAGTTCACTATGAACATATATTGAGATAAATGAATACACATTGTACAGTCACATTGTACAGTTTTATCATAACAAATCTTATTTACACAAAAACAAACAATTAGCTATTACAACCAACTCACAGATCAATCATTTTCTTGATAATGAACCCAGTTCAATTGTCGTTTTTTATTATGAAATATTGAATTGATACAATAAATTACTAATTGGCAAATTGGGAAAACAAATGTGATGAGGTCTTGTTTTTGCCATTACAAGCACATATCATACAAGGACCATGTTCTAACAGCGATCCCACGCCAATGCACACAGAATCATGAGTATGGTTGCAAGCATCAATGCAACAATACAGTGGCATCACCAGAGATACGCTGGGAACACATAGAAAATGCAGGTTGCCAAGCGACGGTGCAGACTTTGAGCATGCATGAAACAAACGCCATCACTCAGTGTTCTGATAAGAGCACTGTGGGGTCTCCATAAGGTGGCCATAGCAGCGCAGTAAGGTCACTTTCAACGCCACACCAGCTACCCGAGCGCACACAAAGGTGGTTGTGCAAATGCCTCTGTTGTCGGTGGTATTTGCATGAAGATTATAAGGCTTTCTCTGAGATGTCACTGTGTCTCTAGCACGCTTATATGAAAGTCTTTAACACACCCGTCAGCCCAGTGTGAGTATCGTGAAAGGACAGTGCATGCAATGGAAGGGCAGACAATTGCCAGCAAGAACTCTGTAGGAACGCAATAGAATGCCATGTGAACTTTGTAGCAACACATTGGTTACTGTAAGGATACCATGACATCTCCATTGTCATGAAAAATATCAGATCTTTTGCGACCTCATGGCACTTTGGAAAATTAAACAATACCATGCCACACAGTGGAAAAAGGAGTATTACCAACAGCGCAAAAAAAAGATAACCAATATAATAATTATGTTCAATTTTGTTAATAATAGGTTGAATCTAAAAATAACTACCAAAGAATGTCGATGAAATGCTATAAATGTGTTTTACTGGCCTCATCCTAAGAAGGTAAATATATTGTCAAGGATTAGAGAAAGCAAGTGCAATATTTTTCAAACTACGACAGGGATCAGACCTAAAGCTGCCCATTCAATAGTTCATACAATCCTACAGCCACATAACTAAACCTTACACCTATCCTTACAACACTTAATTACACCAAAGTACACTAGACTAGTAGTAGTACGGTAGTATGTATATATATTCTTTTATCTATTCAAATTAAATTCACCATACCAGCCTCCAGCCATAGAACCTTCTCATCCTTTAACAAGATTACATTGAACAAAACCTTTCAACAACTATAAAACATCCATTGAATAGATGTAGATAACAATACAGCTGATTTGATTATCAGTACAAGTAATGGCTAATTATTGAAATTGTCTACTTTTCACATACAAGTGTCACAGAAAAACTGAAAAGGTGAAATTGCATAAGGCACATAAGTAGCCATTTAAATTTCTAACTAACAGTGTATATAAAGTACATGGGTGGCCAGACTGCTTGAATACACTATTATTCTGCTTCCTAAGCTTTGATGCTGTTTTAATAGATAAAAATCTGATTCATTTCATGAGATGAAAGTGCTCGACTGATACACAATCCAATGAAAACAAAGAATTGTAAATATCTAAACTCTGTTTTAATTATAAGCCACTTAAATCTTTAAACACTAACACTGTACACACTTATTACCATTACCATGATTGTTTGAGACAGACTTTGAAAGCTTCAGACAAGATGCAATGAAGCTTTAAAACTGAGCAGTAGTACATAGGAAATGAAATTATGTGTAAAATACATTTTTTCTGACTTAAATTCAGTTCTTTTTTCCAAATTCATGTACCAGACTTTGTGAAAGGTGCCAGACCGGTGGACTTGTCCGATAGATTGTCTGTTGGTCCAATAAAGAATCTTATTTCCTCAGTTAGACCATCCGGCAACTTATTTACCAGATGCATATGCATTGACACTTGTTTACCTTTTTCAGTCTGACAGATTTCTTTTCGGTCCGACAGAATTTTCAAGCTTGTCGGACCAAATATCTGGCAGATTTGTTTCCTTTTTGCGAAGTCTGATGTACTGGATGACAATTTGACCTCCGGGATTCTTTACCAGTACTAATATTTTTTTCTGCAAAAAAACTGCGACTACCTAATACTAATATTGATTACAGTAGTTGGGCTTCAAGTAAATGATTTTTCTGACTTACCCTGCAGGATAAGCAATAAGACCAGTGTTGGGGTCACAGGCGAATGTTGCATTGCTGGTAGTGGTCAAACCTAGAACTCTCTCTAGGGTTACCTGAAATGTACAATTCAATAAGCTTGTATTACAAAACATATCAAATATAAAATTAAAATGTTGTTTTTTTCACCATCAATCTGAGCATTGCATTCTTTACCTTCAAGTAGCAACTTATTTTCTGACGCTTTATAGTAATTAATGTCTTGGTTTTTATATAAGTCTCTTAAGCCAAATACTGAAAAAATCAACTCAGACCCCCTCCATACGACAGTGCCTGTCATTTGCTTGGTTAAAACATTTATTTGTATGATTCTGTTTACCAATAATACAAAAATAATAAAAAGAGAAATACTATTTTCTAACAAATAATTTGTGCTGGTCAATAGTTTACAGAGTTCAAGAATCATGAAAATCAATATCAATTAATTTGTACAGGTCTGTAATTTGGGTGTAAGAGATAAAAATAACTTGTATTGCCAAGGAATATTTTTATTGATCTAATTTTTTTATTCAGTTTGAACGTATTGTTCTAGTCACACACTGGACTCAATCTGAAAATTTAAATATCGATCAAAGACTTAAATCTAAAAATCATGTCAAATTTTCTGAGCTAAGGAGTATTAAAATAATGTATTTCATGGTTGAAATAGTAATAAGCTCTGAAATCTTTAGGTAAACATGTCGCTTACAGCACGCTAGCTGTCAACACGACGTAAGATCTGTATACTACGATTATCTACAATTATATGCCCTTATTAAGCTTATTATCAACGATAAAAAGTCCAATCAGATAAATCAAGTCTAAGGTTATTAGTTCCTAACAAGTTTATGAATATATTTGTAAACTTTAAGATACTATTTGACTGTATAATCAACCTTTTGTGTTCATAGAAAACTTGACTTAACCAATTTAGCCACTTCAATGAAAAGAAAGTTGTTAAGTCTATAGTAAAACACTTTTAGATATTTTTTGTTTCTACAATACACAAGACTCTAAAAGGCATAAATAAACAAACTAAGAAAAACATTACACTGACCACTCTTCAATGAATTAACAAAGTTTTTGGTGACAATGCCACACTTTTAATTCAAAATAAAACATGAGAACGTTTATCAAGGCTTTTTTTCCCAGGAAAGAAATTCCCAAAATTAAATGCCATTTTAACTCAGTTGTTTAACCTGCTCCAAATTTGGCCAAAAATCGCGCTTGAATTTCCCAAAATGTAAGGCTAAGGCCCCTCCCAATTTTTGGAAAAAAGGCCCTGGACTATAGAAGAGAACTGTTTATCATAAATTAAGTCATAAAATGTGTGTGAAGATTAATATCATAGTGCAGTAAAACCTTATTTAATGATCCCCTCTGTTTTATGACTACTGAGTCATTACAACTGTCAAATAGTCATTCATATTTCATGAATAGTTCATGAAGTATACGGCTGGACCAGATTTTTCAATGATTCTTAAATATTTCAACATGATAATGAGACCAACTCATTAAAAAGACCATTCTTCCTCATTACTGAAGGTGGTCTTACTGTCGAGATTGAAGGTTATACCATATACATCATGTGTGTACTATAAGTTGTGAATTTTCCAGTCAAAAAGTTATTTATACTTCATGAACTGTTCATGGTATTCATTAATAGTTCATGAAAATTTCATGATTTCATTAATTCCATTTGAAGGGGTTCTTCTGCTGGCTTGATAGGGAATCAAACTTTATCCTAAAGGATGACAAAACATTTTCTAAACTCTGAAGTCCAAAGTTGTAAAATTTCTGTAAGACCATATCACCATAGAATGTTCAAATTTTCCAAATAGTTGGCAGATCAATACAATCAATGTATTGTTTTCTTACAAAAAAATTATAAACTTGCCAAACCATTACAACCATAAAAATGTGTACACCTGTGAAGTTTATGTATGATAAGTTCTTTGTAAAACAAAAGAATTTCAGCAGAAATATTTTATGTACAGAAATATAAAATTCAAACATAAACCACACTTCATAGTTTTACTGCTGGGCAGAATATTCATGATATGACTATGAATAATAAGTTATAACCTTTTAAAACTGTATCTAATACAGTCATCTTGCTTATCATAATTCATGTGGTTTTTGCATAAAATAAAAATATGTGACACATTATTAAGTTCATGTGTTCTGTCCATGAGGGAACTGCTAGAAGTTATCTTAGTATATATGTACAATAACAATCATAAAGTTTTTATTCAGTTCATCTTTCATAATAAATCCATTGATTCAATCCATTAATTACCGGTAAAGTTTAAAATTGTTAACTTCAAAATCTAGTGTCATAATTACCTTATGGGCAATGGAATTAACTTGATATGAACATAATGATGTAGAACACAATTTTGCAATATTTGAATGGACGGCAGACGGATGCATATGAGCAAAACCATGTATGAACATCAGCATAGACAGACAAGGCCTACTGGTATTAGAAATAGAATCAAGTTCATTCATCCTCATTAAGTAGTATTAGGAAGCATGAACCTGTATTTACGAAAACGGGAACTTATATACGGTATAAATGCATGAAAATAATTGAACTGAAGACGTTTGCAGTTAATTTATTTTGACTTATAAAATTGTAAACAAATACCACAATTACATGTAGAACCACAGTCACAAAAAACATGGGTGTTCCCATTATATGACCCGTTTTTCAAAGGGCTTATAAAAATGAAAAAGTAACCCTGGTATAAAATACCCAGGTAGAGAAAATCATCCATCTTGTTCATAAAACTTAACATTAAACAGACCAAACATAACAATTTCTAGATGTATGAATCAAGAACAGGCACAGTATGTGATGTTAGAACAATGTTATATATATCCCCATCATAAAATTGTATTGTTTACAAAGTGATAAAATCTTATAACTAAGAACCTTAACATAGAAAGTTCAGAATGTTAACAGCCCGATAATTACCGTGCCTTGGTTTTCAAACACTTTACCTACTTCGAAAGGGTATAAGGGTCAGATATATTAGTTTGTATGACAGCGGTTGATGACCAATATTGACATAGTCAAGTTAAATGTTTAACATATCATTATCATTCTATTCAAACCTTCACTTTCACTAGGACTAATGTATCAAAGAATTTAAATTTTAAATCTAAACATTGCATTATAGAGGATCTGAATAACAACTATACAGAACAAATATTTAATATTTATCATCATTACTTGACACATTCATCAAGTACTGGACTAACAGGCCCGGCGTTCTTAGCATGAAAGATTTTTCATTTGTGGATGAATTGCTACCCCTATACCCTCCCTAAATTAAATTACTGATTTCATTCTTCTAAGATGTACTGACTATATAATCATACTGTCTTGTGCATGGCAACTGAATATATAATTGTTCTCAACAAAAAGTGGCCCATGTTGTGGTTATGGTTAAAGAGAAGTAGAAAAAATGCATTCAACAGATTCAAGAAAGTATGAAAGGTATTTTTTTAGGCATTTTATCGGCTTTCGGTGAGCTAGTTTTCATGTTCATTGTATTTATTTAGGTACAGACAAAACGTACGAACTGGTAGTAACGGGCCGCTTACATATTTAATAAATGCGCCTCCCACTCACCCAGTCACCGTTAGATTAATATATATTCATGTATTTAAAAGTATGTTCAATGCAGGTGTTCAAATATAAGCCAATCACAAATGTTTTAATTGTTAAAATATATAGCCAACACTGCTATTTTGGAAATATTATTAATATTATCATAAATATTTTGCACATACTCAAGTGCATGAAATTCTTAAGAATCTGTCTATGAAAATATTATTAATATTTCAAACACTGATTTAACACAGTTAAATAACCTCTTCAAACGTTTATGAAATGAAACGTTATAAAACTTTAATTGAAAATTTGGATAAATATTGCCTTGAAAATTGATTCAGTGAAGTTAACAATCTCCACATTGAAGAGCTAGTCAAACTCTGCTTACATTGGTAAGTTGATAATTGCAGGTTTATAACTGATAAGCTTAATAATTTCATGGTGTGCAACCAATTTGTTTACATTTGAAATTCATAGAGTATTAAATCCAGTAACATAGAATTGAGTGACCCTATCAATAGCAGCCCTGAGTTTGTTGATTGCATGCATGGTCTACGGCAAGGCACTAGTTTGACCTTTAAAATGACATGTTGACTCTTGCACTTAATGAAACAAATTTGTAACCCTTAAAAAGTTGTACCAAAGGGTCAGATTTACATTAATAAGAAATTATGTTCACTCATTAAACTATCATCAGAAAGGAGACATTTTAACCGGAATTATTTAAACCCTCAACTTTTAACATATCTAGTGAGCATCCTGTAATGACAGCCAAACTGCACTTCAAAGATCTCTAACCCTTAACCTTCATTTCCTTTCACTTTTATATTTATAAACAATTGCTATAACTGAACCTGTGTCAAGCATATGTTTGGCATCGAGAAAGTTAACACTCCAACTATGATGTATATCTTGGAATAATGTTGGTGTAAAAATATAAACACCATCAGCATTAGAATCTATCTCCTAGTTCTTCTAAAGAATATTTGTAATAAATACAAGACAGATATACACTTCAAATATAACTAAAGAGATTATTGGTTATAACTAGGACAAAGAAAAATGAAGCATTTGATAGGTATATTTATATACAGGTTACTATCACAACATATACTTCTACATGTATGTAAGTTTTCCACACTGACATTATTCAATGTATTGGAAAGTATAATTTCATAAAGCATATAGGGGCCTTTAGGGCTAAGGCATTAATGGCAGTGCCACTAAATTGTAGAATACTATAGTCTGGATAAAGTCACTTTGTCAGTACAATCTCAGTATGAAGCCCATTGGACATGTATTTGATATCAATCTCAGTAATAAGTTGAAATAAAGAAGAAATTACATTACAAACCAGCAATTGGTCTCTGTATATAATGTCAGATCTATGGTTTTAATAGTGAGGTGGTCACATAGTGTGTGTATATTATATAAATCATATACATCATTAAAGTCCATTCACCACTTATAATCAATAAATTAACTAAAAATCAATAAAAACATGACTGTTTATAACAACTGATTTCGTAAATGTATAAAAATAAAACAACAGTTGATGTATTGCCTTTGGTCAGTAATAGAATTGTGTTGAACAACATTTAGAGACGACATTAACACAGAAGATAGTCAGACCCAAGTCCACCAGCTAAGAGGTCAAGTAAAAAAGTCCTATACACATGTACATGTATGCATGTCCAGACTCCAGTATGAATTGATTCTATTAATTTTTAGTGAAGATTTAGGTCAATTTTATATTAAGTCCATTACTTCAAGTTTGTCAATCCCCTGGTCCCAATGGTAGTTCAGTATTTTTCAAATACACAAGCAAATGGTTAAATGAATGCATACTACAGTACAATGACACACAGTAATTGCAATTGTGGTGACAGCGACATTATGAAACAGTTACAAATCTTAATTCTTATATTAAATTACAAGTAACTGTCAACAAGTTTTAATGAAATTTAACACTTATTCACACAGTCTAGGATATAAATCATGAACTGAAGATTATTGAAACATTATCTACATGTACTTGAAACAAGACTTGAAGCGATGGGGTGGAAATATCAACTACATTTTGAAGATAAAAGTCAAAAACCAAAAAGAGTCCATTCATGGTTTTATTGTATTAATTTCATATTTACAGTGTATGCATGTAACAAAAGCCCAACATCATAAATCTTTAGCAAATCCCATAACCTTGATCTATTACTTCTAACTTATTTATGCAATACAACAGTATTTTCAAAATGAAAAACTGCATTAATTTTGTTGTCGCAAGTAAGAGTGAACCATGCATAACCACATTTGTGCATACTACTACTAGATGGCTACATTCTTCATAAAATTCATACATTAATGTCAGGCATTATACACTAACTATCTCAGTATCTGGCAAAGGATTTAATGTAATTTTGTCTGAAACAGCCTGAAATTTGTATGGGCTATTACACCAGCCTACAAATTACTTATTAACAGAAAATAATGTCTACAAATAGAGTGTTTTTGTGAAAGCTGAATCATTTCAATACATCTTTTTAACACAGTGGAGAATACAAATTGGTAGCTTATCATTTTAATGTAACTTTTAAAAAAATGTATTGAAACAAATCATTCTGTAAAAGTTTTTTCAATAAATGACAGAGCTAATTGATATTCTATTGATCAGTAAGCATTAATTTATTACATCCATGTATCACAAGTTATGGTGGCAAGTACATCAACCAAGTTCCTCAACTACCGGTACATGTATATGCAGGCATGGACACTATTTTGTCTTCCTGTCAGTCTAAAGTTAGGACTATTTTCCACACATCTATTATTCAAATTTTTCCTGTTTTTTAAAGTTAAATAGGAATTACAGAGTTTAATTGTTGGTTAAGGCCCATTTCACAGGTATGGTTATTATAGGATCAGAGCCAACCCAAAGAGAGGGTTCGAATCCAGTCTATGGCGGAATTTGACCGGAACGTTCACAATCCCTTCTTTCGGTGCGAGTACTGGTCAGAATCCAGGAAGCAGTCATTGAGAGTAGTTAACATAAGTTGTAAGAACTTGCTCTACAGTTGATGTAAAATAAATAAGTTTAAACTAAACTAAGAGAGGGCCGGGAGAGAAGATACAAATTGTACAGGTGAACCTGGCATTAAATTCCTACTCTTTTCAAATAGTTTTTCCTGTTTCTTTATCGTGTCCGGTAAAATGTAATTTATACCAATAGCAAAACACCCCTTACCCATTTTCCTGTCTAAGTATAGGGCATGGTAGTTGGGATGGGACACTGAAAAAACGTCCCTGAAAAATGAAAGGGAGATCGAGCTGAGACTCCAAGTTCCAACCTACAACATTCTGATCAGTAGTGTTACCATTAGGACTGCAACAAATCACCAAAGTTCGAATATATCTGAATGCATGGCATCAGATTGATTATCCGATTTGGAATCTGTATTTTCGGTTCAGACTTCAGTACGTCTTGGCAATGTCATTTAGCGTACACTGGCAGTAATATTATCCAATCAGCACGTGTCATTTCATTCACTGTGTCGCATGTAAACAAAAACAAATATGGCCCACGAAAAACACTATCGTCACTAAAATCAAATGTGTGGTGTGATTTTGCGTTTGAGAAAATATCTTAGGTTGAAGACTAGTCATAATGCATTTTATAAAAATTAGTGCACTGCAGACTGCAAACAAGTAATTTTTGTTACAGCAAAATGGCTTGTACGTATGTTTTGGCATACAATTTAAAAAGTCTGACCTCAGTTTCACGATACAAAGTTGAATAGAAACTCAAGTATGGACTCAGGTGTTTTTCTACCTAGAAATATTGTGTCTTTGATCAGAAATTGTACAATTGTGTGAAACTGTTATTAGACCAAATGTTTGCCTTTTTCTAACACGACATTCTGAATGAATTGTATACAACAGAACAATAGAAATGTATGATTCAATACATAAGTTGATTTTGAGTAAAAACTTTTTTGTGCGTGAAACTGGGGCCAGGTTGAAAAATATCCTATATTAATCTATGTAGTCAATTGATGTTGATATCCAAATCGAAATTCGATAATCAAAAACTGAAGGTTATATCCGAATTCGAACTGAACGGTAACTGATGCCTGAATCGTTGCAGCCTTAGCTACCACTAGACCCTCTTATCAGGGCGCTCCATAGACTTCAAAAGTTGGAGGTCAAAATGACCCTTAGCCAATAGAAATGTAAAGAGTTAAGATAATTTTCTACTAAAGTAATAGTAAATTTGACCCTTTGGTTCCAATTCTCAAGAGTCAAAAACCTTAATTTTCAAATTTCAAGAGTCAAAGGAGAGCCCTGCTTATAATCATTTATCTATAAACTAATAAAGTGCCTGCAGACTTCAGTATATATGATATCAGATAATCATAATGCAGCAATTCATGTCACAAATTAACAACAAACTTTGTGGTCAGTCTCACACAGTTTTATTAATGTCACATGTATGCAAGTACTTATAAAAAATATGAAGGAAAAAATGCAAATTTAGTTCTTTCAATTAAAATTATTCAAGAGTCTTAAAAATCAATCTATTTAATGTTCTGATGCAAATACATCATTACATGTGTTACCGTTAGTGTTAGTACAAGGGTGACAGTAACATAGGAAATTACATAATTTGACTATTGTCAACACTTATAGTAAAATAGAAATTTGTCCGGAGGGACAAATGCTCCCGCTGACAACTAAGTAAAAAATGGGCCATAACTCCTGTGAAGATGTTTAGATTTTAATCGAAATCAAACTTGACATTTATTTTAATAATGTACACCTTCATGTAAAATATGAACCAATCCATGAAATATTTCTTGACTTATCGCTTGGCAACCAAAATCTGAATGGACAGGGGTAACACTTTGTGCCCTTCTGCCAAATTCAAATGGCAGGGGGTAAAATCGAGGGTTCAACGCAACAGTGTCGTAACTCATATGGAAATAAGAACAAGTTACGACAGTGTTGCGCTGAGCCCTCGAAATATAAACTGTGTAGGAATGAAATACAGACTTGTCACTTAAAACTACCCTAGTAGTGATATTGGCGTATGAGGCAACATGTGAGCATCACCAGTATTGGGATAAGCTGCTAACAGAGTTCGAGCTGCCGTCTGAATTGACAGATTATGTTGGGACATGGCAAATTTTTTATACAAATCTATTTAGAGTCAGTAAAGATGCAGACATGGATGAGTCTCCAATCATTTTATCAATGTCAGCAATACAAAAGTTGTGACTGGCAGATAAGATTTTTTATACAGTGAGAATACAGTAAAATGTCAATCAATTCATTAATTACATCTGCCATAAAAACATACTAGTATAATCATTTCTGACGAAAAATGCCTGGGTCGAAATATATCGAGGACGAAACTACACAAGGATTTATACACCAACACAACATTTCCAAACCTAAAGAGACTTTGAATTCAACACATACTGTTATTATGTAGCTTGTCAAATAATTACTGCATAGAAATATAGATAAATTCAATCTTACTCATTGAAGGGATAAATTTTTGAGTCACCTGTGTTTTGATGAATTTTTACGAGGTGACAGCACCTGGCTGTAAATTATTAAATTTTATGCATACCTTTTGATCTTTCGGTATAAGTCGGCTTCTCCTTTTCGCAACAGGTGATTTTAAAATCTTTCTAGTTTGTTTACTTTCCATATTTTCACTGAATTTATTCCATAATTCACTTTTTAAGTAGGAGAATCACTTACACCTACATTTGTCCTACGAATATTCAAAAGTGTTCCGAGTGAGGAAGTAAATGTAACGGTAATTTTCATTGGCTGAAAGTTTCGCGGGATTTTTACTCGGTCATCCAATATTTACAACCGCATGTTTGCCAGACAATTTCGCTCGTGCGTAAATTGTGCTATGGTATACAGCGCGTTCAACTTTATATTAACACCACTGGTAATCTACAATAATAGTAGATACTTACCGGTATGTAAATACACATGATATATTTGATTCATCTTGATAGTGTCGTATACAATTTCTCAGTAAAGCCTAGTTAAAGCCATTTGATCTATTGATCTATATGCTGTTTAGTGATCATACAATTTAAAGTCACCACATTTTTCTGCCCAGATATATATATCTTGTATACATATATATAAAACTGCCACTCTTTATCTATAAAAAAACAATTGCAGCAATGTGATATTATCATATTTCTTTCGGGTTTTCATTCCACCTGTTGAAATGAGTTGGTTGGTACCATATGTTATGGATTATTTTTAGTTACAATAAAAGCTAGACCTTACCAGGACCTATTGTGGCAATGATACTGATCTTGCTTATCAAATGCTTTTTGTAATTATGCCAATATTGACATTAAACATTTCTTCTGGTAATTTTTCTTTCTTGACTCTTAGTCTCTATATATATATATTGTTATACAATTACATTCAATAAAGTCAAGTATTGTTGAAAATGATATACCACTTGTGTGACATATTAATTAACATAAATAACATGTTTGTTTTGTGTACTGGTAACATGATATTAATTTGTGTACTGTCTTGTTCTAGTTCTGATTGATCACTTTGTGCAAGGAAATATTTAATACCCATATCTACAATATTTACCTCCCTTGGCAGCCATCTGTGTTGGCCAGAGACTACTAGATATCTATGTATCTGCAGAGACATAGCTAGATAACTATGTCTCTGAGAGTACTCTATAGATAACTGGGTATAGATCCAATCCAGAATAAGCAGATAAGTGATAAAGAATTATATGTTCCTTCACTGAGTTTAGCCATCTTTGGATTAAGTCGTGTGATCAGTTTCACTGATGGCTTTATCCAGGTCAGGGGAGGGGGGCATACTATTTAGGAAAATAGGCTGAGTGAGGGGATGCAAGGGTCCTCCTATGAAAAATTTTAACATGAAGAAGTGAAATGGTGCATTCTGGTAAATCCTTGTCTAGTACCCTGTGTTAAAAATTATTTCATTTCTATCTTTGGGTGGGGTGGGGAGGGCATGCATACTGAAGTATGTGTATGTTTGTTTTGGATGCATTTTCAGACACAAATTTTATAGATGCCTGAACAGGAAGCTCAGCATTTTCCCAAAACCTTTTGACATTTTATGATGATAACATTACTACTTTTATTTGGTAAATCATAATGCTACCACAAATAGCATACAGAATAAGATGCCATTTTTCATGCTCATCAATATCTGGGATGACACAAAGCCAATATGTTCCTTAGAGTATCTAAATGATAAATGCTCCAGTTAAATTATAACAGGTTGAATTTCATAAAATAAAACATGGTTACATTTGTGAGAGTGGTTTCTCTGAAGGATTACTGAAATTAAGTTTTTTACATACAAAAAAGTAAGGGTTCTGAACTTTTAAGACATGCATATGCCATCATTGCCATGTATATAGTAATAATAAGAATAACTTCAATCTTTCATACATTTTTATTCAACGTATTACATAGAATAATCACAAATAAGTATAAAGAACACAAAATACTTTTTGCTAGAGTTAAGGTTATAACATCTGGTTATAATGAAAATAAATAAAAGAATGAGACAAAAATAAGGAACATTATAACTTCATGATGGTTATTGATTACCCTTCATATATCTAAGTGTTCACTACAAACATAAGAAGTGTTAGTGAAACACAGATGGCACCTAAAGGCCAACTAGATACTAAGTAGTAAAACCTTGACCTTTAACCTATTGTACCTACATGTGATGACCAACCTCCCAACTAAATTTGAGAAGCTTAGGCCAAATCTTTCTCTTGGCCGTACAAGGTTTGGTTAAGGATTGAACGATTGACGAAACGACAGACATACATGTGCAAGGCAATATACCCATTTTCTACAAAAGGGGACATATAAAAAAGATTTTTAAATTACATCCCCAAATATTATAATAAACTAAACTAGAGCTGTCACAGAGGTGACTAATACGCCTGCCGCCGCTTTGACACTAATACTGCAATAGTACACTATACGGCTAAGTTCAGGGGGACATAACCCTGCAATGAGTGCATCGCAGGGCATGAAAATTGTGTCTTGCACATCTACACTTGATGGTCATAACATATACCAAGTTTCATTGCAATAGCTTAAAAAATGTTGAAGTAGTTCGCTCCACAAACTTTATGCGGACGAACAGACGGACCAACCGACCGACAGAGTGACTCCAATATACCCCCTCTCAAACTTCATTTGCGGGGGTATAATAATACAGACTATGAAAAACACAAACATTTCCCAATAAATGGAATTACAGCTGTTTCTTTCAATGGAGTTATTTTTCAAAAAGGAAACTTGGACATATACTAGTATATAATTATGGGATAAACATCATTGATGAATTCAATTTTTCTTTTAGACAGATTTGAGGTCATTAATAAAGGGAGGGGCTTGGATACCCATACATGTAACAGGATTTGGTTGTATATCTATCAAAGATAACATAGTTCTAATAGGGTACAGAACACACATTTCTTAGTGGTCAATACAGATCATGTTTTATTTTGAGAGAATTAGACAAATTGTCCTAGTTACCACTAGTTTATACTATGTTGTGTTTTGAAAGATTATATAACTAACGGTCAATATAATATGTAACACATACTGGATAAATGATCAGTTAACTTGTAACAATGTCTGTGACACCAAGCATAATCAGATTAAAATCATTTAAATGTACTTAATCAAGTATGAATGATAGATTAGAACAAAAATTGAATTCCCAGTATGAAGTAACTGATACAAATTGGAACAAATAACACAAACAAATGTTAGCAGAAATGAGAACTTTCCATTACAAATCCAAATAGTAAGTATAAAAAGTTAGACATAAGTTTTAGTCATGATAGGCATAAAATAATTAGATCTATAGGCCAACAAATTAAAATTAAATAAGGACAACAGACAGTAGTTACTGCCTTGCAAATATACATAATGTAGTATGATATTATAATACTGGTATCCAAAATGATCCACATTTATTGATACAGAACTTAAAAAAATTATGTCAAAATTTAGAATATGTGCATTTAATTTAAATAAAGACAGCTTAAGTTATTTCAGTGGGGTTAACACCATCTTTGAACAATAATTCAGTTAATTTGGTGCCACTTTACAAGTTTTCCTGGACTGTATTCTAACCAGTACTGACTTTATCCTTCCACAAGGAGCTGGCAACTTCTCCACATATGGAGAAAAATATACATGTTGTGAATTTTGTCATAGAAGGGTATGACCTGCTGTGTTGTGTTTATTACAAATAACGTAAGTCATTTTGATGTTATCATGGTACATGAATGGCATGTGTAAATATTTTAAAGACAATGCATTTGTCATTATAAGAGAGCAAATTGTTGACAATTCATGTTTTTTACCTAAGACCAAGAGCAGCAACATGAAACAAATCCAGTTATTCAAATTTGGAATCAACATAATATGGTCCTAGGAGGCAAGTTTATAATTGGGTTGGTGTACAACAGTGCAATTAGGGCTTAAATGGCTGAAACACAATTGTGCCATGTTAGGCCTATATTCACTTGTATACACCATCCCAACAAAGCAGTAGCCTCCTATGGCTACATGCATATTATCACAGCATAATGTCAATTCTGAAGTTTATAAAAGTAAGTACATACCGGTAATATAAATCACTCTGATTTTTCAATAATAATAAAAAAAAGACGCTCACAAAAACTGCTAACATCAACAAGCAGTTTCTAAGTACATTTTATATAACAATATAATATTGAAAATATATTTGTAAACACATTTATGGCCACATAACAAGCTCTTCAACATTGTACACATTATCAGAATTATGTACAAAATACCAGCCATCCGAAATAAAATGCAAACAATTTAACAATATATTGTGAATATAAATGCACATTTATCACATTGAGTAACAACATACACCATTAAATCAACATGGAAGAAAAAAGAGGACAAAGAAGTACTGGATATGTGACTTCACAGGGGTTGGTCAGTAAGTGTTCAGTAACCATAGGGTCCAAAGACATTTTATGTAATAAAATTTTCATTAGACACGATTGTTGATAACAACTTCCTTACCAACCCTTTTAGTTATGTACAAGAGAGTAACAGCATTAATATAGTGAGGGGTGTCCATAATTTTATCATACACAAAAAGTAACATTGAAGAATAAGCTGCAGATAAATTTGTAAGTTATTTTATGCAATCTTCATAATATTTTCTAGACATTCATCGTCCAGTTCTTTCAAAATACAAAAATCTTTATATTCCAACCAAATGCTAAGTATGTGTATACATTTGTACTTGACACAATAAATTGAAGACAATTGTGTATATATATATAAGTATTAATAGAAATATTTCATGTAAAATATCGTATACATTTATATTACACAGAAAATACCACTAAGTAGGGACAATTTAATTAAATAAATACGAAAATATGCAAAATGCAATAAGCATTTACCAAAAGACTGTAAAACACAGTTAAGATAAGAAAACATGGATTAACAAATCTCAATACACAATAAACCTAATGCCATTTATACAAAGTAAATTTCATTTGTCTGAGTAAGTCAACCATTTTTAAAAAAAAATCTACCACATTTTTTTTTCAGAAAAAATAAATGAATTACCCCCCTTTACAGTGTAAATACCGGTAGAGCTGATTAACAACTGAGAAATATGAGGATATCATAAAAATAGCAGTGAGTGGGACTGTGGAAGATGTGGGTGGGGTTTAAAAATCTGTCTTTGTTAAATGGGTGGATATAATTATAAGGTGTCAGTTTGTTAAAGTTGATTGCTATGCACCTAAATTTAATACCATCAAAAGAATGATTAAAATACTGAATATTTCATCACTTACAAGCTTTGAATAATCAGTGTAGATATAGAGAAACTCGGGTCACTGTCCGGTGAGAACAATGTTATCAGGCGAGGTGATATCGTCCAGGGTGGCGAGCTTTAGCGAGTCACCCTGGACGATATTGCCGAGTCTGATAACATTGTTCTCACCGGACAGTGACCCGAGTTTCTATTTATCATGTAACTCAGTTTTCGGAGCATAATTTAGTGTCATTTCACCTAAAATTTAGCGTTTAATTCGCTAGTGTGATGATAAGTGTCACCCGGCAAATCACACTTTAAACAGTCAACATCCGCAGATAAATAGTTCACTACAATTGGGCGAAATAATAAAAAAAAACTCCCATGGATCACAAAATTTAATTTCACATTAAAGAAATCATTTGTTAACAATTACAAATTTGGTGAAAAATATTCAAAAAAACAATTGAATACACAGAAACATACGCGCATTAATTTAAATAGTCGAGTGGGCGGAGCCAAAAAGTGTTCTCATGCTACTATAGCATCCTATTGACCTGAGAACACATAATGTTCTCAGGTCATGTGTTATCAGGCAGTTACCATGGCAGTTGCATGATAAAAAACATTGTTAGCCACATGAAAAATTGTCATACACGGTGTGGATATACAGAGCGTGCTTTATGTTTACTCTGATTGGCTCATGTGGAACTTATTCTTTAGTTAAGTTGACCAATGGTGAAGCTTTATTCAGAATGCAGTACTTAAATGAAACAAGGGCAAAGTTTAATTCATACATATGAAATCCACAAATAAACCAGTGGCTAGGCTTCATTCAGATAAACGTATATAGAGTCAGTTATAATACAAGGCAAACAAAAAAGTAAATGCCACAATACATCTGAGCAAAAAACATGTATAATATGCATAGAGCATCCATATAGTTAATTAAAACAATTTACAAGTAAAGAACTTTCAAATATATTACTGTTCATTCATTCAACTTTAAGAATAAAACAAAACAAAACTGTCAGAATATCAAAGAGAATAATAAAACAGCAATGTATTGCAAACAAAATTAATTACAATGTATTTGACATATCAGCCATCTAAATTCATTCAATTATATAGAATTCCCAGCAATAGAAGTTTTAGATGTTCTTTTAGTACTGAAAAAGTATGTTCTTACGATTATAAAATAATGGAGAAATATGATACATGCATAGAAATGATAGCTTTTTTCTCACATGAACACTAGCACACACATGGAGAATTAAAGTAACAAATAAAACATCAACTCTCAGTCAATTCCTCTTATATAAAACAAGAAATTGATATGTCTAAGATATAACAATAAGAAGATAACAAATGGGTAATAGATAGTAGATACACAATACTGTAAGCTGTGTCGTATACATGTATATCAAGGCATTCAAATAGTTCAACAGATTTGTAGTGCTGCTTCTATCCCTATCTGAACGATACAGAGCAAAAAATAATATATTACCCAATTAGCAGAATAATACTTTGTGATTTAATTAATAAAATACAACTTCCTATAATAATGTGATAGTCTCTATAAGCTTAAAGAATCAAAGTACTGAAAGTAATCATGGAAACTGAACTTACAAAGACTTGCACTGCAACATGGAACGGGAAATAGTTTAACAAATTCCATGTAGAAAAACATAGTACTTTGGTCCACATCAAAATTCATACATCGAGGGCTCAATGCAAGACAGTCGTAACTTGTTCGTATTTCAATTTGAGTTACGACACTGTTGCGTTGAGCCCTCGACATGACGACTGACAGCTATGGAAAGCTGAACTATCATTCAGTTTCCAAAATTAGAATTCAGTGATGCATATGAAATGTGTAAGCATGTATATATCTAAAACACACAATATCAATTCTAAATTTATCATACTACATGTATGTCTACATACAATTGAAACAAAGATGTGTTCTATAGTTTTCTGTAAGCAAATGGCATAAATCTGTATAGAAGTTGATGAAGCAGACTAGGTATATATTAATATATCACACTCATTAATATTAATGTTCATACCTGAAATGATCTGTCAATGTATAACGCAAGTTATCATACATTACAATGAGAAACACCAAAACATAGCTATTATGTTCTAAGCACTTCCTAATTATTACAACAGAATGCAAAATTGTATACAAATGTATATTGGATTAATCTAGATATCAGTGGTTAGAAATACTGCATGGATTACTGCAAAATTACATGTATGTGTAAAAAGGTGCATAAGTTCATAATACAACACCAGAAAAATGTTACAAAAGGGCAATAACTCTTAACAGATATGTACCATCAAAAGAGTAAAAAGAAAAGAAAATGTAAATTATAATCACTGAGTGATATATTTGCATGTGCAAATAGCAATGATGGCTGAAAATGATAATTCTGACTAACATACTTTTCAAAGCAATACATTTGACACACTTCTTAAGTGATACATTTGATAATTAAGTGAGACATATAAAAGACAGGGCACAGGTCATAGGTCACGTAACTTACAAAGTATATATAAAAAGATAAGCTTTGACATACAATACTAGAATTCAGCATTGCACAACATGGCACTTTTTGAAACAGTATGTAAAGATGGGCGTCATTGCTCCAAACAATTCAATTCATATTAAACATGAACCCAAAGCAAGTTATATCATTATTCCACATGTAAGCGTCTAAAAAGCAATGAAACTCTTTTAGCAAAATACTTCCATAAACTTAGCAAATTAAAATGCAATAAGGGTTTGAATAAATAACAGAAAAAAATACGGTGAAACCAGTCTTTTCATAATCTCACTAACCATCAAGAAAAAAATCTGACTAAAAAAACTTTTCTGATCAGAAAACGCATTTGGTCCCTAAATGTTTAATCATCCTCAAGTTTACTTAAAAATATTAAATTAATCAACTGATATGTGGACAGATGCATCATACAAAAACTAGATCATTAAATCTAAATATAGAAAAAAATCTGGTTGTAAAGCTCATTTTTAAATTCATAGCCATTCAGGTTAGAGAGGTATCAACTGTACAAAAGTTAGGAATTATAAACGTTAGATAGAGTTGATAACTGTTCAGAACTGAATCAGAAACGTTCCGAATAAGCTTCTTTCAAAGGTGGAAAAGTCACAAGATGCGGCACTGCGTTTTCATCATCTTCATCATCTTGTTGAGAACTACTTCGTACAAACGTCGACTTTGCACGTCTTGGACTCACGACGTTAGAATTCCTCATCAAAATCTGCTCTGATGTCATTGACTTCGCCCGCATGCCTATAAATAGAAATGAATAAAAAACATTTTTATCATTTTAAAAAGAAACTCATAAAAACTTTAAGAGAAAATAAAATAACTTAATTCTAGCTTTTGTATGCATTTATTTATGTCACAATGCATGAAACATTACATAATAGATTATTTAATCTAAAGAGAGATATTTTCAAGGCATTCGTATTTTCATTTCAGAAGTCAGTCAGTTAAATATATTAATATAGACATAAATGTAGAAATAGATGAAGAAAACAATTAACAGTCAGTAGCAAATGCTAGCAGAAAATATTATGCCAAAAAGGACTTCCATAAGCTGCTTCTGCATGAAAATGTCTGCACATTTATGATCTGAAAAGACGAGGCTGAGTGAAAAAAGCAAATACAATCATAAAACTTTGATAGTCAGACCACCTTAGGGGTGTAAGAAAATTAGTCTTAATATGGATATTATCAGGTTCAAACATATTGAGGAAACATTTAAAACAAGTCCGGAGCTATGTTGTCAAAACGATAACTTAGTGTGGTTTTACTCTAGATTTAAAAAAAAAAAAATTTATAAATTAGAAACCAAACATGAAATTACATGTATAGCATAAAATTTTAGATACAGATACATAATATGACATTAAGTTAGTAAATTCTACAATTATGTTATAAGAATGAACGAATGCATTGTGACTGCAAGAAGATGCTAAGTTCAAATCTCTGCGCTCAAGTGTGTAAAGATACTGAAGAACAATAGAAAAGTACAGAACTATTAAAACATTTTTGATAAGCCAATATAAAAATGTAATGCAATGCAAATTAAGCAGTGAAAAACAAAACAAGTTCATTATCTAATTGTAATATATTAATAAAATACCAACTAAATCATAGACAGTATTATATATGTAACAATACATGTATAAAATAATCCAATTATAATTAATTAAATGAAAAATATTCATGCTTATTAACAATAGATGTAAAACACATACAGTATAAAAAGAAATCAGAAAAATTTACAAGTAATGAAAAATAGCATGCAAAAATATACCAGCAACTAGGAATAGCAATAATGGTTACACATGCAGTACTTAAGACTGTAATTTAATTGGATAAAATAGAACAGTTTGGTTCATTTGAAGAGTTGGTTCACTGGCACTATCACCAACTGACCAATGTATGATACTCACTAGTGAAACAAACAAATTTGAACATTACATCAAATCAACAAAGTAATAATGCAACGCATAGTAAAACTGCAGTCAAACCAGTGTTAACTAGAGCTTTGTCACAGAGGTGACTAAATACCCCCGCCAACGCTTTGACAATAAAAAAAATGCAATAGTACACCATGGCTAAGATCAAGGGCACATAACTCTGGAATGAGTGGATCACTGGGCATGAAAATTGTGTCTTGCACATCTACACTCCATGGTTATGATATATTTAAACTTTCATTGCAATAGCTTAAGGCTTGTGGACCGACCAACGACTGACCAACAGAGTGACTCCAATATACCCCCTCACAAAATTCGTTTGTGGGGGTATAATGATCATTATATGTGTTTACAGACCATAATGTGAATATGACCACCATTCACTTTCAGCAAATATTTGAATACATAAATTTCCCACATACGCTTTATATATAAGTCGACTGTTCTTAAAGATCATATTTCTGTAAATGTGGTTGCCTGCATGATAAGGTTTGATTGTACATAAATTGTCAACCTGTATTTAAATGTTTGATGCAAAAAAATATTTCTTACATAGAATGATGATTTGTTACATTAAAGAAACAAAATTAAAACAATAACAATGGCTTCCCTAAAAACCATTCTGTAATCCATAGACAATTTAATACATGCACATTCAAACCTGTGAGAATGGCCATCAAAAGGAGAGAAAACATACGGCATTAAAGCACAGTTGACCTTTATTTATATAGTGACCCCTTTTTATATGGTGACCATTATTCAAAGGTGGCCGTTAACTTAGGTTTGACAGTTTTTTACCCATAAGTATGACAGCATATTTCTGTTAACAAGTTAGCAGCAGTCTGACCAAACATCATTATACTAATCACATACTGATACATACAGATAAGAATTCTATGTAAAATTATCATAATCATCATTAATACCATGGCATGCAATGTACAGAAAACAACAGGTGCTCTGTCAATACCAATAAACCACCAACATATCCTTAACTTAAAAATAGATTCAATAACCTTAACATACAGGTCTTTATTTCCATGAGATATGACTACAGTATAACTACCATAATTCCCTGTGTTTTAAAGCATGAAAGCCTACTAAATTAACATGAAAGAATCTTCGAGAATGAGTAGGAAATCTCCATATCAAAATATAGTACAAACCCCGAAAAAACAGAATTCCCTGAAAATCAGTTGATTTTTCAAATCCCATTTTTACGGCGTTTATCAGAAGTTCTCTGAAAACATAAATTTTCAGAAAATCGGTCTTTTAGTCCAGTCCGGAAGGGGTACAGTTTTCAGGGGATTTACAGTAAATGGAAATATTAAATTTATCAAAAAGATATAAATTTCTATTTACATAATGAGTTTAAGTCATGTGTCTGCATGAGTTGTGAAATGATTGCTATATTGTTTTACAAAAGCACCATAGGGGAAAAATTCTAAAGGCAGTAGATGAAATCATAATCAGAATACTGATGCTATGCATGAATTAGTAATACATTTGTAAATGCTTTAATGATTTTTTTTTTTAATATGATCATAATAAAAAATATGCATTTAAAACCTCCATTCCTAAGCCAGTTTTGAATTCATAACAAACCAGTACCATTATCAATGACCATGTTACCCACACTAACTCAGGGTTCATCATACAACAACATGCAGAGTGCTATAACCAAGTAACACATGAAACCATGAACTGAGGCTTGATTTATATCTTTGTTACAGCGTTCTGTTCTTCTCCAGTTTGGTTGGGTCCGGTTCGGTTCGGTCAGGTCTGTTTGTTTGTTTTACTGGGTTTCATATTGTTCATCAACATTATTTCAACATTATGACAGAAGCAAAAGTGGGAGAAATTCTTCAGATAAATTTTCACAGAGGAACATAAGGCCTCTCCAGGATTCAAACCCAAGATCTCTCAGTCAACACTTCTTTCTTTTAAACATTAAAGTAAGGTCATCCTTAAACAACCCGAAGGTCAAAGGATTGGTCAAAATCACTAAAATTTTGAGTCAGATTTTTAATGAGTCAGTTACTAATCAGCAAACCACCAATTATTTAAGGATGACCAAACTGATTCAGATAATGCTTTATACACATTAGTATAAGTATGTTAAACCTGAAAGGCATGCAGCATACTGGATCATGATAATGCATGCTAAATGTTATATAATATGTCAATGTTATATTTATCATTAACTTTTACTCTATAACTACATTTTGATACTTCAATAAGAGTTAATATTTTTAAACCACTATTCACTTTACTCACCAAAACAGCTGTTCATCTAATCATAAAATTAATAATTTTGAAATAATACAAAAAATTAACAAAATGACAAATAACCAATACATATCCTTGAATTAACAAGCACCCTCCTTTAAAATCTTACTAAACATGAAGAGGCCTATAGACTGCCATTGACCAGGCTACATGGTTTGAATTTTAACTTTATCTATGTCTTTTATACATGGTTACAAATCTAGCATCTGTAAGTCCAACTCCAATGAACTGTGGTTTAAATTAGGTATTAATTATTGACAAAATTAATAAATTGACTTAAAAATGATGAATTATAGTGTATTTTAAAGTGTTGCACAAGAATTATAGTGAGAAATGAAGATTATCATTACATTTATAATCATATCAAGGATAATGGTTGGTTACACTTACAATTAATGTAGGCAATATTAATTAAACACAATTAAAACATGACAAAAAGTCTAACATAGATAAATGCAGGAATCTAAACAACATTCAATATATTCCAAATAAAACAAACAAAATAAATATACAAAGTAACAACAAGGGCTGTTAAAAGAACATTGATATGAACTATTCAAATAATTTTTGTTGATGACAATATGGACTAAACAGGGGCATATTTTCACACTACATGGTACATATATATGTATCACAACTTATTCTTTGAATAGTCCAAATAAAAATACACAATGTTACCCAATGAATACAATAACTAAGTTCAGTGATTCTATCATATAAATGCAAAGTGATATGGAAAAAAAGAAATTAGAAAAAGTTTAAGCATACATTTTGTATTCATGCGATTCTAATAAAATTGTCATGGGGCTCAAATCACCATTGTATCACAGAACTTAGTTCATAGGATGCATATTCACATTCAAATAAGAATTATAACTAACAAATCGATAACTATGACACATTCAATCCCCAAATGTAAGACAACTCCAATATAAAATTACTTTGGGCTTCATGCATGAACAGTACAAAGGGCTGCCATGTTTTTTCTTTTTATAGTTTGAATCTATTCATTTTACTTCAACATTTTTACATGACTAAATATGGAGATCTACTATGTCCATAATACATTTATAGATTGTTGTATTATATTATAATGAACACTTACATCACTAAATTCTGATCCATATGATTAAAAAATCTCGATCTGCTTCTTTTTACAAACAAGGAACTTAACAGTAAACACCAGTGCCATTTTGATGTATACAAAATATCTAGATTTTCCATACAAAAATCTCAGACAGAACCGTACAGGTTGCATTTACTTGCTTATCAAATGTTGTTCATGCCAACAAGCCTCCTAATTAACATGGTAACATGGAAGGACCGCAAATCATTAAATAAGCAACAGCACATTGCTCAGTATTTCAATTTTAATTAAAATGGCAACATAGACCTTTTATGTAGATTATATGGGTATTAATTCCATTAATGAATGTGTATTTATTCTATTATTGTCGATTTTTACTAACTATTGTTCTAACTTTATAATTTCAGAATAATATAGAAAGGTGCCCAATGTCTAATCTAAATTAAATGTAGTGCATAAAAAGAGCAAATACCATAAAAGACCCTAAAATTAGGTAATGGACTTAATTTGTCTAAATAGTGAATTCATGTTATAAAAAACAAATTCTTGATCAGTTTTGTAAGCTTACACATGTTTTCATAACACTAGCAAATATTTTCAATTTTTCATCTTTAATACTGTCAAAACATAATTCATTGCAAGATTCTTGCAAATTTTCACTTTTAAACTTATGGCAGCCCTTTTAAGTGTCACATAATGAAAACCAGTATACAGCATGTCAACTGAATGCATGCATATGTTCAAAGAGTTTCCCAATAACCAAAACATTTTCAAGTACAGTAACCCAATGTTCTGAAGTATCAGAATGTGACACTGTTCATTGTATGACCCTTACATCATTCTCAATGTGTGTTTGCGTATCCAAGACTTTGCTGAATTCAAGTAATTGATGCAAGTCGAACCATCAAAAGAGTCAAATTCAACATATTTCATATACAGTACAACCTCTCTAGAGCAGCCCTCCATTGAGCAACAACCTCCCTGCAACAACAGCATGTTTTTCCCACTGCATGATTGAATCATAATTTTAACATCTCTTGAGCAGCAACCTTTCAACAACAACAACTTAATTTTACTAAGGGTGTTGCTTTGGAGAGGTTGCGCTGTAGTTATATTAATCTTGTATTTGCTTCATACATTGTTTTTCATGCATGTCTGAAGTTTGTTGCTTCCACAAGTCGCCCAAGTGACCAAACATGTAAGCAACTACCTATGACCAAACTAAGGTGGAATCATGGGAATCAAATGGAGTTAAACAAGATTCAAAGGATATATCAATAGTTGAATTCTTGAATTATATGCTCAACTTGGAACAGCAAACATTCAGAAATTCAAGAATGGCATTAAAACAATTCCATAATGAATACTAATAACTTCACAATCATTCAAATGCATGGAGAAGCTCTGTGCTAGCTTAAAATCAGGTCCTTCATTTCATAACTTAATATTTAAGGCCAAAGTGTGGTTGGAACACATACCATAATTCATAAATAAAAGCCTGGTCTATTAGTTGTGATCATAAACTAAAATTGGCCATAATCCTGAACTAAAATTAGCCAAAATGTTCTCTAAGAGTCACCATGAAGGTAGAAAGCTGTGACAATCTGTGGTTTGACTTTTATTTTATTTAGGAGAACCATCCCATGAGATACAAATCTAATGCAGATTTAAATTTGCAAAAGGAAAAACAAATGTTAGCAAGGCCATAATATCAAATGTACAGAGCCATCAAGTGGAAGGAGCAGGGCAGGAGAGCTATCCTCTGGGAAAATGCCCCAAACACAGATCCTCAAATAAGGTAGAAATAAAAAAGACATATTAGTTTAGTTAATAAAGCAAAGTGATTTAAGACTCTATCACCAGTGAATGATAACAATATAATATCAGACTATAATACCGATACATTAGGACTAAAATAGGCAAAGTCGTGGAATGTGAGAAAAACAACAAGGCTGATTGGGAGCATAGCACAAAGCTTCTATTACAACACCACTCATGTATAAATGCAAAGGGATTTTGCAGTACTTACCCACTACACAAATATAGGATCTGTCACTATGGAGTTAAAATTCAATCTGTTAGTCGGAAATAAATTCTAACATGCTACAAGTCATTGGAATTAAATCATAGGCAGAAACTTCAACATAATACTGTAACTATTTCATTCTTAAATAAACATAATTTACAGCAATTCATAATAAATGCACTGATCATTTATCAAATTACAAAGATTTGTTTTTCATATTCATTGTGAACCATTCATAGAATGTCTATTAATAACTCGAGATAACTGCTTCCTAGGCTACAAACTACTACTCATAACTCATTAAGGCCTGCACAAATAGGACAGGTTCTTGTCAATGTTGAGATTTAAACCTAATATGACTAGATCTTGAAACTTTGAATTCTGTGTGTCACCAATGGTTACAATGCATCTGTAATGTTTTAATATAACCTGTACAACATTAACCATTAGCAACTACCCATATCACATGTTATAATTTTCAGTTTAATATCAATTTAAACCAATACATAATGTGTTAATTGTTTTCCTCTAGAATCTAATTCATTCACAAGGCACCCAGATCTCTTAATCAAGTAGATACAATTATAGATATTTTATAACACCTACTTCCCCATCTTTCTTCAAGTTCAAATATAGATGGAACTGCAAATAATTATTATGAATAAAACATAAAAATAAAGACTAAAAAATCATTCAAAGTACAGTAAAACCTCACTTCTAGACCATCCTCTTATGAAATGTATTTTTTTAACTAAAGCTATATTTTGTCTACATTTCATCGTGATAAAGAAATGATTCTGACCAGAACATATTAAGATAATTATTTTTGCCTCAAAGATGATCTTAATATTAAGATTTTACTGTATCTAGTTTTCCATAATGCAGATGAATATTATACATAAGTACCGTACTAAATTAACAAAATCTTATGGATCTATCTAACTTGATTAATAAATTAATTTTCTTGTTACATCAAATGAAGCTTTGGTCTTCTATGTACAATTCATACAGAAAATAACAGCTGACTGCTATTTATATATTTGAGTATAAATCTAGCATCTTTTCTATATACAAATTCTAGCAGTATATGGTATTTACTCATAGCTTTACAATTATCCCAAACCATTAGAAATTTTCCCTAAAAAGACACCTGTAATTTATAGTTTTGGTATTTATAAATTTAAAACAGCAAACCTATTTTAATTTAGACATTGAACAGAAAGTTCAGAATTCTCTGAAACATTTTTAGCCAAGGATCGGAATTTCTCTAAATTAGGTTAAATTTCAGTATAATGAAAAACAGCTTCATAAGAATATTTTTTTTGTAGAATTAATAACTGCGCATCAAATCAACCATGTATGAATATCATAGAAAAACAGTTCTTTAGCTCTAAGGAACATTCATAAATTAGTTATCAATTCAGACAAGTCAAGCATAAGATCACAATAACCAGCACACATACAGGGCAGGGCTTCTATACAGAAATTAATTTATGCAAAAAATGTAAAAAAATGATAAAAGTCATACAATATTCAAATACAAGCAATTTCTTTTACTGTAACCAGAACAGACAGACAGACAAACAAATGTAAATCTGTTTGTTCTTAGTTTATGAGTGTACAATAAAAAACATTCATGAAAAAAGTTGACAAAAAATAAAATACAAAATGGTTAAATCTTGTGACAATCATTCGGTAAAATGTGATGATTGAAGCCTAGCAGAAACAGGGGGCTGAAACCCTTTAGAGTATCCAGTACATGCCATCCTAAGCCACTTGTATGAAAAGATAATACTAGTATGCTATTCTATAATTAAACAAGGATTGAAAAATAATCAGGAACACTTTTACTCAATCAGAAAGAATTAAATTACCTCAAAAAAGGGAAAGAAATTCAACGAGAAAAAAAAATATCATCTACGACATTAGATAAATCCTAGACAGGTAAATGAAAATTTATTCAGTAAAATAAAACTATGACCATCATGCTAAGCTTTTTACTTATTCACTGACTTCTTAATTCACGATTTTATAAAAGCAACAACCATTTTTATATCACAAGAGTTCAGCCCCCTTGTATTACAATATAAACATATATACTCAGGTGAGATTGGTTAACGATAGAAAATTACCTAGAACCATTAGGGACCATAGAATCAGAGAGTATTAGAGGGACATTACGCTACAATGCATCACGTCCAGAGCAACATGACTAGGAACTGCAGACAGCGAACCTAAAAGTTCAAACCAAGAAAATCTCACATAACAAGAGATACAGGAGAAATAGTCTGGAACCCATCAAGCAGAGGTCTCCCTTAATAACATAAACACAATTAGTACCTGAATATCACCTAAAAGAAAAAATCATTTTAAGTTTTCACAGCTACAAGCAAGGGAACTTGCATCTGAACCATTTACTGCCTGATGAAAATACGTTATAACTTTAAAGATACACATGACTGATAATATCAGAAACTATGAGACACATGCAGCAAGGTATACTATTTTCACTGAATCAGAATGTGTCTACAATCTATGGACATATACAAACAAGTCTGTAACACAATCAGTATGCTAGCAGTCACATATATATAAACTGGTCTACTAGCGAAACATTCAAGTCACCTCAGAAGGCTTACGATTATATATATCTAATATGCCACATATAAATATTTTTTAACAAACTTGACTAGCAACATTTTGTACATAAAACTAATTTGACATTGGATTTGGTATTAAGTAAAATTATAATGAACGAAAAAACAATTTGATAAAAACTATAATGAATGAATGAACAAAAAATTGAAAGAATATTGTATATAGTAACTGACTGCCTTAAGTAAGCTGCAACCAGAGTGGATTCAAAAAATTTAAAAAATTTAAATGTTTGTCATTGTACATATTTATTATGATAAACAAAAAGAAATATACCAAACCACATGCCCTTAAATTTAAAATGATTACATTTTTGGTTGAAAGGTAGTGAAATTACCATATATTAACCAAATAGTTACTTGCTTTTAGCAGCTAAGCTGTAAAGCACAAAGTGCTGTCTAGCAGCGACAGTTCATTGTAAACATACATAGTTACATAGAACACCCTGGTTAATTAGTGACAAGAATTTGCCAGTGACGTAAAACTAAAATATTACCCAAGATGCAATGGAACACTCAAAAATTTAACAACACAGTCAGCTAAAAATATAGGGAAAAAAACATAATGGCATTCTCACACTGCATAATTAAATATATAATTATGAAATAATAATGAAAACATCATTCCAATGACACTAATTTATACCTCACAGACTCATGAAATAATGCATGACCAACCACCCTTCTCTCCTGTGCGATCACATGACAAGTAGGAGTCATGTGACAAGTCATGTGATGATTCATGGGATGAAATAGTTCCATCTAAATTATTACATGTGATAGTGTAAAGCAATATTATGAATGATATCAGATAAATGGTATACACAAATGTATCAATTCCTGAAGATGTTAACATATTTCAAAGAAATGAAGGACAGTTTATTAATTTGTCGATGAATAATGGATTTCTATCATAAATACCAATGCTCACCACTTAGTCAAACAAATCTAGCTTAATCAAGTCAATCTGATAAAGAAAATTAAATAGTACAAGCTAAAGGAGAAAGTAATTAATTAGGTTTTCTGGGCTATTACAGACTGACCAGCGATTTTCAGCAAACCTATAGAAATATTACTTGTTTATAATCAACCACAATTAACTGTAAAATGTACCATATAGCTAACATATAGCTACCATATTATGACTGATTCTTATTGCAAAGTTAGCATGGATTTAATGACGTATAAAAGTTAATCACACGTTGGTTAAAGAAGAAATCTACCAGAATATTACAATGTTTAGAATAAGGCTTCACAATCAGATATATTATTGATGAGTGGTAAGGACCAATTATTATATTTTGTAATAAATGAGCTCTGTAAACTTAATTATAAGTATTTCCACTTTCAACAAGCAAGGTTCAATCACTCTAAGCTGAACCAAAATCTTTAATACTTACTACTGGACTTTCGGCGTTCAAATTTCCTCGTTTTATTTCGTCGCATGATAGTTTTTCTGGCGTGTATGGCATTTTTCAACATGACCGGTTTATCTGGGTCTAGTTTAGCCTCTTCGGCAAGATTTTCAAAGAAAACTGAAAAATAGTATTTTTATATGATACTAACATCAACATACTAAAATTCATACCTTTAGGACATTCACTCACCACAACTTTATGTATTTCAACTATTTTTTTTTCATGAATACAAATGTTTAAAATTTGGCCCAAAAGCATAAATCACAGATTTTAATTTTAGTAGATACACATACTTTTACATTTATTTCAATTAATTTTATTTCTATAAAGCAGTCCAATATAAGGAAAATAGAAACATTGTGAAAAAGTTTAATGTACAAAGTATTGATATTTGTAAGAGTGATTTACTGTGTACCATTATCTGAACATTATTATTATGCAATTTTTTTTTCAATTAATAACAAACTTAATAATTAGTCATATAATGATGGACAAAAAACACTTCAAACAAAAGCATAGACTAACTTGTAAGTGTGACCACTATATATACTTCACCATGTTGTATACTAATAAATGATAAGTTCCATTGCAGGTATACATACCCAACTTTGTACCAGACTTGACACTGTATCAGTGTTAACAGACTGTGGACTAGTCCATAGACTGTATCAATACGAACAAACTGTGGACCAGTTTATAGCCTGTATCAAAACAACCTGCAGACCAGTCAAAACAACCTGCAGACCAGTCTATAGAATATATCAAAACAAACTGCAGACCAATCTATAGACTATATCAAAACAAACTGCAGACCAATCTATAGACTGTATCAAAACAAACTGCAGACCAATCTATAGACTGTATCAAAACAAACTGCAGACCAGTCTATAGACTGTATCAAAACAAACTGCAGACCAATCTATAGACTGTATCAAAACAAACTGCAGACCAATCTACAGACTGTATTAAAACAACATGTGGACCAGTCTAGATTCTGTATCAAGGCAAACAAACTGGAGACTGTATCCATACATAAAACTCAGAACCAGTCTTAATATATATGGTTAAACATACATTTCAGTTTGTTGACATTCACCACCATCTGTTCCTTAACATCTGATTCTATATTAGGGGTCTCATTTTCAACAGCATGTCCAAGTTTATGCAGTGAATGTTCTGCATCATTTAGACGTCTTTCAGCTTCCATCCTAGCCATAATCTCAACCTTTAGAAGTAAGAACAGAATACTATGTACAAACAATCCAGTAAAACAGACACAGCCAAGTAAACAGCCACCCGTGATACAATGACCACCATGTGAACAAATAACTTGACCAATAGTCACTTTGTCTAAAATCTAAAATAAATTTGTTTAATTCTTGCTGTAATGATTGAAGGGTTCTAATGATCAAGAACTGTTACTTTTAGCATGTCTTAATGACAATCGTACCATTGTATGGATGTAACATAAATACTGGCCAAAGTTCATTAATTACACTTTATAGTAGAAAATAATGGTACGGCTAGGCATGTTAGGCAGAGAGAGTTAGGTTAAAATGTTCATTCTTCTTTTAAAAAAAATCCTTTGGACAAACCTTGAGTTCAGCTTCAGTCATTTCCTTCTGCACAGTCAGATCCTATCAAATAAAAACATTCATAAGTATGATTTGTAAGTAAAACTCTCTCACTTTATAGATAACAGTCAGTAAAATATGTAGCAGCTTGGTTTGAATGGTCGTGTAGATTTAGTAAACAAATCTGTGTTCAACGGAGGTGACATAGCCGTGGGTAAAATGCCAGTATTCCAACCATATTTTGTAGGTTTGAATTCTGGCATGAGAAAAACTTTCCCTACAATTCTGTAGGCAAATAATACAGAAAGCAGTAAGATAATAATTTCTTCACAATTAATGATTTAAACTGGCATTCAAGAGAGTGTTTCACATTGTAATATTTGCAATACTGCAGATCTTGACAGAATATGTAGTAAACTTTCTACATTCATAATACAAAACCTTTATGGTGGACTGAAGTTCCTGAGCCTGTTCGTTGTACATTAATTTCTCTTCCTCAAGTTCTTGGGCACGTTGCTCATTGTCTTGTAATCTGTAGTAAAGAACAATATAAATTTGCAAAGCAGTGAAATCACAAAAGGCACGATCATACATCTTCATTTTGTTGGTACTCTATAAATTTGTGTAAGAATCACACCCAGATAAAAGTAAATGTGAAATTTATTGACAATTCTCTATGGGTATAATATCTTTCTGTTCCATGCTATCTTCTAAATATAACAAGAGTGACACAAGCAGTGCAAACAGTCCTCTGTTTTCCCCCTCAGTGAGATCTATCCACCTAGGAAGTTTAATGTTGCTACCTCGTATAGTTTCTGAGTTATGAGCTACATTCAAGTTTTTGAACAGATGCAGACACAGCAGTGATCACAATTAGCTTGACTTTTTCTTTGAAAACAGCCGAGCTAAAAATGAAGTACGGCTAAACTGAAACTTAATATATAGAGCATACTTTAGCTGTGCATGTCTTATGCACCCAAGCTAAACTTTCATGTCATTGATACACTTCTAGTTTTACTTTATGATAAAAATCAAAAATGAAAAAGTTTATAGATTATAAAAGAAATACACAAACCAGAAGACTGGCTCTTCCTAGGTACTAGGTCCTGATAGTCAAAGGATACATATAAGTAAAACTATTCAATTCATGTTTATGTTTACTTTCAAACAAAACCTTTCAAAATATTATAGTGCAGTAACAAGTAACAAATACTATTCATGAGAAGTCAATTTAAGAATTGGAAGGGCAGATAATTCAGTTTTAAATCAAACTTTATTGTACAGGTTTACTTTGATTTTATACATTACACTTATTGTGCACTGGAAAATAGATCAAAACTTGATCTTTTTTCATTTACAATGAAAAAATTTCCATGAATATTGACAACACACCTCATTTCTGCCTCAGCTTTCTCTTGAAGGAGTGATTCAGTTTGATCCTCAATTTCTTTTAGTTTATTTCTCATTTCATCTTCTGTTTGTTGTTTTTCTTGACTGAGTTGTTCAGTAACTGAATATTGCTGTTTAAGGTTTGCAAGTATTGTCTCTTTTTCAGATGCAAGAGCCTGAAAACAATTAATAGAATAATAAAATCAAAGAACATTATAGATACTGTACTAGGAAGTCCTTTAGACAAAGGATTTTCTCAGAACATTGCTTGAAACAGTAAGAAAACAGGAACATAAAACAAAGAAGCAACTAGATATAAAAGTTTTGTTTAAATAATTTTACCTATACTTTGTTTCAAAATAGTAGATAATGATTTTTGTTTTATTTGAGTTTTATGCCCTGTCAGATTGATATGAGGCGGACAGTTCAACTAACCATCATTCCTGGGAAGAACCAGTACTAGACTCTCATCTATATGATACCATCAGTAGCTGGGATGGAACTCATGAAGTGATATCAACATAATCAACATGATATAGACCAACAAGCTATCATAATGCAAGCTTACAGTGAGATCAGTCTCTTGTGATTTGAGTTGTTGACGAAGATCAGATCTTTCTGAATCCAAATTTTTCATAGATGTTTGCATTTCTTCCAACTCACTGAAAATGAAAAATTTAATAAGCAATTTTTCTTAAAAACAAGAATTTCCTTTTCACAGAACACTATATTCTTCACCATGATGTTACTATCCTTCTGTAACAGCTTCCGCTGCTGATGGTAATGCTGATAATAATGACAATAAAGATGATGATCATGATGAACATGACAACAAAGATGATACTAATAATGATGACAATAATAACGAAGGTTACAATGCTGAAAATAATGATGGTGATTATAATATTGATGATAATGGTAATGAATGATGATATTGATAATAGTTATGATGAAAACATTGGATGTGATAAGAATGATAATTCTGGTGGAAATAGCAATGATAATGATGATAATGATGAAGATAATACTGGTGATTATAATGAATATGATGATGACGATGAATGACAGTATCCATATGTTTTGAAGCAAAAATTGTTTTTACTTTTTAACTCTGTCATAGTCGGTTTTCATTTCTTCTGCAAAACTTTCCATTCTCTGTTTTTCTTTCTCCAATTCTTCATTCAATCTTTCAAGCTCCTGTAAAACCACATCTTTAATTAACTGAAGTCTAAACAAACTTCTGAAAGCCAAGGGCTTTCTTTATGTTTTGGGGAAGGCTCCCAGGCCCTTAATATGGGGGTAAAATAGGGAGTTGAAGCCTCATATTTGGGGAAAAATTCTCGGCTGAAACCAATTTGGGGAATAAAATTTCAAGGAATAAACTCGAAATTTGGGGAATATTGCATGAGTTGAAATAAATTTTCAAATGGGAAGGAGCTCTTGATATGCCACAACTATTTAATAAAGAAAACTGCTGAAAGCATTTATGTTGCAGAGATGAATAGAAATTGTTACTATCAAATATAAAATTTCTATTTCCAATACTGTCTGTTAACATTGATATATTGAAACAAAGATTTTGTGACATTTTGAAAACACAGGGGAAATTGGATTATCATTAAATCTTAACATATTGCATTTACTTTTTAAAGGTTTTACAAAAAATATTTTAACCAAATCTATTCATATAATATTATACCCAAGTCTTTTCTTTTTCATCTGCTAACTCCAATACTTCAGATTGAAGTTGATCTAAAACACAAAATAAGATTAAAGTCATGATAAACATTTGGTGTTGGACATTTCTAAGTATGGTTAACTATTAATGAGTATAGTAAATATCGTGCCGTCTTATGATTTCGACGTTCTTATGTTTTCGACGGTTTTCATTTTCTCAAGATTGCGTCATTATCACGCTAGATTTATTTAAGCCCCGCCCCCTCTGAATGTAAACAAATGATGCTAGTTGTCACAAAAATATCAGGCGGTTAAAAAATGGAATTATGACTGGTAAACTAGCAATATCAAAGTCACTTACTGATATTTCATGGTGAATTGCTATTCCCAAAATTTGTGTTGACAAAATACCCAAGAAAAAACTTTTTTCATCAAATAATCTTCAAACAAACATGTGCACGTCTGCAGTAGACATAACCTTTTCCGGTAGTCACGTGGTCTGGACAAATTTTTGTACAGGGTGTTCTCAAAAGTTTTTCTCCCACTAATACTTTCTTACGGTGTCAGACCACAAAATTGTGTTTCCTCACTACGCTAATTCTCTAAGAATCCAGTAATAATTCAGGCCAAATCCCAGGTAAATAGTAAGGACAGGTCATATTTTGCAGATGATCTGAGTAAAGCATACTTGTAAAACAGTGATAAAGCAAGATTTATCAGTAGAAAGGGTGACAATGAACAGTAAACCAATGTTTAAGAATACAGTTGAATCTCGTTATGTCAAACTCGCTTATATCAAAATTTCGGTTATGTCAAACTGTTTCGTTGGGTCCCGATTTTTTTGCTCTTTCTCTATATGAAATTAATCCGCTTACCTCCAATTCACTTATCTCAAAATTTCGTTTATGTCAAACTAAATTTTTGTCCCCGTGATTCTAATTAGCATGTAGTTTGAGTTGTTTATCTCAAAGTTGGAGCAGACCAGCGAACAATTTAATGGACGCTTTCACACCTATCATGACATTTTGCTAATTGAACAATTTAAAGGCTTCGGGAGATTTATAATCGTGTGACAAACAGAGAGCACACGTGTAGTGTAGCATGATAATCATACCTGTTATTTGACTTAACTAAAATTATGGTAGGTAAGGTAAAAAAATACGCACCACGTATAACTTCGGCTGCGGTGAGTATCCGAATACTAGGATACTCGTAGGTTTAACTTGAAAATTAAATACGATTACTTGCCACCTATGACAGTGTTGGATTCAAATCTTTGTAAAATGATCTTAGCTTGATAAAAATAATTAATCCCGAGAGCGTGATCGACGTCGCAACGAACGGATTCATCTTACATTACGTACGGAATGCGTACACATCCGAAAATATGTAAAGCTAGACGCTCCGTTTTTTTTTCAAATTCTTACAAGAAATTTTGTAAATAAGTATTTTATGTTGGGACATTAATTATTAATATATTTTTATACAGTATTTGTTTATCTCAAATTTTGGTTATCTCAAACTAATTTCCACGGTCCCTAGAAATTTGAGATAACGAGATTCAACTGTAGTTTGTTGAGTTTTTATGGAAAGAAATACCGAAAAGTTGCCGAAAGTGCATCATATTTGCTGTTAAAAGTTGACAGTCAGGTATTTTAGTGAAAACAGCGTTTTAATTTCCAATATTCGTTGAACTCACTGACTGAACTTCGCTTTTGAGAAAAAATGTGTTTATTGACTTTTTAACCACCCCGTATCGCTATTTTTATCGACCAATGAAAACCGTCGAAAACATGTAACGTCACTGAGTGGGAAAACAAAAATGGCTGCCTTCATGAAACGGCTCTAAAAAGGTCAATACTCTATTGTTTTGCTTAGAAATCGGTATTCTATGTAGAAATCTAAATGTTAGTAATTACTTCCATGTCAAATTGTGCATGCAATAAACGTCCGTTTATTTACCGGGCGAAATATGCTTGCACCGTCGAAAACCTAAGAAGCCAGGATAAGTATTTAAGCTCAAAAATTAAACCTAAGAAAATATGTGTCTGACTAAGAAAGAAGTAGCCAATTATCAACAACACAAAAAAACAGACAAAAATATGCCTCACTCTGTTTAAATAAGAAATGATAATGACAATCAATAAATAACATTTACCAAAATAATCTTGTCTTTGTTTCGCCATAGCTAGACCATGTTCCTCTAATTGTCTTATCATGTTATCAGATAACTGTTGATTATCCCAGGTACTGTAAAAAAATCATATTGACATAAGTATATGCATATACTGGTGCAGTATACTGACCTCCAAACGTAACATTATATGAAGGAACCAGCATGTTTTTATTTGAGAGGTTCCATTCTATTCTATACAAGGTTCAACTATACTGGTTATACATAACGTGGTATACCAGTCAACCTGTATGGATGATAACAATAATGATAACCGGAGCATTTAAAAACAAGAAGTGTTTGTGAAACACGGATGCCCTCTAAAGGCCAACTGGATAGTAAGACCTTGACCTTTGACATCAAAATACATAGGGGTCATCAACATGTGATGACCAACTTCCCAATAAAAATCTGAGGACCTTGGGCCAAATCGTTCTCAAGTTATTTGTCGGACAAGGTTTTTGTGCAGAAAGGTCACTGCGAGTGTGACCTTGACCTCAAAATCAATAGGGGTCATCTACATGTGATGATCAACCTCCAAACCAAATATGAGGAGCTTAGGGACCAAATAGTTCTCTAGTGAATACTCGGACAATATTTGGTTACGGGCCGACCAACATGTGCAAAGCAATATACCCCCTTTTCTTTGAAAGGGGGCATAAAAATTCTAAGAAACACAGCCAGTCTTCTTCTTTAGACAGAATACAGCAAATGAAATTGAATGTCCTAATGGTAAGTAATCATATTATCCACTTAGAATGTGACCAATCATCCTGAATACTATAAAAACATTAATTAATTTGTAGGTTTGTTGGTTTATATGACTTTCCAATTTTCTATATTTCCCCATTGCATGGCCACAAGGCATCAAGTATGTAATATGACAACAAATAGTTGACAAATGCACTCGATGAACTAATATTAGTATACACATAAAAGCTGAGAAAATTTTAAATGCAAACAAAGCAACATTCATAAACACAGCATGTATAATTACTGTGTTGACATTTACACCAATATACAAACTTATAGCCACAGTATGTATCTAATAAAGTTTTAGAAGCATACATCAGATGTCAGAACAGTGTATGATATCTGAAATGGGGACTTACGACCCACCACCTCTTGAGACCACAAGATATCGACCTAGCAAGAACTTTCAGCCTTTTTTTTTACATCATTATCCTTAAGCTGAAACTTCATCAATCTTGCTGCCCAAGGAACAGTACACGGTCAAGGCATGTTACATTTAGTTCAAGGACTCCTGATGGGGCTAGTATTTCTAGAAGTAATAACAAGTATATTATAGTAAATAGTTCTTACATTCTTCTGGATTTCTCCAAAACTGTGACCCATTTTTCTCTCTCAAAGTCATTCTCAGCAGCAAGAGTTAATCCTCCCTGAATTATAATAAAACAATGGAATATAAAATGAGTTAAAATATGGCAATATAATTGATTGATTAATCAATTGTTTAAGCAATTGATTGATTGATTGACTGACTGACTGACTGACTGACTGACTGACTGACTGACTGACTAAATGGCTGGCTGGTTGACTGGTTAGCTGGTCATATACATTAACAGTTTTGAAGTAATTTATGTCGCTTAAGTCAAATGTACAATTCTAAAAAAAACTAAATACTGACTACTGGTACATAAGCTCCACTTTTCACACATAATTACATTTAAACCATCATAAATATACCTAAGAGGAAGACTGGTACTTCTTCCTTTTCAATAATTTATGAGATCAATGTCATTAAACAGCCACATTCAAGAAATAACCAAGGACATTTCAAAACACATGGGATAATTTCATCCACTAACAAAATTAATATTTAATGATAAATACAATACAATTCCATCTAAAAATGATAGATTTCATCAAAATGCATCTGATCACTGACACTTAATGAGCTATATGTAGCAAAATACAATAAAGTGTTCTCAATGTTATCTCAAGTACTAACACTATCTGTCAAATAGGAACATTTGTAACACATGTACATAAGATTTCCAAGAAACATGATATCATTTTTTGAACATCTTTTCCTTATAGATGGAGTTTATCTACAAATATGACAAATATTAACATATCAAATGAACAAAATGTACATATAATTTAACATGTATATGTGTGGTATTTTCTGTACTGTTATATATATCCCAAGGCCATCCTTAAAAATATTTGTATCCTGAACCAAAGAATTTTCAGTTGGTAGGTAGGTAGGAAATAATGAACCCAAAATACAAGTCAGAATACTTTTTATTTAAATAAAAAAAATACCCTAGAGGCCAAAAAAGTAGGGTAGGGACCTTCTTAAGTCAGCAGGTAGCGTTACTGAAAAAATATTTTTAAGAACAGCCCCCACAGATCTTTGCGTCAAAGAATAAGGAACAAACACACATTATTTCATAAAACATAAAAGACACAATTGTATGAATATCTAATTTACAGATATAATGCAAGTAAGAACCAGTCACAAATGGGCGAAAACACTAATACTTGACAATAAGATTTTTTCCTTGTAAATTAAATAGGATGTCTAAGCTTAAATAAGACAATTTGGCAATAAGTCAAGAAAACATTTTTTATGGAAACAGTGTTATAATACATGATTACAATAATAAAGCACATCATGACTGATACTAACCTCCAGTTCATCAGATGTCAGAGTAAATGCTGAGGACTGTCCTGGCTCCTTACTCAAAGTTATGGTACAAAACCCTAAAGGTACAGCTGCCTAAAATATAAACATAGTTTGTATGTTAATTATAAAAGCAAATAATACATCACATAAGACATGAGTATCAAAGACAACCAACAGCTTTGATTTCCTTGTACAACCAAACCTGTACCAGAAAAAGATCTACTACTGTATATGCAATGTCCACAGTCCAGTGTTTAGTTTTCTGGACTTGCAACCTGGCTAAATCCAAGTTTGAATTCCAGTCACGCCAGGTATGAAAATTTTAGAAAAAAAGGTTTTACTTGATTTTTTCCTGTTTATTTGAAAATGTCCATGACTAGACATAGAACAGGCATGTGCATAGATGAGGAACACAATCAAATGAATGTCAAATAAAGAAATAATTTTGGGACCTCCCATGGAGTCTGACTAGTAATTACTGGCCCTCATTGCTGTGAGTTTGAATCCCACACTGACCAGACATATGGTATATGTGAGGGAGCTGTCATTCTACCCAGGTGTATGCCTCAACTCTTCCCTCCATAGTTAAACCCAGAAAAGTCTATAGCTGTCAGTGCAATGTTAAACCCCAGTGAAAAAAGAACCAAGGAATAAATTAAAGTACAATGTACTTCCTTATTTACAAAACTGCACTTCTAAATTGGGTTAAATAAAGGAATTAGTGAAGTTATAATATATGATTGAAATAAAGTTTCCTACAGCAACCTTGATGACTAATATATTCTATTAAGATACTTCCTCTCCTTTTATATTACAGATCTTTTTATTGTGTTCTAAATGGTAATTGCTAGTTTAAGTTTGACTTTATTAATTTTAAATTTGTTGAGATACAACCTTTTTGACAGTTCATAACTATAGTCACTGACCAGTTCCTGAATCTTATATCAGACTAAAGGGGGTGTAGTTTTATCTTGCTAAAGGCGGGATTTAAACCCGCCCTCATTGAAACATTGTTTTAACTGACATAACATAGCTACCACAGTACTTTTCTACACAAATTTTAGTCATGGGTACGAGTTTATTATAGTTGTTTGGGAGTATATAGTAAAGTGTCTATTACTACTTTAAACTTAAACTTATATCTTTCCAATGGTAATGTTTTCAGACACTGTTGGTACAATTGGCAAAAGTTCTCTAAAATAAAAAAATAAAAAAAAGTAGGATGTTTCCATCTTAAAAGTGTAAAAACTGCTAAACAGCATCCACATGCCTATGGAATGGGCCCAAAATCTGTTGAACAGCACTTTACCACTGACTTCCGTAAGTTAGTAAATCTTCATTAACCATAAGAAGAAATGGCTACAAATTTGTTACACATTATAATTAGACAATAAAAAGGGACAGAATGACATTATTTTGATAGTTTAACACCAACATAGTATGAATGATAGACCCAATGAAAGTCATAAAGTGTTATAAACTGTGTCAGTATATTATGTATGATTGGGAAATAATTATGCTAGAATACCGGTAGTATTGATGACATATTACATTATACTGTTAACTGAACCATAGAGTGATCCTGTATTCTGAACCAGTATGAACCTTGTAAATTACTACCAACTTCTCCACCTGAGTCACTTATATCAGCAGTAGAGGGGGAATGGTCTACTACCCAATCATTCAAAACTCCTGAGCCTTTGTCTAAAGAAAAGTGCCTCGGACATACATTTGTATTAAGCAACCCGCCATTTTGTTGTTGTTGTTAATGGGCTACTTTCCATTCTCCATCACAGCTGACCCTGGGAATCCAACTATGGAAACAACCTGCTTCTCTTTCAAACTTGACGCCCATTTTTTCATCACAAATGATTAATACGTTTGAAAGTCTCTAATTCTGAGTATTATTCTTGAAAATGAGTGCCTAGTGTTGAAAAAGTAGTGACCAGAACCATAACCAAAATTTGTAACCCTACACTTACGATTGCGGTGTATTTCTCAGTTACAGAAATGCTTATAAATAGTTACGATCGTGACCCAAAGTCTTCAAAAACTCATCAAAGAGACTAAATTTAACTAATCCTAGTATTTTAAACTCACATATCCCAAGTGATAGAACTAGAGTTAAAATTCACACATTAGAAGAAATCTTTCCGAACTAAGACTTACAATAAACCAGTATCATTCTCCAAGTTTTATATTCTTAGACTGAATAAAACTATTAAGGGTTCTTGAATATTTGTTTAGCTATCATTTACAAATTTGACACTTAAACACTGGACCCAAGATTTTGAGTACCGGTATATTTCTTAAACCAACGAAAAGAGTGTGTGAGTGTAATGTTGTGTATTATTGTGGTAATGATATTAAGATTATTACTGTAGTTATTAGCTAAATGGGTCTGGTTGGGAGTACCGGGGAGTGCACCATATCTTTACCATACAAAGAAGTATTTTACCATAACATTCATTTGTAAGTCTCAGCATTTGTTCATACATTTTGTGATATCAAGCAAGTAACATTTGATTAATTTATGATCCAAATTAGTAAACACATTTACTTGTAATGTTATGAATGCTTACTGAAATGTTAAATCTAGATTCATCCACTTAGATTAAAGAGCTTTATACAAGAATGAACATGGAATTTGTAGTAATGTTGAAATACTGCTAAAAGTTAAAGTAAAAAATTGTGATTGTGTTTGAATGAAACAAGCAAATAGTAGAAAATACTTGATTTTTAAAGAAAATTACAAATAGGCAAAAAAATCAACCAGTCCCTGAAATTTGTTTATTTGTGTTTAACGCTGTTTTGCAACAACTTTTCGGCAACACATGAGTTTTCCTGGACTATGCCAGAACTAACTTACCTTTCCACTTACTGCTCCACATGTGGAGGAAAATTGACATTGGGTATGACCCGCCACAACCTGGAATCAAACCTGAATCGCCAGGTCACAAACCCAGCACACTTATCACTGGGCCATGGCCGATGGAATATTTTCATATAATTCGCTATAATGATTTGATACAGTAAAAAGTTTCAAGGTTGAGTAGACAGAATTATGTTCTACTCTGATATAAACCATTAATGTAATGTAATATACTACAACTTATATTTTATGACTGCCTAAAGGTTAAAATATTCAGAATTAACCCTAAGTGTTGGATTTTACATACTAATAGCAGGTTTTCTTTCAGTCAGATTGAGGCAATGTCTTAATTTGTGATTAATGTACATGTATAGTTTTATACTAAGAAAGCAAGACTTAAGTTTGTTTGTTTCTTTGAGTTTTACGCCCGTCAGAGTCATATGAGGCGGACAGTTCACCTAACAATTGTTCCTGGGAAGAGCCAGTACTAGACACCCATCTTTCATAAGTAACTGCCTACTTTCTCACATAAAGAGACATGGTCAGTTGCTGGGCCTCCACCCTCTATCAGTGAGAGGTTACAGTGATTTGAAGTCAGTAACCTTAGCAGCTCGACCATGGAGGCAGGTTCAAGTTTTTGATACCAGTCAAAATATTCATATAGTATATAAGTACTGTATAATATTACATAATAATTCCAAGTTCAGGTAACAGCGGTCAACATAAATTTAGTAAAACATAAAGTTGCCAACAACCTGCCTGGTTTTTAATAAGTAGACAATCTGACCAAACACTTATTTACCTATCAATGACTCTATGACTAAGAACACACTTAGTTGTTCTTTGGATCAAGTTAGAAATAACAGCAACTGGAATATATATTTTTAATCTCAATAACTTATTTCTCGCTATTCTTTGTATTCTAATTTGTAATAGATTGTGCAAATATCTCTGCGCTTTCTATTAAAGTCTGAAAATCAAAAAGTAACTGTCAGTTTGTTAATTCATTTAAAACAGACACATCAGGTGTCATTTTGAGAAATGAAATTAATTTTGGGTGTGTTAGAATCTATGAAAGCCACAAGCAAGTTGTGCAGCATTAAAATATCCCTGCCCTGTATTCCCATTGATAACAAAGGTTCATTTTCACATTATACATTTCATTAACTTGCCCCCACAGTTCAATTAAGCCACCACTATAGGTGTATGACAATAAATCCTTGGCTGTATGTTTAACCGTCAGATTTTACTTTAAAAGCTTTAAGTGATTCAAAATTAAGACATTTTTAACTGATGTCATTATAATTTTATCAAAGGAAGATTTTGTAGCTACATTGTACTTTTAGATAATGAATTTGTATGTTATCATGTCTAGAACACAAGGCATATTAAAATATTTTCAAACCCTGATAATACTACACATGAAATAATTCCACTTTACAGTAATGAATGCAATTTTGGCAGAATTTATTTTCAAAATAATCAAGCCACATGCATGACGAAAACTTTTATCTTATTGCAAAAATAATCAAAAGTCAAATTTAAGTTCACTAGCTTTCAGAGATAAATTCAAGAGATTTTTTGCTGACACAAGATTTTGACAATTATATGACTTCATACATGTACCTAAATAAATACAGTCACACCTGTGTTGATAACAACCTGTTGATAAAGGCCAAACATGTGAAAAATGGTCTCTTAACACAATTTTAAGGATGAAAACCAAATAAACTAATGAATAAAGGCCAAATGTGTATAAATCAATAGCCAAGTGTCTTTTATTTTTGTGGCCTTTGTTCAGAGAATTAACTGACTGTAGCTGCAAAATATTGATCTATAAGAAATTGTATTAAACTTACTACAGTAAAACCTCACTAAAACACCACTTAAATATAAAGACCACTTACTTTCAGACAGCTAGATTTTTAACATTTCTTCTACATTTTACAGTAACTTGATAATGAGACAACCTTAATATAAGAGACATATTTTAGTCCATAAGGAGCTTGTAAAATCCAAGATTTGCCATGTTGAAATATCTAAATGAATTGAGTTTGTTCACCCTCGCCATGGGAACTCACATATGGGCAAACTAAAATATATGAATAAAATTGAGAATCAGTCAATCCAGCATTAGCAGCCACCTCTGATTAAAGGCTACCCTGTGAATAAAGGTCATTCATTTATAAACCAACTTTGATTATTCAGAACAAAATAACCTCCAAATAAAGGCCACATATCAATAAAGGCCACTTTTTGTGTTTTCCAAAGGTGGCCTTTGTTCACAGGCTGGACAGTATAATTATACTCCAGGCTATTGTTAAGAGTATATACATTTGTATAACTAAATAAATTAAGTAAGTAGCGAGGGGTTATCATAAATCACTAGTGTAACTTGTCAATAATTGTTGACAAGATTGAAAAGAGAGATGTCACTCTGACAATTAGTGTAAACATGTCCAAACTGTATATATGAATAATCAATCATTTAACTTACCCGGTATACTGGTATCATGCTTTACATCATAACACCAGTTAGTAAATAGTTTAGTTGTCCTCAATAGTCATAAACAAATTTGATAAAAATCAGTTTATATTTGGGTATACCATGCAAAAGATGTAGCATCATTTTCTTAGTGATACTTTAGCTAACTCAAAATATACTTAAGTTATATTTTAATTCACTTCCTAAACAGACAAATATCAGATAATTTGCATCAGTTCTTTTTAAGATGAAATGATTTTCAGTCCGTGATTCAATTACATAAAGCTGTCTGTCTACCTTTATAAGTATATTGTTAATTATAATTTGAACTTTTTCTCATTCATATCCCTTTTCAACCTATCACATAACAATGTGCTTATTTGTATTGTATATTTGTTTTGTTTTGACGATGTACTTTGTACGAGTCTCTAATAAAAGTTCTGTTCTACATGTATTTATAACCAGAACCGGAGACCGAACGTTGGTTTGTCTAGGGTAGCAAATCCATTTACCAATTCCAAAACAATAAAAGTGCCTTTGATACATTATTATTTCAGTTTTCACCAAGGGATGGATATCTGATGAATCTTTAATCATTAAGCTTTCAAAAATAGAAGAAATACCATATTAACATGACTGTGCATGGCTATTTTTATTACAATTTTCTGTCTTTCAATTTGAGCATTTCTGTTAGTGGTGTTTTACGGCACATTGACAACAAATAGTCATGTAGCGTGTATTAAAATTAAAAAGGTAAGCAATAGGTATAAGTCATGTAATAGGATCATATATAAATAAGAATGATGGATAACTGATATGAACAGGTTTAAAATACAAAGTAGTGTACAAATGACTTGTACATAGTTAAACTGAAGTGTATAAAAAAGTATCACAGTCTACTGTAAAGTCCTACTTCCTTTAAAGATTGATAAAGTGTGTTCATGTAATCAACATTAAAATGTTCTGTATGGATTGGCTAAAGGTCGGTGAAGTCAACAAGACTGTGGTACACAGCATGGAACACATTCAGGGCCAGAATTTCTGGCATATCATATCCAGTGAAAAGCAAAGAATGCGTTAAACATGAGTTTCTAATATCTATTTTCCAATGCTTATTGTAAGTCTGGCCGAAACTTCCTGAAAATAAATGGCCTTAGCTGTTCAGCTGTAGGCAAATGACTGACTTCAGATGCCTTTTAACTTCAGTATAATCATCATATCGCATGCTGACAACATCATTATCAAATGTAACAACAGCACTATTAAGGACAATGTATAAACATTGAGTTACTGATTATTCCTTAATCTTTTGAATTTCACAAACATTTTTTTAGTTGTATTGTTCTTTGAAAAAATAAATAAAAACAGTTGAGGGATAAACACAGCATGTAATGTTTTTTTTATAAAAATGGTTTATTATATCAGGGAATATCTAAACACATAGTCGAACCTGTGAATAAAGGCCATCCTTGGGAATGACAAAATGTTGCCTTTATTGACAGATGACCTTTATTCAGAGGTCATTTTGTTCAAAATAATCAATGATGGTTTTAAAATAATGGCCTTTATTCACAGGGTGGACTTTATTCGGAGGTGGCCGCTAAGACAGGTTTGACTGTAATGATGTTATACCTTTGCATGGATGTTGAAGTAATTTCTCTTCAGGATATCCTTCTTTTCTGTTTCAGGATAGTATAAAAGCCAACCATCTCTCACAATAAAATACCTGAAAGTAAGTATGAATAATGAATGACCCTTGATGGAAGAAAAGATTAATGATTCTATAGGTTTTACCTATAAATAACTTTTTTCAGATTATACTGCTGATGAAAATGCATTTAACTTGTATTCTTTAGCAACCAAACTTGAAAATTACTGTAAGTTAATTACGAGCCGACTTTCATTGCTGCAGAAGGAGCCAGTTCTTTCAAAATGCACACCTCATTTTTATTAAATAAATAAATATATATAATAACTATGTAACTGGGGATACAGATTTAAATATCTGCCAACTGTAACATTGAAATATTTTATCAATCAAAATCTCTTAAACATCGTATTGTCATAATACTTCTGTCGTTAAGTTGAAAGAATTCAAACACAAGAATGAAGAAAAAACATACAATCTAGTTCATCTTATCACTTATGTTCACATGATATGACATATCTAGAGCAAACTTATTAAAGTATAATCCTTATGTTTGCAGTAGAAAGATAAAAGCATTCTGAACGATATGTAATTTGAAACAAACCTACAACCACTATGTATAACATAATAAAGCATGTAGATAATCAAAGGTGCCTCTGTGGTCCAGGGGTTATGGAATCTGATTAGTAATCACTAACCCCTAACTGCTGTGAGTTCAAATCCACAAAAGAACAGAAAAATTCTCATGTAGGGAAGCAGCCCAGCTGACAAAAAAAGGAAACCTAGCTGTTGGTGCTACTTTAAACCCCAGTGAAAGGAAAAAATAACTTACTAAAGGTGAATATAATATATGCTAAAAAAATACATGGTAGAAAAAATGAAATGCATTTGAATTATCTTTTTTTGTTAAATAAATCTGTCATCAAACAAGACTGTAACATTGCATTCAAACTACTAGTAAAACAATCATAAAACTGATTTATTGATTTCAACATGCTTCCATGGTGTAAGTTCAGTCAACATTAACATTCCCATGGGAAATATATTAATATACATGCATATCAAGCATGATAAAGAATAGAGGATATAAAAAATATGTTTCTATTACCGGTACACATCAATATATTATGATTGATACAAGACAGTATATGATTCATCAGTAATCATGAGATATACTGTATCAAACCAATATTCAAATAAAGCCGTTTTTGCCTCAGTCAACAGCATAACTGTCAAGTTATTGTGTCAATCTAATTACCCTAATTATCATTATGTGACAACATACAAAGTAGGCATGATGCACCTTACACATTTTCTGTGTATACATGCCTTAGAGGGCTACATTAATATACTTCTAAATGACGGAGACTTATTTGTATAATGTCTTTATGTATATTTATGAACAAAGCTCCATTTGTCCTTTTCTTCTTTTCTATCCATATATACATGTTTGTGTGTCAGAGTGAAGTTTTTTTAAAAATTAATTATGTGAAACTTCTAAATGCATTTTTATATGAATGAATTAATGTAAATGTGTATGATAACAATCTGAATAACATTAGTGCATTAAGTTTTCCTACAATAAAACAATGTAGTACTCAATTAAATTAATTTGGCATGAATTCAGAAATAATTCCAAGAAAATCAACTTTATTTGTACTAATACATGTCAGAATAGTTAACTGTAAGCTACACCAATGCTGCAACAACATATTGATGGAAATATTTTGATTGTAGCCTTGATAAATAGTGGTGTATGTTATTTATACCATAAAATCGTTATATCAGATAAAGCTAGCATGCTTAGAGTGGGTAAATCACACTAAATAAAGAAGACGTGAGAACAGGAAGTTTAAAATATCTTTTCCTAATCAACAAGTCAGGAAGTTATACCACACAATTAAGGTGGGCATATACACATAATATAGTTTTTTGTTGAACTTAAATCACATCAAGTAGCAAAATATGTATAAGTTCTTACAAGTCCTACACTCCAGCACAAGACATTCTCATGTATGTACTTTACTGGAAGTATGTGATAATAATGCTAGGTTCCCATCGTCATGCAATCTGCTACGAACGCCACAAGTGGTCTTTCATATCTGATTGTGGAATGTTATGAAGCTACAGGTTTGGATACGAGGTACTGTGAGTCGATACATTCAGATATGGTTTGTTATGCTACAATGCACCATATGACAACTTCATAAGTCACGATCTGTTACACTTTGGGTTTCCTGTTAAGATGCAGTCACATACGTCGGATAGAGACCACAATTTGGTCTCGATATGACATGATCATCATGATCAGTTTTCCCGAAGTACATGTAGATACATTTCAATATGTTCTTCATGAAGTGATGCGCTCCATAACGATATGATTTGATCGTCTATCGCTCAGAGCCTTTTTCAAAAAAATGGTAAGTGGCCTTAAGTAGCCTTAAGTAGCCTTTCATTCTGAGAAATCCAAGCACGACTTTTTGGCCAAATTTGTAGAAGATTAGATGATCGAATTAGAAAAGCATTGTATTTTGGGGAATTTCTTTCCTCAAATTGGGAAAAAGAGACTTTTTACAATTGGGAAGTCATCGAATTTCGGCCTCTGTTATAGAAGGAAAAAAGGCCCCGAAAAAAGACGGTGATCACAATTTAGGCCACGACTTGCCCAGATGGTAAATATTGAGCATAAAAGACACAAGCATTGATATCACAGTTTCTTCAACTTTTACAGAGTACACTACTACTGTCATGTCCAAGAATAGTCCAACTAATTAGACTGCTTTGTGATGGCGAGACATTTTTTCGACTTGGCTCCGTCCTGCACAGTCTAACAAAGATCTGCATATTTGTGTGCGGAAAATCCCCAATTAAAACCCGTTGGGCACGATAACTACAATACCTGTGACAAAAGTGAACCATTCCGTGGGTAGAAAACATGTTTCTTTACTCATATGAGTATAATTTATTCCAAGTCAAGATACCTTTTCTGAAAATGTATTAATGATTTGTTTCTCCCCGCTATTTCCCAACTGAAAACGAAACTGGCGTAATGGCTTTAAAATGCCGGTGTCATGGTAAACATTGCCTAATCTCAAAAATTCGCTTCGCAATAATTTAAGTACAAGTTTAAATAAGCTGGCATTTCAACGAAACATTGGCAAGTTAAACTTAAATCAACTTTCGTTAATTCTAGGTACTCATTATGAAGATCGATTTTGAATTAAACTGTCCCGACGGTATTTGTGTACACGGAGTGTAACTGGATGTGGCCAAACTCCGTTCGTACCGTTTTTATTCACGCGACATAAAATTTAAGTTTAATATTTCAAATTTGACAACACAGATTTTTTACAGCACATTCACGCAGATTATTATTATTTCTATCGATTTAAGTAAGTTATGCCTGTTATTGAAGAATTTTGACATAATTTTGAATTTCCGCACGTAAATATCCAGATATTTGTTAAGTTGAGAGAATGGCCTTTCCGAATTTGTTCACGAAAATCGGCCAACTGTAAAGCCGAATTAGTAGGGCTAAATGTAATGGCGGTTCTAGCTTTTTAAGAAATTTTGTTTTGGGAAGACATGAATACATATTGTTCGCGTAGAAGTCTTTTATCAGCACTGGCATAATGGCAAAAAAAGAAATATAAAAAATATGATAATACTCCAAATAAAGTCCTGAACAGTAAGGAAGATGTTCAACTTTGAATAAATATCTCCAAATCTAGAGATCCAACAAAGATCTGGCAAGTATATCAAACATAGATTCCATTAAGTATTTGTAATTCCACAGAGAATGATCTTATCACATTCCTTAAAATAGAACAGATGTAAAACATAACACATGGAAACAATTCAATAGTCAATAAATATCCGAATGAATCATCAAAAACAAACCTTCTCATCCATTTTGACTGAGCGTTTGAACGTTTCAAAAGCACACCTTGAATTTGCAGACGATTTTTCCAGTCAAACGTTACGTCTGCGTGTTCTGGCATTCCGTTCATGTCAATTCCATCACTTTTTAAACAAATTATAATTATACACTTCCAAATCTTTACATTTCGCCTGTCTGCTAAATCTTTACTTCCGGGTAAACTTTGTCAGTGTTATATGGCCGCTTGATTTAACATAAACAAGCGCTCAAACAGTAAGACGTAATAAGCAGTAAGCGAATATAATGGGCCTGTATCGTTTCCGTCATTCATTAAATACGAAACAGAATACACACATGTGTACACACAGGAGTACGATAGTCCAACTAATTCGACTGTTTGTGACGACGAGATACTTTTTGACTTGGCTCCGTCCCTCCAAATTCGTTCACGAAAATCGACCAACCGGAAAGCCTTATAGGTTCCCTCAGAGACGTGTAATACAATGTCTCTGGTTCCCTTAACTCTTACATGATGTCATAATCTAATACTGCACTCCTACCAACATTTGTCTCTTTTGATTGTCAATATAAAAGATGTGAGAGAGGGTTTTAAACCCACATAAATATATACAATGTGTGTAGATTGTTTAAACTGTCTTTATTTTATTTCTGAGTGTACTGACAGTGACACCAGATGCCTTAGATGATTCATTGTTTTGACTCTCGAGCACGTCATTACTGGCATGGACATAATTTCCATTATGATTGCAGATTTGAAAGGGGGTGGATACATGATGAAAACGCCCTTGTTAATCTATCTTTAATATTTGAACAATTCTTCGATTTGATATGTACAAACTTTTCATAGGATTCTTGCTTTTCTTCATTATTTGTTTGCATTAATTAAAAGACTTTTTGAAGTCTTGGTTTAATTCATATAGAAATTAAATAATATGTGTGCATTTACATGTTCTATACCTGCATGCACTTTGCTAGATAGTACATGCACTTCATATCATGAATCACTATTCTTACTGAAGAATATACATGCATGCTTGCTTGTGTATTTCCGTGTTCATGCAATATATCCCTTAGAATATCAATACACTTAAATGTTTAATACATGCACATAAATGTTTGATACACTTGAATGTTTGATACACACTGATAAATATTTGATACACACTGATAAATATTTGATACAACACATAAATGTAGAACTAAAAGATGAATGCAGTTACATCTTCCTGGTACATGTACCATCAACTCTGTTCACAAATTTCAACAGAGTATATACATGTATGCATTTATATGCCGTTCATTGTGAAGTTCCATTCTTTTTACCAGTGGTTCTAAAATTTTAATAACCTCACAGATGCATGGTACATAATCAAAGCACAGCATAAAGAATATTTCGAACAGTAACCGATCCATTTTTTTGGCACTGACTCTGAATTTTCTAAAGGCAAAATAAAAAGTTACAAGCTTGGTTGATTGTTTACACGAAATATACCTTCTCGATATTACTTGTGAAATATCAATACAACAATGGATTGAAAATTAATTCGTAGACAGTAAGTATTGGATTTTATTGTCTTGTACGAATAAGTAATAACTAGTAATTGTTTAAATATTGTATGTACATGTATATACATGATATCTTTTCCAAATCACTAATATTTTATCTAATGATTTTACATGCAATAATATGCTCTTCGAGCAAACAATTTAATGTTTATCTACCCTTTTGTCATCATACAATTATGTCACTTAGTATTTGCTTTAAATTTTGTTTTAATTGTAATATTACAAGATATATTTCATTAATGATATTACAGTGTAGTCTCCGTAAACGGTCACCTCCGATCAACAGCCACAACCGACGTTCTTTATGTTATACTTATATGCAGATAATTTAATGTAGTTTGCGATGAACTGTAGAGTTAAAAGCCAATAAAATATTTGACTGATATTTGATAGTCGCTATTTTGATGTTACATAATTACGATGTATAATTTAAATATTATCATACACCAAATATCCAATTATAATCGTCCCCAAGAGCCATGCTTTTTACTATCTCCCGAGTAAAAAAGTAACTGATCGTGTTTCCATTGGAAACAAATGAAATAACAACGAAAGCATCATAGTGCATGATGAGTTTTGACTTTTGTGTTCATCCCCCAAAAAATTCTCTAATGAGGCCATTAGTTAAGGAATTGACGTGTACTTGGGAACATTCGGTAAATCGAAACATTGTAATTGCAAACCCGAATGTCGATAATTTGCAGAAAATTATGAAAACAATATAATTGAATTTTGATTGTCCGTTTGATAACATCATACACGATGCAATATCGCCCCGGGTATGTGTTCTCTGTTTATTAACGAAGTACATGTACTATGTCAATTCATACTGAACCGTAACAAAATATCGCAATTAAAACAAAAATTGTTGAAAATGAACAGGAATTTACTGGTAGGACTTCTATTTTCCGTGGCTGTGACCACACTTTTCAGTAAGTATTAGTTTTATTTCGTGCCAAGTTTCAAGTGTGTTGTCATTTTCTGAAACCAGAACATTTTTCATCTACGTATATGAACACATTGATATATTATAAAAAACATATACCTATTCAATCGCGTTTATTAATCAGATGAATCAATTACAGCATAAGGCATGGGATTTTAACGTAAGTGCTGCCTTTAAAATCAGCAAATGATGGAACTTTGTGTGAGATTTTCATGAAAAATTCGAAGTAGCACACGTACAATTTTGAATCAAATTAAATTATTGAATTTATGCAACGAAAGGAAAAATCTTTTCGAGAATTTAATCCGTTAAAAATGAGTAAGCAAAACTCACACATACATGAAATAGACATGGTATGATTTCAAGTGTTTAATAGAACCAAATAATACCAATTATCAAACATCATCATTAACAGTCTACTCGTTAGTATGAGAAATATACGAAGACAACATAACAACCTAATACAAAACAGTAAACAAATATAATTGTCTATATATTTACCAATAAATATATAAAAATAATTCTACCCTTGTAGTGATGGGAAGAACCCGAACAGTCAGTAAGAGACGATATATAAATCAACTATCTGGCATTTCGAAGGGGCTGTATAGAGACAAGCTGCAGATTTATACAGATGTACTTTCCGGCCGAACTGAAAGTGAGCCGGAAGCCATCATCTACCCATCAATAGATACAAAGACTGCTTTGCGGGAGCAATTAAATGAAACAGTGGATAAAAATCAAAACAGTTTTAGAATCGGTTTTGGCAGAGATCAGTATCCCACCAGTACTGAGATAGACAGCTATATTAATGACATGGACAAAGTTAACATTCCGAATATTGACAATACAAGAGATGACATAGATATATTCAAAAGTAAAATCGAAAAACAGGTGGATGTAATTGAAGAAATAGACAGAATAGAAGAGGAATATCTTGATACAGGAAATGAATTATCTGAGGAGGAGGAGGAGGAGGAGGAGGAGGAAGCCAGTTTGTCGAGAAGTACAGGTAGTAGAAATACTGAAAATCTATGGTTTGGTGTTCTAGACAACACACATTTACCAGATAACGGCAGGGTGTACAAGGTATGTACTTTCTAATGAATAAAACCTTACACATATATACAATTTAGTGAAAAGGTCACACATCTTGTAATAACAGGATCTAAAGCTAAAAGAAGCATCATGTAGTGTCTTTAAATATTCTCCTTCCATATTTGCACTCGTCTAATCCATTTGAAATTGATTTGAAAGTACGAATGCGTGCATGCAGCCACGAACGTTGATGTTCAAAACAAGATAACTTGTGACGGGGTTTTCATAAACCAGGGACTATTTAAATTTCATAAACCAGGGACTATTTAAACGCCTACCAGTCTTAATAAATTACATTAACAAATTTTATGACATAATTAGACAAAACTTCTGAAATAATTTTAAAAATATATCGATAACAAGAACTTCTTCAGTTGATGTTATGAAACATGACAGGAGTGACCGTTTGGTTTTGGATACTAAACATATATTTGCAGTTCTTTGATAATTCAACCTTTTATGCATTTTCACCATCAATTGATTCATCGTACATTATAGGATAAATCTGCACCCCCCCCCCCCCCTGTTTACACCGATCATTCGAATTTTAAACATGTGATTATTTTCATTGGAATCGACCATTAAATAATTTTTAGAACAATTTTATGACTTGTTTCAGAATGCCAAAGAGAGACTAGAACATCGTAGATCATGGCTTATGTCAACGTGTCACTTTATGAGGAGACAAGGCCATACACCACCAAATATGAAGATGTTTGAAAATGAATACAAACGTCATTTCATTGTGAACGATGAAAAGAAATTGTTATATTGTTATCTTCCAAAAGTAGCGAACACAAATTTCCGTCGCGTTTTTCTTGGTCTACAAGGCATCGTCCCAAAGAATAGAATACCGTACATCAGTGGATATAATGTTTACTTTGTTCATGACGATAAGTTTTCTTACCTGAGGCATTTTAGCAGCAAAGAGCAACATATAATGCTGAATACTTACCATAAGTTCATGGTAGTCAGAGATCCATTTGAACGCCTTTTATCAGGCTACAGAAACAAATTCTTTCACCCTAACCCGGAACATACGGCCGAATTTCACAGAAAAGTTGCAAGTTTCTATCAAATCCGCCCAAATCTCTTAAATAGGGAAGGGATCAAAGTTCGTACTTCAAACTTCGTAAAGATACCATTGACATTTGAAGAGTTTATAGTTTATTTCATAGACACGTACGAAGTGGGGGCTTACTTAAATGAGCATTTTACAGCTTCTAACCAACTATGTGACCCTTGTAAGACAAAAATAGACTATATTGCCAAGTATGACACTTTATTTGATGATGTGCAGTACATTTTTGATAAGTTACACATAAACATCGAATTTCCTGGCAGAAATGATAATTATTACGCTAAAGAGACCAGAAACATTGAGAGAATATATTATGAAAAGATTCCAAAATGGCTTCTCATAAAAGTATGGCACATTCTGAAGTACGACTACGTTCTGTTTGGTTTTGGTTTACCAGAATGGTTTATAGAAAGACTGAATAAATAATTCCCAGAGTTAATTTTCAATATTGACACATACATTGTGCTGTTCATATTTGTATGAAATCGTGTGCTTTAGGTTTAGCTTTGTGGGCAACTGGTTTTGGGTTCAGTTTATTTTGTACGCCAGAGTGTGGCGGGTCAAGGATGACAGATATGTTTGAGTCGTGGATTTGTCTTATTTACTTTATTATTATATTTATTTTCTTCAATCGTTCAATTTGTATAAGTAAACCAATATCCTAACTATTCGTGCTCCTTGTACTTATATAATGTGTTCTCTTTACGACAGAGGAACACTAATTGTGTTTGTAGATCATGTAGAATGATACAGGAACACTAATTGTGTTTATAGAACGTAAATAATGATATGGGAACACTAATTGTGCTTGAAGAACATGTAAAATTATACAGGGACACTAATTGTGTTTGTAGAACATGTAAAATGATACAGGAACACTAATTGTGTTTATAGAACGTAAATAATGATATGGGAACACTAATTGTGCTTGAAGAACATGTAAAATTATACAGGGACACTAATTGTGTTTGTAGAACATGTAAAATGATACAGGAACACTAATTGTGTTTATAGAACGTTAAGAATGATATGGGACCACTAATTATGTTTGTAGAACATAAAGAATTATATGGGACCACTAATTATGTTTGTAGAACGTAAAGAATAATATGGGACCACTAATTATGTTTGTAGAACGTAAAGAATTATATGGGATGACTAATTATGCTTGTAGAACGTAAAGAATAATATGGGAACATTAATTGTTCGTAGAGTATGGGAGAATGTAATGGGAACACTGATTGTGTTTGTTTAACATGAAGAATGATATTGGAAAATAACTTGTGTTAGCAGAATATAAAGAAACAATAATTTTGTTTGTAGATTGCAAAGTATGATATAGGAACACAATACAGGAACATTGTGTTAAAAGAACATTCTTGTAATGAAGCTGCATCATTGGTCAGATTTTGGATGACATTCAGGTGTGAGGCTTGAGTAATGAAGCTGGTCATGCAGAACAGAACAATTTATAATAGTAGGTCATTGATTTCAGAAAGGGAACAAGACTGTCAAATAATATAAAGTCGTAAATGTAGAAGGAAGACTACATGCAAAATACTGTATTTTCCAATTTCTATTATTGAAATTTAGCTGAAGAAAACTGATTTTACTCAGTCGTTTTTATTCATTTGCAAAATATTGTATTGGCATATAATATAATTTGTTTTGTACCTAATTTCATGTAATTGTATAAATGCTGGGGATCTAATAAATTGTAAATTTGGTAATCATTAAAATCTCAACGACAACTAACATAGCAACAAAAAATGTTTTTTTCTACAAAAATGCAGACAAGCAATCAAAGTACAGACTTTGCATTACAGTGTACATGTATAATTTGCATAATGAAAAGAAACAACAGTCATAATTTATTCAAATATATCTTTATTTGGAAAACCTAATCTTAGATAAAATTTATTAATATGGAAAATAAGACAGCAACAGATATGAACAGAGGGAATATCATAACCATAGAAACAGTACACCACTGCATCAGTTGTGCCATTGAGATACAAGCAGTGGTTTATAAGATCTGCATACTACTGAAAATGAGTTACATTAATTTTTTAGATACCAGATAATAAGAACTCATGTACATGTATGTAATAGTACATGCCAGTATGTGTGCTGACTGTGGACTAGATTGAATACATGACAACTGGGCATGACACCAGACAGCATAACAGACTATTTTAATGCAGTGTCTGTGTTGTACAACTGATAAATCTGTTTGCTTGGTGCTTGTCCAAGACTCCTAGTAGCTTTACCACATTTTATAGATGCAAGCAAACTTTCCTTAGATTTCTCTGTAGAACACGTCTTAAACGCTTCAAACAAACTGAAACAAAAGACAGAAAAACAATTCTGAGTTTATAAACACACTATAATATCATTCTGTGACAAATGTCAAACATCTAGGGCAAGAAGCAAAAAATTGATGTAAAAAAAAATACTATCCTGATTTTACCATTTTGAAGAACACTTCATTATATCTAATGATATATGTATAGATTAATTGGGAAAAAACTATTTAATAAGATTAACAGATTACTAACATGCAATACATGGTCCTACACCTCATATGATATAATCCATATACAGATACATTTGTAGTATAACAAAGATAACAAGAGGTCCAAGTGACACTGTGATGCTCACTTGAGAAACGAGTAAATATGGCAATATCACTTATGAATTTGATTTAAATTTGTGCTGCAGTAAGTTAAAAATATTGGAAAATAGACCTCAGGTATATCATTTTAGCAATTTTGTAAGAGGTCCTCTACCTGTTGCTTCACACAAAATATCTAAGTTCTAAATCTTGTGCTTCATCCAAAAAGTGTTTTTTAATAACATTCCTATATACAGCTATGTAAAACAAGTGACCCCTGGAGCAAGGCCAATTATGACCCAAGGGGCACTATTTTAGCAACTTTCTTAAAGGGTCTATAGATGGAGCCAAATATCCAAGATTTAGACCATGACAGGGAGATTTTTTAAGTTTTTCCTTTTGGTTGTCCATAAAACAGAGTTTCACAATGAATGACATTCTCATAGCAACTTCTGTAAAGGACTTCCTAAAGATCATTCCTGTGAAGCTTCGCCAAATTTGACACAGACATTTCAGAGAAGGCGTTTGAAGAGTGTGGATGGATGACAGAAAAAATAGCATACTAACAGCACACCATGAGCTTTGCTCAGCTGAACACGAATCATATGATATATTGTAGGAAGATGGTCCAGAATTGGAGTATGGTATTTTATAGCAACACATTTTAAGGTTGATAATAAAAAGGTTCTGGAGTAACAGAATTTTATACCCATTCATTTTATGGAAAAAACTAAAATACAGTACTGAAGCCTTGATCTATTCTATCAAACAAAGCCCTCAACCATAGCATATATGGATGTCCATGCCTGATGAATCAAAGACTGAGTTTTCAAGCCAGTAGTTTTAAACAACAGCAGATGCATATCAAAGATACAAATAATGGCTACAAGCATCTTAACTACATGATCAAATATAAATGATTACATACTGGGAGGGTGTGGGATATCTATCAATGACAGCTCTTGCCTTCTCAGCAGACATACCATGTACTTGAATCAGCTGCTTTCCAAACATTTCATGCACTGTTAATGCCTGCATCAACAGAAAAAATTATCATACAAACAGAAGAACTGTTCTGATATATTGCAATACATACCGGTACATGTACATTCATAACAAGAGTGCCATGTCACAAAATATACCCATCAAGGGGCATAACACAAAAGTGCCTGAGCCAATTGGGCTGGTTATCGAACTTGACTGAGATCTCATGGCCATAAACATTTCCATCAAGTTTGGTGAGGATCCAAATAAAAGTGTTTGAAGTAGAGAGTGGACACCTTTGTGTACGATGATCACCCACCCACCTGCCTGCTGTGGGTGTTCCCATAATACGACCCCTTTTTCAAACAGGCATATAAAGGGACACTTCTTAACAGTCAAAATGTATCCTTGAAGAATAAAATCTTTAAAATAAAATGTACTCCAAACTACTTACACATATTACCATTAGTAGTTGTAATGAATTACTTAGATTAGAATAGTGATCTATGATATTTACCTTTGATTTAACTGATCCTTGGTTAAATTCTTCAAATGTTGCAAGATGCTGACTGATATCATTCACTGTTGTTGTGATGTTGTTGTCTTTTATTGCCTCAAGTCCACAGGCATAAAGTGTCTTATCCTTAAATACAACTACATATGTATTTTACATTCATACAAGTTAAACTATTATGAGAAGCATACATTAAGCATAATACAAATTGGTCATAGACTTTGCACAGACATGTCTTTGTCAAATATTTTTCATGACACTTAGTCAAAATGGGTTAATAGATGTTCTAACTCAACATGTGTGGTATACATTAAACAGTAGCAATCATATAAAAGGTTCAATACTTTAATTTGTTTCACTAATTAGTACCAATTCTTTGTGCAATAAGATACATGATAAAGATCTAGAAATGATTTCTTGTGAACATTTTTGGGTTTAATGTCCCACCAACAGTCAGTGAGATTAGCACTCATGCTGGTAAGGTTTAGTGAGTAAAAGAAAGAGACAATAACCACTTAACCAAGGAGGTCCATTCTTGTATTTATAACTAAAGAAAAAACATTATTTGAGTAGCAATCACTAAGTAGTTAACTGTTCAGGAATGTTGAGTTGTTAATGTAAAACAAGGAGGAAATACATTTCAAGTCAAATCTAAATTTCTAATGCACAATCACAAGAGCAAAGAATTATACAAACATTATGGTTTCTCAGGATCACATGCATATCATGGTATGACTTCAAAATGTACAAATTAAGAGATTTTAACTTCATCTAAAATAATCATACCAGAAGGAAACATTGTTAAGGGGTAGATTAGCAGACTTCATATCTGAAGGTGGAGGGTTGAAAATGTGCCTAAGCCAGAATTTAATCACAAATTTTGCATTCCTAAACTCAGTGTACTGTAAGTCCTGGCTAGAATTAATTGCATAATTACCTTAAAATGACTCTGTAGATATCTTGTAAATACAGTAAGAAATGCTACGGACTCCTTGCAATCTTTAGTTCTCTTCACCTTAAATCCATCAATCACCTGAATGATAAAAGATCATTTATTTTGACTTTTTGCCAAATACAAAATAATTATTTCTATGATGACTTTTTAGCCATAAAATGCATGAATTCAGATGACAGACATGATAAATTGTTCTTACCTTTAACAGCAATCACTGAATCAGATTTCTAGTTTTTAGCTTTTACACCATTGAAGTTTTATTCAATTATTTTGATAATTCTATGTATGCATGCCACCAAATGACATATTTTTATAGGCTGATATTTTTTTTTACTTTACATCACACTAACAGCCAGTCATTTGGTGAAAGAATAATGGAGTGGTGAATACCCCCTAATGACACTTTGACACAGAATGTTTAAAACCAGAGGTTTTAAGTTTTATCTGAAATGCTATTGGCTATTTCATAAAGATGCAAAATCAATTTCTTACACGAGGCAGTTTTAGCATGGATCTTACTCATTACACAAAATAGACGGCAAAATTACTGAGCAGACACCAAGTGATAGATGAAAAAGATGTTAAGTAGAACCTCGTAAGTGTGACCTTGACCTTGGCAGTACACACTTACTGTGACTTAGCTCTTACACATGAAACATTGCCACATATTGGTGAACATTTCTGCCAAGTATTTCTGAAATCCATCAACAGATGATAAAGTTACTGAGCAGGCATGAAAATTATACCCAATTTTATACCGTTAACCTCTAAGTGTGACCTTGACCATTAATGTATGGAATTTGGTCTCGTGCAGGACAAATTGCCCCATATTGGTGAACATTTCTGTTAAGTATTTCCACATTCCACCAATGGATAAAATAGTTACTCAACGGACGAACAGACACACACTAGCAAACAGTCAGGGTAACTCCAGTATACCCCACCAAACTATGTTTGTAGGGGTATAATAACTAAATAATGAAACTACACAATAATTATATGTTAAGATATTTCCAGTAATATATTACATCAAAAGCATTTTGTGAGTTTGTCTTTAAATATATTTCTGATATCTAAAAAAAAAAAAAGTTGTAAAAAAGTGACATACAGTAAAAAAGCAAGGGATAAAATTCTGACATAGGTGTAAATATTACCATTAATGAGTATACCATCAGTGCTTACCTGAGTATTAGTAATTGTCTGTCGTATGGTTGATTCAGGCAAACTAAAATGCTGCATGGATCCATGGTCTTCAATCAAATACATGGGGAATTGTAAGCCACACTTCTTTAACCGGAACTAAAATATAACGAGACACAGGCTCCTCTAAGACACTTTTGATGTCAATGAAACAATGTAAATATAATTTGAAAAAAAAAAAACACCACAAGCGCAAACTCATCTATAGGACACAAGAGTTCTTACACCAAATTTTGTATTTTATGTGTCAGGTGATTTTTTCAGAAATTGATACATTTTGTATCATTAATTTTCATTCATAAATGCCAACAATAAGCTATTAAGCTCACTTGAGTTTGGAAGTTGACTTTTAAACTTTATTTATCATGTATCAAGAAACTATTAAACTTCCTAATGTTTCACTAGGTGTTTCCCATACAGTAAAGCCTGTGCTAGCAGCCACCTCTAAATAAAGACCACCCTGTGGACTAAGGCCATTCCTTAAAAAACTGATATCATTTAGAACAAATGACCTGAATAAAGGCCACCTGTCAATAAAGACCACATTTTGTCTTTCCAACGGGTGGCCTTGGTTCACAAGTTTAACTGTACTAAGAAATCTAATGTGCAATGTCTAAATTTACACTCTGAGACATGATTAAGTATGAATTAATTGATCAAAACCTTTTGCTCTTTATATCTTCCATCAATACAGCTACTGACTAGATCGTCCATTCTTTTTCTCTCTATGATATAATTTAGTACCAGCTCACGCCCTCGAGGTCTTTCTAAATGCCCTGAAATAAGAAAAACAATAATTAGAAATTTTTACATACTATTACAATTTCAAAACATACTTCCCAACACATCAATTTTCAAACATTTCATGTTGATTTTCAAACTTGCGTAGATGTCTGGACTCTATGAAATCCAGGAAATTACGGAGCCATGTTAGTTATTAGATAAATATTATGCAAGATTAATTTCTCTTATTTTTTTAATTTCAGTCATTTGCTATATATATCTCCAGTAGACTTAACTAGTTAAATTCATTTTGTCTCAATTTTGACCATTTTCAGCCATGGCAAATTTTGATAAGAGTTCTACACCTATGCATGAAACGCACCCTATTTTGGAAGCAAAAAAATATTAAAACCAGTCTATACAATACCTAGCCCTTATATCTGTCACTGAATAACTGTTATCAACGGTAGTAAAAATGATTTCCAAATTTATTATTCATTTTTCAATATCGTGAAACTTTTTTCAATCGAAAGTAATTATAGCAAATAAGTTTGTTTTACTGTGCTTTTTATGTCAATCTGGAAGTAATAAAAATTAGGACAAACTATCATTTTTGGCACATTGCTGGTTACATTTTGTTGTTGACTACAAACCTGGAAGAGGTTTCATTCTTTCTTTAGCCACCCATAATATATCACCCACATGCAGTTTTCTCAGATCACAATCTATTCCATTCTTGATGAGATCAGGTAACAAAGTTTTACTGCTTCCTTTACTCCTGGAAGGGTCAAAGGGAGATAACTTACAAGTACATTAATGTATTTCAAAGGTAAACAAGGTGCTTATCTGACAATACAATTACCACATAAATAATTGAACAATCTTACTAAATCATCAGTAAATGAGCATTCAGGACATGAAAAAAAATTCTTATAATTTTACACATCATAAATAAACAACTAGAAATGTGTCCATAGGACACAAATGCCCCTCTTAACCACACTGGACACAGAAATGAGTGTTGAGTGGCAGACATTAATATGTGAGTTGGATTTATGGAGAGGAAGACTCGCTACCTTAATGGTTAATTGTTCGAACATTATATTTTCATCATTGTGTACACTACACACTTATCAATCCATTCACCTTTCCTTGACCTTTGAGCAAGCCGCAGCAACAGGGTTTTTGCATGAAACAGTCTTAATATGATGATCATTTGAGCCCATTTATTTCAAAATCCGATCATGCATGACAAAGTTTTAAACCGGACATGAAAATGCCCCCCCTCCCAACTCACTAAGACAGGATAAACACCATATGCCTGTCCGCCATTATCATGGCGGGAGGATTAAAAAAAAATTACAATGAAATGTTTTTATAACTTACGCTCCGTAGTATTCAGCATTATCAACACACAGCAGTATGTCAAATTCTCCAGGTCGAAGTATAAAGTCTGGTGTTGGTAAATTTGGCACTGATGAGCTGGAGCTAACAGAACTTATACTCTTGATAGAATGCTGGGAATAGCTCTCCTGTGAGTCAGCTGACATAGTTCTCGGTATATCCTTCTTTGTAGACAACCGGTCAAATAAGCATGTATTTTCAATATTATTTTTTATTGAATTAAAAGTCAAAGATTTATCACTATGTTCTTTTTTCTGTTTTACTTTAGGAACATTATCTGTGTCTTGTATACATGGTAAAGACTCCCTGGAACTTTCTTCTGAATCTATTGTCACTATATCATTTGCTGGATAATACTTAGGCTCTGTTATCAAGGGAGGTAATTGTGGTGTGGCTTTATCTAAGTCAGACACAGTTCTTTCCCTTACACCAAAACTGTCTGAATCTAACCTATTCGCACTTGTATCAGACATTGGAACTATGAAACAAAAAGATATCAAATCATACAAAAAGAAACTTTCATAAACTTTAAGAATGTAACACAGTAAATGACAACAATTATTACATAGGATGTCACTGGTTGCAGATTAACAGAGGGGGGACTTTTTGGCAAGATGAACCGATATTATGAAATTCAAAGTTGGTATACAGAGATAAAACAAAAGCAGTAACTTGTCAATATGGAACACAAACTAACAAATAATGTAGAAAAGGTATTTACAAAAGGAAAAAATAAAAAAATACAATTTTTACCAAATGGAAAATTTGCAATGTCCTCAGTGCATTCATTGCTCAAATAAACATACACAAAATCATCCCCTAGAGGTCTGAAATACAGATCATACAAACATGTCAATACTTATCTAAAATCAGGCATAGTTATACAGAATCCATGACACTTTATTAACACAAGCATTTGATAGAAATACAAAATGTTGATGAATTCATAGCTCATTAATGAACAAGGTAACATTTAACATGACTCAATTATATCTTTGACTAATTAAAAAGATGTGTTAGTTATGGACAGAGGTTTTAGGGACTCCATTTTACCTGTATTGATATGCATTCAATTGGCATGACTCAACATTTAAAAATTTAAAATCACAATAAAGGATACCGGTATATTTCAAAGATTATTATGAACAAGTGGTTTTACTGGGACACTGGATGACTAATATCTTATTGTGTCTCTTTAGCTTGCCTCAGATATGGAAAGTGTATTCAATTACATCTACAAATGATATTTACTGACTGAACTAATGTTTATTTCAGATTTAACAGGATAGTTACCTGGTCATGTCCAATTTGTATGTCACACCAGACTTCAATAATTCTGTGTAATTACATTTTACTAAAAATCCAATTCCAATGTCCTCTGAAATAATGGAAAATATATAATACAGTCACACCAGTGATAGCAGCCACCTCGAATAAAGGCCACACTGTGAATAAATGCCATTCTTTTAAAAAACTTCTTTGATTATTTGTCATGGACAGTGTGAGCCTCGCTTGGGATTCAAACTCACAACCTCTTGATCAGTAGACCAATGCTCTAACCACTGAGCAAATCGGGTAGGCTTTTTCAAGTCACAAGTGTCAGGAATTATCAGAATACCAGGTTCATTGTCCAGGTTCTTATCCCTCGAAAATGTTGAGTATTTCTCTATTTGCAACATGTGAGCAAAATAAACAATGTGATCTTACACTTTTTGGAATTTATGTATCATTTCTTGTCAGATATAGCTTTATACACTTTATTGCCTCTGACAAAACACCAGTTTTATCAGAACTTACCATTAACAGTAACAACAGCTTTGTCTTTCAACTTCACTTCCTTACCATCTTCATTGATATACCAATATTTTAATCTACAAAACAATAAGTGTTCATTACATGCCTGACAATTTTATAGAATTTTGCTAGTGTGTTTTCAGTTTTAATATCAAATACTAGTACATGTATACAAACAACTAGAGCTGTTATTATTTCACTATTCTAACACCGAAATATAAACTTTTAATGTCAGACAACACCACAACAAAATTTAAACTAATGTAAGAAATGATTAAAATGGTATAAAAAGTCACAGCTAGTTGATAGAACACTGAATTTACAAGTAAACAAGATGTGTTTTAAAAACACAATGCCCCCTCCAGGTGCCCTTTAACTTGAAAATGCACAGGTCCTGTAGAGATTGTCATGATGAACCATGATATGAAGTTTGATGATTGTAGGTGGTAGCTTTTTGATTTAATAGACAAGGTTAAAGTTTGGTACAGACAAACAAAGGGCCATAAATCTGATAAAAATGACCAAATCACAAAACCCTGACAATATGTGCTGGGGTACTTGGTGACAATAGTTCTATCAAAGTTTGGTAAAAATCCCTTGAGAAATTTAGGAGCAGTTGTGCACAGAAGAGTACTTCTCTGTTACATATGCACAAAATAAACAAAGGGCCATAAATCTGCCTAAAATAATCCAATCACAAAACCCGAAATATATTTGCAGGGGTTCTTGATAACAACAAGTCTGTGAAAGTTACATCAAAATCCCATGAAAAATGTAGGAGTAGTATCCTGAAAGATATGTAGGATTTTTTTTAAACACAATGACCCCGTGACCTTTGACCTACTGACCTGAAAATGCACAGGTCCTGTAGAGGTTGTCATGAGGAACCTACCGGTACATATGAAGTTTGATGAATGTAGGTGCAAGCATTTTGATTTTATAGGCAAGGTTAAAGTTTGGTACAAACAGACAAATAGACAGAGACCAAAAACAATATACCCCCGATCTATCGATACGGGGGCATAAAAACAAACTACACTTAAGTAACTAAGAAAAAGTAAAGCAGTAAAAAAACATACAGATTTTATTCAATGCCAACTTAAAACAATACCCTGATTTTTCTGCTTGTTGCTCAATAGGGTAAGTTGGAACACAAGTGTTTCGTGTAATTTCCTCAGCGTCATCAGGCAAGCTGGGTAATCTGGGTTGGATGGGAGCAGGATCATGTATCACAAAAGGGACAGCATTGTCACATGACTCGTCAGTGCTTTCTTTAACTGACTCCAATTTATGAGCCAGTTCACACCCTGCATCTGTAAGACTATATCTGCTCAAACAATCAAGGAAGGAAATCAGACAGTGAAGTATATATTTATATATACAGTGCAACCTCTCCAGAGCAGCCCTCTTTTGAGCAATAACCTCCCTTACTTGGCTAAGTTTATCTTAAATCATATAATGTTTTAGTACAAGATCTAAAGTAGAATAGAAAATTACTAGTTTAAGAATGGAAGAAAAAAAACTGTCACATTTGTCACTATGATCAAGTTACATTAAGTTTCTACCTTGCAGGACTACTCTCCTTTATCACCAGCCCCTTCTTTATTAGGGATCCCATAGATGACCAGGCTGTATATCGACATCCTGGATCAGGCTGAAGATTTTATAATATTTATAAATTTGCATTTTAGGATGGACTTAACATGTTAACGCACACATAAATCATACACAGTACACATTGAACATGTGAGACCAATGTGTAAAAGTAGAAGCAAAGTTTCATACATACATAATTGCCCTTTATATTTGATATAGGAAGAAAACCAAGACCCATAACTGCACCAACAATTCGTGACAACAATCAAAACTGATACAGGTAAATGGGGTTACTGCTAAACAAAATGGTAAAATGTAAAAAAATAGCCACTGATGCTAGAAGAAAGGGTATAATTTAGTTAACACAGAAATGACCCATTCAAAATTTTGTACATCTAATTACAGTCAACAGTGATGAAAGCATGGGCAATACGGGTGGATTGGGAATGGTCTAAGACAATGGCATAAGTATCACAGTGATAGACAAAATGGTAAAATTTAGTTAACTTCATGGACTGGCAAGGCAATCACTATATGCCCCCTAATCATTAGATGCTGTCACAAAGTGACCATACACAGCACCTGATCATTATTCCACTAATTATTTAAGATTAAACATGTTCAATTTCTACTTAAAGCAGCATCTTCAAGACAGTGAGACAATTCTTTGTAAGTATCATTTACAGAAAACAGTTCGCTGTCCGAGCAGATTTCAAATTAATCATGAACACAAAAGATGGACTGGTAACATTACCGACTTACCATAGTAAATGACTTGTCAGCCAATACTTGAGCTTTTCTAACCAGATCAGATTTATTTAATGAACCCACAGAGTCAGCAGACTGAAAACAAGATGATTAAATCATATAAATATTACAACACTAAAAGACCTCACCACTGGAGACAACTCTGGCGTCTCTACCTTTTCCTACATAATAAATATGACTGTTAAATCTTCCAAATCATTCCATTAAAATTGCATAATGTGGATAAATGTGACTACCTTGATAAGACATGTTTATTGTATTTCATGATAAAGTTTTATCAATGCATATATCAGCTTTGTAAAATTCAAAACGTAAACTGTTTTCACATGTGTACTAAATTTTTCCAGTCCAGTTGATGAATGATAGGCCTGTTAAAATCAAGTTCATTTATTGTACATATAAGGCCTAAATTAAAAATATGTTTGTTTGCCCTTTACCGACCCTGAATTCTAGAAGAGGGTCGGTAGGTAGGAAAACTATTTTATTTTATTTCTGAATTTGACCTTTTCCTGGCATGAAATTACACTTCTATCTAGAAACATTCTATTGTCATTTTATGTATTCTGCTACCAACAACCATTTATTGTGTGCTTTAATCAATCATAAACATGTACTCAGTGCCTTAACACACATTATTGTATATAAGTATAAAAATAAAGTTCTCCCAGATTTTACAATAAAATGTTTTGAGTCGGCATGACTTTTTCGGGTCGGTCGGTAAAGGGCAAACAAACTTAATTTTAATTTAAGCCTAAAGTCTGTGGGCAACCTGTATGTCAGGCATTGCTTAAGGGAACAGATCCTTAAATGATACACATCAAGCCCACAGAAATATACTAGTTTTGGGTTAGTAGGTTATCGCGAAAACTGGTATGAAATGGAATAGAAACATTAAGATGTAACATACCTGCATGTCTTGGTACAAAGCTATTAACAAAGCATAGGGACCAGATCTGTAAGCTGGTATATATTCTCTTGTACCATTGCCTGATTTCTGGCGTTTCTGTAAATAAATGAAAAAAAATACAGTTTTATTTTGTATACTATATAAGAATTATTACACTGGTTGAAAGAGTCATACAGCAGTACAAAGACTTCAGTGTATTAATATATCCACTAATAGATTCATGTAGAAAACATAATTGTTGCTTGTGTCTATTTGTTGACTCAATCTATTGTAGGTAGGTATGTAGATTTTATTTTATTTGATATGTCTTAACATACATATGTACAATTAACAAGACAATATTTGGAAAAAATGACATACATAAAAATATAAATGTATAATAGCAGCTTTTTTAACACCTAAAACAAAGTGTTATGGAATATTCCATGAAAGCTAGTTTAGACACAAGAAATCTGCAACAGTACTTTGCTATACTGACTAGGCTAGGGTCCACAGTGGATAAGGTCTGATTAGAAATGACTAACCCCTCACCCCCTGGGTGAGTTTGAACCTCATCAGGGACTAAGTTAGCTATCTATCTTATGGAAGGTCAGTGGTTGTACCCAGATAAAAACTTGGGGTATTCCTCCATCAATGAAGCTAGAAAGTCACCAAATAACCCTGGCTGTTGATGCCATGTTTAACCACCGCTACAATTAAAATTAACCAGGCTAACTGAATAAGTTCAATATAAAAGGTACATGAAGATTTCAGTAAGACTTACTCTAGCAGGTTCTTGTTGAGGCATCTCGTCTTCACTACTGTCTGATATATCATGTACCCTATGTTCATTATTCCTTGGTCTGTTGACACCTAAAACAAATATACATATAAACATTAATAAATTTCAATAGCATGTTTGTGTGTTTATCAAATGTATCAACAAAAACTGACTCTAGTAAAAATCAAGAGACAGTACAGACCTACAAGGTACTCGAATACAGACCTACTGCAATACAGACTACCTCCAATACAGAACTATTCTAATAAAAATCTACTCCAATAAAGACCACCTCCAATACAGATCTACTCCAATATAGACCTACTCAAATGCAGATCAGCTCCAATACAGATCTACTCCAATACAGATCTTCTCCAATAAAGACCAACTCCAATACAGATCTACTCCAATATAGACCTACTCCAATACAGATCTACTCCAATATATAGACCTACTCCAATACAGATCATCTACTCCAATACAAATCTACTCCAATACAGATCTACTCCAATATATAGACCTACTCCAATACAGATCATCTACTCCAATACAGATCTACTCCAATATAGACCTACTCCAATGCAGATCAGCTCCAATAAAGACCACCTCCAATACAGATCTACTCCAATATAGACCTACTCCAATACAGATCTACTCCAATATATAGACCTACTGCAATACAGATCATCTACTCCAATACAGATCATCTACTCCAATACAGATCTACTCCAATATAGACCTACTCTAATACAGATCTACTCCAATAAAGACCACTTCCAATACAGATCTACTCCAATATAGACCTACTCCAATACATGTCTATTCCAATAAAGACCTACTCCAATACAGATCTTCTCCAATAAAGACCACCTCTAATACAGATATACTCCAATATAGACTTACTCCAATACAGATCTACTCCAATACAGAACTATTCTCATACAGATCTACTCCAAAATAGACCTACTCCAATACAGATCTGCTCCAATATAGACCTACTCCAATAAAGGTATACTCCAATATAGGCCTACTCCAATACAGATCTACTCCAATACAGAACTATTTTCTAATACAGATCTACTCCGATACAGATCTGCTCCAATATAGACCTACTCCAATATAGACCTACTCCAATACAGATCTACTCCAATATAGACCTACTCCAATACAGACCTACTCCAATATAGACCTACTCCAATAAAGACCAACTCCAATACAGATCTACTCCAATATAGATCTTCTCCAATGCAGACCTACTCCAATACAGATCTACTCCAATACAGATCTACTCCAATACAGATCTACTCCAATATAGACCTACTCCAATATAGACCTACTCCAATACAGATCTACTCCAATATAGATCTTCTCCAATGCAGACCTACTCCAATACAGATCTACTCCAATACAGATCTACTCCAATATAGACCTACTCCAATATAGACCTACTCCAATACAGATCTACTCCAATACAGATCTACTCCAATATAGATCTTCTCCAATGCAGATCTACTCCAATATAGACCTACTCCAATAAAGACCTACTCCAATATAGACCTACTCCAATATAGACCTACTCCAATAAAGACCTACTCCAATACAGATCTACTCCAATATAGATCTTCTCCAATGCAGATCTACTCCAATACAGATCTACTCCAATACAGACCTACTCCAATAAAGACCTACTCCAATACAGATCTACTCCAATATAGATCTTCTCTAATGCAGATCTACTCCAATATAGATCTTCTCCAATGCAGATCTACTCCAATATAGACCTACTCCAATAAAGACCTACTCCATTACAGATCTACTCCAATATAGACCTACTCCAATACAGACCTACTCCAATATAGACCTACTCCAATAAAGACCTACTCCAATACAGATCTACTCCAATATAGATCTTCTCCAATGCAGATCTACTCCAATACAGATCTACTCCAATACAGACCTACTCCAATATAGACCTACTCCAATACAGATCTACTCCAATATAGACCTACTCCAATAAAGACCTACTCCAATACAGATCTACTCCAATATAGATCTTCTCCAATGCAGACCTACTCCAATATAGACCTACTCCAATACAGATCTACTCCAATACAGATCTACTCCAATACAGATCTACTCCAATATAGATCTTCTCTAATGCAGATCATTTCCAGCAAAAGCCATACTTTAAATTTTCCTAAGGTGGTCATTACAGTTAGGTAATTACCTTTGTCCGTCCTAGCTGAAGAAACTTTATTAGTAGAGGTGGACCTCTTTCCTGGTTCCTTGGATTTGTTACATTTTCCATTTAGTTCAATTTCAGGTTGTTGATTCACTGGTTCTGAGGTACCATGCATTGCTATGTGTTCTGTTAGTTTATCATCCAACATTTTACATATCTTGTCACCTGTAACAAAAAGAAGTTCTACACATAAATATAGTCCCCTGTACATGACAGCTTTCCAACAAAGCTTGGTCATTCCCAATCAAAGGCAAATAGTTTTTTTACTTTGTGTACTTCAGAAAGTTCAATAGAAAATAACATGAACATAATTATGGTATGTATGCTTAAAAAGTTGCTAAATAATCAGTCACTATAAATGGTTTGTCTTCGCTATAAACAGAACCAAACACAAAGATTTTTCCAGTTTCATGACAAAACAATTTTTTTTAACACTGACACCTTTTAGAATGCTCGACAAATGAAATAAGTTATTTTTTACAATCAAATAACTGTTATAGATGTAAAAAAAGTAACTGAGAATTTTAAATTTCATAACAAACTTTTGCATCTTTTGGAGTTTCACACTTCAAACTTTTGCACCTAATCTATATTCCAAACAGAAAGAAATTTGCCAGGACAAACAATTTTTTTTTCAAACTTTCGCACTTTTCAAGACGACTGCATTAACATAATTCACCTTACCAAAGTTTTCTAGTATTTTGCATTCTTTTCCATTGTCCAGTTTTAGAGGAAATTTTTTCAATGTTTTCAGCGCCTGAAATATCACGAGAAGATAAAACATTTTGTCAACTTACGTCTACACGATTGTACAAATGATACATAAGAATACAATGACTCCTAAAAAATAGTGACGTTAAATCTATAGTCAGGGCGCTCCATAGACTTCAAAAGTTAGGGGTCAAAATGACCCTTAGCTGATAGAAATGTAAAGAGTCAACATAATTTTCTACTATAGTAACAGTAAATTTGACCCTTTGGTTCCTATTCTCAAGAGTCAAAAACCTTATTTTTCAAATTTCAAGAGTCAAAATGCCATTTTAAGAGTCAAAGGAGAGCCCTGTATAGTGATGATAAATGATTTATGTTTAACCTATAATCGCTCACCAGAAAAAAGACTGTGCCTACTGTTAAACCTTAGAAATCATTTTCAGAATAAAAATTAGGTCGATATTTCAACAACACATTGCTTTTTCTGGAATTAAAAAAAGATTTTTAAATTTCTCCCTACATTAGTTTAATTGTAAAAAATCAAGTGACCCCTGAGGCAGAGCCAATTTTGACCCCCGAGGGCCATGGTTTGAAATAACTTGGTAGATGTTCTCTACACCATGCTACACATCAAATATAAAAGCTCTAACCAATGTAGCTCTGAAGAAGAAGGTTTTTCAGTATTTTCCTATATGAGCCTACAGATGGAAAATCAAATGACCCATGGGACGGGGCCAATTTTCACCCAAAGGCCATAATGTTGCCACTTCACAACGGACACAGAGTGATCACAAAAGCTCACCTTGAGCACATTGCACTCTGGTGAGCTAAACACAGGTCTTTCAATCATTTCTGTAAATATCATCAATATAAAGATAATATAATATCTTTTTTCCTTATACAGCTTTCACTGGGATACCTAGTAAATTATACTAATTATACATGTATGACAAAAAGACAACATTTGTTTCAAAGCTTAAGAACTCTTTATGCAAAGGCTACAATCTGCAAGGAGTATAATTGAAGAATTATGCGTGTAGGCAGGCCATACAGGTGAACATTGTATGTAAAATCTGCTAAGTAATCAAAATGCACTTAAAAACTAAAAGGCAATAAGTTCTTTGAACACATAAATAAGTAAACCAGCATTGTTTGTCAAGAATAAAAAGAAACAAAACATGAAATCTGGTTCAAACCTTTCCATATGTGTATTGACTTTTTATTCCTTTTTCAGCAGCATCATCCCTCCATTCTGTAAGCCAGTGCACAAAGAGAGGATTTGGATATGCTACTTTCTTCTTCTTCCTTTTTCCATACAATGGATGGTCTTCCATGACAACTAACTTCACTACAACAGGTAGAAAATGGAGAGATGTGGTACAGACGTTACGTATGTCTACAGTCTTCCATGACAACTAACTTCACTACAACAGGTAGAAAATGGAGAGATGTGTTACAGACGTTACGTACGTCTACAGTCTTCCATGACAACTAACTTCACTACAACAGGTAGAAAATGGAGAGATGTGTTACAGACGTTACGTACGTCTACAGTCTTCGAGACAACTAACTTCACTACAACAGGTAGAAAATGGAGAGATGTGGTACAGATGTTACGTACGTCTACAGTCTTCCATGACAACTAACTTCACTACAACAGGTAGAAAATGGAGAGATGTGGTACAGATGTTACGTACGTCTACAGTCTTCCATGACAACTAACTTCACTACAACAGGTAGAAAATGGAGAGATGTGGTACAGACGTTACGTATGTCTACAGTCTTCCATGACAACTAACTTCACTACAACAGGTAGAAAATGGAGAGATGTGGTACAGATGTTACGTACGTCTACAGTCTTCCATGACAACTAACTTCACTACAACAGGTAGAAAATGGAGAGATGTGGTACAGACGTTACGTACGTCTACAGTCTTCCATCATTCCATGACAACTAACTTCACTACAACAGGTAGAAAATGGAGAGATGTGGTACAGACGTTACGTACGTCTACAGTCTTCCATGACAACTAACTTCACTACAACAGGTAGAAAATGGAGAGATGTGGTACAGACGTTACGTACGTCTACAGTCTTCCAGACAACTAACTTCACTACAACAGGTAGAAAATGGAGAGATGTGGTACAGATGTTACGTACGTCTACAGTCTTCCATGACAACTAACTTCACTACAACAGGTAGAAAATGGAGAGATGTGGTACAGATGTTACGTACGTCTACAGTCTTCCATGACAACTAACTTTACAACAACAGGTAGAAAATGGAGAGATGTGGTACAGATGTTACGTACGTCTACAGTCTTCCATGACAACTAACTTCACTACAACAGGTAGAAAATGGAGAGATGTGGTACAGACGTTACGTACGTCTACAGTCTTCCATGACAACTAACTTCACTACAACAGGTAGAAAATGGAGAGATGTGGTACAGACGTTACGTACGTCTACAGTCTTCCATGACAACTAACTTCACTACAACAGGTAGAAAATGGAGAGATGTGGTACAGACGTTACGTATGTCTACAGTCTTCCATGACAACTAACTTCACTACAACAGGTAGAAAATGGAGAGATGTGGTACAGACGTTACGTACGTCTACAGTCTTCCATGACAACTAACTTCACTACAACAGGTAGAAAATGGAGAGTTGTGGTACAGACGTTACGTACGTCTACAGTCTTCCATGACAACTAACTTCACTACAACAGGTAGAAAATGGAGAGATGTGGTACAGACGTTATGTACGTCTACAGTCTTCCATGACAACTAACTTCACTACAACAGGTAGAAAATGGAGAGATGTGGTACAGACGTTATGTACGTCTACAGTCTTCCATGACAACTAACTTCACTACAACAGGTAGAAAATGGAGAGATGTGTTACAGACGTTACGTACGTCTACAGTCTTCCATGACAACTAACTTCACTACAACAGGTAGAAAATGGAGAGATGTGGTACAGAGGTTACGTACGTCTACACAGTTCCTTATTACTAAGAACAAAGAACATGTGTTTCTTTCTGGTTACAATCAGGCTTCTTACAATAGCAGGTAGGTAGTTAATTTCTTTATTTTTCTTGAAACAGGGTTCCTGCAAAAAAAGGACTTGTCTTTGACTTGATTTGTAAATCAAATTCTCTGGCTCTTCCCTGACTTTTCCCTTTTCACATTTTTCCAATTCAGTAATGTGGCTTTCTGGCTATTACAAATAGCTTAGGGTAAGTCCTGTTGCTTTTATGTTCAAAAAGTTAATGTAGCATACTGAATTTCCCGCAGACATTTTTGACAAATATTTTTACAGGGATTTACAGGACATATTTTTCTGTGACAAATACGCCCAAAATTCTACCCAGGAATTCTATACCTATAAATGTCCAAATTGAGTCCCGTTGGACACAGACTTTCCTTAGGATATACTCACGGTATTTAAGTATGGGAGATCACTGGGTAAGATTTGAGAAGCTATTTTTGTTTTTTTACATAATAATTATCTACACTGAAAACAATCTTTGATGTTTTTTTTGGTAAGAAAAAAGCACATAAATTCTTGCAAGAATCAGATATATGTAATAAACTACAACACAGAATGACATCCATAGGAACCCTCAAACTTTATGACAGGACCCCATCAAACCAAAGACGTATTATATATCCTTGGATTCACAAAACCTAAAAATAGCTAAAACAATATCAAGAGCATCCCACAATTCAATGCACTTGTCATAGTTTTGCCTGTCTGGGGGGGGGGGGGGGAGGCTTGCTGACCCAAGGGAATTTGACATTTTTATATTTTTGATGTCTAAATCCCCATCCTAGAGACAACTGTATTTGTCTAATTCTTGACCCTAAAGCCTACTTGGTGTATCAAATGGGACAGGGATGCAAAACATGCCCAAAGTCTAATTCCCAGGACTCAGAGTCATTAATTTTATGAAATTCCTGTCTGTCGGCGGTCTAATGATCATATTCTTATAATTCTAGAAAACTCAGTTGGGCACGGGAAATTGGTTGGGATGTAACAAGCCGATACACTGAAAATACACACATCAGTGTTCCCACTCACTTCTAAATTTGGGGGTAAACTTACCAGTACCCCCTAGGTTCAAAACCTGGGGGTTAGAAAAATATTTTGGGGGTATAAACTTTTTAAAATTAGTTTTACATTTACTTTGCAGTAAGTGCCTCGCTGCTTGAGGCCTCCTCCGAAGTTAAACTGAACTGTTTTACGTTAGTGACATAATTTCAGACGATGCATAAAACGTGTGTAGGTCAACACAGAATGGTTTTCCTTTATTTTGCACAATCATGCAGTGTTTGACACTTACTCAAGTTCGTCGGTACAAGACCGACAGAAATCACCTAGGACCGATGACATCCGTGACCTGGTCGGCCCGGGTGTCCGATAGATTTTGCGAATAGGAAATTCCATTCTTTAAATAAATAGAAACTACGATGAATCAGCATAATCGCAGTTAACAATGTTTACCAGTAGGGGTGTTTTATATATGCCGGGTACAGGGCGGGAATTGTTTATCTATTTTTAGACATTACTCAAGACTGTGTCGCTTTGTTCATTTTACCTATGATACTCAGCTCGCGAATCAAGCAAACCAGTCCACTATTTACTTGTTATAGCATTATATGATGAATGGCATTTTACTACGATAAATAACAAAGTCTGACACGAAAAGGGTTATGATCGGGATAACTGAATTTATTTTTACTTTGCCACGTTTATGGCTCATGGATTTTCGGAAAATCCCAATTGTTTACACTATATTCCAATATTCCAATAGTGGTTCGTACCCAAAATTTGTACGTGCGGTCTCGCAGCAGATAGAATTTTGGCTGATTTAATTGCGTGATTTAGGTAATATTTTACGTCAGTGGGAACACTGACACATGTAAGCATATGCATTAAAAAAGGCATCAATCGAGCATTATGTATAAGGAAAATCTGTCGCTTCAACTTCCATTCCAACATGGCAGATGTCACAGTGTAATATTTTAAGCATCCACACCGTGCTGTAATTACAGTAACTAATTTTCAATGATCATGCTTGCGCCAATATTTTAAGTACTGTTCGCTTGTTTTATTGTCGATGTATGTTTTATCATCTGCTAATTGACCGAATTGGGGATCTTCGTCATTGTTCGTAGATATAACGAGCAATGACGGAAGTTCCCGAGGCAGGTCATTAGTGTTATTGCTCGTGTGTGCTATGTAAAACCGATTTCAAAATTTGTTGTTTTGTCCAGTTATCCAATCGTTTTGTCTTTCTTTTATGTTGTGTGAGAAGAAGTATGTGAGAGATGTATAGAATGGTCTGTAGTTTCTCTGCACACGTCCCTAATGATGTAATTTCTCTGGGCACTCCCAGACCAGTTCTCTTACGAGACAGACGTTTCTTATAGATATTCAAATTATTTTGAATTATATGCATCCATGCTGTGGTAAGGTTTTATTTAATAATTTTTGGATATTAAAGCTTGTATTGTGGTAATTATTATAGTAAATTTGAGAACGCGTGGAATTTTGGGTCATAGTAAAAAATGGTAATTCTTTATTAATATTGCTAAATTTGTATTATTCTGTTTTAGGCTTTTTATTTTATGTTGGAAATAAATTGGACGTATGCGAACCTACGTCTGAGAGTTGTTGTTTATGACACCCTGTGACACAGACATTTAGTATAGTTGTCTTTGGATATTTTCACTTTCATAAACATTCGGATCATCACCGATATATTCCCTGTTGTAAACACGAGAATGAAATCTCATTGATTTATGTAACTTCCGTGGGATCTGATTACTTGTAACTGTAAAGAGCAAAATGCACTCACATTGCAATCATTTAAATCAGCTCTCAAAACAAACAAAGCAAGGTCTTCACCTCTGTTTAACTGTGGCTCACGCATCGGACAAATTCTACACACGCGTCTCCGACTCGGATGCAGTTCTCTGAATCATGACCTTCACAGGCGGTCTCTGGTCGATTCTCCCTTATGTACCTGTGGATCCATAGAAACAGTCGAACACTTTCTTATGCGATGTCCGAACTATACCAACTCTCGAGCAACTTCTTTTGCCAACATCAAATGTCCATTTGTCCTATCAAACCTCTTGAATGGCTCTGAAAGACTCTCCTACGAAGAAAACGAATCTTTGTTTCTTGACGTCCAGCGTTACATTATAGCAACAAAACGATTTGAGTAGGCCGGTCTCCCTGTTCCTGACTGACCGCGTGCCGTGAACATGAAACCACCATTTCTAGTATTTTTTTTCTCAAACAATCTGTTTTCAAACATCTAACATTATTTTTGCAGTTATGTATTATTAAATATTTATCACTGACCATGTATTTTTCATGACTCATAGCTTTCTTTCACATGGAGAGGAATTTATATAAGTAATCCTTGTTTTCCAATCCAAAATATCCTATCTTAGTAACTATCACAATTCATGTATGTGTGTATGTTTGAAATATAATTTGAAATAAAGTTTAAACTAAAGAGGGAAGTTGACTAAACGAACAACTCGAGTCCCAAAGACCCTATAAAGCCCTGATTTTTACAATGATGTAACAAGCACAAGACAAATTAATTGTAGTATATTCTACCTACATTAACACCAAATGTCACTAATAAACCTAAAAGACATGGTCAACTATCACTCATATCTTTAGATTTGATCTTTAATTAGTGTAACAAATATTAGCCATCGCGAAATCTGATGACAAACTCATATCCAAGAAATACATACCGGTTTGTGAAGTTCAGATGGAGAAAATAACGAAAAACAAATTAAACAGTAAAAAACAAACAAAACGATACTCACGGAAAACGGTCGTATTAATGGTCGAAAAGTTCGAGAAAACAGTGTCTACATCAGCTGTCAAATTCCGCGCCAATTAGAGTTGTTTCCCTTGGTCTACATCGCAAGTCTATCAAGTCCCGCCCCCCCCCCCCCTCAATTTTTGTATTTTTAACCGATCAGTGCAAGAAACGTTTATAGTGGGCGAATCTATTTTATTTCATCATAAACCGAATTTTCTCATGGAAATTTATCTTATCATAACACAGATCTAACAGCCTGATACATGTGTTTATGTTTTGATAAAGTTGCAATTTACCGTCTATTATTAACGGTTGCAGTTGAAATTTTTCAAGATGACCATCTTGATCAACTTCATATTTTTAAAAAAATCTGTCGTTTCTTTTGATTGTATTCATATCTACACTATATTGGTGAAGATTTTTAAGTGTAATCATATCTATAATCAGAACAACATTCATTAACACTAACTTGTATCTCTCTTTGTACACAAGTCTCCATTGATTGGTATTAAATACAAATCACGGTTATGTTACGTGTTGTTGGATATGCAACCAATTTAATAAAATTTGTAATTTCCACCATAAGAAATGTCTGTCTTTCTGTCGTAGAGAATGACTCTCGTGGATGCGTGTGTCTATTTGTAACTGATAATTAACATTTCGAAGCAACATAGCGCGTTAAGAAGACATACTGTACTATGTATGTACATGTACTATGTATACTCAGCCTTTTCATTCATTTCTGTTTCACGCCCTTCCTGGGAGACGCAGCATTTTAGCGTGAATTCATTTTTTGTCACATTCTTATTTCTGCACATTTATTCACTTGAAAGAATAACTTGAATGTCATCGTTATAACAGTCAATAATCATATTTGTTGTATTTTTGTCCATTCATGAATGATAATATTGATGTCGTCCGAAAGATTGGAAATCATATCAAACCACATTAAGTTGCTACATTGGTACATTTAGTGTATGTATCTTTTCAAAACGGAGGTAAACCAACAACCACTGAAATCACTTTATTAAATTATTGTCGTTTCTTTTATAAAACAATTCTGTATGAATTGTTACGTAATATCTTAAACATACAACATGATAACATGTTTAAAAGCACTGGCAAATACTAAATTGTTCATGTTTCCTGAATGCTATCGTTTTCTGGGCTTAGTTTTCAATAAATCCTACCACTATAATTATGTGTCAAAGTGACAATATTCTTAAGCAAAACTTTATGAAAAACCACTCTTGTTACGTTAGTGTGTTGTATTCATTATTCAAATACCTTGTGTACAAACAGATAGAATTAATATTTATACAATCTGATGCAGAAAAGGGTTTCAAAATGACTGTGAAGTTAAATAAAATACGGAGAAGTCTAACCTATAATTTTTCTTCTTCAAATTATCACCCTTATGTCAGCAAAAGCCGAAAAGGGCTTGAAAAGAAATTAATGAAGGATCTATTATATGCAACCATCTAGCATATTAGTTTATTTAACCCACTCTATCGCTAAAGGAAGTGTTTCTATAGCCATGTTTACACTATCAAGATACAACTTTCAATGATCGCAGTATCCGTGGATCTCTGCTTCGTGAGAAACATTGTTCAACTATATTATAGTCTTCAAAATAAACTTAATATTATGTTTTTACAAACTTTGTATGATTGCGATATCCTTTTGTTGTTGTCTAGCTCTTTTCTAATGCGAAGGTCAATGCTTCGAGGTACAGGTTTGTCAGATTGTATGTGTGTTTTTTTATATAAATTTCAATGGACAGATTTATTGTTACAAGTTGTTTCAAAATACTAATTTTAACGATGTGTGACAATTTCTTTATATAAAAGACGATATGAAAAAAAAACAAGTATTTCTTTAATATTCTACATAATTTCATCTGCCGCCGGAAGTCGCAGTCGTGAAACTAGTTCAACTCCAACAATGTTTTTTCTCGATTTTGGTACGTTTGACCATGTTCTCTGGAGTTTTTCAAAAATCCCATCGCATCTTTCAAATTGTATGCAAGTATACATTATGTCCTTATTACCCGTGTTTTTTTGTGGTTGTCTGTGTGTCAAATTGCTGACAAATGGGAACAGTTTAGAAATTCAGAAATGGTGAGGGACCACAAGTAATATGTTTGTACAATATTTCAATATATACCGCGGTTTACATTTTGTTTATTTAGCCGATTAATTTTGCTTAAAGAGAGACTGAAAAGAAACTTCAGACTTCAATATGTTCATGGTGCACTTAAATATTTATGAGCATAAAATAGTTTTGATTTTTTTCTATAAACAAAACACCCAGTGATTTCTGTTGATGCAATATTTGCGCTATTGTAAACAGTCAATTAGGTCTCCCTGATTTTTTTATGTTGAACCAAAACTCCGAGACTAAAGAAAGCTGTTTTCTGGTTCGTTAGGTATGGGAACAAGTGGATTGCACCAGAATATACGCAAATATGCGCTCTAACGCACGGACCACACGTGCGAACCAACTAGGGAAACCAATTCCAGGTTAAGCACATATCTGTATCGAGTCGGATAAGTAGTCCCGATAATTTCCACATGCCTTCCAAATTACCACACGACAGAGGCATAGGCAATGTTTTCACATCGAAATCTTCAGTAATTAGCCAAAATACTGTAGCTATCTTATCGGGAGCTCTGAGATTCTCTAGAAAAATATCTTTTCTGAATCGTTTCATGTTGGGTAAATATTCTTTTCAAAACAAACCAAGGTTTTGAGTGGCTCCGTATGGGACTGTAATTCCCTACGTTCTAATACTTTTGGCTTATCATAACACACATCTAGAGTATGAAATTACGCAATATCGGAGAAATAATATTTTACAGATCCGTTGATCTTTATATTTTAAACTTTAAGAAAATACCAATTGAGTGCAGATTCGCAAAATATAATGTACCTTGTGTTTGAAGCGATTACGGCTTACATATTTTAGGAGACAGACTGACAGGCGGTCTAACACGTTGTCTGAGATTACATACCGCAAGTTTGTTCCAAGTATTTCCTTCCGTATTTATATTTAAACAATTACATATGTATATATTAGAATGGTTAAAACATTACCTTTGGTTTTGGTTTAGAAATTAATTTCCTGACGCATTGCATGTACATAATTATAATTACATTGTTTGTATCGATTGTTTAAAACAAGAATTTCGAACTACTTTTTGTGAAACTAAAGCATTTCACTGTCAATGGTGAATTGAATTTAATTATGATTGAATATTTTTTGCAGAATTCGAAGTAAAAAGTATACATGTATAATGAATTTAATACAATGTACTCGTACAGATCGTCCTCATTTATCAAAACCCGGGGATTTGTTTGGGTAAACTGGTACCCGGTTTAGACCGCTTTTGCATTCATACTTGATCCGCGTCCGCTTCCGTATCCGCGAAGACCTTTTCCATTAGTAAATGTCCTACGTCCGCTAAATACGGGAAATTGATGTATACCAAGTGGATGAAATAAAAAAAAAAACACCTAAAGATATTGCACATTTCACACACACAAAAAACAACAACAATTAGATACGCCGGATTATATACTTATACATGTACATGTAGCAACAACGCCTTGGGCTTTGGTGACGGACAGCCATATATTTTTCCTTATGTCCAGGGAGGCGATGGTCGAATACAACAGGGTGCTCCTTAACTAATTCTATCAATTTCTCGGATATTTCCGGAGAGATAATACTTGTTCAAAGCTATACGGACCTAATGAGCAGTATTTTACGTCAGAGACAAGGACGCGGACCACGGATCACGGACACGGATCACGTACGAATGGAAGAGCGGTATTGTGCATGTGAATCTGAGAGAACAGTAACCATTTAACCATTCGTAAAGGCCTCTTTCCTCCAAATCACTGTAAATTATGATAACTAACATTAAACACTGTTATTGCAAACTAAATCAGAAGTGTCTATTTACCATGCTAATACCGTGAGGTTTATCTTCATAATAAAGTGGCTGTATTTCTTACGGCCCCAAGGGAGACAACTAGTAAATTAATCCAAACTTAATTTACGATTGCGAGCTCGCTTTCAATTATAAATACAACGGTAGCATTAAAGACGTTTCCATGAGGGATTAACTTGATAGTTCTTAATATTTATCAGAGGAGATTACTGTTCTAAGCTTCCATTGTGCTACTAGCATGAAGTTTTATAATTACCAGGATTTTTTTGTCTTTCCGTGGTATCAAATAATAACTAGACACAAAATACATAGGTTACTGTATACACGGGGCTTAGACAAACCATACTGTAAATGATCACTAGGGTATCATACTCATCCTTTCTTGTACATGTAATTACTCCTCATTACTGATAATTAAGGATTATTATTTTTCTCCCAGAAGGAAGATGACAATAAGGGTTAAGCTCTATTCAGAACGAACAAGGACAATTGCTGTGTAAAATAACATCATCTTAAAACTGATTCAGTATATTAACGAAGTTTTCGAGAGTCTTCTTCGGGAAATTCGCATAATAAATTTCAGCCATGATCTCTTTGTCCGAAAAATAACCTATCTGTACCATCTTACAATCTAAGACTAGGTGTTATCTCCCTGTACAATACAGTTTAGTTCAATTAAATTTATTAGGCATATAAGCAATGCATGCCTTTTGCGGCGTCAAGTAATAAGAAAACAGTAAATGAATACATATATACATATATCAGTAATCTAAATACAATGAAAAAAGTATGAGAATTAATATGACTAGTGCAGCACAAAAATGTATTTGTCACAGTACTAAATAGAAATCATACACTGGTGATTATTATAATACTTAACGAACGTGAATCTACTGTAAGATACCCGAAGTATTCCGAAACATTTTAAACAAATACTAAGATACATTGGAGCTACTTAACTGTAGCAAAATACAAAAACAACAAAAAAAAAACGCTAAGATATTCTTATAATGTCTGTGTGTTGAAAGTAGAAACACATTTGCAAGAATGTAATGAAAAAGAAACATTTACAGACTATAACGAAGTAAACTTATCTTATTCAGTATACACGTCAACGGGAATTCATTAATTAAATGATCTAAGAAATATTTAAGGGACACCTTAATCTTGTCTCATGTATCGATGTTTTGGCTATCAAGAACTTTCGACAAACAACAGATTCTGTTGTCAGCCACATGTTGTCAACTATAAGGCTAGTGGATGTGGTCAGTGACTATGATACATATTACACTATAACTCCACATCAACTGTATTGCTTCCTATCAATTCAAGATATTTAATTCAATATAATTATGAAATATTTTACTATGGTGATGAATTCCTCGGAGTCCTTAGGGGTAATGTCAATGTCATGACTTTTCTACAAATACATCGCACATCACTGTTACAGTAATAAACTTCACACTCAGGTAATCTGTAAAAGATCTCTCGAGTATAGCTTTTGTTAATTTAACAAACGAACCAAATAATTGCAAAATACTTTTTCTTGCACCATAATTGCATTAATAACGGTATTTTATCATTTCCGTGATGCAGTGTCTCGGATATGACAGATATTATACTCAACCCGTAATGTGTCCCGGATGTAGCATTACACTGAAAGCTGCATGTTGCATTTCGTTAATTACGCCATTCTGTTGGTGAAATTAGTAATTGCGTGTTCAAAGCGTATGGCTTTGTGTGCTGAGTGCAATTACAATTAATGATAGTTTTACTGCTTGGTAGAGTTTAAAATTGATTGAGTTTTTATTATACAAATATATTTTATAACAGAACGAAGAAATATAAATGTAAACATAACAAACATGCGTCTTTTAAAAATTGTTTTGTAAAACGAAATGTAATATTTTAATAAATTTTATACGAAAAAATGTAATAATTTTTAAAATTGTCCAATTATTCACCACAGCGAAGCCATATAGAGACTAAAGTATTCTACTGTAGTCCTAAGGCATGTTACAATGCACAATCATTTCCACGGTGCACATATATAATGAAACCGCGGTAGATTCTGCAGGACATGACTCTGTAGATGAAAATACATGTAAAGGCATAACCAAAGTCCTTGTCCATACGGAGTATGAAGGCCTACGGTCAGTTGGATGGGAGCTAATTAGATTTTAAAGAAACGAATTTGGAAAATGAACATACATCCAAAAGATGGATCATTCCGAGAAAGGTAGAGCTAAAAATACTAAAATAGACATACAAGAAACAATCCAATATAGAACAGAAGCAACGACTTCACCGAATTCGAACTGTTAATTTATGACATAAGTTCTCACTGGAATCTGGTCAAATGTTCTTCTAACATTTCTAAACCAAATCCAGACAATTTCTAAACAATTTTAAATCGTCATTTTCTCACTAACGTTTCAGCTTTATTTACTCAGAAACATGACATAAAGAATTTCCTGAAAACCGCCTCGGCAATAATGACCCTGACAGCAGAATAAACGCCGCGTCCGACGCAACAGGGAACTGGCGTAATAAATGGTCGAAAATGAGAAATGTGCTATCCCTTTCCGGGTAAATAAAAGAAAATTGCGCGACATTTAATTTCCATACAATTATACGCTGTATTAGAGTCTATTAAGAACAATAGATTGCCTGACTTGACGTTATTAAAGTTTCAAATTTTGTTACTTTCTATATCATAAGCGGCGAGGATGCTGATTATTTTTTCTGTTATTAATGTTATATGCGATATAGCGCCATTAAATTGTGAAAATAATACGATTCCGTGTGAATTTTATGCGCAGAATTCATTTTGTTCACATCAACCAGTCTCTGTAATTTGGTATAATTATAATGTATTGTTTTGTTAGCGATATCACGGCTTGCCATAATTTGTCAGATACGTGTAGTTATGGAAACAATATAATTGACTACCATCGTGATGCATGAAAGAAAAGAAGACAATGCGACGTAATCACGATGTGTGGAATTGTCTAGAAAAAGAAAAATACATATTTATGAAAATGTCCATATCTCTGGTCGTCGCCGTCACGACAGATTTCAATCAAATTATGGCTTCAAATTGTAAATAACAGAACAATGTGCATGCTGGATATTTCTGTTCAAGAAAACTTGGCGTAGCTTTTTGTATACATGAAAATGCTGAAAATTATGATATATGCGTAAAATAATTGCGTGATTTATTTATTCGGAGATCATTAGTAGATACAGAGCATACATTATTTAATTCCTCTCGTCTTGGATAAGGCACATAAGTCAGTGAAAACAAAGAGCAACGATGTTCTTTAAGGAATCGTGATCGTAGTATCAACAGAGAAAGCCGGACTGACTGATCATTCATTGCTAACCACCTGAGATGAAGATATACCTGCACCTGGTATAAACCTTGTGCCAATGTGTTCCGAAAAAAAGTTTATAGTAGTGTCTGTTCCGAACAAGGCTGGTGGTACCAATATGTTCTAAACGAGGCTGATGAAACCAATATGTTCTAAACAAGGCTGATGGTACCAAGGTGTTTTAAACAAGGTTTATGGTACCAATATGTTCTAAACAAGGCTTATTATACCAATATGTTCAAAACAAGGCTTATTATACCAATATGTTCAAAACAAGGCTTATTATACCAAGATGTTCTAAACAAGGTTTAGGGTACCAATACGTTCTAAACAAGGTTTATGGTACCAATACGTTCTAAACAAGGTTTATGGTACCAATATGTTCTAAACAAGGCTTATTATACCAATATGTTCTAAACAAGGCTTATTATACCAATATGTTCTAAACAAGGCTTATTATACCAATATGTTCAAAACAAGGCTTATTATACCAATATGTTCAAAACAAGGTTTAGGGTACCAATACGTTCTAAACAAGGTTTAGGGTACCAATACGTTCTAAACAAGGTTTAGGGTACCAATACGTTCTAAACAAGGTTTATGGTACCAATATGTTCTAAACAAGGCTAATGGTACCAAGATGTTTTAAACAAGGTTTATGATACTAAGATGTTCTAAACAAGGTTTATGGTACTTAGATGTTCTAAACAAGGTTTATGGTACCAAGATGTTTTGAACAATGTTTATGGTACCAAGAGATGTTCTAAACAAGTTTTATGATACTAAGATGTTCTAAACAAGGTATATGGTACTAAGATGTTTTGAACAATGTGTATGGTACCAAGAGATGTTCTAAACAAGGTTTATGGTACTAAGATGTTGTAAACAAGGTTTATGGTACCAAGACGTTTTGAACAATGTTTATGGTACCAAGAGATGTTCTAAACAAGGTTTATGATACTAAGATGTTCTAAACAAGGTATATGGTACTAAGATGTTTTGAACAATGTGTATGGTACCAAGAGATGTTCTATACAAGGTTTATGGTACTAAGATGTTCTAAACAAGGTTTATGGTACTAAGATGTTCTAAATAAGGTTTATGGTAACAAGATGTTCTAAACAAGGTTTATGATAACAAGATGTTCTAAACAAGGTTTATGGTAACAAGATGTTCTAAACAAGGTTTATGGTACTAAGATGTTCTAAACAAGGTTTATGGTAACAAGATGTTCTAAACAAGGTTTATGGTAACAAGATGTTCTAAACAAGGTTTATGGTAACAAGATGTTCTGAACAAGGTATATGGTAACAAGATGTTCTAAACAAGATTTATGGTAACAAGATGTTCTAAACAAGGTTTATGGTAACAAGATGTTCTAAACAAGGTTTATGGTACTAAGATGTTCTAAACAAGGTTTATGGTAACAAGATGTTCTAAACAAGGTTTATGGTAACAAGATGTTCTAAACAAGGTATATGGTAACAAGATGTTCTAAACAAGGTATATGGTAACAAGATGTTCTAAATAAGGTTATGGTACCAAGATGTTTTGAAAAATGTTTATGGTACCAAGATGTTCTAAACAAGGTTTATGGTAACAAGATGTTCTAAACAAGGTATATGGTAACAAGATGTTCTAAACAAGGTATATGATAACAAGATGTTCTAAATAAGGTTATGGTACCAAGATGTTTTGAAAAATGTTTATGGTACCAAGATGTTCTAAACAAGGTTTATGGTAACAAGATGTTCTAAACAAGGTATATGGTACCAAGAGATGTTCTAAACAAGGTTTATGGTACTAAGATGTTCTAAACAAGGTTTATGGTACTAAGATGTTCTAAACAAGGTTTATGGTAACAAGATGTTCTAAACAAGGTTTATGATAACAAGATGTTCTAAATAAGGTTATGGTACCAAGATGTTTTGAAAAATGTTTATGGTACCAAGAGATGTTCTAAACAAGGTTTATGGTACTAAGATGTTCTAAACAAGGTATATGGTATTAAGATGTTTTGAACAATGTGTATGGTACCAAGAGATGTTCTAAACAAGGTTTATGATACTAAGATGTTCTAAACAAGGTTTATGGTAACAAGATGTTTTGAACAATGTTTATGGTACCAAGAGATGTTCTAAACAAGGTTTATGGTAACAAGATGTTCTAAACAAGGTTTATGGTAACAAGATGTTTTGAACAATGTGTATGGTACCAAGAGATGTTCTAAACAAGGTTTATGGTACTAAGATGTTCTAAACAAGGTTTATGGTAACAAGATGTTTTGAACAATGTGTATGGTACCAAGATGTTCTAAACAAGGTTTATGGTAACAAGATGTTCTAAACAAGGTTTATGGTACCATGATGTTCTAAACAAGGTTTATGGTACCAAGATGTTCTAAACAAGGTTATGGTACTAAGATGTTCTTAACAAGGTTTATGGTAACAAGATGTTCTAAACAAGGTTTATGGTAACAAGATGTTCTAAACAAGGTATATGGTAACAAGATGTTCTAAACAAGGTATATGGTAACAAGATGTTCTAAACAAGGTATATGGTAACAAGATGTTCTAAACAAGGTATATGGTAACAAGATGTTCTAAACAAGATTTATGGTAACAAGATGTTCTAAACAAGGTATATGGTAACAAGATGTTCTAAACAAGGTTTATGGTACCAAGATGTTCTAAACAAGGTTATGGTACCAAGATGTTCTAAACAAGGTTTATGGTAACAAGATGTTCTAAACAAGGTTTATGGTAACAAGATGTTCTAAACAAGGTATATGGTAACAAGATGTTCTAAACAAGGTTTATGGTACCAAAATGTTCTAAACAAGGTTATGGTACCAAGATGTTCTAAACAAGGTATATGGTACCAAGATGTTCTAAACAAGGTATATGGTAACTAGATGTTCTAAACAAGGTATATGGTAACAAGATGTTCTAAACAAGATTTATGGTACCATGATGTTCTAAACAAGGTATATGATACCAAGATGTTCTAAACAAGGTATATGATACCAAGATGTTCTAAACAAGGTATATGGTAACAAGATGTTCTAAACAAGATTTATGGTAACACGATGTTCTAAACAAGGTATATGGTACCAAGATATTCTAAACAAGATTTATGGTAACAAGATGTTCTAAACAAGATTTATGGTACCATGATGTTCTAAACAAGTTATATGGTACCATGATGTTCTAAACAAGGTATATGGTAACAAGATGTTCTGAACAAGGTATATGGTAACAAGATGTTCTAAACAAGGTTTATGGTACCATGATGTTCTAAACAAGGTATATGGTACCATGATGTTCTAAACAAGGTATATGGTAACAAGATGTTCTAAACAAGGTATATGGTAACAAGATGTTCTAAACAAGGTATATGGTACCAATATGTTCTAAACAAGATTTATGGTAACAAGATGTTCTAAACAAGGTATATGGTAACAAGATGTTCTAAACAAGGTTTATGGTAACAAGATGTTCTAAACAAGGTATATGGTAACAAGATGTTCTAAACAAGGTTTATGTAACCAAGATGTTCTAAACAAGGTATATGGTAACAAGATGTTCTAAACAAGGTATATGGTACCAAGATGTTCTAAACAAGGTATATGGTAACAAGATGTTCTAAACAAGGTTTATGGTAACAAGATGTTCTAAACAAGGTATATGGTAACAAGATGTTCTAAACAAGGTTTATGGTACCAAGATGTTCTAAACAAGGTATATGGTACCAAGATGTTCTAAACAAGGTATATGGTACCAAGATGTTCTAAACAAGGTTTATGGTACCAAGATGTTCTAAACAAGGTATATGGTAACAAGATGTTCTAAACAAGGTATATGGTACCAAGATGTTCTAAACAAGGTATATGGTAACAAGATGTTCTAAACAAGGTATATGGTACCAAGATGTTCTAAACAAGGTATATGGTAACAAGATGTTCTAAACAAGGTATATGGTAACAAGATGTTCTAAACAAGATTTATGGTAACAAAATGTTCTAAACAAGGTATAAGGTAACAAGATGTTCTAAACAAGGTATATGGTAACAAGATGTTCTAAACAAGGTTTATGGTAACAAGATGTTCTAAACAAGGTATATGGTAACAAGATGTTCTAAACAAGGTATATGGTAACAAGATGTTCTAAACAAGATTTATGGTAACAAGATGTTCTAAACAAGATTTATGGTACCAAGATGTTCTAAACAAGGTATATGGTAACAAGATGTTTTAAACAAGGTTTATGGTAACAAGATGTTCTAAACAAGGTATATGGTACCATGATGTTCTAAACAAGGTATATGGTAACAAGATGTTCTAAACAAGGTATATGGTAACAAGATGTTCTAAACAAGATTTATGGTAACAAGATGTTCTAAACAAGATTTATGGTACCATGATGTTCTAAACAAGGTATATGATACCAAGATGTTCTAAACAAGGTATATGGTAACAAGATGTTCTAAACAAGGTATATGGTAACAAGATGTTCTAAACAAGATTTATGGTAACATGATGTTCTAAACAAGGTATATGGTAACAAGATGTTCTAAACAAGGTTTATGGTAACAAGATGTTCTAAACAAGGTTTATGGTAACAAGATGTTCTAAACAAGGTATATGGTAACAAGATGATCTAAACAAGGTATATGGTAACAAGATGTTCTAAACAAGGTATATGGTACCAAGATGTTCTAAACAAGGTTTATGGTAACAAGATGTTCTAAACAAGGTATATGGTAACAAGATGTTCTAAACAAGGTTTATGGTAACAAGATGTTCTAAACAAGGTATATGGTAACAAGATGTTCTAAACAAGGTATATGGTAACAAGATGTTCTAAACAAGGTATATGGTAACAAGATGTTCTAAACAAGGTTTATGGTACCATGATGTTCTAAACAAGGTATATGGTACCATGATGTTCTAAACAAGGTATATGGTAACAAGATGTTCTAAACAAGGTATATGGTAACAAGATGTTCTAAACAAGATTTATGGTACCATGATGTTCTAAACAAGGTATATGGTAACAAGATGTTCTAAACAAGGTTTATGGTAACAAGATGTTCTAAACAAGGTTTATGGTAACAAGATGTTCTTAACAAGGTATATGGTAACAAGATGTTCTAAACAAGGTATATGGTACCAAGATGTTCTAAACAAGGTATATGGTACCAAGATGTTCTAAACAAGGTTTATGGTAACAAGATGTTCTAAACAAGGTATATGGTAACAAGATGTTCTAAACAAGGTATATGGTAACAAGATGTTCTAAACAAGGTATATGGTACCAAGATGTTCTAAACAAGGTTTATGGTACCATGATGTTCTAAACAAGGTATATGGTACCAAGATGTTCTAAACAAGGTTTATGGTAACAAGATGTTCTAAACAAGGTATATGGTAACAAGATGTTCTAAACAAGGTATATGGTACCAAGATGTTCTAAACAAGGTATATGGTACCAAGATGTTCTAAACAAGGTATATGGTACCAAGATGTTCTAAACAAGGTTTATGGTAACAAGATGTTCTAAACAAGGTATATGGTAACAAGATGTTCTAAACAAGGTATATGGTACCAAGATGTTCTAAACAAGGTATATGATAACAAGATGTTCTAAACAAGGTATATGGTACCATGATGTTCTAAACAAGGTATATGGTAACAAGATGTTCTAAACAAGATTTATAGTACAATAATGTTCTAAACAAGGTTTATGGTAACAAGATGTTCTAAACAAGATTTATGGTACCATGATGTTCTAAACAAGATTTATGGTAACAAGATGTTCTAAACAAGATTTATGGTAACATGATGTTCTAAACAAGATTTATGGTAACAAGATGTTCTAAACAAGGTATATGGTAACAAGATGTTCTAAACAAGGTATATGGTAACAAGATGTTCTAAACAAGGTATATGGTAACAAGATGTTCTAAACAAGATTTATGGTAACAAGATGTTCTAAACAAGATTTATGGTAACAAGATGTTCTAAACAAGGTTTATGGTAACAAGATGTTCTAAACAAGGTTTATGGTAACAAGATGTTCTAAATAAGATTTATGGTAACAAGATGTTCTAAACAAGGTATATGGTACCAAGATGTTCTAAACAAGGTTTATGGTACCAAGATGTTCTAAACAAGGTTTATGGTACCAAGATGTTCTATACAAGGTATATGGTACCATGATGTTCTAAACAAGGTATATGGTACCAAGATATTCTAAACAAGGTTTATGGTACCAAGATGTTCTAAACAAGGTTTATGGTACCAAGATGTTCTAAACAAGGTATATGGTACCAAGAGACCCAGGTGCTCCTATAGAAGGAGACGTTTATGATTCAATCTGAAGACGCAGTGGTCCTTGAGAATATTTAAACATACACTGTACAATTAGGCACACAATTACTATAATATATGACAATGACATCCTTACACATAGTCATACATATAAATACACGTACATGCACGTTATAAACATACAAACATAGATATATACATGTAATAATACTAAAGTAATGTGAAAGGAAGCATAACAATTAGAATGTTAGAATAAGAACAGATTGTGACACGTGATGTAGATCTACGAGAGTCGTCCGTAAAGTTAATTACGTCGATATAATGTATGTTGAAGTGCTCCTTATATCTATATGTACGTTTGAGCTGTATGGCGTATATTTTTCATCAAACAATATTTGCTCTGATATTTGGCATGTACTTTGTCAATATGTTATATAACATGTACATAAAACTTTGGCGTAAAACATCTATGATTATTCTCTTTAATAACGCTGTCCTCGAACTTTACGGATGACCCTCGTATACATTTTTATAGTTGTGCAGTTGTGAATAAAAAGGTAGAATGGTACTGTTTCTAAAAAAAACACGTTGACAGAAATTAACGTTATTTTTGTGGGATACCAAAAACTAGACGCTTGCATTCAAGGCTAGAAGATGGAGTTTGGAAAAAATAATTAAACTCCAACGTGATTGGTTGTTTTTTTTTCTGCAAAATTTAGCCGATTATCAAGCCTGTATTAATTCTTGATCAAGTCCTCAAACGTATTGTCGTGCGAAGGCTTGAAGAGGAGACTCGTCTTCTATTGTTTAAACTCAGGCCTAGTTCACAACACATCGTGAGTAAAGACAGTTTTTGTCGCCAAAAGCTGGACAAAAACCAAAACAAAGCTGTACTAACAAAGCCCGCTAATTGAATGATATTAACACCATGATCTGTTCTCTATTTGTTCTTCCTATTACACTGATAGGCAAGGAAGACAAACACACGGATAAGAGATGTTCTGAACTAATCCTTAATATTGTCTTTAATAAGGTTGTGGAAAGCTTATTACTTGGTCGATATGACGATCTTATGAAATGACGCGTAATCCTTTAAGATGTCCGTGTTTGCATTGAAATGAGATGGGTGTCAGAATTCAGCCTGTCTTGCAATTAGACTCTCGTTTATCACTGATCCATCATATTATCTGTTCTGAAGACGGTCTTTTCATAAGCTACTTAAGTTTCGACACTAAGAATGTCTTTGGTGGCTTTTTTGTTTTATTTTTCAAACATTCTTCCTGGAAATTTTTATAAATGATTCGCGTTGTACCTTTTAAAAAAGATATTTGTTTGAATCCACTCTGTTTGCTATCGTTGTGCGGTATGCATAAAGTGACCATACTCATATATCTATCACATTACGCTTTTAACGGACGGACGGAATGTGCTAATGAATTCACCATACGAAATGAACTATGTTGTGGTATGATTTGCGATGACGTGTTTTTATTTTGTAGTTTGTCTTCCGGTTTTCCCACCGTTGTAAAATTTATTTGCTTAAAAGAAACCTCGTATCATACCAACATACTTTTGAAGATGTTTCAATAATACAACATGTATGGTGCATATGAAATCCTGTTTATTGTGATGTATAATGTCATACATAATAAGCACGTAATTACACCGTGATTGCAGCTGCACAGTATTTGTCAATGTGCTCAAAATAATTAATATTTTGATGAATTGTAGAAATTAAAACCAAATAAAATTAATAGCACATGACTTTTGCATCATGTTCTTTAATCTGACGTCGAAAACGTGAAATTAGCATTCAAACACTCACGTTTGTTCAAACTTTCTTACCAAAAGGCCAAAAGAAATAAGTTTATTGTTTTTGTTATATACATGTACTTAATAAAGACAATTAGTCAGAAGTGTAGTTTTTCAATGGAACAATTCAATATCAGAAACAAATAAGAAATCCGAATGTGTGCACACGGAAACTTGTATACGATTTTTGCGATAGTCAAAAGCAAATAATCAGACATGTACCGGAAACAAACATTGTTATATTTGGTTTTCTTACTCTATAACCATTTCTTATCACAAAAAAAGCGCTGTATATAGAAACATCACTGTTTTGTTTGTTTATGGACCTATTTGGTCAATATTCAAATTATACAAACTATGGTGTCACTCGTGAATCAACTCATCAAGAAACTGTGATACTTAGCGACATGCCCAAACCATCACATGTTAGTTATGAAATTAAGACAAAATCGACTTGACACCATTATGACACAAACAAGTCGATTTTGTAAATTCAAAATGAAAGGAAATTTAAAATGTAATGTATTCACGATGTGTTGATTTAGATTAAGTATTTGACTTCATGATTTAATTGAAACAAAATTATCTTTACATTTTATATCGTAGGAATAAAAGAATTAAGATATCTTAATATTTATAGAGATGTTGAAAACTTTCGTTATGTTATTGATTATGGCCTTATATATTTAAGACAATTGCCTACCTGATTATAATAACCATTGACCTACTTTACAAAATTTTCATTTTTTTTGCTATCGTCAAAAAATGCTAACTAGTGTGATTTGTAAATTGGCAAAGTATATTATTTGGCAAATAAAAAACGACGTTCGTTTTTTTTTAGTGATAGTATTCTATGTTAGTTGTTACAGCAAGCAAATGACGGCAAAAAGCATTGTATTGCTTATATGCCTAATAAAATGATTGGACTAACTTACGATGATAAAAATTCTTCAAACCTGTTTTTGTCAACAATGCGACATACTAGTCGTGAGGGTAATATATAACTATTGTGTTGCTTGATGAAATCAGAGCCGTTAAACAAATGCAATTTTATACATAGATTGATTGATTGATTGATTGATTTCGGTAAAGATACACATATACAGGGATATAAAACATGGTAACAGAGATAAAAAGTACACATATGAAATAAAGTCCATGACATGTACATAAAAAAGAGACGGACTCTTATTTCCATTGCGATCCTCTGCGTCGATGACATGCCATAGCGAGACATACACTTGTCGAAAGGCCATATAGCTTTGAACTTTTGCCATCACAGTTTGTGTTTTCAATAAGCACAATATTCGATCTACGAATGAAACGAAAGTATTTTATTTTTAATAAACAATCCTATTCGCACTGAGTATCGCCATATGTTTTCTTTTACCGGATAGTTTGTACGAATGAAACCTATTACAAATGATGCCATTTCATGTGGCACTTACAGTCAAAACAATATGAACATATTCCACCATCTTTATCCACGTCCTAATCTCCCCAGAAAATTGTTCTTGGCGTGTTTTCCACATAGGTATTTAAACATAAAAGTGTGCGATGGAAACAGTATCTTTGGATTAGTCGAAGACATTACTTATGTCAACAAAAGCGGATGTTTCTTTGTAACCAAACCAGCGAATATTGATATAGTATGCGCCTCATTAACCGACCGTATCAGAGGCGTATGTTTTCCTCTTTTCGACACTAATACTGAAGCTGGCATCGTTTAGTTTCTGTTAAAGAGCAATTAGCTTTGGATGATAAGTTGATAACTGCGACGGAAACCAAAGGAGAAAAGTACCAACATTCAGGTAGGTAAAGCAATGAGCCGGGGGAAAACAGTACAGAAAGGTTTGTACCTGCTGTTCACGATAAACTGCACAACATTGAACAGTTGCTAAATTAGCCATAGATCACTCTTTCTGTTTTCGATGAAATGACGTTTGTCTGTACTACCAGATGTCCGGGAACGTCAGGTATCTTCCCCGGCAGAAGGATGCTCTGTAACCTTTCAACCTGCTTATATGATAACCCTGCAATATGGAACATGGTAATTTGACAACACAGCAGTCTTGTAAACGACAATCCGGGAAGTTGTCAACGTAATGATATGAAAACTTGGAAATAATAATCTTTTTCTTTTTGTTATTACTTGGCTCCACTTTTTCCAAAACTAACTCGCTGTCATACCTTTTTTGTGAAACTGATTCGATGAAACAAATTATTTTGAAATTAATCTATAGTTCTATTCCATTCGTAGATTTATTTTTGTAGTATATATTTTTTAGTCTTCATTGCATATATTGTGTCATTAGGACTCACAGAGTTCTTCCCATTGGTCCATTGTATGACCTACCATGAAGTCGTATACTAATCTGCACACATGTTTATCCCTCTGACACAATAAGACTGGTACTGATCATAGGCATTCGATTCCACGATTTTTATAAGTTTATAAACGTTACATTTAACTCATCAAACAACGCAAATATGTCGACAGATAGCTCACTCGCCATCTTTTCGATTGATGTGACGATACCCTGGAATGCCTGGATAGACTGGTTGCAAATACTCGTGGGTCCCGGCTTTCCTTCTAAAAGCTGTCAAAACGTTTGAATTTAGCACACTACAACGAAAGCAAGGTTCCCGAAAAGCGCGTGCAGTTTAGAAAGAAAGCCGAGACACACGCTTATTTGTGTCTTGGATATCGTGACTTCCGTCAATCCGTCAAAAAGGCGAGTGAGCTACCTTGGTAATTTTTATACGCTCAATAGCGGAAAAAAAGAAGATTTTCCCTACAGATTTGCGTTGTTTGATGAGTTAAATTGAAAAATTACGTCATCACGGAGTCGAGTATCTATGGTATTGAAGCACTGCAGTCTGATCTAAAATGAATTAACAATAATATGAATTCACATTTTTTTTATTAAACTATCAAAACAAAACGTACAAATGTACCTGGCATCCCTACTTCGGACAAAAACTACATTTTATTTCAGAAAGTCTGAATCTATCATTTTAGCTACATGTTTATTCTAGAAGTGGTTACTATAGTTACTATTTTGTAACTGATAAGAAATATGACGATGGTTTAGCAGACATCCAGACATTAATAACAAATGTATCATAAAAAAGAAATGATTTGTTATGCGTGCGTCATATCACACAATATCACCATGTGCATCATTGCCACACGAGTCGAAGAACTCCTGTATTACACAAACTTTTGAAACATAGTTTTTTCTGTGATCTATGGTGATGGTCTTTGATGAACCATCTCATGATATTATATATCAATCATCATAAACAGAATCAAACAGACGATAGAACGAAAGTGAGCCACAAGTCATGTTTGAATAAAAACAAATATATTTTGTTCCAGCGCCAGAGTAAACAATACAAGGTCAATAAAACAGGAGCCTTAAAGTCGTTAACCCATTATCAACGACACTATACTTATGTTGGATGTTTATATACGAGAATGAGATAATGGTTGTATAAATAAAGATTATTCAAGTAAATCATTAACATAACAGTAAACACCAATAATAAAATAAACGCATTACTTGTTGTTATCCCTTTTTATTCGAGTTTTAAGTATTTAATCTACCAATCAATTAATATGTTTCAATACACTAAAATTCTATACCAAAACAAATATATATTTATGTATGTAACATTTATACAATTGACATAACCCTTATTTGAAATATATTTATCTAAGTTGTTGAGATGTATTGATCAAGGTAAATGTTTCAACAATTATTAAACATATTATGTCATGTAATCAGCAGCGAAAATATTATTTAAGTGTATAAACCCAAACTGGTGAAGTAACCCGCCAAGAGTTTCATCCGAAAAGTAAACATTGTCATTTAAGTTAGATATCCTACATTCCTAATATATCAATAATAGTGTAATCCTAAAGCCAGGTATGACACGTATTATGTCTTTAATTGAAGTATTGTCCTTTAATACCCAAGGACCCCGTAATTTGACACCCTTCTAGAATTGTTGGGTTTGGGCAATTATGCTCCTACAAAAGCCCAGGATGTACGATTGAGTACGGGAACCCTTAAAATACATTTTGGCATATGCGCCCCCGGGGCTATAAAGTTCTCCATTTCCCCGGAGTTCATTCAGTCAAATTATATCCATAAATATGAGAAACTACTTAAACAATTATTTTGAAATGTTGTATTTATATATTGGTATTTATGTATTTTTTATGTGTGAAAAGTGGGAGGATGTGTTGGCGATTATATCTGAACCCGGATGGTATGGGTAAATAGAGATAAAACTAGCTGTATAATCGAGATGCAAATCTTTATCTTTTTGTCTTAGAGGACTAGTCAGTAGTCACCATCAGCTTGAAAAATAATCTAATAAGCTATCAATTTTATTTGATGTATTTTAACATTTTGGTTGATTCATTTCTACAGAAAATACTGACTTACAATTACAGTCAATCCTGTGAACAAAGGCCCCCTTGGCAAAGACAAAATGTGGTCTTTATTGGCCTTTATTCGGAGGTCTTTTTGTTCTAAATAATCAATGACAAGGTGGCCTTATTTCAGAGGTGGTCGCTAACACAGGTATGACTGTATATAAAACGTCTGTATTAATAGCATCGGATACTTGGGATACTCATTCCAGTCAAGACACGGCGTAATTTTGAAATGTATATCTGACAGTCGTATTATTGGCAGAATAAGTGAAAACTCGGAGTCATACCCAAGTACCTAAATTGGAACTTGTCAAATCACAGAGAATGTTTTTCAAACTATCTCATATTATTTAGGTGATAAATTTGGAAAAACAGTAATAAAGAGTGTGTTTTATTTCATAAATTTTATACCACGATTTGCTTATCAATATCTATGTACACATTATTCAAGTTTCAAGATATTGAATGTTATAAGAATACGGGATTACTTCCCTTTAGTTGATGTGTGGTGAATTGTGTTGTTTCTGTTAATTATGGCGAATCTTTTATCGTGATATCTTCACTAAAGCGAATCTTGTATCGTGATATCTTCACTATCTAAACATTTAGTTTGCACATAAATGACTTCATAAGCCGTATATATATGTCACATCAGCAAAATACACAACGAAACCAATTTCTCCTAAACTTTAAATAAAGTAAATTAATGAATTTCTTTCATCATTTTAAAACCGTATGCTTATTCGTTTCAATGTTTAGTTTCAATTACAGCTGGTTATGAATTTGAATTCATAACTCTTCTAAAAGGAAACACAAATATGTATGAAATGAGTGATCTTTACACTGTATCATTATTAATAAGTTTTTAATTACCCAAGTATAATATTAGCGGAGTATCTTTGACAGAAAAAAACTCATGCCAGTAAAGCATAGACGGCTTTGATACTGAAAGGAATCGGCTTTAATTAGTGTCAGACACTTGCTAACAACTGTCAGTGAGATCTATCATATTACATTAAACACTACTTATTACTCCATGAATTAAAAAAAATAGCAAACTTTTTTATAACATTATCTACCACTTATCGTCACAATTCGCTGAATGCCAGATAAATTTACTCGTACCGGAAATCTACGGAAAATGTAGCCGTTCGATCGAAGTCAGACTTGAATTGTAGGGAAATATACCAACAAAAATATGAAGTAGGCGTGGTCGTATTAAATTTCTACCCTTACATATTGACAACTTGGCTTTTGTGCTTTTGTAAAAAGATTAGCAATGACACCACTTTATTGAAGTTACAATATGTACCGTGACATCTTGTACCACGATAAAAACCGAGGGTGACAATTTCGAATGCATTGACGCTGCCTAGCATATTCTAATAGTTATAAATGGCAAAGCACTTAATATAATTTAGAAATAGGATTTTTTGCAATAAACATGTGGACGAAATATTTTAAAACGTATTAATTGCATTTCGTGGTTCCCCTTTATCCCTTTATTTACTTTTCAGCTCTGATATAATATGACATGAAAATAATCAATTTGCAAACGCTGGAATTAAAATCTTTTGTACCAAAATAATCGTTCGCCATTTTAAATCGGAAAACAAATGTATTTTAATGCAACAACTAATTAATAATGATTTAAACATCAAAAAATGAAATTGAACCCTAGACACTGATTGCTGCCACTTTCACTAGTCACACTCTTTGGGGTACGTGAATTATGCATGGCTTTTTGAAACTTGCATTGAAATACTTTCATGTCTTCTGCCTAACTTTGGCACTTCACGTTCAATGCCTTTTTTGTTAAATAAATACAAAATATCAATATTTTAATTAACTTTTCCTTTTCTCTTTATTTACTTTAACAATTAGGTTTTAAAATCAAATACCACGTAAAGGATACAAATGCGGCGCTATCAAAAAGTTTGGTTGCATGCCGACCGTGTGTATAAAATTAATGCTATTTATGATTCGTACATCGTAAATAAAATATAATATTTGAAATCCATGCTTGTCTGTGCTTACAGTTAGCGCAGATCTAGAATCAAGTCAGAGTAATGGACGGTGTTATATGGAGGAAAATGCGTAGTTTTTTTTGTGACCCTAACAATAACATTTTAGAAAACCTTTCTGTACAGAAATGTTACATTATCTTGAAAGATCGGTGACTAAGTTTAAGATTTGCAAGAATTATCTTTAAGTGTGAAAATGATTGCGTTGCATCTATACAGGTTTTCCCAATCTATTAAAAAAGATGAAATGCAGCTTTCGCAAAGAAATTAATATAAAAAAGTCAGATAGTTTTACAATCCAATATCGAACGGGGTTGAATTTAATTAACATTGCATAACATTCTCGATTTCCATTTTTCATGAGTAATTGTTGGAATTCTGTAATTTAATTTGTCGATTACGTAAACAAAACATGTCATTTTCATTGACTTTTATCTAAAAGCAATTTTGGCACATAGTCTTGCTTATATACTTTGAAAACAATCAACAAAACAACACGTGGCCAAAGTATTACCTCAATATGTGCGAAGTCATTGTAGTGTTAACTGGTACAAATTAAAATTCAATAAATATTAATTAATTTGTTGTGGATTCAATTTATTGCGCAATCGAAACAACAACATCAAAGTTTTTGTTTTGATACATTTAAGATAAACATTAATACAGCTATAATAAACTTACAAGCAATTTATAGATAAAAGGTAAATATAAAATACTTCTACATTGATAGATCATATCACCAACATATTGTCGGTGTTTCTTTTGACTTTGTACATGTGTACTACTGAGATAAATATCTAAAATATACATCAATTATATTCCACGTAAGGTTCTTTTAATGTTTAACGATATAAGGTTATACCCATTACCAAGTGGGGTCACTTGAACCATTTGAGATATATGTAATTAAAATATAGATAGGTTAAATAAACATATTTGTTTTTGATACCGATAGTATCAGATATAAGTGTGTAATTGTTACTTGATTCATTTTATGTACAAACACAGAAAAACAATTAGGTTATGAAATAATAGCGAAATTAAGCAACAGGTAAAAATAGCTTAGAGCGATTTTTTTCATAAAAGTTCTTTGAAGATTAATATTGTAAAGAAAACAATATATTTGTTTAATAAAAAAATAAAGAAGCCACACACGACTACACAATAATAGTGTGTGTTAGTGTAATAGATGTACTGATAAATTTAAAGTCAAACATGTATTTTCGGCCAATTCCGAGGAAATGCCACCTTCTTTCGTCAACATGTCTTTCGAACAATGATCACCTATCAGTAAAGGTCATATTATGTCTTTCGCAAAGATGGCCTTTGTCCACAGTTTGACTATAATTTATTTATAGTTGCTTATTAAAATTTGCAGAGTGCTTCCTGTCTTCCAATTACCGAACGGTAATCCGTTTATTAATTTTTTATAACATATATACAGGATATATCAGCAGTATAAATAAGCATTTACAAGGATGAAAATAAACTATTATAATGAGAGATAATGCAGATTGCTTCCAATACAATTCTTTTAGTTCCTAGGCTATGAATAATATTGAATAGTTTCACTTTGTTTAGAAACAAGTAAGTAAAACTGATCGCCGTGAAAACATAATCCTAAATACAGGTATAAATACACCACCGAGCATAATCGGTAACTTCATAGTGTATTAATTACTCGGCCACCGAATAAATTAAATTCAAATGTTAGAAGCTCAAAAACAAATGGGCGTATTAAATGGTAAACAGATCTGGCCATATCGACGATGAAGAACAGAGCCCTAATGAATGCGTTTGTAAATTTAGCCATTCAACACAACAGTCAAGCATTAGTGGACTTTTAAAAAAATTAGTTTACTTAACATAGTTGTCCGCAAGTATTTGTCAATTATTTTGAGTTTTATCTAATGATAAGTATCACTAAAATGTAACTTGGGGCACAAGAACATAACATTCTAGCGGTGCAACTTTGATAGATAAAAAATAAATATAGCAAATAATTTTATTAGAACTACTTTTAATCATGTACTCGTTGTCTCTGATGTCAATAATACAACGTAGAAATTCAACAACGCCGCACGAGGGCACAGAAATGTGCCAAATTACATGTCAAAACATGCAATAAAGTGTCTATGACAAAGATAAGAATATTAATGACAAAGATACAAAACATGATCTCACGGTGGTAAAGCATGACTATTTAGCTTAACTTTTGTCTGTGATAATTGATTGTTGAATTTATCAGTATCAAAGTAATCTTCTAATACACAAATGCATGAAAGTATTTTTTATTGACATCAAAACATCGGTACCTCCCACAAAGAAGATGCCGGAAGCCTTTTGTATCTTCATTTTAAAGAGTTCTCGGTCGGTAATATTAACCCACGAACGAATATATTGTAAGTTATTCATTATCGTCCTAACGTATTTTGCGATCACAATTTGATAGTCCGGAGAAATTGCTCGTTAGTCCGGCGGATATCGTGTGATTATCTTCAGCAATGAATATTTTGAGGACGATCGACATTCAGCTCCCAATTTAGTTATCATATTTATATAATTAGATCCCTCCGGACAGTATGCAGTTAAGACATTTTTCATCTTATTACTCTTTGATCTCACTGGGGAGACGTTTATTTCGCGAAGTCTTTTCCATATATGCGGTGCCTAAAGAAAACATGATTTGGAAAGGCATAATGACAAAATGCTTATGAGTCTTACAATGAGCGAAAGTCAATTACATTGTGACAACTCCCAAAGATTCGTGAAAGACAGTCTCTGTTTTTGTCATTGAATCTTTATTTGTATTACGAAATTGAAATCCCACTTCTTGCCGCACTGTCACACCGATCTGTAAAGAAATGTAAATTGACAAGTTAAACATACGTGTCAATAATGTTAAAAATATTGTCATTAAACCGGTGACTCACTCGAAACACGATCATTTTACTTACTTTACAAGTGCCAAATTTAATATTTGTTTGTAATAAAACCTCAAGCACTTTTATTTGTTATCAATTGATAGAGTAACGCGATAGACCGATGAAGAGAAACTACGTGCGATTTGCATTTTGTTATATTTGCTTTATGCTTACTGGCATAATACAAATATACGTGTGTTTTTATTTTTCACGTAAACTTTAAACAAGGGATAGGTGGCATGATTAATAATTATCTATCCTGATGTACTTTTAACATAATGCATAGGAATTAATAGAGAACTGGATAACATTTCTTGTTGTAATGTCGAATGTTGCAAACTCAGCACATTTACATAGGCTTAGTCTGACATTTTTCACTCAAGGCAGTATTTTAGATACAGTTAATCACCAGTCATAGTTTCTAGGAACTAAAATCATAGCCAATGAATCAAATATAAACCAAAAAGCATATTTTCTCTCTCATATTATTCCGTAAAAAGCAATAAATTCAAGCTTGAATTATTATTAATAAGATCTTAACAAGATCTCGTAAAATATGAAGATAATTCTCAAGTTATATAAGTTTTTCATAGATTCATTTTAACGACATTCAGATTGTACACATATTAATGTGTAATATATACACAATATGATTTATATGACTTTTTTTCAATGAAAATGTTTGAGAAAATTAGACCACACATTATGTATGAAACAAATATACATGTATTCTCATACTAAATTATGTATCTACAGATAATTTATATAGATACAAAATTTAAACAAAAAGCCCAATGTGGCATTTATGTTATTATCCTACCTGACCTGTTGACGTTTATTGGTAACATTTAGACGTTAAAAAATACATGCTGTTTATGGCATTTACACGCTACCACACCACGTGGAAAAGTTGTTTTTGATCAAATATGTTAGTTTGAATCTAACAATATAACGTGCTACTTAAAGAAACCAAAATCATGCAGTAATTTGATCTCTCTCTGAACTGGAGACTTTGCTGATTTTAAAAAATGTTTACGTTTATACAATCATGTAAAATACTACGAATATAGTTTGAACATCGTATCGTGGATTGTTCGTACGTTTTAACTCACGTAGTTTAAACACATTTGTAAAAATCCCCCCTGCATGATGAAGTATTTTAGTTATCATTTCAATTCGAGGTTGAAAGTAATGACAAAAAATACAAGCATATTGTCAAGATGAAAAGTAGTTTTACCGTTTAGTATTGACAATTAATGTATAGAAATATATATATAGAAATAGTTTTGCACTCTGAACTGTATGTCTGAAATAGTGAACATCAGCTAGCTTACCTCGGGCAATATCTATAAGCTGATCGTTCATAACGACAAGAAAAGTTTCATAATCTAGAGCAGTAAACCACGACGTCCAGTGAAGATAGTCCATTATCTTCACACCAGAAATTCGGGGAGATAATCGCCAATGCCGTAATTTGGTCATAGATCACATAGTCGTGACGTTTCCGTTGAAATTTGTATTAGTTTCGTCAAGGCAAAACACAGCATGAATTCTGAAACATTATATGTTAGAGATGACAGTTTTGTTAACCACTTGCAAATAGCAACGACAATTTTGAGTCATTATGTACATGACTGACACGATGTGTGAAGAAGTGGCAGCGAGATAGAAAGGGTAATGGCTCAAATTATCGTGAGAATTGGTCTTTCTAAATTGACAAGATTGTCTATGATTGTGATCTAGTTTTCATTGCTGACACAGATATGTGTATATTTCCCCTTCTACTTTGACATACACATTCTAAGTGAAATGAAATACTTGTACTTGTATTTGAGATGAACACCCAATTTAGTAGACGTGCTAAGATTTATTATTTTCTTATCCCTCACAATTCTATTGTCCAATCACTTAATCCTTTAAGACTTTCTGTGCGAGTGCTAACATTTCGCGATAAATTTGTTTATATATTATCCTATTCCCTACCACGTTGTGAAACCTTACACAATCAAGTTAAAATATATTTAACAGCAAGAGAAACGTTTAAGAACACAATTGATCCCATACCATAAGATATTACCACCGAGTCATTTTTTGTCATTAATTTTTAGCAAACCTGATGAGAAAGGAACAATAGGAAGGCCGTAATGTTCCATATCAAATCTGTATAAATTTGGTTTAAAACTGGTTTGGCTTCCGGAAAGCGCAAGGAAAAGCAAATACCACCAATTGTTAAGGTATAACCGATAAAGGAGATATTGAGATAAGGTATCAAATCAGAGAGAACAAAGACAATGGTCAGACTAATTCAACATGATCACCCTAAGCAAAGGGATTAATTTAACTGAAACAGGTAACAATGACCATCACAGTGGGAATCTAGGCATCCATTTGGATGGCTGATAGATATACCGTATCAATGGTGTCTGCCAATTAGCTATGATTCTAAGTATAAGTCCGTAGGTAGCTAATTTGTTCTTAATATGGCGTAATAATTATATAACCTGTCATAAATGTAAACAAATTAATCAGATAATGCAGAACAATCTTGTAACAAAGCAAATAAAGTGTCTTAGAATTTGTTGATTGTATCAAAAACTAGACGTCAATGATGAAAGATTCGCCGATTTTTATCAACAAATTATTTATAATTACCATTTAATATATAGTGATATATGATTATCAATAAAAGCTAATGGAACATGAACATTTAATTGGAACTCGTCAAATAATTTGATGCTTCAAGGGGAGATTAACATTACATTATAATTGGATATCAATACAGTGGGAGGAGCTGGTACTTACAAAACAGCCGCCTTTTAAAAAAACCTTTTTAGTGTCAAACCTCTTAGCATAATCTAAGAGTTTCAGATTGCATTTTTTAAATATTTCTTACTGTCTTGATTAATATATTTGATTGCTTTTATTAAGTAAACAAAGAGGTGGGCATAGCTTCGCGCTAGCGGCAGTTTTGGCTTCGAAAACCTCTATACAGATGGTGAACAGAAGTCCTACGTCAATGGTCTCCTATTTCCATGCTTCAGGCCAATGGAAACAATATGTATTGATCAGAGATTATGTTTAACTCAACTGAAATCCGAGTAATTTGAACCTTTCACGATGAATCGAACTGAGAGCGATACCTCGTTCCCTATACTTCACGTCCAAGACGAGCACTTGATTACATTGTCGCGCATGCGCTGTTTAGCAAAACAAACATGCAATTTGACGAAGGCCTCGGGATATGCTTTGATTTCGTAGGAGGGGTTAGAGTCGCTGGATCGTAATATGGGTCTAACAATAGTGGCATCGCTCTTTGTACGAATCAAATTTGAAACATAACACTATTCCTAATATTGTTAGCTCTTTATCTCGTTAAAATAGATGTAGTCATACAAAATGGTGAAAGCAAATAAAGCGAACGCCGCAAATGTTTTTAAATATTGACATATAAATGATCCTCAGAAGTGATAAATCGGGAAAGCTCCCGAGATCTCTGATGTTAGAGTCAGACTACAGAGTATCTAAGCACGGATTGTTTAATTCTAACTATCGTAATGGATTCAGTAGTTAACTTTTACACTAGTTCAATTATTACATTTCCGTCTATTGCAGAAGTAATGCAGTTTGGCTTTTAATCTAATTTAATCGAATAGAAAAAGTAGGGCATGATATTGGAGTGCCATGTATCGAGTGAACTGGAATCAGGCATTAACCATATACAATTCAGAATTCATGCAAGTAATATTGTTATAACTTTTATGATTTGTGATTTTAGACTGTCTTAAAAAATTGCAATCAACAGGCAACTGGAAACTCACTCGTTCTGAAAGAGACACATATATACAGTAACATACTTAAGCGACTTTTTACAATTTACTTCTTATTATTCAAAATGAATAATACAGGAAACATATTATGCGTTAGTGTTTTTTATATTTAAAAAAATGTTGACCATAGGCCTCATGACATACTCAAACTTAAAAACATATCATAACTGTCTATTAATTTTCGCACAAAAATAGAAGTTCTTAAGATAATATACATAACAAAAACTTCTCTCTTCATCAGCTAATACAACAATGACCAAAGAACTATTATGTTCATCTCTTCCTGATTACCTGTTTAATCTAGTATTAATAATGTTTCAGAGATTTCTCCTCTTATTTCCGGGAGACAATCGGAAATGAGCCCGGATGTACGCCGAAAGTTTGATCACATAATCGGGTTTCTTCGGATAATTCCGTGACAATGTGTGTTATCAGAACGCTCTTGAAATATCAGGTTCTTAATTTGGTCTGATTCTTCATTTAGTTGAGTGTTCATGCATTTAAGCTTGATAACATGATATAACGGGCTTGTACGCCATTGGTTTGCTTAATTTAGAGAAAACAAGAACTTTTGATCTAATTATATAAGCTATATAAACCGAACCGAATAGAATTATACAAGTGATTACGACTGACATGATACAACATTAGTCTAAACTCATCTAATAGTAATGGAACATTTGTAAAAATAGAAATATATTAGTAAATAAATTGATCAGCTCAAAATTCACCGATGAGTAATATAATTTTGAAAAAAAATGATGACTAGAATTTGTGTAACATACTTACTACATTGACAAGACTAAATGATAGTGCAGCAGCGATAGCGGCATCATCATCATCATCATCATCATCATCATTATTAACAGCAGCCACAGTAGCAGCAGCCAAATGAGCAGCAACAACAATGAATTATATTGAAAATCCATTGGCTTTTTTAAATTTAGTAATAGAGCTCAATAGATAAAATGATAAGTAATAATAGTAAAATATAAGAAATATAATTATTTTGTTTGCTCTAAAACAATATTTACATAATGCCTTTCTTTGGCCACATCACGTAAAAATGTTGTCAAGTGCTTTTTCTGATTTGTTTTTGCAATATCATTGAAAAAATACTGTGCTACATTTCTATATGCTCTTCGTGATAAAAAAAGAAAGTTTCGAAATGTTTTTATTGAGTAAAAGTCAATGTCACTGATAAGACATCTTTTTAGGTAAAATAAGAACTATTTTAATTTTGACATCCAAAAAGCTAAAGGAGCTTTAAACGGTTGAAAACCTAACATTTATGTCAGCTAAACGGAGCAAAGAAATGGAAGTACAATTGCAGTTCAATTTCGTCTAGAAGTTTAATATCTTGATTTCTCATAAACTCAATCAATACCAAAGTCTTTTTTTTCAATACTGCATATGTGCATCTAAATTACACGATATGGCCAAGTCTGTACTTTGTTAAAATCTCGCTTTCTTACAAAATTACGGCCGAATTCAATTCTATGAAACTATTTACTGAAAAGAGCTTCATTACATCTATTGAGTAGTTGCTTCATATCACCCGACGAAGATCCATTCATCAAGCATAGGAAATATCATTTACTTAAAATCACCAGTTACTTGAAAATTACATTTTCCTCCCTGCTCCTGAAATGCATCCTTATTCATAGTTAAGAGACATCCAAATAGCGCGGAAATTATCCCGAACGTCTAGGAGACTCGTTATGATGTTCACAACGCTCCTCTACAATCAAGCGAATGATCCTAGTTTTGATCCAGGCATCCAGCTTCTGAAAAGAATGCTAGCAAATTAAATAAACACTACATCTGTGGCTATGAAGGATAAGGAGGTTCGTGTAAAGAAAACTGGATTGAATGCTCAAGATTTTTAATCACAGATCATGATTGTCAACCCATTGTCTGTGGAAACACTGATTGGTAGTGGCATGACAAATTACGGACAGCATATGGGTTGCTTGACGAAAACACGTATAGGAAGAAAACCAGACGTTGTCAGTTCTGTCCAGATACATGCATATGGTCGCCAATATACGGATTTAAAAATGATACCGTATATTTAAATATTCTACCAAACGTCGGGGTTAATATAACAGAAAAAGCTGTTATAATATTATCAGAATCAGAGAACTTAATGCGATTCCCTTCGCAATATTTTTCACTTTGCTTGTGAACACAATATTTCTTTTCTTTGATTGTAAACACCATATTTCTTTACTCTTTTCGTGAACACCAAATGTCTTTACTATGATTTTGAACACAGTTTTCAGCAGATAGAATGTTACATGCTTTGAAATGTTCAAAACTCCCTTTTTTAAGTTCAATTAGACCCGACTTATGGGTTAAATGCCTTTCAGATATAAATCTACACACAAGGACTTCAATAATCAACAAACTAGACAGTGTTTTATAAACAAATTCACAATCTCCAATTACAACTGATGTAAAGTGAATTTTAAAAAAGAATTAATGATTTGAAAGCGTCTAAATTCTTTAATGCAATACCACATTACAATCCGAGTATCATAATTCAAGCGATCATTATTTCATGACAAGTACAATTAATATCATGCATTTCTCTGCTCCCCGCTGGCAGGAGAAGTTTAAAAACTCCGGCATTTATTTGCTGTGTAAATTTTCTCGGATCTGGTCTTCCGCTTCGTCACCTAAACATAGAATGTGCTAATATATCATACAAGGCTGTTTTCCTTGCGAGCAAATTAATTTACTTTCCCCCTTTGAATTTGTCCGTAAACACTAATTTCGTGAAGACCCACTTTTCACCTGTTTCCCGACGGGGCGCTTACTCCTATTATTGGGGCTCAATTGAGCGATCATCATATTTGTTCTTGTCCAGTTGAGATGGAGATACGATTCAAAAATTTGGTTGTGAACAGACCAGTCAAAATTATCCAGACAATGCACGCTAGTGAAGCCAAATTAGGAATAATGAGTAACGATAATTAAGTAGAAAAGTACCACAAATTACTGCCCAGCGTGATCCATAGAATAGAGAAACGTTTAGAATCATTTTGCAAAGACGAGCTTCTCGGACGCCTTTTGACTTTATTTGAAGTACGCGACCTTCTTTCACATGCTACAATATTTCTCTCTCCTCGTCCTACTAAGTTGCAAAATTACCCTGACGCGAACAACGTCGCATTTCAATTAATGGCAGTTTCAAGGCGTCGCCATAGTAATAGGCGCTCATGGTTTGTTTTCAGAGAAAATTACACTATTATGCATCGTGAGATTCGTGTAACAAACGTTGAAACCCGCTGTTTACCATCCACAAGATACTTTAATGTTGGTTGATTACTAGTCATATGATTGCTATCAGTGTTCTGATATTCTTATACCTAGTCGTGTCTCTTGTCACCGGAGTCGATGGCGTCGAGCCTTCTAGCGGCACCTTATAAAACAAGACTAAAATTAATTTTATCTTGTGATTTGGATTCTAAATTCTCTAAGAAGGTGATACCTCTATTCTTTGCTGAAATGTTTTCTAGTTGCTTCATTAAAACCAAGCCGAGCAATAAAGTCATCAAAACATTGGGCTAGGCAATGATATTGGCCACGGGGGAAACATCTGACAGCTCAATACGCAAATACTGCGTAATCCGAAACTAGCTACCACTTTTGAATCTCGACATGAACAATACCACTGATGCTATCACCCGGAGTAGACTGACAGTTAATTTAGATGATTTTATTAGTCGGAAAGAGAACTAAGAATATGAGCCGTATATTAACGTCGTCAAAGGCTATCAGAAGATACGTTGTATATATCATGGTGATACAAGACCGTAATGCGGACGGATGAAAGTTTATAATGCATATATGTTAGATGTGTGGTCCATGGACTAAATGGTATATATGATGCCAAATGCCTGGAGGGACAGACTATTTTAATTCGATCGTATTGCAGGACGAAATTGAAAATAATATTAACCCGCTGTATAGACAGTTTACACGGATATTTTAGTTGGGATGAGTAATATCACTGAAAATAGCCATTTTCTTCTTCATCATGACATGCAACTGTTTTGTCGTGTGATTCGATATCCCATCAAAGAGACTCCATTTCTATCTGTGGCTCTGCGACATTTTGTGTTTTATGTTGTTAGGTTCATTGGTATCATTCATTCGTTATTTATAATTATATAGGACTCGTCGCTCTTGGCTTTGTTTTGCTTGAAACACTACAAAAATGTAGTAAGTTATAGTGAGGAAAAATGTTATTTTAACGGCAACACGCCATACCATCCATGCTTATTGTACTTTTAACACAGGTCCAGCACGAACCATATTGATTAAAATAAAAACCTGGTACATTTGTATAAAACTTTCTGGGTATTCTTTTTCGGTGTTAAATTGAATAATTATAGTTACTAAACGTTAGGATACTAAATTAATTTTCACGAGGTATAGTTATCGGCGCTGGACTGCTTGAATGATTATCTTATGTGTATTTTTTCATGTTATGTATTTATCTGTTGTTAAGCGGCTCATTCGACAGCTATGGCCATTCCAGAGCTACCCAAGAAAGAGAGGGGACAGAAGATACCGGAGAACCGGGCATTTACATCCCTACACTTATTTCGAATAGTACTTCCTGGTTCTTTATCGTGCCCGGTGTAAAGCATCGATTCACGCCTCATCCGTTTCCTGTGATTTTCTAGACACAGTACTTGGTTCAGTAGTTGGGATTGGGACACTGCAAAAGCCTCCGTGAATAACGGAAGGCGAAGTCGAGATCCGAACCCATGACCCACCGATTAGTAGGTACCACTAGACTATCGATCCATACTTATCAGCGACATTAGTCAGACACTGTTAACTTATTACTTTAATATTTCATTATAATACTATTAAAAGTCAAGTTGTAAGATTTAGAGCTACAAGTTTATAACAATATGTCATTCTGTTTCACTTTAAATGCTACATGTACATGTATTTAAATTTTGAACGAATGCTAGACGGTGACAATTTCATTATGCACAAGAAATGTCGCGAAAAGTAATGACATATTAATTGTAATTTCAAAGCATAGCCTCCACATTAAAATCAGTGAATAATTTCCTGATATAATTTATTGTCCAGGACGTTAAACCATATGGTTCGACTCTTATATGTCTCTTTAAAGAAACGTAACAGTCCCGCCTTAATGAATTTATTATATTTCTCAAACCACGGATACATTTATGTGTTTATATAACTACATACGCCTGCATAATTCTACTGAATGAACCATTTTTTACGTCGATAGAATCAAGGACTTATGTATGTATATAAGTCCTTGATAGAATGATACATGTACATACATTTTTTAATATTTTAATTTATTTAACCAATAATTGTGTCTAACTGCTAGATGTAAACCTTTGTAAGGGGTTTCGTTAACTAACCGGAAAGACGTGCAGAATGTGACATGCAACTTTTCCATAAATGTCTATTGTCACACACTAGTCTTAAAGTTAATAAATTTATTTGATTGTCAACAACGTGTTGTTTATTTATAAATTTGCAGACGATAGGTGCTAATTTGGTGTCTCCTTTCTTCTCTAATATTCTTCTAAGTACAAGACTGTATTAAAATTACTTATGGACAAAAGTCCGGTCCACAAAAATGCAATCTCTTTTTTAGTTATAAGTGTACATTAATAATAGAAATTGTACAATGGGAAAAAAGACGCTACAAGTCATTGGCCAAACCTGTTTCCACGAGAGACAATTAAAAGTAAGCTAAATTGCAAAGTCGTAGCTTTACTGGGATCAAAATATAATCACGGAAACCACAACTGAGCAAGACTTTTGTCCTCAAGTATATATTTGTTGCTTTTAGTTTCAATTGTTAGCTAAATTTGATGGCATGTTTAAAATATGTTTGTCTGTTTTCATGCTTTCTGTTTTTAATTATAACTTAATACACTTTTTAACGTAAAAATACTTTATTATTATTATTTTTTTAAATTTATGTCATCATTCCAAACAAAGTAAGATATTACTAGAATAGAAGACAATGAAATGGGACGATATATATATATATTCTTTATTCAATATGATAAACTTCTATTATATTTTATATAGGTTCTGACTTCCAATAAATGAAATATTTGACCCGGCCAGTGGATAAATGTTCCTTATATGACAAACAAATAGGTGATATTTTGGGACAACAAAAAAATCATTTGATTGTAAATCAAGTTAGCAATATATTATCTTAACAAAGGAATATATCCGTGGTCAAGGCTCCGTGATGCAGCATGTCATATCATGGTTCACATCGGTTCAGTGTTAGTATATTCAAAACCTAATCACTGTCATATTATAGCTGATGATTGAACCACACACCAAGAATACAATCACGTGATTATGTTAATCAGGTTTCAGAGGCGTGTATGAATGACACTCAACATTATATACGGCTATAAAATGTAATCTTTCGCATAATTAGAAGCAGTCTTTTTATTTCATGGAATAAAAACTCTGTCGTATATGACAAACATACAATTTTGAATGTTGCGAACACATCAAAGAACGCTTTGTTTTAATATGACATATTTATATGAAACTTACCACCCACCAAATGAGGACACTAGTCAAGCTAGTGTGACTACATTCACCACTATCATCTTTGTTTTAGACAGTTAGGTGACATCTATTACAAACTTATGATAGATAGAGGCAAATAAGTTTTAACAATTTACGTCTATCATCATCAACTCGTCGGCTCAATACAAGAGCTGACAACATTATGATATATCGTAGTTGTATCATTCATCATAAGGTTTTCAACCACGACGACATATATAATTGTTTCATGTGTTTGTTTATAAAAAGACCAAGTATAACATTGCACCATGACAGGTAAATTTCACGTAAAGATGAGTGCATTTATGAATTATCTCCCATAGTTTAACTACAGAATCAACCCCACCTTTACTTCTATCCCACTCATTTAATGGAATTGGTTGTATAAGCTTTTTTAACCGACATCGTCATTAACCTATGTGATATTTCAAACGTAAAAGATTCGTAAAGGTTGTTAATGACGATACGACATTCAATAAAACACATTATTTTGATAAACATTCGAGATAAAAGCGATGTTCGAGATAAACAACGCTCTGGTTAAACAGGTGTTTAGAATTTTTAATCATTATGTGCTATGTTTAGAAGGAAAGTAGATTCTACTCGTAAAGGGTTAAGTACCAAGTAAAAATAGGGCTCAGAATCTTTGGAGTTATTGAGGCAGAGATAATTAAGGTCTCCTCTGGATCAGAGTTATTTTGTTTACTTTGGTTAAAGTTATGACATATAGATAGTTTTAATTTCGAAATGATCATTGAAATATAAATTGAGCTTTGCATTGATTTGTATGATAAAATGGTTTTCATAGCGAACTATTTTTTTGTCTGAGAAATTTGCATTATGACAGAGAGAACTGTTTTATTGATTACATATTCATTTAGATATTGCACAGTACGAAAATTACATTATGTCTGAGCAATACAGCAATCCCTGAATTTGTTATTATATACATACATGTATAAAATGAATAGAACGATACTGGCTGGACTAGTGAAACATGTATATATGTATCTGTACAACATTGTTCAGTTTTATTGTTTGCTTATGGTAAACAGTTAACATTGGTCAATGCATTATGTGAATAGGGATCCCTAAGGTAATATCACGTGACATAGCCCAGTTCAACATTTTGAAATTAACGACGTAAAACAGTTCCATTTTAAGGGCAATGGTAAAATTTGGCCAAGTTGAAGCCCGCTTTTCGGTCGAAGATGTGTACCAAAAGTGTAATTATGATGGTGCATCTTACTAAAGCCATAATGTTACTTGCCAATACCTTTTACTTTCTTCAGTTTATCAGTGTTTGTACACTTTTCATCATTATGTCTGAATTACACCGTGAGAAAATAACCTAGGATGCAATATCTCTAACAGAACCGAGGCGTAGAGAAATCGCGTTACCTATAAGTTGCACTTGATTCGGATGTTACAAACTTCGGATATAATGTTGTGCCGGTAAATTCTGGATATAGTCTTATATATTTTTACTTTATGTTCATTTGCTTTGTTCTTGTTAGAATCAATGAAAATATGTAGAAGATCTTTTATATTCCAGGAAAAGGAGTGTCCATGCCTCGTGCTGGAGTAAAATAAATGGATACAAATGCAGTTGTATTGTTTTTCAAATTATCCGTGTTTTCAAACAATAAACATACATTTACACGAAAGGTTTGTAGAATTTAATAGTTAATGATGCATTTGATCGATAAACAGAGAATTAAACGACTTGAAACATGCGTTCAGAAGTTCGTTTACATAATTGTAGCGCGTAAATAATTAACGATAATAAATTAACTTGAGAAATAGTACAACTATATGACAGATTTTATTACAGTTTTAAAAAAGTTATGAACTACTCTGTTGTTTGGGAATCAAACAATTTAGTTTGAAGTTAAATCACATGATTTATTCACACGCGAAAATTTAATATCAAAAACATATGAAAAATGCTACTCTTGTCGTTTTATTATTATGAGTCACCGAGACATAATTGATATGATTTAATTGGCACATGGTTATTAATGATCCCTAATTTGTATTAAAGAATGTTATTTTAGTGTCATACTCCTCTGATCATAGGAGAAAATGTGGACGATAGCTTTGTGCGCTTTTATGTCAAAATCCACAATTTAAGTATTTTCGGTTGCCATGACAACCGACGATAATTACCAAGATACTAAATCTTTTTTTTTATTGTTTGATAGATTGAGTAATTAAATACGTATTTGTGAACATGTGCTTCTTTACGCGTGCAATAACTCCATACGTGATTTAGAATTGTAATAAAACATACAGTTCAACACATGAAATCATTCGAAACACTTTGGTCAATGTTCATACATTGTACAATACCCTCCGAGGTGTTCCGAACGAACCTTAAGTTAACTTTTTCTGTGTCGCGCGTTTAAAACTATCAACCATTAGCAACATCATTGAATTTACTGGTAGAAATTTCTAGACGACAAGCATTCCCTGTTGGTCACCTCGCTGTGTGTATTGTTAATCCAGGGTATGGTTGTTCGAACACTATAATATGTCTCGTAGTATGTTTTTTTCTCGCAAAACATTTTTTGTCTCTTTTGAGATAGTAAATTTCTTGATTTTCGCAACGAACTTGAATTACAACCATTGTCTGAAATTGCTTAACTCAGTAATTCAAAGTACTGAAAGTACTCATGGAAACTGGACCTACTTCGACTTGCACTGCAGCGTGGAAAGGGAACTACTTTATTTACCTATTTCATGACCAATGTGTACACTACGGTAGTGACGTCACGCTATGTATAGAACGTTGCATGGCGGTTGTAGAGAAGCGTTGTACTTTGGTCCGCATGAAAATTCACGCACGGCGAGCAAGTGACCGCTATGGAAAGCAGAAATATCGTCCAGTTTCCAAAAAAACGGACTAAACTTAATATCGTGAATACATTGATGCAGAAGATTTTGAGGTTTAATACTATATTATATAGTTTGTGTATTTCACAAAAACATTTTATAATTGTCTTCACACCGTAAAAATCAGTGAAAACAAACAGTGTTTCGTAAACTGATCAAATAGGCGGTGAAGATAAAAAAAAATGTAAGTGGATTACACTCAGTGCAAGTTTCACAATTATCCGGAAAATGGCTCCTGATCGATGGTACATTATCGATCTTCTAGGTAATCATACAACAATTAACCAGTGATTGATATTACCGGATACCGATCGAATTGATCGATCAAGTAAAAAATATCCCACTTAATATGTAACAACAGTGGAAATGTATACATATTGGTTTGCTAATCACCACGCAGTTGATGACAATTTCCACTTCATCGATACCAATCCATTAACCATGAAAAGTACCATAAAAATCACACCATTTTCGCGTATATAAGTTCGTTTAGTGTCGATTAAAGTTTGCAAAATGTTAAGTGATCAATTTTATTCAAAGGAATCCGGACATTTAATAAATTATTTCTTTTTTTACTATTAACATTATTACGTGCAGAAATTCCGTTGTGAAATATTACATATAAGTTTAGAACGGGCCGTGTCGGACGGGAGTAAGCTTCTCATTTAATTTTTTTGTTATATGCGATCAAGTCCCATTATATTTTTTGCTATTAATTGGTTACTCGGCACAATATTATTTTAATTGTTGAATTTTTTATATGCACCAAAGTTCTTCTTCGAATCTTCTTAAATCAAAAAGAAATTGAAACTCTATTTAACATAAAATTTACATTTGTCAAAAAATATACTAAATAAGCAGATCTATTTTGAGTTGACTATGTAACATTTGAGCCGACAGTACATGAATGTTATCACGCTAATTAAAACTCATTTTTTATGAGACAATTGCATATTGCATTATATAAATTCCCTAACCATTAGACAATGCGTCGCTTAAATGTTCAGCATGATGAACGCTAAGGGATCTTGTTAGTGTAATGTTCTTTTATTTACCACCACAAAATCGTATAAATGACACATAAAAGAATACATTAGATATAATGAATTTACTACCAACTCGTGGTTCTACGTTTTTACTCTTCTTTGATGTCATGCCGTGCGATAGATCAAAACAATGTAAAGATACTTTATATTTTTCTTATTGTCCTATGATTGATAGGATCTCGTTTTGTATCATGAGCGTTGATTATACACTTTATAGATGTATGCAGATGCTATAAGACTCCATGTCATCCCTTTCAATATAATCAACTTTTAAAATTCGAAAACAAACAAACAAATCGCGTTAACCAAATTAGAACCTAAATACAAAATATATCATGAACTCAGCAAATTACTAAGATTGCATAGAAATTATTTGATTTTTGGAAACTGAATGAAAGTTCAGCTTTCTATAGCCGTCACTGGCTGGGCGCGCATGAATTTTTATGCGGACCGAAGTACTACATTTTCCTAAATGTTAAACTAGTTCCCGTTTAGTGTTGCAGTGAAGGTCTAGATCTATATAAGTTCAGTTTCCAAGAGTACTTTCAGTACTTTGATTACATTTCTACAGGTAAATATAAAGGAAGGAAATTTAGGCGAAATGCTACAACTTTATACGTTTAATACACAGTACAACCTCTCCAGACTGGTCCTATCTTGAGCAACAATCTCCCGTCAACAACAGCATGATATTTCCCCACAGCAAGATTTAAAGCAACAACCTCTCAACAACAGAATTTTGCTACTCCAAAAGGGTGTTGATTTGTATATATTGCATCTACATTGACACCGTTGTTAAAATTAAGAAAGGTTAAAATATTTTTCTACTTTTATTGAATTTTGAAATAATAAAACCGCAGAATTATGGGGGATAAAGAAATTGTACAATCAGTGAAAAATAACGATAATGTGTCAGTTTGAAGCAGGCACAATTATACAATAATGTAAGCTGATCTGTGTATTACAGGAACGGAACTGAACAGAGTCACGGAATAGTACACATTTAAGAACCAAAGATTTCTCCGAAATTTAACGATTTTTTACGAAAAATTGAAGGGTTCTTTGATATGAGTTCTTTTCATTAGCTTGTTATTTGGAAAACAGTAAAGCGGTATATACAGTTGTTTTCATGATTGGGGAATATGAATATAAAAGTTTCTAGCCGGCGCCGCCGAGGTCAAGAAGCTGGTACATGCGGTGATCCGAGTTCAATTTAGTAGCAGCAGGTCGTATCCTTCTCCGAGAATTTGACAAACGTCGATTTATATGTGGAGGAGTTGTCGGCTCCTTATGAATGAAAGCATTCCAGAAATATTGGTTAGGTGAAACGGCCGCCGTATATAACTGAAATGCCGTTAAATTCACGGAAACAAAAGTTTTAATGAACGTACAGTAGCGTGATCAGACGACACGACTTAAGTTAGAATTCTTTATTTTTGAAATGTAATGTTTGAAGTTTAGATTATATAAAACAATAAACGAGTTTTTTGTTCCTTTGTGATCTACGAACGTAGTTAACAGATGAGTATATTTCATTCTTTCACCACATAATGTATTTCCTTAGCCACATGATGAAGTCATCACACATCTACATCAATGTTACATAAAACAAACTATATATTTGTTCAGCTGCCCGTGTAGACGTTTATTCCATCCCTAAAACATTAAATGATTGTAAAAATATTAAATAAGTGACAGATGTATGAACGACTGGTGTCAATAGAATCATTTATCTTCTTGTAGTTGACAAAATCAAGCGTCCAGTTACCGGTCATACAACTTACTCTTCACACTGGAGTAAGAAAAATAGTCCGTCGAAAGATGAAACTGGATTTGTGTATTTGGAAACTGACTGATAGTTCAGCTTTCAATACACGTCACTCGCTCTGTGCCCATGAATAGTTCTGCGAATAGTTTTTTCTACATCCGCTATACAATTGTTAAACCAGTTCCCGTTCAATGTTGCAGTGTTCGTCTGTGTAAGTTCAGTTTCCATGAGTACTTTCAGTACTTTGATTTTATATTCAATTCAAATCCATTGACAGGGAAATTTTCTTTTTTTTTAAACATCCGCTTAAAAGATGTCATGAATTTAAAATAGTACACACGTCGGCGTTATATCTATACGTAACGTCTTGTATTTTATAGTTTTATTTAGCTTGACAAAACCACACAACGTTTGTCGCCAATTGAACAAAATATTTATCAAGAATAATAAAATACGTGCACCATAATTTACACCAAATCTTTTCAATGAAAACATTCCCTCAAGATAATAAAATGATGCTTGAAATTCATTATTGATATTCATAACATTTTCGCATCAACGAAATAAATGGAGGGGGGGGGGTCCAGTGGTAACGCGCGGCACTAATATACGTTTGGTCGTGGGTTCGAATCCCGGCGGCTCCGCCTTTTAATATTTAAGGACCCATTTTCAGTGTCGCAATCCCAATAACCCAGACCAGTACTGTGTTAAGAAAAGCATAGGAAACGGAAGAGGCTTGTATCGGTGCTTTACATTGGGTACGATAAATAACATGGACAATCTAAAGAGTAGGACCCTCTCCCCCTCTCTGGGGCGTTAATGTGCCGTTAAGCAATATATAAATAGAAATAAAGAAAATGATGGAGACACTTAAATAAGTGACTTGAAAAAAGAAAAGAAAATGTGTTTGGCTATGTGTAAATGACGTATGGTGGTTCTAGGAATATTTAACAGATTAAAAAAAATCAATTTCAGATGAGGTCGATACGTTTACTTATATCACATGGAACATAAACATCTGATGTAGTCTGAGAATTGGACAGTGACCAAGTATTCCAAATGATACACGTATCCGGAATTAATCGGTGTGAGTTTACAGTACAATAATGTATGTAACAAAGTAAATATTGGTAAAACATTGACCGCCGGTCACAATATGGTACATAGAATTATAATCGTCCTTTGGCTGACCGCAAGACTGTTAATGTTGATGTTAGCAAATTTCAAATTGAGCGCGATTGATTGTGCTTTGTTTTGATACATGAACGCGAGTCATCCGTTTTTACGATTTAGCGTGTTAGTAGTCTTTGTAGATATTTAGGGTAGCGTAGATTATGGTCAACACCTTATGCCACCTTCGCCAAATACCTCTAGATTGTTTAAACATTGTTAAATCTTGAATTTGGAGGTGAGCAGCTTTGTAAGTCAAATCTAATACATGTAGCTGTATAATAGAGATCAGAATCGGAATACATATACTCGAACATTGTAATGATACATTACCACGAAAAATAGGATGTTTAGTCGTCATCAGCCACAGCATCTCTTGTTCAGCATTATTTCAAAATTATAAGCTTCTTCACAGTGCTTCACATAAGAAACATTTTAATGCTTATATGTCCCTACGTGCTGTCTATTTCTTTTTAACTTTGCTAAATTAGACATTTTAGAAGCAATATACATGGAATGAGATAAAGATGTATCAACATAACGTCGTCAACTCGTTACATTATAATTCATCTACATTGAAGTACATATCATTTCAAATTTCAAAATGTACATTAAACCATATTTTACTGCCACCAACTACACATTTATCAAATGAAAACATGTCGTTAAATAAGGCTGTCTACATTAATGATAAATATGTTATCTATACTCGAGCATAAATCTGATTGCAGCTTAACATCATAAAATCAGTCAATCTGCCCTATTTCATCAGCAAAACAATACATGCTGCTCACATATTATGTCCAGAACATAAGCAAGCTTGGACCATTTGGTACCCCCTCATCGCTTAGTTTGTACGCTGATTGTCTGAAGATAGTGTTTTCTGAGTTATCGAGCGACATACTAGTATGTGTTCCTGAAATGTCTGAAAGAAACTATTGTTTGTAGTCTCCAAGTTCCGATCCACACAGCATTGAAGAATTGTCTTGGTTAGCAAGAAGGAGCATTTGTTGCGACAACTTCCTGTCGTATATTATCTTTTAGCACTGGTGTTAATAAACAAATGAACAGCGTAAAGCTGCTCACAGGGGCACGAACAAAAGACTTTACGATCCTCCATTTTGTACAGATATAAATCATTATATAGTCTACTCGCGTATGTAATTGTACGTATTAGATTAATTACATGTGTTGTCATTTAAAAAAAAAGACTCAAAACTTGTTCGCCATCATATTGATTTACTCACTCGAATTCTGGAAAATGAGGCGTTTTCTGTACTGCACGTGCGATGCATGGTATTAACATTTATTCAACATTTGATAAATGCCGACATGGAACATAAATATTGCATAAAATGTAAATTTAGTTATTGTATGCAAGATATATTACTGATGTTCAAATTTATGTATTAAACAATGAAGAAATATGACATGTATCTCTTGCAAATATGTGTGTTCGGTGTTTTTTCCTATTTCTTTCCATACGTCGCTGTTAATGTAAGTGTTGTTGTTTCAGTTGTTGTTGTCGGTGGTGGTGGTGGTGATGATGATATGGTGGTTTGCGGTTATTGTTTAAACTGTTCACTTGTTTGTTGTTTCTTGTCATCATTGTTAATTCTTTTCAACCGTCTTCTCAATATGTGAGAATGGTAATAAATTGACTTGTATATAGCCGATTGATTGGCTTAATATATGTGAATGATAATATATTAACTTATATATACCCGACGGATTGGCAGAATATATGTGAATGATAATATATTAACTTATATATACCCGACAGATTGGCAGAATATATGTGAATGATAATATATTAACTTATATATACCCGACGGATTGGCTTAATATATGTGAATGATAATATATTAACTTATATATACCCGACGGATTGGCAGAATATATGTGAATGGTAATATATTAACTTATATATACCCGACAGATTGGCAGAATATATGTGAATGATATTATATTAACTTATATATACCCGACGGATTGGCAGAATATATGTGAATGATAATATATTAACTTATATATACCCGACAGATTGGCAGAATATATGTGAATGGTAATATATTAACTTATATATACCCGACAGATTGGCAGAATATATGTGAATGGTAATACATTGACTTATATATACCCGACAGATTGGCAGAATATATGTGAATGATAATATATTAACTTATATATACCCGACAGATTGGCAGAATATATGTGAATGATAATATATTAACTTATATATACCCGACAGATTGGCAGAATATATGTGAATGGTAATACATTGACTTATATATACCCGACGGATTGGCAGAATATATGTGAATGATAATATATTAACTTATATATACCCGACAGATTGGCAGAATATATGTGAATGGTAATATATTAACTTATATATACCCGACAGATTGGCAGAATATATGTGAATGGTAATACATTGACTTATATATAGCCGACGAATTGCCTTAATATATGTGAATGCTAATACATGTACATTGACTTATATATACCCGACGGATTGGTTTAATATGTGTAAATGCTAATACATTGACATATATTTACCCGATGGGTTGGCTCAATATGTTCGAATGGTACTATAATGACTTGTAAATGTCCGACAAAATGGCTCTATATGCAGGGAGTTCGGTTGTTTACTGACCTCGGGTTCGTGAGTTCGAACCATGGGCGCCGCATTTGTTCCCTGTGACAGTTAAGTTAAAGATACTGCGTCAAATGTCGTTTACCTCATGTTGCTTTGCTATATGCCCAATATGTGAGTTTTAAAGTTGTTGATGCTTATTTTTATATATAAACACCGGACTCTCCCAACTAATCAACCCTTTTTGGAGGAATTTATCGGCACCCAGCTAAATTTGGTAAAATGTTTGATTATATACGTTTGCCTATGCTCGATTATCAATTCTAGTGAGCCTTTTTCCATTTTTGATGGATATGAACTCAGCGTTTAAAACTTTGTGTTTATTGTAAACAAATCAGTTTGAAATAAATGATTCAAATCTGTAATTAGCTTTTTGTCAATAGACTCGTTTTTTATGTTTTCATGTTTGCTACACAATTTATCTTATCCCGTTGGCATGCTATGAGTTGTTCATTCGCGAACATGACAATTCAAGTTTTGTCTCCCTTTTCTTTAAAACATAAAACAAAACACAAATGTTATTTAGGTTCAATATTTATCAATAAATAAAACAATGATTTCTAGACACTTTACGGTCTTGCAAAAAATATAAGCAAAATAAACATAATAATAGATACACAATAGTTATATAATTTGTTATAAAAATTTTGTCTACAAACATGGTAACAATAAAACACAAAGACAGTTGTAATTTTAAGATAGAGCATTTAAAACATTTATTCATATAATTTACGTGGTGGAAGGGAAGGGAATACTCATTCAACAATCAACAAAATTGAGGTCATGTGATAATGATTTATGAAACCACGACATAAAAAAAATGCACACATAAACATATATTATCACTGCTTTTATTACCTCCAACATGGGAGAGGAGCTAAGTATCCAGGACATCGCGACCTTGTTCATCCAAGAATTTAATGAAAATGACGTCATAGCAAACACAGATTAGGTTGCCAAGACAACGAAAAGAATAATGTTATACTCTTCATCATTTTGCGTCGCTGCTAAAAATATCACGTGATAAGATAATAACTCAATTTTATGCAGTCTAAAAACAACTTGAATTAAGGGAATATTATAGAACGACTTAAATGAATTAATACGATGTATCTCAATGGTACAAGACTGTAATAAATTATAAGGAAGTTGGAAAAATGATCCTGGACAAACAATAACTTTTCACCCTTCCTCTTCCGTACCCCACACGCATACTTGAACACGCATGCTTGAACACGCATAAACTCGAACATGCACCAAGTCGAATATACGCATTCTCGTAATGACAATCATATTTACTTGTACTTAGCTAGAAGACATTCTGTATGCATGAAACTTAGTTTAACCACACACGTGTGCAGTCCTAATCAACATTACATGCCTTAAAATTGCACATTCTCTAACTCCAAATCTACCGACGTTCAATAAACTGTTTGTCGCACCACAGTACTATATTAGTTATTAATCAAGATCTTAAAATCATACCAAAAGGTTATTCATAAATTTTGTACAAAAGAACATTATATACTAAGTTGAACCGAAAGGACACCTCGTTAAAGTAACCCTCACTTTTGTAAGTATCAACTCGAAGTTTTTTATGATTATCTTGAACAAAATTCGATGACCAAGTAAATCATAATTTCTGGGAATAAAATTTCGAAGAGATTAAAAAAAACTTTTGTTTTACCAATTATAAATATGATTCTGCGTAGCAATTTAGGCAGCACTGGATAAATCTCAAGAAAAATATACCATAAAATTGTTATCGTTTAGACAAGTTTAAGGGATGCCAAAATTAAATAACGAACTATTGTAATTTTATAATGTCTAATAAGATAAAATAGCCGGTTGGATACAGTAAACCAAATATTTTAATTAAAGATATTAAAGTTGTTACATTTTCTTTAATTGACCAAGCACCTAGCCACATCCAAATATTGTGTATCGGTCTGTTTCATACATGAATGATTATTCGACCAGATGTGTGACTTATGCCAGGAAATTATAAAACAGAAGACTAGGCCAGGAATCAGTCTGGAAACAATTGAAACAATTTTCAGACATATTGCAAATAAAAACATTTTTCTTATTTCTCGTTATCCCACAGTAAGTCATGTAAACAAATGGTGATTAGCACTATACATATATTTACGTCGAGATAACGTATTCAACTTTGAGATGTTCATTTATTTTGACACTCATTCATATAGAGTGTAAGTAACGTATGTATTATTTACAAGTCAAACAAATCCCTAGTAACTCCAGAAGAAATTTAATGCCTTTCCTGTCTATATGTAGGTGTTATTTTCACGATTTATCTTTCCAACATTCGAATGCCCTTTGACACTAATCCTTACTTCCGGACGGCGCGTTCTCGCTGGTTTCCGAATCTTTCTGGCACGTGGATTCAATTTTGTCCGATTCATCGAGGTCGCGTGACGTTGCGGTGTGTGTCTGTTGAAAATTAGCCATATAATTGTTCATATATTTATAAGGAAAGCTACTGTGCACTTGTCTAAGATTATGTTGTAATTGTTGTAAGCTACTTTGTGAGAAGTCTAATGGTTTATGAAGTATATCGTCAATTCCAAAAGACCGCACAGGTCCAGGGTTTACAGGAATCTTCGGTATGCTTAAGTTTAAAGCCCATGGTTGAGGCAAAAACGCCGCCTGACTGACGGACGATGCAATATCCCGGTTTTGGAGTCCATATAGTCAGGTGGGAGATATCTGCGGCGTCGGTTGGCTGGTCAGACTGGTTGCCAGGGAAACGGGAGAAGCTGTACTACCGGTGTCATCTTCATTTTCTATATCAATTTTTTCATCGTCGTCCTCCTCAAATGATTTATCGTCAACATCTAGATCATCAAAATCTGTGGATGAATCTCTGTCTGGAGAAGAACCTTGGTAGTGCTCTAGTCTGGTACTGTCTCCACCTTGACTGTTCAGTCTGAAAGTATAAAAACGTAGGGTTCATTTTACATTCGCTTGATACAAAACATTACCGGTTGAAACAAACTGGATCAGATGATAAATTAATTCCAATTTTTCTCTAACTAGAAACAAATTTGCATGTATCGTATTGAATAATACGTAATTGTAATAACATCAATGCGAAACGAGTGTACTAAAAGACTGCATCCTATCTAATCTTAGTTAGCATAATTATACATTTTCTACACTATTTCATTTAAAAACTTCAGACATTCCCAAATGATTCATGGTGCTTCTTTTCAGTAATAAAACGCTATCTTGGTATTGTTGTTTATGAATGTATGGATGCGTTTATATAGTGGAAGAGGGGTCGTTAAAGCACATCGATGTGAATAAAGGTAATGTTAGAGCAGATGGCTTCATCAAACATCGAGCTACACATATACTATATGTATTAGCTGCCGGTGTTAGGTTTGGTGTTATACAATTACACGACGGTACGTGCAGAGAAAACTCGCGTTCTATAGATATTGGCAAACACTTTTTATTAGTATTATGTTTTTTATTCACAGTATAATCAATCATATCAGCAACACTGCCGAAGCTTTATTGTTGTTTTGTGCAATGTTATACAAAAAAATCTGGCATCCGTAATGGTATGAATTTGTTGGTGGTAACGTGATAAATTACATGGTTGTCACTAAATTACAGACACGGTTGTGTAACCGGAACAGTAAAAAATACCGTTCAATAAAATCCATTGATTTTTAGTCTAGACTACAACAAGAGGTATATCATTTACATTACAGAACCATATTTATCACATTTATTCCATTTTTTATTTACTTAAAAACCCTCGCTGCCCACTTCATGACTAGTTTCATCTGATTGAAATAGATTCATATTTCCGTCATGATAATAATTAATCTGATATCAGTAATTTCTATAATATTTGAGTATGATTGGCGGCACCATTGTTTTCTTGTGAAGTTTGATGATAATAGTCACAATGCTGAGTGGTGGCAGCATTCACAATATTCATATCGACCAAAGTTTCCCCGGCGTAAATATGTTTAATTTTAACTGGATATCAATTATATTCATTTTCATAAAAAAAACGTATCGTTTTCAATAAGTACATTAAATGACGGTTTCATGGGCGATTTAAGTTGATTTTTATACTCAAACTTCCAAAATTACTACAAGATCAGACTATACGAACATTTTGTATGTGTTCTTGAAATTTGAAAGTAAATAGATCATAGCCGATGAATACCTAAAGAACTACTTGAAATCTTAGATACCATTAAGCAATATGCTCATATTGATATAAGGATGTTGTCACTTGCTCCGAGGTATAAAGGGGCTACTTTCTTACATTGTTTGAAGTCCGCTTATTTCATTTTTTCAGACTTCGTGTCTAACATGATGTTTACATGAAATATGACAAGAAGGGAAATGTCCAGAGAAAATAAAGACGCTTAACTACATGTGCTAATAACGGGGACATTTCGGTGACTTTATTATTGATAATGTTATTTCAATAATTATATTCTGTTGATATCTTCATTGATATTACCTATCGTCTTTGGGCATAGACGTAGAATAGGAATTCAAATCATTCAGTATTTTGATATTACAAGTTAATATTTTTATGATTACTTAAAATGTAATTCCTGCCCCTCCTTATATGAAACTAAATGAGTGTTGTTTAAACTGCAATAACGAATATTTAATCCTGTTTTCACCAAGCAACACATCCATTTAAAAAAATGAACAAATAAAAAAACAAGAATTGTGAAACAGATAATAAACAAACCCGCCCAAACTCCACAAATATTTTTTACAGTATTTCTATTTGTCAATCTTAATTTTAAAATGTAGGAAAGCCCAACTGATATATTTGTTTAAATTTACCGTCTCTCAATGAAGACGGATGATTCATGTTTTGAAAAAGCTTTGTTAGAAATCCTACTCTTAAAGCGGCTTTACCTCGAGTTTGATATAAACTTGTACCTATCAATTTATACAAACAGACCTTGGTTATCTATCACCTACAAAAATTAGCCCAAACCTTAATCTGATTTACAAAGAAAACATTATTATTAAGTATATCTTATGGCAGGTGCAAGAATATGGCTTAAATACCTAAAACAAACAGAATGGTGACAGTAAGCAATTACATTGTCCATTCAAGTCTAATAGTCTTCCATATATATGTAGTAATGGAGTTAAACATATTTGTTCACATTGGGTAACTTATTATATATCACACATATATCACACATATATCACACATAAATAAGATAGTGTCTGTTTTCAATCCCTTATAGTCTCCTGGTTTCCTTTTTATTGATTAAATTTAATCAATATAAAAAAACTCAATATATCGTCCAGAAAGCACTGAGGTATGTAACAATGTACTTTAACTTACAGCGCAGGTAACAAGGCCCTTACTTGTGGACGCAAGCTCCGAATATGGGTAATCAGAAATAGAAATATAGTTGAAAGCTAAAATCAATTTTATTTTTATTTTCGGAGTACCGATGAAAAAAACTGATTTAACTCACTAATTTGTAACGTTACAGGCAAACCGAAGTTTTTTTTATTACATTAACGTGAAGAAATCAAACGCTGATTTTCAAAGCATAGATGTTTCAGGGAGGTGTGCCGTAAGTTCAACAAGTTTCAACCAATGATAAAATTGTAACACTATATTGTAACATAGGCTAATCTAGATATAACAGCCGCAAGCTGTGTATGTATAATATAGTTGACATTTTCGTTTTGTTTATCAATTTGTAATTTTTATGGACTCTCAATCGGCTTAAAGGCACGATAAAAGGTGTCCTCGTGGAATTTTTGACGAGATAGAGCACTCGTTGTTTTGGTTTGAGATAAATAGTATTCCGTTCTTAACACGCAACGATATGTCTTCAAAACCCGATTATCTTATTTCATTCCATATAGACCCGCAATATGAGATTATGTCGAACTAATGTTTATCAATATACTAGTTAAATTGTTTAGTATATCACTTGAATACACACTTCTTAGACCAACATAAGACACAATCCGAAAAACAAACAAAGTACATTTTTATTTTTATGTTTTACGTTTATTCGTGCTATAAGTATTATCACGACTTAAAGCAGAAATAATAATAATCATAAAATGTAATACTTAAGTTCGAGAATTGAATTAATTATGTAATTAAAATCTGATTATCTCTTGTTTTTGTTTATACATCGTATTTAAAATGTTTAATATACGTAGTATCATTATTTCGCTTGATTTAAGTATACCATTATAGTTAATAGTTTGAAATAATTCAATATTATTTTTATCTAGATACTGACATTCAGATTAAAATTCCATCGTGTCTTTATAACTTTGAACTCTTGAAAATGAAATTACCTAACCGATTTTTCATTATTTTTTAATCTCGAAAGGGCTCACCAGACGAAAAAAATACGATTTGTCCTGAATGTTCAAGCAGCGTCAATGCTATATTTGAATATGTACAGTGCATTTCTTATTTTTCCGTTCAATCGCTTTTCGTTTCAATCTACGTTTTATCTATTTAACCCTAAATGTCAGTTTACATCAATTCTTTCTAAATAATTTCTTACTTTTTGCATTTTTAATTTGTTTAATTTATTATATCATGATATTTAAAAAACGGTTTGTATTACACTGTTGTGTTTACTTTTCTCAATGGCCAACATTTAGTTCTTCAGACATTTATAATTATAAAAAAATATCAAAAGAATTAATTTCTGACTTAATCATTAATGTCAGTTCTTGAAGTATTTACTTAGACATCGAAAGTGTCCTTGTGTTTAACTAATACGTTACATTAAATGTACGTTGCTTCTGTGTTAAGAGTCGCTTATGTCAACAAGATTGGTGCCACTTTTATCCGGGCAACTTGCGATCGTCTGCTTACAACAATGAAAAAAATAATGTAACACCGACGAAGCACGCAATTTGAAAACTACACCCAATAGTCGGAATGCATCAATTTAACAATTTGATTGTTAAAAACATTACGTTGTATAAAATTAAGTAATACTGGAGTGATGCGTTATGTACATAATACAGGAATGTTTGATTAGGATTGTATAACTTTGTTGCAAAGTCCTTACTATTCAAATGATATAAAAAGGGTTTTTCGTAATTTTCTAATGAGGTAAAAATCCTCAATTGTTGACAGACTGAAGCAAACATATGTAAATTAAGACGTTTGCGTGTGAAAAAATCCACTGTGTTGTCTAAATTGTTGAAAAACGTATCATGACTAATATGTTTGTTCTGTTGTTGAAAAATAATGCTTCATATCGTCTGTCTATATAGAATATTACACACTTTTATAAAGTCTAAAACATTTTGACACCTCACAAAGATAGCTTCTGCTCTTCATTACAAATTATCAGTATAAGATGACGTTTTGAAATCCATGAAATTGCTTTTTTGAATCAAATTGCAATTTAAACCGCTCGTTTTTCTTAAATTACAGCAGCATCACAAGACCATTTGAGAACGGGTGAAGGAAATTGACACAGAATGAGGTTGTAATTTAAACACGACCAAGAATTTAGCAAGTGCCAAACCAGTTCATCTCCTCCGAAATACGACCAGAGTTACGATAATTTGGTATTGAAATAGCGAAATCAAAATTGGTTATAGGAAGAAGATAATTAGTTTGTCAAGCACACTCGTACGTATTGGTGACAGCATCTCAGGAAAATTCTAACCGACAGATCCTTCTCAGTGCGCCTACATTTCATGCCGTATTATCGTCTTTTCGCAGTCTTAACGTGCCCTTAACTTATTTCGAACACAAGATAATAACCAGTCTAATAGTGATCAATGTCACTCCGGCGCTTCATTCGCCTGGTTTGACTTATTCAAGAAGAAAACTAGAGCAGATTTGCAAGCGTCCAAATTGGCTTAGACTAACTTTATTATATGGTGAACACTATGGATGAAGTCGTGAATGAACATCTCGAAATTGATATGACATCTCAATGTATTAGGGTGACACTGTTTTTAAAAAGGCCAGGAAATGATTCAGGGTCTCGACCGGTTGTTTTGCGCAGGATATATTTAATCTATATTGAGATATTCGACGCGACAGCGTGTTTCCTTTGACAAGACAAGATCTATCCGCTTTGTTTTTATGTTTTTTTATTACAGACTTCATGCGTTGGATTTAAACATCACGATATCTGTACCAAATCCAGCGAAGAGCGGCTTCGATTTCCCCGCATTATTCCAAAATACAACACATTTTGATTCAGACAATGGAAAAACAGTGCAAATATCAGTTGTACATTGCAAAATTCAAAATTGAAAGGTCCAGATTCAACTTAATAGTATCAGATTGTATATTACGTGACCGTTACCGGAAGTCCCGACGTATTACAAATGTAACCCTTTGTTCGGGTCGCGTAGACTTGTAAAAGCATCACGCAGTGTGTCAAACGTATATATAGAGACCCTGATATGGAATCCCGTTTCCTTTCTATTATGAATATATTCTTGAAGTACCACTTATGGATATTTGAGTTTTGTAGTTAGTACGTATGTTCCGCTCATTTAACCTGCATTGTATCTATGCCATTGTCTTTAACACGACCCTGATCATGTAATGTAAACAATGTTTTTTGGTTGAGTCAATGAACACTTTCATAATATCATTAACAAAGGCATGAACTAACCAAGTAAACACCAGTCCATGGTATGCCGTAACAAAATCACAGTATGCCAAAGGAAGAGGTGCAGCTACTCAATTTCGTGACAATCGTCGTCACGCAATCTAAAATCATGAACTAAATCGGCACAGGCGCTTTTTTAACATTTCTTTATCGAAGAACGCCGATCGACAACAAAACACATTCAAAGGCAGATATGGACTGTATTTTTAAAAATATTTTATACTTCTTTGACGTAAATAGATCAAAGTACAACGAACATGGTTCACCTTAGATCATTGAACGGTTGGGATTTCGAGCAACCGATCACTCTATCGTGTTCAGTTAATGATTGAAAGGGCCACCATTGTGTTAATCCTTGTATCACTGTATGGTTTGTTTTCTTGTTTCAGTTTGACACTCACAGAGATAGTAGGGATAATGAGACAAGCTATCAACTACATACTTTAATCTCCGTACAAATCTCACAGCAATAATACCCAACTATCAATACCCACGTTCTATGTTATACAACATTACAAACGCCACATTCGGACAGCTTCAGAAACGACCGTTGAATGCTCTGCGGACAACGGAAGAGCGATAGCGGAATGCAAGAATAGTAAATATGAAAACTATGAGAGTATGTACTGATTGCAAGGGCTATACTGAACAGACAGGTGTCAAGAATAAACAAATGGACAATGAGAAGTATCTCCCTTATCTAATAAATATGTTGAAATCTTGAATCAACAGGTGGATATCATGCGCGGATCAATAGCATTCTAAAGTGATGGCATCACTGTAAACTAAATAAATAGTTTATATAATATTCCTTTATTGCCAATTTTGACAGACAGAGAAATTGTCCACAAATTTCAACCAGGTGACATTTTCTACGTGATGCACACAAATGATCGACTGTAGGGAAGCGTGTGAACAAAAAGGGTCCATTGAAGTAGTCCTGACTGAATTGATAAATTTCTGGTAATTTCTGTCTCATCCTTGCCTTTATTCTTTGTAAGGTCCTGATCAATCATACAACTTGTGACATCATTTACCACAAAGCTAACCTCATCTACTAATTGTCCTTCAGTTTTCACAGACCGCCTTCTTTGAAGATTAAAAGTTGAAATTTTCATCTACAGCATAATCTTATTTATTTACCTTAAATTGTCTGAATTCTTACCTTACTGATTGCAATTCTAAGTATGCCACTACGAACAATTCGATTGCGTTACATTGCATATCAAAAATTGTTAGTTCGTTTTATTTTTTTTCATAAATTTTATTTTAATAAGTCCACATCTATTTTTTCGGTCTTTAAAGCAGATTTTTTAAATTGAGCTTTGAAGACATGATTTATTTATAAAGTATTTCAACATCATACGAAATAATGAATGATAAATCCGTTGTGTTTTTCGGTGCATTTCTTAACCTAACCGATGATTTCTGATAATCATGTTAATAGGAAACGAAACCAACTTACGATATCAAATATCATAAATTGACAGTCTTTCGGATGTAAGCATTTAGCTTATCAGCACTTTCGGTAAATTGATACATCATAACTTGGTGGTGCTGTGTAGGAGTATGCAACCAGCCTCGTACAATGAACTTGCGGTTGTGCCACTACTGTATAAGAAGTCGCGAATTATATATTTTTTACTGTAGTACTGACTTTTACCTTGATAAGAATTAAGACTTAAAAGTAAGTAACGCATAATAACAGCTATACTAACATTAGACAGCGGGAAATGTATATATAACAAATAAATATATCTAACTTGTCAGAATCTTATCTATCTTCATGGTCTAACGTGTCTTCAGAGGTAATCGACCATCAGCAGTGTTTATTTTCAACACGTGTTATTTAGGGCTCCAAGATCGGTTTAATCCGCTCGACTTCCCTATCTGCAGAAGTATCATACGAATCTAAGCGGGCATGTAATTTCTTCTGATTCGCGCCATACAGTAAGGCCGTGTGAAAATTACCCCACCACCCTAAGAAAAACAATTTACTTTCATGCTTACTTCCTTATATTTTTATATCTTTAGCGAACAACAAAAAGAAAAATCTCAATTTCACTTAGAATAATAAACGTAGCAAATGATATGAAATGAAAATAATATTATGATGTCCGGTGTAACAATAAATTAAATATCCCTTAACTACCTCCGGGTATTGGGTGATATTTGTAAAAATGAGATGACATCATGTATCTGATATGCAGTCAATGTACTTGTAATAAAATTTAACCTACAATAACTTAAGTAAGTTATAACTTGAAATAATTGCGTAAAAGATCATAACTATAATATTTATACCACGTGGGCAGTACGAAAAACTCATTTAGGCTCATGAATTGGATGGGATGTCTGTAACTGACTTCGAAGAACTTATTAACAGGGTAAACATATTAAAATCAATAAGACATTTTGATAACTAAAGCCTTTGAGTATTAGAAAATGGCGATCATTTTCTTTGTGAGCGCAATGAAAGAAAAACAGCAGTGTGTTAATTAGATAAACAAATGTCGTCTGCTTTTATTTGATTCAAAGTCAATTCACTGTCTCTATGAAAATATACAGGTTCCGCAGAGAATGTATACGATTTGTCTCGGAACCTAACTCAGCTTTGTTTACCAATTACTTCTTGAACCAAGAAATCAATTAAAAAAAACGGACTGAAATTCTTATACCGATTGGAATGCTACATAATAAATCATTATTGTTCAATTCGCAGACGACAAACAAAGCGGACATGAAACTAAAAGAGATCCGCAGCAGTCAATAAAAGATAATGTTATTCATTAAGGCAGACGACAAACGCTTAACAAATTAAAGACACATAAGTGTATTCATTACTTCATATATTTACTCGTTCATTGAAATGCTTCGTGAATGATTGTCTAGTGCAGTTTATTGAATCATTAAACATAGATAAATAAAATTTAACACGCGCTTTTCAATGAGACAAAACAAAGAGTTCAACGGGAAAAGAATCTACCGCCGTTGTAAAGAATATTAATTAACCCATTTTTTTTCATGTTGAAGTGTCGCATTACTCTAAATCGGCAAACAAGGCAGCACATATACTTCTAATTAAAGAGACAACTATTTCAGCCTAAAACAACTTTGTAGAACCCATAAATAAAAAAGAACAATTGTTGTTTACATAAAAACTTAAAAAGGTATAACCGAACTATTATTTGGAAATAAATGTTATTAACCTCGACTTATTCCGGCATGGTTTATTTTCTACTTTTAAAATACATGTATATAATTTAACGTATCAGATCTTATCAAATTTGATCTGCAATTTGTATATCAATTTCTTCGTCGTAACAACATGCAATGTTTAATTGTTAAACATGAAATAACAGTATTATTTTATTGACTGATAACTACCCAAAACAATCTGTATATATTAGGTTCCCTAGGCGATGCGTTTTTACGATAACGACAGTTATGTTACCCCCGCGGGCCAAACGGTCAAGGGGACATTAATTGTTGAACGGTAAATTCATGTATGTAAGATCACCGCAGTACATAGTGGTCAGTCTTAATTAAGGTAAGCTTAGCGATACAGCCTTCAGCTCACATTGTGTGTGATAATGATTTTATGGACCTTTTAACCCATTGGCTTCGCGAGTCAAAACCAAAAGTAGCGAAAAGTAACATATTTATTATCATGTTGAATATTCCATTGGTATTGACGAAACAATGTCAATCACTCTGAAGGATTTGTATCATAATAAACTAGAGATGCAACGTAAGCATTTTATTTATTGACAACTATAATGTGTTCTTAAGAATTAATGTATTACGTACGCATGTGCTTAGTAGTTGTATTTGCATTGATAACAAATAAATGAAGTGGTTTCAAAGTAAAAAAGATAAAAAGGCGTTATTTAATTATTCGTCAAACACGTGGATTGTGGGAGGCAGGAAAATCGACATGGCACAGAAATACGATATTTATTATTTACTGGAGACATGATGGTCACTAAACGTGTTATAGCCGTAAAAATCAACCGCAATGCAATTTGCAAAATTCTTAGTACGAAATAATAACATATGTTGAAGTTCATTAAGCGTCATAAAGCTTTATTATTGCACCAAGTACTTCAAGATAACACCCAAATAACCATAAGATAACGGTTGTTTTCGACACCCTTCTGATTTTCTTCCGTAAGCTAAACGGTGGTTAGCGTTATAACAACTTATCGTGCAGAATACAAACATTTATTTACGATATTTCAGTGAATACTCGAATACTCTTTCAAAGAAATTGTATGTGGTTATTATTAAGATTATCAGATAAGATGTGATAATTTAGCTTAATGCGGAATAAGTAAATTACGCGTACACACAATGGGTGTCATATGAAAAACCACACAACTCATAGAGGCGCCAACAGATCAAGTGAATTGACAGCGGTCAGAAATTGGACAATGGACACATTTTAACAACTACAACAACATCAAGCAATCGCTTTCAGAAAAATGACTAAATTTCATGAACTTATACGTACATTCAATGTTAAATAATTTACAGCGTTTCAGTAGGTTCTCTAAGTTCTAGATACATGTATTAGAAATTCATGAGTTATTTGTCATATTGACTAGGTCTGAACTACTTAAGTACATTTTGAAGGAAACTGAAACAGAAATCTGAAACAGCATCAAATTTCATGTCAATATATTTCCCTTAATTGTCGGTTACACGGTGCAGTATTAATAATTGACGTTCCCTTTTGCAAGCATGTATACAGGTGTCAAACCGAGAATTCGTTAATAATCAGTAATATTAATCACCAGTAATACAGTTTGTATTAATAATCAGTAGTTTTATCAGTATTGATGTTATAGGAACAAGTATTGTGCAAAGTGGTCTTTAACTTAATGTTTGGTGCCACACAGATTTTAATTCTACTCGGTGGTGGGAAAACTCACATGATGGCAACAGCCTCGTTTTGACGTGTTGTCGTAAAATATGGACGTAAATCTGTCCGTCTGTCAAAAATGGTCCCGGCTATGCTTGTTAATTTTATATTTGAATACGTCAGCTTATTTAATATACTATAATAGGACCATATACAAATATTTAGGTATAAACCCACCATAATATTGTCTTTAATGTTGTTGTAAAAAAGTAATATACTTGTGAAAACTAAGACAAATTCTACCATCGGTTTTTAAACATTCCATCTACCTCCAAAGTATAAAAAATGTTGTTGTTTTCTAGATAATATTTTATTTTTTGAAATGAAGTAATAGATCTGGCACAAATGTACACCAATAAGAGTGTGTAAATTATGCATTGCTTCCTCTAAGACATGGATTTTATGAAACATTTCATAATTAGAAATTATTGTTTTCTTTGCTACTGTTCAGTAATCCACCAACTTATTATAAATCGGACAAAACATTATCAATCATACACCATTTATATTAATTATACAGACTCCATCATAACAATTATCCAATTTATATTAGATTTATCAAGAGTATTTATACTGCGTGTAGCAACTTAAATTAACTCACGTAAATAAAACCAAGGATAACTGTTCATGCCCGTTTTTATGAAAATTGTTTTGTAATAAATCCTGATATCACATCAAAGACATCTTTTACACAATACCGCGGATAAATTCTACGTGTATCTTGCTATTTTTATCCGTATTTTGTATTATTGATGCATTTATGATGACTTAATTTTTTTTAATAAACGAAGCAGAGCAGGCTCCCAATACATCATACATTAATGCATCTTGCGGTACGCATCCATATGACTTGTATGAACACACTGTAAAAATGCTGATGATTTCCATATGGAAAATGGAAAATTTACTTCATATTAAACATAATCAATCCTTTTTACGAGTGTAATAATCCAGTAATATTACGTAATTACAGAAGAGATGTATTTATATTTCACATGAACTTATAGTTTCTTCTTTATTTAAATATTTCGAGCATTAAAACGGGACCAGGTCAACCGACGAAAAACTTAAGCATACTTTTAGTTTGTAGATGAATATATTTACGTTTAATACTATAAAGTGAACAATGCAACGCATAATATACAAATGAATTTAACTACTTTTGAAAGGAAAATCTGCATCAGTCAGCTTTGTAAAGAATGAGATTAAAATACACCGAATTTTTGTAACTTAATCGGTGATAACTTTAGGTCAATTTTAATATTAATTAAATCATATGATAAAGGTATATGACGTTAATAACATGTATAACATATGTTTATAGTTATATCATACGCATAAATGTGGTAATTATATAGCTGAAAATCGTAATTGCTTTCGAACATATCGCAATACTAATTTATGTGCTCTTCAGCGCTCCATTAACTTTTTTTTCAAATAAATAACATTAATAAAAAAATTGAATCCGTTAAAAGCGTCTTAATCAACAATAGATTTATGATAATTATTTCTATTATCAGTTTAACTCCTTGTTGGTGACAATAATCCATAAAATTTACATAATTAAATACTTTTAGTCTAAATCATTCTGAATTTTCTAATTACCAGTAGTTACCAGTGCTTTAATTAACAAAAATGCTAGATGGTCATGCTTGTCTTATGCCAAACATGTCGCAAAAAATCGAAATTTTACCACTTAAAGTAACATATACAGACATGGAATTGGAGTAATTTTAATCATGATTCAATTTCTTATCTGTAACATAGTAGTAAAATTTGGTAAAACCTATCTAAACTTCGTATAAAAAATGTACGAAGAGCATCCTAGTCAGTAAATTTTACGAAACAAGTTGTTTTTAACTCACTAAACTGACTTATTGATTTCAATGGACTGCTTGAAATAGATAGATGGATAATTTATTTATTATTGTGACATGTGCATGAACATATTTACAAATATAATTTACCACTATATCACAAAGTTTAACAAAGTGTTATTTACATACAAAAGTGTAATAAGAAATAGAATTATAATGATATGTGTATCAATTAAGCATAACATGTTGAATGTTTTACAAACTTGATGAAATTAATTGAAATGAAATTAATTTTAAAATCTATTCACGCTTCCTCTGTTTTTCTTTTGCTAATAGTGCATGTTGATAATCAGTGATGTTGATATACATGGAATTTTGTTGTCTTTATGTCTCATTTATTTTATTATCATGAGTTTAAATAATCCAATTAGATGCAGTAATAAATTCTAGAATTTAACCATTCACGACCTATAATGTGTCAATAAATTTTATCTTTGAACCAGAAAACATGATAATTAATGCACAGGATAAATACTTCAATTGTTTGCAGTCAAATACATTTGAAATTATCCAAGATAAAAAGTAAAAGACATTAAACAAATAAAACATCATAAGAGAATAATTCAAATATGGTTCATTACTCTTATGCGAAACAATTCTTTATCATTTGAGAAAATATTCAAATTCAGCATTATTCATAAAAAGATAAATTGCTATTTGGTATTTACAGATAACACAGTATATGATATATTTGTACAGTTTTTTATATCAACAGCTGAATCCTTATATTTTTAAATAAACCGTAGATTTCAACAGGATAATATTTGACGGACAGTAATATACTTTATTTTACTGACCACTTTCACAAACCGAGGACATTGAAACAGGTGTTTCATATTATACCTCATGTTATAACATAGTATCATATATTTCACCTCGTCACCGTAATGAGTTTCATGACAATGTGTTTTATTAATTGTAAAAAAACGTTAATGGATACTATTAGTAACTTTAACTGACCTGTTTTTAGCCGCAGCGGCTCTGTCTCTCTGTCGCCGATTCTTAAACCAGTTTCCGACTTGAGTTGGGGTCAGTCCCGTGGCTTGAGCTAGTTCACGTTTCTTAGTCGGGTTAGGGTAGGGGTCTTGTAGATACCACTCCCGCAGAAGGTTCCTGGTTCGTTCTTTAAAGCAATGTGTCTTCTGCTCGCCGTCCCAGATGGTTCTTGGAAGAGGGAACTTCTTGCGAACACGGTATTTGTCGACGGGACCGAGAGGTCGTCCACGGAGTTTCTCCGCTTCTTGGTAATGTGATTCTAGCCACATGGCCTGAAGTTTGGCATGAGATGCCTTACTAAATTTGTGACTTTCAATAATATGGTATAAGTCCCTATAATTACCAGTATGGAAACAGACGAGGCATCGAGCTCTAAGTATTGACTCATGCTTGTTCAGAGCCTCCAACGCTGATGGATTCACCGGGAGGGACCAAAGAAAGCGTCCGAGTCTTTCAATGTCCCCGCTTTCTTCCAGCGTTTCGCAGACCTGTGCAACTTGCTGCGGAGTAAAGTGCAAAGTCGGAAGAGCGAACATGTTGAAATTTAGTTTTATTCACTGAAAATTGTATGTCCCTTTTTCAAATGTTCCGTATTAATAGTATCCTTTTATCCGATTAACCAACTCCTTAACACATATGTGATCTATGGCTCTATGTTAAATGTTTTGTTTTCGCACCATCATATCTTAAAATGGATTGGAGTTTTCTTTAAAGGTATCTATTATACTGTCCTTTGATTGAGGTATTTAATATTAAGGCGATGGGAGGTTCATATAGAAAGATGTGTCAACTTTTATATCTGTTTTATTGGCTGCGTTGTATCGCTATTTTATATCACTAATATATCAAGTTGCTATTGGGCGACGACAGATTATAGATCGGAGATACGGCGGGGCAAACGTCAATCAAACAAAGCGAACGGTCGCTGTTTTACAATATCGTTATCAAATCATGTGGTTGGTGGGCGGAGCTATAATAATCGTATATGTTTCCACTAAATTTGTATTTACTAATACTTGAAAAAAGGAGGTAGATTCGAATGAATTACTAGAAACATGTCCGCTAAGATGAGCATAATACGGTCTATTTAAGCTTTGCCAGGTGGGCAGATAAGACAAGAATTTTGTATTATTAGTCATTAAAACAATAAGCAATAAAAACATGTAGCGTACGAATGGACTTATCATATCTCTTTAAGTCTTATCCAGGTGTTCAAACTAGATTCGATCATCACTTGAGTAAAAGATGAGCACCGAAAATATTATTACCGATGGTTCGGGTAAATAACGGATCATTGGACTTTATTAGCACCTTGGTTTGAACTAAAGATCAAATCAAATGCGGAAGCCGTATTTTATTATCAAATAAACAATTATACAATATTATGATAGACTATATTGCTGAAATGCTTGGCATAAACATTCGCTATCGAGGTATGATATATTTACCACTTATTTGGATAAATATATAACTAAATGAGGTAAACATAACTTGATATTTGAGAAAAACGACAATTATTTTCGACGATTTGCGCCGCAAACGCAATAAACAAGGCTTATAAACCACAAATATATTATATTCTTCTTATTACCTAAATATTTCACTTCAGAATATAAGTCGTTATAGACTGATTGTTTGTTCCCAACGAAGCAAAATAGACAGTAAAAAATACATGATTAAAATTATAATAATACCTTGAATCAGAGTATACGGTTTCGTTCATAACAAACAGGAATAAGGCTTCGTAAATATTCCTGATAAATATAAGACAGGCGCTGTATGACATATTTATAGAAAATTGTATTTTATGTCGTACAATTTGTTAATGGTGTTTGTGACTTCGTGTATTCATCTTTTCTGTTCGAATGCTATAATTATCATTTATGTAAAGAAATGATTAAAATTCTAGTAATTCGTGTATTTTGGATTATATAAATTTAAACAAAATTATTTTAACGATGGTACCCATAAAACATAAGAATATTTTTCTAGAAATAAAAGATGACTTTAAATATTATGATAAATAAACAATATAACAAATCTGATATAAGTGAATAAATTAAATGTACTTGTTTAATGGTCGAACAAATGACAATAAGCAATGTGCTCACAGGTACGCATGCACAAACGAACAGACGGACGAACGTGCGTACATCATTACAGGAACACAAGATAACTACGCATGACATATGGAAATATAATTCTTTTAAACATTTCAAATAACTCGGATAAAAACCGCATATAGCGCGGTATGTTCTGGATTAATAAATTAGAGTTTAGAACACTCGCACCTCGGCGAGATAATGTAGTATTTTAGAATTGTCATCCGCGAGGAACAGTTACGTAATTAACACAGGTGTATGTGATTAACCTTCTACTCTCCCACAAAGCAATAACCATTTAATACCTTCAGCTTTTTACAGACTGAAAGCCATGCTTATTTACAAGTTTCTACCATTCGGATGACAATAATATAATTTATTAAATGTGTCAAACCTTCGTCCTTTCATGGATCATGCCTAGAGTATTAGGTGAGCATACAAATAACTTCACGAGCTCATTATCAAATGAGGATATGAAAACCTAAAATCCACCTACATTTATCTTCTATTGAAAGTTTCATGACAATCGACTGATCCTTTCGCGATTCTAGATTACCTTCACTGTAGTGATATAACACTGAGTGTATTAAGTGGTAAGATGAAGAAATCTTAGACAATTATTACACGTGTCTTCGTACAACGCTGAGATTTTTTTATCTACAGTAATTTATCAATACAACAATTAGAATGAGTAGTAATTGCGTTCACTTACCTTATAAGGTGTTTAAACATGAAATTGAGTCCCCAAAAATGCGCAGTCAGAACTACTGTATATCAGACTAAGTTAATAATTCGGGTACTTGTACACTGATGGTAATAACTTGAATTAATGAATTATTAATAATTGTAATAAATAATAAAGATGATGATATTGATAGTGATTGTTGTTATCATAATTATTATTATCATCAACTTTATAGATATAAAATACATCAGTATACTAAAGGTATTATGAATATTTATAACTCAGGTTATTTATTTTATGATTCATAATTGATATAAAATAGGCGACTTGTGAGTTTAAAAATTCTGATACACATATATATTCATGCTATATTTCAGTCTCATTTATGTACATGCATATACACATATGTTTGTGAAACATAGATACTCAACATACAGATAAAAGAATATAACAACTGACAGTAGAATATATTTGGTAGCAACATGAAAGAAAAACAAAATAATTCAATAAAATGACGTAGGGTAATCATGTAGATATCATACCACATTTTGTAATATCATATACTAGTATAGCGCTGAATGATGTTTAATAAATAGATTAGAATTATAACTAAAAGACCGAAATAAGACCAACCTTAATATATATTTTGATCGAGGTAACGCTACCTACTCACGAAAAAAGCCCGTACCCAGCCTTTTTTGGCCCCTTTGGTATTTTTCTTGGATAGAAAAATAGTATTCTGACAAGTATCCTTTGTCAAATGTAAGAATTAAAATGTAAAAAATATTTCCTACCTACCTATTCCACTGAAAAATCTCAGGATAGAGATACCGCAAACAAACATTTTTAAGGATGGCTTAATGAGATGGTGGTTACAGCTACACATGAACATGTATATATATCAAGGGTTCAGCGCAACAGTGTCGTAACTCATATTGAAATCAGAACAAGTTACTACAGTGTTGCGCTGAACCCTCGATATTTTTTGTTTGATTAGGTCAAACTAAAATGTCGGAAATATTGTATTGTTTAAATCAATTCGGCTTCTTTCTATTGAATTATTAACCGCTTCACGATAGAAAAAATGTAAATTTTAACATAATATTTTTTTTAAAACAAAAAAGGGGTAAAAAATAAAAAAGGCATGTATCAAAATATTTTTTCCTGGTAAATTTCCGGCCATTTTAGATGAATAACAACAATAATTGGACCTAGAGATACATCGGTTTTCAGCCGCGATGTCATGGTCCGGAGTCTGTGCTTTAACACATTCTTGTCGAGTACGCACGTACTTAACAATTCTTGTTAATGGTTAAGTATATACAATAACTGCTACAATTTTAACTCATGAGTGTGACTGTTTCTAACATGGTCGCTGTTCCAAACATACGACGTTATATATACATTCCCTATTTCAGCTGTCTGCAATGATGGGCTAATATAAATCATTGGTAGAGCGCTTTAGTAACAAGGACAGTAAGCTGATACCCCACCACAAACAATGGCATAACACATAGTTATATAGGCGTTAAAACGCCAGCTTCAACAAATATATCCCCCATTCACTCTAAATGTGAAATATTTACCAAGCAGATTGCGATAGATTCTATTTGTTTCATATCATCGCAGATAATATTTAATAATAAATATTAAATATTCGGAAACGTATTTAATTTCATCGTCTTTACCTTAAGGGTAAAATGCACCGCGTGATTCTGACACAAATGAATTGAATTGATTCCGAATTATATGAAAAGCGGCATTTTTGGTTATAGGATGCTCGGTATTAAGGTTTGAAAACGCATTGTTAAAAAAGAGCAAAGGTTCGTCATACAATTTTAATTGGCGTAACTTTAATAATTATTTAATTGAAAATGCAATAAAATCATAAAGCATATCATAGAATGTACTCAGTTTTTTTTAACATTTATTTCAATCTAAGCAAGCGTCTGCTGTAAGAGATCACCTGGCAGACGCTGTTGTATTTTAATGTTCAAAATCCGTAATTTTGTTTAAAAAATGATGCTTCAAAATACGCAATTAGATATGACAAGAAAGGACTTAGACAGTAAAAATGTTGCGCTATAAATACCCCTGAAAATCACATCTCACACAAAATCCAGCATTGAATACTTAGTATATGTTTTTATTATTTATTTGTTTCAGAGGTAACGCTTCATAAACCGCTATTTCGCGCTTTAATAAATTAATCATTATTATTACAAAAACAAGATGTTGCATTTATCTATAGGATAATGGGACATCTGTCTGCAGTATGTGAGACCATGAATTTCATTTTTCGATTCTCTTAATTCAAATACAATTTCATACAAGATACAGATGTAATCCTAAGCCGAAAGGTGTCCTTGAAAATCTAATAGTAGAGCTATGGCGTAGGAAAAACGAACAGTACTGAGTAAAAAATATATATTTTCTAGGAAGCCTTTTATAAAATATATCCCCTAAAATAATGATTTTTGTGTTAAAATACATCATCTAGGCTGGGAAGCTTTTTTATCTATGTTGTTATATATTTATACATGTAAAAGAGTATCCAGTTTACAGTAAGAAATCTTAATTGGTAAAATTCGATTCATGTGTAACAAATTACGTACCTTTAATCGAAAATATCGAAAATACTAACGACTTCTATATTTATTTCAGCGTCTAAAATAGACACTCAGATCTGAACGCACTTACACAATCAGCGGATGTGTCATCATGGGAAATGAAAATCATTTAGAATGGTTTGGTGCTTAGAGTAAGCCACCAGCGACGGGGAAACCCCCCCCCCCTTCTAGCATACACCATGTTGTTCTGAAATGAATTAACTTCCATAAGAAAGGGAGGTAATTCTGTTAATTCAAGGATTCTGCGTCTTATGGAGTGAATTCAGGCAAATTTGCAAGTTAGTGATGGCTGTACGCTATGTATGATACAGTAACACGAAGGGTAAAAGAACGGTTGTTAACAACAAGTGATTAATGTTAGTTATTCGTTGAAATCCTTAATTTCAATTTGTCGATAAAGTAATGAATGTTGTCCACGGGTTTTACACATTACTTAAAGAACTATGGTTAAACGATAATATATCGGAGGTCGAGTGGGTTTAGGTAACAGCGTATTGCGACGGTTTCCCGTAGTTGTTCACAGTTGTGTTAATAATACCATGTTGAGACAACAACCAATAACCAGCTAACTATACACTTGTATTCTTGTTTATTTTAATATAATAATAATATTATCAAATATTGGGTAAAATATATCAACACCGTCCACATCAAAGGACCGGTCATTATGTAATCTAGTTGTCGATTACAGGGGCTATCTGTCTGGGATCGTAGACACTAACTGAGTTATATTAGTCTAAAATAAGTACATTATTATAATATATTACATACATTTACAAATTAGACGTGTTAGGAGAAATATACAACGGTTGCTTCTATGTGAATTCGATTTGAAGTTTCGCTTTGACATTTAAGTTTGTACAGAAAAAAGTCCGATATGGAACAGTTAATATTGTCATAGAGAACGCTTCTAGTTATAAGTTCGTCTAACACATTGGAACAATTCGCAGTGATTATGCTAATGTATACTTATAATTTTTTTACTGTCGGGTAAAAATCACTCTTTTCTAAAAGGACATGACGTACCATACGACTGCTGCAGGTTCTTTTTGTATATAGACGCAGCACGGAACATTCAGAGAATATCAAGTATAAGTCCAAACATGAATGTAATTATTTATTTTCACCAGCGTCTTCTTTCAGAAAAGAAACATTTCCATTTTAGAGAAGTAACGGGTTTATTTGTTCATACGGAGCAATTTGTAGCAGTCATGTTTAGAAAACGACTGTCTTCCTTTCAACAAGATATTGCGAGGAAATTATTAACAACACGATCGTTTTGGAAACATTTTTTTCGTAAATAAACCAGATGTGTTAAATCACCTGAATGACCTTGTGCACGGCGCCATGTCAAAGACGACTAGTAATTAAAAGCGAACTTTTCAATATCTTAAACATTTTCTTCCCGTAACTCCATTATGACATCTATTTGAAAGTCATCGATGGCAAATTTCCGTTGCTCGCTACTCTCTTAGCTGGAGATCAGAAACTGCTAACCACCTTTTGTCGACTTCAGAATTGAAGAGCGTTGAAAAGTGACACATAATTATAAAATGTGCGAATGGAGATACATGGTGACTGTTTCAGATATGATTCTTTTCTAACAACATTTTGTAAGGTTTTTGCAAGCATGCTGAATGGTCCGTCACCTTAAACAAAATATAACAATCGGTGTTGAATCAAAAATGTCATTAAACATTTATCTGATATATGCCATGTTTTGTGTCAAGCTTTTTTTAATTTTATGGTTAATAACTAATTATGATGCTCCTAAGGAGATCAACTTTACATTGCACCAGAATGGCACATGCTATTAAATTACCCGGATCTATTCTATTTGCCTAGCTTGTAAGTCAAAGAAGTGACAGCTTTAGTTTAGATGAAACGCGTACAGTTGGTAAACAGTAGAAGTCAATGCTGTACAGTCTAAAATGTGCAGACTGAAAACGAACAATTGAAGTTAGTAAAGTTAGAGATGCACGAAGACACTGAAAACGTTCCTTTGTTTGATTACGGAATTGCGACATTTATTTTAACTGTCGGACGCCAGTCACTCGTTACTCAACAGATATAAGAAGCTGTACTTTAGGAGAAGAGCAATTATGACATACCCTATCGTCACTTCTCAACACGAAATTACATGTCTCTTTATACCGAGGTCATAACGCACCGACTACTTTAAAATGCATTGTTATAGAAGCGCATGTACTTTAATGACGTTCTCTGACTCCTTAATTATGCCACAGAAAATGCATTTATGCTGTTTATTAACTTCATTATAGTTAAAATCTTTTCTAAACCTTGTCCGGCACCTTATCATTGAAAAGGTTTATCATTGACAAGGTTTATTATTGACAAGGTTTATTGTTGACACGGTTTATTGTTGACACGGTTTTATCAATTTTATCATTGACAAGGTTTTTCACAAGGTTTTATCATTGACAAGGTTTATTATTGACAAGGTTTTATAATTGACAAGGTTTATCATTGACAAGGTTTTATAATTGACAAGGTTTATTATTGACAAGGTTTTATCATTGACAAGGTTTATTATTCACAAGGTTTTATAATTGACAAGGTTTATTATTAACCGAGTTTAATTATTGACAAGGTTTATCATTGACAAGGTTTTATCATTGACAAGGTTTATTATTAACCGAGTTTAATTATTGACAAGGTTTATCATTGACAAGGTTTTATCATTGACAAGGTTTATTATTAACCGAGTTTAATTATTGACAAGGTTTATCATTGACAAGGTTTTATCATTGACAAGGTTTATTATTGACAAGGTTTTATAATTGACAAGGTTTATTATTCACAAGGTTTTATAATTGACAAGGTTTATTATTAACCGAGTTTAATTATTGACAAGGTTTATCATTGACAAATGATCAAATCACTGATCAGTTAGCAAAACTCATATCGTTACAATCCGTAAAAATTCCCGGGTAGTGGTCGGTATTTAAAACTGCCATGCTGACAGAAGTCATTATCAATTTAACCATACCGGTCAGTGGAAAGAAAGTTCGGCAGAAAACGAATAAGAACAGGGCTCGTTGTAAGGGCAAGCTGGTACACTAGGTAGTCTAAAGGCAATTATACCATGTTTAATGATATTTATCTGTATATGAATCCAGTGTCAATACGGTTCTGTAACAGCTGTCTGTTGTTGAGGGATTAACTGGCAATCTAAACAGGTTAATGCTTTTTGTTGATATATTGAAGCGACAATTAAGACGTTTGTTGGCTCAGTTGACTAAATACTAGGTAAATATTTGTACATGAAAGAAGAGAACGATCCGGTTAGAAGCGTGTGGATAATATGACACGGGATTAATATGGCCACGAGTTGAAACAAAGTTTCTACCAGCCATTGTCTAACTTGCGGAAACATTTTAAGTTTTGCGCGAAATACATTGCGATAGTATCGATAAGCTCATGGTATATCTGTCTGAAGCCTCTAAAACCCAGGTATGACCCGTCCAGTTCATGCAAGTGCATTCTAGAATAGTAAGGTTTAGGTACGATTCCCTCCCTACCTCTTTGACATTAAAAATTTCTCATCGTCAGTGATAATCATGGTTTTAGTTCTACAAGTTTGATTTGTAAAAGGTAATCTTATTGGCCACATACGAGAAATATAACATACGAGTGCCTTCATTAGATCTGTGGCCAGCCGGACTGTTTGTTCATCATGAGGCCAAAAAATCTGCCCTTCGCGTTGTCGGATTTTCGTGGCGAAAGGCGAAAATCTGAAAAAGTGAAACTTTCTAAAATGCGAAATAGCGAAAATGCGAAATAGCGAAAATGCAAAATAGCGATAAACGCAAAGGGACAACGAAGGGAGGACAAAGTTTGACTTTGCCGCGTCTTCGTGTTTAATCAGCCACCTTACATACACAAATAATCGTAACAAGATGACTGGTGATATTGCATATTGAATTTTTCTGAAACAATAACAAATGACAAGAACACAAAAATTGCTATACAATGTACTTGAAATAATTATGCTTGTCATACTATTTTCAAAAGAAAGCATTGTCGACGCCTGATATTTCTCCGTTCGTTATAATGAACATGAAATAACTCCTGGAGACTTCATCAAAAGCTATGACCAAGACGCTGTATTCATAGCTTGTGTTTTTCTGGAGGGCCTCAGCGTCAAATAAGTGGAAACGTTCTAATCTTGCTCATAGACGCTGTAACATTTACTTAAAACCTTCATAAGTGGAAAACACTGGAAAATCTAATTTAAGATCAATGTCTGGATGATCTAGAGGCAGTGAATATCCGAAACGCATCCAATCAAAATGTCTAATTGTATTATCTGTACTTCTGCCAGTGTCTTAAGTGGTGTATGGAATCCCCCTATTATAGTGAAGGACGCTTACCGTTTAACGAGGCAGACAGAAAAATAATTGTCAGCTAAAAGAAATGATCAAAAATTTCTTCAGTGGGGCGAATACAGATTGCCGATTGTTTTTATAATAGAAAGCCTATTTCCCTTCAGCAATTGGAATGGTCGACGTCTAAACCACCTCGGACTATTACTTCTTCAGAGAGTTTTGATTAAATTATTTCACGTACACCCACAGCTATCATCGGATTATGATGGAACGATGGGAGAAAATAACTTTGTGTAGAACTTCATTATTTCTACCGTCCAGTCAAAAGTTCTTGCCTGATTGAGTCACGGGATTGTTTCTCTAAGTACATTTGAAGAAGCTCAATGCGGGAAAGAAACTTGATAATGGTTAACAATATCGTAATATTCATATCACATACCATCTCGGTAAACTTTGACCAGAATTTGACCAAATGTTGTTTATCGGTCATTTGAAACTGGACAAACCGCATGAAGATTCCATTTCTTAGCATTGTTTTAAATACTAGTATCATTATATTCGTCTGACGGTTGACTCTAAAATAGAGTGGAAATGATGATAATAATAAGAAGCTAAGAATGATAAGAAAATATATTTTTTATATATTTTTACAAAAATCTCTTTGAGTTAAACACCACACAAACTGTTTCAAGGTGGAAGCCTCAGGGAGTATGTGTTTTAGTCACCTATTTTTGGATGGTCTTGTGTTTTGTGTGGGTTTTGCAAATGTTCCTGTTGACTTCGGGAACATTGTTAAATCTCATTTAAAGTATTACCTTGTATTACATCAATTACTTCTATACTCTGTTTGTTCTCAAATTTATCTATTAACCACTATAACCTATTTGCAATGAATTTCATAACCGTAGTCTAAGGTGAATGCCCGTATGTTGGGAATTATTAGTGACAATAGTCGGGTAAATATATTCAAATTGTATTATTAGTACAACCACATCATGGTTTGGACATTTCATCTTTATAACAAACACGCATACACATAACAAAGTATACCACATAAGTATTAAATTAATGACATACTATATATGATTAAATGAGTGGAAAAGTATGATAATATTGTCTTTGACATTATTGGAGTATTTTCGAAACTCAAGTTTCATTTTCTTCTCCTTTGGGTTCGACAACAATCCTTTGGGTTCCTTTCCCATCATATATGATTAAACCAGTCAATAGACTTAAATGATCTCCGTCTATCTAATATTACAACTAATTATAAACAGTACACTCACTCATTATTTGAAGAAAACGAATTGCTCTGTCATATTTTTATTCCCCTAGCAAATATTGCTAATCAGGACTCGCTATCAAATAAAAGTATTTGGGAATTATCTACATAATTAAGATATTGTCGTGCGGTAAGCTACCGGAGATTTTTCTGCTATAGACATATTACTTGACAAGGCTCCTATTTCATATTTTCACGATCTGGATTGGTGAATCATTCACTGAGGAATTTCATGTATGGGAGATTGTGACTTGTTTCTACAACGAATTTATTTCATTGTTGTTCTAATATTTAATAAGCTTTACTGACAGATTGAATTAAGAACTTGGGACGAGATAACACAAATAGACACGTGCGTGTTCATAAAAACAAAGACATTTTTCCTATTCGAGTTTTATTCTTTTATATTGCAAACCTTTAATTTGTCTAAAGTTGCGATTTGAACCGGTATTACTACCAGAAAAAGAAATCTAGTTTGATTTTTGATTTTTAGATACCTCCTAATTGGCCTTAGTTATTTTCTTCAACTCCTGGAGTCTGTACATAGGATAAATCACATTCGCTGATTATGACGAAATTAATTACATATTCAATATAGTTAGTACTTTCTTTCCACGACTGTCACTTGTGTATTTCTTGTCACTGACTTTGATACACACACATTGTGGTTTATTTGCAATTTCAAAACTTATTTTTTATCAAATCGACATTAAATTATTCCCTTCATGGGTCAAGCAGAAAATAATGGTCTACTGTATATATGTGTTTATTCCCTCAGCACAAATTATTTAATTACTAACTTACAATTTCTTTCATATTTGCCTAGTATAAGACATCTATTGTTACTTGCAGACAAAATTGGACCCTCTCTAGCATTGGCTCGAACCCCCTTTACACGTGACACAAGCTTCGTGTATGACGTCATATAAACAGTACCGTTACATACGTATTTACAAATATCTTCACTAATAATGTCATTAATAATGTATTTTATCTAACACTAGTGACATCATGTTTTATCAAGACTAAATACTTCAGATTTTTTTTTAAATTAGAAGGAATCAGATATAAGAGAAGGAAGCATTTTATTTTATTATTTTTCTATTTGTAATGGCGCCACGTGTTTTTCTTATTCGCCTTATCAAACAAGACTAAAGAATTCGAATGCATGAGTCATAGCCTGTCAGATACCTTGCTTTATTTACTCACAATATAGTACAAATATTTCCTCTATAACACCTCAATAATGTCTTCATTTAGAAGAAATGACATATTTGACTATTAACTAGAGGATTTAATTTCAATATAACCAATTCACAACTATCTTATGGCGGTTTTGTGACAAACTCCTGTCGAATCTTAAAAGTTTAGACCCTGATAATACATTATCACAATATATCAAATCTAAATAGGATTATATGTCTTTCTATTGAATCTAATTTAAAGAAGAAAAATAAGGATATGTCACTTAAAATCATCGTCAGCCCTGTCACATTGCGGGGACCACTCGTAAGCTATAGTTGTGTGTTTCCTGACACGTGGAGATAGCCTGGTTGCTAATAAGTATATTAATAAATCATTCTTACAATATTAGAAATTGTTAGAACGTAAGCCCCCGTATTTATTAACTTATTAGATTTCATAGAAATTTATTAATTTATATGAATGTCTATTTTGATTGACAGGTAAAAGTTGACAATGTTAATATCAAAATAATACATGTATGTAATTTTCTCAGATACGACATAATTTATACAGTATATATGTATTAGTCCTTCAACAGTATATATATACATGTATATATATTGGACGTCAGGTAGATCGAACACTTCAGTCTTTTACCTTCGTTAGTTTCATGATAAAAAAGGTTTAGATTCTAGCAAGTTATTGGGAAAGAATAGAATAGAACAGAATAACTCTTCTCATTTAATGAACACCACGACCCCAACATACATTAAAGGCCCATTGGCGTTTTGAATTTAGTAATACAGAACGATAGATAAAATTACTGTAAATTGTAGGAAATATATTTTATTTGCTCAAAAACAATATTTACATAATACCTTTCTTTAGCCACATCTCGTAAAAATGTTGTCAAATACTTTTGTTTATTTTTTGCAATGTCATTGAAAAAATAACGTGCTATATTTCTTTATGTACTTTGTGATTAAAAAGGAAATTTCCGACTGTTTTTATGTAAAGTAAAAGTCAATTTCACTGATAAGACATAGTTCTAGGTAAAATAAGATCTACTTCAATTTTAACACACAAAAAGCTAATGGGGCTTTAAGTCAGTTAATAATAAGAAGAAAATGAAACAATACTTTAGTCAGTTTTTATATGCCTTGCACCAGAAATGGTGGTAAAAGATTATCAAAAATGTGTCATAAGTCTCTATAATATATTGACGAGATCGCATCTTGTTCATAGAGGTCTCAGACAAACTGAACTCGTATCCGTATCTACAACCTCTCCAGTGCGGTCCTGTCTTGAGCAACAACCTCCCTTCAACAACAGCATGATTTAAGTCCACCCCATTGCACGATTTAACTATTAATTTGCCCTCTTTAAGGCAACAACCTCTCAAAAACAACAACAACATAATATTGATACTCCCAAAGGTGGAAGTATTAGAGAGGTTGCGGTGTTTATATGATTCTGTGTACGTATATAATATACATATGTTTATGTCATGTTTATGGAATTTTAAAGAGGACTAAATCACTGGTCAAACTGTAAGTGTCACTATAAAATAAGAATATCAATTACGAAATAATTGACCACACTGGTCAGTATAACTGGACCACGTCCAGGACAGTCTTTATACGTATGTGACATTCATTTAAGATCTTATCTAGGTCCAAACTGACCACTGGCGACGACCAACTATGGCTAAGATATTTCTGCAGCGCAGTAAAACAGTATTTTCGCTATTAAAGTGACAACATTGCAACCTTCAATAAGTTATGACATATTTTACGATATTTTAATGTGTGATAACGGTCTATCAAGGATGAGAGATTTTTTCATACCGCTGTGCTAAACACAATAATATGAACTTGACATTTTATATGTACATCCGGTGAAATTTATTATTGGTCTAAAATGAAAATGAAGAAACTCATTTTCTTAAGATTTCCATGGTGTCTTAGACTTTCATTCTATTTGTGCTCTATGTTCCTCGTTTCGTTAGATAAATATTGCGAGCGTTGCACATTGTTTCTATTCTATTCCATTTGCGCACGTACCGGAAGTACATGGGGTATTCTCCATTTCCGACATATGGGGATTTCTATTTTAACAGTTTTTGTAATTTTCCTGAGTCGTATTTTTTATAAATTAAATGTAAACTGTCCTGTTTATTTGAAAACAGGGTCTGTTTGGTTATTTTCGTATGTAAACCCTTTGATGGAAAAATTAATGCTCCGCATGCAAGCAGACGTTCTCGTGGCTGCCCGCGAGAAGTTGAAGTCTCGTCAGCAATGTGACAGAAAAAGAAATTGTCGGATGGACTAGTTATAATTGCTTAAATAGCCGATAGAGTATTTGGCATCTAATGTATTAAAAAAGAAGTTAGATAGAGGTGTCTAGATTACATCACACAGTGGGTGGGGCAGTAATGATGTCCCGATACATCTTGTTAGTTTGGATAAAAACTCGTGAAAATCACCCGTATCATGCCTTTGACATTTCCTGTTGAATAATAATGGATGTTGAAAACAGTAATTTTAGGCTTATCTACGTTAAACCGGTTAGACGTTGCTTCGTTTCACACGCAGCATGTCAGCTGAGTTACCAATGAATCATAGTCTTTAAGAATGACCATCATGTTGTTGGCCAAATACCTTGAACGATGATTTGTTTGTAAACCATTACATCTATTTATTTCCAGTCCCTGTTCAGTGTCCTTAAGGAAATAATTTCTTATGTAATGACTTTCAAGACATATATAATGTCTCTTAAATTAATGTTTTAAAGTACATGTGTATTTCAAGATAATTTAGTCAGAAGAAATGAAAGTACTAAAACTTTAAACATGAAACTCAAATCAAGATTTACTTCACAATATCATGATTTCAAAACAATATATTGTAGTATTTAATATAAAAATGGCAATGTACATGTATCATGTTTTACAATTTTATTGGCATTATCAGCGTATAGCATACCTTTGACAATTTACAAATTGTTTTCATGTCAAGATGGTCAAATCAACAGTTATTTAACAGAGAATATACATGTACAATACATACATACACTTGCATGTTTGAAAATTCAAACAATGACAAAATTAATGCAAGCCAGCATTATATCAAATTAAAAAAAAACAAATTTTAACATCATGATAAAATGAAGTATTATTTCTGGGCCCGTATTCATAAAGCATCTAGGGGAAAAGTATTCTTTAAGTTTGAAAGTTTTCCTTAAATTTCAACGGTTTTCCCTTAGATATGAGGAAATTCCTAAGGTGCTATTCGTAAAGCCCCTTAACTTAAATTTTCCCTTTTAAAAGTTGGTCAATTTTCTCATTGAATATTACGGTACCTCGGATGGTACCTTAACTTTGAGGAAAAAGTTCAGGAAAAAAAGTGCCGAACGGTTGACGCTATTCGTTGTTATTTTACAAGTTTTCAAGGCAAAGAAGAAGTCCGGTCTCCGGGGTTTCACAAGCTCGTCTGCGGTCTATTCCATACTAGACATAGCCATAGACTAGCTGTATAATTTTTTTTTTATGATTTTTATGATCATAAAAGAATAATCCAAAAAAAATGTATCACAAACTGATTCCATAACAAAAAATGTATCTGTTCAAAGGTGTCATTAGTTTAAATGTAAATGTCGCAATGAATATGTTAATGTCACAATCAGTATGTAAAAATCAGTTTAATTGCTCGATAATGATGACCATCGAATTTAAAATCAAAACATGACCTGTCGTCACCAAAACAAATCGGAAGGAAAAGAGAGAAACAATTAATGATTTCAATAAAGATTTCCCAGCTGATATATTGATGACCATTTTACGACCATAAAAAACTTGAAGTGACCAGGTTACGTCAGCAGTGACATAGGGCTGTATGCGAGGACCGTTACTCGGTTATAACGGCAGCCCCGGGGGTAGACGAAAGTAACTATTTTATCTACATAAATGTTGTATTTTTTGGTTGATAAATTTGATTAGAGTGATTACAATAATACGATGATTTAGATGATAAAAAATGAATTAAGAATGTTGTATAGTAATAGATTGATAGGACAAGTATGAAATAGCACTTTTTTTAAAAGAAATCATCATCATTATTTTTGTTGCTTTTTAAATGTGTAATTGAGTTCATTACAACGTTATTTGACTATTATCGTAATCAACAGTGATAGTGTTGTTATTTGCATTCATCACGAAACATGTCCATTAATGCTGACCTACTAATTATTCAAGAAAAGTACAAATGTTTTAATTAAAATAATTAATTGTATTTTTTTCACACAAAAATCGTTTTATACAATAAGGATTGGTGATTTTTAAACATAATATTTTGAAAAACAAATCAAATCTTTCTTTATACACAAGTGTTCATGGAAAGTGAGAATGTTGAGGAAGTTTTTTTATTTTTTATTTTTTTGAAGATCATTTTTATATACCCTATACTCGGATAGTGAGATTTTCAATACTTAAAAACATAAGTTTTTGTGTCCAAGACGTTAAAACATTAATACTTTATAGAATATATAATATAATAATCTGTAGAATATGTCTTTTAATACTTTATAAAATAGTTCCTTTTGGTTCTTGTTGAATACGAGTGTAACTATTTTACGTTATTTCATTTATTTATATCATTACATGGTATGCGAAATAGATTTAGAAGGGAAATAATAATGCTGATTGTGTTACATAATTAATAATAATGATTAATTAGATATGCTAGCAGAACACACATGTAACACAGTTTTCATGTTTTAAATATGTATATATATTAAACATTTTTACAGCATTATAGGGGTGAAGTGTTAGCACGGAAGGGAGTAGCAAGATCACTCTAAAATAATAATGTTATAAAATATTTGTTTTATTCCAAGTTTCAACAACACTTGTAACAAAGATAGTGTTTGATTTGTGAAAATCTCACTTTCATTATTTCACCACAATATTTGCAGAAATGATTTTTAATATCTGAGTCGCGATCCGACTTCGTCCGCCTAAGAAATAAATCATACAGTCTCATGCCACACAATAACTTTGACAAATATATCATTTGGCTTCTGTTTGCCTAAATGACTAACACGTCCTCGACGGAAAGTAAAAGAACTTATTTAAATTTAACTTTTCAAACGTGTCATTGATAGTTTTGAAAATGAAAATTTACTTTTAAATTTAAAATGTTGAAAATTGGCGCAGTACGCTTGTTAGATATTTGCTCAATATCAAATAGAAATTAGTTTTGTTATACGGAGCAATACGACGGAACAGAAAAAGGTTAAATGTTGAAATAAAAAATCAAACAAATTAATGTAAAGACGTATTCAGGGTGTGATTTGTAGACATACAAAAATGTGTCTTAGACATATGTTCTCTGTTAAATTGTATGGGAACAATGCCAGCCGATATCAAGTTTTTTACCGAATTAAAGAATCAAGTACAAATTTTACAAAAAAATAAATAAATTCTCACGCAATGAGTCATTTTTATTTGTGATACGAAATAAAAATATCACCTAATAGTTAAACGCCTTGAAAGAAACATTACTTAAAATTTATGACAAAAATCATAAATCACAGCAAAGCGTTTAAGTGCACATTCTACGTAGTTAAACAGTCATATGGCATTATACATTTTTACATTCAGTGCAGATGTTGTTCAAGCCGTCAATATGTGCAGTAAATTTAAATTCATAAATTGAGTAATTAATACGATACTGTAAATTAAACAAATCAACACTTTTCACCGTATGAATTTTTGAACATAGTATAAAGGTTTGGGACATCTTCGTAGACTGAATAGATGGCTTAAATTTAGTTAAGATAATTTGGAACATAATTTTTGTTCTTCTATATAAATGCAAAGTCCAAATAAGTTGCACACAGACACACACAACGTATGAATCTATGATTTTGGTTGACTGACTAAATAAGTATAGACTTACATCTAATTCAGACAATTTAGAACATATTTTTTGTTTTTATAAAAATGCAAATTCAAAAAAGTTGCTCTCAGGCCAACTTGTGAATCTGTGGCGGTCAGACTCATCTAAATCAAATACTGGTTGATCTGTACCTACGTATGTTATGTACATAGCAGATTATACTCGCTTTATTCTCTAGTTTAATTTGAAAGAAAAGAAAATGTATTTCTTTAATGCGAAATGTAATAACTTTTTGTAATGTATTAACGTTACATATTTTACAATGGCCATCCTTCAAACATTCATGGTTGGTACTTAAGCGACCGCTTAAAACCGGACTCCCTGAAAACCATACGATTTTTTTAAGACTGATCTTTTTCGGAATTGATGATCTGGTATTCTCAGAAAAACCGGATTTTAGCCCAGTCCGACAATTTGTTTCAATAAAATTGCATACGATTCATTTTGATAACTGGTACCTATTGTTAAAAGTTTGACTCGCATAACCACAAAACACATCTTAAAGGTGGTCTCATCTAACAAAATTCAATACTTGTTTGATATGTTGAGCATAATAAGTTACTTTTTTAGTAATCAATTATGACACGGCATTTTAATCCTGTTATAGTACATATTTTTCTAGAATGGTTATATTTCGGGACATGAAAAAATATGGTAAATTACCATGATAAAATTAACCTCTTCAAACAGTAGGCTGTAGAGATATGCAATAAAATACTAATTTATATTTTAACTTAATTATATTCAAATTGTTTCAACGTTTGACATTCATTTCGTTTTTCAACTACACTTGTTTCTCAATTTGAATTGATGTACAAGTATACATTATTTTATTAACATCAGTACAGATACAATACAATAATTGCCAAATTAATATTGCTTTTTAAACTATATTATATACATTGAGTTTTCTACTTATTTATACGAATAATTCTACACAGAATACAGAAATTAGTATTCTGAATAATTATGTTATATACACGTATGTTCTGGATATATGCTCATAGGCAAATATGACTTTTTGGAAATCATCTATGTAAGGTAAATGGACGCAGATTTGACATTTCAATGAAAAAAATATATACAAATGCACGTGTATAACATGAACGCTGTTCAATACGTGTAAGAAAAATGGGGCTAATTTTGAGAAAGGTAAAATGTTTTTTGTTTTTCAAGAATAAAGATAAATAATGAATGAGTTTATTTGATGTCTGCGTCCTTATTAATCATTATCCTATTAAATCTCAACTTAAGTGAGGATTGATTTGTACGATGCTCGTTGTCACGTGTCTTTCTTGTTGTCTTCATTGCATTCCATTATACAAAAAATACCTCATTAAACACGCAATTTAAGCGTGAACTATATATTATTACAGTATATCAGTTATTTATATGACTCAGTCCCTAGTTAGTACATTTTATGTATTTCGTTTATTTTGACAGTTGGTAGTATTTAAAGTTACACAGTATAATAAGTATAACATTTACCTAGCTATCCACGACTGTTTATCCAAGGGAAATAACTCATTCCACAGATAGTGCATATTTGTCCAGTTTTACCGTGTCACCTTAAAACCTATATCACTTGTCTAAGGGAAGTAACTCTTATATAAGTTTTAAATACATGTCGTCGGCTTATTTCTACAAACCCGAATGTCATTTTTCCCATTTTGAGAAAATCGCATTTGAAGTGAAAATAAGCGAGTTACATGTTTGTGGAATTTGAATTTACCTTATTTAGGGGAGATCTAAAAGCAGGAAATGAATATATTCAATGTAAAGAGCTCACCGAGGCGAAATATATGATACCAAAATCACAATATCGCCAAAACTGATTGACTCGGGTACGGGGTTGTAGATCACTCGATTCCGTGATTTTTATACGTTTACAGACGTTATTTTTCAATTTAACTAATCAAACAACGCAATTCTGTTGAAAGAAATATCTTCAATTTTTCCTTTATTGAGTGTATAAAAAACACCAAGGTAATGAACTCGCCATCTTTTCGATTGACGGATGTGACGAAAATAAGCGTGGATCTCGGCTTTCCTTCTAAACTGCACGAGCTTTTCAGGAACCTTGCTTTCGTTGTAGTGTGCCCCAAATTTAAACGTTTTGACATCTTTTAGAAGGAAAGCCGGGGCCCACGCTTAGTTTCGTCACTTCCGTCAATCGAAAAGATGGCGAGTGCATTACCTTGGTGCTTTTATACACCAAATAAGGTAAAAAATTGAAGAATTTTCCTTCGACAGATTTGCGTTGTTTGATGAGTTGAATTGAAAAATAACTTCCATAAACGTATAAAAATCACGGAATCGAGTGCCTATGTTGTAGATGTTTAGACAACGTAAATAAAGAATGTAGGGTATCCATCTATTGGTACGCACCAGGATTACTTTCCTTTTGGCCATTTGTATTAAATAAAGAGAAACAAGAATACTGGAATTAGGGTCATGAATATTAATTATGAATTTTACATAATATCAATATTATATAGACTATATTAATCAACCAATCATAGATATTTATACAGCGCATATTTATACAGTCATATTTTGTTGCACTTTACAAGGTCAGACAATGTCAAAGTCACTTTCAACTATATATACATGTATACACACTTGAAGACACAAGTTTTGCATAATGCTGTTTGAAGAGGTATGTTTTAAGTTTTTTTCTGAAAATGTGATTTCTGATGTACAGCACCGTTTACGTCTTTTGTTAGGGCATTCCACCATTTAGTCTCACAACAGATATATACCTATCAGCAAGACTTGGTTCTGTGTCTTGGCAAAACAAACTGAGTGCATGTATCGTCAGCAGCAGATCTTAGACTGTATTTCCTTTACACATAATTAAGCTAATAAGTTAATATATTATAATAAAGTTTTTTATGTTAACATGCAGGCTGTATGATACAGACGGTAACATTCTTAAATCGCCTTCCCTTCAACGGTTATACGATTTACAGAAGATCATTTCAGATGAAATGTTTTCTTTAAATACTTACAGAAAATAAGCACATTTTTTATTTTATTGTAAGTTTTTATTTGTGATTCAGTAACAAAATACACGCATCACACAGACTAGAGTTATTTCTACACGAGTTTACAGTTGTTGTAAGGCACCCGACATTAAATACTGCATGCAAGAAACATTTTATTTTCAAGTACATTTTGTATATGGTTTACATATTTTATAATTATAATGCATATAGTATACCATACTTTATGTAAGGGACACTTTCTTAATCACAAAATGATAATTAAGTTATTCATTCTTTTTGATATTATGCATATCTAAATAATTAGATTCAAAATATTTATATATCAAGGTCATGTAGTAATTATACAAAGTACTCATGGGTAAAACACAATGTACTTTATGACCATATATATAATGAAATAATTTCCCTTTATCATAGAATAAAACTGACATTATGAAGGGTTGTTATAAAAGTGCAGAGTATCCACTGAACGTGAATGCTTTCACTATAATAAGCACGTAATTAATGATCAATATTTACGTCAGGTTGTATCGATCCCTGGGGTGAATTCAATTAGGGATGATGTCATGTTAGGTCACCGAAATATTTATTGAATCCACTCGCAGCTCGCTTCCACCACGTGCGCTGATTTATCTAAACGCGACACCAAAAATTCATAGTATAATCTGACAAACGACCTCAGTGGGACCCTATATCATTATTGTACGCGGACGACGACTGCAGCCGACACTTTCGATATTGTCGCAAATGCAAATAGTTGTCATGGGAACATTAAATAATCAGAAATCACCGTATCTGCATCAGATGCAATTATGATAGATGTTCATACTCCATGCATAACAATTCCTACGCTCGCATTATCAATGAAGTTAGAAATGATTTTAGATATACCAGAAAAGTACAGTGATAGGAATTTTAAAAAATTAAAATCAAAAGTGAAAAAAGATTATTCGGCTCTGTGACGGCCGAATTTCACTAGTTGTGGCAGTGGTTTAGTCTGGTTCCCTTCCCACTATTCCTTCGATTATCATGTAGTGTCAGGGGCAGGTAATCCAGACTAACAGTTGTTTATGTACTGATCAAGGGAAGTAACCGACATTTAATGTTAAAATCGCGACATTTAACGGCAGATGATTTTGCGAGATTTAGCGGCGGTTGCGATATATAACGGCAACGTTGCGACATTCAACGGTAATTATGTAATGTAAGTTAAGATTTTTCAAGAGATGAATGATATTTGATATACAGTAAGATGTGTTTTTTATAGAACATTATCCATGGTGAAGGTAATGGTCATAGTAAACTGATTAATTTTCAGGAGTCAAACACATCCATTTTATACATTGATCAAATAAATTGGAAATAACTCCTAATGTTCACTGAACATTTGTCATCAAGAGTTGCCTCTCTTCTTCCTAGATAAGTTATACACTGTGCACAAAGCCTTTATTACATACTGCAACGGGAACCAGTTTATTGACGGCGGAAAAATTGTTTTTGACAGTGCATGCAATTTTTAGTTATTTTTGAGTAAAAAAATACCCATGATTGTTTTTTTAAATGAAAATTAATTTTACCAAGAAATCAGGTAATACAACATGATGTTTTTTTTATATATGTTTGTTATGCAAGTGATCAGTAAACTTAATAAGAAACATTAAGGATTATTGCTTTGATAGTCAATTTCTTCAATTCATATTTATGAAACTTCTTACCAACAAATGATTATAGGAACACTGACCATGGCTATTTATTTCTAACCAAATGCCATTGTGCTACAATATTTATTGTATGGTAAAAAACAACACTTTGGTTTATTATACTGTAGGACTTTCATTGCTCTAGTTCATCTATAACAAAATGAAATATAAACTTTTCTGATACTTTTTCCTTCTGTATATTAACAGTCTTTCTGTCATTAAATTATGTTAAAGTTAGGTACTGGGCCATCTGGGGTAAAGATTCATTTGGAAAGTAATAGAAAACTTACTAGAGATCAGACTTTGAGCTTTATCTTGTCCATTGTTGTTGTTTACATATCTTAGTAAATATGTCTATGTATATATATATTGCTTGTGTTTTGTGTAGACCAGGCTACAGGACTTTCTTGGTAGAGATGTTGTTAATCATGTTTTCATTACGACTTGTATGATCTCATAAAAAATCAATTTTTCAACTTTGACATGTTTCTTTTTATTCCCATTTAAACTCATAAAAATCATTTTTAATAATCCATGTGCCATTGATTATTTCCTCAAATGTATATCTGTATAAAGCTTTAAGGAAAGTGCAAAAAAGTTCTCTTATATTTTAGTTCTCCTGTCACTATTGTTATCTTTACATTTCTTTGTAAATATGTATATTTTTGTGTGTGTACCAGACTACAGGACTGTCTTGATATAAATGTTGCTAATTTATTTTTTGTAACTCTTATAATATCATAAGCAATTCAATCTTTCCTATTGAATTTTTCCATTTAAACTGTAAAAACTTTTTTTGTTAAACCATTGACCATTGATTATTTTCCCAAGTAGAGCTTGCAATCTTCACCAGATATTAGTGGCTGAATTAGGTCAGTATTTAATTTGGTCACCTGATAAAACATAGAAACTTTGTATAGGCAATTGAGATTTTTCCATTTGGATTGTTAGAGTAAATACTCATGACAGTGATATAGGGCCATCTTAAATCCACCATTTTAGCTTGCTATGTACTTTGTGATAACCAATCTAAGAACATTATTATTATTATTAACACTATGTTTTCATTACACATACTTCATAATAATGTTTTGTTTTAATTGTCAAAACTAATTTTTAGTATTTTACTTGTGCCAGTTGTAAGTGTCGAAGGAATGCTGAACTAATGATACAAATTAGATATAACATAATTTTTGCAAATTCTAATATGTTTCTATTTCAATGTATTAAAAAATATTCATAGCAATCAATTTTGTAAAATAAAACATTATATTAAGTATTGTGATGTATAAGTTTGTATTTTCACTATCATAAAAAGCAACATTCAGGTATGCTATTTGCTCAAGCTTAAGTGCACATTTGCTCAACTGTGTTTAATATGAATTTATAGTATTGTTGTGACTGTACTGTTTCATGTACATGTTTCCTTTTTAAATCTTATTTAATGCACATTTCGTCTTAAAACTTTCAACTTTCGTGAATGTGCTGTTATACCTCCACAAAGTGCAATTAGTAACTATTTTTGTATCAGTTTAACTTATCTCTTTAATAAACTTAACATTTGTTGTTGCATAAGAATGCATTTTTGATAATAAATTTATTTTAACTTGTTATACATACTTTTCTTTTTTTCTTATATATGCCCAGTTCGAACATTTGGGAATATATTGCTTTGTACAAGTCAGTTGTTGTTGGGTAGGTTGAACAAATGGTTTTCCTTCAGACAACAAAACAGTCTCCTAACAATAAGTAACTTGTGCAGGGTGGGGCATAAGATCTTCAAACTTTACATGAAAATTGGTTATCATCTGTGTATGACCTGTATTGATTGAGACCTTTAACATGAATGACTACTTGGCTGGCATTTTAGAAACATCTCTTTCATGAGAGGTTTTGTTTTTGCTCATTTGTCACATAGTAACATGATGCATGTTTGAAACAACTTTCGTCATACTTGGGTAATCTAGTTACAAATATGACAAAATTTTGTAGAAAATTTGTCATGATGCTCATCAATAAAATCTAGGTCAGATTTTATAATGGGTCAGATAAGGCTAGAAGGCCAAATCAAAGTAAAAGCTTGTTCACACTAGACATCCACATTCTCAAAATTTATTATTTATTCTTACGTAAAATATCTTGTACTTGAAACAACATGTGCGCCGTCTTTGATGCTTTGCATCAAAATTAGTCTTGTTGTACACATTGAGAAAGCAAAGATGTTGTCGTGAAATATCAGCATCATTAATAATAATAAAGACTTTATTTTACGAGGAAACTTATTTGATAATACACTAAACAATCAATCATTGATTTACTTAAAAAGTTTGAAAGCCTGATGTGTTTGTTATGAAGACATGGCCACTCAATCTACCGATGAAATAAACACATGAATTCACATTATTGAAGAAGAAAAACAAATTGGGGTATATTTCAAGATTTAAATTACATGATGGTAAAACATGTTTCAAGTAAAATGACTTGCAACTAAATATAACAACAGTACAAGATTCCACATAATGTAACATTTACCGATTGTTCCTTTTTGTGTATTATCTCACGGTAGACATTATATACGCGATCACTAAATAGTGTTTAATTGATATACAGTTAACTCCCTGAAAACCGTGACTCCCTGAAAATCAGACGAATTCAAGTCCCAGTTTTCGAAATTTATAAAGAAATTCTTTGAAAACCGGATTTCTCAGAAAACCAGACTTTTAGCCAAGTCCTGACTGGTCCGGTTTCCAGGGGGTTTAACAATATTTAAGTTCATTCAGTAGACAACACGTGGTAAATAGTAAAATAACTGATACATGACATCAGTCATACAATCATCTCGCTCGTCATGCATGTGAGCAAGATCTCCAGAATCTGCTCCGTTCCGTTTAGTACCATTTTATCAGAATACTTTTTTCAGTTGTTAAAAACAATGGTGACTACATACACATTACAAAACACTGGTTCACTCAATAACTAGATCTTGAGAATTCAACAAATAACTTGATATCTTTCTAGACTAAAAAAAAATCTCTTTCATGATCTATCTTGATTTAATATTCACTCATTATGCAAAGACTACATATTCGAGAGTAAATAAATAAGTACAAATGTATGTTATAAAAACGGTTCAACGATTTAATGTAGAAGTAACGAGATAATTTCAAAACGAGAACAGCGTTTTCAGCAAACTTCAATCGGTAGGTTGCGCTCGACTGCATTATATGTTACACAGATGAAGTCGAAGGACAACTTCCAGTGTACTTTAAATAAAGAAGCATCATATTGGATAAGTACGGTAAAACAATAATGATGCTGCTGTTAGCGACCACTCGCTTATTCACGAGACCACATAATTCAAGGTATTATTTTTTAAGTTTTGTCGCTTGAAGTTAAACTGGTTCCCGCTGACTTGTATGTGCAATTTGGTGCACTGCAACATAGTACGAGAACCAGTCTAGCTTGAAGTAAGCAAAAAGCAACAGCCAATTACGACAAACGATCTTATTACTCGCTTATTTGAGATTGTTTATACATCATGAATCATTATACAGGATGTATACGTTCACCATGCCACCATTCACATCGCTATTCAGACATGAGTCAATACAACTCAAATTTTAATTCATTTCGCGTCCATAAAATACGCTTCTCCTAAGACTATGGCTTGTTTACTTTTTCGTTCGTATCAGGAGTGTTTACGTCAGGACCATTTCAAATCGTGGAAACAAAGCTGTACCAATCAGTATAAAGGACATTGTTGCTGCCCACACGAGGATAAAGCCATATATACAACGGACTCCAATTTTCACATCTAGTACTTTCGATCATCAATACAGGAGAAAGTTTTTTTTCAAAGGAGAGCATCTTCAAAAGACAGGCAGTTTCAAAATCAGAGGAGCATTAAATGCAGTGAGTTATATTCATTATAAAAGACTTCGTCCGTCCGTCCGTCCGTCTGTCCGTCCGTGTTTGTACATCAACTTTAATTCTCACATTATCTTGGTAACGTGTCCGTTTTTTTGTAGAAAGTGTAGGGAATTGATGAGAAATGTGTGGTTAACCCAGAGTGCTCGTTAGCTCATGTCTAAACCTTACAGATTAATAGCTGAAACTAAAAGTGCAAGTAATGAAAGTTAATATGGTGATAATTAAAATGCAGTAGGCAATAAACTGCTAAATACAGCAGATTGTTATATCAGTTAGTTCCTACTGTGTTTTGATATACTCCTGAACCTCTGAAAAGAGTCTACAGAAGGAGGGATGAAGTGTGGCTTATGTACAATTAGCCTGTATTCAGAGGTCACTTTGATTAATGTATGTGATGATATACAGTGCCATCTCTTCAAAGCAACACCATTTTAAGAATAGCAAAATTACATTGTTGTTGGGAGGTTATTGCTCTAAAGAGGTTAACTTTTATAATTTAATCGTGCAGTGGGAAAAATAATACTGTTGTTGGAAGTTATTGCTCAAGAAAGGGACGATCAGGAGAGGTTGCACTGTACTTCAATTTATTTTTATAATTTTAACAATTCATGTGGTAACAGTTTGGAGTAGATTGCGGTCTATATGAGGAATACCCCAAAACAATGGTTCTGCTTGCAAATAACTCTTTTCCAATTTGCGAACTGTGTTTCAGCTTTATTCAACCCGATGTCTTCTTTCAGGTTATGTCCCTACTGAGTGGTGATAAAGACTTAAGAGGAGTGGTATAACAATCTTTTCTATTTTATATGTTGTATATCATTTTTATAGCAGCGTCGTAGCCACGCTGAGACACGTCGATTCATTTGCCTCGGCTAAAATTTGCAGAGCAATAAAAAATTAAAACTTGGAAAATCAATGTACTGTAATTTTAGATAATGATAATTACAGAAATTGAGACAATTTGACGAACTACATTCGCACATATTCAGCAATGAATGTTCATACATGATGCATGGTAAAATATAACTTCATTGTTACAAAACTGCCATATATAACGTCCATGATTCCGATAATGTTGGATTAAAAGTGGTTTATGTGGCCTCCAAAACGCACCAGAGACGTTCTAGATCAACAGAAATTTCCTTGGCCGACATGCTAGGACCCCCTAAAGTGACCCTGGACCTCCATAGTATGCCTCGGCTTAATTTGTATCTGGTTTCGTCATTGTATAATAAATACATGTATAATCTTCCATGTGGAAACACATACAATGTACATAATATTACCTTAACAAAAGACAAATACAATCAAAATATAAAATCAGTATACTTTATGATAATTTATATAACGCTTTGTAGTTTTATTACCGTATGTACTCATATAAATCATATTGTTATTATCTTGATATACGCAAGACTTGTTTGGAATAAGATTGTGTTTTTTTTGTTTTGCTTCACCAGGTGGCGCATTCGAGTGGTAACCATGGCCAAGCTTTGGCGTGGGCTGCCCAACATTTTAACGTCAAATGTCACGTGGTATTGCCGGAATATACCCCGGATGTAAAAGTCCGATCAATCAAAGCATATGGTGCTAATATTACGTTCTACAAAGGTGATCCAAATGTAGGGTACGTGTATGATTGACATTCAGAAACTCATTTAGAAATCATGTCAAGTACAGTCTTGCAGTATCTGTTTGTTTAGAAGCAAAAAATAGTTCAGGAGGAATAACTCTGTCATAAACTATCAGATACTCAACATCGGTTCACTCCCTTTTTCTTTGGCCTGGATTACCTGCTCCTTACATAACATGATTGGTACGCCGGGAGCCTGACTACTGTATAATCCCCCGAATGGTGAACAACATTAATGTAAATCTACATTAGCCTATACTTTTATTTAAGTCAAATGTGATATAAACCTTGCTTAATTGAAACAATCAATGTGATTGGACATCGCACGTACAGGCGAATGCGCTTTAAAAATGCAGACACATGTATTTCAATTTGAATTCTTAAGTAGTTTATGATGTACCCATGAAGTTATTTATACCATTAGAATGATATTATTGTGAAACACACTGATAAGATAAATGATCAAATATTGTTTTAAGTTCGTTTTCACAAGTTTGCACTCAATCAATGTTATGTATCATATATTTCTCAGAAACGAAGTACGCCAAAGAATTGTTGATGATTTAGGATTTGTTGCCATACCAGCATCAGACGATTTTAACATTATTGCCGGCCAGGTTTTTAAAATCTTTTGAATTCCTAACTATATTTTGTACAATAATTTTGATACTATGGTAAACTATTGTCATTGACGACTCAGAAGGTCTTTTGAGATAAGATTTTGATAATGATCAGCAACATATTTTAACAGATTTCTGTAGTTTTACATAAACTATTTGTGCGTTTAATTTTATTACATCTGGAGGTTCTATATTTAATATAATTTCTAATAACATAAAATGGAAACATAAGAAAGATATATACATGTATGTAACAAATCTTACTGTTCTTCAGGGTACTGTTGGCTTGGAGTTATTGGAGGATGTCCCAACTCTGGATGCTGTGCTAGTGACAGCCAGTCGCGGAGGTCTTGTTGCTGGCCTGGCAGTGGCTATGAAGGCATTGAAACCGAACATAAAAAGTTACTAAAATGTCTTTAATCCATCTTCTTTAACAACAATCTGGGAAAACGAACTAGAAAAGACAATGTAGTGTTTAATAATTCATAAAACGTTTTGTCGATTTCAGGTAAACGTAAGAAATACATGTAGATCCAGTTATATACTCATATAAGATATTAAAATAATTGAGTCTTGTCCGACTTTCAACGGTTATTGAACGGCCAAATTTATGACGGGTTTTTGAAGCCAACGTACTGAGCGAGAACGTAGTCATTATATTCTGTTGTAAAAATAGAAAATAATTTTATGTTTTATTCGGGGTCCCGGTAACCGTCTCTTCTTATCATGTTTTCTATAACTTATTAGAGACTGTATGGTAATATTTCAGTATTTGTTGTGGAACCAGAGGGGAAGAATCTTGGCGTTTGTTTACAACGAGGTGAATATTTACACTTAAGAATGCCCATCACTTTGTGTTACATGCATACTATTAACAGTATTATTAATGCACATTTATTGATCTTTATCCAACAAAAGAAAAAAACAAGACTGGATGATTGATATCGGGCAAATGTGTCGAAATGTGGGGACGGAAATTAAAGCCGATATAGAGAAGGAACCGTTTCCAAGAGATCATATTTATGTACAGTCAAAGCCGTAAATTGTGGAAATCAAAGATATATGAGAAGATATATGTAGAAGACATATGAACCTTCTTCAGAGGCTAACTGGTTGGTGATATCAATACCTGAATGTCAAAGAATGTCTATCGTTCATAGTTAATTATTTTTCCCAGGTGACTGTACACACAGTAAATTCATAAAATTATAAGGTAATGTATATCAATTATTGCGTTTCGAGTGCATTATCTACAAACATTTTCTGATTTTAACTTATTGTATCCCTGATGTTGGCACTATTCTGAGATTGTTAAAAACTTAATAAAATTATATGTTTAATGCAGGTGCACGAAGCTTAGAAAATCAACCTATGCTAGTAGATACAATTGCTGAGAGTATATGCGCAACACAGCTTGGTCCAGTTACATGGCCATTTATCCTGGAATATGTTGAAAAAGACGTTCTCACTGTGGTATGTTAAATAAATTGTATGTTTTAAAGCGTCATGTATAATTGCCAATGCTTCTGTGACATTACGTTTGTTATAAGCGGCTTTTGTCAGCGAGAAATCAAATCTAGTCAAATTTGAAGATTTGAGAATCTTGAATCGGAAATGTTTGGTGAATTTATGCCATTGTGCGAGGGTTATTCATATATTTAGATTTATTTGAGTCTATTTAGGAAATGCAACCAAAAGATAATACTATTGAACAATTTCGTGTCGATACATAGACTATGTTTGTTTATGTTGAACATGCCTTCAATGTTTACATTTCAGAATAATGATGATATAATTCATGGAATGAGATTCGCGTTTGAAAGACTGAAGGTAAGTGACATAAAAACGATTCTTCAATGTCAATGTAACATACATAGTTCTAAGATATATAATTGCGTTTTGCTTTAAGCTGGTACATTCTATCTATAAACCATACAGAATATTGAATATTGTGTGATAAATTTTTTATTATATTTCATTGGATTGGACAAGATTTAACTGAAAAGTGATATTTGAGCAAAAAGGTCAATTTGAAGCGTTTATAACTAGGGTTCTTACAACTGCAATACCCAAATATTCAACGTTATTGTGAATACAGAATAGTGGTCAAAATCTCATATAATTGAAAAAAGCTACTAAATGAATGCCTAATTATCATTAAACCTGAGATACATCTGCAAAGACTGCCTTTTTTCCGGAGTAGCGTCCGTGTGGAGTCAGGAGCCTGCAGTGCGATTTTCGTCCAAATATTTACGTGAACTTGAAAATAAATTGAATCCTATACATGTTGCAGGTGGTATTGCACGACCCCCATACGATCATCTCGAGATGACTGTTAAAATCGTACGCTGTCTCACGGAAAGGAGACTACGGGCAGTCTACGGAACACAGTAGACCAATCGCAGGCCAAATGTGAACGAAACATCAGTTATTGTAATATAAACTTGTGCATGCATCATGTTTTTATACTTTAAATGTTATTCTTAAGTTCGTCATTGAGGGAGCTGCCGGAGCAGTGATGGCAGCCGCTATGTCGGAACAGTTTATCAAAATGGATGATTCAATCAGGCATGTGGGTGTCATTGTATGTGGAGGGAACGTAGATATTGATCAGCTACCATGGATTTCAAAATATGTACAGATGAACGATGCATAAAATGAAATACAGCAACTGTAATACCCACAAACTGGTGTTGTCTTTTATTTTTGCTTTGTTCTTATCTTTTTTTTTCACTGGGGTCGCACCAACAGCTAGGGTCATCATATAATTACTGATCTATCCATTGACGATGATTTTACAAAGTTATTGATTCACAAGGTTAAGGACGACGCTAATGCATCTGGTACAAATACTAGAAATCTATGGAAGAAACATCGGCTTACATTGTACATTATCTTAGTGAATGGGAACATTGGGAAAAAACAGAACATGTTGTTGGTTTTTGTTGTTTTGGGTCAAACCGGATGTAAACCGCCAGAAATTCCAGAGTTGGATGTTTTGACCCTTGATCCGATTCTCATACACCGGTTTTGTTTTGTGTTTTCTTAATGATCTATACGAGTCATGCACTCGCTCTGTATGAAATCTAAACATGCAATGCCACCTCTTCAAAGCAACACACTTTGGAAGTAGCAAAATTATGTTGTTGTTGAGATGCTGTTGCTCTTGAGAGGTTAAAGGAATAGTAAAAATATTGAAGCAGGGAAAAATCAAGCTGTTCCTGCAAGGGGGTGGCTCTTGAGAGGATGAACTGCATTTTCATAAATTGAAAAAAAAATAAGGAAAAGCAATTAATCGTAATCAGGAAATTTTGTTCTGATGTCCATCATTTCTTTGCCACCTGAATGTTGATGCTTTTATTGTGTGTGATTTCATATTAAAAACTGATACTGGCGTATTTTATCTGACCGTCGATGTCTAACTGCAGGAAAAGTGATCCGTTATAATGCGATATGGTTTTGACACAGGAATCTAGCCTTCACAAACACCGGTGAACTGAATATTATTTTCGCCGATAATGGTGCCATTATCTTGACGGCAAAGGAGAACATAATTATGATCCTATTTGATACACCGTGATGCGGTAACTATTCTCTGCGGAGACTTGATTCCAAATGCCGTTTTAGAACATTGATCTTCTTTCAACAATACCTCGTCTTGTAAATGGTGTGTGAAAGTCTTTGCCAATGATAGTTAAATATTGCCTTCAGTAAAAATAATTATTTATAAATTCTGTTTGTTTTTATTCCTGGTTTTAGTCTCATAATTTTGTAAAGCAAAACGTTTTAAGTAATGGACCATTTTCTCTCACGATGTGACATTATCATATGTGAACCTGATGACAAAAATCCCATTGTTCCGTCTGTGTAACTTGGATTTTATGAAAAGAAGATTGTTGCACCAATGATGAGATGAGTATGTGCCAGTATCACCAACCCGCGCATTTATATATTAGGCATCAACGTAAAAAATACATGCTTTGTGTAGGACCACTGGCTCTTTTTATTATTATAAATGTAATACAAGAAATTATCCGCCTAAATATAATTAAAAACCGTTATTTTTTTTTATTTTAAGACGGTCTTTTTACTCGATCCAAAAATAGAGACGCAATAATTAGATTTAACTATCCTAAATTGCATTTTTGGGGTTTCTCATAAAAATGGCTATTGGTTTGAAAAGAGCAGATTTTCACATTAAGACTTCAAGAAGTTTAGAAGGTTTTTTTACAACTTAATTACAGACAATGCATTGTTTTGCCTTTATTTTTTTCAATTTTGTGGGTTTTTATATAATTTCATGGTGATAATTCTTTTAAACATGAACTCTAGTTTTAAAGTGTTTTTTTGCCTTGCCATTGGTCGTTTCGTCAAATTATACATAAAAGTACCAGTAGAAGCAAAATAGGTGCATACAGACCTGTTAAAGCCAAATTTCAAAGAAAAAAGACAATCATGTGACTCTGTCTGCCAATGTTGTTGCTTTATTCAAGGGTGTTCATATTATCCGGATATACGGTGTCTTAATTATGACACACATCGAAAGCTTTGTGATATACCTTTAGTATGGTTAACGTGTTAACATTATATACGTTTAATATGTCTCCATATCTGTCAAGTCACACGCAATGCGTATGCGTCACATGCAATTTCAATCTGACCCACCAGGGTCCCTGCGGCCTCCAAGTCCACAGCTTTAAGAAGTCCTCGCCGATTACAAAAAAAGTTATGTACAGAACAGGACAGAAAATTATTGAATTTGCACGTAAGTACATCATCTGCATATTTAATACTAACATAAATTTACAATATACAATCAGTCACGTTGTACCTGAATTATTATACAACTGCAAAAGAAATAAAAGTCAAATTATTGTCTGTGAAGATGAACAAAGTTGTTAAATGTTATTCGTCAATGAATTTTTCAATCGTATTGCTTCTTTTATAAAAATAGATAATTTACCTAATTATTGTTTATTTTGAGAATTTAATAATTCTAAAAAAATAAACATGGATGGTTCATTATAAAAATGGTTTGATATAGTCTTCGGTAAGTTAGCATAGAAAGGACATTGGCATACAAAATGAAACTCGTCTTCTAGGTCGTTTCTTTTGTACACATTTGACAATATCTATCATAATGAGGTGTATTTGTTCTTGAATTAATGAATAAGGGAGGCCAGCGAGTCTTAATCTACAGAAATAAAATCGATATATCCTTGATATTACATTTAAATAATCTTCATAATGGAAAAAAGTTTTACAGTAAAACTAATTATTTAACGTACACATGTACTACTATGTTCTACATTATAAAACCGTTCTTGTTTAAAAGCATCAATGACTCAAGCTTCAAAAATAGAAGCGATTTTTTTTACAACAATTGCCAACATCCTTTAAATCATAGCTAAACCTATACTTGTTTAATATATTTTTAACATCAGAAACCCAATTAGATAAACCATTATCACTAACTTTCATACTAAGTTCATACATGGTTTTCAAAATAATATTTTCAGAATTATTAACTTTTAACCAGTATTTAATAATTCTCACGAAACGTTTAATATACAAAGGGTAACTCCCTAACTCACCATATACAGCTATATTAAGTGTACTTTTACTAACTTTTAGAATAACTTTACAAAATTTCAATTGTATTCGTTCAACTTCCAGAGACTTCGTATTCCCCCTGATTTCACTAGCCTAATATGGAACCAACGAACGAGTCAAACAGTTGACACAAAATAGAAGGTTTAAGGTTAATTTGTTAAATAATTAGACAAAACGTGTGATGCCTTTAAAGCATTGCCATATAAATGTTCAATAATAAATCAACAAATGCTTTTGTTACATTTATGTAACTTATAATTATATATTTATACGAATAGGTCTCCCGCTTCATATTATTGTATAAGACTTTATGTTTGGTACCATATAAATGTACATACCAGATTCCTATAAATGTCTGTAAATATTGGAAGCAGAACTCGCGAGAATCTCTCATAATATGATAAAAGGAATGGATGATGATAAAACCATATATATTCTTGTATCGCTTTTATGGACTAATGTTTGATTAAGAAAGAATAAAATCTTGAGAAACCTTAGGAAAGTAATACTCCATTCTTCCGTCTCCTGGTAAACAAACAGTGCATTTTCATTCCCAGTTAGTGTATTATGAAAGTTTGAAAGATTATTGTATTGAACACCATTAGGTCAATTGACCAGTATATGCACAATACATAAATAATGATAGCATACAGAACAGAACATATACTTTATTAGACTTAAGCTCGAAAGCTCGTCGTCATAAATAACATACAAACAAACATACACACACAAGGTAATGGAAATACATATCAAACTACAAAATGTATTATGAGAGCGTTCAAATAATAATACACCGCCCACACAAATAAAACAACAAAATAAAGTTAATGTAAGTCATGTTATACATTAAATACATACATACATCATTGTAATTGGATTAAACTTTATTGTATTTATCTGATTTCTTATCTCAAACGCCTGAATGCAAAATTTAGCTAGTTCTGCAACACTGACTTCTTATCTGAATTTATACGAGAAATATATTTAATAACACTTGGGTTTCTGACGTAATATCGTGGAATCAATTGTTGTCTAATATCGTTATAGTACGGACATTTTAATACGAAATGGAACTCGTCTTCTAAATCATTCATATTACATATATTACATTTTCTTTGGTTTCTATCTATTCTTCTATGTCTTCCTGTTTCAATGGCCAAATTATGTGAACTTAGTCTTAACTTAGCAATTATATTTCTGTACTTAACATTGTCTAAAATATCCAAGTATACCGATCTTACATAAATTAACTTAATACATACATACGTATATACACAATTACATACATACATACATACATACATACGTCCTTGTACTGGTGGCATGATATAGAGAGGCAAACTTGAAAGATGCTGAGTAATAAAACACAGTTGAACATTGAAATATAATTATATTCGAAGAGAATATAATATGATATAGCGCTGTGTATAATATTAATACAAGTAAAACCGACATCACGCTCTGCAAAGCGTCTTTATACATGTAAATAATTTGGTAATTAGCTTCATCCATATATACTATTGTGGATCGATTTCATTAAAACTTGGGTAAATTAGTTTCGCGAATCTTTCAATGTCCGATGGCGCGGAATGTTTTTCCCTTTACTGCTGGGCTGGACCCATTTTGTTTCATCTTGTATATTTCAGTTCTAGCGAACAATTTCTAATCTACTTAAACATTTGAATTATCTTGGTCACTGTTGTGACAAACATTAAATATGTAACACAGCATTTCAAGTTTCAATTTTGAGAAACTAATTATATTATGGGGGCTAACACGTTGCAGGGATAGTGATCATGGTTATTTTCATATCTTTAACAAAACGATTGACATACCGAGTGTAATTCCCTGTAGATGGACGCGTTGCTTGTTGATTGTTTTACTCCTACTATTGACTAGCAACATTGAAGATGAAAGTAAATTTGGTTTTTCTCATATAAGACAGTCGTAATTTAATATCGATCCAACAAATGCGTCAAAAAGTTGTAATGAAAAATCAGGCCGTATGTTATATTGTTTAATATTATTTAATATGGCGTACATTGTCCTCAAGGCATTTAATATTTAATACGAAGGTGCCCATATAATTCAAAGTTTCACCAAGGTAATTAAAATTATCAACAATTTCTAACTATTCGTTGTAATAATAGAAAACTTCGTTATTTTTTATGAGATCCCTCTGTCTAAAAACCGCGATCTTAGTTTTCGCAGTATTGACTTCTAACCCTCATTTAATGCTATATTCATAGAGAGAAAATCATGTCATCAGAGAAAAATAAAATAATGATATATATTTCAGTAACAATATGGGTTAGGTCGGAAAAATGAGTTCATCAAATACTCATATGTATTTAGATTTGAAACACATTTTAGACATACATATATGTATCATAAACAGGTTCAACAGAGTCAGATGTTTCTACCGTTGCAACTATATTGTAACCCTGAAAAAAACCCAATGATAACATCCATTTAATTACATGACATATATTGCTTGTAGTACGTGAAAGACACTAAACTATAAATGGAAATATGTGTATAAGAACCAAACATACTTACAATGAAAAGAACATCTGAATTAAAGTACAGTACAACCTCTCCAAAACGGCCCTCTTAAAAAACAACCTCCCTGCAACAACAGCATGATGTTTCCCACTGTATGTTTAACCTCTCTAGAGTAACATGATTTTGTTTCTCCCAAAGGTCGTAAGCCTAACTGCAATTTCAAAAAACTTCTGAATCAAGGGCCTTCTTTAGGTCATTAAACAAACAGTATAAAGTCTTTTGTCATTCAAACATTGATCAGAACGAAAATCGCATCGACTGTACTGTCCGAATTGAACATCGGATAAAACATTTTGATTATTGTACCAGGTTTCTAATAGTGCATCTAGAATACCTGTAAATATTTTTTTAACGCGTATGATTGAACCTTCAGAATGCCTATCTGAAAATTATGTGGGACAAGTTCGAACATGGGTTATCTTAGGTAAAAAAGCTAAGCCCCCTGGTAAAATCTTAGGAAATCCTTGTTAACACTTTTGATTGGATCTTCTGCAAACCTTGTGAGAATGTTTGTCTTAAATATATGTAGGAGAAGTTAGAACAATATACCTCATGACACGGGCTTAAAACAATGTTTTCATCAGTAAACAATGATTCTTATGTGAACGATAAGGGGCCATATTGGCCCTCTTGTTCGAAAAGAAAAATACTGATAAAATCAGATAACACTTATACAAATACGAAAAGCTGTCTCAAAGTTTCCTCAAAACAAATATATCATTAATCACATTTACTGGATTTTTCTGTTGCTTTATAATATATAATTTATATAAGCTCGTCTTCCTTTGATAAATGATGTATAATGACATTTTGGCAAAGGTTGAAAGGTGATGTAACAAAATTATATTCACCTAGATCTATATTTTAAGATCGAATCAGAACAAAATTTGATCAGTTATTTCGTCAGAAGATGATTATATCACTTGCAATAAGCTTTGGTACGGAATCCGGATAGGGTCACAGCGCACTCGTCGCGCGCAATTTAACTGGTTCAAGAAAAATGAGATTCGACGTTGCATTGGCAACATATTTGTAACATAAAATAACGTGTTATGTTTTCTTGGACCAGTCAAAATGGCGCGGAGCAAGATCGCTGTGGCTCTATCTGGATTCCGTACTTTCGAAAAAAAGTTCATTTTCAATAAATCAAATTCACCAGTTCTGTATTGAAAACGTACTTTATGTCAATGCTCATTATGTCAGCGACAAGTTCGCAACTTGAATAAGTCCTACAACCCCACGAGTGCAGTTCGGGAATTCTCATTGATTAAGCATTTTCAACAGTGATGCATCTTAAACCCGACCTTTCTAGTTCCATTCAAAGACTTAATTAATCTAATTACTAATTTTCGCATTATCAGGGCTACATTTTCTGTAGTATCAAGCAAAAAAAACATGCACAATGTCAGAATTTTTTGATGGTGCGTATTTCAAACAAAACGAAAAATGAAGATATTCTAGACACAATCCACTTTCAAATACCATTTGTTACCCATGAGATAGTGTTGACATTATTCTAGAATGCGTCTTGTTTTTAGAGCACAATTTTGACATAAAAAACAATGAGAAGTAGTTTAAATGTGTACGTGGTCACGTCCACTGTAAATTATATTCTAATGATATTTTTGTTAATAAAGTTTTATCATGATCGAGTTTTTCGAGATTCAAAATACTGTATATGAAACATTCTACAAAGCTATAATTTAAGACGTATCTTTTTAACTTACCATACGAACTGTTTACTTTCTCAAAAGCATTGCTGTGACAGTCAAGAAACCGAAACAGGTCAATGTACAGATTAAAAGCTAGCATTGTGTCTTTTTCAGTGAGTTGTCCTCAGTGGTTGAGTTTTTTTGTATAAGCTTCAGATAACAAACTAAGATGTATTATAACCTTGACCTTTCAGAGATTTAAGTGACACGTACAAATCTAAGTATGTTATATATAGACTTAAGGTGGATCGCGGGTTTCCTCCAGAAAAATGGTCATTTTTTAGACGTCAACGTACAATAAAGAAATTTTGCATGAACAACCTTTAAGGTATTGGCTAACCCAGAAATGACTTCAAATGATATTTCCATAGAAACCGGGTAAAAGGCGCCATCTAGACGAGTGATATATTTTTCGTTGATTTTCGCGTTATTTCCTGTATTGCTCCGATAATTTTGTGTATTAAGTTATGCAATTTACATAACTGGAATGCTGGATCATTTTCAAATCCGAAAACGTCAATAATGTTACATTTTGCTGTCATTAAATATTAAAAGACGTCGAGTGAACTCTGCAGGGGTAGCAATTTACAATGCCAAAAAAATGAGACATTTTCCTCTCAGTCGCGTCAACAGTGAAAAAACGGCCTCTAGATGGCGCTTTTTGCCCGGTTTCTATGGAAATATCATTTGAATATATCATTTCTGGGTTAGCCAATACCTAAAGGGTTGTTCATGCAAAATTTCTTTATTGTACGTTGACGTCTAAAAAAATGACCATTTTTCTGGAGGAAACCCGCCATCCACCTTAAGAGAAGAAAGGAGTTGCGTAATCGAATTCTTCGCAACGTTGATACAAGTTTGGCCGAAAACATCACGCCTGAGAAATAGGTCATGCATGTTTATGATTGACCTTTTCGACACCTTGTGCTTCAAAACGTATTTTTCTTAGCGAAAGCTTTGTATGATTTCGTGTTTACAATCTACGTCCAAAATACCTCGTACAAGTATAATAGAATTTACACCAATTGCTCTCGTAATTTTTCAATCGAAGCATATTTGTACCATATTCTAACAAATGTCTTTTACCGGCATTTTCTGTGAATATTGAAGAAGAACTCGAGAGAATATAACAAATAGAAAGGATAATTATGAACCCGTATAAAATCTATTCTTGTTTCGTTTTTACCTCATTGTGCAAGAACAACTGATTGACCTTCTAGGTTTTATAGATTATAAACATACATCTGAAGAAGTATATTTTAGATATAAAATGCTGTATAAGCCTTGATTATCATCCGCAGATTTAAGCCATTAGCTTGGTTAAGCCTATTTTATGATTTCTTCACCCCATCCAAGCACTCAATGCATTCAAGCAACTACGTGTACGGCGTTACATTGTTGTTCCTGTTTGCAAGTAGTTGAGCAGAACATTGTCCAAACTTTGTCCCAATGTGCTTGGATCTCCATGTTTATTTGACAAGCATTGTTAAATGCAATAGCTATATAGCTAAAACTTATACCTATAATTGTATTGTTTTCATTCATTGATGCAATGTCTGGTTTGGGTTTATGTCTGATTGTGTCTGGATTGAGAATATACAAAGATGATAGGAGGTATTCTGTAACACGGACACATAATCCACCGTGTGACATTTCTTTAATGAACGTGGTAGTTTTCGTTTGTTTCGTCATGTTGCCATATCTGTAATTTTACATAAATGATAATGTTGCGGATATAGACTATAAGAAGTACAATAAAGATATGGCGTTCAATGGATACCAATTTCCTAAATAGCCATCCGAGTAAGGAAAATGCTCGATCTCACGTATATACTCGTAAATATGTTCGGACAAAAATATATGGCAAAATTCTACTGCAATTGTTTCATGTATTATAAATGATTTTAATTAAGGGGTCGTCTACGAAGTTTAATAGTCATGATTTCTGACCAGTAATTGATAGCCCCTCACTGCTGTCAACGACAGTTCATAAATAAATCGCATTATAACACGTGTTTGTTTTCAAGATACGCTCATTCATTTAATAAGGACTATCTTCATGCGTAACCAGTTTTGCTTAGGGCACCGGACAGAAAAAAAATATGCGAGGAATATGTCCAGATGGTTAACGGAAAGTCGGTGATTCTACCCTGGGGACCACCTCCATCGTTAAGAAAGGAAAACTCACCAATTAACGTGGGACTGTCGATGCGAAAGAAAACTGGTTTAGTTTAGAATGGTTTATTTAATAAATTATGGTGCAAGTTGTTTAACCTTACTTAAGCTGAATGTCTGATTAGTAGAGTTAAAGGTTTGCCGGTACTCTCTTCCTCGTCGGCGGCGAAACTCGAACTCACAGCTCTTCAACACAAAAATTTCTTATATGTTTTTTTACAGCAAACTCAAAACTGCAGTGAATGATTACATTGCACTATTACCTTTTAATGTTATTAAATTTCAAATCAGAAATCTTCAAATATTGCAGTATTTTAAGGTAGAAATATTCAAAGTTTGTCATAAGATTTTAATGTAATTTTGCCCAAAACAAAATTTACAACATTACTGATAGAAAAACGCTCCATCAGTATTGTATTCTATCTAGCAGTTTGTAAAAATGCGGGTTTCTTTTTCGTTAAATTTATCGAGAAACACGAAGTCTCTCCAGCGTCGAGATGTAATGCTTAGAATGACAGACTTTATCCTATGAGAAATAATTTCAATCCAAACTTGACAAAAATGTCACTGTGTCTGATTTTGGTGTTGCATAAATACGCTTTACAAAACCATATCAGACGAGATATGCACTCCTCTGAAAATACGACAAAATCTGCCACAAATGAAGTATACAAAGACAAGAAGCGATTAATTTATTCTAGCAAAATTTCTCTGACGTCTAAGTACATTTGTATAAAAATATACTTCTCTCAAATTTCTTTTGATAACAATTGAAGATTTTTGGTTGAGATTAACGTAATTCGACTTTTGTGATTTTAGTCATAGACTCTCATAACGGTGATTATTAACACATAATTCAAACGGACCAATTTAGTTATGGTATCAGAAATAACTTATCAGCAACAATCAGCCAAGCCTTTCAAACTTTATTTACAACTTCCATTTTGTAAGTAGTTGTAAATACCCATAATGCCCCGAGCAGAAGAAAATAGGTCAGTGCATAGCGCTACCGCAGTGTACACATTGATGCCTATGTACAATATTGTTCACTCGGGGGTTAAAAGAGAACTCAAGTCGCCGCCTGCTTTGATGGACTAACTGAGTAATAAGAAATTTATGTAGTTCTTGTCATTTATTTAAAATACTTTTACACTCATACAAAAACGTTCTTTTAAATATTTTGATTGAAGATATGATACAAAAGAAATGCACCCGAGTACTGTTTTGTCTTAACAGTCAATCTATTACCTCGACAATCTTTGACAGACGCCATTTTGGGAACTTAACAATCAAAACCCCTGTTACTCTCACGGCGATCCAATGGCGACCTTGCGGCGACCCCCACTGCGCTCTTATCAGAACGACGAGCGATGACGTTTGTTTTGTTCATGCTCAAAGTGCACACCGTCGCTCAGCGCTAGCGTTCTATGCGATTCTTATGCGTCAACAGTAACTGGCGATGCCACTGCGTTGTTGCGGTGATGCTTGCGATCGAACTGCGCGCACCTCGACGTCCTGCATTTTTCTTGGACGCCGTTGGATCGCCGTAAGAACGCGGCTCTAGTGTGACAGGCGTTTTACAAAATATGTTCGAGGAAAGACAGAGGTACGAAATCGGCCGAGGTGTTCTATTTACTTTGACTCTGACGGCTGGTGTTTTTCATCGACTATTTTTTTAATCATACAAAATTTTGTAGATAAAATTATACAGATTTCTAATTATATGAAATAAGGTAAATAAGAAAAAAATATTTTTAACTGTATGCAATGTGGTAGATAAAATTACACATAATATTATATCAATACCATATGTTATGAATATTTGATTTTATTGCCGATTCTCCTATGTGTGGATTAACTTTGGCACATCATTATCTAAGCAATAAAACCAAGTGAATAATACAAATGCGACATGCCACCCGACAAAAACGAGGCATGGTCGTTGTATAATAATTATATTAATGTACATTTGTATGTACATAAGATCCACAGGTAAGTGTGAATTGTTGTAATTATCACACCTGAACGTATGTTGTAGACCACTCAGGGTGTATTTACGTGATTTGATATTACCCTGATACTCATCAGCATTGTCACGTGATATATTGACTCGCGCACTAATATTGTTTTGTGAGTGACTTTGTTACTTAATACAAAGCAATTATATGTTATGATGCCTTCATTTGTTAGATCTGTGCACTGTGCCAGTAATAAGTGACCTGGGTCAGTCAGCCTCATAAGAATTATAAGTAAACGTCTAAACGTGTTCAGCGAAATCGTGCCAAGTAGAGATTAACTCAACTACCTTGTCTCTTCTTGTCTTTGACACACTAATCACGCAACATGGAAAACGCGTGACCCCATGAAGTTTGCAACACGCATTACTGATAAGCCATTTCATTAGATGGAGAATAGGCGAACTAATGGAATAAAACGTTTGTTATGCTTAGTTTTTTAAATTTATATTATTGCAGACCTTCAAATTGGGAGAGAGTTCCAAGAACTATATTTGGTTGACTATCGACTCAGCAGATTTATCTAAAAACAGACACTTTGGCAGTAGATTCTTAATTCTAACTAGTAAATTGTCACACTATCCAAAATGACTGTCACATATACATTAACTATGTACATGGTGATAGATTACAGGGGAAATGAATAATGAGCAAACGCTTTTCTTTGTTGATTTCATATTATCTAATGATCTAATTATACACAAACCCGTATAATTTCACATTATACAACTTACTATATAGATGTAGTATCATTTATCATGGTACAAGATATTTTCTGAATCAATAAAATCCTTTTAAGAACAGGCTTGGTATCAACATACGGCATTCAAACAAGAAAATAACCTTTAAAGGAAAGTTGCAAGGGCATTCGTCGCAAATATACATACAGAGTTGTCCTATATGAAATAATTTCAAACTATTTATTCAAAGGAAGGCATTTAATTGTTCTCAGTAAATTGCATTCTGAAAATATTCGTATATTTATTTAAAAGGAAACAACGAAGTGATAAATATTAGTAATAAAACGCAGAAATTTCCTGACTGGTATGATAGATCTAACTCAGCTATGTTGGCACACCTATCGGTGCATTGTAATGTCTTATAAGTTATAAGCGTATTAACTCAACTTGAAATCTATTAAATCGACAGATGCAAATTCTTTAGAGAAAATATATATTCTTCAAAAACCTGAACGGTTCTGACAGATTCTACGAATACTAACATATGATGTACAATGATTCGGATACAAAACGACAATGTCCATATCTGTGGTGTTACATTGGTAAATATTTTATTGCAATTGATATACAATGTACTATACTGTATATTATATACCGGTATAACTTGAATACAAGTTAAGAATAGGAGGGGTGATAAAAAAGAACACGGGAATGCTTTATAACTTGAAAAGTTTCCTTTAACTTTTAGTTGTTTTCTAATTAGCAGGACTGTTACTTACTTTTTTCGACGTGACGTTTTTCTAATTAGCAGTACTGTTTCTTACTTGTCGACGTGACGTTTTTCTAATTAGCAGTACTGTTTTTTACTTGTCGACGTGACGTTTTTCTAATTAGCAGTACTGTTTTTTACTTGTCGACGTGATGTTTTTCTAATTAGCAGTACTGTTTCTTACTTGTCGACGTGACGTTTTTCTAATTAGCAGTACTGTTTTTTACTTGTCGACGTGACGTTTTTCTAATTAGCAGTACTGTTTCTTACTTGTCGACGTGATGTTTTTCTAATTAGCAGTACTGTTTCTTACCTGGCCGACGTGACGTTTTTCTAATTAGCAGTACTGTTTCTTACTTTTCGACGTGACGTTTTTTTAATTAGCAGTACTGTTTCTTACTTGTCGACGTGACGTTTTTTCTAATTAGCAGTACTGTTTCTTACTTGTCGACGTGACGTTTTTCTAATCAGCAGTACTGTTTCTTACTTGTCGACGTGACGTTTTTCTAATTAGCAGTACTGTTTCTTACTTGTCGACGTGACGTTTTTCTAATTAGCAGTACTGTTTCTTACTTGTCGACGTGACGTTTTTCTAATTAGCAGTACTGTTTCTTACTTGTCGACGTGATGTTTTTCTAATTAGCAGTACTGTTTCTTACTTGTCGACGTGACGTTTTTCTAATTAGCAGTACTGTTTCTTACTTGTCGACGTGATGTTTTTCTAATTAGCAGTACTGTTTCTTACTTGTCGACGTGATGTTTTTCTAATTAGCAGTACTGTTTCTTACTTGTCGACGTGACGTTTTTCTAATTAGCAGTACTGTTTCTTACTTGTCGACGTGACGTTTTTCTAATTAGCAGTACTGTTTCTTACTTGTCGACGTGATGTTTTTCTAATTAGCAGTACTGTTTCTTACTTGTCGACCTGATGTTTTTCTAATTAGCAGTACTGTTTCTTACTTGTCGACGTGATGTTTTTCTAATTAGCAGTACTGTTTCTTACTTGTCGACGTGACGTTTTTCTAATTAGCAGTACTGTTTCTTACTTGTCGACGTGACGTTTTTCTAATTAGCAGTACTGTTTCTTACCTGGCCGACGTGACGTTTTTCTAATTAGCAGTACTGTTTCTTACTTTTCGACGTGACGTTTTCCTAATTAGCAGTACTGTTTCTTACTTGTCGACGTGACGTTTTTCTAATTAGCAGTTCTGTTTCTTACTTGTCGACGTGACGTTTTTCTAATTAGAAGTACTGTTTCTTACATGTCGACGTGAGTTTTTTCTAATTAGCAGTACTGTTTCTTACTTGTCGACGTGACGTTTTTCTAATTAGCAGTACTGTTTCTTACATGTCGACGTGACGTTTTTCTAATTAGCAGTACTGTTACTAACCTGTCGACGTGACGTTTTTCTAATTAGCAGTACTGTTTCTTACTTGTCGACGTGATGTTTTTTTTCTAATTTTCAGTATTCTTACTAACTTGTCGACGTGACGTTTCTTCTAATTAGCAGTACTTTACTTATTTGTCGACGTGAGTTTTTTCAATTATCAGTAGTGACATACGATTTCACCGTATATAATGTTTCACAATTCCTCTCTTGTGTGTTATATTAACGAATATAATCAAATAAAATGTATCATCAACCTTTATAGTGAGTGATTATTGCTCACAATGATCAGTATTGAAAATGAGATTTTTGGAAGTGATGTATGTCGTTACAAGATTTATTACGTAACTATAATATCTCATTCTTCTTACTTTAAATATATGTATACCGTAGCATGAATATTTTATGCTTTATAGTAAAAGTAGACCCGCCTCCGTAGTCCAGTGGTTAAGTTTGCTGACTTCAAATCACTGTAACCTCTCACTGATTGAGGGTCGTGGTTTCGAGCTCAGCTACCGACCATGTCTTTTTATGTGAGAAAGTAGACAGTTGCTTACGGAGAACCGCGTGTCTAGTACTGGTTCTTCCCATAAACGACGGTTAGGTGAACTGTCCGCTTCTGTTGAAATGGGGCGTAAAACTCAAACAAACACACAAATCATAGTATAAGTACAGTTGTTAGTTAGTCTGGTTCCCGTCGTACTATAGTATTTTAGCGACAAGGGGCAGGTAATCCAGACTAAGTTTAAAAAGGCACGTTCATATATTCTAATATAAACAATTTGTTTTCAGTTTTAGCAATAAATATCTATTTGTCTAGTTTTGCAGCTACAGTATAAAACATCAGAACATTTATTGGGTAACAATCAGTCGCGTATTCACAACACCGAGAAATGTTTACAAATTTGAAATCAATATGGACTAACAAATATCGCAGTCAGCATTATTGAGATGTATTTTATATTTGCTATTAAAATCACTTCAATCTGTCTTTCACTTTTTTATATTATTAAAGCACAATCATGATGAATCGTCCTAAAATATTCTCCTATTTGAACAGACTTTGCAGATGTAGATACAATCTATAGCAAATTTAAGCGGCCAAGGATATTCAAATACTAATTCTGTGACTACTGAAAAAGTCGAAGAATTCGGCAAATTGATGCGTGTCAAAATGGTTATTGTACCCTAATACACGAGACTTATGTCCCTTCTCTCGTAACAAGCCGACTGTCCCAGATCCCTAACTGCAATGTGGATAACCCACGTGACTTATGACGTCACAAATGGGTAGTGCGGGAAACACTTTTGCATGAAGCCAAGAGAAAGGCAGCTGTAAGAATTTTGTTCCGATTTTAATTTTCACGACACATAGCGCATGCTAAGCGAAAACTGTGTATGTTACATGTATAGTTTTCATTTCTTTGTACTCTGTACAGTTTTCCGTGTCGTTAGCATATAAAAAGCATGTTCCAGGATTTGAACAGTGATCATTAACATTAAAAGTAATATGTTATCAATACCGATTAATATACATGTTTAATGTTTAGAATATATCCAGAAAATAAAGATGATATCTGATAAATACAATGTAACATAGATATTAGCATTTCAGCTCGAGTCGATTAGTAGTTAGGACCACACCCATCCTTGATTTCACGTTTAACCTCACGTCACGAAAATACTCAAATAAGTATTGGAAACTTTTGTCACAGCTACTTCCGTTCAACAAAGTGGAAAAGATTTTCTGCTACCTTTTGTAATGAAACAATAGTTCTAGATAAACATATTAAATTGATTACCGATGTGTGGAGAAATGACTCGCACATAATCTTAACGTAATGGCTGCTTGTTTAGATTATAAAGTTATGAATCGGTAAACCTAGGGTTCAGTAGACTTATGCATTCATTAATTGACCATTACGAATGATCCACAAGATGAAATTCGTCAGGAATGATCAGTAATGTGTATGATTTAGTTTCATGAGATACCAATGATTCGATCATTCATGAACTCCTCCTGAAAATGCGTCATTGTCTTAGAGAATCTTTAACGTTCGTCATAATTAAGCCATCTTCATAGCGTATTTGGTGACTTCTATCGACATTCTAATGGTAACCTCTCCCCGGGGAACGATAAAAAGTGATGTATACCCAGTAGCCTACATTACGTATAGCGCCTGTACATATATCTTATTGTGATTCAAAAATGCAAACATGATCTATGGGATGTTGTTTGTATACATACAGTTTGAACATAGAGTAATCTTTCAGGAATCATTGACATCTTTCACCCACATACGATAATATACAAATATCCGGAATGTTTCCAACAAACGTCTACAATAAACAAGAGCGCCACAAGCGGTGCCAACGCTCGTCTGCCTCAGTGAGGAAAGTTTCATGTTGCTACCTCGTACAGTTTCTGAGTTATAAGATACATTAAAATATTTGCACAGACGCAGACGACGCAGTGATCATAATAGTTCGATTTCTTCTTCGAAAACGGTCGAGCTAAAATAGGATTTGCTAAACAGTCTGGTTCAGCGTGATATGATACGATAGTTACGTACATTACCAATCCCTTGTCAAGTTTCATACCATCGATCTTTCTTTAAAGTAGCTGAACCTTAAGTAATGTTACGAAAGCTAATCTTAAGCTTTACCATAAAAGAGGCTGTGTTTCTTATCTTTTCTCTAAATCAAGCAAACATCAGTTTGCTTTTATAGCTTTGTTCAGAATAAAATGTTAGTTTAACCGAACAATATTCTAGCGCCACCTGTCCATATTTGAAATTGACAACATAAGAACCCGTGCTCTCCACGTTTTGTGTAATTTTCAAGAAATTGACTTTATTTAGTTAGATCTTGAAATATTTACACAATTTAAGAATGGCGCCAAATTACTATTATAATGTTCTTTGATTATCTAAAGGATAGTAAAATACATCTATATACTACATGTATATTAGGGATATATATTTTTTATCATATATATTTTCTCTTCCTGGTGTATTTGTGATAAACACACGTATTGTCAATTCTAATAAATAGAATTCATTAATATAATAAATTATCAACAGATTTTATGAATATGAGAAGTTTTCCACAACCACTCGTCATGAAAATGTCCAAACAATCAACTCTCAACTGTGCTCAAATCCTGTAAATGCTATGTCCATATGTTGACTAGCATTTTCCTACATCACCATTAAACTCTGAGCGACACAAAACGATGTCCGAATAAGCAGACGACGATAAAACGAGCGGATGTTAATTAACTGCCAACAAGATATAGAACCGATATCTGAAGTGTGTAGTGGTATATAACCGAGGATCGTGGCTGTCGTCTGTCTTATTTACTGCTGGATTTTCAATATCGTCCTGAAACTTTAATACTTCTGTGAAAATCAGACCACAATAGCTACGGACAATCACATCATGCAATTTTCAAAAGGTAAGAAGACAACGTTTTTACGTTTATTACGAAGGTTTTATATATAATAAAATAAGATAAATGAAATATGATGTATTTCAAAGCGACAGGACATCACATAAGCACCCGGCATTCGAGTGTAATACTTAATTATGTTTCGATGTCTCCGCTCATATCTTTTTATTTAATTTTGCATTCACTAGTGTATTTATGTATTCCAATTTTAATTACATAAAACATATCAATGTAGTCGGACATATATAGTTGGTACATTACGAATATGATATAATTGACTAAGTATACATGTGATATGAAATTATATCATTAATATGCATGTTCTTGGTCATTTAATTCGTATGTGATTCGCCACAGGCAAATAATTATAATTTGTCTGTCTCGTAGGATTGAAATAGAATCTACTCATCCGTGTAATTAAAAATATAAAACTTACTCTGACAATTATTTATTTTATTAGTTATGTATTATTGATATTTAACAACCGCTTTATCATGTATACATTGCCCTTTTCAAATGCATTTACTGATTCATAATTACATTTATATACATTTTTTTTCTTTTAAAATAACATTTCTATCAGTCTAACCATGGATTGAAACAGAAGTTAGTGTTATCTTACATTATTAATATTAAAATGAATACGTGCATATGTACCAGTATTTAATTTCATATTAGGAAAAACAAACTTTTGACAATGTTTTGTGTACTTCTTAGATACAGAAAAATATAATTAAAATTACCCACTGAATTATGGAACAGGGCTGTATACTCGTGTTTTCATTAAATCAACGAATTACATTGTATATCTGTCAGTATGTATTGTCAGCTTATCACGCATTTTATACTGCTAAATCAATAAATCCATTTACTTATATTTGTATATCACATATTTTGATTAGAACGTTTCCAAACTTACTAAATGAAAATATGCCATTGTTATATATATTGAAAATAACATGAAAATGAATCACAAATGAATCACAGACATTATCGTCAAAAGAGATCACGATGCATATCTTCATAACTTTTTAAATCAAGAACAGAATATTACGAAGAAAAGAAACATTCGCGAAAAGTTTTTTTTTGTGAAAATGTGCTGAGAATAATTACAATAAAATATCCGAGACACGATAGTGTGTAGTTTTTTGTCTTACATAAATGACATACAATGAGGCGTATCTGTGCATGCATTTTCGTGAGCAAACATCTGATCTCTTTTAAGTAAATAATTATGTACATGGTACTTCTCGAGGACAATCAGTCATGCATGTAAAAGTTCTATATAAAGAGCTGTATATAGTAGAAACTGCACCCAAACTAGGGATACTAAAAAGGGAAGCAATCTATGTGCCTCTGTAATAGGTTGAATGTTATTGAAGTTTTGTCCAAATTGTCACCGAACAAAACATCCGCGAACAATTGAACTATTATATTTATCACAGACGACACGACAGTCTATTCAGGGGGTAATTTCTTTATTAAACGTCATTAATTCCTCTCCGTAAACCTCGTTTCAAAGGAACTAAACAATAAAAGATAAATTATTGATAAACAAGAATAGTTTTAAGATATTAAATTCTTCCATTGTGGCATTATTGTGTCTGATTTACTCATTATCTTTGTTCGAACAATTAGATAGAAGTAGAACCAGGAAACGATGTCTGTGTCATTATAGTATCGTTTAAAACATTGCCTTCGGGGAGTGCTCTTTTTAAACAATGTTAAGTATTGAGAATAACAATCTGTCTGTTATAATCACAGCGTTTACAAGTGTATTTATGTAGACCGATTAAGTCTATAGAGAATAAATAAATTTTCTTGTACTATCGTTGCCAACTTCAAAAGCTTTGATGGCAGCGATTTCTCCCTTAGATCAATCACAAATAAACCATAACGTGTCAGTCTCTCTGTTCGCAGATTCTGAATTTTAATACATCATGAGGAACGCTCATGTGGAAGCTAAATTCCATAGCTGTCACTCGCTAGGCGCGGATGATATTTCTATGCGGACCGAAGTACCACGTTTTCTACATCCGCCATGCAATTTTAAACTAGTTCCCGTGCCATGTCTCAGTGTAAGTCTAAGTAAGTTTAGTTTCCATGAGTACTTCCAGTAATAGTTGTAAAAGTTCATGTGAAAACTAATATATATTTTAAGACTCCATTCTCATTTTCTAGTTCAAATCATTTTTATCTTTATCGAAAATGATTTACCGTGAGTTTTATAAAAAACGATGACAATACTTTGAGTTATTTGTCCCTTTATATTTATATAGAAGTCTACGGAAGATGAGCAAAATAAGGACCGTACTTCAATGAAAACTCGTGGTAAAAAAGATACAAAAATACAGTATCAACTCCAATCTAATAAAGAAAAAATATAGGTAACCATGCAATATCTTTAGAAATTGGTATTCTTCTTATTTTTTTCAAAAGGGCAATGCTCTAACATTTTTTTGAAAATGTGTCGTAAATAAATTGAAGTATTTAAGACAAGTATAAAATATGACGACAATGGGCTAAACAGTTTTTATAATGTTACCTGTTCTGGATAGCATTGAGCTGCAGATACGTATAATAAATACAATACCTTAGACGATGTGAGGATGTTAGCTCATTCATGGTCAGTCTCAACATGTTTGTTTCTACTGCAGTACTGGCTGTTCGGTTTGGTATGTCGTGCTTTCTGTAGACCTGTGTGTTTTATGTTTTATCGATCTGAGATAAATAGTCCACATAAAGACTTGTTGTGGGTATCCGAAAAAATAATATTTGAATAAATTGATTTCCATGGCTAGTTGGGATGGGTATTGCGGAAACACTGTACTGCAAAACGTATTGCGATATATTGCGATACGCAACACTGTATTGCAATACCTATTGCGATATATTTGGAGTTTAAAACTCTTGAGTTATTAAGTATTCAAGCTTGGATTTTAATGTAGTTTCATTAATCATTTGCATGATGGTATCTTTATTTAAGCTATCACAAAGAAACTAATGAAAATATCAATGACTATAATAAAACTCCCTGCTGTATATATAGTATACAACAGTTGTACATATAAAACTCTCCTTGAGCAGGGCAACAAACAAATACAGTCCTAATACAGTTACACAAATAAAATATTTCTGTTTTCCGATCCAATTAGGCTTCAGCTGTTACAATACAAAATGATGAAGTCAATATCAATTTACTTTAAAAATATCGCGATACGGGATGGAATCGTACCGATACGTACATGGTATTGTATTTGGAACGTAATTGCAATATACCGGTATTCCCGTATTATCGCGCATCAATATAAATGGCTAGATATGTTAAACTCGTGATTGTTTCCAATGATGGATTATCATGAAAGATGTAAGACATGAAACAAATGAACATTATCAGCCAAATGAAGCACACTGTGAGTAAAAATATGTATACTGAATCATGACAAACCATTGTTTAAAGTTTTTACCAGGAAAATCAAAACATTGTAATTATTTACTTATGGGTGAAATTATAGTACTTCTGAATTCAATGAGCACATTGATACTATACGTAACTTCACATAAATCGTAGAACTCTTCATTAACTAAAACATCTTGTCTAAAAATATTGGCTTAACGTGTCGCTGAAATGTTGTTTTATCTATTTTCGTTCAAGCTGAAATATAAACATGCCATTTCGTGTTTACGTATTAAACAGTAAGAAGGATGTAATTGAATGTTGTTACCTGGTAAATAACATTGGTTATAGGTTCATATCATGAAATGCTTAATAGAACGGTTTTGTCCTTAATTAAACATTTTTATGAAACACATTGAGAAGACAAAGAAGCAATCTCATGGTTCTGTAACCATACATTTCTGCCTGTTTATTTATATAAAAAAATAATGAGTCTACTCCTATACATGTCCCACAGTCACAGCAGCAGCATAGATGAAGACACGGGTCTTATTCAGGTCCTCCATCGAGTCATATAATTATCTTCTGGTGATAAAATTTTGATTTGGCCAGACCTCTCCTCTTTCTTAGAGACATCGTATAGTGAACCTCTACCAAGATTGTTCAAATTATGGCCCTGGAGTCAAAGTATTAAAAACTTCCTTATAAAGTAAAACATTTTCCCTTTATGTATGAGCTCAGATTCACATGTATTCCACGGGATTCCAACAATACCATTCTTTAACGAAATGTGCTGTTCACACAACGAACAGGTTGGTCACACAAACTAACTGATTGGACTTTTGAACATCAATAATTGCAATGTAATTCAGGTGAGCGATATAGGGTCATCTTGGCCCTCTTGTTTAATAATGTCATGGTAAATTATTTTCTATCATGGAAACCTATACAAGTTATTTTTATTTTTCTCCATTGAATATGACTGTATTTATATGTAGAAATAGGCCTTTAATGAAATTTTCAAGTTTCAAGTTATAACCATTACAAACTCTGTCGGCGCTAATTTGAGATAATAGGTTTGGGAGCTATGATCCGAGTACATTAACTCGACGTTTATTTTTCTAAAAAACATATTCCACCATATCAATACGTATATGATTCTGCTTTTTTCATGTGTACACTTCGTTATTACTGCTCTTGGGGTATCTAACATGATAAATTATAAATGATCCATCCTAAAAATGGTGATTTGTGGTTAAACGACCCAAACTTGGAAGGTAGGCATTTTTGTCATTTCAACATAATAGCCTGGCTAATAAAGGAAACATTTCATTATTGAATTATATTGACATCCGGGGATATTTGAATGAGATGATGGTATAAAAGTTACCCAATATTCTTTAAGAATGGTCCAAAGAATGGTGTGTGATTTTACTTGTTTCATAATGGTTTAATAACACGCATGAAGACACAGGATGGATTTTGGGACCCTGAAGCGCTCTTCTTGTTTTTATTAACTGCAGAATCAAATGATTATTGTTAATGGAATATTTCCTTACAAACAGAATTACCAAATAGTGATTTAGTTTTTCCTGCTGATAGTGGTACATGCAATTACGTAGAAGATGAGATATTCTTGCGTTAGTAGTTTTAAAGCGTCAACACTGAGAATTTTACTTAACTGTCTTACAGTGATGCCTTCTGGGAATAGATAAAACACATTCGTCAGAAATTATGGAACAATATAAAGCAGTTAAATATATAATGTTCTCCGGGAAAATGAAACGTATTTCATTTTTCATTACAAGTCAGTGAGCAAAATCAACTTTAAGAATTTATTTATTTATTTCAAAACTTTAATGAAAAAAGTTTGGACTTACAGAATACAAGATGAGTGTGTATCATTTATGCTTACATATTGTCCTCACTTGTTTATTATGACATAACAAGAAAAACAATAACAAAACGTTATAGGTAGACGAATTACAAGGAGCATGTTGGTTTCTTTTTTTGTATAAAGTTGCTTTTTTGATAAAGGATATTGACTGTATATCTTATTCAATTCTCCATTATGGAGATTTTAACATATTTACATGATAAGAGTAATACACATAATTATATTGACAAGCATGAGTATTTGACAAATGAATACATTCATGTATATAGTTCACAAACATATGGTAATATCATACCATACATCAATCAAATAGTATAAACCCTAATTGTTAACAAATTCACCATAATCTGCTATGATACAACCACATTGAACTTCAAATAGCATTTCAGATAGTATGCCACACAACAACTTATCTAGGTCAACATCACAGAGCAGTGCCTGTATGATTTACTTACCTATCAACTATTAATAGATTCAGTCATCACCATCAGCCAATCAAATGGCCAGGATTACCCAAACTAGTAATAGACAATGTACTATATACCCACAATCAATAAGAATAAACTTTTGTACTCATGAATAAAATTCGTCTAGAAAAAGATGATTACAGGTTACACAAGCGAGCGTTCTCTCATACATTGTATGGCCTTGATGTATTTTTACGAAAGAATGAATTTGTTGCAGCTTTGCGGATATAATTTATAGTGTTTTGTATTGACAACAAGAAAACCTTCTAAGATCTTTTAATTCCACAGAGAAATATACAGTATCTTTGAGAAATTGTAGCGATATTGTTAGTGACTATAGTTTCCACAATAACGACTACAGAGATATAAGTCGAGGTCACCATCTACCGTCAGGTATTTGGAGACAAGATGATGTTCATACGATGTGTCAGATTGTATTAGAAATATGAGGAATGTGACTCTGATGTAAAACGGATAAAAGATCATGCCTGCGGGCATAATGTGTGTCTTGCTTAATGAACCGTGATTCTACAGATTTCAGTGCTATATAGGGTCTTAATTAGTTTATCTATGGTTCTTATCTAAGGGACATAATCGAAATTTTATCACAAGCTTCCCTTCGACCGAAAATCAAGGGAGGCTACTTTGTAAATTAGGCCTTGAAAGCTGGCAATGTTTTAGTTCTGGCTTCCAAAACTTTAAAAGCCGCTTTTTAAATATTTTTATGCGGCATTAAAGTTTTGGATCAGACCCGTTACGAAATCTTACCAGAATAACAAACATTATTGTAGCCTCGTTTAAATACGCAAATACCTTTTTTCAAATAAATCTTGGCCATAAATCGATAAAGCAATTATTTAACTATCGCTTTATACCCTATACAAAGTTAAAATATCAATACAGCCAACAAATTTGCTTCTTTCAAGGCGAAATAGCATTTGCATCAACTTTCATCCGCCATGAAACTTAACAGCTTCGTGAGATCTCGTATGACGTCACTCGCGCGAACCGCTTAGAAAACATGACATGTGTATACATGATGGTTGGGGATTTTTTCGTATTTGTTTGTTTATTTCCTTTTTTTTAGTAAATACATTGAGCAAAGAGTAATTATTGTTTATAAGTAGTAATGAGTTATTTATTGGTCCTCAAGAAGTCTTTTTTAAACAAATAAGATATTTGTAAACAGATGCTGCCGCTGACAAATGCTGCGGGGTTAAAAGCACATGGCATTGCTTTCTTACCGGTTCGCGCGGGCGACTCTCGTGGTCACGTGACTAAACATTATGGCAAGATGGCGGCGTAGTGATGGAATTATAGACCTACCTGAATTTCCTAGGTTGTTTTATGTATAAAACTAGGTTTATCTCTTCGATACTTTCCATATAAAAAGATTATATATTTTTCTGTCGGGATATACTTCAATTTACCCCATTGCATGCAGGATAAACCAATACGAGCGTGTCAGATTCCTGACACGATTATTGGTAAGCTTTCCTAACGGCATTGTCTTCAGCGTACCCGTCCTATAACAGTGTAAACCGGGTACGCTGAAGACCTTAAGCTAGCAATGTTTAATGAAATTCTTTAACATCGATCATTAAAGATCTTGTTTCCTAATACAACGTTCCGCGTTCGAGCGTGCGTTCAAAAAAAGACATTACGTGTGAGTGTTTTACGGAAACAATGTATCATTTTGATAGAGAGAGACACGGTTTGAATAACAGATTAGTTTACAAAAAGTAGTTCGGTTACTTCCCGTTTGAACGACAAAAAGTAGTCCGGTTATTTCCTCTTGAGAAAAGTTAAAGTAAAAAGTGGTTCGGTTATTTCCTGTTTGGCGTACTAGAATATTATGATTCTTATTCATTTATTTGTTCGTCTTGTTTGTTTGTTATTGTTGTTTTCTCAGTTGACAGTATATCCTTATGCGCTCTGATCTAGAGATAAAAATCAAATCAATACATGATATTTCATTAACACATGCGTAGATAATATTATTTGATAAATCTGGACATTATTGGTTGCTATTATTGAGGGACTAATATAGTCAATGGAAACAGGTGGTATCTGAAACACATGCGGGATATTTTAATTAATATTGTACCATGCAAGCCTCTGGCATTTTGCACTCAAATACTTCATAAACACTGAGCAATCCAGTCCTAGTATGTGGCCTTATAATTATACATGATTTATGTTAGTGCTAATAGTTCTAATGCGATACTAGTAAATGTAAGGCCATCCTTAAAAAATGTTTGTTTGTGGCGAGGACTTATAAATGTATATTAGTCCTTATTTGTGGTAACCCTACCCGGAAAATGTTCCAGTGGGTAGGTGGGTAGCAATTTTTTATTTATTTCTTTTAAATTAAACCCAATGTACATGTCAGAATGCTATTTTTTATTGAGAAAAAAAAATCACCCAAAGAGTAAAAAATGTTGGTTAGGGACATTTTTGGTGAGAAGGTAGCGTTATCGCAAGCAAATTTTGTAAACTTATTTTATTCGAAGATGGTGCTTCACATATCCATGGTAACGCCGTGTAAGTATTTTATTTAAATTAAAAATGATCACACTCAAGTTTCACAACACTTAACACGAAAACACATCAATGTACCAAATAATTGTATAGTTTGTTTCACCGATCAAATACTTCAGTTTTTATTTAATCATAATTATTTCATATGATCGAAAGCTTTTATGTACATATATGACTTTCTGCACGACAGACTTTTTACCCTAATAAACCTAATAATGACCAGGAGATATAGATCTCGGTTTAACGCTAAATAATCCATATTCGATAAGGTTAACTTGCTAAAATCAATACTGACCACTCATTGGGTTTTTTTGGCGTAAAGGGAAACAACTAGTTTATCACACAGGTAAAAAAATCAATAACGGCAGGAGTTGTCTTTTCATAGGAAAATAGCGTCAATGTTCCGCATGATTACTAAAAGATTCAAATGGATATTTGGACATGTCCTGTCTCGATCGTAACTACTCGGGCATTTCCGTGACTGAGAAATACGCTTCGTACATAAGTGTAGGGTTACAAATTTTGGTTATGCGGTTCCGGTAACTATTTTTCAAACACTAGGTACCCGTTTTCAAGAATTATTCTCAGAATTACGGACCTTCAAACCTATCTATCATTGGCTATATTGATAAAATAGACATTAGTTCCCATTTAAAGAGAATCCAGTTGTTTCCATCGTGAAATTCCCGAAATGGAAAGTAGCCAACGAACAACGAAAACAAATTACGGAACGGTCACGATGAGGTCAGGTAAGTACTATCATTCGATTTGTCACCGAATGTCAAATCCAGACCGAACTCTCCCACAGAAGTAATTAGTTCATCATTTTACTATCAAGCGTCAATATTTATCGGTTCTTCTATCAGATCAATCGTAACAACTCGGGCATTTCCGTAACTGAACGCCGAGGAGTTCCGATTGCTATCAGATATGTCTGTATAACACATACTGACTGGCAAATGACAACTGATACTAATATAAACTATATGTATTTACAACTTCGCTGTTCTTTCTCGCATTCTTTACATTTATATTTTCCAATAGTTTCCAGTTTTCTGGTGATTTCACTATAATTACGAATCCGAGCTGAAAACTGACTTACGGGTTCAACTAAAATAATCCCATTTCATAAATCATCATGTCATAAGCATTGAATTGACTCGTATTTGTTCTAAGTGTTTCCAGCCGTAGTCACTATCCGACTTTTTCTTGTTGCTATAAAATACTCGAATCTTTGATGGTACCATTCGGTACATTTAAAACGAGTTCACCAGTGCAGTTCATGTTTTCATCTGGCATAAAGAGCTTCGTTTATAATTATCAGACGAATCATGCTGGACTAAAAGAACACGAGATATAATAGAATTATCTAATATGCTTGATAGGGGTAATCCAAAAAGAATACAAATGTAATTCCCATTGCAAACGTAAGTTCAGAATCACACTTAACCACTGAGTAGAAACAACCTGATTGTTCAATATTTATTGATAATTATATTTCTCATGATTTTTGTCATCAATATCGACAGGCTTTGTTGTTTTGCTGTCATTAACGTACAGAAGAAAAACATCGCCAATATTATGGAACATTATTCGTAACACCTGTATCACCAGCCCTCAAGCCTCGTTTAACTATTGATGACTGATGTCAAACATCTACGGACTTGTCTATTCATAAGATCCAATACGCTTATATAACAATCACAATACAGACCCCTGTCAGGTTCCTCGACATCCGCTTTATGTCCAGACCACATTCAATGGACAAATATCTGTCCATCGTGATTTATAAGAGGTTTCTGACAGTGTAAAAAACTGGTAGTAACCATAGTAATGATAAATTAAACATTTTGCCCCACTTTCTTGGCAATAGAATATGCCAATGATTTCAAACTTCTTTGGGATATGGTTTCAAATTGTTTTGTTTCTTACGTTTGATAAATGTGTTGTTCACATAATTAAGTCAACATGTCTAGTCACAATTGGAACATTCATCGCATCAACTGAATTGATCTTACTAACTTACAACTAATCTTACAAACACGAATTGCATCGTGTAATTCTAATAAGCAAAACTGAAGCATTTTGAGAATTTATTGTGTCTGTTATTTTCCCCTTTTGTTAAGCTTTTTTATTAGTAGATATCATAGAAGACAAAGCTATGTGCTGACTATTTTCGTTACCATTATTTAGAAAATTTAAAACATATCTCAATGCTCAATATCTATATCATCATTGAATTTCCATTTCATTACCGAAAGCTCTTGTTATTTGTCTTCCTTATGAAGAAATAATGGAAATAGCTCCGTATGAAGGACATTTGTTTTCTGTTCTATGGTAAGCGAAATGATTTGTTACACGATCAAAATTTTATTTATAATATTTTGAGAAAATTTACCCATCCAGGATATTTTGTAATATAATCGTTTAGATTTCTTAGTATAAATATCTTATCTTCCGTGAAATAGAGGCTTGCTTCGTGTAAATTGGTTTTCGTAGTATGAATGGACATAAATCCGAATTCAACTAAAAGTATTCATGTAACCATTTGTCTGTATAACAAATGTAGCATGTAATACAACGTAGTGATATTACGTAGAACTCTTTACAGCACCATATCGAATTTGGAAGATTGAATGATAGTTTTTATTTCGTTCGCAAGTTTCCGTTCTGCATCATAATATAACTTATTGTGTCCCGTCACAGTATCTATAAACGATTGTCATACGTAAATACGGTAAAATTCGGTAAAATACGTAAATACGGTAAAATGCGTAAATACTATAGAACGTAAATGCGGTAAAATACGTAAGTACGGTAAAATTCGGTAAAATACGTAAATACGGTAAAATGCGTAAATACGGTAAAACGTAAAGGCGGTAAAATACGTAAGTACGGTAAAATTCGGTTAAATACGTAAATACGGTAAAATGCGTAAATACGGTAGAACGTAAATGCGGTAAAATACGTAAATACAATGTCATTGCGAAATGTTCTGGTTGGGTTTATACTGCTGTTTTATATTGGTGATTTGTATTGTATATTGACAGACATGACACTAATTTGATGACATTAACTATCCAGTCGAGATATTTTATTTCCCTATTTCAACCTACACTCTAGATTGTATTATCAATACAATGAAAATAAACAAACAGTGAAATCAACATTTGCGATGCAAGTATGAGTAGATTTCTAGTTGAACATGTAACTGTTCTTAGGTTGAAAGCAGTTGCATCAATTTCTACCATGCGCTATTAGATTCATACATGTATACATGTATATTAAACTTCTTATTCAATCTCTGAAAAAGGCTCAGCGTCGTTTGAGTGAACATGGCTCATATAACGAATATTTAGGTCTTGTCAATCTTGCAATAGTGTAAGGAATTGGCCATTCACGGCAATCACAATGGTTTCCACTTGTATAAACGCCAGCTAGTGTTGTTGTCGTTTTGAAACTCGAATATATTATGTAAAATTCGTGTTAAGGATAAATTTGGTCTTAATTTCTGTAAACCATATACAGAAACAAATTATAAACAGCCATTACAGCATAAGTGTTGTTACATTTCAACAACATTGACAGATATTTATACAAAGAAGTGTTTAGGAAGATAGAGATGCATTACATGTTCAACAGCCTCGTGGGATCTTTCTCAAAATGTAGACTTCCATTTTAAAATAGAGGTACTTGAAACACGATAATTTCAAAATACACTTTGAATAACAGAAAGTACAATTAGTTCACTACTTAACTAAGATGACCGAGGAGACATGGATAGCCAGTCTACCAAATGGCTGTGCTATCGGTAAAAGAACATCACAAATCAGGATTAATCCGAGAATAAACGGAAAGTTTTAACAATGTGGTAGACACTGATACAATTTTTAAGAGTTCTTGGAGGGTCGAATTTCCGTATTTATGGTTTTATTTCAGTCATGGAAGACTAGTGCTTAATCTAACTAGACCAAAGCTATGTAACAAAAACTTCAAGTTAGCTTCAATTTATATCTGTAATAATGTCTCCATTCATTGGGTCATGACGTTGATTAGCTTTTAAATATGACATCACTCACACTAATGGCACTGTTACATCACCAGAAAAAGACAGCTGATATGCAGGTCTTCAGTGCAAACATCCACGTTCTTATGAAGATAATAATCAAAGTACTGAAAGCACTCATGAAAACTGAACATGCATAGACACGCCTGGCAGTGCAACGTGGAACGGGAACTAGTTTAACATGGTGGATGTAGAAAAACGTAGTACTTTGGTCCGCATCGAAATACATGCGCGCTGAGCGAGTAATGGATATGGCAAGCTAAACTTTCGTTCAGTTTCCAGAAATGGGTGGATTCAATGGACATATCATGAAAATAGAACACTTTTTGAACAATGACAGAAAATGGTGAAAAAGTACTGCACGTTCTTAACTGTATGTCAACTGATTTTTGTCTACACCGCTGTTTGCCTTCAAGTAGCTAAGTTAAACTTACTGGTGATATTTCTGAACGTGACACTAATACAATGTTTCTTTTTTTGTTCATCATTAATGTACATGATTCCGTTTTAGAGCCTCATGTGTGCATGTATTATAATACATGTAGTAAGTTGTATTCCCGGGAAACGCCAATTGTGACCCCCTCATACACAAACCTTACATAGGTATTTACAAACCATTACGACACAATCAAAGTTACGTTTTCTGGCCCTTATTTTATGCAATTGAGACTTTGGTAATAATGGAAGGCAGCAATATCAATTTCTCACAATTTTAACCGAGTTGTAATCTCTTGATATAGTATAATTCAATAAAATTTATTTGAGTCTGTTATTGGGGACTTAATTTGTCCGCCAAACCCACATTACTTTATGCTATCATGTGTATCATGTTCAAGTAAATAAAGAAACAAAATGGTAAAATTTCTTGTCAAAGACACAAGATTTCTAGACAGAAAAAACACTTTTGAAAAGTTCACTATTGAGTTTCTACTAAAGTTTGCACATGAAACTGTGGCCTTGTCTTCATGTTACTTAAAGACCCATTAGCTTTTTGAATTAAGTAATACAGAACAATATATAAAATGATCACAAAATATAAGAAATATATTTTATTTGCTCATAAACAATATCTGCTTCGTGATTAAAAAAGTAACTTTCGGAATGTTTTTATTGCAAGTAAAAGTCAGTGCCACTGATAAGACATCTTTCTAGGTAAAATAAGACCTACTTTAATGTTTTCATCCCAAAAGCTAACGGGGCAATAATCATACATTGACAATGTATAGTAACTACACGATTACAGAATACATTTAAATAAAATGTAAAAAGATTTTTTCTTATTTTTTCTGTTTTTCGAAATGTAAAGGCCATGTTTACAGAGTCTGGAATTATGATCCACGCGGCGTTTGCTAAAGATTGATCGAAGATGACCTCTCTCTCTCCCTCTCTCTCTCTCTCTCTCTCTCTCTCCGATGAAACCATAAATCGTTGACAATAAAATCACGAGTTTATGATTTCACTTTTCAAGTTCGTACTGAAAAAATGTGAAATTCATTCTCATTAGCGATTTTATGAACTTTGGTTTCAGATTTGTTCAAGCCATGTGAATTAATTAATCAGTATTCCACATAGTGATTTTTTAAAAATATATTAATGATACTGTGAAGAAATTGCTGGTCCGTGGAAATTCTCCTTTTTCGCTCTCTTCTTTCGTTATAGTTTACAAGGTTTCTGCTAAACTCCTGTAAAAAAGATACATGTACAATATACATCAAAACGGACATACGATTCGGATAATCGGGCTTATTATATATTGGAGAAAATCGGGACCGAAAATTCATTTCGGATAACACCAGGTTTTCGGATAATCCGAGTTCGGGGCTTAACTGTACATCAAAACGGACATACTACCTTCAGACTTGTGTTCACCCTTCGTTGTACACTGTGTCAGATATTTCCTACTAAAGGCATGTTTCCTAAATTACCAGGCTCCCTGGGACAAACAACTAGTCCCTATGCAATCGGAAACAAACATGAATGTACTCTACAAGTGAACTAGGAAGCATCATTCAGTCCAGTTATCAGCGTACCAATACTTAGAATTAATTTTCTGAAAAACAGAAACGCGGTTTCCTTTTATTCATCATTGTTTAAAGCAGTTCCGATTTGAGGCGTGGTAGCTCTTTGACCTGATATAGTGGTTTGTCATTACTACTATACGATAATGTGTCCCTCATAATGAAAAATGTCTTGATAGATTTGTTGAAAGCTATGAAACTCTGATGATCTTCTAGACATAAATATCAGAACTAATGTCACCTAATGAAAGGGTTGCAGTTTTATTTAACGTAAGTTTTAGATTTGTTATGACATACCAAATATAAATCAACTGGAGTGCTCGATCTGTCCCTTAATTGTTCGAAAATAATGGCTTAGAAACGAGGCACGGGTTTCATACGTACATCAATTCTGAAAAAAAATCATTTCGAAAATTGCTCCGCAAAAATTACCTCAAAGAACTTACGTTTTCATTAGTTTGTTGTCCTGGAAACAATAAAATTAAGTTCAGTGACCTGCAATTACCCTTTATGCTGAATACAATCTATTTAGAGAAAAAATACCAAGACTTGTATCAAAAAGTTTTTATTACGCTGTACAATCTGCTATTTGACAAGAAAAGTATTCGTTCATATCGTAAATACGTTCTTTGTCACTCAAGCACGTTTCCTACAGCTAAATGATACATTTTTATTCAATCATTGATGACGAAAGTTATTGAGACAGACGTCATCAAAGCCAATTTAGTTTTTGTTTATTCAAATATGCATGTTCATGAACCCCTTGGACATTGTTTATTGTATACGATCCTTTTTGGAATAAATGTAGATAATGGCGCTATTTAAAAGAAATACTTGCCCGGTGGTGTTTTGATTTCATGATTTGTTAATGAAGATATTTATCTATTGTTCATTAATTTGTAACTATTATACAAAGATGTATAGTTCAGAATAGAAACATAATTTACATCACTTTCTGGTTGGAAAAGTTGATTAAGCAAAAACGCCATCTATAGACTCTACGAGTACATTACAACCAAAAATAAATTAACACAGCTTTGCTAGTACCTTTATTGTAGTTTTATTCTGTGGTGAAAACGAATAACTGAGACAAAAGAAATGGCAAAGCCCGCTTTATAAATCGGTGAGCTGAAAACGTCATAGTCATCTAAGTGAAGCCAATGCACTGGTAAGGGCCGTACTAAACTTAACCGATATTGACATTTTACACATCATTTCGTTCTGTTGAAAACTACAAAACGCCCTAGTTGTTGTATTTTTTGTCGATGACATTTACATTTTGTATTTATATGGTATCAATGTAAGGCTTTGTTATACAAAATCACTCTAAACATGTTTGGGAATGAAACATCGAATGGGTTTCGTGTTGTTTGTAATGGAACAGAAGTTGAAAATCATTAAAATCATTTTTTTATCAAACCTTATCAACATTATAGAGAAACGAGGAGAAATTGATGCGTGTGTGTCACTCAACAACATATGTTTTCACAAGTGTCGGAATAGATTTAAAATGCATTATTACCACTAAAAATGACATATTTGGTACTAGTATTTCAAATTTATTAGTAAAATAGACAAAACGTATTGCTATTCTGCTCCTAGAGATATCGTGTTTTACGAAATAAGAGAAACTGCTTCTACATTAACCAGGCCCATGTCGGACAAAAATCATTTTGAAAATTTGAAATTACATTTTGTATGTCTATTAAGAGATGTTTTAAAACCCGTTTTGTAATTCGTTGATGTGGTGAACATGTACACGCATACATACGTCGACGGGGCGAGATTCATTTTACACAATGTTTGGTCATTTTCTTAGATTGCTCTCCTGATTAAACGCATGATGCAGTTCTTACGCCGGGGATTTTTTTATTTGATTAAAGCTTTGACTGATTGGTATTCGAACCAACCTCTCAAGGTATGGGACAGCGCGGCCATAATGTTACTCTTGAATATCCTAGTATATATGCAGTCAAAGATGAGTAATAATAAAAAAATCAAACAAAGAGAAACGACGACATGCAAAATGCAGTCGCAAAAATCCCATTATGCTCGTATAAGTATGACAGACGTTACCCCTTCATTGATGTCCTCACATTTGACATTACAAAATTATAAATCAACTTCGTTCATAAAAACTATGTGTTCATACATTTCAGACTACAAATCCCTGGTGTGTGTGTTGATGCTGGTTTTATTTATGGTGCATTCATCATACACGAAATCGTTAGAGCCAGTCCCTTTGAGCGAAGAGATTAGGAACTGTATCATAGAATGTACCGTGTGTATGGAACTATGGTGGAATTATTATGACGGCGAGGCATGCGCAACGAACTGTAAACTGTCAGATGGCGCAAGTATTGACAGCGAGTGTACTGGATCAGGTATTGGTTATATGCCGAAACGATACGTTAAAGTTAAACTTAACAAAGAACGCTGTGACCATCAGTGTGAATACTGCGAAAGAAAAATGACCTACAAGCATTATGATACTGACAAGTGCTATTCGTCATGTTATTTATCAAACGGTCAATACCAAGATTCATCTTGCAGCAACTATATGTCATTTTTCAACGTAATTCGGTCTACGTCGTAGATGGTCAAAGCAAATATTTTTACTGCATGCTCATCGTTCTATTAAATATCGTAAATAAAAGCAGGGAAAAAGGTTTCAAGGTGCATCAATGAAGGATGTACCAGAAATTTGAAAAGAAATCTGTACAATTTCTGATTTGATTTGCATCGGCAGAAAATTTTGCATGCACGTAACATATCTTGACTAGTGTGAAGGAACACGGAGTGTTTGACTGTTAGTATACATGCACTGACGAGATGGTAATATATTCCATAATGTGTCTCAATAAATGTGTGTTATTTAGTAGTTATTTCGTTAAGAGGTATCAGAATTTGTTCTTCAGACTGCAACTTCATATCTGTTATATTGTATGTAATAAACTATGTAAGTACATATGTATAATTTACATGTTTTAATTTAGGGTAAGGACGAGCAAAGGACAATATGAACCGGTTGATGAAGGGAAACATTGGGATATAATATAAAATGGATTCATCTGCCGTCTCAGACATCCTCTCAACATCTATATCATCTACTTGCTTGTCTATAACGTGATTTCTTTTCAAAATAAACTTAACAGGATAATAGATAATACTTGTGTTATACTTCTTTTCTTGGTTCAATATTTGTGAAGTAGTGTTCCATTTGTGTTCCCTATACAATAAAATGATGTAATACAAAATAAAGCACACGAGTCCCAATAGTACGATATCAAGAATAAAATATAATCAGAGGAAATAAGCTTGTTCGAACAAGTACAGATCTTACATAGCATCTTTGACGGAACTGAAGACTAGTTACTTTTTTATCTCACCAAAGCACAAAGTGCTCAAGGTACATGAGCTAGTGTTATAATGTTTTGTCCGCCTTATGGTCCTGGGGTCAAAATTAGCTCCGCCCCAGGAGTAGCTTGAATTTACATAGACTTACATAGGAATTGTTTTCTGGTGAGCTATATAGTGACATCATGCCCCTCTTGTTACTAAATACAACATACAAAAAATATAGTTTAGCTGAACAAACTCACAACCGACTTGTTTCAGTCGTATCTAATCGGAATAAAGTTACTCTGGCTACCATATCTGATGCTTTCCATGGAAGTTGAACTTTTATTACCATCACGAATGGCCAATTAATCTAACCAAAAGATTGGCAATTAACCGTTTCGTTGGACAATGGGAAACATCGATTAAGAACTGGATAGGTTATCATTAACATGGGCTTGTCAATAACATCATAGGGAAAGTTGCGGTACATTGACTGCCTTGATTGCCTCGTCAAAAGTATTGTTGGACAAAAATTGCAAAACGTATCAATGGTATGGTATTGCATCATTTCCTGCAAAGAGCCAATAACGTGACTGCTTTGTCATTTTATGACACATAAAACAAGTGTATAACAACTGAATATCAACTGATGAAAATTTTGCTTCAATAACAATTTGTTTAACTTTGTTTTAAGATTTGGTAAATAAAAATAAGTTCAACTACACACTTTCCTGTGTGACCTAATAAGAACAAGAATGAGTTAAACTAGTTCCCGTTGACGCTCTGTATAGTATCTATACCCAAACACTTTGGTCCACTGCAACATGGAACTGAAACCAGTTCATACCACGGTACGCGTGTGACCATTGCCATTGTGAATCGGCTCAAGCATACATGGGGGTGAAAATCTTGATTTTTATCGAAACGGTCATCAATACAGAGTTGCGTGACCAATTAAATCATGAAAAGTATCGGATAAAAATTGAAGTTAAACGTTAAAAATGGTCAGAAGTTTGTGAGTCAAAGCAGGAATGTCAATACACCTGGTGATTTCCGTGAGAACAGAGGACTACGTCTACACTGCCGCGTTGACTAACAAACACTCATTAATCATTCTAATTAGCACGTAAACATTAGTTGGATAGCCATTTAATATGGACATCACACAATTTGTAGTAAATTGCGTGTAGGATAAATCAATAATAAATTTACATGACATTTTCACACGATTAATGATTTTCATGACATTATCCTAGAATTATATCCTGATTTCATTCAACCAATCCCTTAAAAACCAACAAACGTACTTACACCGCCATGTTAATGATTATCTATAACTCTTCAATGAATGGAGGATTGGAGATCATATCAATGGGTCACATCCGGGAAAATCGTATCCGTTGCATGTGCGTGGTTACGTTTCAAAATGCAATGCTGGTCTGTTGTTATACTGGACTTTGATCATTTTTATCGTTTAATCTCCTTAAATTCACAATACACAATACTTTTAGTAGAACTGTTTTATTTTCGAAGCGTGAAAGTACTGCAAATGTTTCAAAGAGCTTTCGTGTATGCGGATCAGTATTTCAAGACATCTAATGAGATAGTCAACTCATACAATGACATTACAGCATAGTTCCACACGTAATAATTAGTTTTCGACACATTTTTTCAACTTTGTGTAGGATTCTTAGTCGGAGCAGATGTATCACGTGATTTTGTTTTCAAATATACAGAGATAATTTGAACTCTATAGATGTGAGGAAGCCGCCCAACTAGTTTACGGAATGTCAATAGTTTAACTTGGGGTCTTCATTCACCGTTAATGCCATGTTTGTGGAAATTGAGTTGCAAGACATAGGTGCCTGTATCATGAATAGACTATAAATATAATATTGTTTAATAATAAAAAAACACTATTTATTAGTTAACATCAGTACAAATGTATCTAGATCTATTTATTTCTCATCTATTCATGATACAGTTAACTGTGTGCAAGACGTCATAATACACATCTACTTTACTTTCATTTCTCAGTTGCAATGGATGATTTTACATTGATCAAAGACACAGCTGCAATTTTAGGCTTGGGCAAGTCTGTTATTAAAGATTTTGAATTCTTCGGTGTGCATGTTGAACCTAGGTACGATATTTCAACTTGCTTCGCAGGTGCGGGTAATAAGGTAACCTACCTTGTGCACATTGAGTAGCGTTGATTGTCACGTCTGTTAAACAATCAGTCTCTGAACTCAATGGTTATTGCTACATAAGCAGTAGCACTGCAAGTAGTTCCTTCCGCAGCATTTAAAGCGTGATGTTACACAGGATAGTTCATGTTATGCTATGTCGGGTGTAACACACTTTTATTATATCCCATAAAGTTACTTCCCTTTATTTCGAATAGTCATTTACATAATGTATCAGACTAGCATAAAAATAAAACAAAGTTTCATCAAGATCCAATCAAAACAATGGTTTCTAGAGTGCTCACAAGGTTTTCCCTTATTTGGCCCTGGTGACCTACTTTTTGTTCCAAAATGGCCCATTATCGATCTCGTCCGAGATTTTGTCAATATTAACATTCTGACCCAGTTTTGTGAAAATTGAGCTAAAAATGTGGCCCCCTAGTGTGTTCACAAGGTAAAAGTTTAACGACGCGGGACGCAGACTGATCACAAAAGCTGACCCTAAGCACAAGTGCTCATGTGAGCTAAAAAGGTGATTGATAATTAAAATAACCTTATAACTGAATGATCCGACATAGGTTGACAATGATTTAAGGTACGGTTGCTGCAAAACACATAAGCTGAAGTTCAATCATTGGAAGTGCATCAAATGTGTTTGGTAAGCGCTTGTATATCTCACAGAGCAAGATGGGGATTAGCAACAGGTACTGACAGCAAGAACCAATGGAATCACAGTCCAGTTGAGTGTTATTAAGTCTGTGGACATAGTACCTAAGATGAACGGTCTGTATAATTAAAGAAAATGCTCTCAAAAGTGATGCAAGAAGGATCAAGCAGAATTCATGAACTCTTCATCAATATGTCCAACCATACACCACACACAAGCAGTACACCATTCCAAAAATTTTAAATACATATTTTATTTGTACAAGTAGTTTACAAATAAAGCAATAACAGATATATGATTTCATAGTTCACATTATTGTATAATACATGGTTCATGGAATGAAGGATAACAGTAAAATAAAAGATGTACACAATATAAGCACTACTCCTCTGTTCTATCAAAAATATGAATAAAAAAAGAATGCCAGTCAGCAAGTACATTCATCAAATAACTTGCTTTATAAACAGCAAACCAAACATGGTAGGTTTTGAATAAATATGGTCCCTTGGACTTTCGCTGTACACATTGGGAAATGAGAAAGAATCCCTACAAGTGGAATCCATCCTTTTAAGTATACACATTTCTGATTATTCAATCACTGTCCTGATTGTATGTGTGTTTACATACCATATATTGCACTGTTTACAGGGCGTTTTAGATATCAGTTCACACAGACATGTTAGTCATGGGAAGGTATGATTTACAAAATTGAAAAAAAAATCCAAATTATCTCCCTTTACCAACAAAATCATTTTAAATCGGAAATATAATCTGAAGTTTGACAAGCCATTATACCACAAAACCAGTTTATAAACAATTTAAAAAACTTAAATAAATTTGACGAGTTTTCATCCCATTCATGCATTATTAAACCGCAAGGCCAATACATAAACAATCTAAAAATGTAACTTTTAAGCAGAACGATTGAAATTACGAAATAAATCAATTAAACATAAAGAAACTTACGGCAGAAATAAACACAGAATGACAAACAAATGAATTAACTTAAAGACAGAAGAAAAGTTTTTTAACACAGCATGTGGCAGAAATTTATACAAGTTTCCTGAGAAACTAAAATAGCAGTTAATTTTCCATACCTGCACATAAACATTTAGTATGTTTTGAACTTTTAGCCCATTCACAATTAATATCAATCAATACACCAGTGGTACAATCCTTTGATCAATTCACGAGGCATTTCTATCCAAAATAAATATTATTGCTACAAAATTGACACATTGTTCAACTGGCAACACGATGCCATTTAAATTGTTCAAAGGCCAAAGGCATTTCATACATACAATAATATTTAAAGTCAATTTAAACGCAGAAAAATTGTCAAGATCAAATTGTAGTGTTTCCCAAGCGTAGCACTTTTGACAAGTATGTAATGTTTTTAGTACTAAAATAAGGCAAAGTATAACAACTCATTTTAATGGTCCTAACAGTTTATCTAATACTTTAATTCCTTTCTCTTCATATTCTTGTCTTGTCATCCAGAAATCAGGCTTATCTTTCATAATATCAGCAAGTACAGCCCCTCCAAGGAACACCATGTGCTTCCTGCGGGGAGGATCTTCTATACGAATCTTGAATTTCTGTAAAAAATATATCAATTCAGGTACTATTTTATGTATCAATCATGGTGTAAGACATAGTGCTGTGTAAAAAAGACCTGTAAATGATCAGTTCTTAGCTAAGCATTGTCTTTAAATGTACAAGTCACAAATCTTTGTTTTCAGTCTAAATTTATCAATGTTTTTGTAATCCCAGACTTATATTTAAAAGTCAATGCACAAAACGAAACTCACAAAATAATCCATTTGCTTTGACTTTCATTCATAAAAAATTAACACAAATTTAATGTTATAGCACGTCAAGAAATTAAATATTTTCTCAACTAAAATAATTTGCCTAAGGTAGCGAATAAGACTAAAATTATTGCTCATTTACAAGGAACAAAAAATTGAAATATGAGACCATCCATAAAATATGTTTGTTTGTGGTAACCTTCCCAGAGACTTTTCAGTGGGTAGGTACGTAGGAAATATTTTTGTTATAATCTATATTGAGCCCAAAATACAATTCTCTTTTTACTGAAAAAATGTTTTACCTGAGAAGCCGTAAAAAATGGTGTGAACGGGCCTTTTTGGTGAGAAGTTGGTAGCTTTACGACAAACAAAATATTTTGAAGGATAGCCTTATTTCATAAAATAAACCATTAATTTATTTATAGAATCATTAACCAGACTTACACTAAGAGCTTCAGTGTTTCCTTTCAAAACTCTCTCCAGATACAACTGTTTGAGCTCTCTCTCCAGTCGACTTGGAAGACCTGGGTACATAGTTGATCCCCCTGATAACACAATATGCTTATAAAAATCTGGTCTTGTATCCATATCAGCAGCTTGAATGGCTTTGAACAACATTTCAGCAACGCCATCACTTTCTACATTGATTAGATGAGGTTGGAAGAGAGCTTCAGGAGCTTCAAATCTTTCACCTCCGACCTTTATCACTCGTCCATCAGGTAACTGAAGCAATAAAGTCACAACATTAAAACAGACAATACTTGACTGACTGTAAATATTCATTACATCATAAAAACAATATGACATACAGATACTTAAAAAGGATAACAACTATGACAAAAGCTGGAGTGAAAGCAGATGATTTTGTGAAAAAATGGCTAAAACAATAAACAAAAAGGTCCTACATTGCTTACACGAGAATCATTGCTTGCTGATGAAAACATTGTTTTGAGCCTGTGTCATTAAAGTTTTCCTGTGATTTGACGCAGTGACCAAGTTCATGACCCAGAGTGACCTATGGTCGAATTTGGCTAAGATTTTATCAATAAAACATTCTGACCCAGTTTTGTGAATATCTAACTAATAAAATGGCCTCAATCATGTCCACAAGACAAACGTTGACAACACACGCACGACTAGTGACATTAGACAAACATCGATCACTTTGCGCTCATTTGAGCTAAAGAAAAGGAAAATGCCTTTGCCTGACAGTAAAACCAAGAAAATGCCTTAACTCTACAATAATACCAGGACAATGCATTTACATTAAAACGCTTTTAGTTTATCCTACAATAAAATGCCATAAGGCCACACCAATTTAATAACTTGTTCATCGGATTTTTTTTCTGAAAAGAGCAAGCGAGCGAGCAAAATATTTTTATTTATATTATTTTTTACTTTTCCAATTTGACCGAGCGAGCGAGCGAAAAAATAATTTTAATATTTTTTTTTATTTTCCTTCTTTCAAAACAAGCGAAAAATCTAAAAAGTTTTTCTATTTCAAACAAGCATGTGATCAAGCAAATAAAGAATCTGTATTTTTATTAGTTTCAATAACCCTTAGGTTTACCAGTGACAACACTTTTAATGTCTTTATTCTATTCTTTTTTTATATGAAAATTGATAAATCACCCATAAAGAAACACACAAAAAATAGATTAAACTTACAGAACAATACCATGCATACCATATTCTTGTTACAATTACTAAAATAAAACGACATAATATTGTAAACTGGATCTATCACTGGAATGACACTGTACACAACTTGGACACAAGATATAACTGTTTAATTTTGGAGACATGTTTTTAAAGAATTTACCCTTAATTCCTATATTAACTAGAACCATGAGTGAAGGATAGACCCACACCAAATATTCTAAGATATCTTCAGTATACTGGTATACTTAAATCGATAGAAATAACAATAATCTGTGTGAATGTGCCATAAAATTCTGTGTCAAAAGTCAAATTTTTAATATTGAACTTAAAATTTTAATGTGCATGTTAATTTGACCACGGAAGTAATAACAGATAATTTCGTGATTTGCCTACTGATAACCAATGTCAACGAACTTTACTTCTACTACCGTCTGAACAGTGCTATTCTAAATAGTTCTTTACAATGGGTACCATGGGCTAACGAAAGTTGGTTTAAGTTTAACTTGTCAACGTTTCGTTGACGTGTCATGTAAACTCAGATTATTAGAAAAGCGAATTTTCGAGAATAGGCGATTTTTACCATGACACCGGCAGTTATTCACCATTGCACCCGTTTCGTTTTCCCAGAGACGTATAATACATCTCTGGTTTTCCAAACGGGTTTTAATGCGTGATTTTTCCGCAGACAACAAATTAAATATTCAGTTTTTGAAGGCTGGGCAAAATCGAAAGAGTCTCGCCGTCACAAACAGTTGAACTAGGCGACGAGCGCTACCATCTTGGGAACTAACATCACCCGTATTCCTATTCCTCGCTACATTATATTTCCTATGGTCTTATCTACGATAATTGACGTGTTTCTGATTGTCTATGATATCGCGTGCAGTTAACATTCTTCTTAGGTTAAACATTTGGAATTACCGAATAAATTAATTTAAAAAATCAGCTACAATATTATACTATCTCGGTATCGTAAAGAGAGCCGCATATATAATGGAGCAACACCGCAGAATACAATTTTGTAGTGATAAAATCCGGGACACCGTACCGTTCCGGATTTTTTTAAAGATGTCCGCACGAGCAAGCGGTCAGAAGCAAAAAACAAAAAATAATATTATTTTTCTAATTTTGATAAAAAGCGAGCGGCAAATCCGATGAACAAGTTATCAAATTGGTGTGGCCTAAGTTTACCCTACAAAACAAGATTAAATGTATAACTATAAATCATTAAAATCAGGAACACTTTGTTTTAAACAATTCTACTTACAGTATAGGATTCAACAAGTACGGTAGTTTCTAAGGCCAGTTTTTGTTCTTGTTCTACATCATAACCAACATAGCAGAGTTTTTCCTTCATCATTCGAACTGTCTCAAAATCAGCAGAGTGGTTAAATGCATAACCTCGCAGTAACAACAACTAAAATAGAAAATTTAATGAAAAATAAGGGGAGGTAACTTCTTGATTCAGTACTTTTTACATTTTCAATAAACAGACAGTTACCAATGACTCAATTGTAAATTAAGTGTTTTTCAACTTATTACCTACATTTAAACCTTTTTGTTAGTTTTATCATAAAGATCAGTATTAAATTTGGCTATTTGTGATGGTTAACATGCTAAAACCATCTTCACAAATATGACAGCCATTTACCATGCATCCAATTTTTCATCTAGTCTAATTTCATGGTACTAACTTAATAGTTTTCGGAGAATCACCTTCACAAGTCCAAATACCAAGGAATATCAAGGCAAATCCAGTGGAAATTATGCAAATATTAAATAAACATCTGACAAAATAATACAAGACATGTTACAAGTGTTTGTACATTAAATATCATTGATAAAAAACCTGTGTAAGATCATTGTTAGTAATACCTTGATAAGATATTTTGTGATATCTCGACCAGCAATATCTAGACGTCGTGTTAAATGAGGTAAAGCAAAGCCCTCGTAAACAGGACAGATATGTGTGACACCATCTCCAGAATCAACGACAACTCCAGTGATTAAACCTAAGATAAAGAGTAATAATTAGCAAGACATAATAAATGATATAGCAGGGCTTTCATTTGACCCTTAATGTGGAAGTTTGACTCTTGAAATAAGCACAAAAAAAACTTCTGACACTTGAGACTTTGTACCAAAGAGTCAAATTTACTGTTACATTAGTAGGAAATGGTGTTCGCTCTTCAAATTATTACCAGCTAGGGGTCACTTTGACCCTCCACTTTTGATGTCTGGTGAGAAACCTGAATTGTCTAGTTATATAAGTTCCCTCAGTGAAATTTAGACAAGGAATTGCTTCCTAGTTTGTTATCTGCACTCAGCTGTGAAAAGAATGCCTATAAGTAAGGCAGTTAATACTTCCTGGTTCCTGGTCAACTGAAAATAATAACAGTAACCATTCATGCATAAAAGGGCATGTTTTTATGTTCAAAATCAGGTGTAGAACTCAATACAAATTTTCCATGGTTTAAAATGTTCAAAATCAGGACAAGCTGACCTTGCCTAACAAAGACAATGATAGCAAATGGTGCGCTTAAACCACAACTTTATAGGGAAATAAACATTTCATAATATCTATCTAAAAACTGATCCAGTTCTGTTCATAGATTATTTTCTGTTATACACACAAATATATTTTCCCCCAGGATTTCTGCAATTTTTTCTTACATCTTATACAAATGTGCGATCTATACACAAGTCCTTATAGTACATTATAATTTTCCTAGTAGGAGAAAAAATAAAAGTTTACCTTGAGCATATAATGTAAGGACAGCTTGTATAGCTATATATACACCTTGGAATTGGTATTTTTCAAACATAACCTGAAAATACGAACAGTTTCCATGAAATAATAATAATTAATGCTTTATTTAACGAAAGTAACATGTATTGACAAAATTTCATATACATAAAATATACCCAGAGAATTTTCATTGGGTAGGTAGGAAATAAAAATTGTTTACAATTACATTTTTATATTGAACTCAAAATACATGTCAAAATGCTATTTTTTTTATTTAAAAAAAATACCAAGAGGCCAAAAAAGGTGGGTATGGGCCTTTTTGGTGAGTAGGTAGCCTTACTGCAAATAATGTATTTTTTAACAATGGCCTTAATAAATACATGTGTACTTTTTACTACTCAAGTGAGAATATCTTACTTCTATCATTTTTTCTCTATTTTTCATTGGATTCATAGGAGGTTCAGTAAGTAGCACTTTAGTTCTTCTGGTATCAAGGTTCATTTTTTCTGGTCCAAAAGTGTAGTCATACAATAACTGCATGTCATCCCAGTTACGTACAATACCATTTTCCATAGGATAATTCACTTCTAACATTGATCTTAATTGACTTGCTTCATCTCCTAACATAATATCCTGTAAATATATTATGAGATGTAAAAGAGAAAAAGTGAGGTACGCCTACAATGTATTTGTTACTTGTATATCAGTTCAAAAGCCCAAGACGAGATAAAAATGCAGACATCAGCCTTATCACTTACTGCAAAAATCATAACATTAAAATTTATTTTGTAACTTTCAGGTAATCTGCATATTAATTATTTTATAACATTTTGCACAATATTTTCAATAAACAAATATAATTGTAAAATATGACAAATCAATTATCTAAGTTCTACATATTTAGGGTCCTTGGGGAAATGCATAAATAACGAAACCACAATTATATTATAATCTACACCACGCATAGTGCTTACATATAGTCTTTACAGATTGATGTATAAAACATATTTGATATATTATAATTTGATTATACTATCATTTTATTTTATACATAATCAACATTGACAAATTGTGACAAAGATTACATATACCAAATGTCACCCAAGATGACAATACTTACTTTGATTTCAACATTATTAACTTTGACAGCTGATCTAATGATAGGCCGTCCCACAAGTGAAGGAAAAATGGAAGTAGGGAAGTTTGATCCAGCATTTCCAACTTTCACAAACTGAAAATAATAACAAATGTATAGAATTGGGAAATGTTCAATATTTGAAATTGTTAGTAATATTCAAATATGATGATATAGCAAGTTTTCGGGGTATTCACCTAATCTGATAATTTCAAAATAATTCATTACACCCTATTTACACCATATTTATCTTGAAGTTGAACTGGTCCTTTAGGCAAGGAACCAGTTGTTAGCTCCACCTATCTGCCAAATATTCATTGCACATTGACAATCATTGCTTGAAATAAGAAGTCATCAATTGACTTTAAACGTGTGTGTTTGAACATTATTTCACTAAAATACATCTACATTGACACACAATTACAATTGAAATCAAACTATCAATCAAGTAACAATAACAAAAATTGAATAACAACACTATATAAAAAGAAAATTTCTTTGAAATGGAAATATGCAATACATCATAATTCGGTTAATGTTAACAAGAACTAGATTATTTTGTAAATGTAATTTGAACTTGTATGCACATCCCCGAATTTAACTTCCCTCTCGCAAATGAACAACAACATTTTTTAAAAGAATAATTAAATTGTATTGTTTTTTTTTTGTTGATCTGTACAGTGAATGTGGTTTTTGAATTTAGTCAAGGATAATCATGTGCACCTGTATACATATATATATATATATATATATATATAGTTCATATTGTTCCATTTCGCGTTCAGGATATTCATTATATTTAAAATGATTTCTCAGAGGCTCAACCCATTGCTTCAGTACAATTTCCAAACTTTCTGGTCGAACTGGTATAAGCATCGCCTTTCATTAAACAAACCATTGGAATCAACTCTGCATAAAGTATGTTTCTTTGCATGTTTATTTACACCAAAATTACTAGATTGTATCACTATAAAACGATATATTTTAGTGCAAATTCTCAAGGAAACTTTTGACAGCTAGTTCACTTCCGGGTTCTTAAACTAAAATAACTCAACATTTATGAAATATATAACATTGATTGATCACGCAAAACAAAATTAACATACCCCCGTTCCATTGTCACAAACTATAACCCGATTGCCTTCGCTGTCCATTATGGATGGCGATGGATATTCTAATTTTTGGTCTGAAACAAACTTTTCTGTTTTGTTTCCTGACCGGAAGTAACCTCCCAACGAATTGATATCCGTAAAGCGCTATTCGATTGGTGCGCTACTACTCAGCTATCCAATAATATTCATTCACACATTGATCGTCCAAGATGTCAGCTGCCATGTCACCGGTAAACGCACTGCTACCGATTATTTTTTTACTAGCTACATTAATAGTGGCAAAATACCAACCAGTTAAGGTTGAGGTAAAAGTAAAAGAAGGAGATGTTCTACTCAAACGATTCACGAAGGAAAAAATCGCTAAATACGATGGTTCAAACGTAAGTTTACTTTATAGTGTCCATATGTTCGGCTAAAATATTCGGACAAACAGTAAGAATAGTCATTTTGTATGAGTGTTACCGTTCTTAACTTTTCTATAAACGTAATTTCATATAAACTGGATTTTGTGTTGCAATATTGTCGGAATGTATCGTGGTTTTGTTTAATTGTAAAATACCTATATCTATAAATATTGCATTTTTCTGGACTGAGTCAGATTAAAGATTGACATAAAATTGCCTAGGGCAATATTTGTAATATATTTGTTGGCGTAGAAGACTCAAGTAATGAAATAAAGGCATGTAACTACTTGAACATTATCCTAAGTAATCTTACATGAGATGTTTATAACTGCGGATAATCCAATTTGTTTTTAAATTGCTATTTAGATTCCATAGACATGCAGTATAGTCTGTATTTGCTATAATGATTTGTCTCTGTTATAATATTGTGGATTTATGATTGGTAATAATTTATTTTTTATATCTTGCAAATAAAGAGTTATAATGAATAAAAGACTAATACAGAAATATTGTATGGGTGGAATCACTTATACATGTATATCAGTATATAAATGTTGCGGTGTGGTATATTGTATTTATAAATTGGCTGGGATATTCACCAGCCCAATTAGCTCAGTTGGTAGAGCATCTGACTTGCGAGCAGGAGGCTGAGGGTTCAAGCCCCGCTTTGGGTGCATTATTTTCCTCCTCCTGTTACATAATTATTATATATATCTATTATCATATTAATCATAAATACCAAGGATTTATATACATACACATAATGACATTTGCTGTATACGGCATTTCATTTACCTGCCGTTCTCCTAAGACCTTTGTTTACCATATCATATTTGGGTTAGATTACTGAAATCATTTGTCACAGTCTACCCATCCTTTCAGAATACCTTGTCTGATTCTGAATGTGATTAATGTAGTAATTATTGTTCTTACTACCAATCAAATGTAGAACAATGACTGAAAAGTGATTTTCACTAATGTATCTTATTCCATTTAGTCAGTATATTATTGTAAATTAGAAATGAAATATTCGTCAACAGACTCAACACCCTGCATGGATTTGTTTTTTAATTACAGCAATTAGGATACATGTAGTTGGCCAAAAATTCATCAATTCAATAAATCCACATAATAAATCTTATACACAACCTTTTTTAATTTCAGCCAGACTTACCTATTTATCTAGGGATGAAAGGTGTTGTTTTTGATGTGTCTAAGGGAAAAGGTATGTTTATCAGTACTATTTTTATGAATATGAACAGAATCAAAGTACATGCCGCTGCCATGCCAGGTGTCTGATTCTTAGATAATGTGCTGTTATTTCCTCACAATGTTTGAGGACCATACATAATGCAACTTGAAATCATCAAATGCTTCATAATCACATGTATTCTTGCAAGTTATTTTTGTCTATGCATAAACTGTTGAGTTTTGTTTCTTTTACTTAACAACAGTTAAACCTATACTGATGAAAACTGCTATGTTTGAAAATTGTTATACTGTTAATGCATATTTTTATACCCCTGCAAACGAAGTTTGAGAGGGGGTATATTGGAGTCACTCTGTCGGTCGCTCGGTCATTGGTTGGTCAGTCGAATTGAAACTTGAAATATATTATCAATATGAAATGTTGATGAGCAAGACACAATTTTCATGCCCAGCGATTCACATATTCTAGAGTTATGTGCCCTTGAACTTAGCCATATACTCACTGTACAATGGCATTTTTAGTGTCAAATCTGTGGTGGGGTATTAGTCACCTCTGTGATAGCTCTAGTTATCTGACTGGATTATTACCAGTCCCTATTAGCTAGACTTATTTTTATTGAAAGGTAATGCAAATTTCTTTCAGGGTTCTATAGCAAAGGATCTGACTACAATAAACTTGTTGGAAAAGATGCAAGTAGAGGACATGCTCTGTGGTCACTAGATGAAAAGGACTTATCTCATGATCTGGTATGATACATTTTTAATTATAATTACTGCTGTTAGATTACTATATGTGTAATTGAAGTGTTAAACTGTGTGATAGTATGTAATGTACGTAGTACCGGGTATATTAGATAGGTGTAAATGTAGTCCATAGTGCTCAGGGCTGTTATTGCTTGGATATTGCTGGGTCTGTACCAGGATGTGGCGCACGAAAGCAGCAATACTTACAAAATAATAGTAAAACATGTTCGTACTGGTTGTTGATCCAGGAACACTAGTAAGCAATACTAAACTGTAAGCATGTGGTTGCAATTCAATGTGCTGTATTAGTATTATAATAACTAATTGATTAGCTGATGTATTTGGTATAAAGTTGGTAAATTTGTTTGATTCTATGTTTCATAATAATGTATTTCTACATATATTTTTCAGTCTGGACTAACTGATGATCAATTGGAAGGATTAGATCAGATATTTCAGAGCACATACATGGCTAAATACCCAGTTGTAGGGTACATGGACTTTCTTATTGACCAACAACCACCAGAGATCAGAGACAAATTTTCCGGCAAAGATGAATTGTGATTGTTACAACTTAAGGTGTAAAAAAATGTTTGTTTCTGGGTACACGCTAAAAAAATAGGATGGATAAGTTGGGATTTAAAAAAAATTATTTTCGTCATTCTAGAAAGCATAAGGAAAGGTAAAAAGTTGACATAATGGATTGACCCTTCCTTGGAAATAATAAAAAGTCTAGGGGGGTAGTAAGGGTAGGTCAGGGAACCAGAAATAAACAGTTTTTTACGCTTAATGGTGTTGTTTGATCTTCCACTGTGCTTTAATCTGTATCAGATTTTTTTCTGCCTGAAAGTTTACTAATCTTTTTTGTTTAACTAGTGAAAGACTTAAAGATATGACAAATCTATCAGAAAATTTAAATTGTTTTACTATTATCATGATTCTATATTTTCCCGTAATACAAAAGACTGATAAAGACAAATCTGAGTTCAACTAACTGTTATATAACTGTTCGTGACATTGTGATGTCTTATCAAATAAACTTCGGCAACACCTGTTTCCGCTGAGAATGGTCACACCATGTGTTCATAAAGACGACAACAAGTTGCTCCATGTGTTTAAGTTTTTCTTGCAGTCTTGAAATAAACAATGATTAGGAAAGCTTTGTGTCCTATGAGTAGAACTCATGACTGCTTGCCCTAGGGTTGCAGGTAAAATCCTTGTCCAAGTATCCTGGAATGTGGTCGTCGATAGTGGTAGATATTAGTTGTAATAACTTGGTTGGCAATTAGAACTTCACTTCTATAGATTAATGACCTATATAGTTATTCAGGATTTAGGAAGACAATCATTTGTATGCTTAGGAAACCTTCTGTAGAACAATCATATCTTTACAAATTAAAGCATATTGGCAGATTTTGTTATGAAACTAGCTATGCAAGTTAAAAGCAATATAAAGACTATGCAATTATTAAATGATATTTTATCTTTGTTTTTCGTATATATATATATTCAGAATTTTCAATCATGTCTTTCATGTAAGTTCACCTGCAGTTATTATACTCAAATTCTGTTATATTTATTGTATTTTTGTGATATGTTCAATATACAAATGTATACCTAAAACTGTTAGATAAATTAAACATGAAGAAAAAGAAGCTATGATATTTTACCTTTCAATTTCTGTAAAACCTGGTAAGCTGAACTGTATTTTTAGTTAATAGCCAGAAATTATTACACATGAATGATGACATGCTGTTTTACCAATTCATACTTTTCTATTTTTATACAGAACACATGCCTTTTTGTATGATTGATTTACAAAGTTGGTCATTTTTTAAAAATCAAAATGTATATGTTTGAAGATGAATGACTGAAATATTACCACATGTATGTGTTCAGGCATGTCTAACTTGTTGCTGGTTAAATATGAAGCCATATTATATTCTTTATTACATTCCAGTATGTGATATTGTGATAATGTGCAGGTTAAGTTTGATTAGATAAATACAGAGCATTATTATATGAGAGATTGAAAGTGTGCACATTTTTTGTAAAACTTAACCGAACTAAAGGTAGACAACTTTATGATGATTATACATGTTTCTAGATGGTGTATCAGTTATGTACATGTATGGTGAAGTTGTTTATCAGGCCATATTATGATGTACTATAATAAAATATGTTGTATTTGTATTACTGTGTAACAATAGTCAAATATTGTTTGAAAACAATGTAAATGGGATTATGTTTCTTTTTCTGTTGACTTAATCTGGCAGCACTAATGGTCACACTTATGTTCTTTTTTTTCATTTTGGACAATAATAATTTACACTCTGTGTGAATAGTTTGTGTTAAAAGTTAACGAAATAATGTGAATGTGAAAATATGTTATTTGTTGCTTGTCCTATTGATCTAAGTTAAATCATCACAAATGAATTGTTTATATATTTTTTGTTTAAGTTTGGCATATTTTGCATGTTAACATTTATCAAGTTTATGGCAAATAATATTTTTAACTTATTAAATCTATGTTACATTCTTGTGAAATCTTACAGCCCAGTCTAAATAAAAACCAAGTATCTGATTGGCCAATTTGATATTTAAATGGACCAATCACTGGACTGCACAGTGCACTCTTGGCCTTTTCTTTTTACTTCACATCATCATTTTGTGTTTTTGTATCAATACCATTGTTCACATTACATTCTAAAGGTTGTGGAATAAAATTTCTTCACAGTATCACTGTTTTGTCTATGATTATAGAAATTATTGACAACATGTTGGACAACTCATGTTTACATGTAATAGTAATTGTCACTTCAGTTTTTAAGCTTACCTGAACAAAGCTCAGGGTGAGCTGTTTGTATGCTATTTGTCCGTAGTCTGTCCATCCACACTTTTCAAACAACTTCTTTGAAACAGCAATATCAAATTAGAAGTAACTCCACAGGAATGATAATTGGGTGGTCTTTTACAAAAGATACTAAAAAAATTTATTCCATGCCAAACTCAGGTTTACAAAATGTACATGGCAAACAAAAGGAAAAACTTAAAAAAGTCTTGTATAAGAAATATAAACCACATGGTATGAAGCTTAGATAATTGGTAAAGAGCACCATCTAAAGACCCTCTAACAAAGTTGTTGAAATAATGTTCCTGTGGTCATAATAAGCCCCACCTCAGGGGTCACATGTTTGAAATATATTTATATAGGAAAATTAAAAAAATCTTCTGAAATTACAAGGTTTAGAGCTTAGATATTTGTCATTGAGCTACGTGTATAGGCCTAACAAAATAATTATTGCTAAAGTAATATCCCTGAGGTCTATTTTCCAATATTTTTAACTTACTGTAGCACAAATTTTAATCAAATACGTAAGTGATATTACAATAACTCGTTTCTCAGGTGAGCATCCCAGGCCACTTGGCCCTCTTGTTGTGGTTCCCAGCCGTGTAAAAATGTGTAAGTTTCTGGTACCAAGCTCAATAAAAATAGGTTTGGTAGGAAGGGGGACAAGTTATGGCAGTTTGTTTACCATTGCAGATCTTATGGATACAAGCAGTGATATGTTGTATGTTAGAATTATCCCATGACTTTATACTGTGTGCGAAAAATAAGATGGAGTGATACAATACTGTGGACATATCAATAATTATATTTTGATTGCAACATGTGTATTCGTATTGGGGAAACAGACACTTGAGTCCATTATTCTAATGACTGATTTCATCACCTTATTTCAGAGATCCTATTACTAGTAATTCGAACGTACGTGTGATTTCTGATATTTCACATCATTACAATCAAAGAGATGTATTCGTAGAACTATAATTAATACGCACGAGCACGTTAGTACTAATCTTGACTGTAATGACGAAACATAATTAACAGTGCTTTGGTTTGCTTTAAAGTCATAACTATGGCCAATTGGCCGCCATACTCCAATTTCAGTTCAATCCCAACAAGCGTGAGCATTAATAAAATCCTGGAAAAGCTTCCCTAATCACGGAGAACAAAGTATTAGTACTCTGTTTATTGAACATACAATTAAATATATTCTCAGAGACTGCTCTCTGTTGGGGAAATAAGATAATGGAAATAGGAAGTAATTTTATAATGGATTGTCAAAGGTCTGAAAAAAATAGTAGAAAAATACAGTAAACGGAAGGAACGTAGGTGAACTACACGTTGGGAATATATGTTTGATAGTATAATTCATACTATGCCAGTACGATTTGGATACTGATCGCTATGGGATGTACCAGTTCGGTTAGTCGGATAAACGAACATAGAAGTTGTGATAATGCTAAAGTAAGAGTGACTTTTGCTCCAAGACCTCAGGAACATATGACCATGGAGAACATGGATATAGTGAGACAATCGTGGAATTATATGCGGAACGATTTCCAAGGGAATGGATTGAGTATTTTTCTTCGAATTTTTGAAACATGTGATGAAATTAAAACATTATTTGGTGTTCATGACATACCGATAGACGACCTGAAAAGAAACAAAACGATAAAAAGTCATGGAACAAGATTTATGAGTGCAATTGGTGCCATTGTTGAAGCCACAGACGAACTATACATTGAAAATGACAAAATCTCGAAACTTTTATATGTACTGGGTAAACAGCATAAAGGATATGGTGGATTCCGCCCGGAATATTTTGAAGTTTTTCGGAATGCGTTATTATGGCAGTGGGAACGATGTATGGGATCATATCTTACTCCATCCGTCACCAATGCATGGAATTCACTTTTCGATTATTTAATAGATGGACTGTTGGCTGGATATCACTCATGAAAATTTACCATAAAGTTCTTCCTGGGCTGAGTTTGTTGAAGTCCTATAAACTGTGGTATTCATAGGGACTAATGTGCTAGGCCAGATTGTATAACAATGTACAGTGCAACCTCTCCAGAGCGACATCCTTTAGGAGTAGCAAAAGCATGTTGTTGTTGAGAGGTTGTTGCTCTAGAGTGCAGTGTGAAATCATGCTGTTGTTGAAGGGGGTTGTTGCCCAAGAGAGGGTTGCTCTGGAGTGGTTGCACTGAATATTTCCTTTTATGAATGTGAAAATGAAGTAAAGTTGTCTATGATGTCTAACTCTACATCCAAAGATCTAACAGCGTGTGTTGAATTTTATTTTCACGGCGGTTAAGCGACACATCAAAGCCACGGTCAGCTGGTGAGTTTTACCAACTTAAACAGGCCAGTGAGGAAGACCCCAGCATGTGTACAACCTGATAGAACTACTGACCTTCTGCAAGCTAACCGGACAGCTTCTACACTTGTGAAATGTGACTGGTCCCGTGTGAGATTTGAATTCACAGTGGCGAGGGGCCAGTGATTATATTATACTAGCCAGAGATCATTACTTCTCCCTGTTGTTTTCAATATGCGTAAACAACTTAATTAAAAACCATGAGGGGGCTCCTGAGACTTCAAACGTTGGGGGTCAAACTGACCCTTAGCTGATATAAATTTAAAGAGTCAACAAAGTTTCCTACTAATGTAATACTAAAGTAAATTTGACCCTTTGGTTCCAGTTTTCAAGAGTCAAAAACCTTATTTTGCTAATTTCAAGAGTCAAAATGCCATTTTAAGGGTCAAAGGAGAGCCCTGAAAACCTTATTGAATATGATAAGTTTTACGTTTTAGCATGATTTTTATGAAATGAAAGTAGCATCTTCGTATTAGAAAGAATTATGTACGTACGTCGATAGAGAATAAATAATGATATTACATTAATTGTACATGTATATACAAAGGATATCTCGCCATGCAAATATCCGTCGAAATGAATAAAGAATAGAAAACTGCAACCTGTTGGACAAATCTTGGACAAATCTTCAGTTTTCTCGTAAAAAGACGCTAATTAAGATGTTTTTACATATTCACATGGACATTCTATTAGAAAATCACCAATACGAAAGCTGCGGTTTTTATGTACAAAACGGTTAGTTAACCGAACTTTATCATGCTTCAATTAGTATGATGATTCCCACGTAAGGTAATTTAAAAGGAAATACAATGTCACATGGACAGAATTATGAAACAGTGAATTTCTTGTTACGAACTTTAAAGTTCCGTATCACAGATAATGATCAACATGAAAACAACAGTTTAACGAACCAGATGCTGAATGGTTCCTTAACACGAGTCAGGACCAGGATATGAAATGGTTCAAATACATAAACCTGGTGCAAATAAATGCAAATATCTGACTTTGTCCTCAGACAGCAAGACGTATTTCATCTAGCTTGGTGGTAATTGTCGCGTATGTCCAGAGAGTGTATTTCAATTTCCGTGCGAGCTGTATACAATATACATTGGTATTCGCTAAATAATTCGTTAAATTTGTGATAGTACGCGCCGACACAGTAGATGTTCTTTCAAACTAACCACTGGAACTTGAAATAATTTTATATACGCTGCGGTCAATGAACGAGGCTCGGATTTTTTTTTGGGGGGGACTGTTGTTGTTATATGGATAAAATTTCAGCTTCCTGTGATCTAACGTGCTGTACGGTGTACAGACCAAACGCCATCGGGTAAATAACGTATTCTTTGTACAGAACGTGACTTTTACATTCACTGGACACATGCTTATAACATGTTATGGGAGATAATCAAAGATTTCAACAAGATTATTCATTTGTTTAAACGAATTACATTTGTATAATGTACATTGTATATATGTAGTAATACTGTCACGAATACAAACAAATTTAATATCACTTTAAGAATGTGCCGACAATTGATATAATTAAGTCGTCAAAGATTTGCGATTGGTGAAATATATTCCATTATGACAAGCAGTGTTATTATTACACAATAAAGATAATAATGAAGGACAGCAAATATCGCTTTATAACATTTAGATCGAGGAGATAGATATACCGATATGCTGTAGTTAGAGAAAGAAAAAATATTTTTTCTATCAAATTTTCAAGGACAGTAGACACATAAGCCACTAAATAAAAAGCCATACCATCAAATTACTAAGGGCTTTAAGCTTAAGCTAACCTTCGGATTACTTCCGTCACTTAGCATATAAGTGTTATAGTCACATGACATTTATTGAAATAAAAATATTTGTATTATATCCAAAATCAAATCTTTTCTTTTCTGTAAACCCCTCTTGGTTTCATTATCTGTTTGACTTGAGGACGACAAACAACGGATTTAAAATTATAAATGTGTAATAGATTGAACGAAGACAAGGGTGGATATTTTTGTATTAAACAAGTTTTTAAGGTAAGTTAATAATTTATTATTTAATACATAATTATACGTGAATCTTATACAGGGTTACAAATATATACTTTTTTTCACAAGTGAAATGTCTAATTTATAAAAAAATATCAAAAATTTGTCAAACGCTTTATAGAGTAAATCATGTATAAAAATTTGAAACAATATAATTACTGAAATAGAATGTAGAGAGGTACTAGTATATCAAATGCATAAGGTTATTATTACAAAAAATCGTCGATCGTAATTTTCCTTCCTTCCTTAGTTTCGGGTGTGATCTACTGAGTAGATTCACTGATATAATTATTTTAATTAAACAAGTCTTCATCAAGTAGAGTCAAATCTGTGTAAGCGGTCACCTCCGAATAAAAGCCACCCAATGAATAAACGTCATTCTTTTAAAACCCGTCATTTATTATCAGGAACAAACTGACCTCCGAATTAAAGTCACCTTTCAATTATGATCATATTTTATCTTCCCCATGGTGGCCTTTGTTCACAGGTTTGTCGACTGTATTTATTTAGAATAAGTGCACATTCCATTAACAGAGTAACGTATCTCCAGTGCTGCCCTCTTCACGTATCAAAAGTAATTTATTCAATATTAACGACATACTACAAACAGAAATTTATCAAGTCGTTCAGTGGCTTTACGTCAATTTTGTACTTATGATAATATTCGTGGATAATCCATATCTTATTAATTTATAAATTTTATGTAATAAAATGCAACAGCCTGTTCACAATCGTATTAATTAATGTATAAAAAACTGTCTGTCATATCGTATTTTTTCTTGGCATGAGTGCTCATTAAAATAATTCATTTCCTACAGTTACATTGCTTGGACAGTGCCATGAGAAGGTCGACTAAGTAGTATTTTAGGTTAATTTACATTGCTTTTCAACTAATGTCTGTATAGTTACCAAAGTTAAACATACTTACGACAGATTCGTACGTCGGCTATTACTCGTACATACAGACGTAAAACCTAAGAACAAATATTAATGTTTAGTTTTGGTGTAGATCTATGTTAAATAAACTCTGGTTGAAGTAAATTTCATAGAAAAAATAAAAAAGGCTTCTTTTTGGAGACTAAGAGGTGTCAACTAATTTATTTTACACAAACAATCCAACAAAGCCGTTTGTTATGATTTAGAAATATAAGAACTATTTTTCAAGTTCATAAACGCTTTCGCGATTGAGTCTTGCATTTAGATTGTTACAGAAAATGGTATTTTTGAAACGTTGTTGAATGTATTTACATAACTTAATTAGTGTGTTAATAATGAATGGTTAATTTAAAACTGTCTATTGATGCACGCAGGATGCGTTATATTATAAATACCTGAATGTCAATGTAATTTATAACCTCGGATTTTGTCAATATTCACGGACTCATTTTACAAAATACACGAATTTTGATTACATATGTATCTCGTGTGTGGAACTTAATGCTTACTTGTTTCATGAATTAAGGACTTGGCATCGTTAGGTAATTTTTTGAATCAATGCAATGTATGATCTTGAGTCTTACAACCTTTTAACTTTCTGTTGTATTTAATTCGGAAAGTAAGTATTTTACGTTGTTTCTTTAAGTGTTTAATAAGGTCCCGATCGATGTTTTTAAACTTGAGATCAGTCGCCGACCTCAAATCCATTCTCAAAGTAGCCTATTGTGATTGAAAAGATAGAGCTGATTAATGTGTACATGTTCAGATCTCAATTAAGCTGACGGAATAATTAAATTAATGATATCATTATTGACTTATCATAATTAATTCAGAAACATTAAAATATGAGATTTGAGCTTGGAGACCGATCTCAGGTTATATGACTTTGAACCCAGACATATTAAGCCGGAATAGTACAGTAACTAAGATCTACGTTGAACAAAATTTCAAAAATTATTTTTAAAAAACTGCTCGAAAAGTGATGGGTCGTTATGACTAGGCGGTGTTTTGATTGAGGTGGTCGCCAAATGAGGATTACCTGTATCTTTAGATAAGGGCATTAACTAACTAAATGTGTCTTGAACGTTAATGTACGCTTGATAAATCATCGTTCTTTACGCTATTATATTAAAGAATATTTCTAACACCAGAATGAGATATATGAAATTATTATGTATGAAATATTAATTATACTTCGTAAACATTTGATCAGTTTTCGCATAAAACGTTAATTGAAAGAAAACCGACACTGTATTTTCGTAATTGGAGGATAACATAAACTGGGTGCGTCATGTCATGAGATTTAACAAATAATTGTTTCATAATCTTAAGTCTTATTTTGTATGACCTAACGAGTAATTTTATGTAACTTTAATACTATAATTGATATACCGTTTTCAACACGTTCATGTTTAGAATAATGCAAAATCGAAGGCTATTTACGCAATAAAATCCTATTTAGACCTACAAAATAATGTATGACCATTTAACACTGGTTGTTAATATAAACTTACAATGTCAAGCAGTCTTGATTGCCTTTCCTCAATTAAAAAAATATTTGTATGAGGAACTCTACTGGTCCACATATTTGTGCGGGCAAGAAGTTTAGCCTAAAAGCGGCTTTGGTATATTTTCATTAAATGTTTCTTAATCGAGAAAGTAAAAACTTGAACGAATGAGCTGAAAATTTAGGGGTCAATGTGGTAGTGTTGATACAACAACGAAACAAAGACATCGATAGACCTCAAGTAGAATCTAGGACCATTATAAACGTGTGATATTAACTTCAATTTTTAATTCAACGGTGGCATATTTAATTTGTTTGAACTATTTTTATTATTTCAGATATAAACATGTCACAGAGAGCCCAGAACGCCTTCTCTAAAAACCATACACTTCAGAGACAGCTTGAAGACAAATATCTGAATCTCCGACGATCATTTAAACATACTCGACGTCGGAATGATAATGTCGAGGAGGAATGCTTGGCATCTTTGTACAAATTATTGTTGTTTGCCAAAGAAAGACAACAAGATGTCGACGTAGAAGAACCAGATGATGAGGAAAACATTCCCAAGAGACCACATTCAGTGTTTGATAAACCGAAGACAAAAGACACCGTAAGAAAAATTCGCAGACCCGCTACAGCAATGGCAGCGAAAACTTATACTCAGTCTTACAGTTTCGCTAAAGATGGACTAGATATTCAGAAATCCATTAGAGATCGATATATGCGATCAAAAATGGAGAAAGAAATGGCTAAAGAATCATTCTTTAAAATAGAGAGACTTCAAAGTGAACGCGAAAAAAGAAAGGAAATGGACCGACCAATGACGACCATACCTACTACTGACGAAACGGAATTTGAAGAGCCGTTGTCAAGGCGACCTAAAACAGCTCAGGTGGACGGACGTGGTAACCACGGGATGCTTACTCGTCCTCAGATTAAAGTTACGCTGCCTGGCACAGAAGAGGCCTTGGCACCGCCAGCTACAACATCGCAAGATGTAAATCCACTTCCTCTGGACACTATTTTGAATTGTAAAGATGATGGAAATCTAAGACATATGGTAAAGTCCATTTCAGGCCAAGGTCGTAATGTACCACTGAGACAACTAATGAATAACACCAATAAACAAACTACAATCCAGACAACTGGGAACCTATCTCTTCCAGACGCCTCTGATAAAGAAGGTAAAAATGACCGTTGCACAACGAGAGCGGAGTCCAGGACGCTCAACTTCGAAGAAGATCTGATTCCATTAAGTAGTACAGAGCAAAGAAACTTTGAGGCGTTATGTGCAAGAAAATCGGCCGGTAACAATTCTACAAGCACGTCCCCATCTAGAGCTGGATTTCAGGCTGTGTCACGTCAATCAGCTCCTGTGCAAAATGACGAGAATTTGCTGAAACGATCTTCTATCAAAGCACAAACGTTCCTGACGCAGTACTCTAAAAAATCTAAACTTTTTGGATACGTGGTAAAAACACGTATCACCACATTGGCTCCACGTGATCGAGTGATGTCATTCCGTTCTCCGTGCATCTCCTATCAAGAACTGGCTTCCATAAAAGCTGGGATCAAACAACATTCATCAAAAACTCGATCACTACTTCAACGAAGTGCTAAAATAAGTACTGATGTCGACAAGTTAGCTAATGGAAGTACATTACGACAACATGTTAAAGAATTGAAAGAAACGAAAGCTTTTACTAAATAAATAATCGGATAATACATTTGTAGATGTTGCATCATAATAAAACATAATAATATAATAGATAAGTTACCATTATTATTTTATCAGAGATTACTCATCCCGAATAGTCAGTGTGGGGAATCCACGTGACCTAGTGACGTCACAATGTTATCGTTACAAGCGAGTTTTCTGCCAATTAAACTAGGAAAACATCACGTAAGTGCATTCTTTTCGTTTTCTTCTAAAGCCACATAACTGTTGCAACTCCTTACATTTATAAAGGGCTACCTCTTGTTCAGATTTTTGTAACTGTAGGCCCTGTACTTTTTTGCTTTTCTTGTCCAAACCGTTTGACAGTGTTATGAAGAAAATTTTAGAAAACGGTTTGGACGAGAAAAGTAAAAAAGTAGAGCGCCTTCAGGGACAAAATTCTGAACCGGAGATAACCCTTTATGTAAGGAGTTGCAACAGTTATGTGGCTTTAGAAGAAAACGAAAAATAATGCACTTACGTGATGTTTTCCTAGTTCGAATGACAGAAAATGCGCTCGTAACGATAACATTGTGACGTCATTAGGTCACGTGGATTCCCCACATTTATGGTGACACTTTCAAATTCTGAGTAGTATACAGGAGCGGCCCTTTCTTGAGCAATAACCTCCCTTCTACAACAGCACGATTGTTCCACTGTACGATTTAACTATCAATTTTACCTCTGTAGACAGACAACTGCATCTCCCAAAGGATATTGCTTCGGAGAGGCTGCTCTGTATTTATTTTTGATAAGCCTAATCATAGAACGTACTATTCTACTCAATATTTTGCAAGGATCACTTGCGACATGGCTTATGGCGATTGCTTCATATTTATAATGCTTCTGTTGATTCGATTTGATTGAAATTTGGTCATTCAAGTATCATATGCTACTGATTGGAAGTATAACATATTCTGTATATTATTATTGTACGTACATAGTATGATTGTCAGAAGCGTAGCCAGAACAAATTTAAGCAGAAGCACTCAAGGGAGATTCAGTGTCACTCTAAGAGGGTCCGTGGCATGCCCCCCGAAAAGCTTCTGTTACGCAAAACGTCTCTGGTGCGTTTTGGAAGCCACATAAACCATGTTTTAAGGTATTAGGATCGTAACACCAAATTTTTCTTTCTCAAAATGGGGCGGACAGATTTTGGAAATATTAAATAAAAAGGGTTGAACAAGTTACCTGATTCTCATAGTAACAAGAACAACAAAATATCTCAATCTTTTTTAATCTTCTGTATCACATAACATTCACAAAAAAAACAAATAGTTCATACATGAATATTGATTTGTTTATAAAGATCAGGAATTCAAGACAAAGAAATTAATGGAAATGCATTTCAAGCACACTGGAATGGACCTGTGTTTATCACGAAAACTATATCATAAGTAACTATTTATACTTAGGTTAAGATATCACTATAAAATTAACTGAAGAAATAACAATTTAAACCACTAAATACAAAACGGATTCCTTTCATTGTATGTTATTTGTTAATGTCTATATATATCTGTACTTGTTTTAATTTTAATGTTAAAAGAAAACATAAAACAAATCAATAATTTATCATAACAAACATTACAAGTTATTAATTTATTTTTTAAAAACAATTCAAACCGTATTCAACCCAAAAAAAAGCCAATGATGAAAAAGTTCTATGATGAATAATGAATAAAGATAGCACTGAGCTATGAAATCAACATGAAAACATGAAAAGCATGACAGAGAGTTAACTGTCAAGAAAAAAATAAATAATAAGACATAAAGAATGTAGAAGACAAAGAACAATGGCAAAACTGTATCAAAGTTTGAAGATGTGGTGCATTCAAATTCAAATCTATTTAAATCTATCAGTTTTTCTGCAAGAAGAAAAATTTGCAGACACATATTTCATTGATCACATAAAAATCAGACAATCAGAGTAACGCAATACCATTGCCAACAGAACTATTTACATACATGTATGATTCATATTTCACTGTTGTCTGAAATGCAGCATGATAACAAGTTTAAATGGATATCAAAGAAAGTCCTACCACACAATGTATCTGATTAATGTGAAATTTTACACCAGGTAATGGTATCTTTTATTGATTACAAAGTCAAGCAAAAGTTCATTATGTACTTAAATAGAAGAAATATGATTGTGACAGAATAGTTCTGTGCTTATATGGCATCGATATCAATCTCCTCATCATCACTGTTACCTCCAGCAACATTATTTGTTTTCTGTTCCGGAGATTCAGACTTAGCAGGTGCAATTGTTTCCACACCGACTTTAGCAGTGGTAGAGAATGCAACCTGAAATGAAAACGTATCTCTATATCATCTAAACTAAGCCAGTTATCTTTCTCTGCCATCTAGTGAAAACTTTAGTGATGGAATAAGGTAGATACTGGTTTTCCTTCTGTAAAGTCACAATATGAAATTCCCATCTCCGAAAGCAACACATACATCTGAGCATTCCAACATATAGGATAAAATGAGAGTGATTGTATATAGGAGTTAAATACAATCTCACAGCACAAGATTACTACCCGACTTGGACCACGTTCAGTATTTGCATTATATCACGAAATTTCTGAAACTCATTTTAAACATTACATGCTTCAAGATATATACATAGAATGAACTCTTAATTGACAGACATAACTCATACACTAGAGTTGCATTTTTCAATTTGTTTGCCCATGAAACCTTTTGATGTAGCCGATTTTAATTTTAAGATAGATATTTACCTCCACAGCATCTTCATCTTCAGAGCTTTCCTCCTCCTCTGCCTCAGCTAACCACTTAATGAATGGTTCAGCTTTATCATGTATCTCCTGGCTGACAGCTTTAGATACATACTTCTTGGACACCTGAAAGGAAATTAAAACATTTTTATTAAGAATTATCAAGTGTTTCATACAGTAAATAGATTTTTAAGTCATATAATAACAAGAAGTGTTCGTGAGACACAGATGCCCCCTAAAGGCCAACTGGACAGCAAGACCTTAACCTTTGTCCTATTGAACTTAAAATCAATAGGGGCCATCTACATGCAATGACCCACCTCCTAACCAAATCTAAGCTTAGGCCACATCGTTCTCTAGTTATTGCACGGACAAATGTCAAATCAAGATAGTAACTTCAAACATTCATTTCAATGCAGTAAACAAGTCAACAAGTTAACAAGAACCTAAAATCAGAATACATATATCTACCTTCTTTCCCCAGTCAAGGAAAACTTCCTCCTCAATAATGTCAGCCTCATAAAAATCTTTGAAGATATGAGTGACTTTAGGTAAGAGGACATCCTTATGAACATTTATGAGCTGCTCAATGCCACCCAACATATACTTCTGGGCTTTCTGATTGTTGTAGCAGAACTGAAATTGTAAGAAACAAAATAACAACCTATGAGGCTTCATTTCATCTTCCAGTCATAGAGTACTGAATGTGATGAATGACAACTCACAGTAAAAATCATTTTCCGCACTTGCTTTATGTCATGTAATCAAAACATCTGTCACTGAGGAATTGAGATGGTTCTTTATTCTCAAAATAATGCTTTGCAAGTCTAGTAAGTTAAAAAGAAAGCAGAAAAGGTGAAAACAACAAGCTGACAACATGAAATTATCTTGAATGTTAGCAACAATAGGTACAGCACTTACTCTTAAGAACAATTTTCTGTATTTCTTGATTTGAACAAGAATATTTTTGTCCATAAGAAGCTCAACAAGAACCAGGGCAGCCTTGTCTTTAACTTCAAGTCTCTCAGCTTCACCAAGAATTTCAGCATCAGCGCCAGCCACATTGTTCTTATTCATTTTGTCCTAATGAAATAGACAGTCATATTTTAGTACAGTATAAACGAAATATAAAATAAATTTATGGTTAGGTTTCAAAAATTGCCTATTTAATGTCAGTCAGGCAATGATGTACAAGTTGGAATCAATTTTTTATATGAAATGTCAGTGAACTTGTCTCTATATTTGTTTCATATTGCAGGGTAAGACTGAAATCGTCAAACAGTCAAATACAAGCATGAATTAACATATCTGACCTTGGCTGACAAGTAAATTTTTTTCACAGCATTGTTTACAAATGCAACAAAGAAACACAAATGCTGTGGGTCTATAGGACAAATGATTGCAGTCAGTAGCAAGTCGTTTTTAATCTTTAAACTGACTGAAATCCTGCATTATTTTACAATTGTTGTTGTTGTTTTACAGGTAAGGGAGATTAACCATTAAGTATCTGAGTATAGTGTAATAACTGTTGAAATCCGAACTGAATGTTGTTCTTCATAATCATTGCAACATGAACAAAGTCAGTGTTCATTTGTTTAATAAATCGTAAGTATGTCTTTAAGATGCAATTCAATAATCACATCTAGAAATTATAAAACAATGATGTTTAACTAAGACAGACAATCCCTTGTCATCTTCGTGATATACCCAAAACAAACACACGCGACAATTGTCTGACATTTGAAACATAGGAGTATATTCATTGATTGTGAATGGCCGTAAGAGGTATATCACAGTCAATGATGGGCTGTTCAGAGGTATATAATGGTAATGGGAACAAATCTGTTGGCCACTGTTGAGAGGTGACCAGTTATGAGGCATTCATTTATGTTGGAATGTACCGGGGGAATTTGAAGCGACCGTTGTTGGGAGGTGACTGTTGTTGGGTAGTGACCATTCATGGAGGTTTCTCCCAAAAAGAAAGATTTGAATTCATGAAAAATTTTGTCAGAATATTGTCTTTAAATATGAATTACTCAAGTTGATTCAGAACCACAGTATATATTAGTGATACCTAATGAAAATGTGGTAGATCTTAATTCAATTTTAATTATTGAAGATTTCTACAGCATTTATTATTGCACTACCCCTTTTCCCACACTTCCATTGCCATTTAAACACATTTATTTTCAACGTAAACAAAGTATAAATCATTCTTACATGTTGACTATGGTTTTCATTACATAGTACCAAGTAGTTTCTGGATTTAAAAAAAAAACACCACAAATAACACATAAATTATCATGTCATCTAGACCTTAGATATGTCATTCTATGTCAATACCACATACAGAAAAAAACTGTTCATAAATAGGTATGATAAAGATACCTTAACAAATTTGTAGAATATGTCCATTCTCTCATTGACAGTCTTCTCAAGATCATCAGACATTGCCATGACTTTAGCAGCGTCAGTTAATTCTCTCATACGTTTAGCTACAGCAGCATCACTAATATCTTCATCACCCCAATCATCTTCATCTTCAGCAGAATTCTATACAAACAATAATACAAATATTTACCTTGGGGTAAACATATTAAAGCAAAGTTACTGGTAGGAAGATTAAATATTAGTAGCTATCAACTTTTTAGACAGTTTTCACCAAAAAACTTCCAATCAAATGTTCTTTAAAATACCAAACCATGAAAATGAGCAGCAATGGTAACTCAACACCAACCAAATCTAACTCTGCACTCAAAATACTAATGACAGGTGAAATTCCCAGTAACAGAACCACTTTGAATCAGGATGCAAACAACAACACAACTGTTTTTTTTTTTTTTTTGATAGACAGACAAGCTCCAGTCACGCAGAGCCGAATCCTACCCATTACTGAGAGCAAATGAATGATTTAACGAGTTCAGAAACAATACATATGTATAATTATCATAACCTTTCCTGTTAAAAGATGTCATTGCTGGAAAATATCTTCAATTTACTAGTACTAGTCCAAGGTAGATATATATTGTTTTTACCACACTGATGCTATCTTGCATATATCAAAGACCATTTCACAGGTTATTGATGACACATGAGACTAAAGAGTACAAAAAAGATTAAAGAGCTCATGAGAAGCTATCTAGATTCCAACTTACATTAATTTTTGGAGGTGGTGCATCTATGGCCCCACCAGATGCCCTTTGAGCAGCCATCTGTTCCTGGGTGTTAATTTCTGGACTGTTACGATCGTTGTCACCATCATCACCATTCATGGTAGATTTCTCGCCTTTCTTTCCCTTCTTGTCTTTCTTATCCTTCTTTGAACCCTTGGATGGTGTACTTGCAGGGTCCTGAATCAAACCACACACATCAATCAAAAAAAATAATTCAGACAATTAGTAAATACAAATAATTATTCATCATAATGATAACAGTCTGTGAAATTAGCACTTGTCCGAGACAAGTAATTATTGATTCAGACAAGTAACTTTTGCAGTAGTTATGTATAGAGTATAAAGGAAAACTATTCACTTTTGGTGATTCTGACAAGCAGTTCCAAATCCTAAATTCACAGACTGATAATGATGATACTTTTATCTTACTGATTAACCTCTCAAGACAATGTGTATTTTAGCTTTTCAAAGGTTTGTCTGGGTTTTACGCCCGTTTTCAACAGTCAGAAGTCATATGAGGCGGACAGTTCACCTAACCACCATTCCCGGGATGAACCATTACTAGACTCCCATCCTCTGTAAGCAACTGCCTACTTTCTCACATAATGTTTGTTTTTTTAAAATGTTTTACGCCCCTTTTCAACAGTCAGTCGTATGAGGAAGAGTGTTTAACTAACCATCGTTCCTGGGAAGAACCAGTACTAGACTTCCGTCCTCCGAAAGCAACTTCCTGCTTTCTAACATCAAGAGACATGTTCAGTAGCGGGGCTCAAACCCACGACCCTCCACCAGTGAGAGATAAGAGTGATTTGAAGTCAGCGACCTTAACCCACTCAACCACGGAAGCGATTCCTAGAAGTGATAGTCACACATTGAGAACTTAATTTTGATATGTATTTAAGGTTTTGTGTTTGACTGCGGCTACTTTTTATTGTCAAAGACACCCAGCAAATTACTTAAGTCACAGACTGCATAAAGCTGGACGTAAGTTAAAACCACAAAATGTTTAACAGGCTTGGTCTATAAATGTTGGAAGATTTAACATTTCATACAATAACTGACATGTATATGAAAATCTACAGTCAATTAGCCTTCAAGCTAACCTATTACATAAACATCAACCAGTCAACATTTTATAGCCATAGGCTCTTTTAATATAAGTCATGACCAATCCTAAACTTTATGAAGAGAAGGCAAATTTCATATTTAAATACTTTTCATAACTTCATAATTCTTCAGTCATGTCACTTTGCCAATGCACACTGTAAATAAATGATGTTAAATGGGAGTAAGATTACCATATCTGGAGGATTCTTGAGTATGAAAGTAGTCAATTTATGACGCATGTCAATGTTAGCTTGATGACCACACGCTTGGCATCTAGCTTTTATCATCTGTGTCTTCTGATTCACGCTCTGAAAGAAACATATTATCATGTCATACACATCTGATTTAATTCCATTAGGAATTACACGAGATCTGCAATTACTGTAATAGCAAAACATCACAAGACGAAATTTGTTCATACTTTCACTTCTATCTAACATGAAAATGAGAATATGTTTTATTATCTAGTCTCGAGATCGACTCATTACATATCAATATAGAGCTCAAGAGGATACCAATAGATAAGACAGCTTCACAACAAAAGCTGAATCATAACAACTTGGCACTTTATACTCTCAATACAAGATCCAGACACTTACCAAGTTAGTTTCTGGGTTTGAGCATTCATCACATAGCACAAATTTTTTAATGAAAACATCGAGCAACTGTTGAAGCTTGTTAGCATCATGAGAACCATTAACGATGTAGCGATCATTCTTGATGTCAAACTGGGTCTGTGCACCAAGTTCGCAGCCAAAGAATTTACAAGGGTCTGAAATATAACATCATCTCGTAAAAGTGTCAAGTTACTAGTGGCAGTAGGATCAAATAATTATAGGAATTTTACAATAAAAAGACTTGATCAAGGTTTAATAGCTACCATCAAGTTTAGTACACAGAATTATTAACATGGTGTTTTAGTTTTACTTATCCGAACAGCCAACAACATCTGTGAAGGCAGATGCTGACTCAGCAATACACTCGTCATCAAAAAGGACACCTTCCAAATTTAATGATGCTTGTATTCTCCTCTAAAATGTCCACTTCCATGAACCAATGGTGTACAATAGCACTTTTGCAAGATGATGCGAGCTTGGAAATAAGGTCGACTTTAAATGGCAAATTTAAAAAATATATTTTCAATGATGTTGATGGCCTGATTATTTTATAAACTCACATGTTGGTGGTCTTGAAAGAGCTTTGGCCACATCAACCATATTGACAATCACTGTTTTGATACCATTGCCTTTGCCTTCAACCTATAATAGAACAAGCCATTGCTTATATAAACAGTACATGATGAAAGACTAGACTCAACTTTCATCTGAATATCAATAAATTATACAGCTGTAGTAAGCACGAACCTAGTATTACTGGCGCAAGTCCAAAATGTAGAGTAGGAAAATATGCATTAGCATTACTTACTTGACAACATTACAGAAAGTCATACTATGACCAAGAAATCATGCTCACATTGAGACCTTAGGCTAGTTGTTTTATATTCACAAGCTAAAGTATTAATTACCTGCAAAGCCAGTCACAATAATTTTACAGGCATCCTATTTTTACTGCATTAGGATATAAACCATCCTAAAAATAAACTAGTAGGAATCCATCCATCTTTCACATGTTATATTACCTTTGCTATGATTTTAGGCATCTTATATCTGTAGAATTGGTCAGTGACCTCACTGTTAACGTTGATGGACGCCATAATTGCGATATCAAATTTTCACCGTCTTTATGTCTGGTACAAATATTACAACTTCTCGGTAACAGGTGATAATCACAGAAATCTATGAACTTCATAAAACTACTTGATGTGGATAAACCACAATTGTCAGTCCTTTTCGACGAAATGGTGATCGTTTGCCAGCACAATGGCCCTGAAAGTGAGAATTTAAGACATGAATCAAAAACAATCAATTTTAATTAATTAAGCACAATAATAGTCAGTAAAAATTACAAAATACCAAATTCAGATACTGTCGTAAAGGAAGCAAGTTACTTCGGAACAGAAATAACAATTGTGTTTCATTAAAGGACACACTTTCAATATGGTTAATGAAACGACACACTTTCAATATGGTTGTGTATACAGTATACTAGTAGAGAGGAACAATATTAATAATCTAACAGGCAGGATACATCAAACTGTCATGTAGAAAATCTGTCAACACTGCATTTACTCAGAGATGTATAATACAAATAATTGTATTATATAAACTCTGTGATTTACTTAACAAAGTTCACCAATAAAATTATCAGACACTGAGCAATGTTAATTCTGATATCATTACTAAGTGGTTATTCGTGTATATATTTCATTTTTGAAAGGAAAACTTACGCTATGTACAAAATTGTAAAAAATTACACACAGCAGTTGACAATATTTTGTTGAAAACTAGAAATAATTTGTCATACTGTTTCACTGCATGTGTAACAATAATATTATTCACAGAAGTACAAAATAAAAATACAGCTATAGATGTTTGACTTCCTTTCAAACCAATGCAATTTCAGAAATTGTTAAAAAATAGGACACAATAAAATCCATCTGACATTGTGACAATCCCATATAAACACGTGGCTGGTTGACGACCTTGACACACAAGACATGGTATCAAAATAAATATTAAATAGAGCCGAAACTTATCGTATATAACAATCATTAAAAACTTACCTTCGTGACACAAAAACTTCATAAAAGAAGCTAACGACTGCGTTGGAGAGAATGAAGCAGACACTGCCGATATGGCGCAATAACTCCTCAGTCCTCACACTAAGTGACTCCAAAACGAACAGCTGTCAACAGCTTGTTCGACAATTGTATGAGATTTTTAAACCTACAAGAAGAGATATGTATAGTTAAATCATTTATCAGACGGTAAGACAGGTTGCATTACAATCAAACTGCAAGGTAATCATTAAAAGCTTGAGAAAATTCATGAACGTACCGTATTAATTCTTGGCTCGTTGCCTTGTGACGTATTTCCGGAAAATTTTGCGCCACCTGGAATGCAGGCTAGAGGCACGTAATATTTGGCGAACTTCAATATTACCGTCAACTTACTAGTTAGCATTTTATGTTCATGTATCAGTTACTCTCATCGGGGTGATTTAAACAAGATCGACATTTTCTTCTATCGGTACTGCTACAGAATGGTACCATATAGAATGCGTTTATTTTTTCATTTTATTTTGATTGATTCGTTGGTCCGTGGTCCGTGCATTGAGGTCATGGAAATATCATCGTTTAATAAGGCACTATTCCGTAATCAACATTCAACAATAACGGAATTGAGTTTTATATAACACAATTAATGATAAATTTATTAAAGGTGATTAAAAACTATGAACTTGTTCCCAATAATGAGAATTAATAAGGTTCGTAGTATCCCAAAGTATAATCCGTATATAAACGCTATCAAGGACTTATAAGTCCTTGACGCTATATATATATATATTATATATATATGTAATGAAAAATAACGGGTTTGCCTGAAAAGCGGAAACAACTTGTTTCCGCGGAAACAACTATTTTCTACGGAAACAACTTTTTTTTCAAATGTTTATGAAAATATATGTCATATATTTTCAGAAAACTAAATATTATTATTATGAATTGTTTTATATGATAATAATACGCTATTAAAGAAAATTTGGTTCATTTATATAGCCAAATAGTGATTTTGTGACTGTGTTTTTTTTAACGATAAACCACTTACGGAAACAACTATTTTCTACGGAAACACTGACTATTATTTCAAATGTTCATAAAGTTATCCGTAATATATTTTCAGAAAACTAAATATCCTTATTATGAATGGTTTTATATGATAAAAATACATTATTGTCGAAAGTTTGGTTCATTTAATGAAGTAAAACGACCAATTTATTGCAATATGAAAATTCAAAGCAAAATAAGCAAAGCAATAAACTTTCAAAGACAATTCATGAACAGATGATGAAATTTTGGCACAAGTGAAAACTAAAATAGGACATTATTCTGTGCGTAATGTGAATAAAAGGGATGAAAATGCAAAAAAAAATCTCCATGCCTTGCGCGATTCTCAGAGAATAGTACTGAAGCAAAATCGACAACTGCAATCTTCACATGAAAAATTGAACACGGCAGAGAATGACAGGACAAAACTAATTTATGATTTGAAATTAGTATCAGATGATTCAGTTTCTTAGAAAAAAGAGTTGGAAATATTAAAACAAGAAGTTCTAAGTGAAAAAAATAAAAAAAATACAGCCCAGAAATATAACTCATATTTAAGAAATGAAATGAAAACCCTACGTATGAAGTTGAAAGTAAAAGATAGAGAGAAGGTTGAACTAGAAACCCACAAGTGTGACAACTGTGCAACTCATTGTCTAAGCATGTCTGAGAAGGAAAATGAAATTTTTGTATGAGTGATCGTGCAAATAATGAAAAAACGGCAAGCAAACTTCTTGACGAATGGCGTGACCAGATTTTACAACAATCCACTGAGAATCCAACTAAAGTTCACCAGTTTCACTGTATGGCGCACGTCCTTCTTGGATTCCACAAATACATTAATACTGATTTAAAAACTCACGAAAGCTTCCTGGTTGAAGAATATGGTCCACTTGGTCGCGACAGCATGGCTGTATTGAAATTTTGGGGGAAAAATTGTTGTAGAACGATTATTGAGAACTACTTCGGATGTTTTTGGACCATCTGGCGACCATCATGGTGTTAGAGATTTATGGGAAGCGTATTGTGCAAAGAATGGACGTAAATCAGTGATCGGAAATTATAAAGATAATCGCTTTAATGCACTTTTTCAGACGTCTGCAGAAATCTTTCATCACCATGAAGACTTCATTTATGTGTTAGAAACAGTACATTCCCCAAACCTTAAACTACGATCGATCAGTATTGGTGGACCTTAAGTCAGAACAGATCATGAATGTTGTGCAGTGCCTTGGTCTGTTTTATTTGAGACTGACTGGTCCATACTGGAACATCATTGTTGAAAATAAAGTGCCCTATTTGGAACTACATACGCTAGTGTTTGATATCCATGATTATCTACAGAAATGTGAATCAGATCCAGCCATGATAAACCAAGATGTACCCTTTAGAGAAATTGACACAATAAAAGTCCCCTACCAAAATTTGCTTGAACAAAAATTTGTGTGTGACAACTTCAACCAGGAACATGTCTATTCTGCAGTGAAAGTTGTTTCAGGAGCCATGAAAAGGACAGTTGAAAAACAGTTGGTTGATTTTTTAGATCAGGGTAAATATAGTGAAAAGGCATCAGAGAAAGAGTTAAAGAGAACAAATTTTGCTCCTGTAACTAATTTAGGATGCGAGCATCACTTCGGCGACCTGGACAGTAGTCAACGAAGAAGGCCGCATGCCTCTCTCCACCACCATTCCTCAGTTCAACTTTTGAAAAGGAACCGATCCCCAATGATGAGTTGGTTAATAGAAATGCCAGAATGTGACAGAGAGAAACTTCTTAAATCAGCCAGGAAAGGAGGGAAACTGCTTCGTGAAAAACATCTTGAGAATGATAAGAGTGTCAATAATGATATAAATAGTGAAATGGTGTCAACCAAAAAGAAAATAACAAACAAAAAAAGAAAGGCTGAACTGAATTTGAAAAATAGTGAAAAAAATGGTCGATATGATGATGATGATGACTTTAACTTTGATACAGAGGAAGCAAAACTACTTGAACTTCTGCCATCTAGCACAAGTGTTGTTATGAATGATTATGTTGCCATTGCGTATCAGGATGCATGGTATCCTGGTTTTGTTACTCATACAGATGATGACGACTCATATATTGTGAAATTCATGACACCAAGTAAAAAACCTGGTTATTTCTGCTGGCCCTCTCGGGAAGATATTCAGAAAGTGAAGAAAACATTCATTATTTCACAAGGTTTTATCCCAGACTGTTTAAATTCTGGACGATTATGGCAAGTTAAAGAGGCAGACACTATTGAAAATATCTACAAGAAGTATTCTACTTTGTATTTTTAAACTGTGAACGAAATTCAATTGTACTTGTACTACTTGTCAACAAGTGATGTGAATGTGACATTGCAAATCAGATGAACTATTATATGTTTGTTGCTGATGATTGACATGTCAATCAGACTCTTTTATGTTATTATTATATGAAATGTATATATATACATGTTTTAAAAAAAATCTGTCATACTTTAATAATAATATTGATATCATTTGATGTCAATATTATAATCTAAGTCCAGGCTCATTAAATTCAGAAGAATGATCTTGTATCAGAAATTCAGTATTGTTGTTTTAATTAGATATATTATGTACATTGTTTGACAGTAAATGATAAGTGTTAAGCTTTTAAGTTATTTTCTATGTTGACAAATAATTAATTTGATGATTTCAAGTTGCGACATGAAAAAAATAAAATTTTGTGTACACTGACTACTTTTGTTTTATGATAATATCAACAATCGAGTTAGTATAATTAAATAAAACACATCAGCATGTGCTACATAATTAAAGCTACAAATATTCCAAATTTCATGAAAATAGCTAAAAAAATAAAAAAAGTTATGACATTTTAATTATTTCCAAACACGAATAGTTAACTTTTCGGTGCCACGATCGCGCCACGTCCGACTTAAGTTTATATAGCGAAATATTTCCAGATTTGACCGCTTTTCTTCATATTTCTTTTCTTCATAACTTTTTCAATTTTTAAGATATTTTAAAAAGGAAAACACTTCTGAAAACCTCTTAAGAAGCACAACACAACTAATAGAGTTTTATTCAAATCTTAATATAATAAAAAATAAGCTGGGGTTGCTACATTTATATAGCCAAATAATGATTTTGTGGTTAAACCGAAATACGGAAACAACTATTTCCATTAGACTACGCCGAGTGATATTGACAGCTTTGTCAAAGACAGTATTAAAAGTGTTCTGGTGAAACGCAATTAACTTGTTATAATCATGTTATCGTGTAAAATTTGAAATAAATTCATAACATTTAGTACTTATATCTTCTTGTTTGTTCTTAAAGGAATCTTTATTCTTAAGAAAAACGATATTGAATGTATAATTATATGTTCATCCTCATTTACAATTTTTTGGTTTATGTAGAATTACCCAGCTCATTGAATTAATTAATGCTATCATTTCTGCTGAGTAGATTGACAAATTGTCCGAAAGCCTATCAACAGAAGAGATATTTTTAGAAGGAATATAGAAAGCTGCTGCTACCTTGTCCGACTGTGGGCACTTAAATAGAACCATCTGTATAGATACTAAAATGTTTATCATATGTTTGTTCAGAATATAATTTAACTTGAATATTACTTAGGTGTGGGAGTTGATTTTTTAAGTTGTAATGAGATAGGGTGAGATCAACCCGTGACTGTGGTATTAGCCAGGGATACTCAACATCTGGCCTGAAGTCTGCTACCTGTATGTCTTTGATACCAAACTCCTCCACCAAGGTCTGGGTATGAGCCCCAAATGGGGGGCATTTTTCAAATTTACTCTTGGTGTAGTGTCCAGTCTAATTTGACCACGTCCCCGCCACGTTATTGTTTTACATGTCAAAAGACCCACGACGTCCTTCACGTCCACGAAGACCATACCACGCTTGAACCGGTTCCTACTAAATTCTCATCACGTTAATCAGGTTCTTGCCACGTCCTGTCAGGACGTGGTGGACGTAGTGCAAACGTGGTCCTAGTGTGATGGGGGTATAAGGAGAGTGAGAACCTTACTGCATCAATGTTTTTCTACTTTGATCCCGTCCCCGCCATCAACATTTTCAGGATTTGATTTGGACTTTGCGAGCGTGGTGCGGACGTCATCTGGTGTGACAGGGGAATTAGCAGGGCTTCGGGGAGCTATATTCGCAAACGTTTTCGTTTACAGCTCTGGGAGTTTCGTAACTCGTCCATTACGATGCATCTCAGTGTGAGATGCTTTGCAGACCTGTTGGGATCTTCGTTGCAGAGCGATAAATGTTGCAAAGTGGTTTTTCTGTTGCCTTTTGTCTTCCGATATCCATGCGAACCCACAGAGATCTTGGCATTACCTTCCACCTTCTCCGTCTTCCTTCTTCCTTGTGCGATCTTTGAAATTCTTGTCGGCCTTCTGGTTGATTCAAAGACTGGATAACTTCAGCAGCAAGCAAACACAAACAAGAAAACACAAACTATTTTTATTGGACATTCATGTTTACTCGTCGAAGTACCTAGAAACAATGATTGTTGTTGCTTAAGAGGTAATCTTTTATAACGTGGGCACATGCGTGCTCCAACGCTCTCCGGCGTCCATGTTTAATCCATAGGAGGCCTTCACAGAACAAGAGAAAACACATCAGACCTGGGTGAAGACGTGAACAACATGAGGGATCCAATCAGAACTCATAGGACCGGGAAGCAACATACATGTATACCTGGTAGAACGTGGCCCGAAGAAACCGCTTCACGGATACCGTTACCGTGATAAACCGTGAGGAACCTTAGCACAACCTAACAAAACTTATATATGGACACAAAAAGTGTCACAATCACACGGCGAAACCGGGTTGCTGCGGCCGCCGGGAACATAGTGTAAATGTAGCATTACTGTGGCTCTAAATAGACCCAGGGCGGGAACAGTTCTCGGCACAAACGGTCGAGGGATTAGTCTAAGCATGGTTAGTTATCTTTTGTGTGGTTAATGACTGTTCCCGTCGTGGATCTATAAAGATGTGTAGACATTTTAATGTCGTTAATATAGAATTCCTTATGTGTTCTAGAATACAAACTTTCGAATGTACAGGTGTTCGTTGGTTTAAGCAAGACGTCCTACGTGTTACGTGCATATCATCCGGGCACTATTGTGGGATCGAGCATTCTTAAGATGAACGCATTAGTTTATGGACGATGGGTGCGAATAACACGTGCTAACAACGATGATAGACGATTTCATTTGTGTGAAGTCCAAGTGTATGGGAATAACATAAGTATGTAAAGCAAGTTTACCATATTTTGTTTGGAGATGTAACAAGTTTAAGCACTTGAATATACATTGAACATGTACACTGTTTTATATAAGTTACATACATATACATTTTTGTAATAATAAACGTATTTATGAACAAATATATACATTGTACATGTAAATTCGTAAAAATTTGCCGATTCTGTGCTTGTCGCAACTAATCTGCACTGCATGCAAGCTGATATATTCATTGCCACTAGCTCATAAAATCCACATGAAACGGTCGAAAATAAGTATGTAGTGGTACACTTGCAAAACTGCAAGAGGTAAACATGTACGCTTGTTCAGGTATGGTTTTACGCTAACACATACATTTCAAAGCATAATTTGTGGCGGTGAGATATACATGTACTAGTAAAATGTTTTGAAACTTTTATTAAACCTTGTCAACCTGTTCAATGTGATAGTAAGAAACCTGTATTTCTTGAGTCATAAAAAGGTCTTAAAGACGCTTTCGGTAGTTCGCTTCATTTTTCACATAGACATCCAGGAAAAATTAAAACTGATCAATGAATTTTTTTAAAACTTTGCATGATCGTAGAATATGATAACAGAAACATTTTAAGCGGAAAAGAATTGGGGGTCACTGATCTCGTTTTTGAGTTATCTGCCCTTGAAGTTAAAAAAATCATTGATCAGTCTTAATTGTTCCTATATGTCTATGTGAAAAATGTAGCGAACTACCGAAAACGTCTTTAATTAATTTCAACGGTAAATATAACGCTAATTGGTATCAATGGTATAAATTGTAAATCTAGTATATATCTGCAATAACCTTGTGTTGGTTAGATTATCTGCAAATGTATTCAAAATGTTCTGAATGATACGATCATGTTTTTATTGGAATGAATTGCATCAAATTTTCGAATTAGCAAGAGGTCGATATGTTTTCTATTTAGGGAGTTTTCATGTGATGTCAAACCGAATGGGGAATGGACCAGTTTTGAAGACAACATCAGTGCCATCTAGTACATATTGCTGTGAATTGTGTCAGACAAACACAAACTGTGCCGCCGTTAATTACTACAAAGTTAACGGAACGTGTCTTGAACTAACGACAGGCAGTTCCATGGCGACTGTGGAGAGTCAATGCCAATTCTACAGTTTGTCGTAAGACTAGAATTTTCCCCAATTTCCCTCCAAAAGATTAGCTAATCTTAAAGCTAAACGTGTACCAAAAAACCGCTTGTTAATAGTGACTACTAAGCTACAAATTAAGACCATAATATACAATTTCAACGAAAACAATCACATTGTGTTTTCAACCATAAAAACATATTTGATAAAAAAATACATGTAAACGAGTACTACTTCTTAATACCGTTAAACAAAAAGGGCAGCATAAATAATGTTGATAATAATAATGATTTTTTTCTGAATATGATAAAATGTTTTCTCCTATGCTCAACTATGGAGGTATGGGGATTTGTTCATGGCAATGCCATCTCCATTGACAACGCAGAACGATTTTATATACAGTGAACTTGGTAGATTTTCTTTTAGAACAATATTATCAAATACTGACATAAATTACTTCAATGTAATAATAATAAGTACATTAATAAGATGTACATGTATACTGAAGAATGATTTGAACTTGATGCTTATTAAAATAAACTGGTGTTCACTCGTCAAAGATCTTTTATACTCTTATGCTTTTATGTTGTTAAGCAACGATTAAATGATCATTTTGTACAAAATTGATTCAGTAGTATAGAAACTTCAAGTAGAGCTTTATGTTATAGAAACATTGCTGAATTGAGTTTTAACTTCAACCATATCTTAACAAATGACCAAATTAAGAGTTTCTTCTCATAGACAGGTCGGCGGACTAAACCATTTAGACCAAAGGAAATGCATTTCATGTAATTTATTGGAAGATGAACATCATTTTGTTTTAGAATGTCATTTGTATAATGGACCTAGACGTGTATATTTTCCTTTGTATCATAGAAGAAATCATAATAATGTATGCACAGATTAGTGAGACTGATTACTACAACAAACAAACAAGCCATAAAGAATTTAGCGCAGTATATATATATATATTTCATGCTATGAATTAAGAAACCAAATGTTATATGGTGATAGATGGGCCTAATGATTTCGACATTTATAGTTACTTACAAAGTTTACTTTGCTGGTTTATTTATCTATTTATTTGTTGTTATAAAGACCTTTTTCATGTAGACGGTGTCATTATTTATACTCTTCATTATGTTGACCTTGGACTTTCATTTTGTGACGGATAACTATCGAAATAATGAGTTCTCGCATTGTAAATAAGATACATGAACATGTAACACCTGTGTTCAAGAAAGAAGTCGTACAGTACCAGCAAACTATCGTCCGATATAGCTGACCTCAATCTGCAGCAAATTACTAGAGCACATCATCCATAGCCAGGTTATGAGGCACCTAGAGACACACAATATTCTCTCCGATGCACAACATGGATTCCGGAAGAAACGATCGTGTGAAAGTCAGCTTGTGCTTACCATTCAATACCTCGCAAAAGCTGTTGAAGATGGAGACCAGATAGACGCAGTCCTGTTGGACTTCAGCAGGCATTTGACAAAGTTTCCCACATCCGCTTAGCTCAGAAGCTATACCATTACGGCATCCGGGGCAGCCTACTGAAATGGATACAGAGCTTCCTATCCAACAGGAATCAACCAGTCCTTGTTGAAGGTCACTCATCCCCATCAGCACCTGTCACATCTGGGGTTGCCCAGGGTTCAGTCCTAGGTCCCCTGCTCTTTCTCCTGTACATAAACGACATGCCAGGAAAAGTAGCATCGACAACAAGACTCTTTGCCGATCGCAGCCTCCTATACAGGAAGATAAAGAGCCAACTAGACGCTGTCACACTCCAAGAGGATTAGAAAAAGCTTGAACAGTGGGAGGCCGACCGGCAGATGCAATTCAATCCATCCAAGTGGCAGACAATCAGGATAACACGAAAGCGCTCTCCAATCATCACATATTATAACATCCATGGACATCGACTTACAACGGTGCCCAGCGGCAAGTACCTTGGCGCTATACTACATGAAAAGCTCCTTTGGAATGACCATGTCAACTCATGGGATATGCTCCGCCAGCCTGGGACCAGTACACTGCTAAAACATCGGCCACTGGAAGCAGTTCAGAGACGTGCTGCACGGTTTGTCACTGGAGATTACCGCCGCAATAGCAGTACCAGCCAGATGATTGCCAACTTAGAATGACCTACTCTGCAGCAACGCAGATCTGACACCAAATCGGTACTTGTGTACAGAATCATAAATTGCCTCGTTGACATTCCTGCATCGATCTACTTCCACTAGCTCTCACTAAAAAGGGCCATCCCTACATATACTTACTTCCTTTCTGCCGCACTGATACTTACAGAAACTCCTTCTTCCAATCTGCAATTCGACAGTGGATCCAGTTACTGGAAAACTCGCCGCACCCCAGACATTGGACAGCTTCAATGTGGGAATGGGCTCTCTGCACTAGACGCACATCACATTTTGTTTTGTACAGAGTTTTGTTTTGTGTCTCACAGTCACCTTGTAAATAGTACACCAAGTGCGTCAATGCCACAGAGTGGGCCCTGCATTTTACTGGGAAGAAGAAGTATATTGGATATTTCCTTAAGTTGTCCTTGAGTTTTGTCTTAATCTCACACAATCATATAATGATAGTTTTACTTTATAAATAAAAAATTGAAACAACCTTTGTATAAATATGTACTGAAATAATAAAGGTCAAATTTCATTCATATTGAATAATTGATACAAATGTATTTTTCTTTTTATTGATGTTTCTCATTATGTAATGTTTCCACTTGTATATATTTTGTGTAAAAATGTTGCATTTATACTTAATTATATGATTACTACTTATACTGATTTTACATGCATTGTACATAATCTGCATTATTGTAAAACCTTCTCCGCTTTTTATTTACATGTACTTATATGTTGTATTTTCCTGCCATCTAACTGTATTACAACATGTAGCCTCTCGGACCACATGACTTACAGGTATGTTTATGAACTTAACAAATCTTCGAAATTGACCTGTTATGTATGAGCCACATTGCTTAGGCCTACATGTATGTTTCTGAATAAACTTTTCAAACTTAACAAATCTTCGAAAGTGACCTATGGCTGTGTTACACAAGACGAAATACGTATTTTTTAACCAAAACACTCAGAATGAGTCTCATTGCGGCATGCACTGAACCGATTTCTAAACAACTTGTATTTTAGCATCGGAAAAATCATTGAACACGCTTGACTGATTACCAGGTGGACCTTTTATATTAAATCCAACATTTACATTGGATACTTGGTTTTTGTTGTTCGGTAAGAACTGAGACCATTTCTCAACAGTAGGTCGGGACGTTTTCCTATATACAGAAGAACTTCCATTGTCTATGAAAAAAAATCCAATTTTACAATTCAATGACATAAATGCAAATTCCAATCTACGTGCATTCAAGTCACATTCAGATGACTATGAAAAATCGTAAACGAGTAATACACAACAGTCGTAAAAATCTATACCGTGAATCCCCTTATCTCGGAATACTACAATATTTACTATCAGTAGGTACATTTCATTTAAATGACGTCATAATTCACGTACTTGCTGAACTTCTTTAGGTGATCAGATGGGGAAACATAAATCAAAGTACTGCACGACAGCACATGTAACAGGAACGACTTTAACACTTGCATGCATGGCGGGTATAGAAAAGCTTAGTACTTTGGTCTGCATCAAAATTCATTTGTCATCATACATGTGAGAGATACGTATATTCGGTGGAAATAAATAGTCATGTTTTGAGTTATTGTGTGTTGTTCGTCGTTCAGTAAAATCCTCATTGCGTTTCACATATATTATACAAGGTATATAGGGTATATGTATGTATATGATAAATTTAACGTGTTTTAGTTTGTGTTGCCATTTTACCATATCACTGCTTCGTGTTTGCCCCCTGTGGGACGAAACGTCTGCACAGACATGAATGATGAAACGTCTATGAGAGGAAATGTCATGGGTGAAACGACTGTCGAGTATAATCAATAAATAGAAATCGAAATAACTGAGCACAGGAACCTGAAATTTTATCCATATAACAACATCAGGCCAAAAAACGTAATGCGAGTGTCGTTCATTGACCGCTAGCTGTATAATAAAGGCCATTTCATTTCTTTACAAATTAATGCATAGAAAATTTCATGAGTTATTCAATAAATTAAAAGGTTCGAACAGAGGAATGTCAGGCATGTAGACTACATATATTTTATATACACCTCACACAACAGATGGTCGAGCTACTCCGCCGTCCGCGCAAGTAGTCTTACTGAAAAGTCTCGTGTGATAACGGGAAATGACGTTATCTTCCACCATAATGAATCTACGAAAGATGGGAGTGATCTAAGCTGTCATTAAAAGTTGTTGTCATTCCCGTGATATAGATTTAAACATCCGGTAAATAATATTTTTTTATTTGTCATGTAAACAAGCGCAAGATTCCCTGTGTCCACATGTTGTGCATCATATTTGTGATCGTCTTTAGGCTCAAAATTGAATCGTCTTCGGTTAAACTTTAAAGACCCAACTTCCCGACCCAAGTCCCAAGTGACAGACGCATTAAAGTTTTTAATCGAATGGCTGCGTCCTTTTTGCATGTTTGATGATACGTATGTTTTGAAGCAGTGCTAATCAATCCCAGCAAACACCCGACGTTGTATCAACGTTGAATATGCGTTGTATTTAAGTCGCGACGTCGGCGACCTAAATCCAACGTTGATTCAACGTAAGAATCACGACGACTATACAACGTCTGAATAAGACGTCTGCATGACGTTGGATTATGGTCAGATAATAATTTTGTTGAAATCATAACGAAAATTGAATAGTGTCATGAAAAAACAACAAAAAAAACATATAAACCTTGTTCTTTCGCATGTATTATTATGTTAGGGATGAGTTAAAACAGAGACGTATAATACAAGAGATAGGCAACTACGCGAAATCTCCCAATATCTCGTATGTCAATCGCGATATTTAGCGTAATCGCTCAGTTCGGTATATAGTACGTCTACACGGTACGAGTCCGGATAGTGTTGTCGATTATACAGTATATATAAATAATGGCAATTCGGAAAGGGCATGCGAGTGACATTATCGAAAACAAAAAGACTTATAATACTATTTAATATGATTCTAGAGACGTTGATCCATAGCTGTCAGAATTTAGGGTCTTCAATGTATCTATGCTGTTTTTGACTATACAATATGACCGATTTTTTATTGATGCTTGTGTACAATGTGGATTATTCTGTTTAGCGACATAAAATAATTTCCTTAAAAAAATGAAATTTATAGACCTCATTCATTGTTCATCAGTCAACACCTCTCACTTATTTTTGAAGGTGTGAAGTTGGTATATTGTCCTTATATAAACACGACATGCAGTTGCCAATTATATTTTTTCTCTGTCTTTGTAATTTATTTTCTGAGTAACACTATAGTACTTACATCACGTCTTCCTCAGACTTTCTCTCATGGCATGACAAATGTCTAGATTTAAGATTACTTTTGGTGAATATTCCGATTATGGAAACAATTAATCTGTTTCCAACAAACAACAGTTGGAAACTGACAATGTCACCAAAAAACATGTATCGCTGAATCATCTTAAAGATGACAGATCTATGGATTTTCTTTTTTTTTGTGGAATTTTGTTACTAATGCTGCATATAGATGTTCGGCGCGTTGCTTATCTATTAATATGTCATCGCATAATATTATTAATATCACCATGAACCATATTAAAAAAAATACTAACAAATATGATTTTACCCCCGGTAGTTTTTTTTTCAATGTCATACATTTTGTTATTTTGGCAGGCCTTTAAAGTTAACATCAAGTGGCTATCTTGTGTGAAAATTTGTTTTGTTTACCATATTAGGGATTATGCAATCAAGGGAATTACTGGCCCCAGAACAGTATGGGTCCATAGATATCATCAGAAACATGTGTCACCAAATGTTTTATGGTCATGCATTGTTTATTACAGCTGACATGTGTGTCACTTCAAGACTAGTATATATGTACAATCAGATAACATTCAAGAATGAAAAATCAATTATTTAAAAAAACAATGTGTTTGCGAAAAAGAAATACCCAATAAAGTTTACTTTAAAAACTACAGGTGTCAAATAAATCAGTAGAATAAAATATATATATATTTAACTTTTCTTGTATAGAATAAACACATTTTTTAGTTTCAAGGGCTAAAATTAAATATTTCAAAGAATATACATTAAAACAGACAAAATATATTGATATATTTCTATACTGTGTGTGCGTGTGTGGGTGTGTGTGTGTGTGTGTGTGGGGGGGGGTTTATGACAGATTTCTTTTCCCTGACGGAAGTTTCAAGCTTGTCATACATGTTTTTACCTTTTCGCAAAGTCTCACTGTCTGAAAAAATTATGATCATCTAAAAAACTGGAATTAGAGAAATCAAGCTAACACTAGCCTAACAGTTCTCAAATTTTAGCAGCTACAGGTTTCTAGACAGATGTTATTTGGCATTGAATTTCACTTTCATTCTTTAAAGGGTAATTAACCATTTTAAATTTGAATTCCGAGACAAATATCCTCATTTAAGTGTTGAAACTGCTGGCAACCATCAATTACAGATTATCACAGTCTAAAATACTGAAATTAAAGAAATCAAACGATCGGTTCTGAAGTTTTAGCGACTACAGTTTTGATGTTATGACCCGGCCTAGAATTTAACTGAAACTTTCAGTCTTTAAAGGGTAGCCAATTTATATTTTAATTCTGAGGCAAATATCCTCATTTGAGAGTGTTGAAACTTCGGGCAACCATCAATCACACATTATCACAGTCTAAAATAATGGAGTTATAGAAATATAGCTAATAGTTCTCAAGTTTTAGCGAGTACAGTTTTGATGTTATGAGTCGGCCAGGAATTTCACTGAAGCTTTCAGTCTTTAAAGCGTAACCATTTTAAATTTGAATTCAGAGGCAAATATCTTCATTTAAGAGTGTTGAAAATTCGGGCAACCATCAACCACGTATCAACAAAGTCAAAATAACTTGAATTATAGAAATCAAACGAATAGTTCTAAAGTTTTAGCGAGTACAGTTTTGATGTATTTGCTAGGCCTAGAACTTCACTCGAATAATCAGACTTTAAGGGTGACATCAGTTTAAACATAAATTAAGACATATAATCGAATCTGAGAGCATTGAAACTTCGGGCAACCATCAATCATGTACTAACAAAGTCAAACAAATGTGAATTTTTGAAATCCAGCAATTAGTTTTCGAGTTTTAGCGAGTACCGTTTTGATATTATGACTCGGCCAGGAATTTCACTGAAACTTTCAGTCTTTAAAGCGTAACCATTTCGATTTGAATTCTGAGGTAATTATCCTCATTTGAGAGGGTTGAAACTTCCGGCAACAATCAACAACATATCAACAAAGTCAAAATAACTTGAATCATAGAAATCAAACTAATAGTTCTGAGGTTTTAGCGAGTACAGTTTTGATGTATTTGCTAGGACTAGAATTTCACTCGAATAATCAGACTTTAAGGGTGACATCAGTTTAAACATAAATTAAGAAATATAATCTAATCTGACAGCATTGAAACTTCGGGCAACCATCAATCATATATCAAGAAAGTCAAATAACTTTAATTATTTAAATCCAGCAATTAGTTCTCGAGTTTTAGCGAGTACAGTTTTGATGTTCTGGCCTTCCCCACCCACCGCAAGTTACAACGCAACTCCACTCAGTACAGTACTCTACTTGTTTATTTCAATGAACTCGTCGAGTATGTATATAAATATATATACACACACACTAATAATAATTTTCTAAATTTCATGCATTCAGCTAGTGTTCGATATTTGTGAAGTGAAGTTGATAAACAGAGACGTAAGCAACCGTATCTCAATGATACAAAATGGCGGACGACGGTTGCGGTTGTTGATCGCGTGAGAAATCCCGCGGCGCATACGAGATTTCCCGGTATTTCCTTATCTCAAAGAACGAGTTGCCTATCTCTTGTATTATACGTCTCTGGTTAAAAATAGCAAAACACTCTGACATGTTTACTCCCCTTAAAATGTTTCATATTACCGATAGGCGTCGCTTCGAGGGTCCAGTTATTTCGAATTTTACGATAATTCTTTTCTACACTATTTGAAAATAATTAAATAAAGAAACGTTTGTCGACAATAATTTAAAAATATTCTTCATAAAACCTACAAAATAAATGGATTAAAATCGTTTAATTTACATGAAAATGGACAGATCTAATTATTCAAAACTACCAGCAACGGTTAATTATATTGAATAGTGTTCAACGGTCCCAAGAAAAGATTTCGGGATAAGATTCAAAAGATCTGTCAAATTCGGATTTTAAGGTAAGTGGAATTTATGATTTAATTTGATGTGTGATTTAAGTATTAAAATGTCAGTAAAAAGATGCATATGTAGATGCATGCATATATAATCGGAAATTCAGCAAACTTTTATTTTAAATCGAACAAGTAATCAATCAATTTCATAACTGATTGCACCCAATATCGTGTTGGTCGCTTTTAAGTTCGCTTATAGGTAGTCAAATGTATTTTTATTTAAAAGTGCGATCATCTTTTGTTACACTTTAAAAATCAAGTAAAACAAAACTGGTGAAATTACTTTTTAAACTATCTGTTGTGTAAAGTCTAAATTCAAGACTACACAAATATTCACAATCACTGTTCTGGTATCAGTTACATGTACATGTCTTAATGTCCATTATTTCCAACAAAACTGAGCATGAAAAACAGCATGAACTTAATTTGAAACTATTCCAGAGAAGGTTTTATTACTGACAACTGCCAAACTGGCCAGTGCCCGAATTGATTGATTAGTCCTCAGGTCAAATGTTCTTCATGCACGTAGGAAATGTGTTAATGAAAAGAGAGAGAGATAATATTATGTTATTCATTTCGTGTGGGGAACTTGTATGCTTCAGATTTAATTAAGAAGGATGTTAAATTTGGATTTATTATGCCTGACATGTATGTACGTGTTTTTGAGTTATGATCACTGGTTGATAATACATTGAATTCTTATAAATATAGTTTTATTTTCTATGTTCATGTGTCAAGTTAAAGAATTTTTGAATAAGTAATACATGTTCATTTGCTCTAACTTATAGTTTATTATAATTGTTTACAGATTGATGTCCAAATTTTACATGACTGGGAACGATGGAATTCTACAGGTCAAGCTTGTTTGGCGTTGTTCAAGGTAAATCTATCATTTTTTATTTCTGAATAATCCGTAATTAATTCAGTCATGGTTGTAAAATTATGTATGAGAACTACAACATAATATCATACAAACACCGATTAAGTAAAAAAGCTGGGCTTTCTCATAGCAAAATTCATGTCTAAATAATACCGTTTGAGATTGCATTTGCCTATATTGAATATTATTAGGTATATATCATATTAATTAGAATAAATTCTGCATGTTCAGTTTTCTGTGAGCTTGTGTAATTTTCTCTTTGATTTTATTGCTTGGTATAATCCAGTCTTTAGAAAAATTTAATATGTATTCATCATGGCAGATTGATAACAGAAACACAGAAGGCTGTATATTTTTCAAATAGTACAAATTACTAGCTTGGATAGATGAAATGATCGACTTCCGACTGAATATGCTTGCTCTTTTACTATTTCAGCAAATACTATGAAGTCTATGTCAAAGGAAACTGAACAGGATGCCAGCCAGGCCTGTCCACTGAAGTAGACTCCAGAATCACAGACAGGAAACCAGAGGGATTAATTTATTAGTTTCTAACTGTTTTGTACATGTCATTTAAACGAATTCTTTAAGTGTTCATGATCACTGAATAATCATCTACTGTGTGTTTATACAACATTATGTACGGTATTCGTGTCTACATGTGTATGTAATAATTTGCAAGAATAAATTAGATATATTCCAAATTATGAACAAAATTTGTTTTTTGTTTGACATTTCAAATGATAAATTCAGACTAGGTTGTATTGTGAGATTAAAACTTTCTGATATAGGTTATAGACATATCAATTATTGAGCAATATTATTTTAATAGTGTTCAGTATCCTCATGAAGAACTAACTATACAGGATTAGTAACTGGCGTCATTATGTTCTTTGTTTGAACATCCCTGAGTTTTGTTGATATAATCACCTTAATTACTTACAGGCGTGTAAATATATACACGTTGGATTTTGGTTGTATACACGTTGGATTTTGGTTGTATACAGGTTGGATTGTGGTTGTATACACGTTGGATTTTGGTTGAAAACACGTTGGATTTTGGTTGTATACACGACGTTGTATTGACGTCGGGAAATGACGTCTAAAAAACTTTCATTTACAACCTAAATCCAACGGTCATCCAACGTCAGGGTACAACGTCTGTACAACGTTTTTACAACGTCAAGTGTTTGCTGGGATGCGTTGATGCCTGTGTTATTTTGCAGTTCGTCAAATTCTCAGATTGTTTTGATAAATTATGATGATTTGGTTATTCACAATGATAATCTAACGTTCTGATGGATGTGTTGCAGTCATGTGAGTGTAGTATATGGTATTTATCAATTGGCAGGTATATTCACCAGCCCGATTAGCATAGTTGATAGAGCATCTGAATTGCAAGCAGGAGGTTGCAGGTTCTAGTCCCGCTTTGGGTACATCCTCCTATTACATTTGGTGTTGTGAGTGTGTGACTAGCCTTGGTATTCTCAAGGACTTATATACATACATGAATTTGCAACTTCTGTATTAACAGTTTAAAGTAACCAAATCCCGCAATAATAACATGTGAATCAACGGGACTACATGCTCTTGTTTACAAAAGCGAAATACGAAAATATCCATGATAATCCGAATGTTGATAACAACGAAAATATCTGTGGTATTCCGAAAATGTTCTACTGATGCCCTTTTCAATGCTTAGACTTTGTGGATTATAAATATATATCTCAATATCTTTAAGGAATTTGTTGCATCCTTTACCAATTTCCCGTGCCCAATTGCCAGTTTTTTTAGGATAATAAATTTCGTAAACACCCAATTACAGCTGTCGGACATAGCCGAATATATAGCAATGCATTGTGGGATCGTCAAACGATATCCTTGGAGCTATTTTTAGCAGTTCCGAATCCATGTATGTATATAAGTCCTTGGTATCCTACAGCTAGAGTGAAGCAAATGGCTGGGTTAGTCTAAAGAGCCTCAGGTTGTCGCGTTTAATTTACTTTGAATAAAAAGAAAGGAGAAATGTAGTTGTGTAGTATATTGTATTTATAAATTCACCAGCCCAATTTGCTCAGTTGGTGAAGCATCTTACTTGCAAGCAGGAGGCCGTGGGTTCGAATCTGCATAGGATACATTAATTTCCTCCTATTACAGATTTAAGAAATCAAAGACATCAGGGTAATGACATTTGAACAATTTCTTTTCGTGCACAGTATTGCACTGCACATGTTATTATTAGTTACATCCCCTGTATGCGGCACTATGCTTATTTCCGCGGTGACCCTATAACCGCTGATGCCCGGATAATAACAATAACTGACACAGAAAAAGTCATGCGTGTCGCCTCCACTTCCATTTCCGCCTGGCATTTGTCGGCAGGGATCCAGACTATTGTTTACATAGCATGCCGTGACTTTAACACATTTTTCATTGATGATTAATGATTTATATCATTTCTACAGTCAAGTCAATTTATCATTCATACTGCCATTTGCATTCAATTGAAATTAACACTGCTATATAATTGTTTTGCATTTTTATGCATTAGATCTATTGAAACACAGTTTTGATATTTCCACAAATGCTAGATGGTCCGTACATTGGTTGGAATTGAGTACTGATGCAGGAATTTCCCGCATTATTACGTATCAAGCATTTGATTGGTCGATAGGCAGTAATAAGGTCATCAAGCAAAAATCAATATGGACGTCTTGTGTGTCAAGAAATGCGATCAGTTGATGTATTATTTTATTGTTATTGACGGTATTTTTATGTTTTTCGACAAGAAGAAGAATTGCTTACGAGGATAAAATGGTTACAAGTGGAATTTTTTTCTTTGTTCAATTTCTGTTCTAAATTTAGCTGCACCAGTATCCAGTATGACTTTATCACTAGTATACTCTTTTGAGAAGTGAGATATTGTTATGTGGTCTTATTTAATGATTTACATGGGTTTCTGAATGTCTCAGTAGGAATTATACCTGCGCTGTTCTATGTGTGAATTAATTTTGTACCACTATGTTTATCTTTAGTGAGGTTATCTTTTGTTTCTTTGTGATGTTCATTATCTTCTAGTCCTATTCTGACGGATATGAGTTCTAGGATACTATTAATTTATTTTATCACTGAAGTTTGTCATTTTGGGGATCGAGGAAGACATAACTCTAGCCTTTTTTGTGTCATTTTTTGGATCCGGTTTTCTCCCCCTGTCTCCCACGTAAAAAATATATATATTTTCCCCCCTGAGAGAAAAAAATTCCCCATAGCTGAAAAAAATCCCTAAATTATGTGTTTCGCAATGCATATTTTCTCCATCAAAGGAACTTGATACCTGTTCCCCAAAACATTAAAAAAGGGCTGAACTCAGTCATCTTCTTTTATCATTTGTTTTGTCTATTTGCTATTGTAACCATGTTTGTTTGCTGCATGTTTTCTGTGCTTTCTATGTTGTGATGTTTTTACAGGTGTGGTGTTTCTAATTTGTATGCAGCCATGGATGCTCCTCCTGCTGAAGGCGAGAAGTAAGTTCAAAGAAATTGTATTTTGATCATTCCTTCCATGCAGTATTAATTTCATATTTGATTGGACTACAGCCGACACTTCTATTAATTTTTTTTATAAAATTCCCACTATTATTGAATAAAAAATATGTATGTACTATTTTAATTTGTCTGGGTCTATTTTGGTCCAAGAGAAGTTTTGCATCGGTTTTTATTAAGTCAAAAACTTACGATGTAACTTGAACCAGGTGTGTTTTCATTGTGAGAATATGTGTGAAATATATGAACTAACCTCTAAGATGAGGGTACTATTCTTTTAGAGACAAGTCATTTCATTGTAAAATCTCTTTGAGCTTGTCTTAGTTATCTTTATTATTGAAATACTGATGAGTAAGAGACTTTACTTCACTCTCGTAGTCGTAAGAAGAGTTCTTGTCTTGATGCGTCAAGTTTCTATCAATTAAATATGCATGTCTTTTATCTATTCATAAATAATGACTTTATCCAATATGTGTTCTGCTGTACCATTTTAACTAATTGATTATTAATACATTAAATTACACAGGTTTCTGTCTACTTCACATTGAAATTTAAATTAGTTGTTTGTAAATTGACTTATCCTTTGAACTGACCCACCTTAAAACTAACTCCTCGTATCATAATATTGGTTGATTATGTCTCTGTTTCTGTGTATAACTCCACCATGAATGACATACTAGTCAATACACAGCTTTTCCTGTAGAGCTTTGAGCATTACAGCTGATCAATATTTGTGTCTGCATTCCATTGCATGGAGCTGAGGTTACTTGTATGGTTATTGATTTTATAGTTTGTGAAATGAATCATTCCCTCCTGATTGACCTGAGAACCATTAAATATATCACTAGTTCTATTGTTATAGACTTAAGTGTTGAGAGATTTTTTGTTGTTGTGAGAACGATAAAAAATATATGAATTGCCTAAGGCCATTATAAATTAATTGCTTGATTATCATCCAAATTTTCCTCAAAAAGGGGGCATGGGGATTTTATTTTTCCAAAAAGCTTATTGAGACCAGAGTATATGTAGGAAATACAGAACAAAACACTGATAACTGTCCTTTTGTTTAATTCGGTCAATCGGTGCCGATGGGTCAAGTTTGCCGGTCACAAAATTGTTATACTTTTAAGTCAAACAATGATGATAGGTCCACCTTTAATAGTCTGTCATAAACGGCAACAATCAGAAAAACATGTTTTCATTTTCAAGATTTCGGCTGCACAAAAATCAGCTGTTTGGCAGATATACTCTTCAATGCGGAGAACACAACAAGTTTACCATGGGACAATATATAGCATACGCTTATACAGCACATTTTACTAATATGCGGCACCCATTGACAGGTTTTTCTCGCGATTTTTTTTTCAAAATAAAATTTGTCGGGGTGGCACTAAAAAGAGGGGGCGGGGGTTGATAATCAAGCTATTAATTTATAATATACTGATATATAATTGTTCTGGGATCTAGATGATGGAACTCATTGTAAGACATATTTAATTAGTTTGCTCACCAAAAATTAAATTAAAGAGAATATATTAAGTATTTTGAAGTGAATTCTTTTTATCATGCTGTTATTTTCACTCATGTTTGTGAAAAGAGAATGTGGTATTTACAGGTTTATAAAGTTTTGCTGATTGTCTGAATGACTTGATGTTTCTTCTTGTTTATCTTTTGTCAACCCTTTCTAAAAGTATAAGCCTCTGACCTAGAATTAATGGTATTGTAAAAATCTTTGGTATCTCAAATAGATGTTCAAAATTAATTATATTAATTTACTGCGAAGTTCAGTTTTACAGTTAGTGGTGTCTGGTTCATAAAGCGTTTTGCTTTTTCCCAAGAAAACATTGTGTTCTACCAGCTGAATATGATTTTCTCTTCCAACTTGTGTATTGATTATTGTTCTTATATTGAAGAAAGTTGTATGAGCTTATTCATTATGGTTTAATCATAAAATGTCTCGAACATACTGACAGAAATGGTAACAGATGCTTTAATGTGAATTATCAAAACATAGTTGACTGCCTCGCCAATATCATTATGACTTTACATTTTTGTCATTGTTGGCAGGAGCCTTATTTCAGTTGACCAAAGACTTAACCAGGGCTCAACAAATCCATTTTTCTGCTTGTAATTATTAGTAGAAGTCAGCTCAGGACTGGCTGGAATTGCTGTGGAACCCAGCAGAAAGTAGCCTAAACATTGTTCAGCCCTGTTAACTCTATTTGTTTTTCTGTAAAAGACTTACAGCTGCTGATGTTTTGTTTGGAGACTGCTTATGATATACGGTTGAACCTATGTTTGCAGCCACCTCTGAGTAAAGGCCATCCTGTAATAAAGGTCATTTTATAAAAAAAAATATTGATTATTTAAAACAAAATGACCTCCAAATAAAGGCTCCTAGTAAATAAAGACCACACTTTGTCTTTCCCAAGAGTGGCCTTTGTTCACAGGTTTTGTTATCATTGAAGTTCTTTAGTTTGCCAGTGTTCAAACAATTTTTTTATAGCACTAGCCCAAATTATATGTGGACTGTTGAAAATAAACAATTTATCAGTAGCCCGAATACACAATTTTTAGACAATTCACTAGTCCAATAGGAAATTTACTAGCCCCGGGCTAGTGGGTTAGCGTGAAGACTAAAACTTTTCTGAATTATATGAATGCATGAAAGTTACCTCCCTTTGACAATTGTCCAAATTCTTCTGTTAAAATTACCTCCCTTGCACCGAGATGTAAGCACATATTTTTCATAATGTCTGGATCAATATAGTTCGACATTAAGTCACACCAGGTATCAGCTCATATGAAGCTGTCACTGTATACATGATGTGGCATTATGACAACCGATGATAGGAAACTGAAAGTGCTTGGACTTAATTAAATCACCTGGTTCCATTAAACTGGACCCTCATTGAGTCTCATACTGCCTCCATATGCCTCCAATGTATGTTGCATATTTATACATATGTGGATGACAATATTGATTACTACCACTTACAAGGTTAGATAATTGCAACTCAGTTGATGATAATTATTTAATTTATGCACTTTCTGTGATAATTCTTGAATTGAATCATAAATTGGTTTCTCTATTCACATATTATTATGTAGATCATCATGCATTTTGTAGTCTTGTCTAATGGGGAATATATGTTCTATAAATATGGGCGATGATAGCTCCGTAATGTATTTTGTAAAATTGTCAGTATACATATAAGATTAACAAGCACTGGAATATCATATTGATGTCAAACCGATGATGATGATCCTTTATACATGTATATGAAATTCAATCATGTAAGTCCCCAGGTTGGAGAATCTGTCTTGTTTATTTTTAATACTAGTGCTCCTATATGGAATAAGTGAAATTTACCTAGTCTTAGTGTTGTACAAATGTATGTCTACTTATATGGAGAGTTATAAGGTCTGCAAATGCACAAATAAAACATGTACATTGTAATATGTATACCAAATATCTGAACTGCCTGTTTAATGAGGGAATAGCAAATACTCCCTATAGAAACGTTAATTTTAAAACAATGAATAAGATACATAAAATTGATGTAATTATAGTTAAATTAATATACTAATTAATTTGCTGTTTTACAAAATTTGAATTATCTTCTTGTTCTTTAGTGTCTATTGTTGATAAGTTTAGGGCTTTTGCAGTATAACAGTACTACAATATATCACGGGATGCTGTTCAACACTACGACTGTGAAACAAGAGGGTTTAATTGGTCGTAACAGCACTTTTTATTTTACATAAATTTCAAGCTAAAAAAACACTTTCCAAGTAAGAATTCTTACAGGTTATACTGATTCATGGTAATTTCTTATTGGCTATTTAACCTCAAATTTCTGCTTCCATAAACTGTTGAAAAAATATCAACGGATATTAATTATTTTACATATAATATTATAATAATTGATGTATTTATTATATAAAATGTTAGAGAACCAATGCTTGCTTGTGATAAGGTGAAGAAATTAGATCATTGATGGAACTATGATTTTTATATGTGTATCAAGTATGCTAATCTGTACTGCTAAATGCATCATATTGGAAGTGATTGGCAATACTCAATCCTAGAATAGTTTGAGTGTAATGTTTATTAATAAGTTACATGTCTTTGATCTATAGTTTAAATTATTTCTAATACTGAGTCATTTAGTGAAGCTGTAACATATTTATAAGTCTATCATTGCATTTTAGCTCTGATCCAGAGAGAAAGAATTCTATTATATAGACTTTACACCTAATGGTCACATATTAGTACTCCATTAAATGTTGTTTTATTATTTCAATGATAATCTACTTGACACATCTGTTAAATGTGTAGCTGTATTCAATCTTTAATATTTAGTACAATATCTAGTATATAAACCACCATTGTAAATATTGACATTTGGATCATTGTAGTTTTTCAAATCATTGCATAAACTTTTCACCTGAGTAAACGCTGTTTACATTTGTGTTATTGTTAATGTAGGGTAAAAAGATTTTCTGTTAGCTTGATAAAAACCTCCTTGTTGTATTGGTATTAGTCATTCGGGTGAGAAAAATACCTTGTTGCTTACTGAAAAATTGTTGTATTTAGATAATGGGTTCAATTTTCGTTGTTCAATGTACATGGAAGCTAGTTAAAAGAGTTCATTGTTGTATGCTGGCACCTGTGTCTGTTTCATTCACTGTGAATGGTGTACTGTTTGGCTGGTTGTGTTTTAAACAGAATTTTATTATTTTTATGAATTGTTTGGTAAAGTAATGAATTGAATTCTTGTCTTGCTTCAGTCAAGGGTACATGTAAATAAGGACCATGTGTAAGAGATGTAACATGATCTGGTTAATCTTAATTATCACAAACCTCACACTGAGGTATACAGTTAGGCCATCCTTAAAAAATATTTTGTTTAAATGGTAACATTACCTGCTCATCAAAAAGCTGTCTACCAAACTAACTTTTTTATGACCTTTCTGGTAAAAAAGATTTGTTTTCAATAAAAAAATAGCATGCCGACAGTGACATGTATTTTGGGTTCAATTTAAAAAATAAATTGTAAAGAAATATTTCCTTGCTACCTTCCCAGGTGGGGTTATCACAAACAAACATTTACTGATGGATGGTCTTGGTTACTTTATCTTCTCAACATCTGATGTTTATGATCTGTAAGTCTGAGTCACATTTTTCTCTTTAATATTTAAATGAATTTTACTGCATGCAACATTTTGTGTTTAGATGGCTACACTGAATTGTCGAAAACACTCTGCTTGGGAATTGGAATGGCATATCATGTCTGCCTTTAATTGTACTTTAAGTTTAATTTACGCCTTTAATCTGTATTGAGAAATGAATAGGATTTTTTTATTAAGATATTTTAGTGGCAAGGTTGCTATTACATTTTAAGGGAAATAAATGAAAAGCTTTGCTTCATAGCTTAAGTTAGAAGTTGATTTATCAAAATGGGTTCTGAGATATTTAGTTAGTTAAATTCACAGAATTGATACCTTATCTTTACTGCCGTCAATCACTTTTTAATTTGGCAAGTGAGATGAACAAAAAAAAAACATGGTTCATTGTATAACCATATATCTCAAAACTGTTGTAACACATATCTGATCTAGAAAATATATGCTTGCTTGCTTTTCCTTTAAATCATATGCCAGAGTAGTATTACCAGTTCATGTAGTAGAGAATCTGTTTAATTAAATGATACCCTCCTGGTTTTCTAAAAAACATGTATTTGATGAATTCCTTACAATCAACACATTGAATTTCTTTGTATGTTCACCATCTGTTATACATTCTTGTGTATCGTGGTGGTAATAAAAAATACATGCAATTTTGTACAGCATAGTTTTGTGAAGTACATGTTTTACAGAATAGATTATGAACTTGGCTTGGCTCAGGTAGGTATGCTCTGCCTATCATATGGTTTGGTACAATGTGGTGTCGAAAGTTTCTTAGAACCATGAATACTATGGCATACTAAGTTGCTGTCGATCATGTGGGAATTACTCATGGATTTTTTTGTTGTTTTTACTTTTTATGCGTGGTAGAAGGAGCAGTAGTTGTGTAATGCTCCTGTGCATTTATATGTCATTACAACATCCGTAAATTGTTGGCACAAATTGTGTTGCTCAATAAATCCCAGCAATACACGAGTTGTACATTACTGTCTGTAGATGCACAATAGTTTTGTAACAATGGATTGGCAATTGTTCTGAAAGTTGTGCTTGCAAATTTTTTGATTGAATGAAATTTGTGGAATTCGGTACCTTGGAATGTTGATTATTTCATGACTTGGAGTACTGGTAGTGTTTATTGTATATTTTTGGAATTCTTTATTTATGCTTCCTGTGAATAATGAATGAAAGCACCTTTAAGGCAGACATGCTGTCAGTGTCGTAGTAGTTACAGCCTGCCTAGATCTCTAGCAAATATTTTCTGTATGGATTACACTTAGTGAGCTGGGAAGTAATTTTTAGATGACTTTGTATTACATAGTGGATTCTGTGAATCATGGTAGCTTGTCAGTGTCTAGAGTATACATCTACAAATCTATATTATTACTGAAACATCAATATTCCAATATTTATTCAATCTTACAGGATTCTATGGAATTCCACATGCAGCCAACATAGAATATTGATCCATAAAAGCTTAGAAGGCCAATAATCAATACATGGCTTTATATGCTTGCTGAGAATGTATCATATTGAACGCCTTCCCCATACCATATCTGGGCTTAACCATTAATTCCAATAGGGGTACGAATGGAAATAGCATCAGGTGTCATCGAGTAATCTGAATTTTAGTCACATGTGCAGCTAATTTGCATAACTTGTCAGCGCATACTTTAACATAATTGGTTACTTGCTTTGTTTTGAATGTGACTCCAATGTCAACATTTTTTTATTGCTCAGTACTAGAACTGTGTATTTATTGATTGAAACCTGTGGACCCTTAACTTCGTGTGTGTTGGCTTGAAATGTCAGACATATTAGTGGATTGTTTTTGTCATGGTGGATACACTCTAGATAAATGGAATATATCTGAAATTTTATCAGCTACAATACCAAATATGATTGAATCCGAGACTGCAAAAATATATAAGATGTAAGTAAAATATTGCTGTTTGTTATTGACTTTTTCTTGTTTTTGAAGTTGAATTATTATAAATAATACTGTTGTTCCCAGTATCTTACTTGTGTCTGTTGACTCATTGTGTCAGTTTGAGTGTGATTGTGAATTTGGTGTTAAAATGTTTGCTTCCGATTGTATTACAAATAAGTTAGGTTCTGATTGTAAATATACATTACAGTGTGTACTTTAATTGATTTTGAGTGAATGAGTGACTGAATGACTCATTTTTATATTATGATACTGGAGGTAGTTAGCATAATTTATAGCCAGTAGTGAACTAATCCATTTTGAATAAGAACTGTTGCTGGAGTTGTCATCATAGGTGTTGGAGGATGAAAAAAAGGCATTGGTACAATGTGTTGGATATTAATCTTAAATTTAGAATTAAAAAATGTGATTTGATATGTTTCTAAGTTTGATTTGATTTCAATCTGAAGTTGAAGGATTTGTTAATTTTTTAAAATCTAGCCGATTACAGAACTTACTCAAAATTCAAATGCTTTGTGTCTGTACATTTGAACTACAAACTGGATATCTTTTACAACTACTCGCCATTTTGTTTGTATAAAGCTTACAGTTATTGGAAAGATAAATCTCTTAGTTTTGGATTGATTTTATATTGTTTGCTAAATTCAATGGCCAAATACCAGTATTCTAGAAATGATTGATCTATAAATTGTTTTGTTTCTAGAGGACTGGGAATTGATCGCTGTCTGTTTGTCTTGTTGCTTTATTTAGCTTGCAATCAATATGAACCTATTACGACTTTATGTTTGTATGTCTTCCTCTGTTCTTAAGCTTTTGCATTGAAATTCCTTGAAGAATTCTTTTCACCCATCAATGGTGAAAGTATCTGATTATTTAGTGATACTTGAGACGCCAGCCGGCACTGCTTAGGCAAATAATGTTTGTTTCTGGTTTCATGACCTACCCTTGACCCTCCCTTAGACTTTCTGAGTCCCAAAGAATGTTACATCTACTGTTTCGCATTCTTATTAAGAATCATCAAGAATGATTAACAGAAATTTCCCTACTTACCTACATTAATTTTTTGTACCTTAATTTTAATGAGCATGTAATAAATAGTTTTGGAAATTAAACAATTGTTCAGCTTTTCATAGTTCACTCGCTCAGCATAAATGAATTTTTATACAGACCTTAGTATATCTAAGTACTATGTTTATCTACATCCGTCATGCAATTATTATACTACCATATTACTACGTACCACTAGTAGTCCAGGTCCATATAAGTTCAGTTTCCATGAGTACTTTCAGTACTTTGATTTATTATGCTTTGTTTCGCTGTTTGAATATTTAATATTTGTGGAGATATTTGACCTTTTGAAATTTACATACATTCACAAACTGCAGTTTTATTTCAATACAAGCTCAATAATTCCAGTTTATGTATACAAACAGTAAAGGATACTTTTCCTGCATGCAAAAAATTGAAAACAAAAATTCAATTTGATTTTGAATGCAAACTACAATTGAATTTCAGAATAAAAACATGTACATTTTGTATTAAATTTCGTACTAGTATTAACATGTACAGTAGTGAGTTTATAATGTTGTATAAAAATGACCTTGTACAGGGCTGGACAAATCTACTTGTCTGCTCGTAATTATGAGTAAAAATCGACTCTGGACGAGTAAATTGCTGTGGAACTAAACATCTAAACTGGTTGCCCTGTGGAGCAAACAGGCTGAAAAAAATGTCTTTTCCTGTTTAGTCTGGTGTGTGACTTACCAAGTGCATAGTTAAATGTTTTCTGGCTGTTTTTTCTGGCCTCTGCTGAAATTTCTGTTGTTTTTCAGGACTGGACCAGGCTGGTATTTACTATTTACTGTGACATCAAGCATTATTTTCTGTCTTTGTTTTTTCTCAAAATTTTCGACATTAGCCAGTCCATGCATCCATCTTAGTAAACAATGATTGGCTGTTAATTGTATGTTTTAATATGAATTATAAAATTATTACTTGTTGTGTATTTCAGTAAACGTATAGAGGAGATTGGCAAGATGACTTCCTTGTCACAGGAGGACATTATGTCCAACACAAAGACAGTGATTCAGGGACTGGATACCCTGAAAAATGAACACCATCAAATTCTTAATGGATTGTTAACATCTGTGAAAACTATAAAGAAAGAAAATGGCGATACAAATTTGATGGAAGAAAAAACAAATATTCTGAAGACATCAATGGAGAGGATAGAGCTTGGACTAAGTGAAGCCCAGGTGAGTACAACTCCAATTTACCAATTGGCCAAAAGGTGCCTGAAGCCTTCCCTTGAATTTAAATTCTTTGGGTCCTTATTTGTTTTAGTGGGGTCCTGTGTTATAGTTTATTACATGCATGTAGTTTTGCAAGGAATAATGCGCTTTATTTTTACCAAAAAAATATGTAAGATCTGCTTTTAGTGTAGATATGTAAAAACAAAAATAGCTTTGTCAGAACTTATGCTGTGATCTCCCATTACTTTATTACTGAGAATATATGTCTTTTGGAAAGTCTGCATCCCACAGATTCAATTTGGACATTCTTTGGGGTCCTGGGTAGAAATTCTGTCATATTTGATGCAGAAGAATGCTTCCTGTAAAATATTAATGTTGGGATGTCATCTGAATATCAGTAATGAAGTCTCTTAGCTCATTTATCGGAAGTGATGTCTCAATACGTCTTTTTGTCGAAACTTTGCACAGGTCTGACATATTTAGTGGTGTGGATATTCTTTGATTATCACTCAACACTTGAAGGCACACTCGAGTTTATCATTTCAGCTATGGTTTTTCGATTGTTCTAATGTGGATTCTGTGTATACATTACAGAGAAAAATTACTGCCATGCACAAATCATCACAAATGAAACAAAGCTTTCAAATTTGGCATATTAAAACCAAAACAGGGCCTATCTATAGTTGGTAAAGTCTTAAAATGCGTCAATTCCATTGGTCGGTCTAAATTACAGTTGTGCTTGAATCAAGAAACCAGACTTCAATTTTGAGAGTGATCTTTAGGCTTGCATTTATAAATGCTGTTAGGTGAACAAATTACTTTATATAAAATTTAATGTTGACCAATGTGTAACAATTTTTTTTTCACCTTTTTCAATACAGTTTATTTTAAGTTAACTTGTCTGACATTGATTAGTGTATGTATCTGATTTAGATCGGTACTATATATGACACATCTATATTGTAACAGCTGTGGGTCAAATGATAATAAATGTCCACTACATTAAATAGTCTGTAGCCTTAGGGTGTCTTCATATGCATTTAAAATTGGTCTATAATGAATACTAGGTTGTACCTAATGCATAGTTATTCTAATAAAGAACAGAACAGAACTTTATTGACGTATATGATGTACATTGTCATTACATATACAACATATATGTATACACAAATATATCAATTATAATTACAAAATTACAAAATAAATATTTACTTAACTTTAAATTATCAAAGGTCATTGGTTATTGATTCTAAAAATAATACATTTTGGAGTATGAGTAATACAATAAATTCAATCAATATTATGTATCATACTGTTTCTCAATTCTGATGCTTTTTTACAATAAATAGCTAACGGAAATAGAATATTCTTTTCTTTACTGCTTAACAATTCTATAAATTTAAACATGTTTGGTCTGATTACGTAATACAGGTTAATGAATTCTTTCCTTATATTTTTATACAACGGGCATTTGATTATAAAATGATATTCGTCTTCAATATCTCTACTGTTACAAAAAATACATAATCTTTCATTTCTTTCAGTTTTATTATGTGCATATCTTCCTGTTTGAATTTTTAAACTATGTGCTGAAGTTCTTAATATTGTAATAAAATATCTTAAGTTATTTGGAATAATTACGGTAATCTTCGTAATTAAAGTATAATTTACAACTGTTTTATAATATCATTACTGGACTTGTATCTTTTCTTACATACCATCCTTGAATAAAACAATCAATTAGTCTCTGTTTAAACAAAAATATAAAACTATTACAATAATAAAATGACCAGTTTTATTAAGCCAAATACCATTGACACCTTATGTGTTGGCATTAAATGCATGAAGGTACAAAATATTAAAAATCAGATCAGATCATGTGCTTCACAGATGAATGTATCAGGAGTAATCACATTTATTGTCTAAGCATTTTACTTGTAAATATTCCATTATTATTATACATATACAAAGGAATGTTATGACTGTATTAGTTATTGTTCATATTTCAATTTTATACAATATATCACGAGTGATGTGAAATATGAACATTAACAATTTACCAGTTTGTCCTATTTCCATATTTTGCATGTCATCAGTCAGATGAAAGTTTTAAATCAGTTTAGAAAAAAACTGTTCTAATTTGTTGTGTTTTTAGCTCACATGTCACAAAGTGACAACGTGAGCTATTAGGATCACTCTCCGTCTGGCGTCGTCAAACTTTATGTTGTGACCACACTAGGGGCCACATTTTTAGCTCAATTTTAGCAAAACTGGGTCAAAACGTTAATATCAACAAAATCTCGGACGAGTTCGATATTGGGCCATTTTGGGTAAAAAACTAGGTCACCAGGGCCAAATAAGGGAAAACCTTGTGAACACTTTAGAAATCACTGTTTTGACTGGATCTTCATGAAACTTTGTCAGAATGTTTATTTTAATAATATGTAGGTCAAGTTTGATCATGGGTCATTTCCGGTGAAAAACTAGGTCACTAGGGCAAATTGCTGGAAAACCTTGTGAACACTCTAGAAGTCACTGTTTTGATCGGATGATCATGAAACCTTGTCAGAATGTTTGTCTTCATAATATCTTGGACGAGTTCGAACATGGGTCATCTTGGGTCAAAAACTAGGTCGCTAGGTCAAATCTTATGAAAAACCATGTTAACACTGTAGATTTCACAGTTATTATTGGATCTTCACCAAACTTTGTCAAATCGTTTGTTTTAATGATATAACAGTCAAGTATAAATATGGGTCATCTGAGGTCAATAACTAGGTCACCAGGTCAAATCTTAGGAAAACTTTGTTAACACTGTAGATGTCACAGTTTTAATTGGATCTTCACCAAACCTTGTCAGAATGTTTGCCTCAATGATATGTGGGTCAAGGTTGAACATGGGTCAGCCGGGGTAAAAAACTGGGTCACCAGGTCAAATCTTAGGAAAACCTTGTCTATGCTGTAGTTTTCATGGTTTTGATTGGATCTTCACCAAATTTTGTCAGAATATTTGTCTTATTTATATGTAGGACAAGTTCTAACATGGGTAATCTGGGGTCAAAAACTAGGTCACCGGTACAAAACAATGTTTTAATGAGTGAACAGTGATTGTCATGTGAGTGATATAGGGCCATCTTGGCCCTCTTGTTAACTGTTTGCAGTTACTGAAAAATCTATTGCTACAGAATTTGTGTAGTAAAAAACTGTTTGGCTTAAAAAGTCTTGTAGAACTAATGGACCGAAAACTTCACATGGCACTCTGTGGTACCAACACTGTAGCGTATGTTTTTTGACACTGCCTACAGAGTACCTCCTATTCAGAGCGAATCTTTCTCATTATAATTCTTATTGTATTCATGTGTTAAACACAAATAATATTTTTAGCAGAGAAAATGACGAAAAATTTAAAAATCTTCACCATTTTGCTTGTTTTTGTGTTACTTAGTATTACAGTTCTAAGCATGATAATGACTTTTTTAGTATAACACAGTTACACCATTTAAATTCTCGACTTGCCGACGCATACTCAAACTTTTCTCATTATAAGCGACATGATTGGCAAACATAGATTTTCAAACTTTCATAGATGTCGGGACTCTATGAAATCCGGGAAAAGACAGTACTGTATTGGTTTTTAGATAAAAATTATGACAGATTAATTTCCCTTATTTGTTTCAACACGCCATGATTGTCTCAGGTAAACAATTGAAGTCAGTTTGTCCCGATTTTTACCTTATTTAGGTACAGAAAATTTGTATCAAGTTCTTCACCTATGTGTACTATTAGATGCATCTGATATTTGGACCTGAATTTGGACATAAAAACATGCATCTTATACACAAGTGATTGTCTTACCTTACATCCAGAGAAAGTAAACTTGATCATTATTTTACCATTTACAAGTATTTCAAAATAAAGTTATCATTGATTATAATTGTAAACTATCGAACAGTCTTTAGTTTGCTGGCATTTTGTGTGATATATAACTAATTCTATTCCTTTATCACAGGTAATGATGGCATTATCGCAACACCACGAGCATGTGGAAGCTGAAAAACAGAAATTACGAGCAAAGGTGCGTCGTCTATGTCAAGAGAATGGTTGGTTACGCGATGAACTTGATGCCACACAACAAAAATTACAAGTTAGTGAACAGCGGGTCGCAATATTAGAAGAAGAAAAGAAACACCTAGAGTTTATGAATGAAATGAAAAAATATGACACAAATGAATCTCAGACTGTAAGTGTATATATTTTTTTAATCTATCCATTTAACTGAATACTCTTATGTTACACAGATTATGTAAACATTTATTTTTCTCTTTCTTACATTGAATAAAAGATATTTGAATCAAATTCACTGGAATGGAGTGACAGTTATGTAAAAAGTGAATTTTATTATGCTTAAAAGATCTGAAATCAGCAGAGTTGCCACGGCAACACAAGTAATTAGTTGTTCGTAAATTTGAAGATGATCTCATATTTTGACTGAAACTTTTATAAGTAAAGTCGGCATCGTCCATAATTACAGATGTTGTTCTATTATAATGCTTTCAGTCTGAAGGTGGTGAGAAAGAAACAGAGAAATCAACAGATTCTGGTATGAATTCTAGTACAAATCTAGAACTTGGCTTCCCTGAAGATGATGAAGAACAAAATAATCCTGAAGGTAATCACACAGACACTGTTGTAGATATATAAATATCATTTGTACTGATTGGATAGACTACCATGAGTGTATTTTTATTCTGCATTCTTCATGAATTATCAAAAAAAAAAAATATTGTTTACATGTAAGTAACAATTTTAAAATCAAGAAATTAGAATCCACTTTTAATATTATGCTTAGGTTGTATACGTTACCAATGTTTTATTAAACCGGTTAGTTGAGATTTTACATTATTCCAGTTTTATCCCCGTCACAACCCAGTGCAATGGCCCAGGCCGCTAGTGGAGGGTACGAAATTCCTGCAAGATTACGCACATTACACAATCTAGTCATACAGTATGCCTCACAAGGGAGATATGAGGTTGCTGTACCCCTGTGTAAACAAGCTCTTGAAGATTTGGAAAAGACCAGTGGCCATGATCATCCTGATGTAGCAACCATGTTAAACATTCTTGCCCTTGTATACAGGTAACATGAATGATTTCTGTCTTCATTTAAAGAATCACTTCTAGAAAATACAAGTAAAATTTTTATAGTCTTATGTCACTATCTGCTCGAAGGTTTGAGCCCAGCTACCGACCATGTCTCTTTATGTGAGTAAGTAGGCAGATGCTTACGGAGGATGGGAGTCTAGTACTGGTTCATCCCAAGAATGATGGTTAGGTAAACTGTCCGCCTCATATGACTCTGACTGTTTAAAAGGGGCGTAAAACTCAAACAAACACTGTCTGCTTAATTCATAGTTATTTTTACATTAATTTTCAAAAGGACTGCATGCCAACTAGTCGAAATATAAAACAAAGAGCTAAATTTTGCTGTTCTTTAAATTTTGAGATTTTGAATATTCTTATTAGTGTGTTGGCTTAAAGATGGTGGGAAGCTAGATTTAACAAGGCTAAAGAAAGTGATAGAATTAAAGCAAGCAATTCACTGCATTTCATAGCAATGGTTACATTTTCCAATATGCTCTCTTTATTTATGTTGCTCTGATTGATATTTGTATTTTAAGGTTTGAAATTATTGTTTTTCTTTTGGTACTAGATTCAATTAGTTTGGATTTTTTACCATCAAAGCATTTGTCTGTATAATCATAATACATCAGATATATTGATCAATGCTTTTCTGCCTTCAAGTTCTAAGATGAAAATTCTGTCACTTCTGCTCATTTCTGTTTACTTTTGATTTTCATAATGGGGAATGTATCAGTGAGTACTGGTTTCTGATTTCAAACCCAGTAATACCATATTTATGTCAAGATGAAGACATTAAATCATAGTTTGAGTTGTAGGTGTGACTTTATTTGGTAGTTTTCTAAAGGAGTGTTGTGTAGCATGACTGCAGAAGTAGTCCGGTGGTTAATGTGCTGGACTAATAAACCCAGTGATCCAGGCTCAAATCTTTGTTGCGGCAGGTCATACACTTCTATGAAAACATGACAGAAGTATCATTTTTTTCTTCCATATAAGAAGTTGCCAACTCCTTGTGAAAGGATAAGTTATAACATTATAACAAGTTAGAACACAGTTCATGAAAGCTGGTTAGGTGAACTGACCACCATATTTAACAGAAATGTTGCTGAAAAATGGTGTTAAACTCATTGAAACTTAAATGTGTAGCATTACAGCATGGTTACCTATTTCTATAGGAAATTTGTCTTTATCTCAGACTGAGAATTCTGCTGCCTAAGTTTTGGTATGTAGATTAATTTTCAATATCAGTTAGCTGTAAAAAATGTAGTAAAAATGCATTTGAAAGTTCCAGCTATCTGATTGGTCAGACTGTTTGACAAATTTTCACGCCAGTCATAGCTTGTTAATGTTTACTTGTATTCTATTTTGCATGGAATTTACACAGAGATCAAGGAAAATACAAAGAAGCGGGTAATCTTCTCAATGATGCACTCAAAATACGGGAAAAAACTCTGGGGCGTGACCACCCGGCTGTGAGTGTCCTAAATCCACATTTATTATGTTTGTGTATGGATGTACAAAGTGTATTGAAAGGATATTAATTATATCTAATCAACATAGTTTGTACATGACACAAACTCTTGTAATTGTACGAAACTTCTGGTGAAATGTGTTTCTTATGCTTGGTGTTTATTTTGGTTGAAATAGTAACGGATTTTTGTAAAAAAATAAATAAAAAAATTCTGTCAAAAAATGGGTGTTACAGAAATTGTAATAAATCAAAATTTAGAAGAGAATTTTTTTCCAAAAATTGAATGTCAGAGATTAACACCTAGCTGTCTGATACATTTCCTGGAAGGTTTGAATGTCAGTGATGTACGTAATTTGTGGCTGATTATGTTTGAATTATGGATAATTTCAGAGATCAAGGCAAATATAAGGAAGCCGCCAATTTATTAAATGATGCTCTTGGCATACGAGAGAAAACTTTAGGACCAGATCATCCGGCTGTGAGTTTAAACGGAGCATGCTTGTTGTATCATGTGACCTGTATCATATTAAAGTTTATTATTTTTCCTTGGTTTCCATAGTAACAATCACTGGTCCGACTTATTTAATTTTTTTCAGTTCCTAGTGTAGATAAATTTATGTTGTATTTTTGTTCCGAAATATCCTTTTGTTCCTTGTATTTTTTGTTCCTTGAGTTTTTGGTTTTAGATTTAGACAATAACAAAATTAAGTTCACAATTAATCTGCTAAGCTCCGCATGGATGACCAATTATTTTTAGATTGTGCTTTTTTGTGGTTGCTATTTGCTTTTTAAGAAATTTTTAGTAAAATCTTAATAAATTTTTCATTACTGTATTTTTCCTTTTACAAAAGTCTTAAAATTAAGCATTTAAAAAAACCTGCAAGCATGGTACTGCGTATTATGGGAAATCCAATTGTATTAAATGGTAGGAAAAGTTAGTGCATTTTGGCATGTGTCCATACATTAGTTCACCTGAGTGACCCTTCTCCTCAACTCACCAATAATTGAATGTTGTGAGTCACTGGTAGTGAGTCCACAGTTAGTTAAAGATACCCGAAGTCCTTCAGTATCCTGAATGGTTCCAGCTAATATTGTGGTCAAAAGCATAAATCATTTACTTTTGAGTATGTTAAGAGGTAAAGTGAGTGCCTGATGCGGGTGATGTATCTAGAAATTTACTTTGTCTTGGACTGTCTGAGTAAAATGATTCAATCGTGTAAATATGGTAAAAAAGTTGAACTTGTTGTATATAAAATGAAGCATTCCACTTACACATCAACTATTTGAATGGAGAAGATTTTATGCTAATATTGATTTGGGTGTTAGGATGATATAATGTAAGCAGTGAAAAGACTGATTTTAATACTGTTTGTGTATCAGTTTTGTGTATCAGTTTTGTGTATCAGTTTTGATTTTCACTGACATTGTCTGTATGTGAAGTTATCGGACAGATTTCAGAAGTGTACACCATTTCTGACTGCTCTGTATACTATTGTATAATGATATCCTCCCATCTATACAATTGTTAATGAACTATTACTCAAATTCCCAGATGTAATGAAATATTGATGCAGCATTACCAAATACACCCTTGTCCCAACTTCTCATCCCAAATTCATACATTGCTTGAGTTGTATAGCAATTTGATATAATATTTATTAGTTTGCATGAGAGCCAGTGTCTGTAGACCAGAGATGGACATAAAAGTAACACATTACATTTGTATATGAGTATTGCCAAATTGTGTAATTCAGTATATTAGCCAATATGTATGTTTTGTATACTTCATATCTGTTTCGATTGGATATTTCTATAAGTTGAGAACCAGCCCTTGACATCTAATGCATTATGTAATTATTTGCTTCTAAGAAATGCTTCTGATTTTTTGTTGTTGCTAAGGTACCAATTGGGAATGAGTTGCTGTATAGCACATTTAATGGCACCCATCACTCACCATATTATATAACACTCTCGTTTCTATGGTTATTAGATGTATTATTTTATATATTTTCAGCCATTAGCTTTTATCTACTAAATATGAATATTTTTTCTTTTCCATTAAGATACAGTGTGGGATAGTATATTGATTATTATATGAACTAACATTTCTATGCCATTAGCAATACTTCAATTTGCTTTTATGAAAACAAAATTCCTGTGCTACATACAGATGATTATTCAAAATCTGTCATGCTTTCAATTGTAGGTAGTTAAACATTTTTTGACTTGTAATTCGCTCAACATTGATCACCTTGTTGTACATGTAGAAAATCTATTGTTTTCTGTTTGGTTTTACTAATAAAAGAACAGAATTTTCTTCATATTTCCGACTTGATTTGATTAATTATTAATGGGTATGCTTGGCTTGGACCAAAATCTTAAGAATTTTTATTTGAAGTTTGCCAAGTCCTCTATGTACGTAAATTGAAGTTGTTTGTTGAATTATGTCCCCTGTTAAGAGATCACTATAGGTATTTGAACCGACAAAGGGACGTTACTCTTGATTAATTATGTATTCCTCCCGTTTTAGGTGGCTGCCACATTAAATAATTTAGCTGTGTTATATGGTAAACGTGGCAAGTACAAAGAGGCTGAACCCCTCTGTAAGCGGGCTTTAGAAATTAGAGAAAAGGTAAGTACTTCATTCATGATAGAAATGCTTATCATTCCTTAGATTCAAATCAGTGCCCCATCCCAACTACCAAGCCAAATACCATGTTAACAAAAAATAAAAGGAGAGGTGAGGCATGCATCAATGCTTTACTCTGGACACAATGAAGAACCAAGAAAATTTATTTAAAATAAGAGTTGGGATATAAATGCCTTGTCCTCCTCTGTGGTGGCTCTGAAATGACCATAGTCGAATGGGCTGTTAAACAGATAAGCATTACATCTGCTCTAAATAATGATCTAACTCAACATTACTTAGTTGTTCTTGGAATTTTAAATAAAAAGCACAAGTAAATTTCTTCCATACAAGACCATTAACAATACTTAAACAGTTTTATCATCATGAATTATTTAAGAGATTTATAAGTGAATACTTGCACTATTTCAGGTTTTAGGTGAAGATCATCCAGATGTTGCCAAGCAACTAAATAATTTAGCTCTACTTTGTCAAAATCAAGGCAAATATGAAGAGGTAAGACTTACTGGATCCATTTGACACATGCAGCTTTGTTAGGTTATAATGGTGACATAATTTAATTTTCTGATCGTTAATTTCATTACTGAAAAAGTATTAGTAGTTGACTGGTAAAGACATTAAGAAATGTATTGATGCATATTTCAACTATTAATTTTGTCATCATGATCAGTAAAGCTAAGTACAAACAAGATTTTAGAAAATTCTAAGCAAAAAGCGCATTTACATTTTGTAATGACTGGCTGAGTTTGCGAGCAGTATTGTAAAATGTCTTAATGGAAATTATATTTCTTTATGTCATAAAGTACATGTTTTTGTAGTATTTGAATGCTTTATGTAAATATTTGATACTGGTTCATACATTTTGCACCATCTTAAGTATCTTGTTTATGTCGTATATGAAACATTTAATGCTGACTCAACAGGTGGAACAATACTACCAAAGGGCGCTAGAGATTTATGAATCTAAATTGGGGCCTGATGACCCAAATGTTGCTAAAACTAAAAACAACTTGGTAAGACCACTGTTGTAGGCTGTATATGTATATCTGTGGTGTGACATGGCTCTCTTAGGGTTTTGCTTAGTGTGTAGTTTCATTCATGGCATTTGTCTTTATTTAGTTTTTCATTATTCCAATCTAATCACATTTTTTTTCAGTTTGGTTTGGTTTCATAAAATGCTTCAGCTTTGATTTGCCCTGCAGTTTTATTTTGAATTCATTGTTTGATTTCTTTTGGTTTATGATCAGATTCAGGTTATCTCTGCAATGCATTTGTATGTTTTGAATTTAATTGTTGTATGAGAGATTCCTTCCCATAAATTGTCTTAGTGTGATGTTGTACACACCAGATTAGAAACAACAATGCAAAGGAACCATGTCTTCAGAATGTTCTGTTTTGGTTATTCAAATAATGGATAATTTCATTCCCTTGTTGTCTGTGTTACTTACTGTACATAGCCTGGTGTATGTCTAATTGAAAGCATTATAGTTATTTGCAAGGACAGATAACTGTGTTAGATGTTCAAGGCATACATTTATTTATGTTGCCTGTCTGAGTGCTTTGTGATTATGTTTTTACCATTCTGATGTCATTTGTCAATGTATTAAACTGTAATTACAGTCATGATTTTTTGAAACTTTACCATAGATTTTATCAATTGCACTTCATTTAATTTTTTTGTTCATTATAAAATACAATGTCTGTTTCTCTTCTTGATTCCTCTCCTTGTTATAGATTTTTTGGTGCCATAAAATTAGTTGATACTTTTTTGACTGGATATGATTGCTAAATGTAGTGAAGCTATCTAATGAATATTAGATATTTCAGTCAACAGAAGTTGGTTCTGTTTGCAATGTTCTGATACTTGGTGATGTCAGTTTTTGTTTGGTCAATCCTTCTTTTACATGAGTTGATATTTTGGTCAGTCCTTCTCTTACATGAGTTGATTTTTTTGGTCAGTCCTTCTCTTACATGAGTTGATTTTTTTGGTCAGTCCTTCTCTTACATGAGTTGATTTTTTTGGTCAATCCTTCTTTTACATGAGTTGATATTTTTGGTCAATCCTTCTTTTACATAAGTTGATTTTTTTTGTCAATCCTTCTTTTACATGAGTTGATATTTTGGTCAGTCCTTCTCTTACATGAGTTGATTTTTTTGGTCAATCCTTCTTTTACGTGAGTTGATTGTTTGGTCAATCCTTCTTTTATATGAGTTGATTGTTTGGTTAGTCCTTCTTTTATATGAGTTGATTTTTTGGTCAATCCTTCTTTTATATGAGTTGACTGTTTGATCAGTCCTTTTACGTGAGTTGATTTTTTTGTTGGTCCTTTTACATGAATTGACCTTTTACATGAATTGATTTTTTGGTCAGTCCTTTAACATGAGTTGATTCTTTGGTCGGTCCTTTTACATGAGTTGATTCTTTGGTCGGTCCTTCTTTTACATGAGTTGTTTTATGTGGCTATCTGCTTCCTTATTTTAGTTAATTTTTGCCTTTGGTTATAAATTGCTAGAATCTTAGCTATCAATGAATATTTTTTTCAATGTTAACAATATTAGATATATTTAGCTTTATCTTTACATTTTTACAATAATGATTTTAACATGAGAACTTTCAGCCTGAATCAATGTTTCTACCATTGGCATGGTTTTCAGCTGATCAATTTCTTTAAAAAGAGGATTTAAAATTACTTGTTTGATGATTGGAAACAAATAAAACATATTTTGGAAAAACTGATTCATTGATAGCTGTTAGATTTTCATACAGAGCCATTGTTTAACCACATTTATGTACCATATATGTATATATGTCTATTTCTGTCCACTCTGAAGTATTTTTTTATTTTCATAGTTATCGTGTTGCATGCATGTCTCTCTTCTTTGTACCTTTGCAGGTTGAACATTATTATACTCGAGCATTAAAAATATACCTGAAACAATTGGGCCCTGATGACCATAATGTAGCTAAAACTAAAAATAATTTGGTAAGATAAAAAACATTTTGTTTTTCAGTAACTGTTTTTGGAATGTTTTTATGTTATATTTAGCTGTGTGCCATCATGATTTTTCCTTGTATTGATATATTAATAGCTGATATTTATATTATTTGGTCATTTTGTCATTTATGAAAAAAAAACGGTGTAAGCTCTTTGATTTTATTAGGTTATTTTCATTCATAAAATTCAAATTATTGACTGATGATTATTCAAATTTATTTATTTGATTCTAAAATACAGTAAATTGGTTTTGACCAAGTGTAGATTTTGACATTTGATATTACCTTCAATTAACATGCCCTGCTTTTGTATGCGTAACAATGAATTAACTGCTCATTTTAACAGTTTGAATAGTGCTCAATTATTTCTACACATACTTACTGTTTGTTTCCCTGGCATCACTTCTGTTTTGTTGTCCATTCTTTGTTCTCATTGTTTATGGGAATTTGTATGCAGCAAACTTGAATTTTTATTTTATTTTAGTTTCTTGTATGTCTAGGTTTAGTTTCATTAAGTCTGTGGTATTCATTCCACTGCATTAAGCATACAGTTTCGTAGAAAAGCTTCATAAGTTGGTTGAATATTTGAAGTCCATCGCTTTTAAGCTTCCTAATTTCTTAGGGAGGAGCAGTGGTGTATGGGTAGAGCATCGGGCTCCTTATCTGGACATTGCAGTTTCAAATCTTGTAAGTGTCGGAATTTGACCATAGCTTCACAGTCCCTTCTTATGGCACGAGTACTGGCCAGACTCCAGGAAGCAGTTATCGAGAGTAGTTAATAAGAACTTGCTCTACGATGTAAAATAAATAAGTTTAAACTAAACTAATTTCTTTAACTCAGATGTCCAAGGAAATGTCTTATTTATTTATAATGCAAGAAGCCTGAGGTTTAAAGTTAGTGAGACCTGCTTGTTGTACAAATTCTAAGTTCTGTATATATTTGCCGTAAAGTTCAACATACAAACAAAAACAGAAAAATTTAAAAAATAATGGGTGTCAAAGGTAAAGGTTTTATATGTTATAGTGTCATCTCTATTGAAATGGGGAGCAAAGTCAGATTATGAGACCCCTATCTTATGTGGTCACAGTACCTCCCAAATCCCTATAATAAGAAAAAAAAATAAGAAAGTTAAAGCAAAATGTCATAATGATTTACATGATACATTCAATTATTGTACAGTACAAACTTTTAGTTGGTCTTACTTATTCATGAAATCCAATGTGTATTATGATATTGTGGTGTCAGGATAGTACTAGTGTTGTTTACTTAAATCTTTTGTCACTTATTAATCATTCTGAAGGTTACTCCAAGGAGAACATTTGCCAGATAACTGAATATTTCATCAGAAATACAATTGATTTTCTGTCTGTATGGTTTAATAGTGTAAAATGTCAGGCACACTAAATGATGATTAATTTAGATGCACGAGTCTTATGTCTGCAATACAGATGTTGTAAAGACAGCTCTTTGAACTTTTTCTTCCATGAATTTCTTGCTTATGAAGAAAAACAGATCTTTTTTGCAAATTCCAACTGCACATTAAAAAAAAAACTATCATTTCTGTATATGCCTATAATTTTTATTTGTTTATTTAATATTTTCTCAAATGATGCTACAATTTATATGTATTATATGAAATTCTCAAAATTTGGTTAGCTGGAAATATTGGTTTTTAACTTAGTACTCATGAACTTTAACCTCAGAACATTTAAGACTAGTCTTTATATATCTCTGTCTGAATTCTATGCTAATTTCACTTGTATCTGTATTTTGAAAGTCATAAAAATTCTTAAATATCTGAATATCTGTTTACCCTGCTATGTCTGATATCATAGAGACTAGATTATATATGTGATCTCTGAATGGATTTTGATTGGAACCTGTCATTCTGGCCACTTCATTCATGTCTTATTCACATTGTTAGATCATCATGCTTTGAACTGATGAGCATTTTATTTGCTTAGATTTAGAAAATCTTTAGATTATTTCGCTGTTGTATTTGATTATTACCAGGAATTACAATATTGGAAATTAATTATGTCTATTATAAACTTGTGCTTTCCTTTTGAATTTCTTTACTTTGTAAAAATGTACATGTACTAGCTTTTAATTTTTCCAACTTTCTACAAACTTATTTATTAATACTATGAGATTTTTCATTGTTTATGAATGCATATTTTAAATTCTTTTGTTGTCAGAGGTAATATATCACACAATTTTATTCAATTTCAAAATCAGTGATTTCAACTTAAGATCCATGCTGATTGAACTTTCTAAGGCTGCTGAGGTTAAATTATTGGAATCATATCCATAGTGGATGTTGACTTTGTGTTTATTTGATATGTTGTTTGTTTTATAGGCATCAGCGTTTTTAAAACAAGGAAAATACAAGCAAGCTGAAGTTTTATATAAAGAAATTCTAACTCGTGCACATGAGAAAGAATTCGGAAAAGTTGGAGGTAAAAAGTTAATATTATTAGGATAATTTTTATGCCGCTATATCTATAGATCGTGGGCATATTGTTTTTGGCCTGTCTCATTTTCTCTGTTTGTTTGTCTGTTTGTTAATACCAAACTTTAGCCTTGCCTATAAATCAAAATACTATAATCAAGTTGTTTAAATCTTGATAACACAGTTCAGTTGTTGAAAATACACTGCCTTCAATATCTTCAGAAATGATTAGATCATTAGTGCATTTTAAATTTATTGTAATTTCGTGAGCCCGACCAGTTGGGTCAGTGGTTAGAATGTTGGTCATCTGATCAAGAGGTTGTGAGTTAGAACCCCGGGTGAGGCTCACACTGTCTGTGACAAATTTAACTGAAGATATTACATTCTATGTTAAATTGTCCTTCACCTGGGAAGTAGCTTGGTAGTAACTTGTGGACAGAATGTGGTTAATACTGGCTAAGGCCTAAATGAAATCCAGGGAAGCTGGTTAGGATAACTGCCTGCTACGATTTAACTGAAATAATGTTGAAAATGGCATTAAATCAGAAAAAAATGAATAAATGTAATTTCTTTCTTCTATTTTTATAGGTGATAATAAACCAATATGGATGCAAGCTGAAGAAAGAGAGGAAAACAAGGTAAACTACATGTACTGTTTATTTACACACGGCTTTTATGGGCTAATATTTCTTTTTTTCGCTTGAGTGATTTTATCAGGGTTTACCAAATACCTGTAATTATCAGCTATAAATTTCATACGGCAAATTAAGATGAAATGTATTATATAGGTATTATTTTCACTAGGAAATGTTTTCTGTGGTAATAATGATAAAAGTCTGGTAAAGTCCCTGTTTAACTTGGTAACTTTTTCATTTGATTCCTGTAAATTCGTTTAATGGGTACCGGGTATCTATTTTTCCCCAAAAAGATTGTTCTGATGAGTCTAACATTTTATTTAAGTGTCAAGTTTTGAAAGACATTTTTGTTCATTTTCCAAGTAAATGAACTTATTTTCTTGTATTATATTGTCACATGGTAAACTCTGATACAAGCTTAACCCAGGCTGATATGGTGTGATAATTCTAGTTTTTGTTGAGTTGTATGATATATAAGATAATCAGTCAGTAGTATAGTATAACATTATGGTTGTACCATTATTGTATCTTGGGAGTCTGTATATTTTTCCCATGACTATATTCAGTATTATTAGAATAAAGAAAATCCTTCATTAAATCATTTGACATTTAATGTTCTCTAACCAGTAATCTTACCATCCAACTGTAATAGTTAGAATTCATAATTGCATGCTGAATTTACAATCTTGGTACAGTGCTATTGTAACTGCAAGCTGTTTAGGGAAACTTAACGATTGTTCAGCTTTCCAAAAGCCATCACTCGCTTGGTGCACACAAATTTTTATGCAGACCAAAGTACTAATGTTACTCAGTTGCAGTTGTTAAACTAGTTCCCATTTCATGTTGCAGTGCGAGTCTATGTAAGTTCAGTTTCCTTGAGTACTTTCAGTACTTAAATTTTCCCCAAATCACTTTACATTGGTTAAATCTTTAGTCCTATGGTCACAAGTAGTCTATTTATCTTAGAGATTTTCAATTGTTAGTACCAGTAATGTAATGCAGTGATTTTCAATTGTTAGTACCAGTAATGTGATGCAGTGATTTTAATATGTTCTCTTATTCTTTGGGTGGGGATATTTTTAATAATGGTATCTGCAAATACAGCATTATGATAACATTGTACTGAATTGTGAATAAAATTATATTGTTTCATTTTTGTGTCTTTATTTTATTTATTTTTGTTTGGAATTATTTATTGTAACATCATGGACTGTACATCACACCACATATTTCAGAAATCATCCAGTTTAGCCCAGAAACTTCTGGTATGTTCTTAGTGTCTTATATTATTCTTTGCAGTGATCTTGTTATCATCATGGCATTCCTATCTCATTCATGTCCTGTATTCAAAGTGTTCTGTCTTGTTCAGAGTCACTCGTGTTTGTATATGTTACGTTTCTGTAGAGTGCTGATATTTGTACTTTAGAACTGAAAGTCATGCTAATGTACCTTCTTCATCAGCAAGCTTTACATTGTATCAAATGCTGCATTCAGATTACTGGATGTTAATGGGACACCTTTATGCTTTATGTGGTACCATGCAGACTTGGTATTCCAGTCCTGCCAAGCTTTAAATTATGGCTTACAAAATGGACAGATTTCTGTCCTTATTCTGTATGTTATTATAAACTGTGAGTTAAAACTAGATTTTTGTTTACAGTTAATCATCTCAGGCAATCTAAATTTTAGTCTTAAACGAAAAGGTCTGCTAATCATCTGACAAACCAAGCAGGTACAGCATTTAAAATTGATCAGAAGTTGATTCTCAACTTTATCAGACAGTATTACTCATTTGATTCTGTCTACTTGTTTATTCTGATACCGTGAAACCTATAAATGTATTTTAGACATCCATTGTTTATATAATCAGATAAACTTCTAGTTTAGATTGTTTTTTGCTATGACATCACTGCACTGCATTAGATATTGCATTTTTTGTCTTAGTTGTGTATTATTCTATTTTATATCTGCAAAAAGGAGAAAATTGGCAACTATGACTTACATAACAATTGCAGTTAACTGAATTTTGTAAAATAAATTGCTGGCTTCAAACTACTTCTTTTAATTATGCATCTTGCTCTTGATGTAAATGTACATCGCCAAAGTATTCAGTTCTTACATAATTTGCAATGTTTTTTAATTCTCAATCCTGTCAATGTATCTTGCATTGTATTTCTGTGATAAATTACACAATAATTGATCTAAATTCTTGGATTCTATGTGCTGAACTTCCATGTATGCCTCATGTGACATTTGATTTATGTTTTGGTGAATTTGTTGATTGAAAACATAGATCTACTTTAACTTCAGGATCCACTATGTATGATTGTTGACAGCATATTGTTGACAGCAAATTGTTGACAGCATATTGTTGACAGCATATTGTTACAGCATTTAGACTTTTCATTGAAATTATCTTTACTCTTAGTTTCTTGTTTATTTATGACTCATTGTTTTACTTAGCAATGCTTCTTTGTACAAGAAGGATCCTTACACTGCAACATCTTTTGAATTACAATAGATTTCTGTATCCATAGATATTTTTATTATTTTAGACTTCACATATAGGATATTCTGTTTCATTTTTTGATAGAGCTGTAGAAATTTGTTACCTTTTCATGGACCAATATTGTATTTTTTTAATTTCAATAGTTCATCTCATGGAAATCGTGTCATGAACAATACATTTCTTAATAAGATGATAATTCAAGATTTATCTCATTATGTACACATTTATAGATGCTTAAGATGCCATAAAAGCATTTTAAGTTATTTGAAAAGCAAAATTTAGTGTATGTAAGCAAAATGGTTTATATTTATTAACTTCAAGCTCTCCCTAATGGAACAGTATGACCTTTAATATATATGTGGCTAGTGGAGAAATTAACCTGGCTTGTTGATGGTAAATCATCTATTAATGTTGAAAATTCTATTTGCTACTATGTGACTACAACTACAATATATTGTTACTATTTCCAGGGAAAGTACAAAGATGGACAAACACCACCAGAGTATGGTGCATGGCATAAGGCCTCGAAAGTAGACAGGTATTGTTGATTGCTGTAATTCATTTGTTTTAATTGCACATGTGTATTGTAAGTTGTAAGTTTGCTGTTTAGCACTGCACAGTCTATATTACAAAATTTAATGATGAAGATCATGTCATAACTTATTGTGAGATCATTTTCAAATCTCAAGTGAGATCTGCTTCACACACCATCTAGTATTTATTTCTCTGGGGTTTAAATTTGTACCAACAACTAAGGTTATTTGTGTGACTTTCCTATTTTAATGGTATAGGAAGACTGCTGGTATACACCCAGGTAGAACCATCTACCGTCCGTAAGCTATCTGGACAGCTTCCTTATATGTTTGGTTAGTCTGGGACGGGGTGGGATTCAAACCCTGAACAGCTATTGACTGATTAGAGAACATAAGCACTAGACCACAGAGGCCCTTTAGTGTGTATGCTTATTTTTGAGTAAAATACTAGATGGCGTGTTCAGCATGTGTGTTTCAGACTTCAATCTCAATTCAAACTTTACCATCATTATCATATAACTGAAATATTATTGATAAACAATACAAATGATTACAAACCATCATATTGGTATTTCATATTGTTCAAGGTTTTGATTTTTGGTTTTCAAATAGCAGCATTTGATTGGTTATTTCTTAGCTGAATATTAAAATTAACCAATCGTAAGACATCATTTGAGACTTTGAGTTTGATCTCAATGAAGTATTTCTTGAAACCAGAGCATGTAAGAAACCCAGCATATTGAGAATTGGATTTCTTTTCATTATTTCTTTGTTTCAGTTTGGTTTGAGATTTTAGTGATATTGTGAGAATGGGGCTATATGAAATAGACTGAACGTCTGCTATATATGACCAGTTTCTGGATATTTATGTTAATTTGTACAGATATATCCTTCAATGTTGCATCTCTGTGGTACAAAGGTCCACTTTACATTGCACAATTATGTAACATGTTAAATTCAATGTTACTGCTGGAATGCTTTAATCATGTTGTCAATAGCTTTTAGAAATTACTTAATTTTGGTTGTGTTGTCATTAAGTTTGCATGATAAATGTTTTTCATTCGCAGACCAGGCTCAGCTAGTGCCAAGCCTAGTTCCCATGCAACGTAAGATATAAAGTAGAACTAATAACGCTTTATACTGATTATATACTAACTATATTGTTATAACTACTGTTTGTAGACTTATTTCTTCATGCAAATAATTGGACACTTGTGCTTGTGTCTGAATTTATCTACAAGCTTAAATTTACACACACATAAGTTCTGCTTTTTTTGGTGTCAAAGAAACTTGACTTTTGCTTTAATTGTATTAGTTTGAATTGGTTGTGCCATTCATTCCGCAATGACAGATAGCAATTTCTAGATGTTTCTTTCCTACCAAGTTTCCTGTAAAGATTGGTAGAAATAGATGCTTAATTGTAAAACTAATTATGCCTTTTGTACTTATTGTTAGTGTGTAGCCTTTCTCATTGATGAATGACTGAATTTATTAATAAAACTATGAATTAGAATTCAATTGCTTAGGCTTGAAATGAAATTGTTTGCCGTTAAATCTTCAGCCATACTGAAAATTCCAGGCTTAGAAATATTACTTACCAGTATGTTCAGAGAAAACCAAATGACTTCTATCCTCTATCTGAAAGCAATGATTCAGTGCAGGGCTAACTGTTAATTTATTGAAGACCTGTACTTGTACCATAATATGTAAAGATTTTTGTAGAGTAGAAATGTTGCTATTATTTTAATGAAACTACAGTTAAACTTTGTTATTATGAACATTGATATCATAAACACTAGGCTTATCTCAGGGTGATCTTGAAGTCCTGTCATTTTTTTTTTTTCGTTATCTCGATATCTGGAGCACAAATTATGGTCCCTTGACTTATTTTTATGTATAAATTACCATGATTATCTCAATGAGTGTCATGTTGGATATCTCCAGCAATAAGTCTGGTCTGATGACTCTGAGATAACAAAGTTTTACTGTATTTGGATATAAAACACTTCTATCATAAGGCAATAGTTAAATGATATCTGGATCCACAATACCATTTTGTGTGCATTGACATGCAGTCAAACCTTTGTTAGCAGCCACATCCAAATAAAGGCCACCCTGTGAATGAAGGCCACCCTGTGAATGAAGGCCATTCTTTTAAAAACCATCATTGATTATTTTGAACAAAATTACCTCCAAATAAAAGCTATCTGTCATTAAAAGCCATATTTAGTTTTTCCAAAGGGTAGCCTTTGTTCATAAGTTTGACTGCATGTATTTGTATTGGTCAATAATATTACTCCCTAGCACTAGTTGTATACATAAGTAAAATCCAAGCCAATCTTGATAATGTTGGATTAATCAATTTTATGTTGTCTACTGAATGCAATATTTTATATAATAACATTTTTTGGTGAAAGTTTTGGCAAATTTAATGACTTGTAGTAACTTTTCATTAATTATTAAATGGCTTCCAATTTTTCATTTTATTTGTTTTGAAATAAATATGACTAAATTATGTCCTTTTTAAGGAAAGAAGTATTGTTGCATAACATCTCTTAATAAGAATATAGTCAGCTTTGTACAGTATTTTCATTCCAAGTAATAGATTTATATATATATTTTCAGCCCCACTGTCACTACAACATTGAAGAATTTGGGTGCATTGTACCGTAGACAAGGAAAATGTGCTGCTGCCGACATGTTAGAAGAATGGGCCATTAGGTCAAAGAAAAATGTAAGTCTTTGCTTGGAATGATACACTAGACCTGAGATGTGTCACATGATAGGAGAGGAATGGGGTATTGTACCTTAGAATTAGGTGATGATTTATATGTTACAGTGGCCTTGCTATCCTAGTGGTCTTGACCAGGGTGCATTCAGTTTTGCCATCTCTATTGGTCTGGGCCTGCGAAGACCCCCTTCCCTCAATCTTAGTTGTCGCAAGAATCTTAAAAGCAAACAATAATAACAACAACAAAAAAATATATATATTTAAACTTTGCCCATATTTTTGCACAAACTGATGTTAACCAGTGCAAATTCATGACTGTAACTATCTTAATTTTCTTATTTAGCCTAGTTGGCCAATTCCTGAATTTAATGTTGATATACCTTACATCATCTTGGCAGTTTACCTGTCTGTTTTAGTCACATGTTACAGGTTATATACTGTGTCAAAAAGGTAAAAAATAATGAAAAAATACAGTTTATTGTCCAAAAAATTGGAACACGGCGTCATATTGGTGTTACTCAATTTTCTTTAAAACTAAAGTTGTATACTCCAAAATTGTGCACATCTTTGGTCTATTATATTTCCCTGTGTTAGATTATATTGTAAACTGACATTACATGATTAAATAATTCCTATGTATTTAGTGGAGTTATATTTGTTATTTTAGTGTGTTCATTGTTCTGATATGAAAAAAATGATGATCTAACTTTTACATAGTAAACACTAGAGGCTTGTGGAACATATTTGAAATAATTTCTTTCCTATGGAATATTTAAGTGAAAACGACGCTGTTTATGTATCAGTAGTTCTGTAGTTGTGATATTGCTTCTATCTGGTAGGAATTACTGTATGTCTACAATGTGATGTCTTCAAACAGGAAACACATCTCAGAGGGCTGTCTTACCATTGATTGATTTTCAGTTCTGTATTTAGAATAACAAGCCAGCCTTCAGACCTATTAGTTTTATGATTACTTTAGATGTCACTTCCTGTTATTTAGTAAATTATTGAATTTCAGCTTTTGTGTTATATAATGGTCTGTAAGTGGAACTACAGTGATGTCTCTATGTGATTGGAGGATCTGTTTAATTCTAACAACAGTCTTACCTCTCATCAATGTGTGTCCAATGTTTCTTCATCAAAATATCAGTGTATAAAATGTCCAAGTTTTTACTGTTGACTTTGTGCATGCTTCTCTCTATCTGTTACCTTGATCATTCTAGATTGCTCAACACTTTCTAGTATATATTTAGAGCTTTAAAACATACACCATGCACACTTGAAAAAAACAACAGGATTTGAAGTTTAGAACGGGTGTTGGCTGACATTTTCTTACTCAGTATGAGCCTCAGGTGAACTACAGACATTACAGTTTTCACTCATTCTGTTTTTATAAACCTATCTTTTCAGGGTTTTTATTAAAATTATAAGTATGTTGTTAAGAATTATGTAAATCAAATTCTGTCCATGTATGTCATGTGTATAATGTGTTTCTAAGGGTAGAGAAGTGCATGTTAAACCAAACAGGGTAAGTTTTACCATAGTTGTCTCCCTTCATAGAAGTCTGGGTCGAAAAAAACTAATTTTGACTATTTATAAGGAAAGTAGCCAAATCTGGGCCAGTGTTTATTTAATGATTTAGTAAGTTAAGTCTTTAATTTTTGATGAACTTACTGCACAGCAAAATATGTTCTAGTCATAACATACATTTCTTTAATGAATTGACCTTAATATTTACAAGAAAATTTGGTCTGACCCTAAAAAGATTATTTTTCTTATTCTGTTAATAACTTTTTAAGATTTACTGTCTAATCCATGAGAGTCATTAAATATGATTGTCTGCATGATATTTATCAGGATGTCAAAGGAAATAAGAAACAAGTAAAACATATGTTGTTCCTGTCACAGTATAAACTTTCACACAAGAAGGAACCTACTATTTACCAATATTTCCACTGTTCTCCAAACACTTATATAAAATTCAAGAATTTTATCCTTGCTCAATATGTATTCCTGTCAGATTTAAATATCAATGTTTTACTTCAAACTAATTTCTACTTTTTCTGTCATAACAATTTTGTGCTTTGATTTAATGAGTAATAACTGATCACTTCTAATAGTTTTACTAGTGTGAGTAACTGTTGGTCTAAACTATATTGATAATTGAATAAAAGAGCACTTGTTTTACACTGTGTCAATGTGACATCAAATGTCACACTAATGTTTCTGATCAATACAATGAGCCACTTCATACCCTATTCCTCTAACATATCTTATTTCATAATCATCAAGTAATCAAGGAACTATTTACAGGGTAAATCTTTTTATTATCAAGTTGAATGCAAAAATGTGTAAATTCCTATAAATAGAGACATGTATACTACTTTTCTCCTTTATTTCATATTATGAGGAAATAATAGAATGTTTGTATCTTTATAAGTTGTATATTCAACTTTTAAATGAAGTATTAACTTTAGAAAATGCTTTAAAAACATTCTGTTATGATCATTTAAAACAAAAAAATGTTGTTTTGTAAAAATACAAAAAATGTAATATTAAAAATTTTGTTGGTATATAAAAGAAACTTGTGTGTATTATATTGATCTGAGTTAAAATTGATTCTTAGGATCACATTTAATGTTTTATTCATTCAAATATATGTCAAAGAGAATGTTTACTTTTTGTTAAGTTAACTTATTGTTCAACAAGTAAGAATGTTTGTTCAAACCGCTCGATATGCTTGAATATTATGCATGTAATTTGTATCCATGTAATTATGCTGTCTGAGTTATCCAAAGAGAGAACACCAGAGTTTGTGTTGGCGAGTTTATGCTTCAGAATGAAAATTGATTTTCATCACACATGATGTTCAGTTGATAGTGAATGTTTTGTTTAAGTTTTCTACTGATTATTGTTACATATTTATACTGTAAGAATTTGCATGCTAGCAGCGACCCATCGCTCTTCTCTCCGATCAATAACTTGTGTTGTGCAACATATATTTTCTTAGGTTATATATTAGCCGGCTTTTTATGCCAAGTTTTGGTTTATCGTCAGGCCCATGATGTAAGACAGTCCAAAGTTGGTGACGCCCTCGGCAACGACTATACAAACCGTAACAATAAAGACTTCCGCCATCGATCAAACAGTCGGGAGCGGGTCCGAAGGGACTCGTCCGACATTGGGTATGATCGTGGGTTCGGGGAGGCGGATGAAGTGAGTATAGACAAACCTTGGTCTGGCTTATCTTCTATTCTGGTGAGTATATGTGGAGCACAACTGATGCGGAACCATTCCAACATCTTCTTAAAAGTGGGCGGAAACCAGCTGTTTGATATTAAGCATTGGAGGCAAGGGCGATGGGCGGGTCCTAGATGCATTCTTTTTGCTACTTTTTCAGTTTGTCAATCAGTTTATTGATGTTTGCATACTGTATGTATCTTTTTATCAGTTTCTAGTGGTTGCATCTTGAGTGTTAACAATTTTCAGTTGATTCGTTTTATGGCATTTTTGTTTATTCTGTATGATTTTCATGTTCGCCTCATTTTTAGCGCAAAGATCCCTGTCATACATCCTTTAAGATTTTTTTAACTTCATAAAAAGTGCATTAAAGTGTTAAAGAAACAATACTGGGTTGTGATATACGGAGTCATTACAAGTGTTGGAATGCTTCCTGTGGCTGTGCATCATTTCTCTTTTTCATGTGCGAATCTTACGGCAGGGTTTTATTGTACTGTGCATCTTGTGATTAATTTGATGTACGTATGTTTGTCTTGTTTGTACCTTCCAAATAAATCATTTATATTCTAACCTTCAAATATACCATAGTATTATAAACAGTGCAACACATTTTTTGACACCTTTCAATGTTTATTTTAATGTACTTAACAATAGAATGCACTTTATATTCACCATCTTATTTCTCAGTCATTCATTTTTCTCACAATTTCATGTCATGTAATGCATCCCATGATACAAATATCAGGTGCCTGTTCCATAGATAAAAACACTTCATCAACATTTATAGATATATTTGGACTGATTAAAAATCACCATTTTTCAGAGAAAGCATCATATTCTCATATTAATTGTCTCTCACCATATACATTTTTTTGGCTTGCATGATTATTGTATTTATGTTGTGTTTTTGCTAATACTAGAAGTATTTAAAGTCATGTAAAAACATGTAATAAACAATATGTAATACTCTGTTATAAATTATTGGCTTACTTTCTATAAATCAATGTTTGTAACTAAAACATTGCATGATTCGCAAAATAAGTCAGTTGAATTATTATCCTGAATATTGTCACATATGGAAAGATCTGCATATCTATTTCATATTTTAGGATTTTTGTGTGGCAATCAAATGCTTACATTGTGTTATTACATTTAATACAAAATTGCAAAAATTGGATTAGTTTTTACCTTCCTGCAACATTGCTAAAGATGGTGCTTTCTGTTATTTTAAAAGTCTAGAAGAGTGCATAGTGATCCTTATGGTGTCCGGTTGAAGAAAAGCTTGCTTTTGTTTATTTAATTGTCCTGTCTGCTGTATACATTTGGGTTTAGATGGTTTTACGTTATAGTCCTGGTAGACAGGACGGAACTTCCTTATATTGCCACTTACGGTTCAGATGCCTGCTAAGCATTTTATGCTAATTAGAATGTAAGACCTTCATAGTTATTTCTTATTTGGGAAAATAGTTTTTGATTATAAATATGTTCCCTGCTTAACCCTAGGTACCTGTTCCATAGTTTATGTCGCATGTGTTTGTAGAAAATTTGTTCAATAAAAACCTGCCTTACTGAGGCCTGAATGAAAAAAGAGACAGGATCACATGCCACCTGGATATTGTCGTCTGTTATTGTTGTGCTTTACATATACTTGGTTCCAGATCTTTCATTTTTTGCATGATGGATCAGAAGAATGGGGATTATAAGTGATATTATTTTAAGTATTTTTGCTTTAGTTTTACTGATAATTTTTAGCTTACCTGAGCCTCGTGCACATAGTGGGTTATTGTGATTATTCAATGTCCGTCTGTCTGTATGCTGGTTAGGCTTAAGCCACTCATTTCAAAAGTTCGGAGTTTAAACCTTGTGATATGGTTCAAAGCCCACAACAGTCATGAATCTGATTTGTTTAAAGACGTCTGCATAATTCTTTTCAGAATGTGGATCAGAGCCAGTTGAATTAATGATAATAATGTCTATTGTACAATTCATTTTAAATGTTAAATTTCCCATGAAAAAAAAATGTTTGTAAATTTTATACTGTTGCTATGCTGGTATTCCTTACGCAATATCTGTAATGTTTTAGATAACTACAGGAAGTATGATTTAGGTGAGCGTAGTGGGTCTGTATTACCTGCTCTATTCTGGTAGTTGAATGAAATTATTTTATTTTGTAAAAACATTAATTTGTACAATGTAGGTAACTAGTACTGTTGAAAAAATGGATTCAGTTAAAAAATGTTCTTGAATATTTTTTTTTTGTTAAATCAAGTTAAAAAATATAAATTTAAATATGATAAAAAATTCTTATTTGAATAAATTTAAGTGACAAAAATGAAAAAAATATGTATTATCAATAAATTCTTAAAAAATCACATCTAAGTAGAAACTATATAAAAACAATACGAAAATCCACTATTTAGCCTGGAAAACTAAAAAGAAGTGGCTCATTGTCCAAATTACGGGCATCTATACGGAGAAGTAGTGCTAAATTGGTACAGAAACTCAAAGGAAAAGCTGATCCGGAAAATGGAAGGTAAGGGAGACAATCAATTATATAATCCTACTCATGGGAGAGAACTCTTGAATTGAGGGAAAGAACTTCATTGTGTTCTTATTAGTGTCTATTAGTTATGTTTCGAGTTGTTTTGTCCATCCACCAGGTTTACTAGTTAAATAGTGGTAAATACTGACAAAGAACATGACAATACAATGTATATTACATTTTACAAGGAATTGTTGTGTTGTATACCAACCAATATTAATATCTGGTTTCTGCATGAGAAAAACATAGCCAACATTGTATTACGACTGTATCTTGATTGCTATTAATGGTCCTGTTGAACCACAGAAAGGGAGACAATTCTTTTAGTGTGTTTATGTCTAATTGTGTGGGCCATGGTATAAATTTTGTAGGTTTTAATAAATCTCATGCAGTCTATTTGTGCCTCAGAAAAGACTGATGCTAACTTTCTAACAGTTGTGTGCCTTGTAATATGACTAATTTGACTACTATATAACTACATTGTTCTCTTATTAGAGATATTGTCATAGGATGAATTGCAATGTTTAAATCTCATATAACACTAGTATTATAGTACTGAATTCTTACATTCATGTCTATAGATCTCATTATCTGTATTTCTTCTGTAGATGCATTGTCATAATAACCGAAAAATGTTTCTTTTGGTGTGTTACTTTGTATAGTGATAAATTTCATGTAGTTTGGTTGTTTGTTACTGAGAAGAAATTCCTTCTTAAGTTCTCTGCATGTGTGGTGTAATTACTTGTAAAAAAATTCACATTCACTTTAATCTTTCTATCTACCGGTACATAAAAGTCTTATTTGTCCAGGTACATGTCAGATTTTTTGTTATCCAGCTAATACCATTTATCTGTGTAGTTAATTGGTCTGTTGCAAATGCAGGACTATATATGAACTTGGCCATCGATCGAAGACCAAGTCCGCCTAAATCACTGGCAATCCGGTAAAAATAGATCTTTAGACCGATAGGCCGGTGAAATTTTAAGCTGATAAGATTGTCTAAATTTGTAATGGAGTACCCAAAACTAATGTTTTACTTGTAAATTATATTTTTTTGTTGTTAATTATTAAAACACCATCGTATAAGACATATATAATATCATGTAAAAACAAAATTCTTTGATAAATTTTGTTCAAACAAAGTTCCATGCAAAGACAGGTTAACATTCAGTACTGTAAAAGTTAATTCAGTCTGATAAAATTAATGCCTTTACATAACCAAATGTCCTGTGCCTGAAAAAGTTATTTGTGAAGACTGATGAAAGTTCTTGGCTACTTACTTTTCCGTTGTAAGATGCCAGTATAATTGTAAAGGATCCTTTTATTTGTATGATTGAACCACTTAATATTTAAAGTTGTATCTACTGATGTTTTTTGCATTTTGAGAGTACAGTAATGTACAATGTACAGCCCTTCTCCTGGCTCAGGTTTTTCAGTTAGGCAATTTTTCACCCAGTTTATTGTCTTCCTTGAAACCAGAAATGAAGCTTGGATAAAATAAAGTAACACTAATGGATTCTGTGTAGCTTGTCTAAGTCATAGACTGGAATAAATACCATGCAAACATGTATAGAATTTTGGCTGCATTTTCCTCCTTAGGGGCAGAATAGAAAGGCTGTAGATGTGTATGTAAAATTGTAATTAAAGTGAAAGATAGATTGATAATTTATAATACGTACCGGTACAAATAATATGTAGAAATTCAGCATCGCAATGATAATATGAAAATAAAGCACAGGATATAAATTATGTTAGATACTGTACACGCATGTTGATTAAATGAGTACTCGTGGTCTGCAGAACAGATTTTTGTATTTCTTAAATCCAAATCTGAGTTACTCAGGTTTTGCACCAAATCCTTGTTAGATTGCTATGCTATGATGCTAAATAAAAATAATATTTGTTATATGGTGGTTTCAGTGAACCAAATGAACATGTGGTAGAGATGGAGTCGATGGTGGGACAGTTGGGGTATATTAATATACTTCTTTACAATCAGCTAGCCTTGACCCACCTCATCTATGATAAATGAATGTTTAATACTCAGATCTGCACATTGTATTCATATTTAAGTTTAATTCTTTGACTTTAAAATTGATGAATGGCAACAATTTCCAGAAATTATTTGAGAATGAATTTTAATATTGCCACAAAGACTTCTAATTTTTTAGATTTTTCTTGAAAGTCATACTTAACATGGTCTATTTTAGTCAGGAAAAATTTGTACCAATTAGTCATACTGCTTGTGAGTAAGTTGTGATTAAATCTTAAAATAAAGATACTGTTGACATATTTTGTATATTTCAATCAAACTCAACTGTACTAACTCTAAAAAAGTAGAAAAAGAGAGTGAAAGAAGTTTTATTTGTAAATACAGCAAGCACTTATAAAATGAAGTCAACTTAATTAAGTGGCAGATTGAGTAATGGTTTGTCTTTTGTATTATGTTTTAGCATGGACTATTATTCCAGAGGTCCAGCACCTAGCTATATGTCAGGTCTAGGACCATCTCACAGGTCGGAGATTGTTTATACACCCCCCACCCATCTCAAATACATGTCAATGAAATATTACAAGCAAGCACTAACAAACTTTGGACTAATTTCTGATGATCTACAAAAATAATATATGGCACCACATTGCTGATATTTTAGGTCTCAGATTGATTCCTAAAATCTGCGACTAATTCCTGAATTTCTGTGGCTGATTTTTTATGATTTTCAGTATTTTTCATGAGGTTGTTAGAAGTTTGTGTGCCTATATATCAGACAAACCAAACTATTCCTTTTACATCAAACATGTACAGTCATTCAATCCTAGAACCGCTCCTTGCATATCAAATATGTACAGTCATTCATCCTCCTACCTAATAAGTATAGCATTGAGAAATATTTTATACAAGCATTACATAAATGTACTGATATAAATCTGCACTTTGTATTGTTAATTTCCCATTCATTGTTTAAACCAGTCAAATGTTATTATGAAATTATACAAAATCAATTCCTGATTGCACAAATAAAATTCCTTTGCACAAAATTATAAACAATTACATAAATTGAATCACTTAAAATTTGTTGTTGTTGCTGAGGTGGCAAAATCTGTTCATGTGACTGTAAGATAAGTAGTATTCTACGAGTCCATCTGTATCGACCTTGTTAGTTGATATGTTATATTACTAACTAATGTACTGAGTATTTGTCAAACTAACTGACTTGCGGTAAACTTTATGCTTTTCTACTTTTCTGTGTCCTGTTGTAGACAAGGGTATTGACTTTTCTTCTATGTACAGTATAACTCAAGTCTTAAAACTTCCTAGAATTGGGAAATGGAACCTGTTACTATGGAGATGATATGTTACTTCTGTAGTATAAGTTCTGCATGAATGTAAAATAACTAACAATTGTTTGTATGTAGTAAAATACTGTCATTCATTGCATTTTTTGTTTTTCTTAATTATGATTTTTAAACAGATCAAATAGAATGAATTTATTATTAAAAACTTTTTTTTACAGGTTTCTTGTTACAAGTTTGTATAAGTTATGTTAGAATGTTACAAGTGTATTAATCTTGCCTCTGTTTCTCTAGCACTGTCTGCATGTATTTGATGTCTCAGTACATGATTTAGTTGATCTAGGTTAGTCATGATATACAAGATGGATCACATACTGATTGTTGTATTTATCTTTTTCTTTCAGCATGAAAAGAGCAAGCTCCATGTCGGTTCTCAACACAAACAGTAAAGATGATAAATTACATGTAAGTGGCTGATATGTTAGAAAATAATGGCATAACTGATAATCTGTCAATTTGAAAATCATACTGTATGTGTGTATCTGTTTGTCCAGGGTGTCTGTTGTGTTCTTTTCTGCATAGGTTTTAGCAGATGTGGTCAAGCAGATGAAGCACTGGTTTGGTATAAGAATTCACTGAATTGCATCAAAATGTCCACATATCTATTTAATTTGATTAAGATTCATGTGTAGCAGTTAAAAGCAATAGAAAATTAAACTTTCAAATGTTGAAGTGATTTCCTACTTTCTTAATGTTATACTATTGAATTACTCAGTTTTGTAATGTTTTTAAGTCATCAATGGTTTACTGTTTGTTAGACAGTGTGTTATTTTATTGAGTTTGTTATTATTGAATGTTATTACCGTTAGCTGAATTATGCTGGTGGGGAGCTGGTTCGAGTTTCCTCTTGGGGTGACTGGGAGGTTGTGCATTGTTCTAGTCAGTACAAACATGGAACTAGCAGCCAATATAAACAAGGAACCAGTATAGATCAGGTGAAGATTGTGGATCCCACAAAACAGGTACCAGTGGGAGGAAGGTAGGACTAGAGTTATCTCCTTTGGTGAAGAGCTGGTCCGAGTCACAGATTTTCTCCCTTTGGATTTCACTGGTGCTTGTTTATATTGGAGGCAGTTTTATGTTATTGTTTTTTCTGTTGTTAGGAAAATGCATGGCATATTCTTTTTGTTATCTTTAACATAGAATTGTTACATAAAAGACATACATTAAAGATTGCATCAATCATCATGAATTATGGATAGCTTGTGTGGTCATCCCCAGTTCTATATGGTTTACATCAATACATGTGAACATGGCTTGTAAAATAAAAAATTGAGCTAACACAAGATGTAGTTTGCCTGTCTGGCCTACTGAAATTTTTAGGTTCTGATTTTCACTGATTTTGTCATAGTGTTTGATTTGTTTTATTGAAATCCAAGGCAGTAAAAACACTTAATTCCTAGGATATTTATAGTTATTATAAATATTCCAGGATATTTATATTTAAAGGAAATAGAAATCACTTGTTAGAAACAATTATTTTAATGTGTATCTTTAATGTTCTTGGTTGGTTGACCAGCAATTCAAGCTTTTATAACAAGGTAAAGCATGATCTATCATATTTGGATGATCTTAATCAGATGTCATTGACTTCTTGTAAAATTAATGGGTTATGACTTTGCCTTGTGTCCAGCTTATATTCAGACATACATTCAGTGGTATAATTACCGGTATCTGCTATATACCATCTTTACATGTTCATGAAGGTTATTGTATCATTACTCAAGCAATATATTTTGCAGTTTGCCTGTTAGGTCTAGCCAACCCTATCATCTTGTAATTATTGTTTAACTGATGTTATTTGGGGACTTTGGTTTCATTGCATGTTATGTAGCAGATGATCATTATTATGCCTCCAGCATCAAATGATGAGGGGGCATACTATGATTGCTTTGTCTGTCCGTCCGTATTAGTTTAAGTCAAGCTGCCACTAGGGGCATATATTGTGTTTATTGAATGAAGCTTCTTGTTTCATTCTGTATGCATGTTAGTACTCAGAGATATTTATTTCACACAATAAATCTTTGTAACATTGGCTTGGATTCCATAGTGGAATATTTTGGATGCTCATCCATTTTATCAGTTTGATACTAGACAACATGTCTATATATAAATTCCTACTAAAAAAATGATACAAGTATCTTGTGAATGTCTGGTAATATCCCATATTTCTTTATTTTCTACTAAAAGAGACATGCTATTAAAATTCATCTGAAATTAAAATGTATTAATTAATTTTTGTAAGCATGTAAGGATTGGGTGTATTACTAATACATGCATGTTGATTTCTTCATATCATTGTATATCAGGGGATCTCCTTGGTTGAGCAGTTATGGTCCCTGACTAGTAATCACTGGCCCCTCACCTCGCTACTGTGAGTTCAAATCCCACCAGGAACCTGACATATTTCACATGTGAGGAAGCTGTCCGGAATGTTGATGGTTCTACTTAGGTGTACATCTGGGGTCTTCCTTGACCATTTAAGCAGCAAAAATTCCCAAATAACCCATACAGCTGGTTGCTGTTGCGAAGTTGAAATACAGAAATATAGATACAGTACATCCTCTCCAGAGCAGCCCTCTGTAGAGCAACAACCTCTCTATAACAACCTCTCCTGAGCGGCCCTCTGTAGACCAACAACCTCTCTATAACAACACCTTCAACATTTTCCTAAGCTGATATTTACTATAAATTTAACCTCTGTAGAGCAACATTCTCTAAACAACAGTCAATATTTGCAGCTCCCACAGAGTGTTGCTCTACAGAGGTTGTACTGTATATAGATCACTTTTGTATTATCATTGTCAAGTTCATGCAGAATGATTTATAAGTCAAATACCAATGTATTGTAGTCTATGTCAAGTTTGTTTTCAATTGTTTAACTGCTCATTATAATGATAGGTGTACGAATGGATCAGTATGTATGTATATCCTACAAAGTTTGAAAAATATTTAGTGTATGGTCCTTTAGGTTTCTCCTCCAGCAACTTTACAATATAAACAATAAACATGTAAATCTTAGAAAAGTATTGGTTTGCAGTTATGACACATTTGGAAACCCCTGACTTATTTAGCCTGTCTGTTTTCGAAAAGAAAGTTGAGTTATTGTGACCACTGCAGCGTCTGCATCGTGCAAAAACTTTAATGTAGCTCCTAACTCTGGGAAACTATTAGTGGTAGCAATATGAAACTTCATAGGTGGTAGATCTCACTGAGGTGGTGAACAGACGAGCCTTGGCAGTGTTTGCACTTGCAGCGCTCTTGTTTGTTCTTTATTTCAGATTTTTGTTGTCAATACAAGCATTATATGGTGTTACTAAAAACAAAATGTCTTTCTGCCCTCCTAGCTACCCACTATTAAAAGTTTGGGACACATAACTGCAAAAAAGCATACAAGGATAGTCTTATCATGTTTTATTTTAAATTAGGATTTTATCTTCATTTAAATATTGTTTATTATCATTTCAGGAAAGCAGAAGATCCTTTGGTGATTTAAGTGTCAGAGGAAGGACAGCCAGTTCTGATCAACTTGCTAATCGACCATTTTAATAAACTATTTGTTATTTAGTCATGTAATTGTACAAAATAAACACATTCGAGGAATATTGATATCATAAACAACATTGATGATTGATACAGGATGGAAATCAACAAACGAGTGACACATATTTTGACCTCACGTTTCACAAAAACAGCTTGTGCTAACACTTTGAAGAATCGACTATAAGCTTTGAAGTGCTATGTTAATTGCTAAACAGTGATGTCGTATTTATTATGTATATTTACCCTACATGTTTTATAAGACTGAACTTAATGATGTTATATTAATGATAAGCCATGTTTTAATGGAGTTCTGAAACGTAGGAGTTACTGAACTTGATTAGATTGATGTATAACTGGTAATCACTATTTTCAATGTTGCTTTTGGTATTGATGTGTTGTGATCTATGTCTATATATTTTCAAATCCAAATATTGCTTCATTTTTCAATGATAATTGAAAACTGAAATATTGTGGCATTTATCTGTTGCTATGACTACTAGGGTATTTTTTTGTTCTCTTTAGACAGGATATCATGCTACGTGATTGCTTGGGTTGTGTTGGATTATTATATTATCATTTTATTCAACTATTGATCAAATTTTATCTCAATTGTAAATCATTATGCTTATTGTTATTTGCACTATGTTGATGATGCAAGTCAGTGATTGGTTGTAAACATACCTTATAGACTATGGAAGTATAAGTGTTTATTAGAATGTTTGTTCTCTTGAAAAATATGGACAAAAATCTTTTGAGCCGTGTTATTAGCTCAGTGGGTATAAAATCCTTGACTGTTCCAGAAGCAGCTTTAAGCTGTGAGGTACATTGTAATTTTAGCCCTAACTTTGACTTTACTTTCTGTGTTTGAACAATAGGAACATTCAGTAGTTTGCAATTGTGATGTTATGAAAACAAATATATATGCTATTCTTTGACCTTGAGATTTTATGCTATGGTCTTCATGTTGATGGAAGATAATGTGTTAGAACTAATCACTGACTTGAGAAATTGTTGTCAGCTTTGATCTTTCAGTAGTTACAGAATTTCTCGTTCTGTTCCGTATATTTATGGTCTCAGAATTTTTATCATAATAAATATGACTGTACATAGTTTACTGGCTTACTCTGACATGCCGCTGCTCATTCATGCATTTACCATATTACCCCACCCCCCTATCCTAACCATAGTACATCTCATTATATGCATAGCCTTATGGTCAGTGTTGCTTGTTTTATCAAATACTTATATAAATGTGAGTGTATGCCTTTAGATTCAATTGATTGTAACTTTGTGCAAGACTGAAGAAACTTTTTTGAATTATCAACTGTATGTGCCCTGTATGATAGAAGAACTTGCGGGCTGAATTTTTAATAATGAAAATGTATCATATAAAATTAGAAGCACTTGATTTAGATGATGATCACTAGAACTATTGATTGTACAGATTTAACTCCTGGTCATGTTAATTATAAAGTTTGCAATCTCAAAGGGTCACTGTTTGTCTTCTCCACCAGTTTCATGAGATTAGGTCATCGAAATGTTACAATGTTTTAGAGAACATCGCTATGTGATAATTGAATGCAAAGTGTTTAACTGAATTAAGTTGTATCCAAATTCCCATCAATATGGGGGAATAAATTACTAGTAAATGGACTGTAATAAAGATATCCTTCATGTTAATTTAGCTGATAACATTTTTATGTACCCATGTGAAAGTAGCATCTAGTGCACATTTGCTAATTTTGTGAATTCAGTCACATCAAGTCTGAGTGTATGAAAGCTTATGATGTCACTTCATGCTTGTGGTGTTTTATATAATTGTGTCTGAGAGCTTATTTCAAGGTTTTAATACATTCCTTTTATCCTCTCAACAAAATTTGATGTTTGTTTCGAAATTTCTTTCCCACTCAGACAATTTCACTCAAGTTGCCATTCTGTATGTTGTAGGAATATTTTAACCTTTTAGTCGGATGAAAGCAACTTCATTAACAAGATTCATAAAACGTTTAGAATAATCATGGCAACAGAAGAGTTTGTCTTACATTCGAATAAGTTATATCGGAAATAGTTCGTTATAAGGAGATGACATCATTATAGAGAATTGTGAGTTGTTTTTTTATTAAAAGTACTGTATACATGTATATCATATATTGATTAATATCCTGTCTTTCTTATGACAACATTTTTTGCTTGCCATTTTGTGATATATCAAGTTTTATGTTTCTACAATCATGTGTCAGATATGTATCATTCTGTTTCAAATAGTTTCATGAGGATTTTTTTTGTCTTCTGTAAAATTGTACATGGGGGAAATTGCAATATGTTGCAAGTTTTATTTGTGTGAGTGAACTCTTAAGACATTAAATTGTTGAACGTTTGCCATCATTGTTAAATCATTGCTTCCAATACCTCCTAAGGAAAATTGTTGTATTTGATTTTTATTTAATGCTGAATTAATGTGTCCTGTGGTTTCCTAGTGTTGATTGACTTGAATACTGTCATCATACATTGTTGGTTTATTATCTCTATTCTTCTCTATTCAAGTTAAGTTTGATATATACAATATTGTTGTGATCCAAGTTTGGTTCAGAGATGATATCATATAACTTCCTTTAACAGATGATAATGAACCTTAAATAAATGCATCTTACACTGTTTCCTCAATTTTCATGTGAAACACTTGCTACGAACATTTCTAAGCCAGTCATGTCAGGTCTGTGTACCTTGTGATCTGTGTCACATCTGAGATTTGAATATGTCAGGTTTAGATGCCAGTGCTTTCTCTGTGTAATGAATCAAGTTAATAGGATATGCTATCATCTTGGACAAATAAACTATTGTCACGAAATTGTATTTTATATCAAACTTATACATGATAATGAAATGAATTGGTTGTTAATTCTGTGAACTTTTTTGTTCTTGTTTTTCATGATGATACCAAGTTTGTGGTCATTTTAAAGTGATTTTTTGCTGAGTGTCATTAAAAATATTGATTAAAAACATGTCATTTTTGTCACAGTTTTATCGCATTCCTATCATTAATTTGATTATTTCATGTACAGTGCAACCTCTCCAAAGCAACACCCTTTGAGAGTGGCAAAATTAAGTGTTGTTGAGAGGTTGTTGCTCTATAGAGGTTGAATTAGTAGTTAAATCATGTAGTGGAAAAAATCGTTCTGTTGCTAGAAGGAAGGTTGTTGCTCAAGAGAGGGCTGCTCTGGAGAGGTTGCACTGTACATAGTTACTGTGTGTTGAATACTGCCAGTTTGGAGATTTTTTAGTAATGATTTATTTATTTGCTTCCAAATGATTTTAAGTAATTCATGTGTACAGTTAACTAGTATCTATCTCAATATGTGTCTGAATAAGTCTGACCAATTCTGTGAATTGAACCAAATTTTAGAACAAATTTCAGATTACAGCCCTTTTTGTCTTGCATTATAAGAATTGTATTACCTATGTACTATAGGCACATGTCTTTGCCACTTTCATATTAGAATTTAAGCATAATAGAAGTTAATTTTAATATCCTCAGCAGTTCAAAATGCTATCATTGGAGTGTTCGGTTCAATTCAAATATGATATGTATGTTGTTTGTGCTTATCAGATGAAAATATAAAAAAAATAAGCAGATTGTATATACATTCAAGGTTGGCTTTTACCATTACATAGATGCAGTAAACATGACAGGATGGACTAGATGATGTATAACAATTACATGATAATGCTAACAAACAAGTTATTACAGTGATACCAGAATTGTTTTAAGTAGGGATTTTAACAGAACAGAACTGGTCTTAGAGTTAAACTATTGTAACTGAGTTTAGGAGGGGAGCAGTTGTATTAGTATTGAACGTAACAAAATCCTGCTTATAACATTTAATAAATTAAGATATTTTTTATCAGAAAAAATATTTTTAATATGTCTAATTTTCAGCAGTCTTGCTGAAGCCTCGTAGATATCTCTCGTCTTGTTTGAAATGTGAAGAATATTGAGCTATTTAAAGAATGACTTTATACTCATGATTGAATGTTTTGCTATTTTAAAAAGCAAGCTTTGCTGCTAATGTTTTCAATATTTCATGTAATGTACCACATGTATCGTGTTTATGATGAAGAATTAATTCGTCAATAAATCAGTCATGTATTTCATGTTTGAAGCTATATAATTTCTATATATAATACATTCATGCTAGCCAGACTTCTCTACAGCTTTCTGTCTCCTGATAAATCGGGTATGTAAGATTTTATATCAGGTACTTCTGTTTTAGATAGCCATTGAACACAAATTATACTTAACCTGTTTAACATGACTGTATGTTTTTGTGTTAAAATCTTAAATCATGTTTTATGTCTGATTGCATCCTCTGGGTACAAGCAGGCACGTCTCAAATTCATTTGAAATACCCAGGTATAAGTAATTTGGAAAATTAACATTTCTTACTGAAGGCAAAAAAAGGATTGATAATATTTGACTAGATAAAACATTATTGTGATTTTTCTCGACTTTCATTGATTGTTATACTAAAGATTATGATACATATTTATGATGATTTTATAATAAAAGGCATTTTCATTGAAGTCTGGTTAGTTTGAATGTATTTTTCCTATTCTGTATGGGTTTATGTTTATGAATGAGTGGTCAGGGGAGTATTTGAGATGTAAACAAGCACATGGAGTGGTGAGTTCTTGTTGTGCCTATGTTATTTATTAAAATTATCCAAATATCATGTAAACTGACTTTCTTCTTTATCATTGTTAACTGAAGCATTTAAAGTCAGCTGACCTCGAGGTTAAAAAACTTAAGATCGGTTTCCGAGCTAAAATCTCATGTCTTGATTTTAATGATTATAAAGTTAATATAAACTACATGTATTTATGTTCAGACAATAAAGGTAGTACTGGTTCATTAATCTGGCCGTATGATTTGTCTAAACATGTATTTTAACATGATTTAGCTTTATTATTGAGATTTGAGATCAGAAACTGTTCTCAAGTTTTTTAACCTCTGGACTAGTTGTGTTGAAGTTATTTAAGGATTAATTGATAGAACCAGAGCTCCTAGGTTACTCCTCTGTTCGGACTAGTACTGTTACGTTTACAAACCTGGGATGAAAGGCCACCATCGGGAAAGATAAAATATGGCCTTTATTGACAGGTGGCCTTCAATCAGAGGTCATTTTGTTCTAAATAATCAATGACTGTTCGGACTTGAAAGCTTCCTTACATGAACAGTGGATCAAAACCGGACAGTAGAGTATTCTATGACCAGCTCATTATGTACAACACAAGCTCAACTCCAAAAAAGGATCAAACCTCAATATATCACACCAAGTCTGTTTCTTCAGGAATAAAAATCAAGATGGATTTATGGCTGTTTTAATCAAAATCATAGAAAGTTTGGAAAAATTAGCATTTGTCGTTTATCATGTCAACATTAAATTTTTGTCTGCACATGCATGTATGTGGGAAAGGTCATTCTTACCTTGACTTCACACATATAAAACTGAATTTACCAAAATTAATGCCTAATCATAAAAGATATGGTTTTAATGACAACAAAATTGATAATTTGAAATTACAATTTCCGCTTCGGGAAGGATATACATAAAAGTAGTTTCACTGTAGCCAGCTCTCAACAGTAACATAATTTTGCTACTCCCAAGGGGTGTTGATTTGAAGAAGTTACACTGTAACCTGTGTGTACTCCCTCTGTACTCTTGGTAATGTGGAATCTACTATGACTTATCCCATTTCTGTCATATGTATTTTAATGCCCTAGTATTTCTTTCATCTTAATGTAAAAATAAAACATGCAATCCTAGTTAGTAAGGAGAGTTACTATAATAACCAGGTGCTTATTTAAAGTTATCACCCTAATAAGATGAAACGCAAGTCTCCTAAATTGGTTTTATTGATGTGGCTAAAACCTCTAAGGCATAAAAAATGTTTTATTTCCGATTAACCAACCAAGCCTAATTTGGCCAGTGACCCTAGATATAGGCCTGAGGAACAGTACAACCGCTTTCTCACTTCTTTACTCTTCCACATGCTTTCAAGAGCAAAAAGAACGAACATTCTGACCTACATTCCCTATTTTTAACGAGCATGTAACCAGAAACAAACAAATGTTTTTAGGTCTAAATTGTAACTTACTGAAGTTGATATATCACTCCAGAAATGAGTGACGGAAATCATTCCACTTATATATAAGTGAGGTGAAATGTCTAATGTTTAGTAAAGTGTATAAGTCCGTCACAACCGCATAATATTGAGGAAGTCGTGTATATAGAGCAAATAAGGCTGTTTGTAATAATATTAAGTTATGATAAAATTGGCTGTAAGGATATTAACATGCCTGACACAACTGATGAATTTCACATGTAATCTTTTGATACTTGACTGTTGACCATGAAGTGGTATTTTGAATTTTTTTGTTCAGCTGATGTCATAAAAGTACTTGAAAATTTTTGTTACGCTTAAATCGGAGGCGATAATGTCAGTTCATTAGTTAGCTGGCTTGAATTTGATAATACACAGGAAGCTGATACAAATTCACACTGAGTAGCGTTCAGTACGTTTCATATACATACCATGCTGGTGGTTGTATGTAGCTAATGTTGGATGATAAATTAATGAAAATGATGGCTTAGTTATCTCAGTTGATATTTAATACTTGATGTGACTGGATAAATTAGAACTTTATTTTGAATTTCCTTCTTCAGTGTTTTGTGTATTATATACAACACAATATATTGGGTAGATAAAAGAGTGAAATTAATTTGGAAATTCATGGATTTTTTTTTTACTTATGTACAGAGGAATAACATCAGACAGAGGATAGGAAAATTGAACAATTAAGTGACAGAAAGAATTGAATAGGTTTTTCTATTCCATGGCCTAAAACAGTATAAGACTCAAAAAGAAAAAAAATATCATACTGGGCATCATGATGGAGGAGACGGACTCACCATGCGTTGCCGAGACAATTTGTCGTAAGGTGAAGGTAACGGTGGTCGGCGATAGTGGTGTTGGTAAAACCTGTCTACTGATGGTATTTGCCAACAACAAATTTCCTGAAGCTGATATCTGTTGTCAGAGTTTGTTTGAAAATTCTAAAGGAACGGTTAGGGGTAAGTCATGTGACATAGATATCACATATAATTGTCTATTTATATGCATAAGTCCCATGTTGTTTATATTTTGGTCTTTTTCTCCTGGCAATTAGCTTTCTCAGCAGTTTGACTTTTGTGCTTGTGCATCAATATGCAAAGAATAATGTTTTTTATTATGCCCAATTATTGCATCTTTCCATGTTGAAAAAAGTTAAAATCTATTTAAAAAGATTAAAAAGAAACACTTGATAGCTAGTTGGAGATTAAAATTTTGTTGTTCTACAATTAATACAGTTGGAAGTGAAGGATCATTTGAAGTGCCTGTATCCATGGAAACAGAGGATGGCACCGTGGAACTTGGTCTCACAGATACAATAGGAACAGTAAGTAAACAATGGGAGAAAATAAGAAGTTGATTCTTTAGCTTTAGTGTAAATGGTTGAACCGATTCACAGCATAACTCAGTACAAAAAATATATCAACTAACATTATTTATGGGAATGTACTCATATGTCTGTCAATTATACTGTATCGGTCGATGACTTCAGGTCTAATGGACACCTGAAGTGTTGATCACCATAATAAATGATTACACTATTGCTGATGGGAATGATTTAAGTGAGTAAGGATAATACATCAGCAAAATCTATTTACCCAGTCCGTAGAGTCATTTGAGTACATTGGTTTGACGCTTTGTGAAAGCACTTGTTAATACATGACATTATAAGAATATCCCATTACGGTTCATCCATCTCCATCAATTCTCATTGGGAAGTTGGCCCCTTGGTAGCAGATTATGGAGGTGTTGGTAAGTGTGATAATAACCTTGCATGATAAGGTTGACTTGTGGCCACATATATTTGCAATACTGAACAGTACATAATCCATGTGACAAACTTAACAAAATATGGATAAAAAAAATGTTTGGAAAACATTTCTTGACTTGAAATAAAGCATGTATTATACTTAACAACCTTAAGCCAATTATTTAAATTACTTTACACAGACAATAAACCTATGGGTTATTTGGGGGCACCTGCATTCCTAATGAACACACATCAATAATAACAGCTTAGAAGCTTTTAATACAGGACTATCAATTTCGTTTTTTTATGTTAACACCTAATGTATGACCTGGGGCAAGATATTTAAGAGATTAAACAACAAAAAAAGTAACACTGCAGCGTAAATACCAAATAAGAACACTTCATTGCATTTCCATACCATTTACTGCTGATCATACATTCAAGATAACTGTGTGTATTGTCACAAATACTTGTCCTAAGGAAGAGAGAGAATCAGATATCGGTGAAACCACTTCATGTTGCATCCGTTGTCATCCATATAAACTTAACGCAGCCAGTCATTTATTGATTTTATTTACTGATAAAATGGTCATGAAGAGAACTAAAAATAGAGAAATAATATTTATTAATCCTTCCTTGTTTTGAAATACATGTATTTCTGACCAGGAACACTGAATCAAAATTCTGAAAACTCGAAAATATTCATGATGATTCATTTTTATTACACATTGTGTATGTATATCGATTCAGGAAGTCACGACTACTGATGAAATCCTTTGACCAAACTTTGTAATTAGAATCTTGTTACTTTTATTGCGCAGAAAAACATAAAGTTAGAACTTGGTAGAATAATAACATAATAAACAAAATATTGCCTAACCTTGGCCTCACAAAATTATCTTTTGTTTCATTTGTATTATACACCCATACTTCTGTAAGTAGTCTGACATTTAGCGGACATGGTTGCTACTGGATACCAATATTTTTAACACAATGTAACATAGCAACAATGTGATTATTTATAAAATTGGTGGCCTAGTATACACATACTGCATATTTTTAGAATATTATGAGATCAAACAGGCCTAATTTTGTCATTTGTAGAAATGGAACACACTGAATAGAAATATTTGCACAAGGACTGATTTTGTTATATTTTTTATTCCTAGTAGTAAGGATGTATAATTTGGGCAACATCATTGTTGGTTAAAGTCCCGAACTAATGTTTGTAAAAAGATTGGGACTTGTGTAGCAGCAATACAAGTAGTTAACTACTTCGCTACCTTTAGTGGAACATTTTCACAAATCTCTGCATATTTGTCTATGTGACGGGTATACCCATTTGGGAATTGGCTAAATAAGCTCGCATTTCTTAAAAAATTCCCTGGCAATATACAGTACAACCTCTGTAGAGCAACACCCTGTGGGAGTTGCAAATATTGGCTATCATTTAGAGGTTGTTGCTCTACAGAGGTTAAATTTATAGTAAATATCATCTTAGGGAAATTTTGAAGGTGTTGTTATAGAGAGGTTGTTGCTCTACAGAGGGCCGCTCTAGAGGTTGTACTGTAGTGCACAATGTAGCAATATGTGTCTGGCTGGCAGCTAAAGGGTTAAAACTAGGTAGTTCCTTATTACAATACCATTGAAATAAATACATTATGTCTACAAAATATGTGTATATTAAGTCAAGTGTTCAGCAATATCTGCATCTAAAAATATGAAACCCTCCACAATGTTATTTCTGTGCCTGCCTTTAAAACTAAGCTTGCAGCGATGTGCACTACCTAAATAAGTCACATGCATAATATGTCAGATGATGTAATGGTAATTTATGACAAATTTAACCAGAATCATGAATATACGATGTCGGTACTAATGAGGCCAACTAGAAAAGTATGTTTGTGCTTCTGTTTGGTGTCAGCAAATGAAACAACATTCTATCAGACTTATTATGACTCCAGTGTTGAAGAGCAAGTCTCATTTACGAGTACTCGGCATAAAATAGAATCTAATGGTAGGTGAATTGAATAATTTTTTTATCAACTGTCAAATCATCATATTTAAACTAGATACATGTGGTATCTGCTTTGAGTTGTCAAACATGAATGGTAGATGTAGCATTATGTTAATGTATCATTATGACAATTGATGACAACAAAATGCCTCTTTCAGGAAAATTATCGGCCATTGAGAGAAGTTTTCGGTGCAAAATCAGACATTTTTCTGGTCTGCTTCAGCGTAACTGATCCACAAACACTTGAAAATGTCAAAACAAATTGGATATCTGAAGTACAAACTCTAACACCAGATGCACCATTTATTCTTGTGGGAACCAAGACAGATCTACGTGAGGACGTGACAGTAACTGAAGCTTTGAAAGCTCAGGGTACCGAACCCGTGTCATTACTTCAAGGAATAAAACTGGCTAAGCGTCTGGGTGCTAAGGAATACGTAGAATGCTCATCATTGAATATGATTGGAGTTAAAGGGGTCTTTCAGACAGTTGTTTTAATGACTGACCCTGATCCAAGCAAGCAGAAAGCCTCGGCCAAGAGAAAAAGTGGCAATTACAGCTGTGTTCTGTCGTGAAGTTTGGATTATGTGTTGATTTGTTTAATTTTGATTCTTATGCGACACTAATGAGATTGTAATTGTTCTCTTTCAGTTATTTATTTGAAGTGTGGAATTATTGTACTATAAAAACTGATGTGTGCCATGTCAGGTGGACTTAGTTTGAAGAAATTATGTGACTGCATTTGTGAGACATTACATATATTTAGCCATACTTGTTGATCAGAAAATCACTAGACATGTTTTTTTATAAAATGATATTGTTGGCCATGTTTGTTGATCTAGTGTGACTGAGCATACTTGGTATAAATTATTTGGTAACTTTCTATGTCCATGCATTCCACAAGGTAATCAATTATGTTATAAATTCATACATTCATTCTGCATAATTAATTAGTAATTTATAATTATATGTAAATGTAAAGGATACACATGTGAGGTATACATGTAATTTTAACTCATTTAGGTATAAATGTACTTGTATTGAAGTGTTTTAAGGCCATCATTTAAAAAATGTTGGTTTGTGGCCCAGTAGATTTTTTAGGCATTTTTTGCTTATGTTAAATACTTGTAGCTGGAATAAAAGACAAAATATTGATTTGTCAAACTTGCTAAAACACTTGAGTAAGTAACTGAAAAACCAACGGTTTTATAGGGATGGTCTTATGGAAAGTATTCCAGGATATAATTATATATCATTATGTTTGTAATGTTGAATGTTTTATAATACACTATCAAACCAACAAGTTTATTGTCAGGAATGCTAACATATGGCACTGATGTTACTAAAGTACATGTAACCATTTTATGATTTCATTTGATGTGGTGTGATCTGTTTTGAGAAATGTTACATTACTCCTATAATCTTTAAGCAAAAAAATAATGACTTCAGCAAAACTATTTTCTATTTTTATGAATTTATTTATAGATTTAAGAAAATCAACAAATAGAATGTATAAAGTAACAAGTGTCAACATAAATATTAGTCAGTATGTACTGTACTAGACAAGTATCTGGAATTTTCCAATCAGTTGAAAACACTTGAATGAGAAGAATCTGACAGTAAATTAGTCCTTATATCACATTAAATGTACATGTATAGGGATATCCCTGTACCTTTTGTACAGTTTATACCCCCTCCGAAACATACACAATACACTGTACACACAGCTCACAGACTGTATCACAGTTTTTTTCAGATAAATGTTAAGCTATTTCATCAGACCTTTCATCTTCCACAGTACCAGTCTGCTGAAATTCCTCCTGACTGGTTCTCAGAGCATTCTTCATTGCCTGCATGACAGTTATAGCAGCTAGAAGTCCCATAGCTGTTTCACCATAACCCTGGTCCTGAAGGATATGTACAACTTCATTCCAGTCCTGTAACGTAGTCTCGCTATCGTCCAGTACAGCAGCGTGAAAAGCTGAACTTAAAGGTTCCTCTGAAATAAACACCAAAAACGATTTTAAGGATAACAGACCCTAAAACAAACTTATAATGACTATGAATAAAAGTTAAGAGCTACACGATCCTTACAAGGTGTGACATTAAAACATGATTGAATAATTAACTTTTAACCAAACATTGTTTTGAAGTGTTGGACCTGGATCAGTTAAATTTCACTTTATATCATAAAGGGAGGTAATATTACTGACTAATACTCTCCCTTTTCCACGATAATATAACATTTTCAATTTTATGTTTACAAATTCCTAAATTACACAATTCAGAAAAAACTTGTGATGAATGATTAATAAATGATTCATTCTGCATATTCAATGAAAATAAGAGATGAGTGCTTGTATCAGGTCTGTAATCTCAGACAGAAATAACTCTTCATTAAGAAGGTGATTATACGTGATATTAAGTGTCTGTGGTACATATCTTTACATGAACCTCTGAGCCATGTTGTACATATAGCTAAGTACTCAATAAATATATAACATGAACTCTAGACAGATCCTTCCCTTAAATGACCAAATCTATGCCTGTACTAAATGGTGTTTTATCGCACAGTGACAACAAATTTAATGGTCACATAGCAATCTCTGAATAAAAGGTTTGATGGACTCAGAATATTTCATGCTTTGCATCCAAGAATTAATCATGTTTCTGTTGATATTGCCAAGTTCTGTTATCTTAGACAGTTTGTATGATTTTTATAAACGTTAAAGATAAACATCTTCTGTTATCTTATAACCCCCAAAAAATTCAAAAGGAAGATTTTAAAATTGTTCACTGCTTAGCAAAAAGCATGAAAATTCAAGAAAACTGCCTTGTACATTACAAGTCCCTATCTTCTTAGCGGAAAGTAACAAAATAAGAAACATGTTGGAATTATCAATAAGTTTATTAACAAGTATCCTACCTTTACATGGTTTATTCTGCATTTCTTGAATGAAGGGTAGAACCATATCAAATTTATTATCTGCAATCATCGCCATGATAATGACTCCAATAGGTAAATATCTTTTACCATCATTGTCTCGGTCTACAAGCACATGCATCAATTGTAATGAAGGACAAATATGCAGAATCTCCTTATAATCATCCTGGATAAATTCACATCTTTGTCTAGCAAGGTCAAGGCCAGCTCGGACACGCCCTTGTTTCATCATGCAGATCACAGCTTCCTTGTACATCTTAAGTCTGATGTATACGTTCTGCGCCAATGCTTGAGCCGAACATCGACATGGAATCTGACATTTACAATGTTGCTGTATCACTTCACCAACTTCTGGTGTAAAGGTCAGTCTGAAAGTTAAAGAAAACCAGATAAAATTCTACAAATATTCCACAATACACACAATAAAATGGATGAATTTATTTCATCGTATTTTAAATATTTCAATATACTGAAACTTTTATGAGGACACATTTTGTCAAAGTACCTTGGTCTTTGACTCATTTTCGTATGACATACTGTAAGTGCTGAATGTTTTTTTTAATCTAAATGAATAATTTTGCACTGAAAAGCTTACCTTTTCTGAGCTACCCAGTGAGACAACAGATCGAGTCGCTTTTCATATAACGCACATTCCACACACTCTAATGATAATTTAGCATCTGGACGAGCATTCTCCGAACCAGCTGATGGCATCAATGCATCACAGAACATCAATAGAGGGGTACGACCATTTAAACGTAGTTTCATATCTGAAACATGTGAAACAGTACAAAACACTGCATGAAAGTAAAGGGTAAATAGAATCTTTTATTCATTTAAATTCAGAACATTTTTTTTCAGATCTTCTGAGTATACTTAATGAGAAGTTAAGGTTCATGAATTTTAATAATTTTAATTTATTACCCAGTTTTAATTAAACAAGCCAAACAAAAAAATGCCTCAACATAAAATAGTTATTTCATTATAAACAATTTTTTGCCAACAATAATACTTCAATTAACTGTAACAGTTGTGAATTCCAAGCAGTCAGTGAAAACCTCACCATACATTTCAAATTTTCAGAAACATTCGAACACAGTGAAAGTTAGGAACATATTTGCTGAGATTCTTCAAAATACTTTACTTTGACCTCCTAATGCATGGAGCTCCTAGGAAGTGAATACAGTATTGTTGACTAAAGACATGGATCAGTAATAACAGATGTTGTACAAAATTTGCATTGAATTAAGATGAAAAAAGGTGTAAATGATAAATGAGTAATATCCCCGATGCTTCAAACATCAAGTCCACACAAAACATGCAGTAAGACAGTGAACACATGGAAACTAGTGACAGAAATAAACAAGGAGGGAACTGGGAATTAAGATCAACAAGTAAATAAACCACAAGTATGTTGACATCTTCATGCTTATTTGTGTGTGTATGACAAATATAAATTTTGAAATTAAAAGTACAAAGTGTCATACAAATATGACTATGAATAAAATTTCACAATGACCATTTTTTAAAAAAAAGGATATATGTCATCAAGTGCTTAAACACACTTAACATGTATATTTTTATACATTTATATACAAATAGGATGTGAATAGCCAACAATAAGATTTTATCTGCCTGGTATACTAGTACTTCTTAGAACTTTTTTAATGTAAATTTTTAGAACTAGATACTAAACTCTTGACCTATAACACAGGATCCTTGAAAAACTAAGGCCACTTAAAGCACAAGGAAGTCAGCATATTCAACAAAATAATTAAGAACATAAAATGTAATAAGGAAGGGTTTGTAACAGGATGAGAGAATGTGCTATATAATACAATACCGTCAAATTCCTTAAGAACAGCTACAGGTGGTAAGAGGTTATACATTATATATATAAGTAGCTATGATAATGTGTGTCATTGTATAACCAACAATCAATGCTTTTTGCTACTCTTCATTCATTGACGAATGAAGGAACAGTCAACACTCAATTGTTGGTATACAATGATCTAATTATGGAAAGTAAGTATATTGTACACTACATGAATATAGCTTCTTTCAAACACAGAAAACAGTATAAAAACAATGACATTTTAAGTGATTTATCAATTGCGATGATAATTTTATCAAATTGCTCTGTTAGCCGTCACTCAGTGAGTATCTAGCCCTAATAAGAACTTCTTTTACTTGCAGATCAAATTAGTCACCATTAAACATATTTTACTGTCATTCAGATATTAAAACGTTTTAAAGGAGCTATGATAATTTTACTACCAACACTAACTACCATACCCTGAGCCCAAAATAAAAGTCAACAGTAAAATACAGAGATTACTTATTTGGGCTTCAACATATTTCATTTTGACAATACATCATGTATGACTTTTGCAGACCAGAACAAGTAATTTTTTCACTAACTAGGAAAATCAGAAAGTGCAACAGGCCCCTTACTTCGTATAGAACTAATTTATGATTAAATATCTATAAGCAGAGTTAAAAAGGCAATTACAATATTCTCTTCATGAATCAACACTAGTCTTATAAATATATTTTTGTCATGGATACTGACTGATTTATCTGGAAAACTGAAATAAATTCCTTCAGAAGATGGATCATCTTTTTAGTTGAGGTAAACTGTGTTTAAATGTGTTATATGAAGAGAACATTGAAATCTAAGCAGTTTCTAATACATAGTACATGTATATTGGCTAGTACTGAATCTAGTAGCTATACTAATCTTGCTAGAATCTTTTTAGTAATAAAGAAGAGCAAAAACAGTGCCATACATACCTCTGAACTTGGCAAGAGTTGCTGATGTCCTCAGGATACCTTTGGGACTATTGGCAGCATGAATAGCAGCCTCTTCAAATTTACCATCTTCAAACAGTTCATTAAACTTCTCAATGTATTCTAACATCATTTCAGCTTCTTTTTCTTTGTTTGGATCATCATCCTCAAATGCACCTGATTGACCATCACCGACTGCTGACCCCTCACGCTGGTTCCCACCACCCTCAGCTTGATTCTGGTTCTCTGATGCTAGATCTTAGTGTACAAAAATAGATATGTCCAACAAGGCTGAATTACTGTACAAAAATATTACAACAAAACAGAGAGTGTGACATTAGAGAAATCTAGATTTTAAGTTAAAAAATTCTTGAGTTCATAGAATGTTCAATGTTTTTTTCAATACCTAAAAACAAAAGTATCATGTTAAAATGAAACATATACATGTTCTGTTTGTTCAACAGTACAAAATCAGGGTTTCTTCAAGAGCGTGTTTTTGGTGCACATTTCGCGGCCTGGTAATGAAATTCAGTCTGAGTGGGTTTCTGTTATGCTGAATCATTTAAAGCCACACATTTTCCGTGTCAGCTTTATGTTGTTTCAAACATTCTGTAGATGCTTACTAGCATACACATAAGCCCCTAGATGAATTTGCTTTTGTCATATTCTGCTAAGTAAATAAATATCTGCTAAAAGTGCTATGGCCACTTCAAAGCAGCACAGGTTAACATTTTTCTTTCAGAAGGAATCCTGGGAAAAAGCACAGACTGGTAGCAATGATGATTTGTTGACTGAAAAGGAGGCTTCAAGTGTCAATAATATGCAGAATGGTTCAACTTCAACTGACAATTTACCAAGTTAAAACTCGCTAAAGTTTCGACCAGCACTAAAAGGGAATTTCATCAAGAATGACAGAAAGAAATGATGCTTTAAATTTCAGATGACCAAATTCTTATACTGTAGGTAAAAACAGATCCCCTAAAAATCAAAGAAATGCAGTGATAAAATGACGTATGTAAAGAATACCTAGTTCTCTCTGTTTTCTGGCTTGTAACGCAGCATACTGTAATGCCATCATCACTGTATCTCCAACTGTCTGATGTGGAGGTTTCTCTCGGTTATAAGCCTGAGCAGCCTCTAGTGCCACCTTATCAAAACATACAATTTATAACATTAAATACCGGTATTCTAGGCATAAGAGCCGATCCTTTAAAATTTGAGAATTAGGTTACAATAAAATAAAGATATTACTTAAAATAATGATTCACAGATATGCTATGTTATTTGTTTTTGAAATATTCAGTGCTATGCAAAACAAAGTTCTGCTATTAGTAACATTGTTGTAGATATTGAGCAGAAAAGGTACCTTCAATCTTTGTCTTTTTGCTTTATGGAACATTCCCTGTCTCAGCAACATATCTCTGTATGCTACTTTATTATCTAAACTATCCTTCAATTTGATTTTATCCATCTTAGGTACATAGCGTGTCTTAAAACTTATTGTTAGTTCTTTTAATTGACGATCCAACTCCACCAGTTTTGTCTCAAGCAATACTTTGTCAGTAGTCTCCTCTAAAGTTAAACCTACAAAAGATAACCTTTAATTAACTACATGCATTATACAATCTTAATTAATACCAGATCTAAAGAATTCACTAAGGCATACATGTATTACAATGTGACAACATACTATTTACATGAATATCAAAAAGTGAATATAACACTAAGGTGTCTGAATTTGTGCATAGCCTTGACACCATACCCCTGTTTACTTAGTTTATAAGCATAAGTGATGTGAATGTGAGATGTTTTTAAAACACATGGCAGTTACATTCAAAAACTTAAAAAGGAAAGTTTATCTAACAAATCCAACATTGCTATTTCCTTCTATGCTTACTGGAATATTCTGCATAATTTTACCTCACTAATTACGGAGTCATTACCTGGAATCAATCTGTGATCTTTTTTCAATTCTCTCTTTGGTGGTTCAGTGATTTCTTTCTCTTGCTTCATTCTATCCATTCGTTTTTCTTTAAGTTCCTTCAGTTGATTTTGCAACCTGTCATTATCTCGCTTCACTATGTTGACTCTATGAGTAATTAACAAGAACAAGTATTTTTTATGTATTCAAGTAAGCAAGGGATATAAGTTCTTTTTCTTGGTAACATGAAATTACCAAAGATAAACAGAACACAAAATATTTTATTTCTAGTAAAGGAATTGAAAACATTAGCTCTGTAATTGGAATACTCATTTACTATAATTTATATTCTTTCATTCAAATCATTCAACTTATCTAGACTGTAAACTATTTCTATTATATAACCAAAGACTTTGACACATAAAATATTGTTTCACAGTGTTTTTTAAACTTATTTGGGAACAAAATTTGGCAATATTCCCCAGTCTGAAAAGTATACATTTCCCCCTAAATTAAAATAATTATCTCCTCCCAAGTTGCAATTTTTCTCCCTTCTAAGGACCCACAAACTTTCCCCTGTGGGAGAAAAAAACACTGTTTCATAAAAATAAGTTAACTTAAAGTTAAAGCAATTTATGAATCAAATGTAATATGCCATTGTAAACCTCTCCTCAAGTTCATCTCCTCTTTTTCGATAGTTTCTGATTGTTGATGGTTCTGATGCCATAGCTTTGAGTTTGCCATGTAAAAATGTTGCCTCTCTCTGTGCTTTCTTGATGGCTTCAATAGTGTCCTCATATTCTTTTTTGATTGTTGTAAGCAATGGCTGATAAGCAGTCACATGCTCAATTATCTACAATTGACAATAAAAGTTTTTATCAAGAAAAGTATTTTGTAACATAAAAGTGATTCTTTTCATGTATAAACAATTCAAGCTTCACTGCAATGTTTGCTTATATTAAAACAACATACACCCAAAAGAAAGTATATCAGGTAGCAATTCTAATAAAATTGAATCTGTTTCCAAAAAGCCATATTTTACATGACTATCTCTATTGTAAAAAGTGCAAAGTAAAAAACAAAGTTATAATAGCCAACAATCTTTAAAAAGAAGTTATTTGAGGTAAGCATATTCACCTATTTTCCCCATCCTAAAGAAATATGATTAAAATATACCTCCTTAGGAATGAATAAATCCCACTGCTTAACAATAAAACTGCGCATAATTTACCTTATTAAATGCCGTCTTGTACACAATGTATCTTTGTTCATCATCAATTGGATTAACTTTACCAAGCTCCATCTCAATGTAGTCATTTAATATTCTAAGGAATTCTCTGTCAGCTTCATTAGTTACAATAGGTGGTAATTTAAGGAAACCTGAGGTTGGCGTTGAATACCCAGATGCTGGTTCAGACATGATGGAAACTCTTCCCTTATATATCTAGCTTGCAAACAAAATCTGGAATATTTATTAACAGAATTAAAAAGCAACTGTTATTTTTGTTTTTTATATATACATAGGTATAGATTTCACCGAAAATTGTACAGATTAGAATCATAGCTAAAACTTAGCCTATATTTACTATAGTTATTCATGATAAGCTATTAACATGGTATGAGAAGTAGTACAATGTTGCATAATTAACTTGTTGGAAACAAAATAAACACTGAAACACCAACACATTCGAATGGAAGACCATCCACCCTGTTCCCAAATTACTAAAAAAACTGGCATTTTCCTGCAAGACCATCAAAATGTAATAGGAGGAAAGTATTGTTCAGATGTGGGGCTCGAACCCAGAGGTTGTATGTTCGAATCCCGTCAGTGGCCCAATTTGACCAGAACCTTCACAATCCCTTCTTTTGACACGAGTACTGGTCAGAATCCAGGAAGCAGTCATCAAAAGTAGTTTCCTTTATTCTCATAATTTCGGGAATTCGTTTCCGGTCGCGAATACTCACAGCTTGTGCTGTTGATTCGACTATACGAAAGGAAGTCAAGTTCTTGTCAACATTATTTTCTATGGTATAAGAAAGTTACAATGCGCTCGAAACATGTGAATCATATGCAAATAAAGATAAATAATCAAATTAATTCCTTCAATTACTGTAATTTATGTTATTTGTCCAAATAACAATGAAAATGGCCACTTTTGTGTTGATCTCCCGCATCTGCAGCAGTTGTCTACCTTACCAAATCCAGCAAATTGAACGCTTGATTAGGTATAATGCACATAAAAATCAAGTCAAACCATTACGTTATGATTCAATTATAAAGCAATTAAAAATAAAAATCATCCAATAAAAGTTGTAAGAGCTTATTGTTTTCTTGTAATTAAGGACAGATTAAGGTTTTTCTTGTTTATTCACATTTTAAAAACTCGTAACAAACTCTTATTATAGTTATTTTAACGATATCGTTAACATTTTGTTTACAAATTTGGCCGAAGTCGTAATAATTCACTTTCAAAAGTTATCACATAAACTTCGTTACAATGATTTATCTTTAAATTTTTAGCTTAGTTTCATACTACAACAAAATAAAAGACCATGCAAAATGTTATTTCAAATGAGAATTCAAAACCGAGTTTTATGCTGTATGCATTAATTACCCCAAACTAAATGTATGCAGTGTAGAATCAGAGCACGTGTGATGGTTACTACCGAAACGAGGCTATCCAATCAGAATCCCCGAAAATATGACACAGCTTCTACGAGACACAGACTACCGAAAGTGAAAGTAAAAAACATAATGATTTCTTTTCAAAACGAAATTTTTGTACATTTTAAACTGTAAATTGTAATTTGACATAGTTTTTGCTATGTTTCGATGTATACGTAAGACCGTTTATTTGTACTCCGCCGACGCTAGCTTGAAAATAAGTTGTTAACCCCCCGAAAATACAGGTCAACGGCATTCAAGTTGCAAGAAATCATAATAAAATAAATAATGACATTTAGTCTAGAGAAATTGACATGCACTTTTTACTATTTTAACTTTTTGCCAAACCTAATTCAGACAGTTCTGGCAGTTATAACTGTTATTATGCCAACTGACTATAACTACAATTGTGTAACTTGTATTGATCTGCCATTGGCAATGAGTGAGTTTTTATCTGTGTTCAGTTGTGTTAATAAATTGTTTAATTTGATGCAAAATGTAGGATAAAGAGTGCAGTACAGAAACAAATGCTGATGATATATATCAATCCATTATGCAAAAAGTTAAGAATAGAACTTTATCAACAGAAATAGCTTACAATAATACGAGTGTAAAATAAACGATGTTTTTCAATTTCCTGCGGCCATCTTTAAACAAAGTTGTAGCGAAGGTACGTATTCCGGTTCCGGGTTATGATAAAGACCGATATTCCGTAACATTTCAGCTAAACTGATTCCCGTTGACTTGTACTTACAAAGTAAAATAGAACGGGAATCAGTATAGATATATGCGCATGTGTAGGACAACCGGAAATCGAGACAATCTCGCGCGGCTTTGTTTACAAATATTAATTTGTTGTGCTTTTGTAAATTCACGAAGCTGTCATGCCGAAACGAAGAAATCCTTTCGGAGATTGTTCTCCTTTGCAACTTAAGCAACATGTTGGAGTGAGGGAAATCGATCTTGGCGTTGCACAACACGAAAAAATGAAAAGTGTTTATGGTTGGTATTTCTAAAATGGCGGCAGTTTCAGTTTGTCCTACTTCGTTTTACTTTCATTTTACCGGTGTATACGCTGATTGAATCAATATTTTATGATGTTGTATGTTGTTGAATTATCTTAAAAACATGTTGTTATAGATTGCTTGTTAAAACATTCTTCATTCAATATTGTCAGACTTGAGTAAGTTGATCTTTAGGGAACTAAATCACTCACCAATATATGCTAGATTCCCTTGAGCAATAGTTCCCAGCCAGTGGTCGGTGGATGACAAGCACCTTGAAATTGTCTGTGTGAGCTAAAGTAAATGTGTTGTAAGAGAAGACGAAACGGTATTGTACTTGCCACCCTTACACCATGTTATCTCATATGATAATGATCTATCGTAGAGCAGGCTATCGACTTGTATTTTTCACTCGACAGAGGGGAAAATCACTCGACTAGGTCGACAGTCGAGTGGGTTAGGTCGAAGACTGAATGAATGGGAATAAATATATATTCTTGTAGAGAAAATATACGTTCCGCACCTCAATTTTTAAATCAGCTGATTTTCTGTATTGCTTATACGGAGGCATCATGTAAAGTCGCCTTTGTTTGAAAATGCTTCAAATGCATGGCCCTGTTCCCTTTATGTTGAAAGAGCTTTGGAGTGGAAGTTGAGTACTTTTGAAGTTTGAATAATTAACTAGTCATCTGGTCATTATTTGTAAACTGTAATGTGTCAATGCTTTCTTGTGACCCTTATTGCAGTCTTCGAATTTAGTACCAGACCTTGGACCGAGGCCACCAAAATGGCCATAGGTCCGGTAAATTTGAAAAGGTCAGTGGTCCGGTAAATTTTTCAGTGATAATTTTACCATTTTTTAGAACAAAAATATGACATACAGCCAAATTATATAGAATTTTGTGTATTCTCATTACGGTCCACTAAAAGTTCATTCGGTCCAGTAAAGTTTGCATTTTCACTGGACCGAATGTCCAGTGCTTAAAAAAGTTTTTCGTGAAGACTGTTATTGTGACACTTAACTGTTTCAACAGACTTGTTAAACTTACTAGCTTGTTTTTGAAAAATAGTTACTTTCAAGATGAATAAATAATGTTTAATTTATCAATGGGATGCTTCATTAATGCAGTGTTTGTGTTTTATCTGAGACACATACATGTGAAATCTTATGTTTTGAAACATTTTCTTTTTCAAATAGAGAGAACCAGAGATTTGCTGTTTTGTGGATCAAAAAGAAGTTTTGATATTCCAAAAGATGCAAATTGCAATAATATATACACTGAGACTTCAAACTGTGACCAAGTAGACATGGAAGATGAAAATTCATTTGGTAATGGACAGATGCAAATAACAAATATGGGCCATCTAACAAACCCAGCAGTAGATAATAAACAACCCAATGCTTTCCAAGCATTAATGATGGCAAGAAAAGGTAAATTACTATTACCTTGTCAGTAGAAAAAACTTATTCATTGTTGACTAGCAATGTTTTTCTGGCTTATCATTCAGCAAGCTGCATGAGCTTATATAAATATGTAACTTTTCACTTACTTAAGTAAGCTGTTCAGTTTTTGATAATTTGTTGATGAAGTGATGGTCTCTGATAACTTACACTTCATTGATGTTGTCATGTATTACTTAGACTATGATATAGATGTGACAGACCCCATATTGGCGTAAATTATACAATATATCCACTAAGACCTTTTTTATGGGTACTCAGACAACATTAGTCAATTATTACAGAGATTTTTTGGGGGCGATTTTATAGCCGAAATTCGGTCATATTCCCAATGGAAAATAGTATCTCTTTTTTTCCCAATTCACAGATTTTTAAAAAAAATATATAAGTTCATTAACATCACTATTGATAGTAAATACCTTATTCGACTACTGTTCATTGGGAGAATAAGTTGAACATTGCAAAATTTGCAGTTGCATTTTTTCCCAATTTTGATTAAAACACTGCGAAAATTCCCAATCCCAAGGGTATGGGTCATATTCCCAAAATACTGAGAAAAAAACCTGTATTACTTGCAAGAAAAGAATGATAAGGCCATCATTAGAAAGTATTGTTTAGGGTAACCCTACACAGAGAATTTTCAGTAATTAGGATTTTAAAAAAAATATTTTTATATCGAATAAAAAAACATGTCAAAATGCTATTTATCTATTGAAACCCCAAGAGACCAAAAAAAGATAGGTAGGGTCGTTTTGGTAAGTAGGTAGCGTAGCCCCAAACAAAATGTGTTTTTTTTGTCTTATAATAAAATACAATGTCTTCTACAGGAAGTACATCTAGTGGATGCCAGTGCTGTAAAGGTCAAGCTGCCTCACAAGATAGATGTGGATTTTGTGAGAAATCAATCTGTTTTGATTGTGTCCGATCATGTACATCCTGTGATGGACATTTTTGTCCCCTCTGTTCTGTGATGAAGTAAGTATACACTGTGATTGCACTTTAATAATCTGAGTCATAATCCACTTGCTTACAATTTGTTAGTTTTACTAAATATCATTGATCAGTGTTCTTTAACACAATTAGAAAATTACGTCATTTTCAATCTCATGGAACTAACTTACTAAGGTCAGAAGCTGGTAGATTAAGTCAGAATGGAGACAAAGATATATTGTAAGAATAGTTTAATTAGTTACCATTTTTTGGTTGCTTGTGCACCTAATTATGTTCATAAATTTAGTGTATGTGCTTGGCATCTTGCAGAACATACAGCTATGACACAATTGTTTTTTATGGGAAATTATCTTGACTCAAATCAAACCACTTTCCGTTAAGTGATAAACTGAAACATTTATGATATATTCAAAAATGATATGTCAAGGAACACAATATGTCATATTGTTTTATCATCGGTTGTTTTGTTAGCTCACATGTCACAAAGTGACAAAGTGAGCTATTAGGATCACTCTCCGTCCGGCGTCCGGCGTCGTGCGTCGTCAAACTTTTTGTTGTGACCACACTAGGGGCCACATTTTTGGCTCAATTTTAGCAAAACTGGGTCAGAACGTTAATATCAACAAAATCTTGGACGAGTTTGATATTGGGCCATTTGGGGTAAAAAACTAGGTCACCAGGGCCAAATAAGGGAAAACCTTGTGAACACTTTAGAAATCACTGTTTTGACTTTATCTTCATGAAACTTTGTCAGAATGTTTATTTTAATAATATGTAGGTCAAGTTTGAAAATGGGTAATTTCTAGGGATGTAAACGGTTAATCGATTAATCGATTAACCGTTCGTTTGTTCGATTAACCGGTTATTAAATCATTAATCGATTAACCGAAAGAAATAGAAAGAAGCAAGTAAAATATAATAATAAACTATAGAAAAATCGAAATTTTCATTTTTGAAACTTTGAAGTCTATACGCGCGTATTATCTTGTCAATAAATCAGTCGACCAAAGGTGCGAAAAATACGACAGTTGAGCAAGTTAACAATTCATTGACACTGACCTGGGACCATTATACACACTGACACGTTTATAGTTGATTGTGTAACTAATTGACAAGCGATTTTTGGATATACGAGTAAACTTGCTTGAGGACTCCCAGAGGACTTCCTCACAATTTGATAATTGTATCGCAAGTTATATACAATAAGTATGATATGTTATACTATCGCCGAAAAAATCGTCTGTCTGGATGAAAAAAAACCATAAAATGTAACCTTTGCGGTAATGCATGTATGTTATACTATGTATACACGTATGTTGTTGTTACGTTCTACTAAGACATGCTAATAAAATTGTCGAACAATATCACCTTTTTCGTCTTTTGCATTTTTTATTGATATAAACTGGCAACCTTGTTCTTTATTAATTATCCCTGAGTTAAGACACTGGTATGATTTAATTTTGCATCTTTGCATCAAACATAGCGGCTGATAATTATGAGAACGTGTTGACATTTGATACTCAATTGCACAAAGTGTGAAATACTTAAATACATCGAGTGTAATCACAATTAAATTCATCATTACACCAATCAACCAATCAAATGATCGTTGTTGTACGCTCCGCCCAATGTTCCAATTATAACCTGACCAAATTGAGTATGAAACAAGTATGCCGTAATCTACTTTTTTTGTAAACAAAATTACTATTAGTTGCCATAATGTTATTTGTAATTGATCATTGATATATATAAACTGAAAATTGATAGTACATACACGCATCACATTTCAGTGGTAAATATGTATTGATGTATATATACATTATCGCATACGTCGGTGTCGCGGAAACTTATGACAATTCATGTTTATAAGCACTTCGTACAATTAACATACGATTAATCGATTAATCGTTCGTATGAACGAACGATTAACCGATTAGTAAAATCTTGACAAATTGACATCCCTAGTAATTTCTGTAGTAAAATTAGGTCACTAGGGCAAATTGCTGGAAAACCTTGTGAACACTCTAGAAGTCACTGTTTTGATTGGATGATCATGAAACCTTGTCAGAATGTTTGTCTTCATAATATCTTGGACGAGTTTGAACATGGGTCATCTTGGGTCAAAAACTAGGTCGCTAGGTCAAATCTTATGAAAAACCATGTTAACACTGTAGATTTCACAGTTATTATTGGATCTTCACCAAACTTTGTCAAATCGTTTGTTTTAATGATATAACAGTCAAGTATAAATATGGGTCATCTGGGGTCAATAACTAGGTCACCAGGTCAAATCTTAGGAAAACTTTGTTAACACTGTAGATGTCACAGTTTTAATTGGATCTTCACCAAACCTTGTCAAAATGTTTGCCTCAATGATATGTGGGTCAAGGATGAACATGGGTCAGCCGGGTTCAAAAACTGGGTCACAAGGTCAAATCTTAGGTAAAAATCTTGTAAAAGCTCTAAATGTCATGGTTTTGATTGGATCTTGGCCAAACCTTGTCCGATTGTTTGTATTAATGATATTAAGGACAAGTTCAAACATGGGTCACCTAGGGTCAAAAACCAGGTCACAAGGTCAAATCTTAGGAAAACCTTATTAACACTGTAGATGTCAAATTTTGATCGTATCTTCACCAAACCTAGTCAGACTGTTTGTCTTAATGATATGTAAGACAAATTCGAACATAGGTCCTCTGGGGTCAAAAACTAGGTCACCGGTTCAAAACAATGTTTTAATGAGTGAACAGTGATTGTCATGTGAGCGATATAGGGCCATCTTGGCCCTCTTGTTTATGGGAAATTATCTTGACTCAAATCAAACCACTTTCCGTTAAGTGATTAACTGAAACATTTATGATATATTCAAAAATGATATGTCAAGGAACACATATTGTTTTATCATCGTTTGTTATGTTTTTTAGCTCACCAGAGCACGAATGTGCTCAAGGTGAGCTTTTGTGATCGCCCTGCGTCCATCGTGCGTCGTTACGTGGCGTCCATGTTTACTTTAAACAACATCTCCTCCTAAACCGCTATGCCGATTGCAACCAAACTTTGCTGGAATGATCCTTGGGTGGTCCCCTTTCAAAGTTGTTCAAAAAATTAAATTTCATTTAAAACTCTGGTTGCTATGGCAACAAATAGAAAAAACTTAAAAAATCTTCTTGTCCGAAACCACAGGGCCTAGAGCTGAGATATTTGGTATGTAGCATTGTCTAATGGAACTCTACAAAGTTTGTTCAAATTATTCCCCTGGGGTCAAAATTGGCTCCGCCCCAGGGGTAATTTGATTTTACATAGACTTATATAGGAAAATTTAAAAAATCTTCTTCTCCGAAACCACAAGGCCTAGAGCTAAGATATTTGGTATGTAGCATTATCTAGTGGACCTCTACCAAGTTTGTTCAAATTATTGCCCTAGGGTCAAAATTGGCCCTGCCCTGGGGTTTATTCTATTTTATATAGGAAAATTTAAAAAATCTTCTTCTCCGAAACCACAAGGCCTAGAGCTAAGATATTTGGTATGTAGCATTGTCTAGTGGACCTCTACCAAGTTTGTTCAAATTATTGCCCTAGGGTCAAAATTGGCCCCGCCCCGGGGGTCACTTGATTTATATAGACTTATATAGGAAAATTAAAAAAATCTTCTTCTCCGAAACCACAAGGCCTAGAGCTAAGATATTTGGTATGTAGCATTATCTAGTGGACCTCTACCAAGTTTGTTCAAATTATTGCCCTAGTGTCAAAATTAGCCCTGCCCTGGGGTTTATTCTATTTTATGTAGGAAAGTTTAAAAAATCTTCTTCTCCGAAACCACAAGGCCTAGAGCTAAGATATTTGGTATGTAGCATTATCTAGTGGACCTCTACCAAGTTTGTTCAAATTATTGCCCTAGGGTCAAAATTGGCCCTGCCCTGGGGTTTATTCTATTTTATATAGGAAAATTTAAAAAATCTTCTTCTCCGAAACCACAAGGCCTAGAGCTAAGATATTTGGTATGTAGCATTGTCTAGTGGACCTCTACCAAGTTTGTTCAAATTATTGCCCTAGGGTCAAAATTGGCCCCGCCCCGGGGGTCACTTGATTTATATAGACTTATATAGGAAAATTTAAAAAATCTTCTTCTCCGAAACCACAAGGCCTAGAGCTAAGATATTTGGTATGTAGCATTATCTAGTGGACCTCTACCAAGTTTGTTCAAATTATTGCCCTAGTGTCAAAATTAGCCCTGCCCTGGGGTTTATTCTATTTTATGTAGGAAAGTTTAAAAAATCTTCTTCTCCGAAACCACAAGGCCTAGAGCTAAGATATTTGGCATGTAGCATTGTCTAGTGGACTTCTACCAAGTTTGTTCAAATTATTGCCCTAGGGTCAAAATTGGCCCCGCCCCGGGGGTCACTTGATTTATATAGACTTATATAGGAAAATTTAAAAAATCTTCTTCTCCGAAACCACAAGGCCTAGAGCTTAGATATTTGGTATGTAGCATTATCTAGTGGACCTCTACCAAGTTTGTTCAAATTATTGCCCTAGGGTCAAAATTAGCCCTGCCCTGGGGTTTATTCTATTTTATATAGGAAAATTTAAAAAATCTTCTTCTCCGAAACCACAAGGCCTAGAGCTAAGATATTTGGTATGTAGCATTGTCTAGTGGACCTCTACCAAGTTTGTTCAAATTATTGCCCTAGGGTCAAAATTGGCCCCGCCCCGGGGGTCACTTGATTTATATAGACTTATATAGGAAAATTTAAAAAATCTTCTTCTCCGAAACCACAAGGCCTAGAGCTAAGATATTTGGTATGTAGCATTATCTAGTGGACCTCTACCAAGTTTGTTCAAATTATGGCCCTAGTGTCAAAATTAGCCCTGCCCTGGGGTTTATTCTATTTTATATAGGAAAATTTTAAAAAATCTTCTTCTCCGAAACCACAAGGCCTAGAGCTAAGATATTTGGTATCTAGCTTTGTCTAATAGACCTCTTTTAAAAAACGGCCCAGATGGGTCACTTGATCTTACTTGGACTCGTATTGAAAACTTCAACAATGTTAATCTCCAAATGACCTTTTCTCCTGGTGAGCATTTATAGGGCCATCATGGCCCTCTTGTTATATCTAACATTCACTATCAATTTTTGTTTCACTTTTTGTTTAGTTTCGTTAATCCATTTATTTGATCAAAACCATGTTTGCTTGGAGTATAATATTATTGGCATTATCAATAATATGGTCATTATATAAAAAGGCTTGTTTATAAATCCTGCGAGCTGAATACCAAGCTTGTCTTTTTATAGTATTCTCTATACTCAGCATAAACCTGTGTACTTGTGTTTTCTGTTTTCCAGTCCTGATGACCCCTTACACCAGTGGTTTTGCCAGAAGTGTTCATATCGATTAAATCCTTACATCTATTGGGCATCAGCATTTTGACATATTTTTCATTTGTTTATGTATTAGTTTTAGTTGAAATTTTCATTTTATGGTGGGCAGAATGTCTTTTCATGGTCATCTGATTTTTTAGTAAATCTTGATGTAGTTTTACTAGTAAAATATTTACTTATCTAATGGCATTTCTGTCTGGTCTTCTGTTTTAGCTAGCCGAGTAATTAGACAAATTTTGATGAGATTTTAAAAAAGGCGAATTTCAAGTTTAATTTGTTATGGATTTGCTGAAAATTACATGCACAACTTTTGTAAACCAATGAATTATTAAAAAGTTGTGGGTTAGGGAATCCGGAAGAAGTGATATGAAATAGATAGCAAGTATTTGATTTGATTTGTGCAATATTTTGTATCGTGTTGTCAATTTGATTAGTTTATACTGTTGAAGTGGTAAAACATTATGTTTAAAGATTTTATTAAATGAGTGGATTTCATCGGAATACTGTGAAAATGACCTTTACCCTCTATCATTATGCATGCTACATTATTTCATTTTACATACTTACGCTAGAAAAAATAGTCATGTTTAGGGTTTCTTGACCGGGTTGGTTGAAAACATTTTTTTTCTATTTTAATTTGGAACGCCCCTTGTGAGAATACAGGGTACGTTTTATCCCTCGATATTCTTGTATTTTGCCATAAAAAACTAAAGAGTCGGTGATAAAAATATTGATCTGTCTGGTAACAATAAACATGACTGTTTTTTGTCTGGTCTGAATCATGTTTTATTTCATTGAAAATCGTTGTCCCTTCCTGCTAACCATGTTGAATCTTGTTTATATTTTTGTTCACATTACAACTTAAACCTCATTGCATTGAAAGAGCAATTTTTATAACGATTTTTGTATTGTTTGTTTTCAGTACTGGTTTATATATATATCTGAGGTGTTTTAATTCTGGTTTATATCTCATAGTTCCACCACCATTTTATCATGATGTACAATTCTCAGGAATCTCAGAATTTGTGTACTGTTGACAGTATGACTACTATTTTTATGATTACTTATTTCAGTTATGAGGAGAGTAGTGAGCGATCGTTCTGTCTTCAGTGTGCCTCTTGACTGTATGATGGAGGTATCGTTAACTACGATTTTGATACCAGCTCCATGACCAGTTAGCTTGTTAAGGAACAGTTAGGTTGTAAAATTTATTTTCTTGTTTCAGCGCAGTTGTTTCTCTTGTAGTGTTTTTGTGAGATTTAAATATGGTTATATAAGATATGCTTAATAATCGTCATTATATTGTCATGCAGTGAATTAATAACTGATCTATATTTATTGTCTGTTTCAGCAGTTTTGATATTTCCATTTTGATTACAGTAAAACCTCGATTATCGGAACTCGGATTATCCGAAAACCTGGTCTCATCCGAAATGAAATTTCGGTCCCGAATTTCCCTCTATATAATTCAATGCAAATAAACCTCGATTATCCGAATCGTCTAATCCGAATACCATGGCTTATCCGAAGTGATAAACTGGTCCCTACAATCATCCGAATGCGTATTTTCACACCTGTTATCCGAAGTCGACAATTAACTCTGATCGGTCAGTTAAATCCATTGTAGGATTTCTTAGCGTGTCAAAGGGTGTGAACAACAAATTATCAAACCACTGTACGTGAACAATGGATTGTTGGTTTGGATCATTGTTTGCAGTAATGGGAACAAAATTAGCCTATTGCGATACGGACTCGGTTTGATCATTCACCTTTTATTTATTTTTCGCTTCATTTATAAATTGCATCATAATTTCACTTTAATAAGCAACTAACATTAAAAATGTTCATTTTACTTTTGCTACCGTTTGGGTATTCATTTGTATTCGTAGTTTCACTTTGGGATCCTCGTGACTTTGACTAATAAATAATGGTACAAACTACTCATACATTTGTTTTTATGTTAAACATACACATGTTTATCCTAAAATGTAAATAAAATATGAATCATAACACATTAATTTTGTTCTAAACGTGTACGCCATATATATGGGAGTGATCTCCCTTTATTTTTGACATACGTTTGTCTAAATTTCCCTTACCCTGGATTATCCGAAACCCCGGATTATCCGAAGTAATTTTTCGGTCCCGACGACTTCGGATAATCGGGGTTTTACTGTATTTGATTTTGAGGATATGTTACTAACCTGCTGTAAATGTTTTTATAATTTGATGCATGTTTCTGTTATTATTTTTGCAAGTCCATAATATTACATTTATTTCTTAAAAATCAGATATAAGGATAGTTACATAGAAACATCAATGAGTTGTTTTTATCAGTATTTTATGTTGTACTTTTGCTAGTCACTATGACATAATATATCATTACAAGATAAGGCTACTGATTGCTAATTAGGAAGCTGATCATTATACTTCAGTAGAAATTGTTATAAAGGTATTAAAAATAATGCATAGTATTTCATTTTGTCTAGTACGAACTTTTGTTTAATACTTAGGTATTAATAAGCTTTATACCTGTTAGAAAACATTGCAATACCTGTACAATTCATTGCTAGCCTACTCACTCTTCTTCTGAAGGAACATTTGTTGTTTTAAAATTTGTATTGTTTGTAAATAGGAATAATGAGTTAAGTTTTCTATTGTACCAAATAATTATGTTATATATGTTTGATGACTTATTGTACTAAATATTTGAGTTATTCAAATACATGATTTATGTTTGAAGCCCTATTGTACCATAATAATTTTCTATATTTTCCATGTGTTAACTTGGATTGTTTCTCCCTCTAAATATGGCAGCTACTATGTGCTTCAGGGTGTCATATCATAGCATTTTCACAGAGGTCACATTTCAATATATCTTCATTTGTAATTTACTATTAGATGGCGTAACAAGTTTTTGTGGTAAAACGAAAGATCACTGTATTCTACCGTGTAATAACCTGTCCATTGCTTACTGTTAATTAGCAAATTTTCTGGAATAAAGCACTTTGCACAAATGGAAATGATGAAATACATAAAAGACTATATCATCTTGTTATACCATGAAAACCTGTTAGTTGACCATACATTTTTATGTACCTTGTTGGTGATATTTGGACATTAATTGGTGATTTATGAAGCACCTTGCTATAAGTTATGATTTAGTCCTTATTATGTCAACTCTTGTCATTTATTAGAATTATTGAAATTAATTGACCATGATCAGATGATATGTAGCACAGTCCTTAGCTAAAATGCCAAGGTCATTAAAAAGGTAGACATAGTGTCTAGGTACATCCAGTTTTCTTTGAAAAACTTTATGATGTACATAATGAAATAAAATAATTTTTGCTTTCCTACAATATTATTTTTTATTGGATCTCAGCATTATTTTTTTGTTAATCATAACCCACCTTGTAAATGTTTTCAGCTTTGTCATACTGTTAACATGTAGTTACTACATGTAGTAATTACTAGTATTTCTTGCTACCACCTTAATGTTTTTATATAAGATGGTAGTCAAGCAAACAAGTAGATATCCTTCAGGGTTCATTGTGTAAATCTTCATTCATTCATCTCAGAACTTGCATACATTGTGTGTGATAGAGGCCATGAATTTACATTTATTGTGGAAAAAAGGTCATTAAGTTAAAGCTAGTAAGAATTACGCTTTTACCTGAGACTTTCTCCATCATCCTATTTCTATTTCTTCTACAACTGATAGGTAATGAATTGTAGTGATTACAGGAATGTAGGTGACTTTTAACATCCTTTCTGTATGATTGACTATTCAGTGGCATGGTAGAGTGTCTGTACAGGGCTCGGTGTCCTGGGTTTTATCCCTGGTTAGGATCAGTGATTTTTTCTCTAAACTTCGATCACTAATTATGACTTACTGAAAAGATTTATTTTTTATTGTTAAATTTTTGCATTATTTTCTTTACGTGTATGCATAATCTTTTATCAAATTGACTGTTTGGATGTATTACTTAATATTGTATGTATTTTATCTCAAACTATTAAGTTTACTTATTACTTAGGATACTGTGCTGGACTATTGTCCAAAAAAGTTATTGTTTATCATAAAAATGTTTTTCCTATTTGATTAGATTTCATGTTTATCTGTAATCATGTATATTTAACTGATTGCAAGTTGTATCTATATTGACACCACATGTGGTTATCAAATCATGGACAAGGTACCATATTATGCAAAAATGAATTACATTAAAATATTGTATTGTAATCTTGACAAAAATAGATTTGACAAACTTGAAAACTGTAAAATCAGCTTTTAATGAGTTGTATGATATAATTTGATCTCCATAGATATTGATACAGTACAATCTCTCCGGAGCAGCCCTCTTGAGCAACAACCTCCCTTTGACAATGATTTTAGAATGATTTTTCCCACTGCATGATTTAACTTCTTATTTAACCTCTCTAGAGCAACAACACCATATTTTTGTTACTCCCAAATGTTTGTACTGTTGTTTATATTGTTATTATTAAATAGAATCTCCTGAATCAGGACTCTTTCCTACTGATGATTAATTCTCATTTATTTATGTAATATAATTACAATGGTAATTAAATGTTTCCTGATTTCTAGAGTAAGTCTCTGATGTTGAATATGCATTTCTCGTTCATCTTTTAATGAAGATGATTTTCTATTATAATGAAATACTTAACACTTAACTCTTACTTTGTTATGGCTTCTCTATTGCAGACGTATAGTCTATAAATTTTATCAGTTATTCATATTACACAGATGTCTTTATTTTGTAGAAAATCAAAATATGCCATTTACTAGGGAGGCAAATTGATTAATTTATAGGTAATTAATCATGCATGCATCGAGTTGTACTTGTTTTTCATAATATTTCATATAAAACATCATAAATCATGGTCATATTTTGATACATTTTTCATTCACTCATAAATATTGTATGTTATATTTCATTAAATAGTATTAAAATCACTGAATTGTTTTTTGTCCTTTCATGATGTATGATAAAGTAAGTTATGCAGTTTTAATTATTATGCCCCCTTTAGAAGAAAAGGGGGTTGTATCGCTTAGCACATGTCGGTTGGTTGGTCTGTAACCAAACCTTGTCCGGCCAATATCTAGGGAATAATTTGGTCCAAGCTCCTCAAATTTGGTAGGGAGGTTGGTCATCACATGTAGATGGTCCGTATCGATTGTAAGTTCAATAGGACAAAGGTCTTATCCAGCTGGCCATTGTGTTTCACGAACACTTCTTGTTAAGTTATTGTACATATAACAAACGATAACTTTCAGAGGATATGATTATGTTTGTACATGGCTAGCAAGTTGGTATATATCATAAATTGTAGGTCACACAATTGAGAAGTTCAGTAAACTTTGTTATCTTTTCAAGCCATTTTAAACCTACATTCACTGTAGACAAAATAAAAGGTTGTGGCTAAGGTCCAGTGTGCTGAAACCCTGTCACAGCAGGTTACGGTATACCCTTCAGACTTCTATGAAAACTTGACATAGATGTTGATTTTCCTACATATGTAGAGAAGTTGCCGGCTCCAAGTGGAAGTAGAAATGTTGTCTTACACAACACACGCACTGTTTTTAATATAAATGTTTAAATAAAGGAAAATATAACTTGTAACAATTTATAGTTTTTCATATTTTAATTTCACTTTAAGCACAGGGATAATCAAATCACCATCTTGAAAACAAATGTCTAAGCAACATTGTTCTTGGCAAAAATTAGAAGTACATGAAAATATAAAACCAAATCAAATATCACAGGTCGTAAACTAGCTCATAGTTCAAGAACTTTCTTTTATACAGTTCACATTCTAGTTCAACTATTTAACAGTTCATGAACTTTTTCTTAAACTTGATCATTCATCAACAAATAAACTAACAAATGAATATAACATTTTAAGATAGAAATGATAAAATACTTAACAGAGTTCAGATATAACGTGGAGAGTTTAACTGAGGAATCACCATAAAATATGTATTCTAAGCATCCAGTAATTATTGTTTATCACAGGAGAATGCTCAGTCAAGCATAGATTGACTTCTAAATACAGAAAGGCTGAGTTGATCACACATGTTACGAGATGCATTTCAATGTAATATCACATGTTTTGTCAATTAAGAGACTAATATATCACAATATTAGAAGAGTCCTTTCTTAAGACAATTAGCATTCTTACCTCCCTTAGAGTTAGACACCTATCATGAACTATCCCTAAAGTATACAAGAAAAGTTCAAGAAAGATTCATGATGAATTCTTGTCAAAGGGGTAAATGCATAAACTGCATTTTAACTTCTGATAACATTTTTTTATACTTAGATGATTTGATATTTAAGAGTTTTTATATTCAGAGTTTTTAACTTTTATCTCCTATGAAGAAAATCTCAAAGGAGTTAAATACAAAATGTAAGTACTCTACGATTTCACCAAAACAGTACATTCTTTACATCAATAACATGTAACATCTTGATTACCAAAAAATTACATGAAATTCTACAAAAATGAATAAGACAAGGCAATGAAAGAAAGCAAGAAGGATGAGAACCTAATATCACAGAGATAAAAAGCTGTTAAGTGCATAATCATCGAACAACATACAACATTTTACAAGTAGTAATAAAACAATGCCCTAAAACCACAATAAGTGAATAAAATTTGTAAAGTTTATAACCACAGAACAATCAGTGGCAAGTCAAATCTGCGTCTAAGATTTATCAACTTGAGATTAGTCTCAAAGTTCAAATCTCAAGTTAACATTTCACAAATATTTAAGAATGATATTAGAGTATCAAGATTGTTCTCAAATATACATTTATTTGATGGCTAGAACTAGTAGTTCCTGACCACAGCTTGCCATTAATGGAGAATGAACTTCAAGACTGACAGATGAAATTATCAAAATGTTAGCTATACAACAACCCTGTATCAACATTTAAGACAACAATGTGGAATGTTTTATAAGAAACAGATGCAAAAATGTTGCTTACAAGTAATCTGATCTCTACCTCATAAATGGCACAAAATAATGAATTGTCGATTAAAGCATAACCTTTGTTAGCTAAAACTGGAATCATTATTCGAATAAATAACAATCTACACGAATATTTACATTTTGTGTAAAATTTCCTACAGATTAAAAGAAAAGACAAAACTTCTCTATCTAATAATAAGTGAAAAATCTAGATTATCTTTAATTTGTGCAAAACACCAAAGACTGATTCACCTATCATAAATAGGCTTTTGAAGACAAACATGATTAATCAAACACAAGTACATGAAGACAGTTGCCCAATAATTTACAGGTACTCCAAAATTAGGTACAAATCATACATTCTGCAGTTTCACATTGCAGTAGTTAAAAATAAGATTAAAAACACTATTTCACCATAATATTTTAAATATTAATGTTGGTGAATTTTATGAAATGTAATATCAAATGAAATCTCTCCTGAACGTGACTAACAAATAAATATCTTCAACAACAAACATTTATACTAGATGGTAAAGTGCCATAAATTTCAATATTTCACAGAACTAAGCAATACAGGGGAGTAGCCAGCTGTACGCCCTTATGTACACACCCAACGTCGATTTGAAAGGTGAAAATATGTATATGGCCATAGATGGCATCTAAGTTGGAAGGTTTAGGAGGTTACACATTAATTAGATCTATTCAGTGTCAATCTACAAGATCAGATCAATTTACGAGGAGACATTAGGTAATCTAGATCTGAATTCCAATTAACATTCAATTAAATCTGTTTTACTGAATTTACTGCATCATATATATTTGAAACCAGGAAACCCAGAACCCATCTACTTGTGTGCATAACTTTCACTCAAAGCTGGCTACGCCCATGCTATCAATAATGTCAGTGATGCACAAACAAATTCACTTAATTATTGCTGAAAATCTATACATTCTGTTTCACTGAACGTTGGTCAACATATTTGACCAAAATGTCATCATACTGAAATACAAGAACTTCCTTCAGATTCTTCTTCCTTTGATTCATCTCCAGGCCTTAATGAGTATCTCTCCATCAGTCCTTGTGCAACAAAGTAGCCGGTCATCTAATTCCATTGAATTACATTGTCTTGTTAAGTATTTTCAAATTAGTATCAGTAATACTCTCCATGACTCAATTCCTCGCAGTCTGATTCTACAGAGGCGGTCTCTGTCTGTTTCCATATGTCATCACGTGGTGTTTCGATTGGTTGGAATCCTGCGAGTTCATTTTTGATTCGTTCTATCTCCTGCATGTATTCATGTTTTTCTTTACTTGTATCAGGACTGCCATCATAGTCTGGGAATAATACCTTGTTAATAACTGAAAAAGTAACAATATGCATTACTGGTACATTAAAGGCATTTTGTTGTATTGTTGTAAAAAGAATTGGAAGGCAATACAATAAAACCCCTGACAACAAGATCCCTTCCAGACTTGCTCGAGTCCGGTTTTCTGAGAATTTCGGCTTTCAGAGGACTTTTGATGAATTTTTTATGAATAATGTGACTTGAAATATTGTCCTATTTTCAGGGAATTCCAGTTTTCAGTGAGTCTTGTATTTAGGTGTTTTACTGTATAAACTGGTATGATTTTACAGACAGCAATGAACCCTAAGAAAAGTTGTTGATTTAGAACACGAAGCCTTTTTGTAATAGACAGATGTTATAGTTTGATGCATATCAATCCAGAAATAAGCAAAATTTCACTAGCTATTTACAAGGTATTTTGTATTCAAAACTCAGTTTTACATAATTATTTGGTCAAATATTTACCATTTGGTTATTACTTTGTTTCACAAAATTGGGATATCTTCATAATGATCTTATCCACAAAAACTGAATCATCCTCTTTTACAAATGTATAAGGACAGAGAAGACATTTAAATTGAAGCTAATAAACCCAGAGCTTTCATAAAACGAGGCATTGTAACTGAATGTTATAGCAGTCTGTTGTTTCCTACCTTTAATATGTTGTTCTAGTTTCCGTAGATTTTTCAGGACCCCAGCTAGCTCCTGATTGGCTGATTTATACGCAGGTATTTCACTGACGGCTGTCTGGTTATCTAACTCGTCTAGAGGAGATTCTAAACCATTCTCAATTACCTCGGTATCCCTGTGAAATAATCAAATAACAGTACAAATAGACCTTTACCAGACTATTTAAATACCCCACCATTGTTTAAACCAGAATCTGAAACTTTATTTCATTATATTACAGAATCAAGCTGAGCAGTGGATTTAGTGAGAAATTATAGAAATGACTTCTGAACCAAAATTTGGATACAACCCGTTGTGCATCAAATGTACACTCGGGTCTAAGAAAAAGTCTAGGATCGCGGGGAAAGAATTAGCGTAGATTGGGCAACTAGAAAAAAAAGATTTTGCACCTAACAGATAGTGGAATGGAATAAAACTGGGGATTAAACGTTCTGAGTGGATTTGATGAAAAGGAAAGGCTAATGAGACGACCATGTTGAATTTTAACTACAGAATTCTAAAGAACCACAATCCTTACATCACAATTAACTTAATACCGCTAGAGTTATACCTAGACAGATAAAAACATGGGCGGTATACCTTGTAAAACATGGGCGGTTTATGTAGTAGAAATACAAACATTCTTTACAGACTTGGCAATTAGTTAGACATTGAAATATGTTAGACTTTAATCTCTACAACAAAGAAAATTTCAATTAAATTCACAGGATTGTGGAGTTTGTTCATTCCTTTTAAATTAACGTAATTATAGAAAATAGCAAACCTGGTACAAAAGAGATGGGTAACACGACCCACATGATTGTAGTAAACATTACAAAAAAACATTACAAAACAAATTATATATGTCACTGGCTTAAAGGAGAAGAATTTACGATCTGATAAAGCAACAAATGAATATGAGACATCTCCCAGGCTCGAGACATCTCCCAGGCTCGCATAATAAGTGTCCTTAAGAAAAAGACAGGTTTTGGGACAGGGTCGTAGAGGAAGGACCATGTGATAAAGGATTTGTTTCAAACTTCAACAAGCATTATAAAGCAACTAGAAAGTAACATGTGTAATCTTTCTAAAAAGCTTCAAACCTATTCTAACCTCTATGAATCAATCTAGGACATTTTTAAATGTAAGTTAAAATCCCCCACTTGCCCCTCTGTTCATGAAATTTTTTTTCTAATTCCAAAAATGCCAGATCAGTACACAAACAGTCACCAAGGCAACACATGTACATTAAATAAGGTACATTCCTTCCTCCCACTCCGTAAAAACAAAACATTTAGTCATTCTTTATCAGGTAATTATGTCCTGTTTGGTAGGCATGTGACTGTTAAATGATGGAGAATTTAAAAAAGAATTGCTTACGCATGTAATGAATAAAACTCAACAAATCAAATAATAAAGGTCAAGAGGGAACACAACGTATAACTTAAATCTTGCTGACATAAAAGAACAAATCCATGTACATACATATAAATACAGAATTTGTTAAATGTTTATAGATGACTTGGACAGAAGGAATATTTCATATCAAGATCCGCATTCGTTTCAGGAGGTATTTCAGTCTGACTTTAAATTCATAGAGAAAGTAACAGTTTGCGTTAAATTAGAATTCATAGAATGGATGGACTGTAGGATCTCTTTATTCTAGATCCCGGGTGGATTAGAAAACTTTTCAACCAGCCATTTTTTCCCAATTATGGCGGTTCCTGAATTTGAGGGGTGTGGCTTAGTGTTTTATTGTCTTTCATACAATTTGAATTTGAACAAACACACATAAATCTCACCTGAGTTTTTCCATGGTTTTGTCCGTCTGAGTTTTCAGTTTCAGAGATAGCTGGTATATTGAGGACACAATGAGAGTATCATAGGACTGAAAGTGAAACAAGAAATATCAATATATATGAGCAATAAACAATATGAATATAATTATAGAGGTACCTGTGGGTGAAGAGAAGTAGAAACATACCATCATCACAAAGATATCAGGCAAACTTTCATTGTAGACTTTATGTCACGTTTTGTCACAAACCTCTTGTAAATCAATTCGTGAAAAATGAGATAACAAGAGTTTTGTGTCAAACACAGGTTGTATGTACAGGTAACAGACTGCGCAGCAATCTATAAATTTATAACAGACTATATGATCTATGAAGGCATCTATAAAACTTGGTATCCTGCAAACCCAACGAAACTTTAAACCTTGCTAATATAAGCTTCAAGATTATTACATATTAAGAGCAATCAAGTTTTCTCACTGCATAAATGTAAGAAAAAACAGTAACATTCTTAAGTAAATCTTGAACATGCTTTCTAGAATCTAGTATCAAAACATTTTACATCCAGTTCGGAAACCCAAGTATTCAGTCATCCCAATGACTCCAGGATGTCACAATATAAACCCAGTGATTTACAACGGATAGGTAATGCAATGTGCTACATGCAACCTTTTGCAGTGACATACAACCATTTACAATGGCATGTAACCATTTATTCATAATGGAACCATTTCCCAAACCATTGAAACCATTTATCTCTAGTTACAAATGTAATACACTCAAGTCTAGTATAATGATATTAACTACTAAATTAAATCAGAACATACACATGACATTAATTTTTTTGTACATGTACTTGCAAAAATAACCTGTAAGCATTTACAACTTATTTAATTTGTAAGAAACATAAGTAATCTTAATAAATAAAATTTCTGATACTAAGTGCTGGTCAAAAAATAAATTCCACACTGAGTTACTTCCCCTGATCATCTTTCCAATTCTACATCTAATGTCTTTAGAATAAGGGGAAGTAACCTGTGGAAGGTGTTTGTCCTTCTTGTAGAAATTCACTCAGTTCTGATTATAAATCTACAAGTATTTATGCTCCTTTAGTTAGTGTGTCCCATGTTGCATATTTTAAAGTCAACATACTGGTTATATTGAAGTGTTATCAAGAAGTGAAGCACCAGTATCATGTGAAAAGTGTTCTCAGCTGTGAATATAAGCAAGAATTCACAAAATATGTGCAAAGTGAAGAATGTTTGGTGAGAGAATTTGTTTCCAAGAACCATGCGCCTTCAGTAAGCTAGCTGGAAAGCTCCGTAACATGTGAAATATGGTCCTTGGTAAGGATGAAACTCACACCGGTAAGGGGCTAGTGATTACAAGTCAAAGACCATGACCACCTAACCACGGAGAACCCTTGAGTGCACTCGTTGAAAAAGGCATTGGAATACAAATTATGTGTATAGTGATCCATTTGTATTTTATTATCAACTACAAATAACATGGAACAAGTATACATTGATTGAGGATTTCTTGTTTGCAACATTCAAAATTTGAGAGACTTGATCATCTGTCATTACCAATTAAAATGATGTAAAGTGGTAATAATCATTTTGACCGATAAAATGGCAGAATTTATACTGAAGGCAAGACACAATCAGAGCGCAATAAGGGTCTGAATATTTGAATGAGCAGTTGAGTAAATTCAAGATTTATTAATGCAATGTACTAACAAATAAAATGATACAACACAAGCAGAGACAGAAAAAGTCAACTATACATGTATCTATCTAGGGGTTTCTACTACTTTTAAATACTAAATACATGCAACTAAAGCAACAGTCATATGAAATAGGTTATGGGTGATTATATAATCAAGCTGTACATCATGCAAGCATTTATACAAGGGCAGCAGATGCTACAAAGGGATGCAGACGTCATAGCAAAGAAGCAGACATGTAGATTATTCATCTAGAGTGTTATTAAGTTCTCCAGTTTTTTCTGATAGTATATCTTAGTGCACACATATACAAATATCATACAAGAAGTGTCCTCTATATACAAGACTATTTTGTACACAGAACAAACCTCGGGTACTCGAACAGGAGTTGGAGAAGTTCCAACTTTAGTCTGATGTTTACGTCCTATTGCATGCTGGTATAGTTCGAGGCTGTCAACTGATCGTCGGTGGACTGACATGGTTGTACTGTTCGTGGGTGTGGGGGAGGGTGTTTTTAAAGCAAATTTAGCTCTACTGCTACGGGTTGAGCTATGTGACCGAGGGGTAGGTTTATACACTGACAATGGTATAGGCTGTTTAGGGGGTGGGATAAAGGCTGAATAATTAACAGGAGCAGCTGTTGGGTTGTGGTGAATTTTTGATGCAGCCTAAAAATAATGTCATCAAAAATAATGTAAACATTGAGGTTTACACTAATATCTACATAATAAATACATTAACAAAGTCATTTACAAGAAAATTAAAAATAATCATGAAAAGATGACTATAAGCTATAAAAGAATATCATGCAAAATATGAAAACATTAAATGTTTACGCAAAAGCCATGCATCAAATATGTTATACAAATTGTAAAGAAGGGATATGTTCATGCCATGACTTCTATATAGCCAAACATTATGATAATAAAAGATAGTATTATATGTCTTTATGTCACAGTATAAAGGTGTTCAACCAAGAGACAGGTGTATAATAAGAAAACTGAATAATGAATTAATATATGAGTTGGTATGAATCATGCAACAATGACTTCAAGAGTAAATTATAGTGTGTCATTACAATGTATAGCCAGAGAACATGACTTTTAGTAAGAAATTTCAGAGGCTGTTGAATTTCTCACATTTGATGTATACATGTATTATTGGACCCTCGTTAGACAATACAGTGTACATGTAGTAGTGTTTTTATTGGTAACTGGTCATAATATGTGCAAATATCAACACAAACTGGTTAGGGAAAAACAAATCATTCACAGTAGATACAATAATAAAGTAACAAATACCTGGCTTGACTGTGCTGAGGAAGATCTTGCTGATCTATCCATGTCATCCTCATCAGCGCTACTTGTGCTCACTTTACTGGACATTAATGATCTCATACTGTACGGCACAAAGCCCCGTTTAGGTTCATCAAACACATCACTGGCCCCGCTACTTCGTCGACTATAATCCTCTGTACTTGAAGTAGAATCACATTGATAAGAACTCAGTTTTAAGTCTCTAGCATTAGTGAATGATGCTGAACGTGTGACACCCCGCGTTTTGTTGAATACCTCCATACCGTCAGATCTACGTTTTGAGTCCTTTTGTTTAGGTTTTGTTTTGGCTTCTGCCACAGCTCGACGTGGATCATATTCTTTCCGTCGTTTCCAAGCATTCCTTTCTGCTGATTTAGGAGAGTTTGACCTACCAGCTGTCTTTGACACAGAGCTGGAACGTTCTCTTGCACTAACACCAGTAACACGTAAACTTTTAGAATGTTGTAATGTGGAAGAACCTTCACTCCTTCTTGATTTCGTTGGAGTGTTTTGTTGTGGTTGTACTGGGATAGACATAGAACGAGCCATACGGAGACTATGCCTACCTCCATCAACTCTGTTGAAACTAGTATTCAGATTGTCACGGCTCTTCTGTACTATCTGTGTACCTAGACTGGCCTGACTACGCTGAGAATCAGGAGGTGCTTGTCGGTCCGCCAAAACTCCGGACATCGGCCGTCGAGGCTTCTGAGGAGTGCTACTATTGGATTTGCTTAAATTTGTCAGACTTCCACCCCTAGGGGTTTTGAACCCAGTAGAAGCAGTAGATACACTAGTGCTTGACCTTGATGTGTCCAGTTGTTCATCACCATCTGCTCTCGCTCGACGTAGAGCAAATGCTCTGTTTGGACGTGTCATTGACATTTGACCTTTCCCTTTTGACCCTTGTCTATTGAACTGTCCTACATCCGAGGTATCAAGGTCATCAGTTCTTGCTGTAGAGCCATTTATGTCACTAAACACGTCAGACACAGTTTTTGATTCTTCTACAGAATGTTTTCTTTCCTTTTCATTGGACACATATCTTGATTTAGCACCACTTAATTTTAATAAAGGTTTTGACGGTAACGATTCGGTCAATTTTAATTTTCCTTTACCTAATGCTTCTCGTGGACTTTTATAGAGAGAAGGTTTTACAAAGTCTTCATCACCATTCACTAAAGCAACAACACTAGAGGTATCAGACTCAAAATCAACACTTTCATCCAGAACTATACTATCATTTATGTCTTTTCCAGATTGATAATTCAACTCACTGAAAGAACTGTTGTGGTTAACTCTATCCTTATGATCTGATGAAGCACGATGATTACCTATCTTAGGTTTTGAACCCATACGCTGTTCCATGGCAGTCATTACAGAATGTGTATCTTTAAGCAATACTTCTGTGTCCAGACTAGCAACACTTGCATTACTTCCAACTTTTTTATAACTGTCAAAGTCTCTAGCACTATCTAGATCATTACTTCGTTGAGTCAATGTCACCGACTCTAAATCCATGTCATCATATTTTGCTGAACTGCGACTAGAACCTTTTATAGCCCGGTGTTGTGATGTCGGATAACCGGTCCCATTTACACTAAGATCACTCCTACTGGACAACATCGGACTTTCCTTTGTTGCACTTTTGTCACTAGAAGCTGGACTAGGGGCACCTGGTGGAATTGTGGGTAATCTGCGACCAGTGCCCGGTCGTTTACGATTTATTCCATTCTGACCTTTTCCAGATGATTTGCTTTCTACAAAATTGAAAGAATTTTCATTTCATAATTATCAAAAAAGTTTTAAAAATATGTATGACTACCAAATAATTTTTTTTTTTATTATTTTGTGTCTTAATTCAATATTACCAATAATTATTAACAAACAAAAAAAACACCTTAAAAGCTAGGATAAGTAATTATAATACAACACATGTATTATTAACTGAAAGCTATTATATATACATAACAGTCATCCTATTTATACAACATCTGATCAATATCATACAAATATCAAATCATAAAATCCATATACCAGTTTTAAACCATGAATCAGAAGTAAGCTAGCACATACAAAGATATGTAGGAATAATTTAATGCCACATAATATAACAGTCCTATTAAATAAGACATTGACCTATCCATAACAACAAACAAAACATACATGATCAATTTATACCAGCCATGAGTCACTTTACTGAATAAAAGCAGTATTCCAACACTCCATGAATTTCATACAGTTACAGGTACAAATTCAGAACCAGAGGTCATCCAAAACTCAACAAGTATTGTCTCAACATTTTATATAATATACATTTACATTCCTACACGTTTCTTATAGCTGACAGTGACCTTAAAGTTCTTCATGCCTATTTCATTAATCCAATTGTTGCTTATCCATGCATTGACGTTATTATACAAATTGCTTGCCAAAAAAATATGATAAAGTAAACAATTATTTTCCACTATGCTGGAGTTCAGTTACAGCAATATGGTTCCAAAAATACTATAAATAAAATAAATACTATATGTAAAATGTCACTCAAATTACGACACCATTGTTTTAATAGAATATTTCATTCATTAACATTTTACTGATACAATACAGTTTTCTCCAATTTCTTATTAAAGACAGACAGTCGGTTCACTGATCATAGAATGCTATGGAATCTCTCAAGTATACATACCACATATACCCTATTAAATGTCTGCTCCAAATAAACCCCCCACCATTTTTTAAAGAGAAAAAGTGACACACCAAAATCATGTTGATAACATTTCAAAACATACATAAATACATTTAACACATATTAAAACAATGGTTAAAAAATTCTTTAAAATGTAACATTTTATTTATTTACTGTTGTCTTAACAGCTCATTCGACAGCTACTGTCATTTCAGAGCTGTCCTAGAGAGAAGGGAGATAAAATACAGGAGAACTGAGCATTTATATCTGAACTCTTTCCTTTAAAATGCAACAACCTGGGTGAATTTATTATGAAGAAATTGGTAGCTTATCTTGAAATTGGCATATCCACTGTAGAACCAGTTCATAAATTTTTTCTCCAACCCTCAGGAATCATCAAAATGATCAGATTCTAAAACTTGAGGCTATCAGGTAGCAAGACTAGTAATGTTGATATGATAAAACTGATGAGTAAATCTGTATCAATTTAACTTTGTGCTGATACATGTACTACATGTACAGCTGTAGTATCATATTATTGGCAGGCTGTATACATAAACTATAAAACATGAACTATATGATAACACTACACTTACTCACTCTTCTAGACACCACATTAAACATGCTATTAGACCCATCATTTACACAGGAATGTGCACAACTTTAGGTTCTTTCCAAAGCCTGATGTTCACAATATTGAATCTGGAGTCAAGTCCAAGATTACAGTACTGCCATTGGTCGATTTAAAAATGGTGCACAGAAACAACCAATAAGATTCCTGGATTATGAAAGTAGTTTCCAAACCTATTTTTATAATCTTACACCCAAGTCAAGTATATCTACTGTGTTTCCAGCTCAGAATACTTGACAAATCAGAAGCTACATAGCTTTACATGGACCAGACTTGAATTCTTCATAGCCAATTCTCTAAAACTCAGGATTGATACTGATAAGCTACTTACCATCTGATACTGATGAGCCAGGGCTCGATAGATCCATGTCGGATTTACTTTGGGCTTTCTGATTGGTCAATGCAGCCCACTGGCTTACCCACTTCGGAGCATCTAGTGGCACATTTGGATTATCCTGAAGATAGAAAAGAGATCAAATTTATTGTAATGTATCACTGATTGTAGTAGCATTAATGATTTATAACATATTTCAGAACAAAATCATTATGTGATTTTAACCCACGTTAATTCAACTACGGCCTGTCTGAATACATAAACATTAATGACATTTTTTTGTAAATCAGAAACATGTTTTGAATACGTTTTAATTGACTAAGTATCAATTTCAATTTAAAGAGAAAGTTTTTCCTCTTTTAAAATAACTTCAATCGCATATTCACCAGCTCAAATGACAGTAATGGGGAAGATTTAAATGACACTAAGTCTTGTGCACCAATTCTGAGGAGGGCACTGGTACATCGAAAAATATAATTTAGTTGAAGTTTAATTATTAATTGAACAAATAATGTAATTGAAATTGAATTGCTATATACAATAATCAAAATTTCCATCTAACAAGTAACTGTGTACCATCATTTTTTGTGAATGAAATATAAAATTAAAACTCTTGTATCAAATATGAAGTATTTTAAGCTTGCATTTTCACCCTATATATTTATCAGAAAGGTACATATCAATCAATGACAGGATTCTGGTCTAGTACATCAAACATTGACAAGATACCAGTCTTTTAGTCATAAATAATTAACAGGAAACCAGTCTATTGGTCATCAATAATTGAAAGAATATCAGTCTGTCACTTTGACAGAACTACAAAGTACATAAAAATCATTAAAGATGATACATTCTTGCACTTTCAATGCAAGAGAAAAACTCTTAAGTCTGACTTTCATAATACACTGTGTAGCGGTAGATATACCAATAATGTATAGCTAAGAAAATTCAATTCAATGTTCTATCTAGAAACAGGTGCTTTATATCGTAACAAAAGTGACTACAGTCAAACCTGTGAACAAAGGCCACTCCAAAAGACAAAATGTGGCCTTTATTGACAGGTAACTTTTATTTTAAATTCATTTTGTTATAAATTTGTTATAATCAATGATTGTTTTAAAATGAATGGCCTTCATTCACAGGGTGACCTGTATCTGAGGGTGGCCTGTATCTGGGGGTGGCATGTATCTGAGGGTGGCCTGTATCTGAGGGTGGTCTGTATCTGAGGGTGGCTGATAACACAGGTTTTACTGTATTTACAAAATCATTATTCAATTTAATGTTTGTTGTTACTTTTCCAGAAGAATTCATTTAAACAATTAACAATGTCAATTTTAGTTATGGAAACATTCAACATATCCTGGATAAGAAACAAGGACAGTAATACAAAGTACATTTGAATCACATAACAGAATATCACCATAAAGAACACTGTTAGCCAGAGTTGTCTCCCTTGATAAAAAATAAGCAGTAAACAGTTGGTGGGATTACATAGCTGTTCAATTAGTGAGAAATAGCCCAGACTGTGTATTGTAATATATACACCTTTAAATAGAGATAAATCTGTGTGTATGTTTTATCAATGGGATTCATTTTACCAGATTTTGATTTATAAACAGTTTTAAACATTTTATACACACTTGTATCATGGATCATGAAACTGTATAACATTGAAATGATACCATAATGTTGTTAATTAAGCCATCAAAATAGAGACACCTGTTTTTTGTTGAACTTCTAGAGTATTTTTTATTACATATCTGCAGCCTATAAAAAGCGCCTTCCCCTCTGAAAATTTCTTTGAAATCATGAGATTTTCCCCAATTTTTTAAATTTACTCTTTAAGATACAGCGAAATTGTTTGAAGTAATTGAACCACTACAATCATGATATGTCCTGGGCATGGTTTACATGACATTATTGGTAAAACAGAAATTGTAACGTTAGGAGAAACAAATAATCAATTAAATTCACAATACGGAGAACTGGGTTGATCAATTCGTACAATGATGCTATTAGTAAAACTCTCTTGTAGTTTAAACATTAGAAAAACATTAAAATCAATACATAGATAAAATAGTATTGTTTTAGTTTTATATAATCTCATGAGGCTGGGGATATTGGAAACAAGATCATTAAAGCTACCTCACCAATACCGAGTGTTAATTTAACTGTTATGGGTGAAAGCCTTGATCATTTATTATCATGGTCTAGATACTGAACTAGTTATAACAGGAATTTAATGCTTAAAATCTACACAATTAAAACTAACATTGAATATCTGTACATCTAAGTAAAGCTTAGATAATCCTGACAGTTTAACACAAACAAAATGTATACAGTTCTGAAGATAATCCAGTAAGATCATCTTAAAGATCGACAATTAATCTGATAGAATTAACTTGAATACAAAAACAGACAAAACTGTTTAGTAACAAAAAGATTATCTGTACTTGATATCTTAACTTGAACTTATAACTTAGACATTTATACCTACATGTATATTGTTTTGTTAATCCACTAAATGTATATGGATTTCAGTTAATTCCATAATTATATTGTAGAAAATGGTTGACACCATTTCTATCAGTGTGTCCTTTAATCCATAACATAGAAAACGGTTACAAGTGGTAATTAAAATTTCATAATTTATGACTAAATCCTTAGAGAATCAAATATTAAGTATTTATTCAGCTAATAATGTACAGGAAATGATGCGGCATTTTTAGAATTTTGTAACAGAAAATTTATTTAAAGCCAAAAAGAACTTCCAGTGTTTTATTTAAGTTATAATTTAGTCACATGGTAAGGAAAGATTACAAGCTAATTGAAATGAAAATCTTTGAAAGCACAATAATAATGTACATGTACTAATATATTATACTGAACATTGTAATAAGATACTGTCATACAATATATTGTATCCTCTTCAGATTATTCAGTTGAAAATCTGATACATGCAGCAAGAAAATTAAGCAATTATGAAACTAAGTTTGCTACAAGATCTTTCTAAATAATACAATCACATGAATTCTATTTAATCATTGAAATGAAACATGCTAAAGCAGAATAAATGCTTGACAGGAAGTTTGCAATTCATAAATAATACACGCAGATTATAACTTAAGCCTAGTTAAGTGGTTTCAGTTTTTTAATCACGAACAAACTAAAAAGCTTAACAAGCAATTCTAATAAAGCGTACGATGTTAATCACAAAATCCATGTTTATATACTTAATGTACTAAAACATCAAGTTAATAGCCTATTTATAATCAAAAATCTTGTTTATTTCTCATTCAATTTCTTGTCTATTCAATGTAACATTTTACATACCAAATACTGCTCATAATATCGTGATATCTTACAATCCATCTTCACGTAATCTCCGACAAACACGTACAAACAAATACAAGCATACAATAGTTTATGCAACACAATTGTGACACAGTAAAAATCTAATACACCGCAATAGATAACAAAACTATGAAATAAAGCAGACGCAGGTTTTAAACGTACTAATATACGTGTAAGTCATTGCCGACTGGTTACTATGAACAGAAATACAAATATTTTACTTATGTCAATATTGAAGCCAAGTATTTAAGTCCAAAAGTAAATTTAAACTTTATTCCGTGAGGAAAGCAATATAATTGGTATCGAGTACAACAGACACACACACACACACACTAAAAAACGCGATCTCCACTCGGAGTTTATAGTAGACGTGAATGGTATCAATATAACCAATATACACAAACCCTGGAGATTATAAATAAGCAATCTAGTAAAAATTATGGTACAAAAATATGCCCAGTTTAAGTGTAAATGTTGTTTGAATAAAACAGACATGTTTGTTCGTGACAAACGCAAGGTATTCTAACAATAAAGAACACATATTAAGAAATAGGTGTTTGTAAACTACATAAAGGAAAAACAGTATTAAATATGAATTAAAATTCAATCTGTATAAAAGTGAGAATAACACACTTGTCAATGCTTCAGTATTTATGATTCAAGATCTGTGCATGGATTGAATAACAATTATACAAATGCACCCTGAATAGTTTGCACATGAATACAGAAAATAATCAGTTGATTTTTAAGTTTCACACGCAATTCAATCTTAGCATTGAAAGAAATCAAATATTTACATTCTAATAATGGTAATAACATAAATTCTTAAGAAATTATGTGAAAATACAGTTTTGATTGAATTTACCAGTAGCACAGCTAATAAGCTTTAGGTGTGAAGTTTCTGGTTACATGTTCATTAAAAATAGGGTAGGAAGGTAGGCAGGCAATTTTTTTTCTATTCAATTATTCCTGAGAGCATGCGGAACAGTAAAAACAGTGAGACAGTGGATGTCCTATAGGAATTATTGTGCACATGACTGTAATGTAGAGATTAATGCAGCTGGGTATACCAATCTTATTAGCAGCTGAAGGGTTAAACATATTTGATAGTATTTCAAGATGGCATTTGGGCTAAACAAAGATATCTTACGCAGTCATGAAATAAGTAATTATTCTAAAGATCAGTTTCAGTACATAGCCTGTTTATAGCACTGGTTTTAAAAAATATCCAACGAAGGTAATCACTATTTAATCTAGACTAACATATCAAAGGGAGAAAACTGTAGGAGAAAAACAAGAAATGATCTGACATAATGTACAATTTGTTGGTTCAAGGGAAGTAATCCTTGCATAGTTTAAATTCATGGAAACAATCATAATCTTACATGGAAAGTCAACTTGAACAAGGAATTAATAAAATCAAGGTAAATACACAACTCATCAATAAATATATAATATACAATCTTCTCCTCCAGTATGGATGAACTTAAAATAACTATGTAATAAAACATTCAGATGGAACGTATTACTGTACATATTATTGTAATTATTTCAAACAGTAAATAAGTATTTTTACAAACCTTCAGAAATATATTATTTCCAATTGTTTCAACTATGTTGTTGTTTTTCTCTCCTATATCCATAATATCTTTCACCATAATTTGATAACAAATGATAACTATGTCACTTATATCTGTATTTATCAACATTCAGTCTAGTTCAGTGTCGGAGCTATTTGAACAATGCATCGTTTATCTACGATCTGGTTGATAAACTTAACCCTATAAAATAATTACCATCAACTTTTTACACACTTTAAATGCAATATCAGACACACAAAAAAGTCCCTAAAGAAGTTACAATATGCAATATCTTAACCAGTCATCGTAATGACACCACTCAAAATGTCACTAATTTCATCTGAAAAATTAAATTCCATAAAAATGATAAATTTGAGATTTTTACACTTGCTGAAATCTCTATATCCAAATAATCTCTTCAGATTTTCCATTCATATGAAACTACTTAATCCATTTTTTTCCCCAATTCAACTTTTTCAATTTTCACCAAACATCCCTAAATATCCTATAATGTTTATCATCAATGTCCCAATTTTTATCATTTAACTACAATATACCCTATACCCTGACAACACAATGACGGGTTCTCATATTTCCTAGATATTCATCATCATTGTACTAACATACACTCTCAACCCCTTATCTGACCCAATGCATTTGAAATAAGATGAAAATCAGGGCAATAAATAAGGTTTCACTATTTTATTCTTAACAATATATTAGACTAAAGTATGATAAATTGTCAACTGTCAAATTAAAAACATACACTGAAACAAATTCAATGAAAAATAAGTTTTAATAAAAATCAATCATAGACTATTAAACACAAGCTCACAAGGTTAAACTATAAGCTAAAATAATTGACTCCAGTACCGTACAATCCAAAGGAAAACTACCTCAGATAAAAGTTTGTAAATACACAGCTTTCAATCCATTAAATCTCAGATCAAAATTAAACATTTTGCAGGTACATGCTGGTCTGGCTATGACCATTGATCCTTCAGGGAGGGATTAAAACTAGGTAAGTTACAAATTAGATCATATATAGACTGGATTACATAATGAGCTTACCATTCAGTACACAGTCTAATTAATCAATGGTAACAACAACAACAACTTAAATAACAATATATGTAAAAATAAAACCAGTTTTCTCTTAAGTTGCAGAAATTTGAATGAACAACTTTTCAACAAATCAGAATATTTGATAATCTGCTAAGTACATTTTATAATAATGGTAATTTGTCAAACACCAAAAAACACCAAACTTGCTTACTGTTTTTTTATTTTCCAATTAACCAACTGAATTTTGAACAAATGACATTTTTAGATATTATCAAACACAAACCAATTATTGTAATGAAAGCAGTGTACAAAATACATACAAAAAATGATTAAGGACCTGGGATTTATGTACATACCAATCTCTTAATTATCCGAGCTAAACAAAATTAGTTTACACTGAAAATAATCATTATTATACATTGATTAAAACAGCAGAACAATTTTGACAACAGCATGTTCTTCAAACCACAAATTAAGTGAATTCTCTCAATTTAACTTTTGTAACACCGCAATACGTAACTGTAGATCCCTTAAAAAATCCCTTACCAGCACAAAGAGAAGGTGGATGTTCCATAAATGATCACACCTATAAACTTGACTATCACTTGATTAAACCTTGAACTTAACAAATTTATACAAGCATTTAATTCTCACAATATTTACCTCTAGAACCTTATTATACCATGTAAACATAATCAGCCCTCAATAGTAATTTCCTGGGTCACATTATTATATTCCAAATTGTTATCATATCAAATTACAAGACTGCAAATCTTAAAGTCAATATATGTTCAATAAATGGTAGAAAACTTGATGATTCGTATAAATATCTATCAAGTTTTGTAACAAGTGTCGTAAGTTTCACTTGATTGATTAAATTTTTAAACGAATGAGTAATTCTTTATTTTCATCAAGGATTGTAAACCCCCTCTAAGTATGTTTTGTGATTTTCTTGCAATGTGAACAAAATCAAGCTGAGTTTTTCAACATTTCATCCTTTTTCACAGACACACATATTCATAAAAAGAGAAAATTTAACACAAATGTTCAACCTGCTGTCAACTTTTTCACAGCTCAGTCAACATTTCAGAGGTAAAAAATCTGCTAACCTAACACTATACATTAAGTGCATTTCATGGACATTTTAATCCAACACTCCAGAACTGTTAAATCCACTTTTTGTGTCACCATATAAATGACATATTTACAACATGCATACACTTGACTAGCCAGCTGAATGAAACTATTTGGTGACTTAACTTTGACAAACAGCCCCTGGGATAGAATGAAGTATGAACTGACAAGACAGTAAGCCACAAGTACATATCTCCATGTACATGTTGGTACAACATAAATGAATCAATATAAAGGTTGGTAAATGAATGATTCAAATACATTTATAATGAATAACACTGTGAACTTCTCCCTGCTATTAACAACAGTCCTGTAAAGAAGGTCATATAAAGAAATCCTCAACTGTGAACTTTTTTAATCAATTTTTGGTGCAAACTATTGTAGGCCAACTCTATTTTTATTTAAGAATCAGTAGCAACAGTTTACAGGTTAACTTTTGTATGTAATAATCCATTGAAAGCTTTATTCTAAGAGAAATAAGAAAACCTAGTATTGACAAAATTTATCTCCAAAAAGGAGAGTTATCAAAATGTTCACTCTCCATCGAGAAGAGTCTTTCATATAGAAAATCTGTCAAGCTTAGAATAAACATTTCTAAAGGTCAAACTCACCAATATTAATTTGAACTAATGAATAGATTAACATTCAATTATCCACAGACAAGATTGCCTGAGTATTTTGTTCTATTATTCTCTCTGTATCCAAACAAATAAGAATATCGGTCAAGTCAGAATATACCAAAGTTCAAGTACATTACTGCCAGGTTCATAGTTCACATTTCCTGTCCTACATTACCGGTATACTATTCTTGTTACTAAATAACATAATTAATGTCAATGTATAAACTGACATGTGACCTAATAAGAAACATTGTTACTAAGTTCACAATGAATACTGATAATATACAAGTGGAAATTGACAATTATACTAATTACAACCACTTGCAGCTTAACCATAATGGCTCCACACATTAGTACTGGCTCCAAACGTAACACTTATCATAACATTGCCTGCAAGTCATCGCAAATTGCAAGCAAGACTTGACTATTTTTGTACTTGTTTAGCTGTTGTTCAACGGCTCATTCAACAGCAATGGTAATTTCAGAGCCACCCCAGAGAGAGGGAAGAGAAGACAGAGGAGAATGGAGCATTTAAATCCCAGTACTGTAAATTCAAACAGTTTTCCTGGTTCATTCATCGAGCCTGGGTTAAAGAGCACCGATTTTTGGAAACTGAAGATAGGTCAGGTTTCCATAGCCGTCACTCACTTGGTGCACATGCATTTTGATGCAGACAAGCACTACATTTTTCATGTTTCATGTGTCGGTGCAAGTCTTATGTAAGTCCAGTTTCAATGAGTACTTTCAGTACTTTGATTTTAATACACAGTTTATGACTGCATGTCTCATAAGTGGTGCTAAATGCACTGAGTCAACATATCCTGAATGCATAGCAAAGTAATAAAATTCATATCTATATCATAGTAATAGAAACATGATTGTATATTTGTTTTCACATACATAACCACATAAATAATACTGCATTAGAGTTGAATAAAAAGATAAAATAAAAATAAAAAATTTTGTGCTGTTTAAAAAACAACGTTTTTTCTTTATAATCAATAAAATATGTTTCACAAACAAACACACAGACAAAAATAACTCAAGAATGCACAAAAATTTACAGGTTTTATGTTTATAAAAATATTTCAATTCTGTTTTATTTTTATCATACTATTCCTAAAGTTACAAAATTCAACTATTTCAGTGATCATCAACAGGTTTTCATTCAGAGTTGAAGAGTAGCTGTAATTTGAACTGATAATAAATTTACTTGTATGATCAAATTCAGTAACACATACAAGAAATTGAAATAAATAATTGCTTGAAGATCAATATCATAAAAATTGAGTTACAAAACAATTTTCAGCTCGCAAACATTAAGCATTACCCATAAATCAAATAATGTAGAGAATTGTATATAAATATAGCTTACTTACTATTTGACACTTATATATATATAAATACAATCAGAAATCATTGAAATCAACCATCGTAAATTCCTAAGATGAGAGAATGATTTTATAGTTAGGATGAAAGCTAGTAATCATTGCTTTTATCAGTAAACTATTCTTCCCTGAGCTAAAACCGACCTGTATTTAGCAATTAATACAATAGTTACTGTATCCAAGTAAAAATCACGAAAAATGTAGAAATGGAGACGCGGCTTATATGTCACTTGCATATATCTACACATATTATACATAGTAGTAATGTACAAAATAGTTCAACCCTGACTAATGTATACAAACATCACCATTATCACCCTGTATAATGAAACAAACACCATAAATGTCCCCAAAAGTATCAAAATTGAGGTCAAAGAGAGGAAAGCATAATTTCATTTCTATATACATTCACTTTTTAATGCTGCATGAACCATGGTGATTTTTCTATATACATTCACTTTTTTATGCTGCATGAACCATGGTGATTTTTCTATATACATTCACTTTTTTATGCTGCATGAACCATGGTGATTTTTCTATATACATTCACTTTTTTATGCTGCATGAACCATGGTGATTTTTCTATATACATTCACTTTTTTATGCTGCATGAACCATGGTGATTTTTCTATATACATTCACTTTTTTATGCTGCATGATCCATCCAAAATGAATTTCCAACACACAACTAAGGAAACAAGAATATTTAATTAATGTAGACAGGGTTCTCCATAAGTTTGTGGCCGACAGGCCAATTAGCTAGACTAACAGGCCTGATAGTGGGGGTCCAGGCATTATTCCAGCACTATTTTTAAACTTTTGAGATTTCTAACCGGCCCTCAGTTGATTCTAAGCGGCTTAATTGGCCTGCAGCCGGTCGTTATTGTGAACCCTGGGTAGATAATAAAACCTGAGAGCTGTCTCTCAGCTCAAATCTCAATTCCATTCTCTAAGTATATGCTGTTAAACCTTTGAACAAAGGCCACTAATGGAAAGACAAAATGTGGCCTTTATTGACAGATGGCCTTTATTTGGAGGTATTTTTTTCTAAATAATCAATAACTGTTTTTAAAAAGAATGGCCTTTATTCATAGGATGGCCTTTATTCACCAGATGGCCTTTATTCACAGAGTGTCCTTTATTCGGAGGTGGCCAATAACACAGGTTTGGCTGTATTATGATTGTAAAGATAGAGTTGATTAGTATTTATAAACACATATTCAGATTATTATACTGTCAGCGCCATAATGAACCATTATTGTCCGATCATAATTAACTCAGGACCATTAAAAGACAATACATGAGATTTGAGCCCAGAGACCGACCTAATGTTTTAAAACCTTGGGCCCAACGCTGCCTTAAATTATGTCTCCAACAAGACATCTTACTGCATAATTCTACTTACCAAATATTTACATAAATGTGACATAACCAACACAATGAATGAACAAATTTGCACCATAATTACCAGATTTACAAGGACATTACAATAATAACTTTGTTGTAGTTCATGATATACAGTTATTTAACATAAAATTTTAACAATTAACATGATTAATAAGTTTAAGAAAATTAGAATACATCACGTTTTGCAATCACAAATAATGCTTACAAATTTAATATCACATTAACAGCAAAACTGGCGACAAAATTACACCATTAAAACCAAATTATCATGATAGTAAAAACAAGAGCGCCGCAAGCGGTGCCAACTCTTATCTTATCACCGTCTCAGTGAGATGTATCCACTATTGAAGTTTCATGTTGTCACCTCTTATAGTTTCTGAGTTATGAGCTACATTAAAGTTTCGTACAGACGCAAACACAGATGACGATGCACTGATCACAATAGCTTGATTTTTTCTTCGAAAACATTTCTTAGACACACAAGACTGTAGTTCACTCAATCGTAACTACTTGGGTATTTCCGTAACTGAGACATACACCCATAAGTGTAGGGTTACAAATTTTGGTTATGCAGTTCCCCGCTTTTTCACTAGGTACTTGTTTTCAAGAATCATTCTCAGAATTGCAGACTTTCAAATGTGTTTAATGTTCGCGATTGAACAAAATGGGCATCAAGTTCCCATTGAAAGAGTAACAGGTTGATACATTGTTGGATACCCAGGGTCAGCCATGATGGAAAGTAGTCCCTGAAGAACAACAACAAATTGGCGGCCTGTCTATTATGTCAGAGGCACTTTTCTTTTGACAAACACCAAGGAGTTCCGAATGATGTTTACTGTCAGCTTTAGCATTCTCATTTATAAACTAAGCTAGATGGTCATGCACTATATGATATTAAATGTTTGTAAAATGTTGTTTATTCACACAGGCAATTGTATATGTTTTGTATTATGATGTCATAACGGACTGTAATTCTTAAGTCTAAATAAAGTACCTGTTCTGTTCTGTTTTAGTTATCAGCTGTTGGTTATATGGGTTGAAAATTTTGTGTATTTCAGTGCAATACAAAGTCTGAATGTCAAAAGTCAATTAATGGCTAGCTAGGTGGAGATCTTTTTAACCAATCATAATCATTGGTCCTCAGATTCTGAGTAGAATTTGTAAGGTTTTGTCTCGTTTAAGTTTATAAATGACTGAACACTGAGAATTAACCGAAAATATAACAAAGTGAGGTGAAACAAAACAGTCAATCATCGGTAACCAACCTTCAATCATCGGTAACCAACTCGTCATTAGCATGTCATACTTCACAGAAATCTGAGTGAGCCAGACAGGAAATCACAGCTTGTATGGTGAATTAAACAACAATGCTGTAGCATAATAGCAAAGATAATCTATTCAATATCATACTCATAGCTACAGTAAGTTCCTTCTTCTAGTGGTCCCAGCCACTTACTGTACAAACAAGAATCACTTTTGGTTAAACCATTAGACTCACTGTTGGCATATGAATATTTCATCAGGAAAAAATGACACAATCTGATACATCTCCACTCAAGATCAATACAAAAAGATAATAAATATATCAAAATAATCACTGCAAAGAATATTGGATGGACATTTTTTAGAACTATGTCATTCATCAACTTGATACTCCAGAGAATTCAGTAATAAAAGAAAAATTCTAACAGTTAATTACAATAAATTTATGTCAAATTCACAGTAAATATACTAGTTTTTATACCAATTATCTTCATATATCTACGAATACTCAGTGACAGCGGCTTCTTATAATTCATACATATACAAAATGTAATATATAAGTTTGAAGTAACAACATAAGAATTACATACCTGTCTAGCTGACACATAACCAGGTAATTACAATATGTATCATAAGTTATAATAAATGACATATCTTAATTACTGTATAATGCTTAAGTAAATTTACATATTTATTCATGGTCGTTAATGGAGAGTTCGTACTTATTTTTCATACTTCACAACAAACTAATTAACACAAATTAGATGAGTTTGTTTCAACAAATTAAATATAAGTAAACAGTTGTTTATGGCAATTCATGGAACTTACGAGATTTAAAGAATTTGTTGCAACACAGAATTTCAACTAACGAAATGTTATAAGACCTATTGAATCTTGTTGTTCATTATAATAATAATTATCATGGCCTTATTTTAACAGGCTACACATCTGGGGTTCCCCAATCTTCCAAGTGGGCCAATGCCATTCAAACCTTCTTAATGACAATAACATGTAAAAGTTTGAACAATAATTATTGATGAAACAGAAAATGACACACCAGAGCCCCACACACCTTAATTATTATGTCCTTGACAGATCTAATATAAATATCTAACAAATTATTCAAGTTGACAAATTATCTATTAACAAGACAAGGAGACACACGCCGAACAAACTATACATTAGTACAATACATTCCCCTCAGGCCATACATGTACATAGAAATAATTACCAGTCCACTGACCGATAAATTTATTTACATAATCCTAGTGTTAAGACATCATTATTTTTACTTTATTAGCTGTTGCAATATAATTAAAATAAAAAGTAAACATTAACAGCCAGAAGCTATCTTAATATCATAGCCAGAAAGCTATCTTTATACCACAGCTTCACAGCTATCTTAATATCATAGCTTTACAGGCATCTTAATATCATAGCTTTACAACTATCTTAATATGATTCATAGTCAGCAAGCTATCTTAATATCATAGTCAGCAAGCTATCTTAACATCATAGCCAGAAAATTTAACTATCTTTATACCACAGCTTTACAGCTATCTTAATATGATTCATAGTCAGCAAGCTATCTTAATATCATAGCCTTAAGCTGGAGATACTGTAATTAAATATACACACATCAAATATATCTATCAAGGGGACTCTTTCAGCAGACTGTGATAAAACAAGGTTGTTTTATGAAACAGATCTGTAATATTAATGGCAACTACTGTTAGAATTATGACCAATTGTGATCTATTATTTAAACTGAGGTAATTATACTGGGAGCTTATAAATAAATTATTAAAGTATATAATAAATATATAATAAACTTCAAAGAGTATACATGTGTATGAGAATCTTTACTGTCAGCATTTTATTGGGCTTTGTCATTAATTTACATTCCTCAGGGCGTGAACAATGCACATTTAGGAACTTGGCAAATCTTTTAAAAATATACCTTTCAGTTATTTTTCAGCCTGACTTAAAAATTTACGAAGTAATACATACATTTTCATACAAAATATAACAGAACATGGTCAGTGACAAATTGTCCCTTGTGGACAAGTGACCTTGTACATGACATTGTAAATCTTGATCTTATTCCGGTACAAGGCAGGTCTAAGGCTTGACCCTGGTATTGAATTTAATAAGAAAAACAATTATCTATATTATTGGTCTTTGATTATATCAATATATGTGTTTCGTGCCCATATTTGGACAAGCAAATTAATATGCAATATTCAGGGTACTGCAAATAAGTAATATGTATAGATTTATTTATTTCATTTTCTGTTACATTAATCCAACATCCAACTGTTCTGGTATCATTAAATTTTGTTAGCATAAAGTTTAGAGCAAATGCTAAAAAGACATTTTTATGTGGTTTTAATTTGTGCATTTTCATTATTGTCAAAGAATCTTCTAAAATATCATGTGAACATGAACATGCTTATAAATTCACTTCAATCTTAGTACAATATAATATTGTTCTAAGATATGTACGAAAGAATGATTATGATATATAGTATTTGTACTACTTACAACTTACTTATATTTCAGATATTTGGCAAAAATACTTACACTATTCTCTGCGAATTCTCGGGACTCAGCACTTCCAAGTTCAGCCTCCATACTGTCAGCCATTTGTGGGCGTGCGCGTAACTTCTCCAATCTCTCAATCTCTTCTAGTTCCAGATTTAAATTTTGGAGATTAAGAGTAAGCTCCCCTTGTTTGTCTGCTTTTATGGCTTTGTTATTGAGATCATCAGATAAATTTTCAGAACCAGTCAAACTGATTTGATCTACACCAAACACTTTGTCAATATTCTTCCTAGCTTCATCCTCTTCTGTAGAATCTTTCTCCTCTTCTATCGTGTAAGTTCCGGCCTCACTAACCTTATCTTCCTCTTTTTCTGGAGAGGAATCATCCATGGATTTCTTCAATATCGTTACAGGCACTTCCTTTGATCTTACTTTCTTATCAGTTTTCTCTTTTTCTGGCTTAACACAAGATGAATGTAAATCTAGGGAACCAGTCTTTGCACTAGCTGAATGTAAATCTAGGGAACCAGTCTTTGCACTAGCAGAATGTAAATCTAGGGAACCAGTCTTTGCACTAGCTGAATGTAAATCTAGGGAACCAGTCTTAACACCATGATCTGAGTCAAACTTAGCAGCTTCATGGTACATATCGTACTCAGTTGCAGAATTAGTTGTACCCTTAGTTCGTAGACTATCAACACTTCCCGTAGAATTATTCTGAAACATTTTGTCAATTAAATACGATGTGTTATCACTAGTGTTCACAGCACAAGACGCAAGAATTTCCTGGCTTACAGCTTTTCTTGCCCTTATCACAGATTTAGGCTTTGAATTACTTCCAAACAATGGCGCTCTTCGTTTCACGGAAGATGTCTTTGTAACTGAAAAATTTGAAAAAATTCCTAAGTACAATTTTAACAGCCAGACAATAATAGGACAAATTGTACAGAAATATTTACAACATTACTGTATCCAATTGGTGGGGGGGAGTAATTAACCTATGTCTGATAAAATTGTATGGAAAGAATATTTAATGCCAGGTAATTGGACTTTTTTAGTGTTCGGTCTAATTTTTTTTAAGCACTAGCCCGAACTATTAGTGGAGCATTGAAAATAGACAATTTACTATTAGCCCGAATATATACCACTTTGAGAAAGTTTACAAGCCCAAATATAAATTTACTAGCCCCGGGCTGTGGGTTAGTGGGTTAGCATGAAGACTGCTTTTTTTATAAATTCATCAAATATTTACAACATATCAAGGGAGGTAACTATTATGGAAGTAAAGTTTGCATATCAAATTCATTTTCAGAATTACTTCCCCTTCATCATATTTGGACTGTTTCAACTACTGAATAAATAATTTTACCTTTGGTGAAAGAATCATGGTTTTCATCATCCACACTTTTTGATGATGATGATTTATTCATCATTTTCTGTCGCTTAGATGCTGCAGAATCTGGTGTACTGGAATTGCTTGTGTTCCAAAGCTCGTCAATTTTATGTTGACGAGTCGGGGAGATATCACGTCCCTCAGAGACAGCTCTTCCAGCAACCTTACTTGTCTGTAACATTCATAAATCATGTGAATGTGTCAACTTTACAGTTCCATAAAAATGCTATAAACAGCCTAATTTCCTCAAGGGAGAGAAACTCTTGTAGAAAGCAGGTTTTCAACTCAAATTAATTATTCAGCTATGGTGAAACACAAAACAAGACCACGGACAGCAACACTCGTCTGTTCACAGCCTCAGTGAGATCTATCCACCTATGAAGTTTCATGTTGCTACCGTATACCTCTTATAGTTTCAGAGTTATGAGCAACATTAAAAATTTTGTATAGACCCTGACACAGACAATGTAGTGATCGCATAGCTCGACTTTTTCTTCGAAAACAGCCAAGCAAAAAATATATCAATACTTCAGTGAAGATTATTTAGCCTCTTGTTAGTTTTAACCAGGATATGTCTTACCATGTTTATGATAGTGAAGAAGGGGTTGTATAATAAATAACTCACAAACAAGATAATCTTTAAATACTGAGTTGAAATGTTTTATTTGATTTTTTTCTCTGGGGCTTAATGTCACACCACCAGCTAGGGTCATATGGTAAATGACCTACTTAAAGGATGTAGGAAGATCCCAAGTGTATACCTGGGTATAACCACTGACCTTAGTTTCCTGACATATGATTTTATCTGGTCCAGGATTGGATTTGAACTCACAGCAGTAAGGGGCTTGTGATTATTAGTCATAAGACCTTAATTTATTAACCACAGAGGCCCCTTCTTAATTGAATTCAGCCTGAAGCCCAAAACTATTTCAACTCAAGTGTGAGGAAAGATTATTGTTTATTTTTATTAATTTCCTTATCATCTGTACACATTATGATTATTCCTTGTTTTATCATCAAAAACCACAGTTATATTTATAATGAACAAAGTAAGAGGCAACATTGATTTTCTGATATTGTTTGTGAGTCAGTGAGATTTTAACTAAGTGATTTTCAACAGAACTTCAGTATTCCTAGGTTACCAACCAGTACTTCATGGGATGTCCATAAAATGATAACAGCCCTCACATGTATCACAGGAGAACGACATAACATCTTTGGATTAATATCATTGTAAGTCAAATTGTCACGAAGAACAACTACTTACTCAAGTTACTGCCCACAGTGTAAACCTTTGACCAGCAGATTATTGATCAACTGAGAGAACAGAACAGAACCAAACAAAACAGGTTGTTTCAAAAGTGATCAAGAAAGTCAAAATATTTGAACTGAAAAATAACTTACAGTTGACTTCTCTGGAGTGGTTTTATCTTTAGAAGAAGGCGATGACTTCGATGACTTCTCTGAAGTTTTTTCCATTCTTTCACGAAAGCTTTTTCTCAATCTCGATGGCATGAAGTCTTGTATACTCTTACCCTCCAGTTGAGGTTTAGATTCATCGCCGAAATCCACAGTGAAAGCCATGTTCGTAATTCCTTCAGGACTTGGAACTTTACGGCTGCCGCCACTTTCGGCAGATTTAGCGATATCGTTTGGCACATGATTATCTAGTCTTGAATCACCATTGACAGTGTTTTTGTTACTAGCACATGTTGAGACACTGGTCCTAGACTCTTCAGATTTCTCTGAATCTTTACTGGAAACCTGCGCCATACTGTTTCCATTGGAACGTAGTTTTTCTGAAAATATAAAGAAGAACATGTAGATATCTTGGATATTAGGTCCTCTCCTCCAAAAATTAAAAGAGTCACCTTGGAATATAATGACTGCACAGCTTTTGATTAGCTAAATTAGCAAACCATGCGTAAAACCTCATTTTTTTTAATACTTCATTCTAGGATATCAATGAACGATGCTTGGCATAATATATGCAGATTTTGTATCAATCTGTTCATGAAGATTTATATCCATTACGAAATTTCCTCAATATATCATTACAAACTTCATCACACTTCTCAAACTATTTTCCTTTTACTGAACATCTTTTTCACATATTATATATGTATCAGAAATTCAAAAATTAAAAAAAATCCTGAAGATTCTTTGAAACAGGCATCTCAATTTACCACAGCCAAATATTTTTCCAATTACACGATGCTCCCAAAAATGTGCAAAGCAACAGTCAGTATTATAATGACCGAAAACAAAATCCCCAAAAGCTTAACAAAAACCACTAATACTGACATCTAGTATACAGAGGATGTCTTAATGTTTCAATACTCCATCAGATGTTCAGCTTATAACGTAATTCATGACCTTATCAAAGCCATAATCTTTTGAATATCTATAGAACACATGTATTTATAAGTACAAAATATGTATACATTTATAAATGAATCATATCCTTAGTATTTCTACTTACTTCTCAAAGCGGCTCTTACTTTTCCGATCATTTTTCAAAAGCGTCCAGATTTCTTAAATTACTTATCAGAATACAAACAAACTGTCTTACAAATGCGTATTTGTCTTACTATACAACATACTGTAGTATAAGATAATTAAACAAAATTGACACAAGAATTTTTTGCTGTATAAGTACATGAGAGTGATACTGAATGTACTTATTTCATTAGTCCCTATCTAGAAGTAATATTTGGAATGTACGTTTGGTATACGAGAGTACGGTAGATTAAATCCAATTTCTTAAATTCAACTCCTTATGCTAATGAAGGACAAGAAGTGATGAATATGCAGTTTGTAGATACAGAGATATATATACAGAGCATTAAGTCAGATCAATACACACATTTAATGGTTTGTCACTAAAGTGTTGTAAATATTTATATACACGGACTCAGATACATCAGATCTGCACTGTATCATTGACATCATCAATAAAATGTAAATGCTTGAAACAGTCAGATCGTAAAACTGAATTGAGGATGATTTAATCCAACCAAACATCAATATGTGACAATATCATGTCCACTGACACCTGTTTTAGACACATTATCTCATGATCTCTTTGTATGTATGTGCAATCTTGCTAAATAACTTTCATTTACAGTGCAACCTCTCCAAAGCAACACCTATTTGGAGTAACAAAATTATGTTGTTGTTCAGAGGATGTTGCTCTAGAGACAGTTAAATCGTGCAGTGGGAAAAATCATGTTGTTGTAGGGAGGTTATTGCTCAAGAGAGGGCCACTCTGGAGACGTTGTACTGTAGTTACTAAAATGATTACAAGTGTGTCCTTCATATATAGTTACAGATTGGTCATTGGGTGCTTCAAACCATTATGTCAGATATGGTCAGCAAAAATGACTGTGTTTCCAGTTACCTGATCAACGTAAATTATTATTATTTACTAACATTACTGTGTTAGTGATGTACTAGTCCAATTCTTTTAATACACTTTCAGAGGTTTTAACGCCGCCTCCCAACAATATTTCTATGTTTTTGTTTGTTTGAGTTGGGGGATGGGGACACTGAAAAAGCGACCCTAAAAAATCGAAAGGCAGAGCCATGATTCAAGTTTGTTTATTTGGGTTTTATGCCCCTTTTCAACAGTAAGAGTCATATGAGGCAGACAGTTCCCCAAGCCATCATTCCTGGGAAGAATCATTACTAGAGTCCCATCCTCCGTAAGCAACGGCCTACTTTCTCACATAAAGAGACATGGTCAGTAGCTGGGCTCAAACCCATGACCCACTATCAGTGAGGTTACAGTGATTTGAAGTTAGTAACCTAAACCACTCAACCACGTAGGCAGGTCTAAAATGTATGTGTTTCAAATATACACCACATGCAAGAAGACATGATCTTCTTTAGGAAGACTTAATGACGTAAGAAGTACTACATCAAATATCAATATATATAAGACATCTATAGTTTTAACTACAAGTAAAGCTATTTTATATAGTCATTCATGAGGATTACTATTCAGATTCTATCACACATTATCTGGAGATTGCTCTCAATTTAATATGCAAAAATGTCTTCACTCAGAGTGATGGAAATGTTTGAATAATCCCAAAATAGTTCATGAAGAGAAAAGATTTCTTTGATGGAACAAAATGTGGAATCATTAAAGTCATGGATCTAGTATCCATTTATCTCAACCCGTATTTCATACCAAGTTGACTTTTTTTAGAGCAACTCCTGTCAAAAAGTTAATCATACTAAATCTTCATAAACTATTCTTGAAGTATACAAGAAAAGTTCATGAAAGATTCATGATTTCATGAATTCTGTTCAAAGGGGAAACAAGAGGCTTTGTTTGCTTGCAAATACAATATTGAAAATCTTTAATCATTCAATTTCACTCAAGAAATGTTACCTTCAGTAACAATGTGCTGAAAATGGTAGTAATTAAGAGTCTCAGATGACAGAATGCATCTGTCCCAGACTTGATGGGCCATGTTCTCACAGTCAGTAAGTATTTCTTAAATTAACCGACTCTGTTATATGTCCAGTCTCTTATCAAAAAGTTGACCAGTATGTCTATACCCTGGAATTCCTTACAAAGCAAACCTTTAATTTAAAAGGTCATACATAGACTAATCTTTCAATAAATCCAATGTGATGATACAGTGTGGTAATTTAAGTTGACCACTCTTATTGTAATAATTGTCTGGTTGTTGAGTATTGACAATGTATCAGTCATATAAACTGGCTAATTTTCAAAGCTCCCCCCTGTTCGGTCATACATAGCCAGGTTAACAATACATGAATCTCAATGATGTTTGGCTGTTCATTTATGTACCGGTATTAGAAAAGTTAAACTAAAACATTTTTTCATACAGCAGAATTTTAAGCTAAAACATAAAGTCCGACCCCAAAAATTAGTCTGCAGCAATAAAGAGACAAATGAATGCAACAATCAATAAATTTAATTTATTTCTACCCAACCAATGAAGAATTCTAGTTAGATAGAAAATGAATCCATGGTGTTTGATATATCTTTAAATTGGTAAACCATGTAAAGAGCGGTTAACCGAATTCCAGCAATAAAGATAAATCAAAAGCCAGTGTCAGCTTGGCACAAGCTAAATTACCCACATTCTAATATACAAATGTATATCCAAGCAGACAGAAATGTGTACCATATGGAAATTCTTACAGATTATGAAACAAACTCAGGTACTTTTATATTTATCCAGGATTTGGAGCCAAAGTCACTTTCACTGTTTCTAGTATAAAAGTTAAAGTTACAATAGTTTTGCATTAAATGTTTTGTGTCAATATATTTTTATCACTTTTTCATTAGTTTTATAGCTGGGTAGTTGAAGTAAAATAATGCTTCAAATGTGATCATGATCTTATATGTCTGTGTGTATCATTGTAGGGGTGAAAGTTTTGAAACCTAGACATCCTAACCTTGATGTTGCAGAAACAATAAAATCAAGCTCGTTATTTGGGAGATGGGGACACTGAAAAAGCGTCCCTAAAAAATCGAAAGGCAGAGCCGAGATTCAAGTTTCTTTCTTTATCTCCGTTTTATGCCCCTTTTTCAACAGTCAGTCATATAAGGCGGACAGTTCGTCTAACCATCGTTCCTGGGAAGAACCAGTACTATAGACTCCCATCCTTCGTAAGCAACTGCCTACTTTCTCACATAAAGAGACATCGTCTGTAGCTGGGCTCAAAACATGATCCTCTATTAGTGAGAAGATACAGTGATTTGAAATCAGCGACCTTAACCACTCGACCACGGAGGCGGGTCAAACCCATGACCTTACGTTTGATAGTATAGCACATGACCGAAACACTGAGTGATTCCATTAATCATGTAAAATAAACTGACAGCGGTTACCTATATTGAGATCAGAATCTTCTTCGCCCCACCATTCAGGCTGACCATATAATGGTGTTCCCTTTTTAACTGTTGCCAACTCTGAAATAAAGAAATAGAAGAATTACAAGAGAGAAAATGCAAGAGAGACAAAATTGAGAAATGAACTTGTAAGTTTGCAGCATGCCATAGACCGCCGCCATGGAGTGGATTACAGCACTGGGCTTGTGACACGGCAAACTGGGATTGATTATCGGTCACAGACCGTCATACCCTTTGGAGAAAATTTGACCCCAAGAAAGTTGATTTCTCTCCATTTGTAAAAGTTGCCATCTCCTTGCGGATGGGTTAGTCTGAACAGGTTAGAATTTACAGTTTAGAAAAACTGGTTAGGTGAACTGGACACCCTGAAATATTATTGAAAAATCAGCATTAGACCGTTTACTAGAACCAATATCACTTTCTATCTTTGTTTATTGTCACCAAGTTTGATAATTTAACCACAACATATAGATCTCATTACAGGACAGACATTAATGCAAACATTGAAGTTCACACAAATGTGTACTGCTGTTTCTTCATTTTATTTGAGTTCAGAGATCAACTTTGGACCAATCTGAGGAAATAAAGATTACATAGGTGGACTAAAACTTATCCATAACTACATGTATTAATCATAGTGGGGACAATGTTACCTAATTAATTAACCACCCGACACTCTTATACTAAGTCTTAAGATAATAGTTCATTACTGAACTTGATTGAAAGAAAATTATCATTTAAACTATTCATAACTAGTCTTATTCATGACCAAGTTCTGGTAGAGGTTAGAGCGTATTATTTTGGTGTTCTTCATAAATAATAGCTAAAAGAAGCACTGGAAAGGAAGTGGAGCGAGCACTTATCAGAATTTAAGACCTGACATATACATATTTTGTGAACTTAGTACATGACAGGACATTACACGTATTGGATTCCAGACAGTGCATCAGCCATGCCAAACATTATTAACAAAACGTATTTGTGAAACATGGATTGGATAGTTTGACTTTTGAACTTAAAATCAATAAGGGCCATCTAGATGTGATGACACACCTCCAAACCAAAGACAAAATTGTTCTCTAGTTAAATGGTCGGACAAGGTTTTGTTACAAACGAACGGACCAACCAACATGTGCAAAGCAACATACATCTACTAATCCTCGAAGGGGGGCATTATAAAGAAACAATGTAACACAATTTGATGGTGATAAAAAATAATACAACAAATTTAATTTTTTGTAACATGTCATACTTTTAACTAAATGCATTCATCCAAAACAGAAATTAATGGTACCAGAAATGGTACAAACATCGGCAGACAGACATTATCTGCATCTTGTCTAATCTGAACTAGACTAAAAATTCAAATCTATATCAAATCTATCTTCCATGGTGATGACAGGACTTGTAGCAGGGATAATTTCTACATGAATGAAGTATACTTTTAGTCCAACCAAGGGAGACAACTCCACCCTATTTTGTTAATATCTTTCAGACAACAAACTGATAGTGGACAATTTTAAGCTTTAAACACACAGCCTATATGAATAAAAGGTTTTTAATGAATGAACACACTTATATCACACATCTTAACTGTGTAAGATTTTCATTCAAATTTGATGAATTTCTATAGATTGATCTTTATATTATGTTTCATATAAAATGTATCATTAAATGATATTAATTCACATGCTCAGTGAATTGTATAAAATTACAAATTTATAATATACAAGTTCAAAAACCTTGAAGTCAATGGTAACTAGAACTATCACTAAAGGTGATGAATACCCCCAGCTGAGGCCTTGACACAGTTATTGTTACATTTTACAGAGGGAAATATAATGTATTTTCATTTTTTTAATACCTGCAAATTGTTGCTTAGATATATCCTGACCAGTTTCTAAATATACATTATATAAAAAATAACAAAGGGCCATAACTCATTAAAATTTACTTGGACAAAACCTATTGTGGACATGCACAACAACATGCAAACTACTTATCACTTCTAAGAAGTTTCACTGAATTCCTGCATGTAGTTGCTGAGAAATGGTACGGGCAAAATTTGCCTAATTGTATAAAACAAAGGGCCATAACTCAGTGAAAATTAATCCAAACAAAACCTGGTTATTGCATGCACAACTTGGCTTACTTTTTATAACTTCTGTGAAGTTTCATTGAATTCCTATGAGTAGTTACTGAGATATTGTATATACACTGTATAAAAAACAACAAAGGGCCATAACTCAGTGAAAATTTAACCAACCAAGACAAGCTTAATGGATGCATAACTAGGCTAACTACTTATCACTTCTGAGAAGTTTTGCTGAATTCCTGGCAGCAGTCAATGAGAAATAGTCAGGACAAAAATTTGCCTATTGTATATACTGTAGAAAAAAACAAAGGGCTATAACTCAGTGAAAATCAATCCAAATGAAAAATGATTTAAGCATGCACAACTAGGCTAACTACTTATTACTTCTGTGCAGTTTCGTTGAAATCCTGTGAGTAGTTGCTGAGAAATTGTCCGGACAAAATTTGCCTATTGTATATACTGTATAAAAACAACAAAGGGCTATAACTCAGTGAAAATTGATCCGAACAAAAAATGCTTTAAGCATGCACAACTAGGCTTACTACTGATCACTTCTGAGAAGTTTCATTGAGATCCTGTGAGTAGTTGCTGAGAAATTGTCCGGACAAAATTTGCCTTTGTATATACTGTATAAAAACAACAAAGGGGTATAACTCAGTGATAATTAATCTGAACAAAAATTGCTTTAAGCATGCACAACAAGGCTTACTACTAATCACTTCTGTGAAGTTTCATTGAGATCCTGTGAGTAATTGCTGAGAAATTGTCCGGACAAAATTTGCCTATTGTATATACTGAATAAAAACAACAAAGGGGTATAACTCAACGAAAATTAATCCGAACGAAAAATGCTTTAAGCATGCACAACTAGACTTACTACTGACCACTTCTGTGAAGTTTCATTGAAATCCTGTAAGTAGTTGCTGAGAAAATCTCCGGACAAATTGTGTCTACAGACGCACGGACCGACCGACCGACCGACCGGCCGACCGACCGACCGACCGTCAAGCGTGAATCCAATATAGCCCCCATATATTTCATATCTGGGGGTATAATTAAGTAAATATATCACTTTTTCATATTTCAAATTGTTATGACAGTTGAAATAACTGAAATGATAAACTGAAGATATTCAGTGTACTTAAAACCTCTATACATCATACTTAAATTTATTGAACATGAGTTACGCTACATTAATATTATGAATGTTGTTAAAGGGAATAAACTTGGTAAGTATTAATTACCCTGACATCAGAAAATTTGATACGGGAAACTTTAAAAATCATTCCTGTCCATTGGTACGTTAAATTTTGTAGTACCTAATTGTGTAGCATAGCCAAACACCTACACAACAACATCACAATGCCACATCATGCCACATGGCTAAATAAAACCATGAAAAAATGTTTATAAAACATAATAACACACTGATCGAAATTTTGCCTCTTTTTGTAGAAGATCTTACTTAAGCAGACGGATTTGTGCATTTTTTGACAATGAGAAAATGACAAGACTCACCATGAAAACTGACCACAGACCAGACATTGACTATAATAACTAACACTATATAATATAATCCAGGCTTCTACTTCCTATCTAGATATTATATTTTATGCATTAAGTTCAAAACACATACAGCACCAGCATTACTTCTACACAGTGTTTCTAAGAATCCAGAATTACTGGGATAATTAAGAACAGACCTGGGAGGTTTTGTGAGTCAGTTACATGGTTTGACAAACCTCATGTTGTGTTATCTTCATGAATCATTCATACATTTCCTGTCTCCTCATTCACTCAACTTCAAGTCCCTAGCAATCATGATAAAATTCTAACAAAAAATTTCAAGTGAACAGTCTTAGCTCATATGGAGGCGATTTCGATAAAATCTAGCGATTCATTAATTTTGCTTCCAGTGAAGTCAATGTGCCTCCACTTGTCCCCATTTTAAAAAATCCAAGGGCAGTAACTCTACAGACAAATGTAGTCAAAATTAAGGAAAATCATTACATAAACAACTCCACCCTACATTGATAACTTTCATTGAATTTAGATAAAGGCAAATCAGTGACGAAGATTTAGTGGGAGGAAGAAACTAAAACTGTAATAAACAAACACTGACAAAAGAACATGAGAAAACCCAAAAACATCATAATCATTAGGAAATATGCTGTATGAGAAGTCTAAGTAATGCTCATGATTTGAAATAGACGGAAAAAATACAGAAGATGCTGAACTAAACCATGCAATTTACATAACCTCTTAAGGATGGAGAGATGGATGAACAAATCATTATAAGTGATTGACTTGTCTGTCCATCTCTACATTCATTAAATGATGTGGGGGCATGCAGTGAATGTCTTTTCCTTCCATCATTAGATGCCCAGGGCATAAAAAGCAAGGAAGAATTATCATAATAAGTTCTTCCAAAGCCCCTGGTTATAAACTAATGAAATCTTGCTGGCATCTTTCAGACATTATTTCCATTCGGAATTAAACACTAGATTTCACCATCACAAAAATTGAACAAATAAACTCCTCATTCCAACACCCACACAATGTTTCCTGCTAACAAGAAATCAGTATTGACAAGTGACAACCTAATTTAATGCAACTTCAGCAGAAAATGAAAGACTTCCACCTAAATCAGTCGCATATTTCCCAGAATGTCGTCTGCAAATATTAATGCAAGTCTGCTACAACAAAAGTTGTCTTTAACTGTATACCAATTGTGTCTAACAGAGGCAAGAAAGAGAAAAAACATGGTTCACAAAATTTCTACAAAATCACATGGAACTGCAAGTCTGTCAGAAGAATGCAGCACTGTTCACAAAAAAATTCTAATGATTAAATTTTCAAACAATCTTGTCACTGTAAAATTTTCATGGACACATTTTGCATGGAGACTATCACATTTTAAGAGTTATAATTCCCTGTTTCAGAGTTAGCCAGCACATGGTGATTAATTACACAGCTAGGTTGGTTCATATAATGATCTGAACTCTGTCACTCAATCAAAGGCTGCATTCTTCCACAAACAACCACATGCAGTCAAGTAGTAATCATTGTCTGCAGTTTATCGAACAGTTTTGACATGTTCTGGCCGGGCAACATTCAAGGTCCTATTGGCACAGAATTCAGACAGAAGTAAATTTAATAATTTTATGAATATTATTTCAGTCATCATTACATCAAGTTTTACTGGTAAAGCATAAATTTCTCGAAAAAATGACTAGACAGCATAAACCATGATTATTTTAAAATATTGTTCAGTACAGAAGTTGCTTGGACATAAAGGCATTCATAAATCTATTTTTCTATAAAAGTGTAAGAAACTTTAAAAGATTACCATTTTCTTTGTATATGTTATAATAACAATAAGCTATAAAGATGACTCATCAACCAGACTCAAGGAGAGGATGAATTTATGATGTTGTCATCATACTTTATACCATGCACACATTTCCCCCTTTTAGAAGACCTTAAAATATTGAGGTTCAGACTGTACCAGGGAATTCAATACAGATTTTAATGAAGTGATAAAAAATACAATGCTCCAGTTCCTCCATTCCCAAACTTAAAGCAAAACCAAACCATAGCCTAACTAATTTGGCTTTCCTGTTGGCAAAATTCATAAATGAATCCGGAATGACAAACTCAGGGCCGAATTAAAGGAGAATCTTGCCATTACAAAGTCTTATGAGTTGAACAGAATACATCCACAATCAAGCACATGAGCCTCTCTATTAATACCACCTGCTTTCCACTAGATACATAAGTTTGTATTTTGAATTGTCTTAAAACATAACACAGTACATTATAAACATCAACATGACATATTGCCAGCGCATGTGTATAATATGTATGCAATCTACATTATGAGCAAACAAACATTTTATACATATGCTAACAACATAATAATCACACTTATTTGCATAAAAACATTAAGTTAATCTGTTTATCAAACATCTTGTGTTGGGAATTCAGCCATGTTTTATAATTATATTTGTAAACAAAGAAGAAATTTTACAATTAAAATAAATACCTAATTCAAGCAACTCATCACCAAGATGTTAAATCCTTCATATCAGAAATTAGGCAGAAAATCAGCAAAATTCCAGCATAATCTTTCAATAATTCTATTTTCAAACAACAGAAAACAATATTTAAATCCAATAAAATAATTAAAGAGGTCTTCCTCTTACTGCAACTGTAACTAAACAGCTGTGTACAACATCCAGCACCAAACTTAAACAACAACTGTATTATACAAACAATACAACATAACTGATGGATCTACTCAATCGTTACAATGTCCCACAATTATGTAGTAAGTCATAAATACAACAAATATGTATGTAATAAGTGACGTAACATCACATTCCACATACTATAAATGATTCCAGGAGACATATATAACTATTGGCAATCATTCCAGCATGCTGGCAACAGAGATTAAACAAACTATTACCTTTTTTACAGCATTTTATCATGAACTAAACATTGAACCAGATTTCTGAATGGTTTCCAACACGTTGAATTCATTACAGAGTCCTTTACAAATTAATTTCATTTCAATCTGACCATTCATATCAATACAATAATCTATAGTGTAGCAACAAATCAAAGAAGACACCACTTTAAGAATGAATAATTCATTAAAAATATGGAAATATTAGTACTAGCCTTGAGCAGTGTGAAAATGTTGCACAATGCATCAATATATCAGCTACTAGAAGCTTACACTTACTCCCTACTAAATATCTTCCATCTATAGACATGTATGTTCAATGACAGAACCTCATTAAGCATTGATTTATCTATAATGAAGGGAGTTTGAATATACTATCATACTGTGAATACTGTGGAATTATTAATTTTCGTTGGGGATTTAATTTCATGGATTTCGTGGGTTGGCTCATCCACGAGATCAAATCCCCACAAATTTAAATGCAGAGATAAGGCATTTCTTTTCAAAAATCAAAATCCACGAATTTATGTCCCCACAAAATAACCATTTTAGTAAACAAGAGGGCCAAGATGGCCCTATATCGCTCACATGACAATCACTGTTCACTCATTAAAAAATTGTTTTGAACCGGTGACCTAGTTTTTGACCCCAGACGACCTATGTTCGAATTTGTCTTACATACCATTAAGACAAACAGTCTGACTAGGTTTGGTGAAGATACAATCAAAATTTGACATCTACAGTGTTAATAAGGTTTTCCTAAGATTTGACCTTGTGACCTGGTTTTTGACCCTAGGTGACCCATATTTGAACTCTTGTCCTTAATATCATTAAGACAAACAATCTGACAAGGTTTGGCCAAGATCCAATCAAAACCATGCCATTTAGAGCTTTTACAAGATTTTTACCTAAGATTTGACCTTGTGACCGAGTTTTTGAACCCAGCTGACCCATGTTCATCCTTGACCCACATATCATTGAGGCAAACATTTTGACAAGGTTTGGTGAAGATCCAATTAAAACTGTGACATCTACAGTGTTAACAAAGTTTTCCTAAGATTTGACCTGGTGACCTAGTTATTGACCCCAGATGACCCATATTTATACTTGACCGTTATATCATTAAAACAAATGATTTGACAAAGTTTGGTGAAGATCCAATAATAACTGTGAAATCTACAGTGTTAACATGGTTTTTCATAAGATTTGACCTAGCGACCTAGTTTTTGACCCAAGATGACCCATGTTCGAACTCGTCCAAGATATTATGAAGACAAACATTCTGACAAGGTTTCATGATCATCCAATCAAAACAGTGACTTCTAGAGTGTTCACAAGGTTTTCAAGCAATTTGCCCTAGTGACCTAATTCTACTACAGAAATTACCCATTTTCAAACTTGACCTACATATTATTAAAATAAACATTCTGACAAAGTTTCATGAAGATAAATTCAAAACAGTGATTTCTAAAGTGTTCACAAGGTTTTCCCTTATTTGGCCCTAGTGACCTAGTTTTTGACCCCAAATGGCCCAATATCGAACTCGTCCGAGATTTTGTTGATATTAACGTTCTGACCCAGTTTTGCTAAAATTGAGCCAAAAATGTGGCCCCTAGTGTGGTCACAACAAAAAGTTTGACGACGCACGACGCCGGACGCCGGACGAAAAGTGATCCTAATAGCTCACTTTGTCACTTTGTGACATGTGAGCTAAAAACACGGAAATTGAGACCAACAAAATAAATGAAAATACAGTATACTCCACCCAAGGTAGATACAGTCAAACCGATGAACAAAATCGCCCAAAGGATTATATACAGTCAAATGTAAGGAGGAACTCTGTCCAATGGAGATGTAGTCACACCATTCAACAAGGTTAAATCAGCAATGTGTTTTTGTTGTAAGGATTTAATTTACAGGTGGTCATTAACTCTGGTTTTTCAGTATTACACAAAATGTAATAATGAAACAACCATGTAACATCTTAAAGTACAACAGTTACAGTCAACAAAACAACCTTGACAAAATCCTTCAATACCCGTAATCTTTAACTGGAATCACATAGAGACACACTCTTAAGCTTTCAGTTACAAAATTGACTAGTATTTATATACCACACAAATAAGACAGATATCATAACTCTATGTCTTCTTTCAAGCACTTAACAAGCATTACTACAGAATCACATCCCAAACATCACTGACATAAACCTAGTAGATAACTTGGTTCAGGGACATTAACAACAAAGGGGAAAACAAGGACAACAGAGGACATAATAAAACATCTCTGAAGGTATATCAAACAAGGACAACAGAGGACATAATAAAACATCTCTGAAGGTATATCAAACAAGGACAACAGAGGACATAATAAAACATCTCTGAAGGTATATCAAACAAGGACAACAGAGGACATAATAAAACATCACTGAAGGTATATCAAACAAGGACAACAGAGGACATAATAAAACACCACTTAAGGTATATCAATCAAGGACAACAGAGGACATAATAAAACATCTCTGAAGGTATATCAAACAAGGACAACAGGGGACATAATAAAACATCACTGAAGGTATATCAAACAAGGACAACAGGGGACATAATAAAACACCACTGAAGGTATATCAAACAAGGACAACAGGGGACATAATAAAACATCTCTGAAGGTATATCAAACAAGGACAACAGGGGACATAATAAAACATCACAGAATGCATATCAAACAAGGGCAACAGAGGACATAATAAAACATCACTGAATGTATATCAAACAAGGACAACAGAGGACATAATAAAACATCTCTGAAGGTATATCAAACAAGGACAACAGGGGACATAATAAAACATCACTGACGGTATATCAAACAAGGACAACAGAGGACATAATAAAACATCACTGAAGGTATATCAAATGAGAGTAAAAGAGGACATAATAAAACATCTCTGAAGGTATATCAAACACAGTTCACACACTCAAGTAGTCATTATAAAGCAGAGCTGGTATATGTTAAACAAGTGGTTGTTTACAGCACTAGAAAACCAGACTGTAAGCCAACATTCCAGATCATAATGGAGAATTGCCAGTTTCTATCTGAGAACAGTTACTAAAATGCTGTTAAACTTGCTATTACTATGATTTATTGTCTAATACTCCGGGCTTGACTTCTGAAAATCAAACTTCTTTGATTGATGACAAAAAAATTATCAACCAAGGATCCAAACTTAATGTAACTGAAATGATTAAATGTTATCAATATGACTGTAAAATTATTTGTTTTCACAATAAGCATATATGTACCAATCAAGACACATATCAATTCTTCAAGGCACCATAATGCCTGAATGATTGGCCTAACCAAAGAGATATGGAAAAGGGTTCTATGAGATTAAAGAACAATGAATGAAGCTAAGATAAGTAAAAGCCATGGCTGACAGGCATTCCAGAAATGGGTTTCTAACAAAGGCAAAGAAAGGTGTTTGCACTTAATGCTGATAACTAAACTATCAGTTGATGCATCAAATGACAACAAACACTGGCTTATTAATATTATCAGATATTTTATGCATTCTTTTATTGCTTTTAAATTAATGCAAAAATTGCATTCAGTATAATTCCACAAATAAATCCATCAATCAGGCAAGAAAAACCCTGATTATCAAGGGAAATTTTCCAGCCGTGCATCAATGCAAACATAAACAGTGATACATAAAGATGCAGTAACCAACATGCATTGTTATCTTAAACTGTCAAGAACACATTGAAAATCTACATTCTTTACACTTAATCCAATATCTAGTTACTAGGAACAAGAGAAGCTGTATGGCTGTTCATTGCTCACCTGATCACTGGTATCCATCATTCAACCTTGCATACAATATTGATCTTAGCTAGCATACAGATACCAAGCCATGTGCCTGGGGTCTCCCTCAACAAATTGAAATTATCAACATTGGTAAGTACTGAACTATAACAGAAACATGTGGCGAAATAGATTTATGCTCAGGTGAGCTAGATATTTGTGATTTCAAACTCATAGAATAATCATGGAAGGGCAACCAAATAGAACACTATACTCAGAGCCAGCCAGTATAGATATGCCTCAAATATCAATTTACATTTAGGTTTCAAAAAACTATTTTATCTTAAAAGCCATGAACATATTTCTCAGACAATGGTATTGCAACACATAAATGATTTGTAAGATCCACCAGGGGTTAGTTCTCTGGCAAGATAAAGCCACTTCATAAGAAAATGGTTTTCTTGATCTTAGTGTACTGGCTAGCAGATGGTACGAGGAAGGTACTTTTGTTAAATGTAAATGGCTGATTGTAACATTAACTTAACCAAAGAACATCTAAAATGTTTTCAAGGAAATGATGAACTAAATGCAAGATAGATCTGTGTTGATGAGCATGGACAAATTGGGACAGAATGATGAAACTACAGCATTTTATTACCAATTTGTATTAGAATTTCAACAATTTCTATAATACATGCATGTACAAACTGTACAGACTAGCAGGACTATAAATAAATTTGATGTAAACACAGCTAAGAATATTTCCTAGTTCCTGTAATGTTACAGTAATACTTTGATACCTATGCATTTCCTAGATGTTAAAATAATACTTCAGCAGAAAAGTAAATTCACTTGGAAATGACACAATAATTGTATCTATAGAACTTGTTCAGTTTAATGATATTGTAAAAACTTCCCTTTCAGTATCAACATTTGGAACAGATTACCACCGTGGATTGGTTTTATGCACAAGCTACTCTGTATGCTTAATACAGTTGCATTTTCTTGATGTAACAATCTCAACAGTTCTTTAAGAACTAATAAAAGTATGAACAGAGTAATTAAACCAGAAATAAAATAGTTGTTGCATGTTGCTGTAGTTTTGAGGCAAGTACTGGGAGAATATGGTTTCAATGATGTGAAACACTACTAGTAATCATTTCAACCTGAGAGGTATATTTGTTTTAAATGACTTAATTCAAGATTTAAAGGTAAAAAATGTTAATGATCAGACACCATGGTGGGAGGTAATCATTTTAAAGACATGTTTTTTTGACATTTATATTTTCATTTATACATGCAATTGAGGAAATAAAATCCCTAATGACTTACCATCAGGCAATTTGTTCATTGGAGCCCCAGTTCCCCTGAGGACCCTACTGGGTGGAGTGTCAATAAGCCCATCTACATGAAGGGATCTTTCTTCGTCCATGTCCCCAAAGATTTCATGTACTGCTGTTTTCTTTGGTTTGTAACGCTTCTTTGGCCATGTGTTACATCCTAACCTGTAAATGATATCTTTATATGATTAGTATAATTACAAATTTGGTACAATATTTGCAACATATCTCATTTTGATGGCTTTGCTACAAACCATTCCAACAATGAGATACCCTCTGGAAGACTGTGTTTTTGCTCTATAATTTGTATGGTTAAATGTTGAGAGGGTTTGGATGGTGAGGGATAAGGGAGGAAGTATTTGGGGGGAAGATCAGTTGCTTTGTATGTGTTTTTAGGAATACTTTCCATATCTACTTTCCAGACAATACCCTCAGAAAGATTGTGATTTGCTCTCCATCTTTTATATGTTCCTATTTGTCAGGCCGGTTTTTGGCTTAGATGATTTTGCGGAAAATGGGTTATTTTGTTTGAGATATTTCTAGGAACACTTCTTATCTTCTTTCATTGAGTGTATATTCAATGTAGAAGATAATGTGGAATAGGAATTTTTGCGAAAGTATAACTTTTGCTGGTGCCCTACTTCTTGCTTCTGTTAAGGTCTGCAGGACAATATGTCACCATATTCCTTTATGTGGGATGGCCAGACAATGAGGAAAGATCCACTAGTGAATTCCGGGTGTGTGCACCTCCCTCCTATAAAAGTCCCTTACCATAGATAATGAAACAGCATTCGATTATTCAATTCCTAAGTATTACATCCCCCTAGCCTGAAATCCTCGATCCGCCTCTGTATACAACTTTGGCAGCCTCAAGTGCTTCTACACCAACCCAGGTATACAGTAATTTCTTAAGTTTAATTTGATTTAATTCTATCCCAAACAGACATATCAGCAAAAAGATAAACTATTCATTCAATTAAAAAAAAGGATTTTCATGATGAACGAAAGCGGAAGAAACCTATCTAATATTAAACTTTTATAAACTTACACTTCTTTCACTTTTATTTAATGCAATTTTATCACAGAAATAAATCTGACAAATAAGATTTTATTTCAATGCATGGAATTTATGTAAAAAATGATAAATATTTTACACACACACAAAATCAGGTAAATAGTAACATTAAACTTTCTCTTTCTTTCAGGTAATTCCTGGATTACTTTTAATGTAGATCTAAGTCAACCCTGTAGTTCTATTTTTTTAGCCTAAATCGCTAATTTTCATTCATCTTTACTTTAAGATGAAAAAAAGAATTTGATACAGGAAGGCCAAACTAAGAGTACAGACAAATTTCAGTAAGACAATTTAAATACAATCAAACCTGTATTAGTGGCCACCTCTAAATAAAGACCACTTTGTGAATAATGGTCATATTTCAAAAACAATAATTGATTCATCAAAACAAAATGACCCTCAAAATAAAGGCCACCTGTCAATTATGGCCACATTACATCTTTCCCAATGTTGGGCTTTGTTCACAGGTTTCACTGTACAGGAAACAATTGAAGAATACAGTATAGCCTTTATCACAGACATGAAATATCTATATTAATGAAGTAATCATACCTTGGACAAAAACTGTGATAATTAACTGATAGACAAAAGTGATGAATTCTGTCTACAGATGTTCACATTTTACATGACCATTAAGATGTTTGTCACTGACAGAAAATCATTAACAAACCAATAATATTTACAGAATGATTACATTAGACTGTAATTATAGCAATAGTGTTTATATTGCTGCATCAATGAACATTCGTAAAAACTGAGGAAATGTTTGCACATTAATTACATATCAATTTATCAACTGATGGAGAAGTTTATAATGTGAACATCAAGTGTTTTCTGTGCATATGAAAAGAAAAAAAAATTAAGCTACACATAGTAAGACTTATCTTGAGATGTTTTTAAAGTCCCATCAAAATCGATAGATTTCTGATAATATACTAACCCGAAAGAAGCTATACTATCATGACTGTAACTTCTATCTAAATCATTATGTGCAGTCTCTGTCTCTAGATCATTCTCATTACAAGTGTGTTCTATTCTCTGTTCAACAATGCATCCCTGAAAGTATAGGATAATATAATTATATTAATATAAGTCATAATCATTGAGACATTACAAGTTTTCTACAATATCAACAGTGCCATGTTCATCAGGCAAACAAAATATCTTGTGATTCTGCTCACATCCCCCCCAAAAATATTTGATTGGTAGGTCACTAACATATTTTTTCACACAAAGTTAGTTCAGAGATATATTTCATACGAAAACATAACCTCAAGACCTCCTTCACCATAGACCCTTAAAATTAGTAGGGGTCATTTACATGAGATGACCAACCAAGTCTGAGGGTTGTAAAGGCAAATGTTCTCTGGTTATTAGTCAAACACAGTTTTTGTGCTGGTCACTGTGACCTTGACCTTATTCCAATAAGGGTCATCTGCACGTGATGTCCAAGCTCCCAACCAAGTCAGAGGACCAAAGGCCTAATCATTCTCTGGTTATCCGTCAGCAAAATCTTTTGTGTTGAAGGTAATTGTGACCTTGACCTTCAACTTACTAACCTCAAAATATATATGACTTATCTGCAACTTATGCCCAACCTCCCAACCATACCTGAGAACTGTAGGCCAATTCATTCTCTAGTTATTGGTCAGACAAGGTTTGGTAATGGACTTTTTCAAAGGGTGGCATATAAATAAGGTCAATAAAAGTATATAATTATACAATAAAGATGACTGAAGGGTAACATTTGCAGTACAAACAACAAGACAAAAATCAGTCAGAAGATAATGTCAAAAATTTAAACTTAACTTTACAAATACAGTCAAACCTGTGTTAGTAGCCACCTCTAAATAAAGGCCATCTTGTGAACAAAGGCTATTCTTTATAAAAACGCTATTGATCATTTAGACACAAATGACCTCTGAATAAAGGCCTCCTTGTCAAAAGGCCACATTCAGTCTTTCGCAAGTTTGGCCTTTGTTCACAGATTTGACTATATCTGACATATTCAATGTGTTAGTCTGAAAATGATGAAATAAGCGAAACAGAAAGATGATTTCCACCCTGAAGGATAAATCCATAAAATATTCAACACTTGTAAACAACATTAAAAGCTTTATCAAGATTGAACGAAACACCATACTAATGAAGAATTTATTGAAATTTCCAAGTAAGCAGAACATCTGTATAATGATGATATATATATATACAACCAAATCCTTAATAGAAAGAAGTCAATAGAGATTTGTCTGCAAGCATTTCAAGCATGATTTTTTGCACTCATTTTGTAATGTGAAAGTAAACATTTTTGTGTTTATAAAGAAATAACATATTTAACTACTCATTTGTGAGATAAAATGGCATAAGTTCCTGTTTCAACATCATGGAAAAATCAACATCAAAATCCAATAATATATATACTCATATTCTCACACATACAAATCTTTATAACACACAGCTGTTATGATTAATCCATAAAAACCCAGCACATTAATTTAACAAGATGTTAACATGTTAGAAACAATGTTTTTTTTTATCAACCACAATTATATAAAGTTAATCATGATGGCCTTAAAAAGATTCCTCACAGTTTTTTGATACAAAGATAAACAAAAACAGCATCATAATGAACTCTCCATAAAGAAGGTAGGAACTACTTTCTAATCTCCTTTTGAACTCTTCAATATGAAGGTAGAAACCACTTTCTAATCTCCTTATCTTAATGTGAGGAGATTCAGTCTACAAAATTAGGAATTTCGAATTCCAACATCCATTCAACTTCCTCTCTGCATATCTGCGCCATGTTTTGGTAGATGAATATGTTTTTATTTTTCACATGGTAAAATCATCATGAGATGCATTAGCTGTTTCAATGATGAATACTGCATACGCCTTTTGTTGTTTTTTATCTCCTAAGATTAAGAAATTATTTCTCTCACACCTTATTGTTACAAAATAAGTAAATCAAGAAATCAGGTGTTCCTAAAACTTTTACAATAGCTTGAAAACCAATTTTATAAAACCTTGGCAATTCACTGATTGTATCTTAGCATTCTTGATAACAACCAACTGGGAGGCTTAATTCTATGACCGGCCTCTTTAGACTCCAACTACCTCTGTGCTTAGTATTGTCGATGACCTGCCAGTGATAAGATTCTGAGACTTTCTGCAATTTTTAATTTCAAACATACAGTGCAACCTCTCCAAAGCAACACCCATTGGGAGTAGCAAAATGATACTGTTGTTGAGAGGTTGCTGTCTAGAAGTTAAATTAATAGTTAAATTGTTGCTCAAGAGAGGGCTGCTCTGGAGAGGTTGACCTCTACATAAATTAATATTTAACAAAAGATGCAAGACTAGAAAGTTATTACACAAGCTTTCAACAAGTGGTATTTCAAAATTCAAGATGACAGTTACTGGAACTTATAAATTTTGAAATGAAAATAAACGAAGAGATGGCAAAAAAAAACAATTGTGTTAGCTAAGCACTTGTTAACTGGTCTTAAACTAAGCAACCCTAACATTCTTTAAGTCTACAAATTTGCTGGAGGAGAAAATGTGTAAATATTTTGCATTTATCAAGATAAGCTGAAATTATATTGCCGTCTTTACCATATAATATATTTTCAGAAGATTTAGAAAGAGTGATATTATGTTAAGACTTACATTGAATGTAATAATCATGCATATCGTTGCACAAACAGTTGCACAACTTCTGAACTTCTTAGAAATATCAAGTTAGCAAAATAGCTTTCATTTATTCTGTGTGTAGGGTTCCAGGTAATGTGATGGGAAATCTTAGTCTCAAATCTGAAGGCTTTGTTTGGTTAAACCAGACTAAATTCAAGGCTTTGATTGGTTAGTTCTGAGAAAAGATTTAAATGTGATTTATAAAAAGATGGCATTCTGATAACAACTGAGCCACGGTATTTTGTTAGTAAAAGCCCCAGTTTATATCATATAGATTCAGATAAATACAATTGGAATTTATTGGATCCATGAATGATTTTTTTGTTCTACAATAAGATCATCTTTGGGGAGAGAAAAGGGTTTCTACATGTGCAAGATATGCAGATTACTTTCCAGCTTAAATTTACAGACAGAAAAAATTTTAAGAGTGACATATGTTCATACACATATGAAAGTTAAGAAGCAGACACATTTGTATTACTTTCTCACCTCCAATCTCTTTTTCACTGAAGAGTTATAGACTATTTCCCCCTCATCACTCATAATTAAGCCAGTCTTTGATGTGGTATTGATACATACATAATAAAGATATATATATATGTGTGTGTAATAATAAGTAATGTTCTGGGAAATACATCAAGATTTAAGAACAAAGCTTGTAATTAATCCTCTATTATATTCACCAAACACATTTTAAGGATTCATCTAAATAATGTTCTTTTTTCATAAAATGACAACAGTTGTAACACATTTTTATCCAACATCCAGTACAAATACTGTTTAGAAACAAATACATCAAATGGCTGAGGATACAATATTATACATGTGATCATAACTATTATACTAAATAATCGTAACAAACTTTAATCTTGCTTACCGAAATACATTTTAAATTTCGTATTAATCCTTCGAAAGTTGCGAAAACTACGAACTCCAGGTTAAGAATCTTTTTACAGAATAATTTTTCTAAGAACTATGCAGAAACTTCCCATAATTCATTTTGTCGAAAATATGTTAAAGATTCATAAATCCAAAGTTCTGCGAAAAGGGTTTTGAATCCGAAATCTAGTTACAAATTTCATGATGCAAAGTAACACTATCACTTTATTTCTCACATATTATAATCACCGAAAAACCACAACTTCTGTGGTAGTAATCGATGATCAGTAATCAAAGCCATATTGCCAAAACAACGAAAAAATGTGTGTGAGAATATGAGCGGGATATTTCATGCCAAAAGCTTACATACAATATAAACACAGTACAGAGCAGTAGCAGCGTAATGAAAAATTGGGCGAAAAAACGATTTTAACTCAATTTTGGCAAAGGAACAGATAAAGCTTTATTGCTTCAGACATTAGAAACCACATAACATCAATGAAACATGGTTGATATAAACCTACAATCAGTTACAGTTGTATGAATAAATATTTTATTGTATAGGTAAGTAATAAACCATGGTAACTATGATATTACATATAATAATTCTCCTATCTTCCATCAGGTAAAAATTATACAATGAAGTCAGGATGATAGTAAAATTAAATGAACATTTTCAAGTAACCATTACACTGTAACTTCCTGTTTTCTTGAAAACAAGTTAAGTAGGAGCTTATAAAAAAATTAAAATCATGGATACAAGAAGATGATGTCACTGGAGCACCTCTATAGTATAAGGTATCAAGTTTTAGTAGTTGAAAATTAATTATGACCTTGTAAGCTTTTTCTTTTAGGTAAGCCATTTCACCTGCTTTTCAATTCACAGTAGAATAACATATCAAAGGGAGACAACCAAAGTTTGTAAATATACCAAAGGGAGACATTCAAACTTTGAAGATATACCAAATTTTGTAGATATATCAAAGGGAGAAAACCAAATTTTGTAGATAAACTAAGGGAGACAACCAAAGTTTGAAATATACCAAAGGGAGACAATCAAAATTTGTAGATATATTAAAGGGAGACAACCAAAGTTTGTAAATACACCAAAAGGAGACAATCATTGCCCATACAAAAAGCCAGAGAACAGATTAACATAGCAAACAAAAGAAAATAATTATTACTATGATTTTGAACAAAAAATTATAATATTTGAATTCAGAATAAGAAACAAAAATATAAAATGATAAAATAGGATGTAATGCTAGAGGCGAAAATAACATACATATAACAAAAAAGAAAGTTAAATAATACAAAAAGAAGCTGATGGCTTCATGCATGGACTGTAGACTGAAGGTTTACCTACCAGCACACTCTTAGGAAAACATGCGTAGAAATATCCAACTGGTTGACGTGGCTTTTGAAAGGGGAAGATAACTCATGATTAGTAAATGATGGACAGTGAGTCAATATTAATGTCACAGATTAAAGATGCCCATAATACATCAGGGCCTACATTCATTACAATGTGTTCAATGACTATTTAATACCATGAGAATATACACACATAACAAGGTAGATTTAGCATAACAAGTGGATATAAAGCTGATTCATAAAAATGACATTCAATACACTTGTGTCAAAAATTAAACATAATCTATGTAACAAGCTAAAAGAATTATACATGGATCATATGAGCATGAAAAAAGAGTTAACATTGAATGTAAACATGATGGTATGAAACAATTTGGTACAGTGGTATAACCTTGTATTCTATGATAAATGCTGCATCTAACCTTAAATATCACTTTTTTAAAAAAGAAATTAAAAATTAATATAATGCATATGAAAATCATTCATTTTTTCTCATGGGTTGAACGTTCTATTTATAGCCAGGTTCATTGGGCAACTTTTCCAGCTTTTTCGGTGGAGTTTAGGCCTAGTCATACACCAGTAGTGAGTTCAGTAAAAGAAAACGTTTGCCGCAAACGATTTGAAACAGAAGCAGTCTCACGCTTTGTTATGTTTCAAGATGGCGACCGGCCAGTTGTAAAACATGGTTACATGGATTTGGATGTACACAAAGCTGCAATATTCAGCCAAATTGGTCTTATTCACCCAATTAATAAAGAATGGAAAGAATAATTTCCCCCATATATTCTATTTTGGATCCGGGTCTGGATCCGTGGATCCAAGTTTTACACCTCGCTTTGTGGCTGCAAACAGTCCGTTCAGTTAAAAAACGTGTTTGCAATCGTTTTGAAACGTTTTCTTTAACTGAACGCACTGCAGAGTAGATAATGTGAAACTTGGTCCCACAGGGATTTGAACTCACAACTGTGAAGGGCAAGTAATTACTAGTCTAGTCATCAGCAAATCATTCAAACAATAACAATTGTAAAAATCCATAAAATGCGCTGTCTCAGGTGGGGTGTTTATTATGAGATATAATGTAAACATAATAACCAGATGGAGCATTTATCATGGATTATAAGGTAAATAGCAATGGTTCAAAATGAACAATTATTAAAGTAAAGATACTGTACATTGTAGCCAAATAAAACAAAAACTTATACATTATACAAGCCAAAAATAGGAAATATCTGCTTGAATGAAACTTGAGGCCAGAGGTCACTAAAAGACAATTTAGAAAAGGACACTGACAATGTGTGGATCAAGTACAAACTACAATACTGCTGAAGCAACCTTATTAATTTCCTTATAAAATTAATAATCATAATTATTACATATTAGAATCATGACGCACAACCAATATATAGTTTTCAAATATCAAATAAATTAATAAATACAAATTCAACACATTAAATAAATTTAAATACCTTGAAATATGTATGCTTAATTCAAACATATAAAATCCACTTTAATTGCTTAAATTTAATGACAGGTTAATTTGAAATCCAAGCAATGCACAGTCAAAATATATGCCATAAATCTTTAAGACGAAAATAAATAGGTTTATTTATACACCACAATTAAGAACAAATTATTCAAGCCTGACTCTAATTCACAATAACTTTCATACAAACAATAGGTCGGTCACAAAGAAATTATGAAACAATTACCAGTAATGACATTTAGAATAACTCAGAAAGTGACTCACACACTAAGCTTCACTTTTAAAGGCTATTGTGATTAAGCATTAATAAATACTGAAACAATTTTGGAACTACTTGTAATCGAAAAAGTATTAACATATTAATTACTGCAGTTCACCATACAATTTTATGGTGTTAGTTAAATCAGATGGAAGGAAAATATCAAAGGTAAAACTTTTCAATGTGTAATCAACCATTGAACACTCAAGATATAAACAATACCTATACTGAATCATATGTTTATGATATTTGGACACTTAATAGTTCCAAATAATAAGTATTAAAGGAAATGCTATTAATTGAATACTCAACTGGACTTATTTTGTTTCACTTTGAGTTCTACGCCCCTTTTCAACAGACTCCAATCCTCCATAAGTATCTGTCAACATTCTCACATAAAGAGACATGGTTGGTAGCAGGGCTCGAACCCAACAACCCTCTTATCAGTGAGAGGTTACCGTGATTTGAAGTCAACAACCTAAAACTATCCACCATGGAGGTGGGTCAAACTAGACTTGTACATACATGAGGCCAGTTTTGTGGAGAAGTCTGGTCTGTGGAGTGATTGTTTATTTGAAACTGAGAGATTCACTCTATCAGTTATTAACAAAAATCAGAGTAGGAAGGTCACAAATTTTTATTTTATGAGCGTCTTTTGTTAGAATTTTGGTCTTTATTCACATGTGGTCTTTACTTGAAGGTCATTTTTTTTATAAATAATCAATGACAGTTTTGAAAAGAATGACCTTTATTCACAGGGTGGATAGGTCTGTTGTTGTCAGTTTCCTAGTACAACAAATAAACAATTACAGTGCAACCTCTCTAAATCATCACCCTTTGGGAGAAGCAACCTTAATATGTTGTTGTTAAGAGGTTGTTGTTCAAAAGAGGTTAAATTAATAGTTAAATCATGCAGTGGGAGAAAAGCATGCTGTTGTTGAAAGGAGATTGTTGCTCAAGTGAGGGCTGCTCAGGAGAGGTTGTACTGTATTTAGAATGGCCTCAGTGATTCACTTTAGTTCCCAAGTTTAAGTGAAGTTGTTTTATAACTGTTATATAATAAGTTTCAAGTGGTGACAATCATTAGAAAAGTTTGTTTGAACTTTTACAATGAATGAATATTTAGTTAACAGCCTGAGGGAAAATGTGGAGTGTTATATTATGAATTGAGTAAATATCAGATTTGAATAATATATGACAATATTAATTGTGTTTAATTTATTCACCTGTGTTTGATATCTAACTTGTATCAACTTGTTTACATAGACAGGTCAATAAAACAAGTACAATAGTTCATACTGTCATACAGTCAATAAATATTTTAGGTCAAGCTTCCCCCCCACACAAAATACTAATTTAACATCTATAGATATGTTATTCTAAGTCACACAAATAACATATTATCAGCTAAAATGATCCAGTTCCTAAAGTTAAAGTAGGACAGATTATGTTTTTGACTTAGTTCATGTGACAAGAATTTAATATCCAGGTGCACTCTCAATTTAGGAGGTAAAATTTAACAGCTCTCCTTTAAGAAGGTAAAATTAAGCACTTCTCCTTTTAGAAGTCAAAAATCTCAACAAAATGACAATGACAATTGTTGTATTTTTTCTGCAGCAAAAAAATTGCATGTCACTCAACACAGTGCACAAAGTGAAATATTTATCAGGGTGTAAAAACAGAAGCTGTCAAATCTTTCCAAGATAGCAGTAAAAAAATCACATAAATATCTCCAGCTTGTAATACACACCTAAGAAGCACTTTAATGTAATTTATGTTGAAATACAATGAGTGTTGTGAATTATGGAATGGTGAGATGTGGAAAATATGTCAACATTGAAATGACCTTATTTAAGGCCTAACTGGACAACTTGAGCAGACTTTCTCCATCAATAATTCTCTTTAATACATGAAAGAGTAACCTTTATTGTATCAATCTACAAGAATTAATTAGATAAGGGCATTCATCTTCAAGATCATTTTATCCATTTGAACAGTTCAACACTACTAGACAATAAAATTATCAAAGAAGGAAAAGACACAGAAAGAAATGGTGACACTAAGAACATCTGCAGCTAATAACATACATGTAGAATGGTAACAACTCTTTCTACCTACCTGACATTCAGCCATTGGACTTTGAAGGTCCTCGGATACATTGTTGGTGTTTGCCCAAGGAGGTAATTCATCAGCTATAGGAGAGAAGATTGTCTCCCCTTCTTGTTCTGTGTTTGGTGGATTCTCAAATTTCTCCATGTGGAATGTTATAGAATGTAAGTAAAGTTAAGGAATAGTAATTTTCAGTTTCTCTGGGTTTAACACCATTTTCAACATGCTTTTTCAGTTACATCCTGAGACCTATTCACCTAACCAGTTTTCCTGGACTTCATTCTAACCAGTACTAGCTTACCCATCCACAAGAAGTCAGCATCTTCTCCACTACTGGAGGAAAATCAACATTCATAGAAGGGTATAATGACCTGCCACAACCAGGGTTCAACCTGATTTGATGGGTTATAAGTCCAGCCCACTAACAATTGGACTACAGCATGCAGAAGCAAAGTTTATACTTCATTGGTGATATTAATTTACATTTCAGAAAGTTTGGAAAATAAAGTTTCTGATTGGTTGAATTAGATGGTTGTTTTACAGTAGTTAGCAGAACTGATGTATGTTTTTGAACTAAGATAAAAACTTATAGAACAAGGCTTGGCACCAAATGATCATTGTTTCGCTCTGGATGCTTTTTCGATACATGTACTTAATACGAAGTTTGATAGCAATTTGAAAAATAACACATTTGCAAAACATGCCTGGTGGCTTAGCAATCAGACTTTTTCAACATCAATATCCCAAGATAAAATGAATTCAAAGCCTTCAACAAAATGAAATTTCTTCAGGATTATTGCAGTTGATTGGATCCTTGAAACTCATTTTGGCTTTTATTGTTCCAATAAAGCAATAATGAATCCAAAGTAGCCTCTTAGACTCAGAATAAATGTGAAATCAATTGATAGTCCACAAATAAATGGTACTCATTAAACACAATATGGCGAATTAACAAGGTACTGGTACCCAGTCAAATAAATTTGTTTTCACTTGGGTTTATAAAGGTCATTTGGTGACTATTTCAGCTTTAATAGAGGAGGAAGCCCTAGACGTACTCTAAGCTAGACTCAGTGACCTTCTGTACGGCAACTGGACAACAATCTCACATGTAAAATTGGCTCCTGGGGTGGGCTTGAACATACAGCCATGAGGGGCTAGTGATTACTAGTCACTGACCACAACCACTCAGCCACAGTGGTCCTTCAGTCAAATAATAAGAAGTGATCAGTTTTGTTTAATTTACTAAAACGAGCTTACATGGATTTGTCTTTTCCTATTGCCCTATGCTAGGTTTTAAATTAAACAACATGTATTTGACATGAAGATTAGCAAATCCATAAAACACAGACTTAAGTTAAAGCAAATCTAATAAAAGAATCAATTAATAAAACAGACATAGTAACTATTAAAGCAGATTGGTGGTTAAAATACTAGATTGGAATTCTTGTGTATATCAAATCTGACAGCGGTATACAGAAAATCAAAGTTGTTCACAAAAAGATTAAGACTGAAGTGTACAACTCTAATCCTATCAAACATAGATCAAAGCTTTTCAAAGGACAGAAACATAATAACAAGCGGCGGATAAGGTGACTTTACACGGACGATTTACATCCAGCACTAACTTATTCAATATTTTTACAACTGTGTTCAATTCTTTTTATAGTATATCTGGAATTATTACAATTGACATACCAATCAATTAATGCAGCGTAAAAATTGAACAGTTGAACTGATTGAATGATTTTTGTAAAACCTGCTTCTATGAGCTGCTAAAACAAATTCATGTTGGTATGTAAAATGTAGATTGATCCAGGCCCCTATCATTAGGCTTTGAATTCATTTTATCTTGGGATATTGATGTTGAAAAAGTCTGATTGCTAAGCCATCAGGGCATGTTTTGCAAATGTGTTATTTTTCAAATTGCTATCAAACTTCGTATTAAGTACATGTATCGAAAAAGCATCCAGCGCGAAACAATGATCAAAGCTTGACATCAGTCTCTAAGCACAAATCTCAATTCCAATCTCAAAGTATCATGGTTGAAGATACAGCTGAGGAAGGTTAAAGCACCTGTTCAGGTCAGTTAATATGCTGTCAGAATAATATCATTATTGTCTGATCATAATTAACCCAGATTCATTAAAAGACAAGATATGAGATCTGGTCTGGGAACATGATCTCAAGTTTTATAACCTCAGGGCTAGCTCTCGTGGTGTGCATTTTTGACTCAGTTGAGAAAACACCATATTTCCAACTCGACTATATCAAAGTTTTCTGCTTTTTGTAAAAATGACATAAAATAGGTAAAATACTAAATGATAATATTGAGCTAGAATGTACTGGGAGTCGTCAATATGAATTTAAATTGAATCTGAAGACAGACTAATCAAACCCAGCCTGTTATCAACATTTATTTACATAAGCTGACACTATCAATATAAGCAAATATGAATATTTTCACTTATTGTAGCTATTCTGGTATTTATATCCATGAAACAGACAAATATACTGAAACAATGAACAATTTAAGGCCAGCCACAAAAAAATGTTTTTTTCAGACCCAACTGACATTAAGATTTGTGCTCTTTTCGGTACTTCAAGATATCAAACTAGTTCTATACAACCTGACAATTGTTGGTTTATTGAAAAGCATGTATACTGAAAATGGATTTTGTCTTACTAATAGGTAAATCAACTAACAATGCCCCCTTCAGGGTGACCTTGACCTTTGACCTACTGGTCTGAAAATGCACAGGTCATGTAGAGGTTGTCATGAGGAACCAACATATGAAGATTGATGCATCTTGATTTTATATGCAAGGTTAAAGTTTGGTACAAACAAACTGTCCAAAAACAATATGACCCTGATTCTATTTATATGGGGGCATAAAAAATGTATGCTAAAAATATAATCAAACTATGTAATTCAATTATTCTAATTTCTTTTCAACAAACACTCAAAAGACACTAAATCAGTACATAATAGTATAACAAAGATGAAAAGTTGTAAAAATCTGAATACTAAAAAGGATATCATCATTTCCCAGATAGACAGAATCTTGTTCATCTAATATCACATATTCTTGTTCTGGAATACGATCCTTGTTCACATAGGTCTGAAAAAATATATAAAAAAAAAATATTACAAAAAATATTTTTATATTAATATAACAATTATATAGACATGAAATCTTAAGGTTACAACAGAAGAAAAATGAATCACAGAAAAACATTCAATTATTAACCACAGAAATACACTGACTCAATAAGACCCTAGTTAATCTATGAATCCTCAAATGGTGCATCATATATGTTATGTACATGTATGTATAAATGTACTTGCAACTGTTTTTCTTTATATATGTTTGTATTGAGTTTGCTATTTTTGTTGTATTTGTGTGTAGTTTGCCATATTCGTGTAAATTATATTATAAAATGTATTTTGACCATTGGCAGTCAGTGCCAATTTTGTCAAATAAAGTGTATAATGAATGTTCTCCAATAAAATTCACTGCTCCACTAAAACACCCCAAGCCTTGACAATGACTCACAATGAATGTTTCAAATAATCCTCCTAGTTATTTCTACTGCATCCAGAAATCATTCAATAAATGTTAGTTAAGGCAAGTTTAATAAAAGTTATTTATTATGAAACATCAGTTGTCACAAGTCCCATGTTGGTGTGAGTTCAAATCCCACCATGACCAAATATCACATGTGAAGAATCTGTCCTGAGCTAGCTTTAATACAGAAGGTCAGTCAGTGGTTCTACCCAGGTCTATGCCTGGTGTCTTCTACTAATAAAGTTGGAAACGTTGCTATATGACCTTTGCTGACTAACCTTCAATCCATTTTAGAAATCCAAGAATTCACAAATCAATAAGCATGTATGCGGTACCTTAACTAATAAATCAATGAAATAATCACCAAATATATCGTTTGAATACTGACTACAACAAATAGATACAGTACACTAAGCATGCCTCATGTATATGGTCACAAAGACTGAATGAAATATCATTATCCAGATATAGAACCAGTTTTCATACTAAAACATGACACAATGTCATCAGAGAATACTGTCATGTAGACGTAATCTAATTCTCAGTTTTTACTGCTTTCATCATCACACTACAGCTATATAATTAACACTGGTAATTAATTAAATATTTATACTATCAGAATTCCGAAATGCATATACCAGCAGTATATTAACCAGGCCACAAAGCATGTATATCCCCTGATTATCTAGAATCCAAACACTTTCAGACTTTTCCATACAATCCAGTCCATCAAGCCACTAAAATTTGGTTCCTGAATAAAGCGAGTTTATTCCACAATTAACCACTAATAGATGTATCCAGGCCCTATTTCCATCCAGTTTCCTATTATCAGCCCCTGATTTAGTCTCTTGTCCATCATTGAAGCTAAATTCAGCATATATTCCATTTCCTTTACAAATACATTAACACTTAACTACAATAAGCCCCAACTTTTAACTTTATGTATAAAGTTATTAGTCAGTTTGTGACTGGAAAAGATTAGTTATATATTCAAGTTAAATGTATTTTAAAGTAGACAATTTTCCTTAGTTTATGTAATTTTACAAACCATTCAGTCAGACCTATTCCTCTCCTCCTCTAATGTTTATTACCTACTTCAAAATATCTATGTAGCCATGACATGTGATTCTTTAATGGCTGAAATTTATATCTTCCTTAATCACACAAAAGCATCTCTCTGGGTAACTAAAGCATCTTGCCATGAATTTATTATGATATATTATTTTTATAATTATGACCAGACATGGTGCTTATTAAATCTTCACCAGACATTAAGGTGGATAAGAACACAAGCAGGGTTCATTATAAAGTAACACTCATTCAGTAATTCAGTAATTTGGTTGTCATAAATTCAAACGGTTGACAAAACATGAACACTTGATCATGTAAGAACATTAGTCATTCTAAATTGGCTAAAAACAATAGTTAAAGTTGAGATTTTTTATTTACACTTATTTACCTGTACTTTGGATGGAATTAACTAAATCATTAATTTTTCATGAACTTTTCATGCATACTTCATGAAGTATGAATTACTTCTTGACAGGGGTAGACACATGAATGCTACTAAACATAATTACAGGAATAATGAACTCATAGAGAAAGAAGCATCAACAAACTCAGGTTTAACTAATTGAAGAATTAACATCTCTTGTTATTACAGACTCAGAGTTAGACAGTCATACTAAGTCAATATAACCTAAATATTCCTTGTTTTATAGAAGGATATGAATTTGTCCTTAAAAAATGCAGATAAAAAGTTCCACATGTATTTTATCAGAGTCTATCAAATAAAGAAATATACAGCAAATTATATCACCAAAACATTTACATTGAAAGAAAATCTTACCCCGTTAGCTGTACTGAGGTCTTTGATTTTAAATCTACGAATATAATGGTCAAATGTCACCACCGCATGTCTTTTATCAACAGTGTCACTCTGAAAATAGAAGAACAATCATAAAAGAATTAATATGAAGACAGTATGAGCTCATGTAAAGAATAGTGGGATGAACTTGTTAATACTTTATTATCTGAGCTCATGTAAAATCCAGTGGGATTAGTACTTATTTGACTGAGCTCAGGTAAAGTCAATCCTGATTACCTTGTTAACACTTCTGCCTGAGCTCATGTAAAGCTTATTAATACATATTCACCACACTCAATACTTTGAGCTCAGGTAAGCTACAAATCACAGACATTCCCCTTCAATACGAAGGGCTAAAGGTAAGGTCATCAGTCTGAGCACATATGCCATTTTGATAGGAAGAGCTCAGCTAAGCTCTACAGACTGAGCACATGTGAAATGCAAAATGTAAATAATGTTCCTTTCTCCAAACTCAAGTAAAGAAAAACAAAGTTTAATGACTGGATATCAGAAAGTATAACTTACCAGTAATTAGATATATTAACTAATTTTCCTTTTTTGTAGTACTGATTTAAACTCCCAACACTTAAAAAATTCAATTAATGAAAAAAAAAGAACACATGAACTCCACAGATCTATTAAGGTCACATTTTGAAAATCACGAGACTTTAAAACCAGTAATAATACCTCAACGTTAAGAAGGCTATGCTTCAAAAACATATAACATATACCATAGATTATATTTGCATGAAAGCTTTAATGTGTAACCAACTAATATCATATCAAAGACGCATCGCAAAACTACCTTAACTGAGTCATCACTTAAGTTTAATTGAATGATTTTTGTGTGTAACTTGTGATATTGTCAACTTTGATATCATGTAAGTATACTGCTGGTCTGTGTTTATTTAGTTTAAAACTTAACTGTAGAGATTATTTTTTGGAGGTTAGGGTCTTAAACAAGAAGAATTAATATCTCATGAAAAGCTAACAAACTCTTAAAATACTTGTACAAAAAATATGACTTAAAGCAAAGTTATTTTAAAACTAAACAATCAATGCTTAACCTTTAAATGGCAGATAAAAGCTCTATGTATGATCAGTGGAAGTTATTTAATTTCTCAAATCAACATTATAAAATCTATAAAAGGGGCATAAATTTCCAGGTTCAAATTATTAGTATGTCAAACACAAATAATAATAAAAATTACAAAAAAAATAGAATTAGATTGAGTAAAAATAATTTATCCATTCAACTGGAAAATTTAAAAAGCATTTTTCATTGAAGATGTATGATTATGCTATGTCGTTTACTAAAACATGACTTAACTATTCTCAAATACTGGTACGTAGCAAGAAGATCTGAGATATGAACAGTTCAGAATTACCTGAGAGATCAATAGATTTCTGACCTGCATGTTCTTGTAACGATTTGAATGTTAATAATGAAGTATCACCTAAAACTGTTATCAAACATCTGGTATAACAAAACCACACGTTATTATTAATACCAAAATATTTATGCCACATACCTGATATTCATGCTGACTTAGCAAATACCAGCACTAATACAGGGCTCTATTCCAGGTCAGAATGTGAATGTAGTTATAAACAAACACATTAATATTTAAAGTAAAGGGTCATGATTCTAACCGGAACAGCGAATTCCATACCAGTGTGTATTTGAAATAGAATTATAATACAAAATCTTGACAACCGACAGAGCAAGAATGACCCTTTATTGTAAACAGACTGAAATGATACAGACCCATGAACACCTTTGACCTCTTGACTTAAGTGTTCAATGTACATTGTCCAGTCCTAGATAAACACTTTAAAGACTGCATGTGGGAAGAAGGAGTAAGAATAAGACAGCAAACATAGTTAAACAAAGTGACCTTGACCTGCAATATAGAGGTCAGGGTCATGTATATAGCATGTCATTTCATTGAGACAAACATGAAAAGCTCTTACAGGATCAGGCATATCCCTTCTATTTGACCTTGACCTTCCATAAACTGTTCCCTACAAAGGTCATGAAGAAGCAAACATTTTTAAGCTTAAATAAATAGAAAGCCATGTATATGAAACTAAATATTTACCAGTAAGTAGTCAATGCCCTTTTCAATCCAACATGAAAAATTCTTAGATCAAAGAATTCACTAAACCTGCCACAAGATTACTACAGATATAATATCATTTTTAACTTCTACATGTCTAAGAATAGCACATAGAAAAAAATGAAACAATGGCACTGTAACTGACTCTCATTAGTCAATAGTAAACAAATAATGGTTTCTTAAAACACTGCAAAAAGTTATTGATTTTCAAATTTTAAAAACAAATATCCATTGTATTGCTAACGAGATAATAATATAACCTTACAGTAAGGTTAGAACAAGTACTGTATAGATAAATCAGACAAATAGCAACAAGATTTGGCTATATGTACCGGGGTATATCATCTTGTTTAGTAGACCTACAAATGATCAGTATTTAGACAATAAATACTTTATGTTTGTAAGCATAGTGGGCAAATATCCATGAAACGTAGAATTAATCTTTTTTGTTCCATACAGTTCAAGTAGGATTTATATTTGTTATTTATATCATCATACCTTAAACCTAAGGCAACAACTACATGCAATGATATCTGAGTCATAAATAACATATTGTATCTAAGTGAATTTTGGCAATCTGAGGTCTACTACAGTAATGTACAAGTCAAAGAACTTTGATAAACTAAATAATAAATCATACAATATTAATATAAACTGAACATGTTTTTATAAAGTACAGAACTGAAGTATATTAATCATCATAGTATTAGTAGTAAATCAAAGTACTGAAAGTACTCAGGGAAACTGAACTTTCATGGGCTAGCTTGCACTGCAACATGAAACAGGAACTAGTTTAACGATTGCATGGCGGATGTAGATAATGGTAGTACTTAGGTTCACATAAAAATTCATGTGAACAGAGCAAGCAATGGCTTAAGAAAGCTGATCTATCATTCAGTTTTAAAAACAAGAGGGCCAAGATGGCCCTTGATCGCTCACCTGAGAACAAAGGCACTATAATTTATGACCAGGTAATACAGTTTCCAGCTTGTATAACCCATTTTTACGTAGATTTTGATATCAAAACCAACAATGAAGGTATTATACTGTTAAACAAGCTAAAACGTAGCAAATTTTCTAATCCAAGGGCCCATTACTCTTGAAATTGTGGTCCGATTCCATCCATAACTAAACTTGTCCAAGACCATAAGGTCATACACATTCATTGTAAATATGATTAGGATTGGTGAATAAATGAAAGCGCTAGAGTGTAAACAAGCTAAAATATAGCAAATTTTCAAAGTAAAGGGTCCATAACTCTTGAAGTTCTGGTCCGATTCAACCCATAATCAAATTTGTCCAAGATCTTATGGTTATACACATTTACTGAAAATATTATTAGGATTGGTGAATAACTGAATGCCCTAGAGTGTAAACAAACTCAAGTATAGCAAATTTTCAAAGTCAAGGGCCCATAACTCTAGAAGTTATTGTCCGATTCCACCCATAATCAACCTTAGCCAAGACATTGTGACCATATACATTGTATACAAGTTTGATCACGATTCGTTAAGTGTAAACAAACTAATTGTGGACGGACACCGGACATTCATCAATCCTAAAATCTCACCTGATGAATCAGGTGAGCTAAAAATAAAGGGCAATAACTCCACAACCAACACCGCTTATAATGCAGTACTAAGTTAGATGCTTAAGTTATACTTTTAACCAAGTTTGTTTGAATGTTTACAATGAGTTCTTTGTATCATTTAGTCTAGAAATTCAGTGAATCACTCATTTGAAAAGCTAAGATACTGTGAACATTCAAAGCTATTCCATTAATTAGATCAATCACACATGTCAGAGCTAACTTTAATGTACATTAATTAGTGACTTGACTTACAAACTATCAATATATATAATAGGAGATTGGTTATAGATCTAAAAGCGAGAAGTAAATGATGAAAATTTTACTGATTTATGTATACCATGTAAAAAGTTAATAGTTGACACAGAATAAGATATAGATTTCTCAGCTACAATTTAACTCTAGGCTAATGAAAGCTTTCTTGCATATTTTGATAAAATAAAATAGAATTTACTTCCTGCAATACAGGATAGGGCTGTGGCGAATATCCGAGTACTCGGGTATTCACGAATCAAACTGAAATATCGAGTACGAATAATCATCATTACTAAGATTCTTATTTTTTCAGCATAAATTGTATTTTTGCTCCTAAAAATCCCTTTTCCCTGAATATAATTATATTGTCTCATCATAGACTACTTTGTTGGCCAAGAGGTCAATCGGATCTTTAAATATTGGGTTACAGGCTCAAACCAGAAAATGATGCTGATAACAGGAACATACCTTTATAAGTTAATCAGGTACTATATTACAACCAATAGGATGAGAAATGTATACCAACAATACCTCACTCACTATATGAAGGACAGAAAAAAACAGCTGAATAATAGCGAATATCAATTAAATTCATATTTATGACATCAATCATATGAAAAATTAGCAACACCATTAAGTCAGTCTCTTGAACCCTAAGATATCATTTGAGACCAGATTCCACTTAGTCCAAGATGTCAATGATGCAGAACTCCTACAAAAAGATCTTGCAGCCTTGGAACAGTGAGAGAGTGATTGACAGATGAAGTTTCACACAGAGAAGTGCACAGTCATCCATGCCTGTAAGAACATACCCACTACAAACTACATGGCAACATCAGAGCCACAGAAAACAGTAGCCAGTACCCAGGAGTTTTACCATCAATAAAGACTTCAGATGAAGTAAACATGTCAACAACACCGCAGCGAAGGGCAACGGGTCACTTTGATTCGTCAGCCTACACCACTGGAATATGCTTTTATGGTGTGGGATCCTTCTACAGCCCTAGATACCCACATCCTGAAACAAGTACAGCGAAAGGTCCCGCTTCGTTACCAATCAGAACACAGACCGAACCCCCCCGGCTGTTGACACAGATGATCAATAACCCTCCAGCACTGCAGATATCTGGCCAGAATCATCCAGCTGTACAAGATCAACAGCAAACAAGTGGAAGTTCCAGAGCACCCACTTCTCTGAGGTGACACAAGAAGAAGGGGAGCTAACTGTACCTGCATAAAGCTTCAGGACAGCATTATTCTTTCTGCCAGTCAGACAGTAAGATACATGCCCATGTACATAATTCTTAATTGTAAATACAACTGTTTTATCATGAATGTCAGTTTTAATGCTGGGTACTAGACATTCCAGTAGGATTTCTACCCATTAAACGGAAGTAGAGAAGAAGACGGCAAAATCCTTAATATTTATAGCATTAAGTGTAATAAATCTATTGAATAAATCATCAAACATCACCAACCTATTAGGGTCAAACCCTACAACCCACTTCACAACCTTTAAATGTTGAAGTCCACCATCAAGATGAAACAGGTAAATTTACAAGTCAGCAGGTGTAACCAGACTATCTTCTCCCTAATTTTAACACTAAACATATCTCCATGATCAAAGAGATTTTCCATTTATTGTCCTGTTCATTAGTAAGGGCCATGAACTTTACAACTTTCCATAAAAAATATCCCATCATTTTTCTCTTATCAAGATTTAACATACTGATAGTGTTATACATCAAGGTCTTACTTTTTATTTATAACAAAAAGATTTAGTGAGGAGTGGGGGGTACACCTCGCATTAATACTTCTTGCATCATAAAACTTCACACACTGGTATAATTTTATATTAATGCTATTTTGAACACTATAAATTAACCTTGATAGATTTAATAAGAAAATAATATAAAAAGTTTCAATATTTTATGACATATACAGTAAAACCTCGATTATCCGAACACCGATTATCCGAATACCCGGTATTATCCGAATAAAATCTACGGTCCCGATTACTTCTCTATATATTTCAACTACAAAGAACCCCGGTTATACGAATCGGATTTTACGAATACCTGGTGTAATCCGAATACTTTATTTGGTCCCTAAAGTTACGAATGCGCGTATTTTCACACCTATTATTCGAAATCGTCAATTGATAACAATGGCCGATTGAGAATCAAATGTCGTGTGACAAACAATGTGTAACATCAATTCATACACGAAGCGTGTCAACAGTTTAATTATCGTTAATTTGACCATATTGTTTGTTACGATTTTATACAAATCGCGACGACTATTTCACTTTGATCTCGGGTATAATAAGTTAATGCGTGTACGTACCTGGTGATCTGTATGAAATTATTTGCATTTCAGCGTCTTTCAAAATTTAAAAACTGATTTGAACACAATTTAACAAAACTAACTAGAATATGATGATTTAGTGAAAAAATGTTCCTAACATAAAAACATTACGTCTTCGATTTTAGAATGTGACGATAGCGATGCCTAGTCGATCGTTAGTAAGTGAAGTGAGAATGACATAATTATGTGTCGGGTTGTGTTCTGCATAATCCATAAATGCGCGGGTATTTATTTAACAAGAATTATTGTTTCATTTGTTAACTTATATACATTCATAAAACAAAGATAAATAATAAGTGTTTGTTATACATTTTATTTTATTCTTATTATAACGTCATGTTTGCTTACGAGAGTTAACTCCCTTGCAATATACGGACAGTACGGAATTTATCGTTTCCAACAAGTACATCATACTGAAATGGATTATTCGAAACCATGGATTATCCGAATGATTTGTCAGGGCCCAATGACATTCGAATAATCGGGGTTTTACTGTAGATTATTAAAAACTTTATAATACAAAGTTGTCATCATTTTTTTATTCAGATTTTATGCAACGTTGCAAAATAATACATTGATATGAATCCACTTAAAACACTTAGGTTGTTGTTTAAGTTGTAAATTACTTAATTGCTTAGTTTTGTTAAATTACATATAATGATACCATTCATTTAACATCAAAGTCACAAGGCGACATTGTTCAACAGACTAAAGTACCATGTTTGTAAGTTTATTATTAGTCAACCATAATTTATTAAGTATAGAGATGTCAAAGTTGTGTAGAAGGTAACAACATTGAATAATTTTGAACAATTTACACCATCTTACATATACAGCAGGGAAAGTCTAACAAAAAACACAAATTCAACCTCTATATTTGCAATACAGTTGATATTTCATCAAATACACAGAATATACATGTCAATACAGTTGGTTTAGTTTAAACTTATTTATTTTACACTGATTGTAGAGCAAGTTCTTATGACTTATATTAACTACCTTGGTTGACTGCTTGCTGGGTTCTTACCAGTACTTACGCCGAAAAAGTTCTGGTCAAAGTCCGCCACTGACAGGATTTGAACCCGCAACCTCCAGGTTAGGAGTGTGATGCTCTACCCTCATGTATGGTTTCTTAACACTTCCTTTTTTCTATCTTTTCAATAGGAATTAAACTGGCTGATTTCACAAATCTATCAAGATAGTTATCAACATTACCTTTGAAGTATTATCAGTGCTGAAGTCTGCATGTTAAGAGCTCTTGTCTGAGGTAAACAGAGTTGTTACAAATTTTGTTCATTGTGCTAACAAGACATTGTAGCTTTTAAGAAAGTATTAAACTGGTATCCATGAGATCGATAGCCCAGTCAGTGGATTTAAAATATTTACGACATCATAATCTCATTTTAATTGGCATTAGATCCTTTGACTATTATAATCAAGTAGTAATCATTAGAGATCTAAAATTTTGAAAATATCTGCAGTGGATTACAGTGAGCTTCTAAAGCTGTTTACAGTAACCCGAGACATGTCAGAAACTTTATACCAAACAACTACCAATCCCACCCTGATGGAAAAGTTAAATGATATCATTTTTATCCCAGTTTATACATATTCAAATAGAGACAGATCTTTAACAAATCAGTGTCTTGTATGACTGAAAAAAAAAGATAGCACATAATATTCTTGACCTCAGTTTTAAACCCCTTCGAATGGAATGAATGAAATCATGAATTCTCCATGAACTATTCATGCTTACTTCATGAACATACTTTTTGATAGGGGGAGGTAAATTTTCAGTAAGATACAATTCTGTGTACTGAAAAAATGTTATCAACTGTTCTAACAATGTCAGTTTAATGTTTACTTACTAACTATATCCTAAATGTGTATTGAACTTAATATTATTGATCACATTTTTCCGCCCATATTTGAACAAGCAGCTCGAGTCTTGTACTTAAATATTAGAATGTTTCATTGATAAAAGAACCTCTTCTATCTAATGTGTGTTGATTTATTATAAACGATATTATATTGAAAGTACTGAGGTAAGATCAGAAATGTAACAATATTGTTTTAACTCTGGTCATTTTATTATTGTTAACTTTTAAATTCATAGCTTGACATGACAACTTTAAATAGTCCATGAAAATATTTCAATACAACAAACACTCATAATCAAAGAACTAGGGTGTACTTTTCTCAGTTGGACTTAAGGCCAGGGATTATAATAATTTTGGTCAGCTGTTTTTGCATGACATATCGACTGAAAATAAAATTACTAGTTCAAAAGCAGGATAAAATCAATGTACTGGTAGTCATTTTCAATAGGAAGATAAAATAATTCAAATAAAATACGCTCTAAAATTACTTGAACATCTCAAAGCCAAAAGAGACATTTAAAGGATGCTAACTCGTTCTGTATGGAATTGTAAACCAGTTAATTTCTCCTTAGTTAACTAATAACTGAAAACCCAGTCCAAAAACATGTAAATTTAGACTGCATCATAAGCCACCTAGTGGTACCAAGACTAATGTAATTAAGTTTTGTATCAAAGGGTATAATGGTGACACTTGATTAAGACTCTTAAGGGACAGACAGATGGACATATGAACAAATGCAGACATACACACAAACAGACAGCAGACATACAGACAGACAGACAGACAGACAAAGAGATTATACAAACACTGAGACAGCCGGCCAGATACATGCATGTACATGTACACACACAGGTAGACAGACATATAGGTAGACAGACATACAGAGAAACAGACAACCACAAACTAGACAGAAATTACGGATTTCATCCAACAAACATGTAAGAATTCAAGTTGACTCTTGACAGCATTTGATATTTTTTCAATTTCATACTTCAGCAGGTAAGTAAGATTATTAAATAAAACCTACAACACATACAGTGAATTCAATAAATTATTACATTATATCATATATATAAATCAAACATGATGTAATATGACTAAATCACATATGAGTCATAGAATACACATATCCTCAAATTGTCACTAATTTATGTTTAATTAGACATGTGTGTCAAATAGAACTAGAGCTGTCACAGAGGTGACTAATACCCCCGCTGCCGCTTTGACACAAATACTGCAATAGTACACTATACAGCTAAGTTCAAGGGGACATAACTCTGCAATGAGTGCATGGCTTGGCATGAAAATTGTGTCTTGCACATCTACACTTGATGCTGATAACAGATACCAAGTTTCATTGCAATAGCTTAAAAAATGTGGAAGTAGTTCGCTCCACAAACTTTATGCGGACAGACGGACGGACCGACAGACAGAGTGACTCCAATATACCCCCTCTCAAACTTTGTTTGCGGGGGTATGATTAATTATTCATAAAATGATAGCTAAGGTCAACTATACATAAAATTCGGTTAAAGATGGGCTCTAAGTCTTTATAGCTGTTTTTCCTTTGCAAAGAGCATATTTCACTAAAATTTCTCCATTTCCATTTCTGCTGTCCCTACCTCTGTTGATATTCTTATGATCAACCATCTATAAGTGTTTGAAATTTAAATCTCTCTCTTTTGTTTCTTTTTTACTGACCATTCTGATAACTGTTTTATTCTCAAACCTGTTCCAATTCATATGATTATTCACCAAACCTAAATCATCTCAATCAGTTCTTTTATTGTATTTCTCCTATTTACTAGTTAAAGACCTACTTTATTTCTAGTGGTCATTTTCTAACATGATCAGGCAGGCAGGCAGATTTTTTTTGTTATACATAACAATACATCAATAATAATACTACTACAATAAACAGTTGATCTGAGGACATACAAGTCCAAAGTCCATCATCTATCAGAACTAAGGAGAAAATGTCCTGGTTACTTTCTGCCGCTCTAGCTTTACAGTTACCAAAACTCACCATTTATTCAGCATGAAAACAACAGATGCAGTTAAGTGTTCATAAACTACAAGGAAGCAGACACTAGGACATCTGGTATACTTGAATCTATCTAGAATCTAATAAAATAACAGATATAATACACTGACCATAGATCGAGCCTGTCAATAATTACCCCCAGGACAGTGTTAGAATTACCAATAGGTCTGATGAACATAACATAACTGTATTCAATTAAAATATCTAGTGATAGATCTTCAAAGTCCACAACATAATTATCATACTACGGTTGACAGTCAAAAGCTTCATCAATATGTACAGTAGGGTTTGTATTCAGTAATGATAAATCAATACACATAGACTCACATTGTACATGAAATCTTCAAGATATTGAGGAAAAATTATTTACCTAGGACAAAATGTCAAAATGGCTTAAAGCTCGCACAATCACTAATCCACAAGAACGTGACAAGCCGCTGACACATTTAAAGTAGTCCAAATGAGGTAATTTGTAGTATACAGAAACCATCCAATTCACACTTCACCGTACGATAAATGACTGATTTACTTAACTTAAGGCAAACATATCACATGATCAAACAAAAAGGGAAGTAACTCTTCACTAACTATCCATTAAATAATCAAAGATACACACACTTTTCTCAATGTGCAGATAAGAAGTAAACTACAACAAACTAAGTTAAAATTTAAAGTCCTAAAATCTCTTATAGGATGGACATTATCAGTCATGTTTAAAGAATGTAGTATTATAGATTTATCTCACTTAGACCAGATAGGTTAAAATCTGTAAATCAATATCTAAAGGGAGAGTACTAGATACCAATCCATTAATTAAGCAGTTTGAATTATTCAACATGGACTGTACTCGGTGAGCTAAGTAGATTAAAATAATTATGTCCTGGAAGAATAAGATATCTTCAAATATGGATAAAAAGTAAAATAATTACCTCAAATTTAATCATTTGCATACTATCATAGGGAAGTTCATGAATTAATATCTTAATAAGCACAATATTTAACAGTATTATATTCAGGAAATTAACAAATACTGGTGTGAATTATTTCTGTTTGATTCATGAAGCCAGGCTCCCACATTTTTCTGGATTTTTTTGTTCATATAAAACAGTGTATGACATCATAATATGACAATAGAATATACAGTTATCATCTCTTAAAATAGAATTCTGCAAGTGTCACACTTTATGTGATATGAGATGGAAACTTTCTAAACTAGGAGCATGATTCAATCATAGTGCAAAAAGACCAAGAGTACAAATAATTTTAATTGACTGACTGACTGAGCAATTGAGTGATTGGAGTATCCCTGTATATCAACAGAGCTTCATAATTGTTCAATCAGGTTTTAGAGTCCCAGGAATACCATAATATTAGAAATGTGAGTAGAAAATCATAATTCTCTAGTTGTGTAGAACCATATCACCAACCTAATTAACTAGATGCTGTTGATGTTTGACTTCTATGTGTGACCTTAAAATTATGAAACCTGGGCCTTGTGCACAACATACCGTCTCATGTTGTTTAACAATTATGCCAAGTTATTTTCAAATAAGTCGAAAGGAAATCTGGACAGACATACTAACTAACAAATTAACTGACGTACAGACAAGAAACTGCCATTATGGTGACAGAATGTCGAGCTGACCGTAAGAGGTCTTGACAAAAACAGAGTATTTGGTTTCTTAACAAAACTTTAAACAAACGTGAGCATACCTGAACTTCTATATCACACTCTTCTCGTCCTAGGAAGATCATTGTTTTAGGAAGTCTATGGACGTTACCATGGGAACTGACTAAACACCACTCCCCTTCCTCAGCTGTGTCACCTGGTGGAGGTTCCTGAAATAACAAAAATTACAAAATTAAGTCAAAATATTTCAACATTTATTTCATGAACAACCCATTTGTTGTTCATCTTGTACTTATGCACAGCAGCATTAACTGTAACCTCTTCCAGACAAGCGACATAAGTCTGGACTGAACAAACAGACAGATAGGTAGATAACAATATGCATCCATTCCTTCAGAGACATGACTAACTGTGAATATTCCAACAGGGCTCGAAATTAATAGATTTTGCTAGTTCATTTATGACCACTGGTATTTTTTTGCGAGTGGAACTGAAAGAGTTGTAATTTTTTATGTAACTTTTATTATTTTATGCAATACAATTACATGTACATAAAATACAACCTATTTTGTTATAACATGAATATTTCTGAAAAACTAATGTTGTGAAAAATTGCTAATGGATTTTAAATTTTGCTAGTTGAAATTTTGAGTACTAGCAAAAAATTGCTAGTGGCAGAAATTTTTGAATTCGAGCCCTGTTCCAAATTTACTGTCACGAAATATCATAAAATATATCGTAATGACCTCATAATTCATCATTTCCAGAAATATAAATTCCTTGTAAACATAATTTGTTTTTGATGGATACAAGCCAGCAGACGTTGTGCCAACACAATACAATAAGCATCTACATGATCCTGATCAGACATGAAAAATTACCACATGCCTGTAAGTTTTAATAAATACAGGAAGAATAAAATCTATTTACAAGAAGAAATCCTCATAAGAAACAAAGCAGACGCAGACGCAAAAAATGTCCCTGTGTTATTACGACCGATTGTAATATTAAAACCTTGATGGTTCTATACAAATGTGAAACTAAAATATACCATGGTCACCAATCTTTTGCTCTAGTATGTAACAGATTTTAGTTTTGATATAAATGCATTACATTGCTCAATCATTTAAAACAGTACAGTACATTAAATTTCTAATACATTTCATCAGTACATGATAATCTAACTTTTACATACAAGATCATGATTCCTCCAGGACCCAAATCGAGCCTTGACCAAGAAATCACTACCTAACATAATGGTATCTTCAAAATACACTGATGAATTCCATTCATACTACAATGTAACTATTTCCTGTCATTTACATAAATATAACATCATCAAATCAAATTCATTCAGACATTCATGATAAAACCTAAAATATACAATTCCCCACTTATATCCAAACACACAAATTTACAACAAAACATTCCTGGCATAAAACAGGAAGGAAACAGGCAGTTTCTAAGACAGAAATCATAGGAAAAGATTTTCTAGTGATTAATAAATACCTGTATTATGATTCAATAACAGAGAACCAGTCAACGAACCCACAGCTGTGACAGACTGGGTCCAATCAAAGGTGTGTAATCCAGGTAACAGTTAAAATAAAAATAAAGTCCATTCAGAATGTCAGGAATGTATTGATCAATCCAGCATCCTGCTAATCAATAGTATTGATGAGATGTTATGAGAAGGATTATTGTCATTCAATGAAAAAGCTACAGTTATTTATTGTAGAATCAAGAATTTGTTTCCATCTTTAGCAATCTAGAATCAATTCCAGACTTACACCATTGAGTCTAATCTACCCTATAAATAATGTCCCACAAAACCCATTATCAGATCCTGTAGACTCCCTCATATAAACCCATATTTTATATTTCAAGTTTTTTTTTAAACTGAACGGTAGTTCACTTTTCCATAGCTGTCAAACAAGGGAATTTTGATGTTGACCAAAGTACAAAGTTTTTTCTATATCCATTATACATTTGTAAAACTAGTTCTAATTCTATGTTGCAGCGCAATTTAAGTCTTTTTAGGTTCAGTTTCCATGAGTACTTTCAGTACTTTGATTTTATTAGATGCTTGCTGGTTTTGAGACCAAATCAAAAGTTTAGTTTACACACCACAGTATTTCATCATAAATCAGAATACATGTTTTACTTAAAATTGTCAACAGTACTGTATGGGGGCCTTAGTGGTCAGGTGACGATGTTTTCTGACTTGTAAGTAATCATTAGCACCTCATTGCTGAGTTCAGAACCTATCTAGCACCAGACAAAGTTTCACATTTAAGAAATCTGTCTAGCTATACATTACAGGTCGGTGATTCTACTCAGGTGTACGCTTGATGTCTTCCTCTTTCACTTTACAAACCAATCAGACAGTCACCCTGGCTGGTGAAGTGTGAAAAATACAGTATTCTTTTGGCAGACATGGTTAGGTATTTGTCTTATGAATTATAAGGTAATACTTAAAGTAATGAACAAATGCATCAACAATAATACTAGTATGTCAAGCCAGAGTGCTAAACTGTGAATCATATACTGTATAACCTCTCCAGAGTGGCCCTCTGTAGAGCAACAACCTCTCTATAACAACACCTTCAAAATTTCCCTAAACTGATATTAACTATAAATTTAACCTCTGCAGAGCAACAACCTCTAAACAACGGTCAGTATTTGCAGCTCCCACAGGGTGTTGCTCTACAGAGGTTTTACTGTACATGGTCTTGGCTGTATGTTGAAAGGTGTCGGGTAAGTGAGGCTCTCATGTCTAAACCCAACATACTGTTGTTTGAGTTAATAATAATGTTCTTTCAATTTATGAATATATTTCTTGCTTAACATGTTTTTGTATTTCACAACAAGTTTCCTCATAATTTTCTAGCAATATGTCAGTTTAAACAGTAGGTACATAAAATTTATTCTCATTTTGCATTCTCATATTGATCAAATAACAGAGAACTTTCTCCAGTCAAATATTTATTTATTATTTCATGAACTATGTAAGAATATTTCATGAAAAATTCTTGATATCATGAATTCCTATCTAAAAGTGAACCTCTTTATTGTATGTCAACACCACAATGAACAATTTGTCATACAATACTATTCTCACAGTATTTCATAATTTGACCTATTTCTGTAGAAAATGATGCATACAAGAACATGATATATGGTGTAATTTCAAATTATCATAAAATTATGAAAGGGAAACCTGACCTTTTTTCTTCACCGATTTTATGGTCTACAATTTGCATACCACAATATATTTATCTCCCCAGCTATCATACAGAACATAAATAGCTACCTTACATACTAGCTATACCCCTAGTGTTGTATTTCATTCAAACCTAATGCAATGACACTAAAACACTATATGTGTCATATGTATGTATTTATCTATGTGATTTATCTACTAGAACAGCTTAACCACATATCTATTGCAATAGGCAAGATGTAGCATAATACTATATACTTGTACAGCATTAAATATATGAATGTATTAAATATTTACACTGTGTATTTCTCAGAGGCAAAAAGCTTATAATGGTTTCATCAGTAGCTAAAATACTTAATGTGAAAATGATGATGGAAAATCAGTGAGTCATCAAGAAGTATATAAGTACAATCAACAACACTGGAAGCATAAAACATTTGACTCAGCCAGGAGTAGAATTGTCCAAGACCCCAAAATTTTGAAAGAAGTGAATTATATCAATGAGCAACCCGGACTGACTATAGCGGAAAGTAGTTTATCATAATTGACACTAAAATAATTAGACAAAGATTTTGCCTTCAATGCCACACTAATTGGCCGTACTAGTTTGGTAATAAAATACAAAATTGATCCATGGCACTCCAGTGAGTGGGAGTTTTCCAAATTATTTAGTATAAATATCACAGTACTCTGAGAGAAAGAAGATAAACAAATAAACACAGAATGCTGCCATTCCCCAATATCTTCAAAAACAACACTCTATTTAAACATTCTATTCAAACTCAAACACTAGTCATACAAAGGCATATTTATTCAACTTTGCCATTATTGCCTGCATAAACAATGCATACATAGAGAAACATGAGGTCACTGCTTGGTTTATAGTCATGCCAGCTTTTTAAGAGAGCCAACAACATTCATGACTTCACATTGGTTGGGAAACAAAGCATGGCCACTTGTTAAGAATTTTATGGAAAAATTCAGGATATAATCAATAAATGCTACAAGCAAAGTGAAACAATTATAACAAAGTCAAAGAATTCCTAGATTAGATGTTACATGGAGGGATACCATAACCAACCACTGATTGAGAAGCCATGCCAAACCTCATGTGCAACAAAATATATTAAATTCTTACTAAGTTAAGATTCAAAATCCATACCCTTACTGAATGAAAATACACCAGGCATAGCATGATTCCAGATGCAAAAAAATGCAACCTAATTAACCAGACATATCATGAATGTACATACCATCGGCATCCTTCAAATAAATTGTAATTCCAAACTCATTCACCACCAAAATATCCAATTTTTCTGACTAAAATGCTGATCACAGAAGAATATATTCTCAGTATAATTCTGGGCTGGATCAATGCATGGATGACTCACACAGCTAGCAGTAATAATAATAGTAAGTTCAATATGGAATAATCAATGGCAGCACAGACCATTGGAGAAGCTCTCTATTCTAGTTCATAACAAACATACATAATGCTAGCTTCTGTATCACAAAAATAAACAACTAGAGCAATAATAATTCAGAATACAGGAACAGAGACATAGTCTGATCCTAGTAGCAAATCTTGGCAACATGTCCAGAAAATGTAAACATAGATTTAAACACATTCCAAGTCCTGATTTCTTGGAATAAATAGTAAGTTAGTAAACATTTATCATCACCATAGTATTGATTTAATAAGACTGTGAAATGTATCACAAACAAGTGACCAGGCTGATTGACAATCATTAACTTATTTCAGTCAATAACCTCAATTATTTGAATTATCACATATCTGCCAGTTTGAATGGAATATCTCAATGGAATCTGGTGGACTAAGGGAAAGAACTCTACCAATATCTCTGGAAATATAGGCTACAAGCAATTATGAATGGTACTTTGTACCAACAAGAACTTATCAGTGCCAGTAAATATCAACATAATCTTTATAATAATTATCTCAGACCTGATCTATGTTGAATGTGTAAAAATTCAATTGTGATTCAATAGTCTTAGATTTGCCCATGTGAAGTTTTTTTCTGCTGAAATGACGCTGAAGTATGTATATATAGTACAACCTCTCCAGAGTGGCCCTCTCTTGAGCAACAACCTCCCAGCAACAACAGTATGATATTTTCCTATTGCACGATTTAACTGTTAATTTAACCTCTCTAAAACAACAACCTCTCAACAACAACATAATTTTGCTTCTCCTAAAGGGTGATGCTTTGGAGAGGTTGCACTGTAAGTGCATTTAACAGTGAAGTATTACAATAACAAAATTATTAACTCATTGATAGATATTTCAACATATATAGAATGTGTGACATATATATTGTATTATGTATGAAACAGACTGTTAACAGCAGGCAAGTGAATCTAGAAAATAGAATACAGTAAAACCTCACATTACAACAACCTCACCCCTTCAAAAGGAGTTCATGAAATCATGAATTTTTCTTGAATAATTCATGAATAGTTCATGAAGTATGATAAACTATATTTGACAGGGCCAGTATGACAGGGCCAGTATGACAACTGATCATTTTCAAACCAGTTCTCAATATTTTTTGCTATATTTCAACTTAAAATGAGATATCTCTGTAGAATTGAGACTTACTTACTGGGTCCAAATCATGAACTTGATATCAGGGTTTTGATGTGTTTAATTGAAGGTAAATAAAAATGGGACACAGCCCTCTTGGAGATGTATGCTTACAGAAACAGCAACAAGGAACCTAATGTCATATTTCCCCCATACTCCATAATCGGATAATAGGCTTTGGAATAAGAAAGTATGACAGGGAGTTTTGTACACATATCAGGACACTGGAACCAGATAGGGAGTTTTTACAAATACCTGAGTACATTGTTTGGTCCATGATTTTTATTGACACTAACAGTAACATCTGTTAGAGACAAGATGGAATGGGGGTGATACCAATAGATATGATTAACAGATGTACAACAACATAATTGGAAAAGTTTTCCAGCATGTCTCATCCATAACATTAACTGTAATACTTTCCCTAGGGAATTTTCTGGCAAAATATGCAGCACCTAGTTGTAATGCTAGAATAAAATCATTAACTGTAACTGATGGGGGATTTACCTGGGAAGTACTTTATACAATCAGTCTGCTGTGTTAATTACTAACTGACATGTTTATAGGTAAATGATGGATTCATTATCATTTAATGTTTTGACTTATGATGTATTTTAGGATATCATTAAAAAGTCTAATTACTGATTATTACTCAGAAGAATCCCCTTGTGACCCCCCAGGTCTCAACAACCAACCGAACAAACCAGCATATGAATGTCTGGACCAATGTGAAAGTTCTGTATGAATGTCCAGTTCAATGTGAAAGTTCTGTATGAATGTCTGGTTCAATGTGAAAGTTCTGTATGAATGTCCGGTTCAATGTGAAAGTTCTGTATGAATGTCCGGTTCAATGTGAAAGTTCTGTATGAATGTCCGGTTCAATGTGAAAGTTCTGTATGAATGTCCGGTTCAATGTGAAAGTTCTGTATGAATGTCCGGTTCAATGTGAAAGTTCTGTATGAATGTCTGGTTCAATGTGAAAGTTCTGTATGAATGTCCGGTTCAATGTGAAAGTTCTGTATGAATGTCCGGTTCAGTGTGAAAGTTCTGTATGAATGTCCGGTTCAATGTGAAAGTTCTGTATGAATGTCCGGTTCAATGTGAAAGTTCTGTATGAATGTCCGGTTCAATGTGAAAGTTCTGTATGAATGTCCGGTTCAATGTGAAAGTTCTGTATGAATGTCCGGTTCAATGTGAAAGTTCTGTATGAATGTCCGGTTCAATGTGAAAGTTCTGTATGAATGTCCGGTTCAATGTGAAAGTTCTGTATGAATGTCCGGTTCAATGTGAAAGTTCTGTATGAATTTCTGGCTCAATGTGGAAGTTCTGTATAAATGTCTTGTTCAATGTGGAAGTTCTGTATAAATGTCCAGTCCCATGTGAAAGTTCTGTATAAAGGTCCAATGTGAAAGTTCTGTATAAATGTATGGTTCAATGTGAAAGTTCTGTATAAATGTCTGGTCCAATGTGAAAGTTCTGTATGAATGTCTGGTTCAATGTGGAAGTTCTGTATAAATACATGTATATGCCAGTGTCTAATAAAATGAAAGATTTAAGTCCATATTAAATAGTGTATCACAGTTTATAAAGGGTACCGGTAGCATGCCAGTCAGCCATCAATGTGGTACATATTGTACAATATGATAGCTGATAAATAAATAATGACAGTATTATGTGAACAAAATGAACAATGGGAAGGTTTTTATGATAAATCAACCTACTAGAGGACTATAAAAGACGTGGAAAAGTCAAGTATGTCACATTTTTAATAAAACAACAGAACTTGATTTTAATTTACAGCTATACACCAACAGAAATAAAAGTACAATGAAACCTCTACAAAGCAACACACTTTGGGAGTAGCAAAATTATGTTGTTGTTGAGAGGTTGCTGCTCTAGAAAGGTAAAATCAATAGTTAAATTGTGCAGTGGGAAAAAAGCATGCCACCATTGTTGAAGGGAGGTAGTTGCTCATGAGAGGGGCTGCTCTTGAAAGGTTGCACTGTATGTGAATTTTCAATAGATCAGCTGTCACATCTTGTCAATCAACTTCCCTTATGTTGACTGTCTTACGATTATTTTCAGTGTTCAATGGGTTTAACACAGATTTTCCACAATATTTCAATTATCAATGCAGCCAGTTCATCTAATCCGTATTCAACAAGGAACTGGCAACTTTTTCACATGGAGGAAAATCTACATTTTTGTCAAAATTTTCTTGGCTATGACCTGTAGCGGCTCTTACCATTATTACACAAATGTAATTAAACCATTGAAATCTTCTAAAAGACTACTTACAGGTAACACTGACATCATCTTAACATTAGTGAAGATGGCCAAGATAGAATAATGTACCGGTACTACAAATGTATATTTTTATGTGTAAAAAAATGAGACAAAATTTTTTAAGTTTATTAAATATAGATATTAGAACTGTATGGTTTCAATTCATATCACAAGTTACAAGTTGAAAGTATTTACTGAAAGGCTTATCAGCAAGTTGCTATCACCCAGTCTGCAATTTATATTACAAGGAAGATTAGGCCTGCAGACAGAAATAAACATTATAAAGATTCTACCAGATACAAGGATATAAAGTAAAATATTGTTACATCAGTATGATGAAATGTTCCATGTGAATGATAAGGTGGTCCTGAATCTACTTGTATATAATATCAGCAGGATTGAATTGCCATTTCACTAAAAATGAAGAAATTACAAACAGGGACATGCTTTCATACAGTACAGAGTAGAATGAAGTAATAGAATGGTTTTCTAAATATTAACATGGTTTCTCATTATTTCAACAAAGATTTTCAAAACCACATAAATTGACAAATGAGGGACAATCACAGTGCAGAATCTTAAATGAATCCTGATCTCAAACATGCACATTCCAGTTCTGTCAGTGCTTTGATTTGGCATATAGTAATTGTATGTATATACTAAAGTAATTGTTTGTACACGTATAGCAATCATTTGTATATAGTAATTGCTTTATACAGTTATTATATAATTTTTGTACATAGTAATTGTTTGTGTATGTAATTGTCTGCACATAGTAATTGTTGCTGCTGCTGTTTTGTATATAGTATTGTATATAGTAATTGTTTGTGTACATAAAATATAATTTTAGAATCTAACACAAATAATAGATGGACAAATTATTACAAACCTCTTTTGAGCAGTCTTCTTCAAATATTGTGGGTAATTCCTCATTTTCTGGTGAGTATTCCACAATGTCGTAAAATTTGGGTTTAAATCCATATTTATGTTGTAACTTTCCTATTAATGTTAATGCCTTAGAGACCACATTGTCTTTGCCATACATACTCATTTATATCATCAAAGTTTTCATATCAAGTTTCTCTAGTCACATGTCAATAACTCGGCAAACAAAATTAATCTCACTATAAATTGATAAAAGTAAAAAATTATTCATAAAAATTCAAACAAACAGAACTGTGTGGAACAAAAACTGCTTCATAAACAATACAGCATCTGTTGCATCCTATGAACATCAATGTTAACAATTAGCTTGCTATGGAAACACATTCTATGACCACAGGGGCTTATTCTCAGAACCCTACAGAACCTGTGGTTTCAACACATGTTACTAAAATAAATGTCAGTGCATATATTATCACTAACATGAGTACAATGCACAGAATTAATTGTTACACTAAATCATCAATGTCACATATTCAAGTATAAATCCAACAGGGGAAATCCGGAAACCAGTGTATAAAGTATCCGATGTTAATCAGTGAATGAGAACTGAATTGTATAGTAAACTCTAGCATCCATTTCTCAAATTTCACTTGAAATTTCATATGTTAGTTTATCAATCAGTACCTTTATTTACATACCACCAACGACAATCTTTTGTCAAAGTATCTTATTATAAGTCAGTACACAAAGTCCAAATGCTCACATTCTACAATACAATTTGTTATACACTGAATCAAATTCTCTGTTATATCAAAACCTTTACATTAATGTTGCTTAAATTGAATTACGTTTATTTCTATACAAAATAATCAGGGTTTTTTGTTGAACGCCATCAATGAATGATTGACCCCTAATTAAAGTAGCCTTGATTTGGGTCCATGACCACCAACTGCTATGGCTCATTACGTATTTTTGATTCATCAGTAACAACATGTGACAACTTCATACACGTCATGAATTCAGTCCAGCTGTTCAATCAAATAGGTGATGACTCAACATCGTCATAGCAACACATTTAACAGTATAATTGGCAATTTTTATAATCCTAAAAATCAAATTTTGTTCATCACAAAAGTACAAAGTCCAACGAAAAACATCACTTTTATCATCATTTCCACAAATTACTTTTACACAGATCTTGCTAACAACTTCTTCATCTGGTTCAGCAGATGCTTATTAAACTAAAATTATAATTAATCATAAGATCAGGATAAGAAAAAGCTTGTTTTCTTCTGTCATCATAAAGAAATTGTAAATTAAGATTTTTTGGCAACAATAGTTTTTGATCTCCGGAATGTTTTGTTAAATTGTATAAACACTTTATTTATACCTCCAATTTTTGCCTACTTCCTTCTAAAACTTATTAATTACACAAAAAAGTGTCAATCATTTATTTTGTTTGCTACATTAACATTATCACAGCATATCCAGATGTATAATTCAGCACAAAAAATTTCCAATCAATGTAACACCTAGAGTTTAAAAACAAATCCGAGTGCTGAAGTATAAAAACTAACTTCAAATACATCCATTCACGAGCTTATAATCAAATCCTTGAGAGTTATTAATAACTCCGGAGTAATTAGTTATCTCCAGCAATAAACGGAATCTGACTCAATCTCGAGTCAATAATGGAAGTCCTTGAAACAGCTTCATGCCTTCCTAATTAGAAACAAATGTTACCAACAGGTATTTTAATAACTCCAAGTTGCCTAGCACCAGGCATCAGTTCTTTTTAAAAAAAACACAAAAAAACACGCATTCAACTCATTAAGAGCAGTAGCATAAAAAATGTAATCACAACTCAAGTCTAATTAAAAATTCTGCAACGTATCACATTTTGGAAAATCAAACTCAATATATCACTCTATCACATTTGCTTCATAATATCCAGTTGTTAATAATTAATCCAATGGAAGACAAATTACAGATAACTTTCTTACACTGAAAATGTCAGAGAGCTATTAAATAATTCCACAATAAGATATACTATAACGATTAGGTAACCAAAATTACCATAATCCGTAGAATTTCAGTTTATGCCTTTATCACAACTAAGTTGGTAAATTTTATTACAATGTTGTTAAAATAACTTTTGTCCAATTTCTTAAGGACAAAATGTTGGCTGATTTAAAGTCAGATATTTTTCTATAAATTTAACATTAAGAGATGACTGAAATGATAATATTTTCATGTTGGTATATCTTCTTTTCAAAACATTTTCAGGCAGGTAAGTATAAGTTTAATAAAATCATAGAGACATTACAACACAGTGCACATAGTTTTCTCGACCGTTACTGAAAAACACTCTGAAATGACACCTAGTAGTATATAAAGGGTAAACATTCTCATGGCCTATCGTGACACTGCTATGTAAAACTTATTTAATCAAGAATAAGAAGTTAATATGAAGTTATCTAATTTTGCTTTACAATTTAATCCAAAGCTTTAATTTAGCTGAATCTAATCCACTTATGCTAAAGTCGACAGAGGCAATGCATTATAGGTAATATCGTTTTTATTTGATATCTAATATTAGTTATCAAATTATTTACTTAACACTACGTATACTGGCTAAATATAATAATCAGTCGAATTATGTTTTAAATATCTTCAATTTTAATTTAAATCAGTTACTATGAGATGTACCATTTATCAATATCTATAAAACAGAGTTAAAGTAAAAGAATGTAACCACTTGACCACTCAGATGACCTCCTTATTAAAGACAGGGAACTTTGAAGGCTCAGTAAATAAGTTTGTGTTACTTGACATGTATTTTTGACCATATCACTTCATGTCTATAAAAAAACAAAGCTTAATTTTCATGCCAAGAAATGTTTCAAACACAGTCAATATATAACACCATCAGTTCTATACTTCCAACACAATTATCCAGTTCAATTATCCAATTCTCACCCAGTTATCATGAATAATAAACACATAATGATCACATGTTGCAATTCAAAAATGGCTTAACAACACACTTCACATTTAATGACCACAGCATTAAAATCACCTTAATCTAAACTTAATGAGAACTCTTAATTGAAACTCCAAACCTTAACTTAAAAAGTCGAGGCGACTCGATCAATTACCCCAATTCATCATTATATTATATCACATATTTAAACTGGACAGTAACAATTATTCAGTGAACAATAATTATTCTAAATACTTGACATACAATCTATTTACTCCAGTCAATATTAGCATTCATAAGATAAATTTATTTTCACTCCTTCTTGTAACATGAACGTTTGATATTATTTGCATAATAATTTGGACAACCGACACTGAATTCTTAATTTTCAATAGTATGTCTTATATACACACAAAACACTTCAGAAATTAATAATGAATGTTTGTCAAGGAGACATAAATTCTGCTGCACCTTGCTGACAAAACTGAACAATCATAAGACATGAAATGGATATGTGTTAAATACTGTGTACTCAACTAATAATGTATTCATTAGCATTCACTCCCCAAGAATTAGGTGCCCATATTTCTTTATCATGTACATATATAAAATCAGTGATACGTCGTATTTAAGTACAAACCAAGTATAAGTTTCCAGTACTGAAACAAAACAATATATTTTTTGTTAATGCAGACTAGCTATTAAAATTATATCAAACAAAATGAATAATCATGTTTTAAGGACAAATGAGTTCTGCCAAGAAAAAAAAATATAGAATGATGTTATTTAGAAGAAAGTAAACTATACAATCACCATAGTAGCTTAAAACTTATCTTGTCAGTACATAAATCAACAGGGAAATTTAATAATGGTGTTATATTTACATAGTCCATGACAGGTCATTATATGAATCCAGGACATTTTAGCTTTATGTTTATAAAGCCTGTAAAGTACTGGTCAAGGTTCAAAGTGAAAATATTTTATTACATTCAGATGTCTTTAGATTATAAAACCATATAAAAATAAGTTTTGGATATCATCCAAGACAAGCCTCAGATAGTGTTGCCTTTTTCTGAGAAACTAAACATTATAAGCTATACAGCACCATTGTACAAAACACAACCAATAATGTTTAATATTTGATTGAATTAAATAATTCAATCCACCATTAAAATTGATAAAGTCAGAACATGTACTACAGACAAGATAAGGAGAAGAATCAGTGGTCTAGTTGTAATATGCTGGACTTCCAATCAAAAGGTTGTGTGTTCGAATCTCAGCTTTGGCTTATAATTTTTCTGGGATGTTTTTTCAGTGTTCTCTTCTTACTACTGAGCCCACTTGAGTACTCACAGTGTTCAGAAAATCACAGGAATCAGGTGAGGCTTGTATCGGTGTGTTATACTGAGCAAAATAAAGAACCAGGAAAATGATTGAAAGTGACAGTAGTGATAAACTGCTGCATCTATCTGGGGTAGCTTTGAAATGTCCATAGCTGTCAAATGGGTTGTAAAACAAAAGAAACACATAAGAATTGAGTGCACCAGCCATAGAATCGTTTGCCTGCGTTTTTTCATATAACTGACAAATTATAATTTTGACAGAAGATTGAACAGATGGATAAACAGTGTAATTTTACTAATGAAAGCATTCAAAATAAACAGACATAATCAATACTCACTGCTCATTTGTGCCAAAGAACCTATACAAAACAACTTGAATTTTGTTCATCTAATCTGCAAAACTTAGATAACAAATTGGACTTAAAAAGTTTATCAGACAGATAATCAGGAAAATAATTATTACTAAACTTGTCAACCACAAGTACACATATAGCTATAAGTATACAGTTAGACACCCAGTGCATTTCCAGTTCTTTTGTTAAATCATAGACTTTTTGTCAAATTAAATTTTCCCATCACTTCCTTCCCCAGCAGAGACTATCACTTCTTTTACACCCATTTAACAACTCTTGTAAGAAAAATGATACAGCCTGCAGTGTTTATTTACACTTGTGATCAGCCTAATTTGGTTAAACTTTTCCATCCATTCATAACTCTATTAAACAAATTAGATGCTATCAGCTGTGTTAACATCACTGTAACCCAACTTGAACTTTCACTCAACTACCAACAAACATCATGAAGCTGTAAAAAAAAACATCAATGGACCGTGTGTGAAATATACAAAATTACACCCTGGGGCACATTACAATAACCACCCCTGCAGGAGGAAAGCAACAACCAGGACACAGCAGGTAAAATGCAAAAATGGCTCATGTGTGAAGAATGGAACAATGGCTCGTGTGGAATTAGAAGTCTAAAATGGCTCCAGTGTGAAGGAAAGCAGCAACAGGTCCATTGGAAAGAAAGCAAAAACAGGTCCAGTAAAAAGAAGGCAACAATGGCTCCTGTAGGAAGAGGGTAACAATGGCTCCTGTAAAAAGAAGGCAACAATGGCTCCTGTAGGAAGAGGGTAACAATGGCTCCTGTAAGAAGAAGACAACAATGGCTCCTGTAGGAAGAGGGTAACAATGGCTCCTGTAAGAAGAGGGTAACAATGGCTCCTGTAGGAAGAGGGTAACAATGGCTCCTGTAGGAAGAGGGTAACAATGGCTCCTGTAGGAAGAGGGTAACAATGGCTCCTGTAGGAAGAGGGTAACAATGGCTCCTGTAGGAAGAGGGTAACAATGGCTCCTGTAAGAAGAGGGTAACAATGGCTCCTGTAGGAAGAGGGTAACAATGGCTCCTGTAAGAAGAAGACAACAATGGCTCCTGTAAGAAAACTAGAACTATCACTAAAGGTGATGAATACCCCCAGATGCGGCCTTGACACAGTTTTTGTTACATTTTACAGAGGGAAATATAATGCATTTTCATTTTTTAATACCTGCAAATTGTTGCTTGATATATTCTGAACATTAAAATTTACTTGGACAAAACCTATTGTGGACATGCACAACTTGGCAAACTACTTATCACTTCTAAGAAGTTTCACTGAATTCCTGCATGTAGTTGCTGAGAAATGGTACGGGCAAAATTTACCTAATTGTATAAAACAAAGGGCCATAACTCAGTGAAAATTAATCCAAACAAAACATGGTTATTGCATGCACAACTTGGCTAACTGTTTATAACTTCTGTGAAGTTTCATTGAATTCCTATGAGTAGTTACTGAGATATTGTATATACACTGTATAAAAAACAACAAAGGGCCATAACTCAGTGAAAATTTAAGCACAACTAGGCTTACTACTGATCACTTCTGTGAAGTTTCATTGAAATCCTGTAAGTAGTTGCTGAGAAATTCTCCGGACAAATTGTGTCTACAGACGCACGGACCGACCGACCGACCGACCAACCGACCGTCAAGCGTGAATCCAATATAGCCCCCATATATTTCATATCTGGGGGTATAATAACAATGGCTCCAGTAAGAAGAAAGCAACAGTGGTTCCTGTAAGAAGGAAGCAATAATGGCTCCTGTATGAAGAAGACAACAATGGCTCCTGTATGAACAATGGCTCCTGTATGAACAATGGTTCCTATAGGAAGGAAGCAATAATGGCTCCTGTATGAAGAAGACAACAATGGCTCCTGTATGAACAATGGCTCCTGTTTGAACAATGGTTCCTATAGGAAGGAAGCAATAATGGCTCCTGTATGAAGAAGACAACAATGGCTCCTGTATGAACAATGGCTCCTGTATGAACAATGGTTCCTATAGGAAGGAAGCAATAATGGCTCCTGTATGAAGAAGACAACAATGGCTCCTGTATGAACAATGGCTCCTGTATGAACAATGGTTCCTATAGGAAGGAAGCAATAATGGCTCCTGTATGAAGAAGACAACAATGGCTCCTGTATGAACAATGGCTCCTGTATGAACAATGGCTCCTGTATGAACAATGGTTCCTATAGGAAGGAAGCAATAATGGCTCCTGTATGAAGAAGACAACAATGGCTCCTGTATGAACAATGGCTCCTGTATGAACAATGGTTCCTATAGGAAGGAAGCAATAATGGCTCCTGTATGAAGAAGACAACAATGGCTCCTGTATGAACAATGGCTCCTGTATGAACAATGGTTCCTATAGGAAGGAAGCAATAATGGCTCCTGTATGAAGAAGACAACAATGGCTCCTGTATGAACAATGGCTCCTGTATGAACAATGGCTCCTGTATGAACAATGGCTCCTGTATGAACAATGGTTCCTATAGGAAGGAAGCAATAATGGCTCCTGTATGAAGAAGACAACGATGGCTCCTGTATGAACAATGGTTCCTATAGGAAGGAAGCAATAATGGCTCCTGTATGAAGAAGACAACAATGGCTCCTGTATGAACAATGGTTCCTATAGGAAGGAAGCAATAATGGCTCCTGTAAGAAGAAGACAACAATGGCTCCTGTATGAACAATGGTTCCTATAGGAAGGAAGCAACAATCACTCCTGTATGAAGAAGACAACAATGGCTCCTGTATGAACAATGGTTCCTATAGGAAGGAAGCAATAATGGCTCCTGTATGAAGAAGACAACAATGGCTCCTTATGAACAATGGCTCCTGTATGAACAATGGCTCCTGTATGAACAATGGTTCCTATAGGAAGGAAGCAATAATGGCTCCTGTATGAAGAAGACAACAATGGCTCCTGTATGAACAATGGCTCCTGTATGAACAATGGTTCCTATAGGAAGGAAGCAATAATGGCTCCTGTATGAAGAAGACAACAATGGCTCCTGTATGAACAATGGTTCCTATAGGAAGGAAGCAATAATGGCTCCTGTATGAAGAAGACAACAATGGCTCCTGTATGAAGAAGACAACAATGGCTCCTGTATGAAGAAGACAACAATGGCTCCTGTATGAACAATGGTTCCTATAGGAAGGAAGCAACGATGGCTCCTGTAAGAAGAAAGCAACAATCACTCCTGTATGAACAATGGTTCCTATAGGAAGGAAGCAATAATGGCTCCTGTATGAAGAAGACAACGATGGCTCCTGTATGAACAATGGTTCCTATAGGAAGGAAGCAATAATGGCTCCTGTATGAAGAAGACAACAATGGCTCCTGTATGAACAATGGTTCCTATAGGAAGGAAGCAATAATGGCTCCTGTAAGAAGAAGACAACAATGGCTCCTGTATGAACAATGGTTCCTATAGGAAGGAAGCAATAATGGCTCCTGTATGAAGAAGACAACAATGGCTCCTGTATGAACAATGGTTCCTATAGGAAGGAAGCAATAATGGCTCCTGTATGAAGAAGACAACAATGGCTCCTGTATGAACAATGGCTCCTGTATGAACAATGGTTCCTATAGGAAGGAAGCAATAATGGCTCATGTATGAAGAAGACAACAATGGCTCCTGTATGAACAATGGCTCCTGTATGAACAATGGTTCCTATAGGAAGGAAGCAATAATGGCTCCTGTATGAAGAAGACAACAATGGCTCCTGTATGAACAATGGTTCCTATAGGAAGGAAGCAATAATGGCTCCTGTATGAAGAAGACAACAATGGCTCCTGTATGAACAATGGTTCCTATAGGAAGGAAGCAACGACGGCTCCTGTAAGAAGAAAGCAACAATCACTCCTGTAGAAAGAAGAAAACAATGGCTCCTGTATGAACAATGGCTCCTGTATGAACAATGGATCCTGTATGAACAATGGTTCCTATAGGAAGGAAGCAATAATGGCTCCTGTATGAAGAAGACAACAATGGCTCCTGTATGAACAATGGCTCCTGTATGAACAATGGCTCCTGTATGAACAATGGCTCCTGTATGAACAATGGTTCCTATAGGAAGGAAGCAATAATGGCTCCTGTATGAAGAAGACAACGATGGCTCCTGTATGAACAATGGTTCCTATAGGAAGGAAGCAATAATGGCTCCTGTATGAAGAAGACAACAATGGCTCCTGTATGAACAATGGTTCCTATAGGAAGGAAGCAATAATGGCTCCTGTATGAAGAAGACAACAATGGCTCCTTATGAACAATGGCTCCTGTATGAACAATGGCTCCTGTATGAACAATGGTTCCTATAGGAAGGAAGCAATAATGGCTCCTGTATGAAGAAGACAACAATGGCTCCTGTATGAACAATGGCTCCTGTATGAACAATGGTTCCTATAGGAAGGAAGCAATAATGGCTCCTGTATGAAGAAGACAACAATGGCTCCTGTATGAACAATGGTTCCTATAGGAAGGAAGCAATAATGGCTCCTGTATGAAGAAGACAACAATGGCTCCTGTATGAAGAAGACAACAATGGCTCCTGTATGAAGAAGACAACAATGGCTCCTGTATGAACAATGGTTCCTATAGGAAGGAAGCAACGATGGCTCCTGTAAGAAGAAAGCAACAATCACTCCTGTATGAACAATGGTTCCTATAGGAAGGAAGCAATAATGGCTCCTGTATGAAGAAGACAACGATGGCTCCTGTATGAACAATGGTTCCTATAGGAAGGAAGCAATAATGGCTCCTGTATGAAGAAGACAACAATGGCTCCTGTATGAACAATGGTTCCTATAGGAAGGAAGCAATAATGGCTCCTGTAAGAAGAAGACAACAATGGCTCCTGTATGAACAATGGTTCCTATAGGAAGGAAGCAATAATGGCTCCTGTATGAAGAAGACAACAATGGCTCCTGTATGAACAATGGTTCCTATAGGAAGGAAGCAATAATGGCTCATGTATGAAGAAGACAACAATGGCTCCTGTATGAACAATGGCTCCTGTATGAACAATGGTTCCTATAGGAAGGAAGCAATAATGGCTCATGTATGAAGAAGACAACAATGGCTCCTGTATGAACAATGGCTCCTGTATGAACAATGGTTCCTATAGGAAGGAAGCAATAATGGCTCCTGTATGAAGAAGACAACAATGGCTCCTGTATGAACAATGGTTCCTATAGGAAGGAAGCAATAATGGCTCCTGTATGAAGAAGACAACAATGGCTCCTGTATGAAGAAGACAACAATGGCTCCTGTATGAAGAAGACAACAATGGCTCCTGTATGAACAATGGTTCCTATAGGAAGGAAGCAACGACGGCTCCTGTAAGAAGAAAGCAACAATCACTCCTGTAGAAAGAAGAAAACAATGGCTCCTGTAAGAAGAAGACAACAATGGCTCCAGTACAAAAAAGACAACAATGGTTCCTATAGGAAGGAAGCAACAATGGCTCCTGTATGAACAATGGTTCCTATAGGAAGGAAGCAACAATGGCTCCTGTAAGAAGAAGACAACAATGGCTCCTGTATGAACAATGGTTCCTATAGGAAGGAAGCAACAATGGCTCCTGTAAGAAGAAGACAACAATGGCTCCAGTACAAAAAAGACAACAATGGTTCCTATAGGAAGGAAGCAACAATGGCTCCTGTATGAACAATGGTTCCTATAGGAAGGAAGCAACAATGGCTCCTGTAAGAAGAAGACAACAATGGCTCCAGTACAAAAAAGACAACAATGGTTCCTGTATGAACAATGGCTCCTGTATGAACAATGGTTCCTATAGGAAGGAAGCAACAATGGCTCCTGTAAGAAGAAGACAACAATGGCTCCAGTACAAAAAAGACAACAATGGTTCCTGTATGAACAATGGCTCCTGTATGAACAATGGTTCCTATAGGAAGGAAGCAATAATGGCTCCTGTATGAAGAAGACAACAATGGCTCCTGTATGAACAATGGTTCCTATAGGAAGGAAGCAACAATGGCTCCTGTAAGAAGAAGACAACAATGGCTCCTGTATGAACAATGGTTCCTATAGGAAGGAAGCAACAATCACTCCTGTAGAAAGAAGAAAACAATGGCTCCTGTAAGAAAATAACAATGGCTCCGGAAAGAAAAAAGCAACAATGGCTCCTGTATGAACAATGGTTCCTATAGGAAGGAAGCAACAATGGCTCCTGTAAGAAGAAGACAACAATGGCTCTTGTATGAACAATGGTTCCTATATGAAGGAAGCAATAATGGCTCCTGTATGAACAATGGTTCCTATAGGAAGGAAGCAACAATCACTCCTGTAGAAAGAAGAAAACAATGGCTCCTGTAAGAAAATAACAATGGCTCCGGAAAGAAAAAAGCAACAATGGCTCCTGTATGAACAATGGTTCCTATAGGAAGGAAGCAACAATGGCTCCTGTAAGAAGAAGACAACAATGGCTCCTGTAAGAAAATAACAATGGCTCCTGTATGAAGAGGACAGAATGGCTCCTGTAAGAAGAAAGCAACAATCACTCATGTAGAAAGAAGACAACAATGGCTCCTGTATGAACAATGGTTCCTGTATGAAGGAAGCAATAATGGCTCCAGTACAAAAAAGACAACAATGGCTCCTGTATGAAGAAGGCAACAATGGATCCGGTGAAACATCAAAGTAGACATAATTCTCATATTCTTGGCAGGACAAATAATATTTGGCACTAAATATTCCACATGCAGTAGACATTAAATTCTTTCTAATAGTATTTGCATTGTGTTACAGATCAGATATAGAAGATGAAAAGGAACAATCCATGTTAACATGAAGTGTAAGATGTAAAGTAATTGTCCCAATGGTGCAAGAACTGTCAACAACAAGAATGAACAAAATAAATATTAAAGGATAACATATTTGAATAAAATTGTATCACTTTTGAATTACAAGATCCTATAAATAGTAAATCATACTTCATGTGTATATAATATGATGCCAGTTGTATGGGCAAATAATAAAAATACTTAAGTATTTCTAAATCTATGTCAGAAGGTTAATAATCAGAAAAAAGAGACTCTAAAGGTATCCATCAAACACACACTAAAAAAAATATTCAATATGCCAAAACTTATGATACTTTAAATATGAAATACAATAATTTTATGAATTTCAAGCTAAAATATTTATCATGTTCTTTCACCATGCAGAACTCTGTATTTATACTTATGTTGTGTCTAATAAATTGAAAGTTAAGTTTAAGTTCTGATGTGACTTTAATGATGCAATATTATACAGTATTACTTTTCAACGACAAGAAAAAACCCTCCTTGAAACAGATCATTGTAATGATAAATATACTTCAACAATAAAATTGATTAGCAGAATAAATTCTTCCTTACGTAAAACTGAAGTATTGTCATACAACAGATATTCTTCTCCATAAGGATTTCCTTTAAATTCTACACAAGTAGGACCAGTGTCATCAGAGTGCAATGAGAACAATGTACATGTATGTACATTCTTAATTACACAAGAAACCCATATCTAATAAGAGATCACATAAATGGACACCATTTTTTCAGGTCTACCTAGTAATAGTCACAGAATAAAAGATAGAAAAGGATTCCTTAAAGAAGTACATTAATATGGATTGTACATAACAATCATTTTCCCCAAAACACTACCCAAAAATCCTCATACTGAAAACCAAACCATACAAACAGGGTCTATAGCTATCTTGTAAGTAAGAGACCATTCTGTGAAGAGAAGCCACATTTCATTCTTTCCTCAGACAGTGGACTCTTAGTACAAGCTGCCCTGTAGTACCCTTTATAACAATTACCATTTTGATTTGCCACAAAAATGGATGCAACAGTATCATTATACAGAGACTGACATACATTAAGCTTAAACCTAAGTCCATAGTGCAAAATCCACCGTAGGAAGTCACTCACTAAATCACTGTATGAAAATGGATATTGAAGAATTTGATCACAAAATCTTAAAATTTCATAAAATTACAAAACATGAAATTAGAACACAATCCAAAAAGTCGTTAACACGTAGGTGCAAAATTAGAACGTAGTGTTCCACGTAACATGTCATATCTTCCTGTTTTATGTGTCAAAATTATTTATTCCGTTTTCCTTAATTAAAATGTCACAGAATGCGTTTCAATACAAATTACAAACCCATTAATATGAAAACTTACGAAATTCCTGATATGAACACAAACAGCTATTTTTTGAGAGTATTAAAGTTATTGGCACACATTTACTAATCTATACTTTTCTCCAAATACTGCACATTGATTAACTATTTAACTGCAGTAGTTATTTTACATAGAACTAGACATGGAAATGTCAAAGGTCACAATCACGCCCAAAAAAGGACATACCATGAAAAACAAAAGGAGAAATTTTCTTTTGTTCTAATGCTAAATAATAATGGCAGGCTTATATGCATTTATGCATATTTGGCTTTGAGATCTATTTAATAGTGATTTAGATTTCAAGCATATCATGTAACAGAATGCTACAAACTGTTTAAATGTCTATTCAGAATTATAAATGCTCAAATTTAATATAGGATACCATCAGGTACATCATAATGTTGCTGTTAATGACAGAAACAAAATTGCAAGTTATGACAAAGCAGCTGAGTGTAGGAACCAGATTTGGGGAGGGCTATGTGGGTGTTTTAAATTAAGCGCTCCCTACCCGAAACCTGTAATATAAGTTTGGATCTTATGGTAATTAAAAGGACCCCCTCCCTTGTTGTCAGACTAATTCTAAAATTAGTCCCCCAAATCTGAAACTGCTTCCTACGGATGACTTCAGAATCTAATGTCACTGTATTCATAGTACAGTGCAACCTCTTCACAGCAATACCCTTTGGGAGAAGCCAAATTATGTTGTTGTAGAGAGGGTGTTGCTCTAGAGAGGTTAAATTAATAGTTAAATCATACGGTTTGGAAAAATCATGCTATCGTTGAAGGGATATTTTTATGGCTCATGACAGCAAGACAGCCCTGAATGGATTCTGTAGTTTATTTCAGTGAATGAATAATAAATTAGGTTTAAATATCAAAACTATCAGTATCTGGTGGTGGTGTCAATGCTTTGCATAAATTTAAAATTTGGATGTAAACAGATAGTATAAACAAACATGAACCATCAAACTGATCAATGACATTGTGCAGTGCACAGAAAATACTTTCAATGATATCACAAAACCTGCAACCCATTCATCCATACAAAAATAACAAAAGTAAAATAAAGGCATATATTGAAGAAATCAATATATCAATTTGCATATTAATTAACACAGAACTATTTTGTTACAAATCAAAGTACTAGAAGTGTTTTTTTTAGTGAAACTTAAAGGTAGGTTCTTCTTGATCAGATAATGCTCAATAAACATACTGAATTGTCATAAATTTAATACATACTACATATCACACATATTAAGAACTGACTCTTTAAAACATTCAAATATCAATTATGGAATTTTCTTATACAAGGATAAATCAGTATATCTTATATCAAATATTTCATTTTGATTTTATATATGTGATTATCTAAATAAAAACAACAGCATTGATGCTGAATGGGAACAGTCTATTTTTGTTATCATAAAATTTACAATATATAGCCCAAAGGATTTTCATGGATATTATAGTTTTGTTATGTAAAAAACCAGCACAGTAGGTTAAACAAACCATTAGAGCCAGGTCAGCTTTATTATGAAAACAAAAAATACAATAAACCTATCTTATCTGTCTACTTGTAACTTGTCAAGTTCAACAAAAAATGTCATTCATTTTTCTACTGATTCATCATAGAATCACTTTAGGTTTTGTTCAGTTTTTGATATTTTTTGCAGCAAAAACACCTTTGAACATTGATCAGTAATTGCTCATAATGCCAATAATGATATTTGTTATAATTATTTTTTGTCAATCAACTCAAAAGCTTGCTCTGTGCATTGTATTTCAATAGAGACATTCATTTCAACCAAGGTATTGTTCATTTTCACATGAAAGCTTGTTTTAACCAAATTTCTTTTCAATTATTAATGTCAGCTGTCAATATAAATTATTTCAATTCTACAGATTTGATCAAATTCTTTGTTTCACTCAAATTTTAATTTCATCATTATATTGTATCACTTAAGGTTTCTGGCTTGGTTAAAATCGCTAAAATAACATAAAATGATATTTTATATTATTTACAAAGATTAAATATCATACTTTAATACCAAGCAACAAAAATGTTTAACCGATCGCTCAAAAATGGTGTTTTTTTGGACCCCTTTATCGACTTTTCCTTGATATGATACTATTGATTCATTAATGACAAAAATTTGTTATAAAATCTCTTACTAGACATCAAATCTGGGCATGGTTTCAATTATTGAACCATAAACATAAGCGATTTTGATTGGCTATCAAAATTGCATGGGGTGCTTCAAATTTGTTGATTTCATGAGACGATAATGATCCAACACCTTAATTGTTAATTGTTAACACAGTAGGTGTCTTTTTCGAATTAACATTGCCGTCTTATTTGATGACGGATTTCAAAGCAGTTTTCAGTATTTTGTAGCGGAAATGTTAATCTGGGGAACCCTGCCTCAGAATTTAGATACTTGTTTTCATTTTTTATCTATTGAGTATTACGTAATAAACAGTGGGGTTCTGGGTACGGAATTTCTTTTAAAATCAAGTATCTAATGAACGGAGGACGTTTTTTTAAAAACTGAGACACGGTTGCCTGCTTTATACATTTATAGTCATTTTAAGACTACTTGTTCTAATATATTCCTATATACAGAGTAGTCGTTCATTGTTCAAAAATGTGTAAATTATGTGCAACATTGGTTTATAGAAGACCAATCAAATGAAATATTTGTTTCAAATTACTTGCAATGCACTTTATAGAGTGGGCTTATTTTAGTATATAATTATGGTTTACCATAGTTTTGAAATCTATAAATTGTGGAAACTTGATTTGATCTGACATCCAAGCCACATACCTTAAGTTATTTGAACAAGTTTGAAAATCCTTTTCCGGTAATTTTTCTATGGTAAAATAATTTAAACATTATACAATTAAATAAGAAACCAAAATTTGAATGCAGTATTTTCATTGGTCAATTCTGCCCCCAAAAAATCCAATCAGATGCTTCAGATCTCAGATTAGTCTCAGCACCATGATTTATAACCCTATATATATAGATTGTCTATTGAGCTTCCTTCGACATCAATTAATCACAAAATGAACATCTTAATTACCACAATCAGGTTAGCTTATCCCAATATAAATCACAGCATGAAGGTCTTACACACATCAATAGCAATGTATTACCATAGACAAATTAAGATGTATAACCTATAAGAATTTTAATACTCCATAGAAACATTCAGTAGGGCAGAGAGCACTAAATTAACACCACATAAAATTCCAAAAAATTAAGAATCCCTTTTTGCATTCAAACTGAACCAGCACTGTGTATATTGCAATATGTAAATATTTCTCTCCTTTTTCACAACTTAGTATGTTAGAGGTCAGTGGTCAAGTTATCCAGACCATATGACATCCACAATACATCACAAACATCTATTTATTTACAACCATTCATTTATTCCTTCACAAAACCAGCTTTGTGTATCTATAACCTCATCTTCAAAGAAAATACACTTAAAATCTTATTAACACTAGTTCTTGAAGTTATCCATATGTTTACAAAAGGTAGTGGAAATTTTGAACAAAAACTGAAATTATTAACTCGCTTTTATCAGAATCGCTTGTCAATTCATTTCATACCATATACTTCCTTTTAAACGCCTACACCTAATGAACCCCCATCATTACAATAAAGTCAAGATTAAGAATAAGAGCTCAAACAATCCTCTACATTATATTATATCAAATGTATGCATACTTTGTTAAAACAGCAATTTGATAAGATCAATAAAATGTAACACTCTCAGCAGGAGGGGGGGGGGGGGGGGTGCATTCATTAGAGTACAGTTGGTATCTGTAAGGACACAGGATGGCTCACTATGACCAGACCATAGTTACCCAATCATATCAATTTGGGTATTAAAATTCTCAAGTACCATATACACTAAGAGAACTTTCGTAAATGAACTTAAGTATTAGGAATGTTCTGGAGTTGGGTGGGGTGAATTTTTCATGCATGCCATATCTACAGATAAATCCATTACATTTCTTCAATAAAACAAGTAATTTGCTGTTCGTGCGAATTTCAGATGATAAAGAAAACATATTATAAAATTGCACTGATCAAGAAATTTTCTTGTACTGTGAGCCAAAACACTTGTGTCTACAATTTATCTTTTTTATGACCAATTTACCAGTTATATTTTTTTTCACAATTTGGGAAAAACTTTAATAATTTGTTGGTTTTGAATTACATGAGAGAAGAATTCTTTGAGAGAAATAACATAGAGAACCTTGTTTTAAAGACAATCAAGTACTGTCTTCATCTAATGTTGGGTCAATGTTTCTTTTTATTATCAGAAAAGAAATACTCACACAAGAGGATTATACAAAAACACAATGTAGTCTAGAAATGAAACAAAAACCTGTTCTTATTTTATCAACTTATAAAATTTACAAACAGTAGCAATTCTTAGCAACAATGTCATTAACACTTATCAAATTATTGAAATTAAATCAGGGCCTTTTTTCCAAGAACTTGGAAGGGGCCTTAGCCTTTCATTTCTGGAAATTCAAGCACAATATTTGGCCAAATTTTGAGAAGGTTAGACAACCGAGTTAGAATAGCATTGTATTTTTGGGAATTTCTTGCCTCTAATTGGGTAAAATACAGCCTTTTTGAGAAAGGGAAGCCACCAAATTTCGGCCTCTGTTATAGAAGGAAAAAAAGACCCTGTAAATGTTTGTTGGCTTAAGGCTGACTTACAGTTAAATCAGGCAGCCTAACCCAGGTGCAAGCTTGATGTCTTCATTTACCATTAAAGCTGGAAAGTCCAGTAAATGACCTTGGACTGTTGGTGGGACGTTATACACCATTTAAAAGAAAATGTACAGTACAACCTCTCCAGAGCATCCCTCTCTTTAGCAACAACCTCCCTTCAACAACAGCATGATTTTTTCCCACTGCACAATTTAATTATTTATATAACCTCTCTTGAGAAACAACTTCTCAACAACATCATAATTTTGTTACAACCAAAGAGTGTTGCTTTGGAGAGGTTGCACTGTATTTTAATTTGTGAGAACTGATTGAAGTAAAAATAACTCAATGATACAAGAGGGCCATGATGGCCCTATAATCGCTTACCAGAAAAAAAGACCTTTGATGAAGAATATATTTCATTTCTTTCTTATATTATATATGAGCCTATGTAAAACAATTTGAACTAACTTGGTAGAGGTCCACTAGACAATGCTACACACCAAACATCTAAGCTCTAGACTCATAGTTTTTTCCTATTGGTTGCCATGGCATCCAGAGTTTGTAATGAAATTTTATATTTTAACAACTTTGAATGGGGACCACAACAGGATCATTCCAGGAAAGTTTGTTTGCAATTGACATAGTGATGTAGGAGGAGATGTTGTTTAAAGTAAATATGGACGCCACTTCACAACGCACAACACATGACTGACATGATTGTGACACACAATGGACGAAAGGCAATCACAAAAGCTCACCATTAAAAATGGAGAAGCTACAATAGTCTTGCATCAACACTGAATGCACAGAAAGCATGATTTTATTATCAACTTTCATCATACAGGTTTTCTTCTTAAGGTGTTTATCCATAGAAGAATGTACAAATAATAATTTATGCAAAAAGGTGACATGGTAAAAAATATGAGTGCTGTATTAATTTTCATTTGAGTATAACATGTTTATCATGAGTTACGCATTCAGAGATTACGAAATACCAAAAATCTCCGCTATTCATTATAAATTTATTCACAACCCCACCCACCTGAGGGCATTTAATAAACAAAATCTGAATTAATCCAATATTTATGAAAGCTACAGGTTACTGAAGTAAACAACTTGCCCTTTTGGTGAATGCTGCACCATTGGAGATAAAATTGAGTCTATAGATAAAAAATTATACAAACTGTTCATACATAGAAATTATCAAACTCATACAATCTTTTAATGAATACCATGATTATCATATGTAGATTATAATATAGGAAGCTTACACAATGTACATACATATAAACATATCATTAGACATTGACAAGTAGCAGGCCTTTATATGGATCCCTGTTTGAGCCCTGTATTTGAAATGAGAGGGGTTTAATAATGACAACATATTAAAGTAGTTCACTAAGAAATAGCCATTGATGCAAGAGAAAAGGGTATACATCAAGTTCACAGGGAAACAACCCATTTTAAATTTTGTACACCCAATTAAGGTCAAGGTCAATTCGAGATTAATGGATGGATTTGGGTATAAAAATCTCCAAGGCAACAACTGTATAGCGTTCAAAGCATTCTAGTAAGTGGGAAAAAAAGGTCAAGGTCAATTCGAAGTTGGTTGATATGGATAGAATGGGAATGGCCAAGGCTAATGTATTAAGAATCAAATCAAGTTAACCAAGGAAAAGGCAATTTATACAACATTATAATCTGGACAAGGTCAAACTGATGTCGGGTGATATGGGTGCATCGGATATGGTACAAGGCAAGAACTGTATAAGCATCAAAAAGATGGACAAAACAATCAAATCTAGTTAACCAAGAAACTGTCCATTTATAAAACATTATAAGTCCAAATCTGGTCAAGGTCAAATGTAAGTTGGGTGATACGAGTGAATTGGGAATGGTCAGAGGCAAACAACTGTAATAGTATTAAAGCGATTGACAAAACAGTAAAAGCTACTTAAGTGAGGACAAACGGACCGACAGACGGACCGACAGACGGAATGTGCTGGGGGGATAACCTTCTACAGCATACTAGCTTATAATTGTCCTTTATTGTTCCATATTAAAACCATTCAAGTACTCATATTTTCAGTTCTGCGTTTTTTTTCAGTGGGAAGGTGTGGTGTGTCAAACTGACATAATTATTTTTATAGTCTCTTCTGATATTAACCATGTTTATGTGTAGCTTAATTGTTTTCATGATAATAAAAAAAAATTCTATAAACATTTAAAAAAAGGTACTAATGTTTTTCATTGAAAATTAGGACTTCTGACTGGATAGCCTGGCAATACAACTACCGGTAACCTCAAAAATTTCTCAGAATGTAGTCTAGTCACTGGTCAATTAAACAAAATATTCCAAGATCCAACTAATCAGCTGGCTCTGTTTAGAACAGTAGGTGAAATGCAATCAGACAATGTTTCAATTTCGTCCAATATAACTAAGGGAGATAATGTTTCAACAAACTATCTTGAAACAAAAACAATCACTTCAGAGTTGTCTTTCTTTGCAGGTCAAAGAATCCAATTTTCCTGTAAGCTGTCTCAGGTTACATATTTTTCTGATTCCTGAAAGCATGCTGAAAGGTGAGAGATTGGATGTACCGTTCCTCGGACCTAAACATGTTTAGGATGGCGGGTTAAAATAAGGGTAGGTAGGGTAAACAAGAACACACAATTTTATTAATTTATGAATACAATTAACAAAATAGGGATTATTTCTCAATATACCATTTTCAGATTCATGTGAAAAAAAGGATTGGAATTTTAAAATTTGTTTGATTGTATCTTATAACAAATACAGACATAAAATATACATCAGTAACAGTTGTCTATATTATATTGGATTAGTCAATGATTGTTAGATTTCAATACAATTATGTTTTGAAATGAAGATATTTCAATAGAATTAAAGTTTAGTTTAACAACAACCTTTTGATAGGAATGAAACAATGAATTTTTCTAGAACTATTCTTGCTTACTTTATGAATAGCTCATGAAATATTAATAACTATCTAACAGGGGCACGCTTACTTTGACTGGGTTGCTGTCATAATTCTTGTGTGGTGATTATATTTACAAACATTATAATCAAAGCCATGAGCTCTTTACTTAGAGACCAACTGACTAGTAATAATGATATGACAATGATATCACATTAAGAAATGAAGTTAACATTAAATGTTGAAACTCACAACAATATTAAAGTAAATAACAGTAACACCTGTAAACAAAGGTCACTTAATTAGAGGAAATATTTTGACCTTTGTGAACAGTTAGATGGATGTTGTAAAGAAGGTGGTTCATTTGATTATTATAGCAATTAAGTATGTTTAAGACCGGTCATTGTTCAAGGTGGACCTATATAAATAGGTGCCAATTAATCAAAGTTTGACTGTATATGCACACATATCTTCACAAATATAAAGATTTTATTTGCTTTTGAAGGATTTTCACAATCAATTCAAGCCAGAGAGGTAGTTATTTGTTCAGCTGTACATGAATATAAACAAATTGTAGAATGATAAATATTAAAAGCAAAAACATTCAAGGCTGTTATGAAAAGAAGTAAAGCCAAAAACACCTTATTGAATATGATTTAGTGTGTACTTTAAATACTTTACTTAAAATGAAAAATTAACAACATGTTTTTATATAGCAAATTGTTCACTTATAATAAACACAGCATTTGGTCATTCCTCTCTAATGAAGAGAATTTAACCATTTTGCTGCCAATAAGATGTCATAATAATTATTTGCCAACATGACAGGTATACCTGTCTGCACAAATCTCTTCATATTTTCCTATGAGGTGGGTATAACATTTTTGGGAAATTGTTAAAGGTATAAATAAGTGGTTATTTTTAAAATCCCCTCCAAAACAGTGTACACTGAAGCTTTGTCACAGAAGTGACTAATAAGACACTAAGAATGTCATATTACACTATATGGCTAAGTTCAAGGACACATAACTCTGGAATGAGTGGATCACTGGGCATGAAAATTCTGTCTTGCACATATGCATATTGATAATATATTTCAAAATTCAATTCAATCCCCTGAAAAATGTGGAAGAAGTTCGCTCCACAAACATTCATGAGCTAAGAATGCCATCACAACTAAGTTCAAGGGCACATAACTCATGAATTAGTGAATCACTGGACATAAAAAATTGTGTCTTGCACATCTACACTTCACGGTGATAACATATTTCAAGTTTCATATCAATCGCTTAAAGAATGTGGAAGCATAAATATGGGAAATATGTGTCTGGCAGCAAAAGGGTTAACTACAATTTCTTTTGTTTTTGTGTGCGAGGCTCTGTTCCATGTATTAGTTAATACACTGACTGAACATGCCCATAAATACCATGGGTGATTTCTCATGTGCATGACCATAATTTCGTGTGTGAGTTATTTTTCCTGTTTGTTGTTTTTTTATTGTAAATATTGTTGTATGTATAACATATAATGTGATTTTGGACTTATTTTGAAACGGAGCCATTTTTGGCCCTTAGTGAACCTACCCCTTTGTTACATTCTGAGAGGCTCGCAGAGAAGATTGGGCATTGCCCAACAGCGTTGCCTCGATGATAAACATTAAATCTTCATAAACACTGTGTGTGTATTAGTGGCTATATCGATCATCACTTAGTCTCATATGCAATCTCTTCACTATAAACCTTTTTATAAAACAAAAATACATGTTTCATCCATTGAGTTCTCTAAGTGTGTCCTACTACCTGCCCCCATCTTGTTTGTATCTAGGTTCCTCCAACTCCTGCGGATCTGCCTGTCTAGTATTGATACCCTCTCCCACACATTGTTCTTTCTTCTGGACTTTTATAGTCTAAAATCACATCCTCACCTTTTATGCAAATGAAACTGAGAGATGGCAACTTATCCAATTACACAAGGTAACATATTAAATAATAGAGCAATAAAATTCACTGATACTGCTGACATTGATAAATGACATTAAACCTAAGACTTTGATACAGTCAAGCTGGAGGTAATAATACCACATTCTTATAAGCATTGTATTAATCATATACGCACTCAGACAACATCTACAGCTTTAGACATTTCAACAATTCCATGGCTATATTAGTCAATTTTTAGTTAAATCCCAAGCATTACAATTGGTTCAATTAGCTGAAGTACGAAAATGATAATATCGGCAGGAAAAATTGACCAAAGATTGAACAAAATCTTGGGTTGTCAGAAAAATGCCTAATCTGTCTTTAAATGCAAGTATCCATTCATAATTTAGTCTAAACACTGACAATTCTGTATGCTTAATATTTTAAACTTATCTCCGGTGTTTTATCAAACCATTTAACCAAAGCGCTGCGACATTTCAAACCATTACCTTTAAACAGGAGTCCATAGCTCCATCCTTTGACCATGTATTGACCAAGAAACAGTGTTTACAGTTTCATCTAAGTATGTACTACAGTACAACCTCTCCAGAGGGGCCCTCTGTAGAGCAACAACCTCTCTATAACAACACCTTCAAATTTCCCTAAGTTGATATTTACTATAAATTTAACCTCTGTAGACTAACAGCCTTAAACAACAGCCATTGAAGCTCCCACAGGGTTGCTCTACAGAGGTTGTACTGTACATAAAGTTACTTTTTTATTTTAACACCCACACATGTATCTTAATTAATAATTAATCATGTCGACATTATGTCATATCTAAAAAAAACTTCATGTCACATAAAAATATGTTGCGGATACATTTTTCACTGACATGACACATTGCATTTTAATTGTCAACTTATACTTAAGTACAGTAAATTTATACTAAACAGAAACTAAATATTTTTACATATAATTATAAATCAAGTCTCAGTTTTCATGCAGCTGTATTTGTCAAATTGGCCTTTTTTATGTTAAGTGTATCATTATCATATTTTCAATAATGACAACTATAACTTGTAAATAACCAGCCAAAATAAAAGAAGTCAATATGAAGATAATTTAAAGCTAATGGCAGAAAATATCTATAAATTCACATAAATCATAATTGACGTGAGAGATATTTATATTTTTGCTTAATCAAGGACTCAACAAGCCATGTAATTGGTTAACTGAACCGACCAAATTTGAACAAAATCTGTTGTCAAACCCTATAAATGTCATTTAGATGAAATATGAAAGTATTTTTAGGCTGACCGGAAACTGGTACTCAAATATGATCAATTTATGATTAATATTTATTGCTTGAGGCAAGTCTTGAACTTAAAAAAGGTTCAGAAAACCACTTAACAGTTAAAAGATTAAAATGAAATAGACAAAAAAATCCCATTTTCTGAACACTAAGTAGAGGCCTTTGAAACTACATTAAGTATATTGGTTATATATATTAATATGACTTTAGTCATCCCTGTGAACACAGGACAGCATAAGTTGAGATAAATATGTAAAACTATGGACTTTATACACAGTTGGTCTTTATTCAGAGGTTGCAGTTTTGTCTTATACATTGATAATGTACCGTACTTAAAACTGGTCACAGGTTGGCTTTTGTTCACAGGTGATTGTTAATTCATGTTTGACAGTATTGAGAAGGTATTTAAGCCAAATATAAGGATGAAATACTCTGTTAGATGATGAACATTTTATCTACTATTCTGTAAACAAACTACAAAGGCTGCAATATAATAAATTATAGCATCTTTGCATTATTTATAACAAAGGTCAAGTGTATTTATACATATTTAGAACTAACAAGTACTTGCAGTCCTTTGATTTCCATTATCAAAGCTCTAACATGGTGCAAATGGATTACATTCAATAATATAATAAACATTATATAACCATCAAAGAGAATCTTACTAAACTCATAAATTGACAATTATTGTTGTTTTTGAACAATAATTACTCATGATTAAACAATAATTTTGATTTTCATTCATCCTAGGATTTGTAACATCATTGTTAAGATGTTAATTGATTACCCTGCTATCAATCTCACGTTGTAATCCATATTACTTAAATTGTATCAAAAAGAAACATTCATTATAATCATTACAATATCAACTGTATTAAATAGGTAATTAAATAAAAAGGGACTATAACTGCCCCCCCCCGTCTGTCTGAAATTGCTTCTTTTGAGCCTTTCTTTATATGTCAGGAATATTATATTATTACCCACGGTGTGTGTCTTGAGAAGAAGCTTTAAAATCTAACATCTGATTGGTAACTTTCTTGCTTAAGTTTTGAAACTAACCAATGAAAAGGCTGCATTGAAGGACTGGTCTAAAATCTCACTTTTCTATCTCAGAACTATGGCTAAAGCCAGTCAAACGACATTACACAACCTAAAAAAGACCCACTAAAAATATTCAGTCAATTTAATGTAAATGACTAATACAGGAAGGATTCAAAGTAGATTACAGGTCAACTTAGTAAACCAAAAACAACAATCAAGAATATGTGATATTTTTCACCAAAAAGTATAAACCGTCGATCACTTCAATTTTAAATTGATTTATTACCATTGTTCATTTACTGGTAAAAGTACACAGTAATTGATATTCAATGTCGGTTTTGTGATGAATAAATTGCGATTTTATTTCTTTTCCCCACATCAATGTCACATAATGTCATCCAATAACATTAAGACTAACATTTTAAATGATTGAAAAAGTGAATATGCATTGTGCATCGTGAGAAATAACAGCATCTTTAACAATAAATCTCACACGTGAACTCCAATTAAACAGCAAAATTAAAAACTACCTTTTGATTAAGGGCACTGTATGAACAAAGTCACCCTTAACCTGTAAACATATGGAAATTTATGGCATAAAGCAATTTAATCTTAAAATCAAATAAGGACTAACTGTACATTGAGGGAATATTATTACTCAACATGATGGCCATTGTTGACACATGTGCTTGGTAATGTACTATTATAATGCATTAATCTTCATATTAAACATGCATATCCATTATACATGAATGCATTAACATAATAAACACATTGCCAAAGGTGGAATTAAATGATCACATGCAATATATATACAAACTTAACAATAATACATTAAATTAGGCCACATTAATTGTTTGTTTGGAGAACCCAAATTCTTCATCAAAACTAACCCCTTTCTTAGATATTTAAGGGTTGTTCGAAATTTGTTTTGCTTGCTTGCCAAAAAAAAACCACATTACAATACACTGACATTATGACTGTTATAAAAGACTACCACAAAATACAAACTTATTTTTATTTGACAAGCCTTAATACAATTTTGTGGCCTGTAAATCTTACTATCACAATGAGACATTTATTCAGAACTAAGGCTGTACTATACATAAACTGTAACAAAAAAAACGTAAGCCTTTATATTAATGCATAGCATTCACCCTGGAAAAAGTTGAAGCATGTTCATTATACATTTATGGCTTGATTTATATTCTATTTGAGGTACATTGCGATGTTTTATGCACCCTGCTGTTCCGAGCAAATTTCTTTCATCATCACTCACAGGGCTCAGTTTGACGTTAATGACGATTTACGACACATAAAAACGTTGCTCCTCAGACAGGACTACAAAAGATACATACAGATATAAAATACTTTCAATAATATCAAAATGTGCTGAGTAAAGAATGAGTCATAACAGAAAGGAGAGATCTTCTTCTGATGCAGATTAATTATATGATTTTTAAAATTGTAACTGTATATTTAAATATCTGATGGACCAGGTACAATTAAATCGGGGCCTATTAAAAGTATTGACATTCTGCACACTATTGAATTAATCAAAGTACTGAAAGTACTCATGGAAACTAAACTAACATAGACTTGCAGTACAACATGAAACAGGAACTAGTTTAACTAGAACTATCACTAAAGGTGATGAATACCCCCAGATGCGGCCTTGACACAGTTATTGTAACATTTTACAGAGGGAAATATAATGCATTTTCATTTTTTTAATACCTGCAAATTGTTGCTTAGATATATCCTGACCAGTTTTTAAATATACATTATATAAAAAATAACAAAGGGCCATAACTCATTAAAATTTACTTGGACAAAACCTATTGTGGACATGCACAACTTGGCAAACTACTTATCACTTCTAAGAAGTTTCAATGAATTCCTGCATGTAGTTGCTGAGAAATGGTATGGACAAAATTTACCTAATTGTATAAAACAAAGGGCCATAACTCAGTGAAAATTAATCCAAACAAAACCTGGTTATTGCATGCACAACTTGGCTTACTTTTTATAACTTCTGTGAAGTTTCATTGAATTCCTATGAGTAGTTACTGAGATATTGTATATACACTGTATAAAAAACAACAAAGGGCCTTAACTCAGTGAAAATTTAACCAACCAAGACAAGCTTAATGCATCCACAACTAGGCTAACTACTCATCACTTCTGAGAAGTTTTATTGAATTCCTGGCAGTAGTCAATGAGAAATAGTCAGGACAAAATTTGCCTATTGTATGTATTGTAGAAAAAAACAAAGGGCTATAACTCAGTAAAAAACAATCCAAATGAAAAACTAGAACTATCACTAAAGGTGATGAATACCCCCAGATGCGGCCTTGACACAGTTGTTACATTTTACAGAGGGAAATATAATGCATTTTCATTTTTTAATACCTGCAAATTGTTGCTTAGATATATCCTGACCAGTTTCTAAATATACATTATATAAAAAATAACAAAGGGTCATAACTCATAATTTACTTGGACAAAACCTATTGTGGACATGCACAACTTGGCAAACTACTTATCACTTCTAAGAAGTTTCACTGAATTCCTGCATATAGTTGCTGAGAAATGGTACGGGCAAAATTTACCTAATTGTATAAAACAAAGGGCCATAACTCAGTGAAAATTAATCCAAACAAAACCTGGTTATTGCATGCACAACTTGGCTAACTGTTTATAACTTCTGTGAAGTTTCATTGAATTCCTATGAGTAGTTACTGAGATATTGAATATACACTGTATAAAAAACAACAAAGGGCCATAACTCAGTGAATATTTAACCAACCAAGACAAGCTTAATGCATGCACAACTAGGCTAACTACTTATCACTTCTGAGAAGTTTTATAGAATTCCTGGCAGTAGTCAATGAGAAATAGTCAGGACAAAATTTGCCTATTGTATATACTGTATAAAAACAACAAAGGCGTATAACTCAGTGAAAATTAATCCGAACAAAAAATGCTTTAAGCATGCACAACTAGGCTAACTACTTATTACTTCTGTGAAGTTTCGTTGAAATCCTGTGAGTAGTTGCTGAGAAATTGTCCGGACAAAATTTGCCTATTGTATATACTGTATGAAAACAACAAAGGGCTATAACTCAGTGAAAATTAATCCAAATGAAAAAAAAAGCTTTAAGCTAGCACAACTAGGCTTACTACTGATCACTTCTGTGAAGTTTTATTGAAATCCTGTAAGTAGTTGCTGAGAAATTCTCCGGACAAATTGTGTCTACAGACGCACGGACCGACTGACCGACCGGTCGACCGACCGCACGACCGTCAAGCATGAATCCAATATAGCCCCCATATATTTCATATCTGGGGGTATAACAATTGCATAGTGGATGTAGAAAAATATTGGTCCACATTAAAATTCATGTGCATCGAGCGAGTGACAGCTATTCATTCAAGTACCAAAAACTGTTAACACAAAATAACCAAAACAAAAACTGTAAGCTTATATAGTAACAAATGTCTGCAATTTTTAATGCCTAGACAAAATATTTTCAAAGAAGATAAATGGATCAAAATAGCTGCACACATAATTCACACTAAATGTCGTAATTCTTTGCATGGGACTTGAAATAGTACAATGGGGCTGATATAAGCACAGTACATCTATGTTGACATCAGATCACCTTTAACAATGATAAATAATTACATGGCTTCACCTACGTAATCTCTTCAACTAATCACATCTTTGTTTGAGATAAAATGTTATCGCTTTTACTTAGTGAAATGAATATGCACAATTATAGTACAATTGACTTCTTTGTTGACAAATATCAAGATCAGGAACACTTTGAAGATAAAATTCAACCAATATAAAGGAGACATTGTTTTCTTAGTCCTGGCATTCAATTAATCATGTCTTGAGGCAAAAATGAATAAAAGACTATCTTTCATAATATTTAAGCAGGTAAGATATTATATTCAGTAATTACTAATTAGACATATAAACTGTGTCAATGAAGAAATCATTTCTGTACTACCAACGTCAACCTTTTTTTGAGAAATATGGATTTTGAGTCTATAATTGTTTTCAAAATAATTTTAAATTCCTGTTCAATGTCTAAAGGTAAACATTGTGCACACATTTTGATTACAAATTCCTCTATGTTATTTATTTATACAAACTGGATGTCATGTTATATAAACAAATGAAATTCTTTTTTGGCCGTGATGAAATTATCAGTGATGGAGAACAAAGTTCAGCAGTGTTTAATCATGTCATTGTTACTCAGCCAAATAAGTAACTGTTTATATAGTCTGTGGGACACAAAAGATAAACATATACTGTTGTTTATAATTATAATGAACAACAAAATACTGGCTTCTTCATACCAACAATGCTGGTATGTTGTGTAAAATATTTAAAGAATAAATGCATACCATCGAAACAAAAATAAAACAATTTTAACACAAAAACAAAACAAGAACCAAATTTGTGGTAGCCAAGAAAAAAGGGGTGACCAAAAAGTGGTATAAATAAATTGAATGGCCTTCAATGACAAAGTTTACCTGATGTAGGTTAATTACCACACTTTTATCACAACAGCACTTTGATTGCTGATGTTCCTTGGCTTCCATCAATGGAACCATAGCAACAAGACACCTAGGGCTTCAAAAACACTTGTTAGAACTTAACATTATCAATTATTTATGTTATCCAGGGTTAAGGGCTTAATCAGTAAGGTAGGAGGTAGGGTTTGGTTGTATAACTGTACAATCAGAAGTTTGTAACCATTAATGGCATGAGGGTTTCCTAGCTACAGCAAGGTAGAATAGAAAGACGTGTTCAAATTCAAACATATTTGAATGTAGCTTTTTAGTCCACTTTGATTGTGTTATAAACAATAAGCTGTCACAGACAGTGTATCCCAGCCACGGGTGCACTTTTGTCGAAAGGGTACAGTCAGAATTTGCTTATTTTAAAAGAGGAAAAACAAAAGGAAATGTAAGGAATCACTTTGTGAAAAACATTTTAATAACATGTGGCAAAATGTGCATGGAAATGTACGAGACAAACAAAGGGCAATAACTCCCTAAAAATAATTCAATCGCAAAACCCTGATGATATGCGCTGCAACTTGATGATAATCATTTTGCAGGAATGTCAATAGAGCCAAATTTAAAATCCTGAAAATCATATGTGGCTGACCATTTTTGCCAAACAAGAGGCCTTAAACCATATTGTTTCCATGTTTACCTCAGTTTATACAAAGAAAATCCTTCAGAGCTGTTTAAATTGACCATAATTTTGCCATTTCTTGAAACGTTTTCATCAAATAACTTTTATTTTTCTCAGAAATCATAGCTCTTTCAGGACAGATAAATCTGGAATATTGTCACCCCTGATTCTGTGATGTGGTAATAATTGTAATGGTAAAAAACTGTGCATGTATCAATAGAATAAGCTTGCATTCTGTTCATAATAACATCTTAACTATCATCAAACATCAATTAACACAGACTATCACTTGAGCAGACATCATGTATACCTATGTAATTATCATATCCTAATCATGTATAACATACAGATGTTATGTTGAGTTTTTGAGTTATTCTTCAAAGGGTCATATAAATGTAAATTAAAAATATGTGTCATGTCAAAACAAGAGTATCTTGACAGGTAAGTACTCACGGCCTAACAGATCAAAGCAACCAGACACAATACATCATGTAATAAAAATTAATTTACACTGTAGCTTGTTTAATATCATTATGTAGAATGATTGGTTAGTTTTAACTAGGTTTAATGGTCAGACAACCAGTGATTTCATTTACAGAAGTACCTCTCAATCATCATTGGATACCCACTGTTGCTGACTCCACTCCGCTACATATCCAACGATGCCTCTCAATGGAGCATCTCCAGACATCTTGATTACAGAGGTTTCTGGACTATAAAGGTTTTATGTTGTTTTTTATGAAAGAAATCAAATAAAAAAGTACCAAGATAATTTCTACCAAAATAGGGTGATTTCCAGATTAGGTGTCTGGTCTGACTGTATGTTAAGGCAGCCTTTACTTGCAGCAGGTATAGTATAGCACTCTGTGATACCTTGTGAGTGACCAGTACAAGTCATACACATAGTGTCACAGCCAGGTATCTAACTTTCTACAGTTGGCTACAAGCATGCATGTTCCACAACTGGGCCTATGAGACAGGATATAGAAAGGGGTGGTAAATAATACATAATAATACAAGATAAAAAGATAATAATAATGTTGCTTAGTTTGATTCAGAGGATATATACTTTTTCATTAAAACTGTCAAAACTGGCAATGGTTGGATGTTGTAACATACTTGACCAATGACAAAGCTCAATTCTTTGGAAACCTGTCACAAACTACATTTTTGTAAAGTTTTAAAAACATTGAGATTAAAAATTTAAGATAAGCAAATGATAATAATAATACTTCTATCACATTCGTGCCTGAACATAATTTGAATAATAATAAGAAAAATTGCATGGTATGTTTAATCTACATTCCAAACCTAAGAATACTTACTTTTGCACAAGTTTAACACAATTTATGAAATAAAATTGGAACATTTGTGTCAAAAGTTTATCCATTTAAACATGCATTGACAAATTAACCGAACATAAATATTCCTATCAAAAATAAATTGAAAAATGACACATGAATTTTATATTTTTTTTTAAATACATGTATATATAAATCATGTGTACAAACTTGTTTACCAGACCTATGTCCACAAACACATATTTGTGTCTCATTGAATATTCTTTAATTTTCTACATAGGCTCAAGAAAAATTATGCATATGTCAGATAAATTATAAGTTGACATCTTGTTCAGAACATGAACTGACTATGTGTAAACAGGGTGTGATTTAAATAATAACATACATTTAGCCTCTATTTTATTTAAATCACAAATACTAACTGATTCAGAGGGCTGTAATTTCTTTACGCTATCATTAAAGATACATTTTTATCACAAATCATGAATTTCTTTAAAATTCAAATGTCTTCATTAAAGAGATGAAAAGATTCATGATTGTGTTTTCTAGTGGAGCATAAAGTCGTGGTCATTGTACCAAAAATATACATGAATCAATTATAAGAGGTCATATCAGATTAAAGGTCAGCCGATCAAAAAAAGAACCAGATTTTTCGATCTGTCTATTGAATTTACCTATGAAAGCAGAGTACTATGTAATTGGTACAGTAGACTGTAAATTAATGGGCATTAAATCTATGCAGTGAGTGCCACCAAGGAGTTCTTATTGATGTCCATTCTGTCAAGTAACTTACAAAATTACCCAGTCAGAACAAGTACACCTTGCATAATACATCTTAAAACGATTTGAACTCAAGAGTTCTTTAGAACATAATAAAATGTATCGTTTACATATCAATAACTAGTTGAAGTACATGCCCTGTCTAACCTTTGTTCAATTAAACAATACAAAATGATGTGCATTTCAAATGCAAATGAGCCACTCCTAGATATCTGCTTTTATGAAGTGGAATGTTATGTATTATTATAAGCCAGTGGGTCAAACCTTACACACATTTAAGCATGAATAGAACAGAACATAAAAAATATATAAGATAAAATATACTGAATTGGCTTTAACATAATGGCAAACCCAGACAGATAAAACTTAAGCTGTATGGGTTAAATGATAATAAAAACTGGGGTTAAAGATAGGGCTCGGTTAATAAATGATTGATGTAATAAACAAATCTATTGTCTAAATGGCTTAATTCATATAAGATAGCAAGTGTCTGACTTAGAAATGTCAATAATATTTTAAATAGTAAACAAACTGGCAGTCAATTAAATTATGCAAAATTAACAATTTTCCATATATGGCCTGGTTTAAGTGCCGGACATCAGTCAAAGGGCAATTGAGGTGAAAAAATCACATAAAAGTAAGCGAGACCGCTGCAGACTGATAAATTTTACAGCTTGAAGAATATTTTAATGAGTACTCAGTGAATGAAAGCAAATAAACAAGGTTTTATGTTGGTCTAAGTTGGAATCATGAGCTCAAATTCTGGGCTAAATCTGTCACATTTAATTTAATTACACATAGACACCAATCAATCAAATTGAAAGAACATCACTTCAGAATAAATTATTTAGAGTTTATTTTATTAGCACCAGGACAAAGATCTACGCCAGATCAAGATATCCTGGGGTGAAGTAAAGGCTACAGCCACAGACCATACCAAATGGAGAGCCATGGTGTGGGCCCCTATAATGCTCCCTAAGGACTGAAGAGGACTAAGTAAGTATCAGTACAATAAATTCAAGAAGTTGTTTGCTTCAAAATAAATGGGCACATCTGTTAGGTTCCCCTCAAAATTTGTGCTCAATGACTGTACTGATTCTAATTTCAACCAAATTTGATTGAAATCTTATGATAAATATAGCAAGTCACAAATTTGTGAATTTATCATGCAATCTCGGGCTTTCACAGGTTTTTATCATGGATCACAGGCATTAATCTTGATGCATATTTAAACAGCTTCATGTATCCCGGAAAAAAACTGAAAAAGGTCATCGTTAAAAATGTTGGTTTGTAGTGAACTTACCCAAACTGTAAATATTAGATAGGTAAGAAGGCATTATTTTGTTATTATATGCCGGCACTGGACATGAAATACTGCAATAAAGACCAAAGAAAAATGTCAAAATCATTAAATGTTTTTTTTTAATATTTTTGAATGAGACTGTCGTGTAATATTTAAACTGCAAAACCAACATTTTTTAAGGGTGTCTCAACTGAAGTTTGACTAAGTTTTATAGATCAATACAAAATATGATGGAGGACTGGATTGAACTAAATTATTATTCCTGTAATTATGTACAATGTAGAGAACGTATTAAGACATTTCAATAGCACTCAATTCAAGAAACAGTTGATATAAAATTATCATTTTTAAAATATCAAATTTGCTATAATTAACATAGGCATACAATAACTAAATGGAATAATCTGCATGTACCGTAATTCAGTCACCAGTAATTATAAGCTTTATAGGTGAAATATTTCACTCAATTGATCATATAATTACTGGTAAACTTTTTCAGTTAAAACATTAATTTGTTCTCTTCATTCCAAACATAAGGAAATCACTTTCAATATATTTCTATTCATTCAAAAAATTGAAACTTCTTTAACGTCAGTTAAGCTCAAAGTTTGGCACTCATCATTTCAGAAAATAGGATTACTTCCTAACGATTAAACAAACACTCAAGATTGATAATAACATTAGAAATCCCTCTTAAGTACAGATTATCAATAGTTATACATAATGGAACAAATATTACATACTACTTTTTCTGATTAGATAGTTTCTTTCTATGTTCAATTCAATGTATTGTAATGTCAAACATTGATACAGAACTGTTGTGACACAATCCTAGTAAAGTGGTCTTTACATTACATTTAACAGCCCTTGATAAATCAAAAGGAAACCAAGTCTTTTTGTCAGAAGAAAGAAAATAAAAAAGTTATAAGTAAATAGAATGGGGTTATATCCAGGACACTTCACATTTTTGTTTACCATTATTGGAAGCCAGTGCCCTGTTAGGTCAGTGGTTAGAGTGTTGGTTTACTGATCAAGAGGTTGTGAGTTTGTACCCAGGCGTCAAATAGTCTTAGAATCCTCATAGGAACAAGTCAGACCTGCAGTTTGAGTTAAAGTCCCATAAGCATATAAATTTATTGGTGGTAATAGTTTCTGTTTGTTCCATAACAGAGGAATCCTGTGTATTTTCCTCCCATGCATACTTTATAGCAAGAAAAAATGTTTCAAAAACCATTATCGTATTTTTTTCAATATCATTGAAATAAATACTATTTATAGAACAGCTGTGCCTTACCGCAATTAAGTTATGCACATATTGAAAAGTGACTTCACGCACTCTACATACTTCTAGTTTACAAAAGCAAATGAGTGTTTTTCGTTGGTAATAATTATCTTGGGATAATATCAGCTATTGTTTGTTTTTTGCATATATTTTTCTATAGTAAAAAGGTAATGGGACTTTAAGAGTCGAATACAAAGTAATAACATAATGTCCAGATTTTAAGAGACATCTAAAGAGTCAATGCTATTTTATACATATAATCAAGTTAAGTATCCCCCTGACATTTTGATGTAAGGCCAACCTTAAAAAAATGTCTGTTTGTGATAACCCTACCCAGAGAATTTTCAGTGGGTAGGGAATATTTTCTTTAACAGCATTTTTTATATTGAACCCAAAATATGCCAGAATGCTATTTTTCTATTGAAAAAAGATTTTCACCTAGAAGAAGCTTAAGAAATGTTGGCAAGGGCCGTTATTGTAGAGTAGGTAGCATTACCCCAAACAAAATATTTTTTAAGGATGGCCTAACGTAACAGCTTAGGTCAAATGTTCACAATCTCTGGTTTTACAAAACTTAGTAATTTTTCAGTTGCCTAAGAAACAACATAGTTTAGCTATGGAGAAGATAATTTAGTACAATTTGTATCTGTTTTTATTTTGATGTCATTTCAAGCAGATTTTAATGTACTTGGCGCTGATTATCTATGTTTTGAGCATTTTGTTTCTGTGGATTTACTGTGATTTATATATGGCAGTATGTTCATTTAACCAGCTTTCCTGAACTAACCAGTACTAACTCACCAGTACTCTTCTATAAGCAGTCAGCAACTCATTCAGCAAATTAATAATTTTTTGTCAAATTTTCAAAGAAGAGTATGAACTGATGCCACCTGGATTCAAACCCAGATTAATAGGTTACCAGTCCAGTGCACTAACAACTGGACTACAGCCACAGCTACATTTAAAGCAAGAAAATACCTTGTTAATTTCAGTATTTTCTTTATTCAATATAATAATGGTCCGACTTAAATGAATAGGAAATGACTTTGAGATGGCTGGGAGCACATGCCAGGTCATGTGACAACCATGTACTAAGGATGATTGCTGTGAACCCAGTTTTTCTTTTAACTGGGGTTCAATTCTCATAAACAGCTAAGGCCATTAGGTGACTTCCAGCTTTAACAATTGGGACAACCCTAGGTTTACAATTGGGTAGAAGCATCATCCATACATATTCTAAGCTAACTGGACAGCTTCCTCACAAGTCAAATTTCAGGTCCTCGGGGAATTCGAGCAAGAAAGAGACAATAAATCACTTAACCAAACCAGCCCACTTGATGTAAACAAAGCAACAAAATATTGTCAACCTTCTCAGAAAGAGAGATGATCATGTTACAATTAAATTTAATTGACAAAAACAATTCATTATAATGGTATAAGAAACACAATGAAAAGCCACTAAAGTGCACAAAAACAGTAAAATGTAAACATAAGCATGATTTATTAAGATTTAAAGAGGAAGATAATATCATGTAAACGTTTTATCAGTGGTTAATGCTGACTGACTTGATGACTTTAAAATGAGATTAAATCAAAAATATAAATGGTGTATAATTGCACAATGAAATTGACAACATTTTTGGAAACTGAATGATCCATAGCCGTCACTGACGCTCAGCATGCATGAATTTTTATGCTGTACTAAGTATTATACTGATCTACATTTAAACTAGTTCCCACTTCACGTTGCGGTGCAAAGTTCAGTTTCCATGAGAGCTTTCAGTACTTTGATTTTCATTTAATTCAAACATATTTTAAGGATAGCCAAGAGGGCAAAAGCATTGAATATTTAAGTTGGTGGGGTTATCATACAGTTTGCATCACCATGATATAGTTACCAGATTACACCATCACCTTTGTTGTTACTTTTAAAGATTGTTTTACTGTGTCAAGTTCTTGTTTGGATGATTTTTGGCCACAATCAAATTGACGGATTATTCAAGCATTTCTGAAGAGCTATGATTTTTTTCTTGATAAAAGGTGGAGGGACATCGATAGTGCGAATATTCTGTCTTACTCAATCTGCATAAAGTCATATATAATCAATCATTTTCCTTGAATAAACTTATAAATATTTCCCCAAGGTAAATACAATAATTCATACAAATAATAGACCATTCACTGATATAAACTATACTTGAATCATAAATTAATTATTTCAAATATGCACAGTAAGCAAGCTACCTGCACAGGTGTGCTTTTTAACCAAATGTTGAAATAAAAAGTTATAGATGTTGTTTGTTTTGGGTGGAGAGCTTTTTTTAAATTTTGAAACAGGCAGGTCCTTATGAAACTTGTTCTCAACAATTCATAAATACGTCAATTTCTTAAAAAAGCAAAATAAAACAACTGACAAGCCACAGAGTAAATACAAGCCAGACATTGTCAATTTAAACAGTTTGTTAATCAACATGTTCGTCTTAACTACGATAATCTTAACATGTCTACAGCCAGTAGAGTTTCAAAATGTCCACATTATAAAAATCACGATTCTTGGAAGATAAAGTATTCACAAAAACATTTTTAAGCACAAGACAGTCGGTCCAGTTAAAATTGACCGAATGCATTTTTGGTGGACCAAAATTTCATGTAATTTTGGCTAAAAATCATATTTTTCTAGAGTGATTAAAATATTTCGTTTTTTTCCCAAAACACAGTAAAATTATCACTGAAAAATTATGTCGGATAACTAACCTTTTCAAATTTACTGGACGGATGGCCATTTTGGTGGAATCGGTCCAAGGTCAATGCCTCAATTTGAAGACTGAAGATAGCACATAAGAGCATTCATTCTTACTTTATGCAATGATTGACAACAATTACTGATCTTCACCCAGAAATCGAGTATTTAGAGTAAATCAACCCGGTGAGTTTAGCGCTAAATTGTGTCATTTCTATGGACATATTAGGTACATTATTTTAGTACAGACCTGGGACCTTCCTAGCCCTATTCATTCGACTATCTGTTGACCTGACTGTATAAATGATTTTGGACGGGCCATTCTCTCAGCAGGATGGGGCCAAATTAAAAGATATCTCACTGTCACAGACTACCGTTTATTGGATTGACTACTAAGGACCTACTGAATCAGGAGTTTTTAGCCAGTGTTCAGTCATAACTCTTATCGAAAATGGTATCTTTTTTTCCCAAATCACAGATGAAAAAAATATTGTACATAAAACCACAGGCTACCGGCATGTGATAACAGCAAAATAAAGTTACAAAAAAAAAATTTTTTTCAGCATATATATATTATAGAGTAAAGGTATAGAACTCCTGGGCTCTGAAATCACACCGGTCATGTTCATCAAGGTCCTGTTGTAACAATTCTGAACCGATTCTTAAAAGCCTGGTCTTATTCGACGCAGAAATAATTTCTCTTTAACCACCATCCATTCTTATATCCATATATTGCTCTGGACTGGAGCAACAAGCCCTTCAACCTACAAAAAGTACTACTCGCCATCGATGTGACCTAAGTTTGTTTTCATTAGCTACAGAGTAAATTTCTTTATTCCTTTGTGATTTCATACCCACTCCTGTGTAAATCGAAAGAAAATCCAATTGTTTATCAATCACCGCCGACAAATAATTCAATTGATGGATACCTAAGGCATTACGATTCAATATTCCACGCTTTCGTCCGATTTCGCTTCTCAGCTGCCATGATCGCATAGTTAAACGCCGTACCATTTTCGTGCCGTTCCGGGACGATACGTGTCAACGATTGGTCAAAGTCGGAGGTGTGGCAACCTTCACCTTTAGCAGTCATTTTGCCAAAGAGAGTTTAAATCGTCAAATAATGAATCGTAATGCCTTAGATATCCATCAATTGAATGATTCGTCGACGGTGAGTGATAACAAATTTGATTTTCTTTCGATTCACACCGGCGTGGGTATGAAATCCCGAAGGAATAAAGAAATTTACTCTGTATCTAATGAAAAGAAACTTAGGTCACATCGATGCCTAGTGGTACTTTTTGTAAGTTGAAGGGCTTATTGCTCCAGTTCAGAGCAATGTATGGATATAAGAGTGGATGGTGGTTAAAGAGAAATTATTTTTGCGTCGAATAAGACCAGGCTTTTAAGAATCGGTTCAGAATTGTTACAACAGGACCTTGATAAACATAACCGGTGTGATTTCTGGGCCCAGGAGTTCTATACCTTTACTCTATAATAGATATATGGTGAAAAATATATATATATTTTTTTGAAAATTTATTTTGCTATTGTCACATGCCGGTAGCCTGTGCATAAAACAATTTAAATCAATGAAAACAAGAGATCTTGCAATGTAGTCGACTTTTAATTATTAAAATTTCCTATTATAGATAACGGTTGTTAGTGTTCCAAACATTACAAAATTGTAGTCATATTTTTTTTTCACAATTTTGAGCTAAACTAAAATTTTCTATCCCAAGGGTATGGGGCATGTGTCATATGTCACAAGTGCTAGGAATAAAAATCAACAAATGATGATTGAATTATAAATTGCGTGTCCTGAGCTTGCAAGTTGGGACCAAACAACTCATAACACTGAACAAAACCAACACATTTAGTCCCATTTGTTTAAAATTTCAAACTGACCAGGAATATGAACTACATTGTATATGTTCAAGTCAAAATCTGATGACCACCCAACAAAATAATTTAAATCAATTAAGTTCATGATATAACCTATGTACCTATCATTTGTTATGGTGCTTAATTCTACACAGAAGTACAGACAGCACTATTTTTAAGTCATTGTTTATCAATATGACATAAGTATATCAGCTAACATCCTCATAAAGTTAGTCAAACAAACCTTTGCAGACTTTTGGGACAAATACACCAAAACAAACCTGGACCATTGCGGGGGGGGGTGTTAGGCCATCCTTAAAAAGTTTGTTTAGCGGTTACCCTACCCAGAGAATTTTTAGTGGGTAGGAAGGTAAGAAATATTTTTTTTTGCAATTTTATTTTTATATTGAACCGAAATACATGACTGTCAGAATGCTATATTTTTTAAAAAAAAATACCAAATAGGTAAAAAAAGTTGGGTATGGGCCTTTTTGGTGAGCAGGTAGAGTTAGCGCAAACAAATTTTTTTAAGGATGGCCTTTAGAGAGTAAAGTAATCCTATCTAAGGGGTCAAACAAGTGTGCATTAAAGCCTCTCTATTAGTAAATGATATGATGATGTTTTAGTGCACCTGCACATTTACATAAATGGTAGGATTGTATCTCTGTTTGGGGTTGTCCATGTTCATACTATAGCAGTACCAAAGTGAAGAGATGGCTAACATTAGTAAGATGTTAGCAACTTGATACACATTTTTATCAGCTAATTAAATTTCAGTTCAATTATGTAACATCAACTGCAGTATAGTTTGTTTTGAAAACAGTTCTGGTAGTTTTTTCAAACAATAGGTGGAATATAACAAATTTGCTATACAAACAATACCTGACAGGATTTTGCTATCATAGCTTAATTAAATGTGTCTATGAGTCTACCCCAGATAAAAAAAATAAAAATCTTAATCAATTGACATAAAGAACAATTCCTTGTAATTATGTTCTATCACATGTTTTCAGGGAGAACAATTTTTGCATGTCAATGCATAAACTCTAGCTCAAAAGTTTGTTTTTAAAAAACAGGTCACTGATGGAGTCAAACATTAATTTAAAGCCAAAGTAAGCAGTGTCAAGTTGAGCCCAGGAGACCAGAGGAAGGATGAGGATCAGAAAATAGGGACTTGGAAAACTCAGTGTAAGAAACTTAACCAAAACTAGAATGTGAGATCTGGACTTCAGTTAACTACCCATAACAATAACCATAGTTTTAAACATCAAATTACATGTATGAAGAATGATTTTCAACAGGTATATTAAACACCCGTTTGGTATGTACAATACATGTGCATTTATCTGATTGCCCACAATGCATACAAGATCTGGCAAAAACGCGTCAACTATGAGCCAGCAATATTCTAATTTGTTAATTGGATTGTCAGACAGTTTAAATCAATGTGGGCTGCATAAACAAAGCATCAAATAACCCATTTAAGACATCAAAGACAAAGTTCTGTATGACATTGTCTGATAGATCACACAAAATATGCACAGGTTATGAACTTAAATATTCCATGTCTTTAAGACTATTGTGATTTAGTATTTAGGTTCATAGACTGCAGAAAACTTAATTCTTCTTACTCAACACTAATTAATTGTTTCTTACCCAGTATGTAACAAAAAGGCTTATATAAAATGGCAATCCATTTTAAAACCAGGAATAAAATTGGTTTCAATGTGATGCACTAAAGGTCAAACAATATCATTTGTTCCTGGCTACACAATATTGCAGCAGAATAATAGAAATAATTTATCTGACATTGAATTATTTGGATCTATCTAAAGCTTGACCCTAGGCTTCCTCTTAATAATGTTGGTCTGAAGTCATTAAAATACAAGAAATTAAACCCTTTGAAAGAAGTAATGGGGGCTCCTGGTCCATGTGATGAAATCGTTCAAGGACTGACTTTTGACAATACTGGTCTAAGCCATACTAATCTAATATTTCCTCTCCCTGTCATGTACCAGGTACATGATTTTTTGAACATTGTGTTCATCCTTGGTTCATTTGAATTACAAATATTTGTATTATTGACTTTATATGTGATTCATGTTTGATGGGTCCTATGTACACACTATGATTTATAGGGGCACTTCAGACATCTTTTCTAAGGAGTCTACATCAAGACTGATAACACCTAACAGGACAGGATAGGTTCTGACACTTCAAAACTAACTTTATAATTAAATAATAGGAGTACTTAGGACTGGTATAAGTTCTTATTCACATAATTTATACATCATACAAACACAAAATGTTCAAATGTGATTGTAGACAATCACCATAGACGTAACTATACATAATCTAGGATAACATTATCAATAATGACACCAATTATGCTGAATTATCAAATTCTTCTTTTTGAGGACGGCAATTATTAAAATGCGAATAAACTTTTTTGGGGGGGGGGGTAAATCCTTGACCTTTCACCTTTACGCTGTGTAATAAGCCCTGAATAGAGACAGGACATTGACTGATGTATATTTTTTTAATAAATCAATTTTTACCTATAAGAAGACTATCCAGTGACTGCACACAAGTAAGTTTAAAGATTCAATTATATGAATACTGAAAAAGGAAATGTATCGTCTAGCATGACATTGACAGGCCTGTATAAAAGTAATCAATTTCAATTACAAAATGTACTGATACAACCAAATCGTGCCAGTGATACCTAATTATACACCAAGTCTTAATTACCTGCATAAGTCTAAGACAATAAAATGATACAATTATAGCATAACAGATACATTTTGTATTTTCAAAATTATTGGCTGGAGAGATTGATTGTAACAATGAAGTCCATTTTACACCTTTTAAAAAAATAAACTGACTCATTAATTTTATTTCCCTTTAAAAATGTTCATTACAATATTTACATACGGATGTCATGCTACACCCTAGAATGTATAATGTCAAAATCATACAGTATTATGACTGCACTCAGGCGCATAATTTAAAACTACACAAAATTAAATATAGTCCTATTTCACAGTGGATCTGTATCAAAATAATTGTTCAACAACGGACAAAATAAATTTCACGATTCATTACTAACATGTAATGAGTCATATTTCAAATAGGATGAATGCAGAAATCAAAACCTTAAGCCACAAACATTACTCAAACATGAATATCTGAATATCGGAATAAGAAGAAAACAAACACTACACTAAAACCCTGGAAACCATTACTACTAAAATATTGTAGTATTAATTGAAAAAAAATTGTCATCAGATAAATTCTTGCCCATGAGATCAAGTAAGTAGAAATATGTGACATTAAGTCAGGACCTGGTCTTTTTTTATTATGGAAACCATGTGTAATCTCAAAATCTCATCCCATCAAAAGTGTGAGCACAATCTCAGTATGACAAGTATACATATACTGGTAAGATATTTGATTTGTTCAAGGTCATTTTTCAACAAGTGTTAAGTTCATAATTTGACAACATATAACATGACTGGAGTCCATTATACTTTAAATGTCTTATACATAAGGCCAGTTCAATGACATGTATTGGTGTAAGACACTTTTAAGCCACGGAATATCCTCTTGTGACATAGAACCAAAATACTTGTACAAGGCTGTATTATAAATTTTAAAATTTTAAATAAATTAGAAAAACACGTCTGTTGTTAGTTCCATATACATCTTTATTGGTTTCAAATTTTAAAATTTTGTATAACAATCATTTTACCTTTCGAAGTTTGCCAGTGGGGTAGGACTTGGTCCTGTACAAACGCTGGAAACTTCTGTGTCGTTTGAATGGCATCGTGTCCCAACCTTTCATCTTATATTCCAATACCTTAGAAGGTATAAAAATCACACATCACTAGTTTTAATTCCTTCATTTTTTATTGTAAAATATCCATATGCACAGCAAGAATAACCACAAATAAACCACAATATTACATCCACAGTTCACACTAAACACAGACGGAATAAGACTAAATCTCAATTACCCTGGTAATCATTTCATACACAATATTTAATATAAGTCTGACCTTAACAGTCTGAAAAGTTCATTCAAATTACCAGAAATATCTAAACATACATTAATCTATGACGAGATAGTAACAGATTCATGATGAATTTTATATCCCGTAAATAAAACTATATTAAAAGCTGAAATCACAAATTAGACATAATTGTCATTAATTCACAATGACATCCATCATTTATGACTATGGTACATAGTCCATGGTTTATGGGCCATTTATCAGACACCGACCACCAACATCACATCCAATATATAAATCACAAATCAAATCACGAATGTCTTAATCTCAGTGACGATGTCCACGAAAATTTTAAGTGACAAAATACTACCTTCATTACAAAGGAAGTCACGAAACAGTCTAACGTTAAGATAAACATAGACGACTGATAAAGGCCTGCTTACATTCTGTGTAAATGATTCAGAACTTACATAATGCAAACACTTCCCTTACATTTAAACTAACTTCGAAAAATTGTTTTAAAGCCAAAAACAAAACTTTTGTTATCCTTTTAACACATTCAATATACTTAAGTCTTAAACCATGGTGTTTAATTTTATCCTCATTTGACCGACCACAATCCGTAGCTTACTCCGAAGAAAAGGTTATAATAATGTCAATAAAATAACTTTATTAACGACACAAAAATGAACATTTGTAAATTGGACATAACAATAAGATAGGTGTATTTAAACAACGATAAAAATCCACTTGTATTGAATTATGACATTTCGGTATCATATGTCGGCTGTACGCTTTAAAGTCAGAGTGACGTTTAAACTTGGCATATTAAATATCTACCATTTATAACAGTGATTGCAACAAAATCTTATAGATAAGGAACTTTATTGTCCACAAATTGTAGCACAAGTTGAGCGAGTAATTTTTTTCGGGACGGAATGCCACCCCCCTCATAGACTGTATGCATTTGGACATAAATCTTTTAAAATACCTGATTTCATTCCAGCTAGACCAGGTGTGCATTAGAAGTCTGATAAAAGCTAAAACTAATTGCTATGTACATTAATTTATTGTCAAAATAACATTAACAGTTTGTTTAATATTGTTTAGCATAACAACACCTCTCACTCAATTTAAAAAAAGCATGAGACTGTAGTAATGTTTTTATTCAGAGTTGAATTTGCACTTGAAAACCCTAGTAATTAAAAAGAGACCCAGCTATTTTTTACAGTAGCTCATTTTTAAGGTTAAAACCACATTTTTTTAAACGTTTGTCAAACCTCAATTTTCTTTTGTATGCTAATTCATGTTGAGAGGAACGAATGTCAGCAAAACATAAATGTGCATGTTATTTGAAACTTTTTATAATAAACTAAAATCTCAATTACTAGCTAAGTATTATAGACTGGACAAAACCAAGTGGTTTTTATAATGAGGTCACATGTTTATATTGAAGTGGTTGTTATATTGAGGTCACATATTGATATTGAAGTGGTTGTTATATTGAGGTAACATATCAATATTGAAGTGGTTGATATATTGAGGTCACATATTAATATTGAAGTGGTTGATATATTGAGGTCACATATTGATATTGAAGTGGTTGTTATATTGAGGTAACATATCAATATTGAAGTGGTTGTTATATTGAGGTCACATATTAATATTGAAGTGGTTGTTATATTGAGGTCACATATTAATATTGAAGTGGTTGTTATATTGAGGTCACATATTAATATTGAAGTGGTTGTTATATTGAGGTCACATATTGATATTGAAGTGGTTGTTATATTGAGGTAACATATTAATATTGAAGTGGTTGATATATTGAGGTCATATATTAATATTGAAGTGGTTGTTATATTGAGGTCACATATCTATATTGAAGTGGTTGTTATATTGAGGTGGTATTAATACAGGTGGCTAAGTGAGGGCTAGCTGTAAGAATTTAAGGACAGAGAATACAATTAAAGTTATTGCTTAGAGCAAAAAGGTCAGAAACTGCTAAATATTTTAATCCTAATCATAAATATTATTTACTCAAATATAGCAAGATACAGTAGTACAGTCAATGTATGGATATAAATTCATAGAATTAATATTTCAATCTAAAATACAATAGTGACTGTGGACTGTACAGCAGTGAACTCTTAAATCAGTCCAGCCTTGTATGACCTAACGTTTTCTACACAAGATCAAGTCACCACTTTCAAACAATCTGAACAGGGAAAGACACTTTTATAGCAAAGTGAAATAATTTGTAAACCGATTACAGCTATCAATTTGAAATTGGAATCGATTCTAACCCACATAAAAAACCTTAAAGGTGCTATAAAATCAGTAAGTTTATGCAGATAAGACAATTCTTAAAAATTGTTGGTTTACAATTGTTTGAATGATTCATCCAGAAATACTTTGACCCATCTTTTTTAGCCATTTTGACAATGATTTTTTTTGCACTTTTTGTTTTAAGTACAACCATGTAAAGTTACCAAAAATATAAATACTTACTTTCATATCTACTGTTCAAAGTAATAGAGCCATGTACCTACAAACCAGTATTTTTCCTGAATAGTCTTAAGTTTGCAGCTTTTGGTCCTGTCTTCATAGAAAATAGTGAAGATTTGACACATCTACAGTTACATTAATGTCTTACTCATCCTGTCATTAATTTTCTTTATCCTACCAATGCCACTTGGTAAAACTAGAAAGTATTTTATTTAAGATGATGATAAATTGCCTCATTTTATGTCAAATGAATGACTTTAATCTGAAAGAAAGTCGACTTCCCTAAGATATAGATAATCTCACACCAGCCATTTATTCACCTGAGATAAGTTAAATGAGATTGATCTCTATATAAAAATCTCATTACTTGAGTGTAAATATTCTCATAACTATTATCATATTATGTTTTTAACCAAACCTCAATGTGGGTAAGATGCATAACAAAACCTAAATATTCGAGCGAAAAAAGTATCACTAAATATTCCTGAATTAAAGATTTTCCCATATAGCAAATGCACTCAAACCATTGAAAATGTGAACTTATCTCATGATAAATTAGTTTATTAAAGACCATTAAAAAATGTTTATCCAACAGAGATGTGGTATAAAAATACAAGGGAAATGTTTAAGTCATCAGAACTTTGTGGTTAAAAAAATTCAATGAAAAATTTCAAACAGGATTCAACAAGAATGATAAATATTCATACATGTATGGCATCATGTCAATATCAAAGCAGCTGAATTGTAGACATCTTTTTTATTGATACAATGTGTTATGATTTTCAGCCATTTTTCAGGCACATATTCTAAGACAGCACTTTCATCAATTGTATATAACAATTACTTATCAATATGGACTTAGCATTTGAAATTAATAATGACCGAACCTGTCCACCTTGTAGTAATGACTATCTACTTTCAGACATGTATTTCAACTCCATAATGAGACCAACTAATTATTATATTATATCATTACAGTGAAAACAGAGGTTTTCCACCTTCTGTAACGTAGGCCTACTAAACGCCCATTCTCAATTAAAAATTTCTTTGAAATCATGCAGTTTTCCCCAAAATCCAAACTTACACCAGCTTTTTTATTTCCCTAATCAGCAATTTTAGCGATAGTTCTTCCCAGATTCAACAGGCTAAGTCTTCCAGTAAAGAGAAAAAACCTGGAAAAGTTTAAAATTCACGGCACCTTTTCACTGTATTCACTATATCAAGCCGGTACCAAGGATGTCCAATTCTGATGACAAAAGAGCAAAGAATCTGGCATACTTTTTCTTTTGATTATATTATTGATATATATATTAAGACTTACACTTTTAGTACAAAAATATTTTCTTTTCTAAACTTACATGTGTACTTGTATGACAACCAGTTGCCTCTCCATTCCTCAAACAACAAACAGTGTTGTTCCTTAGACTTATTTTGTTGTCTTTCAGCCATATACGATATCATGTTTACTTTGTCATACCTGGCTCACAATATTATTTGTTTCATTCAGTTCAGCATCAAGTAGTATTAAACTGAAATGAATTTGTATGTAACAGGTAAATGTGTGTTGCTGTGCAGATACGGACTTGAATCATGATAAAGAAATATTAAATCATTCAAACAAATTTTATATCATATTGATAAATGGATCTCAACTTAGAAAAGTCTAACTGTGAAGCTAATATAAAAAAACACACCGAGATTGCCAATATATGACAATGAATATGTGTGTTCTCTATAATACTTAACTTCAAGTTATAAATCAACCCTGTAACAAAAGAATACATCATATAACACATTTTTGCATTTGACATTTAAACCATGAAGATTACATGGATGTCAAATACATTTTACACATTATTACATGGACAGGATTGTCATGAACATAATCTCAGTGAGAAAATGTTGCTTAAACAGTGCATCATATGCTTATACTTCTCCACATCAATGATCAGCATTCTCTGATTTTTGGGGAATGAAGTATAGACATTATGTCTTCTATCAAATTGTCCTGGGTTCAAACTAAAAAACTTAAGGTCCATTTAACAAATGCATTACCTACAGAGCCAAGAGGACAAATATTTTCACTATTCATCATCTAAGTTCTTAAAAATGGCATTTGATCCCTGACTGGTGACTGAAGCTGTATACTAGTATACGTTTTTATCATGTAAAATTACAGTGAACAGTCAATATAGTATCAAGACCAGTAATTGACCAATAAACATTTTGTCCTACATGCTGTGATGTAAATAGGCAATAAAATTGTCATTAACAATGCCTATAATTAATTTCTAATGAAACGTTTGTGCATTGTATCTTAAATCATACATGAAATCAGGACATTGATATAGGAAGAACATGTTAACAGTAAAGTGTAAATAGTGTTTTAGGTGCATGTAATTACATGCAGGTAATTAAGTTGCAGCATTGTGTCAACACTAACAAAATATAAACAGGCGCTATACCAAACTAATTAGAAAATAAACCTGTAATTCTGACCTACAGTATTTCCAAGTTAGAATCTAATCTTGTATATAACACAGTGACATTGTCTCACTGAGCTGGGGCTTCAAAAAAATTCCCTTAAAGGTCCAATAAAACATCATTTGATAGTATATAATGTACTATCAAGCCTGTGTTAGTAACCAACTCTGAATAAAGGCCACCCTGCAAATAAGGTCATTCCTTTCAAAACCATCATGGAATATTTAGAACTAGTATACCTCCAAACAAGGACCGCCTGTCAATTAAGGTAACATTTTGTATTACCCAAGGGTGGACTTTGTTCAGAGGTTTGACTGTACTGGTTGGCGACCTACGATCGGACAGTTTTCGCACATTTTTTACAATATCTTAAAAACTGTTTACATTTGACACTAGATATTTTACCTGCGGGAAGCTAGGTTTCAGTCCAATATGACGACATGTTTTTATTTTACTTTCTAAATAAAGAACACACATTTTGAGGCCCCAATGTGGGGTCATTGAATTGTGTTAACTTTGCTTAAAACAGTACCATATTCCCGGACACTTAGTCGGCAGTCATAACACGTCCGTTTTATTATGTTATTGATTTTTCTTACTGTAAATCATTAATTTATGAAGTAATTTACTTATATATGTATTATTCTCTATGTACAAATTATCTCCCCTGCATACAAGGATGTATAAAAATAAGCACGTACTGTACCATATCATTAAAATGTGCGGTTACGGACTATGGGTAAAAAATCAACGTTTATCATAATATGATGGTTAATTATTATATGGTATGTTTTAATAAAGTTTTTTAGCAGTTATCTCATTTTGGAAATGTTCGTCTGCTTCATATGTTCTAATATTTGACCCTTTTGAATTTTATCCGAGTCTCACTGAAATACTTGCGCATGCGCAATGCTATTAGACTTCCCCCGCGAACGCACATGTAAACAACCGGCGGATAATGTAAATGTCGTATTTCTATCAAATATCCTCGCATTTCATAGAAGTTGTTGATCTTGGTTGTTGCAAAATAAAATGCTTGAGTGATCAACAACGAATGATCTAAGTGAACACCGAAATAAAGCGTTTTAGCGGGTGTCCGGATTTCATGGTCGTCCGGAATTTTAGGTCGCCAACCAGTACATTGTATATTAATTAAATGCAAGTTAAAAGGTTTTTCATCCATTGGAACCAGTCTGCGAAAATAGCAGTTGTCCTGTTGTGTGAAACAACCAGTTTTCATTCGGACAACCAAAATTTTGGTTCAGACAACCAACTTATCATTAACAAATCAAATAAAAAGCAGTTAAATTTTCAGTTTCAGGCAACCACATTTCAGCCTTCCCCGAAAGTCCCTCTGAAAATTTCTTTGAAATCCTCAAATTTCTAATTTACTCCTTGAAATTTCATTCCCCAAAATGATTCAGGTGAGAAAATTTTCCCAAGAAGAGACTTCAACCAGCTATTTGACCCCCATGGGCTAGTCCAACTAATTAGACTGCTTTGTGACGGCGAGACATTCCTGAGCCGAATAAGTAGGGCTACCCATGGGCCAGGGAGCCTTCCCCAAAACATAAAGAAAAAATAATATCAAAACAGATTCAATTAATTCTGCATCAGTCAATAGATAGTGATTATAGCAAACACTAACTCCAGCTAGAAAGATATTGCCCAATTTTTTTAATGTCAGCGGTTCAGTAACATCAGGGATGCTAGCATCCCTGGTAACATGTAGACGAAGGGGAACAACTCTTACAGATCCCACAATATCATACAACGTACCACAGTCAACATACATGCACAAACTATTCTTTAAACATTCACATCAATGAAAATCTCGCAAGAACAATTCAAACATCATGACAACAAATACCTAATTGACATCTTCGTATTACTATCAGGAATAATATTGATTGAAATGCGGGACTGCACGGCATCAATTATTTGGCGCGAAAACTGTGTCTGAAGTCTAAGGGAGATTACTTTTTCAGCATTTGCCATCCATAACGTTCGTACCAAACAGCCTTATCTAAAAAGCAGTTCCGCCAAAAAGCTAACACTAACGTTAACCCTAATACATGTTTAATGCGTACGTACATCCAGGTCACGTGCTTATCGCATTAACTAAGCACTGTCAAGGGTAAAACACTAGTGTGCTCAAGACAAAGCCCTACAGGTCTAATGACCCCTAAGAAACTTAGAAATAAGGCCCACGTTCCAAGCTTCTGGGCGAGACTTTTAACTAGGAGATTCGTGTTTGTTAGTTTCAATGCTGTATTCCCATGTCGACGTAAATCATCTATAAAAGAAAAAAAACAATAAAAGTACCATTTCAAGAACTTATATACATGTAATTATATAGATAATTTGACATTTTTGGCATTCTTTATTGTTGCATGTATGGTAAGAACACAAAGACCATTTCTCAACAGACGGTCAGCTTTAATTTTCCTGCATACCGAAGAGCTTCCATTAACCTTCCGCCTGCGAACATAGTTCCAATTTTTAAATTCAAGGCATAAATACAAATTCAAATATTACATGCATTCTTGAAAGTCAAAATCAGATGACTATGCAAAATCGTAAGCAAACAATACGAAACAGTCGTAAACAATCCTCTACACTACATGTATTTAATATCAGTACACGCATTTCAATGAAGGATGACGTCATAATTCACGTGCTGTATGTGCTAATTTAGTCTGGTTCCTATAGCTTCTATTGTAAACATATATAGGAGTCATCATTGAAATGCAGGGAATGCATACAGGGAAAACATTAACTGTAGTAATCAACTACTCGTGTAGCAGTGTGCAGAGTCCAAGTACCCGATCATTCACGTTTTACTGCTAACTAATAATAATAATAAACCCTCACACGTTTTTTTTTTTTTTTTTTGTTTAATTGGAGCATATGAATTTAGGGTATTTGTAAAAAGGTCAATATTTTAACAATTCAATGTATCATCAGGATCATCAAATATTTCTAGAACTGACCAAGGTTGGGTTTCTAGATAATATCTGCAGAAAGTCATTTTCATTAAATTTGTTCATATTTCTGTAAGTAAATTATGTTATGGATTGGACCAATGTTGCTATTAGAGGACATTTTACGTGTAAAACAAACTAGGTAGTGGTCACTCAAAGTTACTTGAGGTATTTGAACATCAACAATATTGCACTGTGTATTAGTGTATATGTGATCTATTATAGTTTATGTATTAGTAGTTACTCCGGTGGGTTTACCAAACAGTTGTTTCAAATTAAATGCATCTGTTATACTTTTTCATAAATGATTAACAATTTCACAATGTTATAATTAGATAATTAAAGTCTCCTGACAAGATATTTTCTTTGTTTTCTCCATATAATTGTTCAAGAATTTTTTCAAGTTCATCATTCCAAATGTTATTTGATGACGGTGGTCTGTAAATGTATCCGAAAATGAATGGTTTCTGCTTGGAAATCTTAATTTCTAGCTTTCTGCTTCTATTTGTTTACAGTCCAAATCAAGTCTCTGTTTACATTGATATTTGCAGCTAGGTTAGAAGATCTAGACCTCCTTCATTGGTCGAAAGAGGCTGTACGTAGTTATTCATTCAACTGAAATTCATTATCATTAGTTGCTTACATGTTTGTATTTAAAAATGTTTCACGGAGACACAATACATCAATTTCTTCATGATCAGCCAAAAGAATCAGCAGTTCATCGAATTTTGGATACAATTTATGAATATGAAAGTGGAAAATAAAAAGTCCTTGTTTATGGAAGAATGTGCAATCTGTATGATAGTGCTCAGATTTATGGTGAATTCGTTAACATTTAGGGTTGATTCTATTTGATTGATGTAGGGTATGCTGCACGTTTCCAAGACAGATGGACTTCATCACGGCAGAAAGAACTATCTGCAGATTTGTCATTGAACAAGAAACGTTTTGTACTCGTATTATCAATAAATGTCAGGTCTTCCTCTGTACAGTACGTCTGGAGTAAATTGTTAAGAATTTGGATGTTAGCTGTAGAAAGTCTGGCATATTTCTTTGGAAGTATTGAGGATATACTTATGGTTTGTTTACTATGATGGTGTTTTATACTTTGAAATATTTCCTGGAAGTTTTGAAGAATATATGCTTTGGTTCTTTAGCGCTTGAAATGTAATTTATTCCGGCATGAATGACAATGGAGTCAAAGGTATGCAAGTATGCTGTGCTGTTCTTGCAGAGAGATCAAACTATCATTGATGGTGGTCAGTTTGGCACCAGGATGAGTTTTGATTGTAACATCCATTGTATTCTCTGCCATCTCAGAGTACACTTGTAACAAAGTCTCCCAATTACCTTGGGTTTTCGTTTTATTTGCTGTTGGGAGTGCTCACTTTGTGTGTTCGGGTTGAGAGTGGGAGGTTGCTAGGACGTTGTTGTTGAGTTTTCCTTTATCCGGAAGGTGGACAGTTACTCAGGTTTTCTAGACGAATTATACTTATGAGTATTAGTTTATTATAGCTGTTTCCGAGTACCTTGTGTTGTGCCTATTACTAGTTCGGCTAATCCTGGCTATTTGATTGGCTAATGGTGATGACTGAATCTATTAATAGTTGACAGGTAAGTAAACCATGAAAGCATTGCCTAGATAAGTTGTTGTGTGGCTATTTGACGTTCAATGTGGTTGTATGATAGTGCTCAGATTTATTGTGTATTCGTTAACATTTAGGGTTGATTCTATTTGATTGATGTAGGGTATGATATTACCATGTGCTTGTGAACTATATACACTCAAACCAACTTATAAACCGCCACCTGATATTATTGGATATGAATTGATTGTTGAAAGTATAAAGCAAAAACTATTTTTGTATTAAAAGCTTGTAATCGTTAATAAGACATTTTTTACAAACAAATGATAATCGAAATTCATAATCAAAACTTGGAGGGACGTACCTGCCTCAAAGGAACGCCGGACTCCCAACATTCCAACTGCTCTGCCGCTTTCTTCTACAGACATGTGGGTCATGTTTTATGTTTTAAGTTGGTTTGAGTGTACATGGATTTATTCATTTGTTAAATACTTGTGATTGTCATTATAATGTGTATTACTCATACCATATAAATATTTTATACTTTCCTTAATGGAGGATTGAATAAGATATACAGGCAATATTCTTTATGAAAAAAGCAACTTCATACAAAAAACATAAACCAATACTAGTATGCTTCTTGTAATTCGTCTACCTATAACGTTTTGTTATAGTTTTTCTTGTTAGATATGTTTTCATTCTGTTCTTTTCGTGTGTTGGTTCAGGAATTTCTTAGACTTTTAATTTCTTCCTTACTTATTTTAACATCTTCTCTAAGCATTTGTATGTCTGATATTGTTGCTGTTCAGGTCATTTTCAGTTTTGATTCGTTGAAATCAGATTTGAGGGATGCAATTTCTTCTTTCAGTGCTGTACGTTTCCACTCTTCGTATTTCATTATTTTGTGATGACATTGAGGTGATAAATGTCAGTTTTCCTCTGATTTCTTCGATTTTCCCGACAGCGGACGTTGAACATTATTTGTTTTGCTTGTTCACTGGCTTTTGCTTGTGTATTACCCAGTGTGTTTTTGAGTGCGTGGTAATCGACGCTAAACACAAGGTATGATACCTTTCTTGACAGCACATGAATGCAAAGCATATGTTGAAATTTCACACATACCGGCCTATAGGACCAATATTGGTCCCAGTGTATATTGGTCCCAGCGCTTACCGAAGAATTCCAACGAAAGGTTTTCTTTGAACCTTGATGACAATTTTATTCAATCAATGTGTAATCTATTTAAGGATTGTGTCAATGTTAACTTCATCCATTGCAAATGAGAAATGCACAAGCAAATTAAAGTATATGTGTACTAATGACGCCATCCAACTGAATGTCCTTGTAAATTTTTACTGACAAACATGCTGTGAAAATTATATGCAAACAACTCCATAATACGAGTTATACAATGCTAAATATAAACTTTTTAATATTTTGAATCGGTCGATCTTATTTCGTCTCACAATCAAGTTAAATGAAATCGAGTGATGCTTTTTTATCCCCAGTATGAATGAAAAGAAAAAGTGATAGTGATGCGTTTTAGTAGAATGTAAGATCTTACCGAAGCGATTGAAATATGCTGACCTAATTTTCATTGAATGCACGGGATTCACGAGCAATATAATCGATAACGAAGTATACGTTTCGCATGGGTAAATGTGCAAGAGAATATACAATCAAATAATGTAAAATTACGGGTAATTGAATGAAATTGTTGTATGCAAAATTTCAGAAATCTCTGCCGCATAATTTCTGAGAAATTACAGTTTACGAACTGGCGGTTTATAAGTTGGTTTGGGTGTATATCAACAGGCTCACTCAAATTTGAAAGACCCTGGTATAAAAATTACAGGTTAGTTTCTGTCGTCGTATTTAATCCAGTAAGTATCTCAATTCACTGTATATTCAAATGAAACATAAGAATTAATCATTTGTACACAGTCGACTGAAATTCGTGCACAGTAGTTTTGTTTTGCTTTATACTATGTAAAGTCAGAGACGTATAATACAATTATTATACGTCTCTGGTAAAGTGGACCAGAGTCTTGAGTGAAACGGAAACGAAATGTAATTTTAGTATGTCTGACCTAAGTTAAATCACCTAAATATTTTAGTACCCTTATACCTAACGGAAACGGAAAGAGAGTTTAGACTGCACATGCGCAGACATTCCCACGTGTTTAAAATGGACACCACACCGTTGGAGTTCTCTGGAAAAGGAGAGTTTGCGGTACAGTCGAGCCATGACGGTGTAATAAAAGTCTGGGAGTCAGCTACTAATACCCTGAAAAGTGAATATAAACCAAGTTCTCACCTGTCAGCTACTTGCAGTTGCCTGTCATGGAGCCCTAGAATGAATGTGGTAAGATCTCGTGTTGAAATGTAGCTTGTCGAAAAAACATGTGTTTACACAATTTTGAGTCAGTGTCAATATGCATGCTTAAAAAATCCATGTACTTGAATTAGTATTAAATAGTTGTGTTTATATGTGATAACGAGAAGATGTTCTATGTAAACATGCATCTAAAGCATTGCGTTCACATGTGTGCCAGAATTTTAGCCAAATATTAGGGGCATAAGCACTTGATTCCTTGATTTTTATACGTTTATAGACGTTATTTTTTAATTTAACTCATCAAACCACAAATCTGTTGAAAGAAAAATTGTAATTTTTTCCGCTATTGAGTGTATAAAAAACACGTAAGGTAGCTCACTTGCCATCTTTTCGATGTTACTTTTCTTGTCCAAACTGTTTTCTAAAATTTTCTTGTAAAACTTAACGTTCATTTTCATAACACTGTCAAACAGTTTGGGCAAGAAAAGCAAAAAAGTACAGGGCATACAGTAACAAAAATCTGAACTGGAGGTAGCCCTTTTGGTAAGGAGTTGCAACAGTTATGTAGCTTTAGAAGAAAACGAAAAATCATGCCCTTACATGATGTTTTCCTACCCATAGTTCAATTAAACAACAGAAAATGCGCTTGTAACGATAACATTGTGACGTCACTAGGTTACGTGGATTCCTCACACTGACACTACTGATATATCATTGTTTGACAGGTTTTCGGTACCTGAAGCATTTCTAAACGCCTTCTATGCAACAAATACAAATAAATGCGTAACTTGCTTTTATTTCTTAAAAATTAATTTATTGCTAGTAATTTCAATGCACTTGTGGTCAATTTGTTCACAAAATAAAGAATAACAGTCTATAAACAAATATTGTGATCAGTGACCGTCATTACGCAAAATTGACCCATTTTCGATACCTCCAAAATTGAAGAGCATTCAAGACAGAGACGGTCCAAAAGTACCAGGTGTAACGCAGAATTATGAGAAAACCTTGTTTGGTGAATGTGATCATACCCACACTGCTTAATCCCATTATAATTAATAGTTTACGATGCGTAAGTATGCTAGACAAAATGGCGGCAACCTCTGGCTTCAAGTCTGTGTAATTTATCTTAATTTTGGTATGATCTCCGATGCAATGATAAATTAATATCACAGACGTGTAGTACAACCCGTAGCTCACTTCATTTGATAAGTTGTAAAGTCTTGCTCTATTTACATTTTGGGATTTTTATTGAAAATGTAGGATGTACTAATAATCAATTCTAAGAAATTTTAGCGAAAAATAAATAAGACATGAACACATTTCAAACACCCTGTAGTGGACAGGAAATACGACTGTTGCATGATGGTCGTGTGATCTAGATAGCAGAAGAGCCAAATTCCCAGTCTAGGTCAAAATATTTTCTCAGTTTTTCTTATTTTCATTTTTAACGATATTGTTGTTAAAGTGATAAAATGGCGTAGTAAATTAAGCGGTTATTTGCTGTGTGTTTCAAATTGACTGTTTACTTACTAGATCCATTGGATTCAGTTATTGTACAGATAATAAAGTTTGATGACATCATGTGGTTATTGGTTAATCTCTATTTTATTTTTCCAGAAAAGTTCTAAAAAGAACAAAAAGAAACGACAAAGCAACTACACTGTTCAAAGTCTTGTAGAGGACCTTCAGTTGATTGCCATAGGAACTGTTTCTGGATCAGTGCTATTGTACAGTGCTGCTAAAGCAGATTTATACAGTCAATTTGTAAGTACTGATTGTTTATTCAGTCTGATTGTGTCCAATTCCAGAAAAGTATACAGAAGATGCTGTTATTGGGCAAACACTCGCCAGTTAATATAATTTTTAATGTCTGTTAGATTACATGAATGAGTGCTGTTCTCAATTGACAATGACAAAAAAGTTTATTGGTATTGGCCACCGACCCATTTCAACATATTGTACATCAATTATAGTTACTTAACATGCATGACTAGTACAACTTATTATATAACTTGTATATTCTAACATCCTTTTTATACATATGTATGTACATGTACTCGCACATACGTGTGTACACTTATTCGTACATAAATACATACATATATACAAACATTTCCCTTAATTCAAAAGCATAATATACAAATTTTGCTGATTAGGTTCTCAAGCTATGGTTCAGTGATTTGATCAATAGACTTGTTACCTGGCAATCAAGGTTCGAATCCCTGTTGAGCAGGTCTTACCTTCTGTGAAAATTCAATGAGTGTCAATTTTCTCCATATGTGGAGTTCTTGCTAGCTCCTTGTTGAAGGGCGAGTTAGTACTGGTTATAAATTAATACATATTCCAGGAAGTCTGGCGAGGTGAATGGGCCACTGTGCATAACAGAAATATCATTGAAAAATGGTGTTAGTGTCTGCATATTTCATTCTGTACCTTATATATGTCCACAGGGTAATGGACATTCAGGGAAAGTTAACTGTATTGTGTGGTATCCAGAAAATGACAGTCTGTTCAGTTGTTCTGATGACAAACAAATAATAGAGTGGGAGATTTCTACGTCTAAATTGAGACAGTAAGTATTACATTTCTACGAATCAAGTTAGGAAAGAAATTAATTGGTGTAATCAAGTATAGCTAAGTTCAAATTACATATTTAGAGATGTTTCCAACTTTACCAACATTACTAAAATGTACATTGCAGATTGGATTTATTTTTAGAATTTGGCCAAAATTGTTTATGCCCCCTGCATCTAATGCTTAATATTATTAACCCTCATTGAAGTGTTTGCTTCATTATTTAAGTCATATCTTGTCGCAAGAAGTTTCTGCTGCAGAAAAGTTATATAGTTACAGGTATGAATTCTTATGTGTGAAGATGTTTAATTTTACGTATGAATTGCTTAACTTTTACAGGAAGTTCAAATCTGATAAGTATGCTGTACAAAGTTTATGTAAATGTTCAAGTGAGTTCTTGCTGGCAGGTGGGAGGTCAGTTAGACTTTGGAATGTTAAAACAAGAGAACTTGTGATGGTGAGTGAATGATTAAATCATGTCAGTACTATTTTCAATAAATAGTTTCATCTATCTTCATTGCAGTCATGTTCCTAACTTGTTGAACAGTCTAGCTTTTTTTATGCCCCCGTATCGATAGATCGGGCGCATATTGTTTTTGGTCTCTCTGTTTGTCTATTTGTCTGTCTGTTTGTACCAAACTTTAACATTGCCTATAAATTCAAAACGCTCCTACATTCATCGAACTTCATATGTAGGTTCCTCATGACAACCTCTACAGGACCTGGTCATTTTCAGGTCAGTAGGTCAAAGGTCATGAGGTCATGGTGTTTAAAAATTTGTACATTTCTTTTAGGATACTACTCCTACGTTTTTCATGGGATTTTGACGAAACTTTCACAGACTTGTTGTTACCAAGAACCCCCGCACATATAATCCGGGTTTTGTGATTCGATCATTTTTTACAGAATTATGGCCCTTTGTTTATTTTGTGCATTTTCAAGTTAAAGGGCACCCAGAGGGGCATTTTATTTTTGAAACACATCTTGTTTCATTATGAATTTGAAAGAAGTTTTGATTGATGTTTTTACAAGAACTTGCTTTGTTCCTTTATAAATTCTGCATTCTGAGTATCACCACTGAAGCAAAGCATGCTACACCTCATCTGTATTACTAGTTTGATATGTTTACATATTTTGTATAAAATCTACAATGAAATGGATCTAATTAATTATTATGTACTTGTTTAGAGATATTTAATGTTTTCTTATGCTTTCAGACTTTTACTGGACATGCTACAGAAGTGTTCAAAATGTTACATGTTCCATCAAGAACTGGTTCAATTGAGAAATCATACTTCTTCACTGCAGCAGCCAATGATAGAATTATAAATGCATGGTTAGTTCTTATTCTAATGTTTTATCTCAGGAGTAATTTATTCTTTTAGGAGATCGCTCTACTGAGCAAAATTATATTGAGTATTTGTCATAATATTATTTTGAGTTTGGGAAAAGTTACACAAATTTGTCTAAGTTATAAGATGTGTTTCATGACTATTGAACTGCCTGTTTTATCCTGCTGTTTGATGTACAAGATTACAAGAAACTCAATCTAATTCATACTATTCCTATTTAAGCTAAGGCTATCCTTAAAAAATGATTGCTTAAGGTAAACTACCCAATAAATGAGTGGGTTGGTAGGTAGGAAATTTTTTTACTACTTATTTTTTATATTGAACCCAAAAGACAAGTCAGAATGCTATTTAAAAAAATTCCCAAGAGGCCAAAAGAAGTTGGGTAGGCAGTATGGGCCTTTTTGGTGAGCTGCAAACAAAACATTTTTTAAAGATGGCCTAATACTTGTTTTCTGAATGTTGTAACTTCTTATCGAATTCAATAGTTGCTAAATTAATGAAATGAATAGCTAAGAACTGTTTCTGTTCTGTTTCAGGCAAATTGATACTTCTACCGCTCATCGATATGCTTTAGCTACATTTACCATGCCAAGTGAACCGGTAGATATGCATATCTCAAAACAAACACAAACAGATAAGGTAGGCTGAACATTTTATTACAGTCCTAACTTCAATGTATGAATCTGCAAAATATACAGAATATTTGTTCTTAAACATAGTTGTATAGTACTTGAAATCATATTAAGCTTTAGTGGTAAATGTTTCTTGTATTAATTTTGTTATTACTTGAGAAGTTAAATTTATAAAATCAGTTATGCTCAGTATTTAGTGTAGCTGATGAGTGTGGTGTATTTTATCAGTTATTTGTGAACACAGTTCATCAGTATGGTGGCATGAAGTGATACTTTCACAAGTCACCTGTATAACGCTCCATTTTTCTTCCATTGATTTTACTGATCACTCTAATGTGTACTGGATTCTGATTTCTATTTTTTAGCCTTTAGTTCTGGTTGTGGTAACGAAATGTGGGAAAGCCTTGTTGTATGAACATAAACTAAATGGGTAAGATTACTTTTTTTAACTTTTGATCCCTAAACAAGTGAACATTTTGTGTCAGAATATATGACCCAAGACTAGGCTTCTGTTTTATTGAGAAGATTCTGCCTTCTTTATTACATTGAGCTTCACTGATGCGATATAAGGCTAGTAATAGTCGTCTGGTGTGTTAATGGTTATATATACTAATCTTTATGTAGATCAGAGAGGAAACTGTTTTGTTTCCTGTTTGATTTGTCTGAATTGTTCTTTGAATTTTGCTGTTAAAAACTTAAGGGTCAGCGCTGAAAAAAGTGGGATCAATCAGGTAATAATAAACCGTATTTCTTGTCTTGCAATCTTACTGCCTTTTCTGAAAATATTTAGTTATTGGCTTTGAGAAGAAATTCATGATTACCTGGGTCTTATCACTCACTAGATGATATCTATCTAGCAGAGCTTTAGTACCAGGTAAATCAATTAGTCTTTTCCTTCTATGCATTATTGGAGCAGCATATCTTACTGTTTCTATTTCTACATTGGGGAAGACAGGTTATGTTTTGTTAATTGCTGTAGGTTTTGTACCACAGGGTACGACATTAACTGTAGTCCCAATTGTCTGGGACAACTAAATTAGTGTGTTGAGCAAGTGTTATGTAACATCTGCTTGTCTAATTGGACATGTGGATTCTGTACCTGTTGTCAATTTCTGCTTTAAATTAAGTAAAATTGTTAATCACACCTTTGTTTGAAACCATAACATTCAGCATTTTGTATCTGAGACAAAAAAAATATTTTCAGGTAGTTTGAGCTCTGAGTAATGGATATTCATCAGGATGCTAAAGCAGCTATTTTCTGCATACTTTTGGGTGTTGAATTTTTTAAAGCTCAGAACTGAATAGCTATTAGATTACATACATACTTGCCAATTGATGACAAACCTGCTTTTCGTTTACCTGGTAGGACTTTGTAAGCTTTTGACTCAAAAAAGTGCTCCTTTGCTGTATGTGGGTACAAGTGCCTAGTCATGTATCAGTTTGATGTTTTTGTTAAGTAGTAATTATTTCTGGTTTACCCTGTCATGTAACTTTAATGTTATTCAAACAGCTGTTTCTTGAGGAAGTCAAGGTCAAATAGTTTTGAATGTATCATTCAATCAAATGAATGAGTGAACTGGTAGAGTAAGAAGTATTCTTTGGACCAGCTTTTGACCTTGTGTAATGTAATAAGATATGCTAATGAAAATTGGTGAGATCTGTTGTGACGATTGTATAAGCGGAATGTGCCTTGTCTTGTATGCTTCTTCTTCCTGGTAACGATATTTCGTTGAGATTTTTATCTCTCTGAAATGTAGCTTCCAGGGAGATTAAATCCGGCATAAAACAAGTGGTCATTGGTCAAGCAATCTGTGACATTAAGTTAGGTCGGGACACAGCAATGTCTGCATGTGTTGTACTGCCTACTTGCTTTTTTGTCCTGCTTGAATGTAGTGGCCTATCTTTGGTGTTTACAGTATGTTGCCTTACTATGTGCTTGATCAGTCATTTTATTACTTTGCTTTTATTCTTTAATTGTACATTTTGGATCAATATTCCTAGGTTGTCTAAAATTGCACTGTATGTATGTGTTTATTTGTATTGCTTGTATGCTTTGCTGAAAGCATGACATTGATGTTTCCTGAATTTTATAATTAATTAGTTTCTTCTCTTCCTCTGATTTGTTTTCCAACTCCTGGCTTGCTTCCTTTATTTTGTTCATGTGATAGATCAGTCAGTTTTCATTAGCAAAATGTTAATTGTAAACTATAGATTTAGGTTTGATTAAGTTAAAGTTAACATGTAGATAGGACTTGCATAAATATTTAGTTTTGTAATCATTGATTATTGCTACCACGTGTTCTGTAGAACTGTTGAATCCTGGTATTTTGACAACTTTCTGAACTATTGTGTTCTGACAAGCTGTATGTCCAGGGGAGATAAATCACTGTCTGTACTTCTAGGCTATTATCTGGTTGATGAGTCTGGCCATCAAAGTCAGTGACATGATTAAAATCAATATACATATTCTTAATAGATAGAAATACTATTGAATGTTGATAACTTCTAACTAGTGTGCTTGCATGAACTAAAATCTTGTTTTTGTAATGTAATTATAACTGTCAAGCATTTAATGTCAGTGTATGATGATTTGACTTTAAAATGGGAATCTCTCTGATATAACACCGTGAAGTGTAGTCCATTCTGATGCTGACATCAATACCAAATTGTTAAAACAATATATGTGTACAAGGATATTCTGTGTTCTATGTTTGTTCCTAAACTTGTTCTGGTTTTGATTTTAAAGCTTGTTTGTTGCGCTCTATCATTAATGTTATATATTCTAAGCTGTATACTTTGGACTTTAGTTATGCATACTAGCTTTTGACCTTGTGTAATGTAATAAGATATGCTAATGAAAAATGGTGAGACCTGTTGTGATGATTGTATAAGCGGAATGTGCCTTGTCTTGTATGCTTCTTCTTCCTGGTAACGATATTTCGTTGAGATTTTTATCTCTCTGAAATGTAGCTTCCAGGGAGATTAAATCCGGCATAAAACAAATGGTCATTGGTCAAGCAATCTGTGACATTAAGTTAGGTCGGGACACAGCAATGTCTGCATGTGTTGTACTGCCTACTTGCTTTTTTGTCCTGCTTGAATGTAGTGACCTATCTTTGGTGTTTACAGTATGTTGCCTTACTATGTGCTTGATCAGTCATTTTGTTACTTTTTGCTTTATTCTTTAATTGTACATTTGTGATCAATGCTCCTTGGTTGTCTAAAATTGCACTGTATGTATGTGTTTATTTGTATTGCTTCTATGCTTTGCTGAAAGCATGACATTGATGTTTCCTGAATTTTATAATTAATTAGTTTCTTCTCTGTCTCTGGTTTGTTTTCCAACTCCTGGCTTGCTTCCTTTATTTTGTTCATGTGATAGATCAGTCAGTTTTCCTTAGCAAAATGTTAATTATGAACTATAGATTTAGGTTTGAACAAGTTAAGGTTCAACATGTAGATAGGACTTACATAAATTTTCAGTTTTGTAATCATTGATTATTGCTACCACGTGTTCTGTAGAACTGTTGAACCCTGGTATTTTGACAACTTTCTGAACTATTGTGTTTTGACAAGCTGTATGTCCAGGGGAGATAAATCACTGTCTGTACTTCTAGGCTATTATCTGGTTGATGAGTCTGGCCATCAAAGTCAGTGACATGATTAAAATCAATATACATATTCTTAAATAGACATAAAGAAATACTATTGAATGTTGGTAATTTCTATTGTGCTTACATGAAGTAAAATGTTTTTTTGTAATGAAATTAAAACTGTCAAGTATTTAATGTCAGTACATGATGATTAGACTTTAAAATGGGAATCTCTCTGATATAACACTGTGAAGTGTAGTCCATTCTGATGCTTGCATCAATACCAAATTGTTAAAACAATATATGTGTACAAGGATATTTTGTGTTCTATGTTTGTTCCTAAACTTGTTCTGGTTTTGATTTTAGAGCTTGTTTGTTGCGCTCTATCATTAATGTTATATATTCTAAGCAGTATACTTTGGACTTTAGTTATGCATACTAGCTTTTGACCTTGTGTAATGTAATAAGATATGCTAATGAAAAATGGTGAGACCTGTTGTGATGATTGTATAAGCGGAATGTGCCTTGTCTTGTATGCTTCTTCTTCCTGGTAACGATATTTCGTTGAGATTTTTATCTCTCTGAAATGTAGCTTCCAGGGAGATTAAATCCGGCATAAAACAAATGGTCATTGGTCAAGCAATCTGTGACATTAAGTTAGGTCGGGACACAGCAATGTCTGCATGTGTTGTACTGCCTACTTGCTTTTTTGTCCTGCTTGAATGTAGTGGCCTGTCTTTGGTGTTTACAGTATGTTGCCTTTCAGTCATTTTGTTACTTTTTGCTTTACTCTTTAATTGTACATTTGTGATCAATGCTCCTAGGTTGTCTAAAATTGGCACTTCAATTATGTATGTGCTTATATGTATTGCTTGTAAGCTTTGTTGAAAGCATGGTGCCAAAATTGACCTGGATTTGATAATTAATCAGTTTCTCCTTTGTTATCCAACTCTTGGCATTCTTCCTTTATATTGTTGTGATTTAGACCAGTCAGTTCTCCTTAGAAAAATGTTAATTATAAACTATAGATTTAGTTTTGTAATCATTATAATATTGTTTGTATATGATGTGTTCTGTAGAACTGTTGAATCCTGGTATTTTGACAACTTTCTGAACTATTGTGTTCTGACAAGCTGTATGTCCAGGGGAGATAAATCACTGTCTGTACTTCTAGGCTATTATCTGGTTGATGAGTCTGGCCATCAAAGTCAGTGACATGATTAAAATCAATATACATATTCTTAAATAGATAGAAATACTATTGAATGTTGGTAACTTCTAACTAGTGCTGGGATTTTTTGGGGGCAATTTTATAGCCGAAATTCGGTCATATTCCCAATGGAAAATAGTATCTTTTTTTTCCAATTCACAGACAAAAATTCCCAATCCCCCCCCTCAAATTTTTTTTTTTTTTTTTTATAAGTTCATTTATATCACTATTGGTAGTAAATACCTTATTCTGCTACTGTATTATGTGTAAATAAGTAGAATAAGTTGAACATTGCAAAAATTGTAGTTATGCATTTTTTCCCAATTTTGATTAAACACCGCGAAAATTCCCAATCCCAAGGGTATGGGTCATATTCCCAAAATACCAAGAAAAAACCCAGTAGTGTGCTTGCATTAACTAAAATCTCGTTTTTTAATGAAATTAAAACTGTCAAGTATTCAATGTCAGTACATGATGATTAGACTTTAAAATGGGAATCTCTCTGATATAACACCGTGAAGTGTAGTCCATTCTGATGCTTGCATCAATACCAAATTGTTTCAACAATACATGTGTATTTTCTTCACATTAGAATTGTAGTTTAAGGATATTCTGTGTTCTATGTTTGTTCCTAAACTGGTTTTGATTTTAGAGCTTGTTTGTTATGGTTTATCATTGCTGTATTTTATTGTCTAATATGTGTGAATTTACATTAAATTTGTATTTACTATCTGAAAGCTGTATATGAACTTGGGCTCTTAGTCAATTTTCAGCATGCTGTCAATCAAGGTTGTGTATTTAGTGTCTTCCAGCACCCATGTGTCTCTCTGAGAGTTTGGTTCCCTGGTGTAAAAGCTGGGGTCCAGACAGTGACAGTGTAGATTGTGCAATGGAAGTAAATGAAAGTATCAGTGGACAGGGTTCAGACATAATCAGACCTCTTTCTTAATGTCCTGGGACTATGTCTCCAGAATACTGCTACAAATGAAATAAGAAAAGTTCATTTTATGAAATAATGCTATGGAAATGACCATTTCATGAAATGCTATCAATTTGGTGGACCAATCTTATATATGATACTATAATTTCAGCTTTTTGATACCTCTGTGAGTGAAGGTTGTACAAATCGATCAGTTAAACAAAGTCCTAAACCCTGGTATTTCTAACAGTTTGGAGCAAGTTTTCTTCTCACAGACTGGTCAGCCTGGGAAGATAAAAATTCATTCTGAATGTACTGCTGGACTGGTTCTTTTTCCTGTCTGGATATAAATGTCAGAAACATCATACAACTTGTGTACCAGTCTAAAAGAATATTTATCCTTAGGCTCTTGTTGGTATGACGACTGCTCTGGTCTGATTACAAGATGAACATCTCTAGAGATTATTATTTTGGACTTAGTGGTTTGTTTTAATAAAATTATCATTGAATTTGACATTTTCCCTGATAACTGATTTCAGGCATTTAAAGAAACCATTGAATCCTCTGGTAACAATACAGATAAGTAGTTCAGTGAAGAACGCTGAGGTACCTCGACCTATACAGATACTGGCAGCATACATTTGTGATGAGGACTCATATAACCTATTATTGGTGCATGGACGCCATTTGAAACCAAACTTTGAGAAAGTGGTAGGTATAGACACCAAATAATTATCTATAATCTGAAAACATATGATTATTTTGTTAATTTTATTAAACCTTGAAAACCATGTAAGACATTTTGAAACATGTAATTTTGTTTCACTTTATTTGCACTTGTGTAGACAATGTAAAATAAGTTTTGAATTTAGTTATATTTTATTATTTTCAGTCATATTCAACATCACAACCAGCGTTGAATTTGGTTCGAGACGAAATGGCTGTTGCAAAAATAAAAAAGGACAAAAATGTGTCAAAGGTTTGTAAACCAATGCAAATAAAATAAATTTCAGTATTTAAGGGCATAAATGCAGGGTTCCCAAGTATCTTCCAGCACCCATGTGTCTCTCTGAGAGTTTGGTTCCCTGGTGTAAAAGCTGGGGTCCAGACAGTGACAGTGTAGATTGTGCAATGGAAGTAGATGAAAGTATCAGTGGACAGGGTTCAGACATAATCAGACCTCTTTCTTAATGTCCTGGGACTATGTCTCCTTGATATTACTACAAATTTCTATACATTCCTTAGAATATACACTCTGACTCTTAATAGCCAGTGCTAAATTGTGATGTAGGAAATCTATCTTGAATGTGTATGAAAATTTTGTTGTAAAAAAACACTACTTACCTTAGCTATTTTATTACATAAAATAGGAATTAACTTTTTGATTGGACCAATTTTCTTATCTTTAAATACTTTGTGCTTTGTAAACATGAATTTTGCATTGGAGTGTTGTGTTTTGTAAAATGCCTCAATATCCTTATGTATCATTCACTTCTTTTTGCCAAGCATTTGTATTTTTCTTGATATTTGGCAGAAGATAACTATATAATGCATTAAACTTAAGATAAAAAGATAAAACATGTTTTGGACTGTCATTGAGGTGATTGTCTTCTACAGGGACTGTATTATATAGGATGTAGGTATGTGATGATTAGACTTTAAAATGGGAATCTCTCTGATATATAACACCCTGAAGAGTAGTCCATTCTGATACTGAACTCTTCATACCAGTGACTATTTCATCTCTTAGGGGATGAGTCGTGGTCTGGTCATATTGGGGATTTTGGAGTTGTGACAACTAGGCTATTGGATAATTTTATCAGTAGACAATGCCAAATAAATTGAGTTTACTGGTTTCTTTGCACTAGTATACTATTCTTGTCCAAAACTGACATAAGATAGATTAAACTATGTCATGTAGATGCTCAATATCTTAAATAGGATTCTGTCTGAAAAGTAGTGTCTGGAGATATTTTTAGTCTGAATCAGTTAAAGACAGCTACTATATAAGTGCCCCCCCCCCCCAAATCCACATGTGGTCTAATCTCTTAATTGTTTTATTGCAAAGTCCTAAACCCTGGTATTTCTAACAGTTTGGAGCAAGTTTTCTTCTCACAGACTGGTCAGCCTGGGAAGATAAAAATTCATTCTGAATGTACTGCTGGACTGGTTCTTTTTCCTGTCTGGATATAAATGTCAGAAACATCATACAACATGCGTACCAGTCTAAAATAATGTCTGTGTATTGCTATGACGACTGCTCTAAAGTTGTGTATTTAGTATCTTCCAGCACCCATGTGTCTCTCTGAGAGTTTGGTTCCCTGGTGTAAAAGCTGGGGTCCAGACAGTGACAGTGTAGATTGTGCCATGGAAGTAAATGAAAGTATCAGTGGACAGGGTTCAGACATAATCAGACCTCTTTCTTAATGTCCTGGGACTATGTCTCCAGAAAACTGCTACAAATAAAATAAGAAAAGTTCATTTTATGAAATAATGCTATGGAAATGACTATTTCATGAAATGCTATCAATCTGGTGAAGTAAAACTGTGGACCAATCTTATATATGATACTATAATTTTAGCTTTTTGATACCTCTGTGAGTGAAGGTTGTACAAATCAATCAGTTAAGCAAAGTCCTAAACCCTGGTATTTCTAACAGTTTGGAGCAAGTTTTCTTCTCACAGACTGGTCAGCCTGGGAAGATAAAAATTCATTCTGAATGTACTGCTGGACTGGTTCTTTTTCCTGTCTGGATATAAATGTCAGAAACATCATACAACATGCGTACCAGTCTAAAATAATGTCTGTGTATTGCTATGACGACTGCTCTAAGGTTGTGTATTTAGTATCTTCCAGCACCCATGTGTCTCTCTGAGAGTTTGGTTCCCTGGTGTAAAAGCTGGGGTCCAGACAGTAACAGGGTAGATTGTGCTATGGAAGTAGATGAAAGTATCAGTGGACAGGGTTCAGACATAATCAGACCTCTTTCTTAATGTCCTGTGATTATGTCTCCTGAAAACTGCAACAATACACTTTATCTTGAAACAAAAGCCAGGGCCCTCATTTGACGTTTTTTGGGACCGAAATTCGGCCCCATTCCCCTCCTAAAATCATATACTTTTTTCCCCTATTTTTGAAAAAAAAATTTTTTTTTTTTTTTTTTGCTTAAATGATTCATATTAAGTTATTAACCTTTGATTAATAGTATATTAATGTATGTTGTATATTTAAATACAGCCATTTTAAGCTTAAAAGGCTTATTGCAGGGTTACACAGCAGTTGAAAAAGATCCCCTGAAATTCCCCTTTTTCCTCGAAATGACGCAAAATTCCCCTACCTGAGGGCCCCGGGCCCCTTCCCCTAAAGTGCAGCTAGGGCCCTGAAAGCTTACATAGACTGATTATGACATTTTCATTATGTACAAGGTCTTTACATACTAGTGTGTGTACACTGTACAAGTATAAGGAAATGTGGGATTGTTTACATTTATACTTAATTATATATGTTTAGGTACGTACACCTGAGGTGTCTAAAGATGTGACTGTATTGGTTCCTGGCCAGATGGCTCCACTCCCACCTTCACAAGACACACAAACAACTAAAAGAAAGAGGAAAGCTTCAGTAGGGGAGGTAACTATGATTGCACTTTCTTTTAGGTAGAAATGCTTCGATGATATTTGATGGACACTTTTTTTCACAAATTATTAGGCCTACAAATTATGAATTCATATCCAATTTTATCATTAAGGCTTTGTTCTTTTATTTTGAATTTAATAAGCAAAAGTCATTAGATTGTCGAGATTTGATTAAGTTTTTCGTAGCTGTTATTTCATTCAGTAGGGTTTTTGTTTTTCTGAAAATTAATCATTTTAGGATGTTTCTCGAAGTATAATGGTACATAACATAATGTAATTCAAATGCTGTTATATAATTCAGATGGCGCTAGAAGACAGATTAAATGCTGTTAGTCTTGAGAAACCTAAGTCTAATCAGCAACGTCCAAAAATAGACACATTAGTATCACTGCTTGTTCAAGGTTTACAGAGTCAGGACAAAAAAATATTGAATGTATGTATTTGCAGGTGTTTTCTGTATCATCATAGTTGAAGCCTGTATAAGGTGCCATCCACTCTGAAAATTTCTTTGAAATCATGTGATTTTCCTTAAATTTCCATTTTACTCCTTAAAATTTCATTCCCCATTTTTTTCAGTCAAAAAATATTTCCCCAAAAGAGAATTCAACCTACTATTTCATACCATTCTAATGACTTGTGCACCTACATGTCGGCGTATAATGAATGGTATCTTTAGATTTAGTGGATGATAATATATAATTGGTTGATTAATTTCATTTAGAAATGAACAGTTCGAGCATCTACCTAAAAAAATGAAAAAAAAATGATGTTGTAATTTATTGGTTGGCTGTAGGCCTTTATATTTGCTCAAAATTCCTCAGTCAAGAATTGAATTTTAAAAAAAGAAGATAATAACAAGTGGGTAGAATGAATCATTATTGTTATTAATATCTTTATCAATAGTAAAATTTCCCCGCCTGTCCTATTTTCCTTAAAATCCCAAAAAGGACTCAGCTGTTGGGTTGTCTTCATGAGAAGCCTCTTGACTGACAGGTTTCTTTGATTTAAATTTACCTGTACTGAAGTTACTGCTTATTAATAATAATAATGAATTGGTTAAGGATTTGTTGAGATATGAATTGTTTATTGTTTTATCTATCTTATTACAGCAAGTGTTAATGAAGTCAGACAAAAAGTTAATTTTGAATACGATACAAAAGCTACCTGTACAGATGGTGATTCCACTAGTTCAAGAATTAACACGCAGGATGCATGGTCATTCTCAAATGTAAGTGTGACCTGTAATGATTTGTGTTTACCTCATAGACTTTAATAACTAATTTACTGTTTATTAAGATAATTTGCCTGTATTATGTACAGGTAGTGTGTGCTGTAGAGAAACCTTTTTATACCCCTGTATCAATAGATTGAAGGCATATTGTTTTTGGCTGTCTGTCTGTCTGTTCCAAACTTTAAGCATGCATATTATAAAATCAAAACACTGCCACTGAGGATTTGTGCAGATAGCCATATCCATCTTATTTGCAGCAAAAGGATTAATATGTTTGCTGCTGTTAGGTATAATTATCTAAATGTTACCATCATTTTTATTATTTTGCATTACTTATTTTATCAATCTTCCTTGAGAGAAAGGTCTTCCTTTGTCCGATGAATTACTTGTACTGTACAATCATTCATCACAAGAATACTGCACAGACTCTGTTTTAATCATTTATCCTTTTTAATCCAGGGGTGTGACACAAGTAGCATGGATTCAGGCAGTCTTAACTGTACATACGTCATACTTAATGACTGTAAGTATATGATATTATTTATTGTACATAGTTTTTACTTGTAATTAAAATACTGAAGTATAATTGAATATGCACTTGAGAAAAGTTGCATGTTAATGTATTATAATTCCATTTTGATAATTAAAATACCATATATTTTCCCCCCAAAAAAACTATTTCTCCTACTTGAATTATAAATTTACCTCTTTTGGGAAATATAACCTTCCTCTTGTGTTTTCCTATTAAAAAAGGAAAGAAACAGGTGTGTATTACTTGTTTATAAGATCATAAAAGTAGTAGAAGAATTGATATAAATGATGACTTGTTTTACAGTTTCCTGAGATCATAGAAACAATGAGTACATTATATCAGATGATGGATGCCCGTGTTACTATGTTAGGGAGATTGTCTAGATTAAAAGGAAAACTAGATATCATGCTTTCACAGGTAATATCAGACATTTAATGCATTAAACAATCAGAACACATCTTTTTAATTTTGTTCTAAATAAGGTCACAGGGCCCATCGGAAAGGGGAAACAAAGTCTTGAGGGATAGTAACCTGACGAGACATACAGATCCTTATATCAGTTATTCAAGGGGAATGTTTATAGACCAGGGTGAAAATTTATCTCTTGACACTGGCGCGGAGGCCTACTTTGGCTCAAAACCAGCCCCCCCAAACATTGCTAAAATGTGTAATAAATTCTTAAGTAGAAATTAATTAATTGTTACATTGTTTATGTTGTGAAAGTCGGCAGCAAATCCATTTGCTCCTCTGTACATATTTTACGCATAGTTTTATTGAGATAGTAAACCAGTAAGATGTTTATTTATGTATTTGCTATGTTCATCATTTTAGATAAGTGCTCAAACACAAGAAGAGGTTCCTGGTGTTAATCAACAGCCTTTGTTACAGTTTGAAGAAGGTAAATCATTTTATTTACAGAAACTAAGGTCTTATTTACAGAAACTAAGGTCCTGTTTTAACTATCTTGAAGAGATAAGACATGAAAAGTTAAGTTACTTAATTTTCATTAGTATTTTTTTGCCAGAAGTATCTTATTTTAACCAGATTTGACCACCTATAATACTATTTGATTATGTGTATGATTATATGTCAACTGAGTGATTTGTGTATGATTGCATATAACTGAATAAATTAGTGTATGATTGTGTATAACTGAGTGAATTAGTGTATGATTGTGTATAACTGAGTGAAGGTGTATATGGTAGCATGTTTCTGATATTTCTTTTATAATTATAGAATCATCAGATGAAGATGATTTAGAAGAACTTGCAATTGGTCCAGGAGTGTCAGATTCAGAGGTAAATGTTTTAATTGTTTGATGTCTTACTAATGTTCAATCATAATCATTAGTTTGGTCAAATAAATTTGTTGAGCCCCTCATAATGGACACTAAAGCTAAAAAAATACCTTTAAATGATTGTCTATTTATGAATCAGTGAATGGATGGTAGTCAAATTTGGTCAGTAGCAGTCTGTGAATTTTGGATTTGGAACTACTCGTCCGAATTAATAAAAGTGAATAGTGTTCCTTTATACACTATACATAATTAACATAAAAGTTACTTGTCCGAATCAATAACTGCTTGACCCGGATAACAGGACAAGCATTCATTTTGCAGACTGCTGTAGCATCCTTGGATCATCACCAGTATTCAGTTAGTCTGGTGAGCAATGCATGAATGACAATCATGGCTCTTGTTTTAATTCGGTAGTAAAATAGTCTTGAAGTAACTGTTTATTTAGGATCAGCTGTGAAGTGAAGCCAAGCATGTGATATGTTGTTCCTTTGCTTATTATGAATGTGTAAGACATGTACAAAGATTTGATGATTCAGTTTACTACTCTAAAATTATTTTTGAATCATTTCTTTTTTCTGTTTTATTTATAGGATAATTGGGAAGATTTTTCAGACGCAGAATCCGACATGGATACACAGGATGACGTGAATGGGAAAGGATGACCTTGACCCTCGGTGAACAAAGATCGGAACTAAGAGAAACAATGAGTTGTTGCCTTCTTTGTCCACTTGTATGAATTTTGACATTCATTGTAAATGTCTATAAACATTCATAAAGGAACATGTATGAAGGTGAATGTAGTTCTGGATTGCTTGTCTACACAAATCATTATCTTGGACAAGTTGATTGTGAAAGTGCTGTCCGAGAGACGAAGGATTAATATGGTGTTGGATTAAGTTCAGATGGAATACTCTATGGTCAATTTAGTATGAAGATTTTATACCAAACTTACTGCATGTGTTAAATCTACAGTGTATATTAATATGTCAAATGAAGTTGACAACATAGTTGTCCTCGAGCTGATGAATGTATGCGCTGCCTAAGATATGTCTGTGATACAACCTGGAGAATTTATCTGTTACATAACTCTCATCTCTAGCCATTGTGTTCATCTTGTTAAATTTGTTCTACTGCTTTAATCACGATCAACTTTTACCAGCCAAAATAAGATCTTTTCATTGTAGACATATAAGTGAAACTTTGGAACAATGATATAGTTACACCACAGCTCAGTATACTAGCATTTATCCCAAACTTTTCAAGTTGTAGTCAGAGGAACCACAAAATTTGTTGCAAAAAAAGATTGCTCTGTTTTAAGTTGACAGCCGCTTAAAGGCTACCTATTCATTGAACTCTAGGATTACTGAAGAATAATTCAGAATTTTTTTTCATAATAATTATTATTTCAGTTGCTGTCGATCAAGTCATCATGACTTGAGGTTGTTCATTCCATGTGAATTCTGATTTTATCTTCCTTTCCACTGCTGCCTTTCTCTTCCATTCTAAAGTTGTTTTTGTGTGTTTGTACCAGTACATGTAAAAAAATACAATATCCCCCTTAAGCATTTGCCTCAAAGCTGTTAGAGAAGTGTTGAAAAGGCTTTGAGGCTGGATTTCTGATTCTATGCAACAATCTGTTTTGTTTTCACATTTTGTTACTTTCATTCAGTTCGTTTGTCACATAAAGTTATTGAGTAACACCTGTTAGATAATGATTGATTTCATTGCACTGTAATTTCTGTTAGAACTTCCCTATGCTCATGTATGGCTAATGATTATGTATAATTTTTTTTAATTTTGGTATTTCTACTTTAAATAAATAAGGTAAATATTGTTGCCAATTTGGATTTACGAATCTGTTGTTGAATGTGATGTGTCATTTGTTACAGTTGAATGTGTAAAATATAATGTAAAATAATTATCCTACACCAAGTGAAGTCTCGAAATAAAAGAATATCTAAATTATCAATGTGTTGATTTTGTTTAGCGATGAACACCAGTGTCTATACTTTTATAGTAGATCTCTAGTGAGATTTTGTGGTATCATGGAAACTTAACAAGATTTAACAAAGTCTCCCAGCACAACAAAACTGTATTTTATCTTTGTATGTTGAACACGATAAAACAATGACATATCATTATTCTGTCTACTTGTACATATTGATCTGAACATGTATTTTAAAATTTGTATCTTGAACCAAAATCTGGTCAAACCTGTTCTAGCGACCAACCTCTGAATAAAGGCTTCCTTGTGAATAAAGGTCATGCTTTAAAAGAAAACGACTATGTAGAACAAAATGGCCACCAAATAAAGGCCACCTGTCAATTTGTTTCTCCCGAGGAAGGCCTCTGTTCACAGATTTGAATGTATGCTAAAGCTGGAAAGTTTTATATCCTCGTGCCCAGTACTTACAGAAAAGGACCAGTTACAAGTGTTTGGGTGATAGGAAGGTCCTGTCACATATCTAGTATTGGTAATTCATGAGTTGAATAAACCGATTTTTTCTGGACATTCATTATGTCATACTTCAGCTTATAAATTCTGTCACGCATTGAATTTAACTGGACCATATTAGAAATGGTGAAAAGTCCATGACCGTACGATCCTGCAATGGACCAGTGATGACTTTGGGTGAACATGTTTCATTTCATAGACACCAAAAATAAATTACAAGTTCTGTCATATTTATTATGAATATTATATTTACAAAAAAAACAAATACAACTACATCAGTACACAAATGCACCATTTTGCAACTTAACACTCATCCCAGCCAAACAATAGAGTACACATATCTGCAGCAATACAAAACTTCATTTGCACTGCCTATAACTTTAAATAGTCTTACTGTGAGTGGAAAAGGATTATATGAATTAAATGGCTGAGGAACTTCAGTATGTCTATGAAAAAATAGCCTGACAACCCACTTGGTGACTTGACAGAAGATTCTGCATTCAGGCAAAAAGAAGATCCTCGTCTCACTGGCTGATACCAGAAATATTAGTAGGACACATTTTTTTATCATGACAAGAAAAGTACATTCACTGATAGAACAAGACAATACTATACAATCATCTCTAATTCTCTTGCATAAGCTATTGTCTGCTCAGCTAGATCTTTAGCTGGTATAACTTCATCTGTTTCTTTTTCTTCTTGTTCAAAATAGAAAAACCCATCAGGTTTTAGGTCCCATTTTCTCTGTAAATTACAAAAAGTTCATATAAATGATGAAACTTTACAATAAAGCAAATAACTTAACAACAATTATTTAAGCCAGTGCCTACACATCAAGATAAACTACTACCAATATTCAAAGATCAATCACCATCACTAAGAAATTGTGACAAGATTATAAATGTCTTGTTGATACAGCTCTGTATCATCTATTACTTAAATTCAATGCTTTATTTCTGATTTTAATATTAATAATTCAGTAATTTAAGCAATTACTTAACAGAAATGATTTTAAAAACAAGAGGGCCAAGATGGCCCTATATCGCTCACATGACAATCACTGTTCACTCATTAAAACATTGTTTTGAACCGGTGACCTAGTCTAGTTTTTGACCCCAGACGACCTATGTTCGAATTTGTCTTACATATCATTAAGACAAACAGTCTGACTAGGTTTGGTGAAGGTACGATCAAAATTTGACATCTACAGTGTTAATAAGGTTTTCCTTAGATTTGACCTTGTGACCTAGTTTTTGACCCTAGGTGACCCATATTTGAACTTGTCCTTAATATCATTAAGACAAACAATCTGACAAGGTTTGGCCAAGATCCAATCAAAACCATGACATTTAGAGCTTTTACAAGATTTTTACCTAAGATTTGACCTTGTGACCCAGTTTTTTAACCCGGCTGACCCATGTTCATCCTTGACCCACATATCATTGAGGCAAACATTTTGACAAGGTTTGGTGAAGATCCAATTAAAACTGTGACATCTACAGTGTTAACCAAATTTTCCTAAGATTTGACCTGGTGACCTAGTTATTGACCCCAGATGACCCATATTTATACTTGACCGTTATATCATTAAAACAAACGATTTGACAAAGTTTGGTGAGGATCCAATAATAACTGAAATCTACAGTGTTAACATGGTTTTTCATAAGATTTGACCTAGCGACCTAGTTTTTGACCCAAGATGACCCATGTTTGAACTCGTCCAAGATATTTTAAAGACAAACATTCTGACAAGGTTTCATGATCATCCAATCAAAACAGTGACTTCTAGAGTGTTCACAAGGTTTTCCAGCAATTTGCCCTAGTGACCTAATTTTACTACACAAATGACCCATTATCAAACTTGACCTACATATTATTAAAATAAACATTCTGACAAAGTTTCATGAAGATCAAGTCAAAACAGTGATTTCTAAAGTGTTCACAAGGTTTTCCCTTATTTGGCCCTGGTGACCTAGTTTTTGACCCCAAATGGCCCAATATCGAACTCGTGCGAGATTTTGTTGATATTAACGTTCTGACCCAGTTTTGCTAAAATTGAGCCAAAAATGTGACCCCTAGTGTGTTCACAACATAAAGTTTGACGACGCACACCGCACGACGCCGGACGGAGAGTGATCCTAATAGCTCACTTTGTCACTTTGTGACATGTGAGCTAAAAATACATTTCTTTTTTGAATTCATATTATCTTGTTAATACAAGTGGCAGAACCAACTTTGATTACCTGTGTAGCATATTCTTTCATTTGTTTCACAGACTCATAGAATAACATTCTGGTTGCTTCTTTCAGTGCTATTTTCTCATATGCTTTTTCAATACAACCAGCTATCTCATTTCTAGAAATAAGGAAAATAAAAAGGGTTACAATACCATCACATAAAAATACAATATTTCAACAAGATGTGTTTTTGAAACACAATTCCCCGTCTGAGTGACCTTCACCTACTGACCTTAACATGAACAGGTCCTGTACAGGTTGTCATGAGGAACCAACATATGAGGTTTGATGACTGCAGGTGGAAGCGTTTTGATGTTAAAGTTTGGTACAAACTGACAGGCCAAAACAATATACCCCCGATCTATCGATAAAAGGGCATAAAAATATTCCTTCAAATCTTGGTAATACCCTGACAACTGTTGCTAAGGGGATCAATGTTTTTTTCAAATAAGAAAACCATACACATAAATAAGGTTTATTGTTACAGTGATTTATTCTGCTATATTATAATTTACTGCCTTATATAGGTAGTTTCCCCTAGAAAAATTTTCATCATTTTCCCCCTAAAGTGGCCAGAACTTTCCCCTTACAAGAAGTGTTTTCCACATGATCATGTAAAAAGAAGAAATATATAACAGTTTTCGCACCATTGTAACCAATTACAGTGTAGTAAATTAATATTTATTAAACAATTAAATGATCAGACACATATTCCATAGAAAATAAATGTTGTTATATATTTTCCATTGTGGAACCAATTGAACTAAATTCATTTGGTAGTCAGAAAATTTTGGGGGAAAATACGTATGTTATTCATGTGGATACTTGCAGTAGCACATATTTTCTTGACATCAGTAAAACAAAGAAGAAAAGTAAATCGTAAAGTTGGTCTCAAAGGGCCAAAGTAAGACAGTTACTAAATAATTAACTAGTTTGCAATTTGTGCTTGGTCTCACAAAACAAAACACCATTCACTTTAAACTAAAGATTCATAATCCTGCTACACATCAGGTATTCCTACATACTGATGCAACCAGTTCAGCATACGCTGACGACTGAGGTAATAGTATACACTTACATTTAATGTATTTAATGATTTTAAATGTACATTTTCATTCAAATTATTATTGAATAACTCACCTTATAGTGTTTAACAAAATATCAATAAAGAAGTTATAATTTTCAGCAGGAACATTACCCCTTGCAAGGAAGACCTGCAATAAGAATTCATAATAATTACCACAAATATACACAAAATGATTGAGAAATAAAAATTTCATATTTGACACTGGTAACTACTGCGATGTGCACTTTATCAATAATTTATTCTAATGTCAGCAGAGAACAAATACATGTAGTTGACTTCTACTTTTGATAGAAAGGCAACAGATAACTTTAATTTTGACACTCATACCTCCATCAGATTTATTGTTTCATCATGTGACAAATCAATAGGACCAATTAATCTTAACTACGAAATCAAGGAAAATTATGGAACTGTTAAAGGGCAACGCAATGTTGACTTTTCAAGCACTTAGTCGTGTAGAAATATTAAAGTGATGATGATTCCTGCATTTAAAAAAAAAAAAATCCACCATTTAACAAAAATATTGGTGATTTAATATTGTCATTTAGTGATTGAGCAAATCTCCTAGGTCGCCGCCATTTTGAAAGAATAGTCACATGCTGTGACGTCATATTTCACAAAGTGTAAAAGCCAGTACACCCGTTCTGCGAGCACTATTATAAAAGATACGGCCTTAAAAGATATTGTATTGTTGAATTTATACAAAAAAGATGTGATTGGTGGTGTGACAAACTTCAGTTAATTTCGAAAATTATCATTTTTTTATGTCCTACCGACGTAATAATTATTGATTGTTTAAATGTGCATGAACGCATTATATATTATGATGTTTGAACAAAAAATTATGGTTCAATTATTTTATCTGTATAATAAAGAAAAAAAGATGAAAATACGATTGTTAGTGATATTTCATAATGGAAAATTAATAATAAACAGAAACAGTTCATGAGATCAAAATAAAACTAAGTATGAGTTTTATATGTAATTCTTATATCGTTTTACTGATAATGTAAAATATCTGATAATGATTTGATAATTCTTTCAATTTATAGACAACTGCATGACACTACTTGTTTATTTAGTCTACGTCACGTACCTAAAACAATAACCAAGGTCCCAATTTGATACTATTACTCCAATTTCACATGAAACTTCAATTAACAATCAGATAAGCGGTAAATTACACATCACCCTGTCTCAGCAAGTTTTATGACACCGAAATATGCACAGGACAATGATATGTGGAGACAGCTGACTTCAAAAAGAAACACCGACAGACATGTGTAATATGGCAAAACCATGTGTGGTCGTGTGATCAACTGATTAGCGACTTTTCATTGGTTGATCAATTAGAACTATGACCTAGAACATTATTTTTCAACAGAAGTGTAAGAAGTCTATGATGCAATATTATGTCTGGTTCTTGTTGTCTTGTGACGTAATTTTCATCAGTGCGGGAGATATTGATTTTTAAAGTGAGTTTACTGAAGGTGGAAAATAAATGTGTAGTGATTATGGATTGACAGTCTGAAAGGTAATTTAGGCAAAAGTTTAAGAAGTAACTACTCATGCTTTTGGCTTTTATGTTTGTTATATGATTTTTAAGCATTTACGTATATCATATTCTACTTTTCCCGAAAATAATGGCAAATTTCCAGATTTTCCGTGCTTTCCCGCAAATCTCACAAATGATGCTATATATATTACCCCACACTTAAATGTGCAATACTGTTTAACTCCCAATTCAACAAACAATATAATTGTGCGTACGTACACCACATTGTATAGATGTGATAATTATAATAATCTTCAGTGATATTTTAATCTGTAAATTAACTTTTACATGTTTGTATATAGATAGATTTACGATGGAAATGGTGTAAGAAAAGACAATCAATTATAATGTTTGTCGCACTTTGTAGTGTTTGATCTTAATTCTTATCAATGAAATATTACTAATATAGCATCCCTGCTATAATTAAGTTTTCACGTCAGTATTTTTCACGCAATTTATAAATATAAAAAAATGTTAGTATTAGTTTATATCACTATAAAAATGGATTTACTAAGTGTCGAATGGAAAATTAAGCTTTGATTCTATTGAAGAATTTTGTGGCTGTGAAAATTGTGTTTTGGTGGATAACGTGGAAGAATATGTTGGCTGTGATTCTAAAATACAAATGCGTGATTTCCTAAGCTTATTCCTCACAATTAAAGGCGATATCTATAATAATCAACCATTCTCTTTCACTCCCGCTTATTCGCCATATCCATGTTTGTGAAATATGACGTCACACACACACCTGTTAATCGATTGTAAATGGGTAAAATGGCGGCGCCCTGTACTCTTTCAGATAGCCAAGTTTCTACGATATTTTCGTAAAATATCTTCAATGTGCGTATTTTAACGCTCAAACGATTTAATTTTTTCAGAATAATAATGAATAATTATTTAAATGAGATTAATTCATAATTAGGGTTGCGTTGCCCTTTAAGGGTTTTTAGAAAAACATTTTTGACCAATTAATTTACATTGGTTATTTCAATATTTCATTTAATAGACCTATGCTGTCTCTGGTAAACAAATAAATCAAGTTTTCTTCATTTTATCCATTTTTAGTCGTGGAAAAAATTGCATCATTGAATAAGACCCAAACAATTGTTTATATGATTTTGGTTGTAGTATTATATGACTTAAATATTATAGTAATTTATACACAGGTGTTTACAGTAATTCCTCCAAAAATAAGAAAATATGCTCTAGATATGGTCTGCACATATTTTTCATTTGCATTAATTGCTGACACAGCATAATTTTATCAATCCCACACCCTAGATTCAACTCTGTATGTTTGTAATATACATACAACCAGTGCAGGTAAGCTTGTTTTTATCGACACTTACATATGATGTAACATATTACCTTGTTATAACTTCCTTCCATTAGATATTGTTCCATTGACACTGGATGTTTGATGTAGATATTACTTTGCAACTCTTTAACAGGTAAAAGTTCCAATTCCTACAATTGTATTAATTGCATCATAAACCAATGAAAAAACGTGTGGTACTCAAGACTGATACTATGGTAATAAACTAAGTTAAGTATAAGAATAAAAACAAGAGGGCCATGATGGCCCTATAAATGCTCACCAGGAGAAAAGGTCATTTGGAGATTAACATTGTTGAAGTTTTCTATACGAGTCCAAGTAAGATCAAGTGACCCATCTGGGCCGTTTTTTATCCCATGGCCATTATATGAACAGATTTAAAAGAGGTCCATTAGACAAAGCTAGATACCAAATATCTTAGCTCTAGGCCTTGTGGTTTCAGAGAAGAAGATTTTTTAAATTTTCCTATATAAAATAGAATAAACCCCAGGACAGGGCTAATTTTGACCCTAGGGCAATAATTTGGACAAACTTGGTAGAGGTCCACTAGATAATGCTACATACCAAATATCTTAGCTCTAGGCCTTGTGGTTTCGGAGAAGAAGATTTTTTTAATTTTCCTATATAAGTCTATATAAATCAAGTGACCCCCGGGGCGGGGCCAATTTTAGACCTAGGGCAATAATTTGAACAAACTTGGTAGAGGTCCACTAGATGATGCTACATACCAAATATCTTAGCTCTAGGCCTTGTGGTTTCGGAGAAGAAGATTTTTCAAATTTTCCTATATAAAATAGAATAAACCCCAGGGCAGGGCCAATTTTTACTCCAGGGCCATAATTTGAACAAACTTGGTAGAGGTCCACTAGACAATGCCACATACAAAATATCTAAGCTCTAGGCCTTGCAGTTTCGGAGAAGAAGATTTTTTAAATTTTCCAATATAAGTCTATGTAAATCAAGTGACCCGCGGGGCGGGGCCAATTTTGACCTTAGGGCAATAATTTGAACAAACTTGGTAGAGGTCCACTAGATAATGCTACATACCAAATATCTTAGCTCTAGGCCTTGTGGTTTCGGAGAAGAAGATTTTTTAAATTTTCCTATATAAGTCTATATAAATCAAGTGACCCCCGGGGCGGGGCCAATTTTAGACCTAGGGCAATAATTTGAACAAACTTGGTAGAGGTCCACTAGATAATGCTACATACCAAATATCTTAGCTCTAGGCCTTGTGGTTTCGGAGAAGAAGATTTTTCAAATTTTCCTATATAAGTCTATGTAAAATCAAGTTACCCCCGGGGCGGAGCCAATTTTGACCCCAGGGGAATAATTTGAACAAACTTTGTAGAGTTCCATTAGACAATGCTACATACCAAATATCTCAGCTCTAGGCCCTGTGGTTTCGGACAAGAAGATTTTTTAAGTTTTTTCTATTTGTTGCCATAGCAACCAGAGTTTTTAATGAAATTTAATTTTTTGAACAACTTTGAAAGGGGACCACCCAAGGATCATTCCAGCCAAGTTTGGTTGCAATCGGCATAGCGGTGTAGGAGGAGATGTTGTTTTAAGTAAACATGGACGCCACATAACGACGCACAACGCACGATGGACGCAGGGCGATCACAAAAGCTCACCTTGAGCACATTCGTGCTCTGGTGAGCTAAAAAAGGAAATAAAAGCTTGTTCTAACTTATTTTACATCCAAATACTAATATAAGAATATGACAGGCAGCTTGGCAAATTATTTCAAAGAGTATATTTTGATACAATTTTCAATAATAATTCTACAGAATGATACATTTTATTTTTCTTACACTACTCTGTAATTCAAACCACTATCAGGCTTCACAAAACTGCAGAACTAGATTAAATAATCATTCATCAGAAAATCTTATATTTATATCTGAATAGAAGAAAATTTAATCAACTTCTAATTTCCAAAATCTTGTCTGACATATCGGGCAATTTTCTGAAACCTTCAGTACACTAAACTTACAGTATGAAATTCTGCCAATCTATTTTGTGAGAGAAGACACAAGAGATTCAAGCCAAGTAGTTGATACTTATAGGTAGACTCTGGAAGATTATCTCTGAAAGAAAGGATAAAGAAAAGCTTTTTTAAAAAAGGTTTACGCAAAGCAAATAATTATAGAATACTTATAAAACAATAAAGGACAGCATTTATCACAGTAAAAAATAGTCTTGTCAACATACAGAAATGTTGATAGCTTAATCAAAATAATGCGTTTATCAGAAACAAAGACAAAACACATTTTGCAAACTTTCTAAACAGTTTTAAAAAAGTTTACCAACATTTAACAATGATAAAAATTGATCAGATAACAAATCAGTTACAATGATTAAAAATAACAAAATAAATGGTCATATATGTTCGAATTATTCCAAAAATACTTACTTATAATCCATATAATAGCATTTCAATTGAGCCATGAACCTTTCAAATGCTGGTATGTCTTTCTTAGCAATAGCCCATTGTGCCCCAACTTCTAGAATGTCTCCTGATGAAAAGTGATTTAGAATTAATTAGGCATTTCACTGTTAAAAAAATATGTTCACCAAATTCAATTAATATTTTCAAACAAATGCTTTATGTACCAAGAGTTACAGAGTACAGGTATTTCATATGCAATCATTTAAGGTAATGATCTTACACAATTATTCAATGTATCTAATTTTTAAGACAGAAAATAATTATGCTTACGTACTTGCAACTAAAAGTTCCTGCTTTGATGGAGATGAATCATCAGTGGGTAGGAAAGACACCTGTGTCAAAGCAATCTGAAATAGTAAATGATAATGCTACATCAATTTTTTTTATTTAATACCAATTTAATTACGAAACATGTGAAAAGGCAAATTTTATTCATAATTTTTATTGGCATATAGTACCGTATAGAATGTAGGACAAAAGCTCCTCCGGACAAAAGCTCCCCCGTTCATTTTGATAGGGGCGGACAAAAGCTCTCCCATTGTTTAACTACCCCGGACAATCGCTCACCCGTTATTTTTGCACCCCGGACAAAAGCTCCCCTGGACAAGAAAATTTCTGTCGAAGTTTCAAAGCATAAAAATGTTCTCACCAACGAAAATACAGATGGTCTTGTTAACATTTCGATTTAATAACAAGCATAACAAATATCAATCAGTATGGTGATATAATTATCACTCATTTAACGTGTAACAAACAAAATTAATTAGAGTATAGTCTAGATTCAGGTCTTAAGTAGTCCGAAATAATCTGGATACATTTATTTTATATTTATTGACTGAATAACATGATCAACAGGTGAGTTTCTGTCTGGGGGAGCTTTTGTCCGGGTGCCGCAAAATAACAGGAGAGCGATTGTCCGGGGTTGTAAAACAATGGGAGAGCTTTTGTCCGCCCCTATCAAAATGAACGGGGGAGCTTTTGTCCGGATTCCTACCGTATATGCTCGACTATAAGACGCATTTTTGAGACTCAATTATTGAACTTGACGAGGGGGGTGCGTCTTACAAGCGAGTCACACTGGAGAGATAAAATAATTTTTCCAAAATCTTTTACTTTTGACAGAATATTTCATTTTATCGACCGTAGATTGCATTTTTGACGAGGCACCCCACCCACTCTTTGTCCAACAGTTTAGCAAAAAAAAAAAAACTCACAACATTACCTACCGTATAATATGTTGTCAGCATTAATAACTTTCTGTTCTTATCTTATCTAACAGGTTCCTTCACCCTTAGATGAATTATTTCATAATTAAGAACGAGTTAATCGTGTACAAAATTTCCCTTGACACTTTCTTTTACGACTTCTAGACAATTCACCGCCTTTGATCGATCAAATCATCCTTACTTATAAAGTTCTATAGTAATTAGGTCGCAAATTCAGCTCAACTTATGCAGGGGTGTGATTACTCCAAGAGCAAAAAAGCTGAAATACCCTACCCACACCCCCTTACTCTTGCAAAAACATCATTTTTGAGTACGTCAGACTGAATCTGGACCCTTTTGTTTCAAAGATTTTAAGACAAAAAAGAGGAAATCAGCTGAAAAGAGGAAGAATCACACCCCTGTTATGACCAAAAAAAGATTCATCACTTAGACACAGAGGTTTAAAGTCCGCACATATTTTCCCACACTCCCAGACTTGTAACTATATTGATTTTCTATTTTTAGCGGTGTTGAAATATGCTTAGGTTTAAGGTTAATGTAACTGACGTCATAAATGATGCAACCTGTCAATCAAATGATCAGTTTCTTGCTCTCTGGTTAATATTTTACTCACATAAATTGAATTTAAATGTGACACACAATTACGGATATTTTCTGTGTAAATAATTTGTTACTGGATTATTTAGTAAGGTACGAGATTAATACAGATGTTATCAGTGACAAAGAAGTTTTATTAGTAAATCATTAGACTTCTATTTGAGTTAATGCACATCTTGATGGCTTTTGTTTTCTTTGGTCGCGGATTAGCAAGTTTGACACATTGTTTTGTTTGTGTGTGTGTTAATTTCTTTTGTATCCAGTGAAATTAGCACCTTTTATATCTCAACTTATCAAAACACAGTCTGTATGACATAATCGTTGCTGATTGCAATAGGTTAAACATTTGAATTAACATTACCTCGGGGCATTTCAGAATAACAGATTCTCTTACTGTGCATTATGGGATATATATCAATTAACAGCTTGTAGAAGTTACTCCCCTTTGTTAAATTCTACTTTCTGTTTTAAACGACTGTCGGGAGCGATGCAATTTCTGCTTTGAAATAAAGCAATAATTGGCTCTTATCATTTGATTTTAATCAGTTTATGTCGGAAGATTAACTCCCTCTGGAACTTATAACTATCCTCGCTCGATCTCAAAATTCGACAGCGTCTTATAGAAGGGTCAATGCTAAATACCTCAGGTTGCTAGTCCATTTCATAGGTGCGTCTTATAAGCGCATGCGTCTTATAGTCGAGCATATACGGTATATAACTAGTTAAGAGGAATCGTAGTTAGATTATCTTAATCTTCACAAATTGACACAATCAAGGACTTATATACATACATGGATTCGCAAAGTTCTGCTAAAAATAGTTCAAATGATATCGTTAGACGATCCCACAATCCATTGCTATATACTCGGCAATGTCCGACACCTGTAATTGGGTGTTTACGAACGTGATTATACTAAAAAAACTCTGGCAATTGGGCACGGGAAATTGGTAAAGGATGCAACAAATTCCTTAAAGATATTGAGATACATTTATAATCTACAAAGTCTTAAGTATAAGCATTGAAAAAGGCATCAGTCGTACATATCAAATTCCAAGATGGCGGACATCTATTATAATCCTTTCGTCTCCGAGATTAAACATTCGGAATACCATGGATATTTTCGCTGTTATTAACATTGGGATCAGTGTCCGATCTAGAATGCGCGATTGCGAGATTCACGCTAATTTTTTGAAAATCCCCCATTTTAAATGATCGGGCGCGTGACATTCCTGTCAAAATCCCCCATCCTCAGTAAGCGGATGCGAGACAAACTACCTTAGGATGTTCGTCATAATCGTGGAATCCCGATTTATTTAAGATCTACTAGCTTTAATAGGTTACATGAAATCGAAAGTAGAAATGTTATCATTCCGATGGTTGCCTATTCTGCATGACACTTTACGATAAAGCTGGGAACCAAGTATTTTCTTTCCGGTTGCGTGATATCTGTCCATAATACGAATCGAAACCATGTGCGAACGAAAATTATTTCATAATATTTTTCTTTTACCATCATACATTGTTACCGTTGATACTTTTTGCCGATATATTTTTATTTAAATGTGGAGATATCTAATTGACGTGCCAAATAACAAATACTAGTTTTTAAATAAAATTTCTCGAATAACCGTTTCGTTTTTTAATGATTATACAACTTACTTAAACCACGCTAAGCAATTAAACGTAGCTATAAAGCAGACGATCAAGAACTTTGATAATGAGTCAATGACAATGTCACAGCCGTCAAAAAGGAAAATTACCAACTTTTTCGATACGTGTAGTACCCCAAAATGTAAAACTCTCTTGAATCCGGATAAAACTACCGTCTTTAACGGATTTTGATAAGGCACCGATTGACACCTGTGTGGGTATCGATGCATCGAGATCCGATGAGTTTTCTGATGTTAATATGAACACGCCCCCATACTTTTAAAAAATCCCCCCACATTTTTTAAGATAGGGGGGAAAGTCCCCCCTACTTTCAAAATCCTAGATCGGACACTGTTGGGATCATCACGGATATTTTCGTATTTTTCTTTTGTAAACAAGAGCATGAAATACCGTTGATTCATGTGTTATTACCGCGGGATTGAATTACTTTTAACTGTTAATGCGAAAGTTGCACATCCATGTATATATATAAGTCCTTGACAAAATACAATAGTGTATTTATAGAATTTTTTTGAGTTATAGAATCAAATTTCAAAGAAAAGGGGTCGAGATGAACTCCAGATTGAGACTAGTACATTCACTTGGAAGAAGAGATGTCTTACTCTTATGAAGTAACTTAGTAAGTCGGGCCTGCAATGATTAAATACAAATTACCAGTACATATTCCATGAAAATATCTATTGCGCTGCAGTACCAAATAAAAATAACATTTAACTCTAATCATGTTATTGCTATAGTGCATATGTACTACTATAACTAAGCCAGAAATTAATACAGTTAAATTTTACTATTTTTAGTTTTGATCGCGAAATTACATTCCGTGACAAAGCGTTTTCGTTTCGTAGTCTTGTTTACGTGTCAGAAAGCATACAATGAACATGAAATCGATTGATTTATATAGGTATACCTTAAGTTTAGACAAAAGTTCACCACATCTGTCTAAATTTGTAGGCTTTTTGTCCCATTCTCTCTTTAAAGTTTGGTACATAATCACGATTTCTTTTAGAGAAGCCATTTTCCGGCGGTGTGTCCGTGCTACCTACACGTTATTATAACTACGAGTCAGATTTAAAGTACAGTCAGTTACGGTATATTTCTGTGAACCGCAGCAAATTACAATTTTTAATGTAAAGTCAGTTTGATATGTATATATTCATGCAAATATCACAAAATAACTACGTAGAAATAATAAGGACTACTCGATGATACTAGTTATATACATGGAAAGATGCATACGGGGCTATGTATATGATAAACGTGTTTTGGTCCGTGTTGCCATTTTTTACTATCACTGCAACGTGCTAGTCCCCTATGGAAAGATAGAATGAAAATTGTCTTATGGATCCAGTAGACTATAGCAGAGACGTATACTATAATTGTTTTATACGTCTCTGACTATAGTAATAAAAAAATGAATGAATATGAAAATAGACAAGTTCTACAGTATAATGTACACATATACAAATGCATAAACGATTCACGAAAAGAAACAAACAAAAATGCATATATAGAGGTTATAACCAGTATCAAGTTTTCCCCAAAAATACTTCAATTCAAGCAAGTGGTTACTTATTGAATCTGGTTGATTTCTAAGCATTGTTAACAGATGACTTAAAGAGATGTCTTTTGAGGATATGGATGGTGGCACTAACTTAATTAGGACACAGTATATTCAGCTTAGTCTAAGTTGGAGATACGGAATTTGTATTTGAAATTTAACTTGAGATGTTGGGATTGTTTCCTGTAAGCTGACAGCAATATACTTAGTATAAGTGTATACTATATTGGTTCAAGATGTAAGTGTCTGCAACAATCATGAAACATTGGTTGCTCCGTGATATTGAGCTGTAATATGTAAGTGAATCTTTTTTAGACATCACAGATTTAAGTACCACGATTATGGTCTCAGATTAAATATACATGTACATGTGGTTGATATATACAAAATGGAGTTTTTGAATCTTTTGATAGAGACATCTTATATTTGATTTTTTTTTGTAATTTTGAATCAAGGATCATACATGTACGCACATACTCGTATATAACTCCTGGGTATAAACAGGGATGCTATATAGCACCCCTGGTATAAATAAACATCGAAATAGTGTTCTGGATAAATGCTACATACGTCCTCTGCCTTACACCGTATTCAAAACTTGTACATGTATATTGGATAGTAATTATATACACACGTTATTTCAATTTGAAAGAATTTTAAATTAAACGTTCGATGTCGAATCGATACTTTTGTAGCATATAAAGTTGTCAAGGGAGATTACTCGGTACCGTGGAAAGATCGCTCGTTAATAAGTAACTTACCTTAGCTTAGCGCCATAATGGTCTGCTGAATAAGGTAAGTAAATGTACAGAAACAATGTCGAAAGCGGATACAAAGGGAACATGTCCAAAAACATAGTGAGCATTTAATTTTGTAAGATGTAGGTTCCCATCATACATTTTTCTGTTTGCTTCAATTGTTTGCAACATTAATTAACTTGATGTCATTTATAACCATTTTTTTTTTTAATAAGTATTCATTTTATATCCTACAGGTCACCAGAATTTATATCCTGTTATGAAATGAACGAATTTCATCAAAACCCATCTTTGTAATTCATTTCTGTCTGATTTTTATTAAAAAATACACATAGACCAACGTACATGTATACCAACTTGCGTTTGACACATACATGTTTATGTATATTCCGTGCCATTGTCTACAAATTTTCTGATGAATTAAGTCTATCTGAGACAAGTACAAATGTTGCGGCGGAGACAGCAATTGGGAAGCTCCGCGCAAAACAATGAGTGTTAATTAGCCTTTGAAATTGTAGTGTTGTCCCTGTTCATGAGTAAACAATGGTCATTTACTATTTGGGTTATTATTTGACCTTAAACCAAATGTTTTAAGGTCATGTTGTACTGTTTAATCATTTGGTATGCACTGTCCATGGCTGACCAGTAAATATGTATACCTTTGAAATATGTTGAATAAAAAGATTAACATATTTTGCAATAATTCAGTATGCGGGAATAATTGGTGTCAGTAAGTTATAATTACAGGATAATCATATTTTTATCATGCTTTTTGTATGAAATGTCTGTTGTTGTTACACATGTAACGTTTTATTTGCAAACGGTGTCGTGAGAATAGTACGTAATGGTATTTACAAACGGTGACGTAAGAATAACACGTAGTCTTATTTGTAAACAGTGTCGTGAGAATAGCACGCAGTCGTATTTACAAATGGTGTCGTAAGAATAACATGTCGTATTATTTACAAGCGGTGTCGTGAGAATAGCACGTCGTTTTATTTACAAGCGGTGTCGTGAGAATAGCACGTAGTCGTATTTACAAGCGGTGTCGTGAGAATAGCACGTCGTTTTATTTGCAAACGGTGTCGTGAAAATAGCACGTCGTTTAATTTGCAAGCGGTGTCGTGAGAATAGCACGTAGTCGTATTTACAAGCGGTGTCGTGAGAATAGCACGTCGTTTTATTCGCAAACGGTGTCGCGAGAACAGCATGTCGTTTTATTTGCAAACGGTGTCATAAGAATAACACGCCGTGTTATTTACAAACGGTGTCGTGAGAATAGCATGTAGTCGTATTTACAGACGGTGTCGTAAGAATAACACGTCGTTTTATTTATAAGCGTGTCGTGAAAATAGCGCGTCGTTTTATTTACAAGCGGTGTCGTGAGAATAGCACGTAGTCGTATTTACAAACGGTATCGTAAGAATTAAAATTCGTTTGATTTACAAACGGTGCCGTAAGAATAGCACGACACAAACTAAAAATGAAGGACGTATGTGCGACTCCACCAAGAGAATCGCTATACACCAGGGCCCGTATTCACAAACCAACTAAGATGAAAAAATCATCTAAGAATACCGAAATTATCTTAGTTTTCACAAAGTTTTGCTAACATTGTAAGATTTGTCTAAACTTTTGTCTAAGAGTGAAAAAAATCTTAGAAAAATTCTTAGATCGACGATTTTTATCTTAAAAGTTTAGTCAAGGTACGAGGTGTCTTAACTTTGAGAAATCTTCTTAGATAAAAAATAAAACGAAAATGGATGCTACGTCGAACTCATTATTTGTCCATATCTATGAAGAATAAAGTTAATTTCTTGGATTATGAACTTTTAAACACTTTTCTGTCGTTATTTTGACTTGATCTTGGGCGGAGCAGTTGTCAAAATAACGTGTCAATTTCACTTACAAATATTGTGAAAAGATACATTAAATTTTGCCATCACAAGATATTAAGCAAAGATCCAGCAGAATGCTTAACTTGAAATTAATTGCCAGTGATCCAAGATGCTTTTCACTGGACTTTATGATAGAACAATCAACAAGAACGTGTTATGTGACTATTTGCGGGATATTGTACGATTTTCGGATAGACATTGGTTCAAGTTAATTGTCATACAAGGACAGTGCAATGTGAACTAAAATATCATTAAACCATATACCATTTAATATATTTCGTTATTTATGTCGTTTTTGCTTCTTCATGAATAATTCAGCATCAGTTTCTGAGTTTATCGACTATGAAGACTTGCTATGAATTGAAATGATGTACTTTGTATTCACAGATTCTTTTGAGGACTCCATGAAACAATTTTGGTGACATTAGTAAAGACAGATACCAGTGTCTAATGTGATTTTGATGTGATAAACATTTAGATAGATAAACATTGCTTTCCATGAATTTGGGTGCAAATATATTCAGCCACTGTTTTGCTGTATTAATGTTTGATATGAACATGAAATCCAAAGACAACAGTATAATCTAAAATCTTTATTACCTTGTTTACATATTCTTGTTAATGCACATATTGTGGTAAAATTTGTTCCAACCGAAAGCACATGCATGCAAGAATTTCATTGTGACTTTAGTATATCATCAATTATAATTCATTTATTATTTTGTGCAGTTTGTTGAATAGAGTATGATACAGGTATAAGCAATTTTGAAACTACCAGTAAACATGCAATTGTATCCTTGACAATATGAATTAAGTGAAGCAAATGATATCAGTAAACTTTATAAAATGCGTTTGTATGAATTTGAAATTAATGCTGCACAACTGAAAGATGTTTTTGTTATTAACCATCAATGTCCAGTTATGGATGAAATATTCTACAGCTAAACTGAGCCTCTGTTGTTATAAAATCTCCCAACTGTGAGTAATGATATGACAAGCAGAAATATATCAGACAGTAAACAAAATACATACATGTATACATATTTCATAGTAATAATCAATTAAAAACAAGAGTGATCAATGATACTTGGGTTCTGATGCCCTAATGGTACATATTTTTATTTTTGATACTACTGTTGTTGGAACTTGACTGAATTACTGCATACTTCATAAGATTACAAAATATCGAATATATTAATTTGAATTGATATATCAGTGACACTGTTTGTAAGGAACCTGTTTGTATTCTTGCAAACATGACTTTGTGTCATCTGTGGCTGAAAAAATACCAATCGTATCCGTAAAATTAAGAAAGTGTATAACACTAGGTTAAACTAATCGTCAATCGTAAGTTATGACGTATGGGAATTCCGTGGAAAAAACCCTGACAACGGTAAATTTTCAAAACTAAGATTTCTTTTCAAACTAAGAATAATTTCGTCTTAGTTTACGCTTAGAATAAATCTAAGATGAATATTAAGAAATTTCTTATGTCTTAGTCAAAATTTAAGATAAAGAAAATTCTCAACTCGGAAAACTAAGAACGTTTGTGAATACGGGCCCAGATCATGCAATGATAACAATAACATAATCTTAACACCTTTTATACCACTGTGCTAATGCTTGTAAACAACTTTTGAATATGTATATTTTATACTAAAGGTATGTCTAATAAATCTATTTTAGTATTTACAGGAATGTACTTTCATGGGCTGGTTGATGGTAAATTATACTTAGTGCCTTTTTATTTGAGTAAGAAAATACTGAACAATTTAATAGATATATAACAAAAATTAAAAACACGATTTTATTTACGTCCATATTGTAATATTATTGCCCCGGAGATTAACGCAAACTATACAAAACCTTATAAGGTATAACAAAAACTTCATTTCATGTGAATAAACTCTGGACATTAGATAATATTAATTATATGTCTCTAAATGTTTCATGTTGCACAATTTGTCTGTTTAAGTCACAACTGTTTTTGTTGCATTTTTAAAAGAATTATTTAATTATTGAAGCACTTGCAATCAAGAGAATGTCGATATTTACTTACCTGTGGGCAAATCAGTCTGGTTTATTCTGTAATTATACGAGTATATATTCATTGTATACATCAACAAAAATGTATTCAGTGTGCAGATGTACCTATTTTATACACATTACAAGTTGAAATATATATTCAATACAATAAAATATTCTGCAATGTGGATGGAAGGATACTAACATTCCAATCTAATTGAAAAAGTAGTTACCGGATACCAAATAACCAAAATTTGTAACCCTACACTTATGTACGAGGCGTATTTCTCAAGTACGGAAATTCCCGAGTAGGTACGATTGCTAACATTCATGCAGTCAGTATCATACAACATAATGATTTGAAGTAATTATATTGAATTAAATAATATCTTCAATGTTGAGTTAAATTTCTTAAACATCAGAAAAAACGGAAAGTGTTAAAAAAGTCATTAAGGACTTAACACAATGACTTCAACACAATGCTTGTATATCAACACAACTACAAGCATTGCTAATCTGATAAAAAACAGAGCAGGTAGATGATAACATCTACTCAGACATGAAACTTAAAACATATTTATGTGAATCAAGTATTTCACAACCGTCAAAGGCAACATAATGAAATCTGTATCATAAGATAATACATGAACACTACACAATAAAGTGACAATATGCATTTACATGTACAGGGTGTCCCAAAAGAAAGGTAACACTTTCATATATGTTTAATGTCCCTTTAAATTGCAGATGAATATATGATATATACATGGATATGTAGATCAAAGATGTAAGTTTTTTTGTGTAAGAGAAATTTATAAATATCTTCAGAATTTTCAGTTAGATACAAATAATACATTAAGAAGCAAAACTGCATTTTTCATCCTTGACGTCGTTTTAGTAATTTATGACGTTTTTGATGTGATGATTTTTCATCCTCCTCGCTTACCAAACACTCAAGATGAAATTTTCTATCACTTAAATATACATGTCTTTGTTGGACTTCTTTACATGCGGGCGCGGAGCAATAATAATGACTTCCGGTTTGTCTTTGACGAAAACGAAGACTGGGAGATTTTATCCATTAAATCATTGAATTAAATATTACTCCAGGTATGTAGTAACCGAATGTGTTTTATATTTCTAGATAATTACTTTTTTATATATTCGTTTTTATACAGAATTCAATTCCAGCAATTCTATGGTGACGGTCATTAAAACACTTACTGAAACATCAAGCACCCTAATTAGGTTGTAACATTCCTCAGTCATTATACCCACCGATAATGTACAAACACATTTCCCCAAGCGTATTCAATAGATTAGATTTGAAATAAAAGAAGCGAAAATAACATGCATCATGAGTGTTCTGCTGCCAGGTGTCATGATAAGCTTTTTAGCACCAGCTAGCAAAGAGCAACATCGTATAAATATCAGAGTTTATAAGCAGTCGCCAAAAAATCAGTTCTCTTCAGCAAAAGGTGAAGTGTTCATTAAGGCACGGTTTAATGGTTATGGTTATGATAATGTATAATGATTATACAATATATTGTACATGTATGCTGTTGTTTGATATGGCGTCCAACTAAATTAGTAAAACTATATAGATACAGTAAAACATGTGAACCCTTGAGAAAGGCATTATGTGGCTTAGACTACATTTTGGTAATGATGCCACCACGTCCGTTCATAATAAAGGCAATCTGTAAGAACTATTTGATTACAAAGTTAATTTTAAGATATCAATGATCCAACATTATCCTGGGATGTTTGGTACCGTTCTAGTATGTTTATGTAATGATAACAAATAAACTATAATGGTATAGGACAGGTCACGTGCTACCAACTAAGTAAGTTTGATGACGCAACCGCCATTCTAGAATGATAAAAACACTGAACATAGTGAATCATTATTTTGTTTTTATTTATTTTTTACACTTTAGCAAAACATAAGTCATTAAATCGTAACAAAACATACAAATAACACAATTGTACCAAAATAACATTATACATGTATTAAATACTCTAAAAATGACTAACTGCATGTATGAGATCTTATGACTTTGACTCTCATTAAAACAACCGTTTCGTCGAGTTGTCGGACACTAATAAATGATGTTAGAGATCAATTATTAGTAACAAAAATATGTACTTCAAACATGTTATGTGATCATAAAATGATATGAAGTTCAAGTCGAACTTGAAGCTAAAGTTCTAATCGATACAAATTAAATACAAAAATGTATAATCAAATAATTATAATTTAAATATGAATAAATAAATATCGTAGTACAACATTGTACCGAGTATAATTTTCTAACTAAAAGTTTAGAACAATACATTGTTCATATAATTATCAAACATAGTCTGTTCTGAAATAATGAGAGCATTTTGTTCATTCATGTGTTCCCGCAAACTTTATTCAAAGCCTTATGCAATCCCGACACAATGACCTTCCGTAAAATCTCCCTTACCGAAATGAAAACCCTTGTGTATTTGGGAGCAACACTGAAACCTCTATAGTCCTTGTAATAAATGTACTTCATTATCATACGTAAACTTACTAAAACAAAAAACAAGTGGGCAAGTTTAAGCATATATGAATACAGAAAACTCATAGCAAGTTTATTTAAACCAAGTGGAGCTACATTCAAAGATAAAAAAATATCGACAAAAAAGCTCTAAAAACGATTTCGAAAAAATATCAATTTTTAGAGCATCACGAATTCGCACATGGCTTGAAAATAAATAGAGACTATTAAAGATTTATATAAGTACTCAGTATCTAAAACATGTTGCCATGGAAACAGAAACAATCACAACCGAAATAAAAAAATGACTATTATGTAGGTATGGCTTATATTAGATACATGAAAATATCTTATTCATAAATAAAACTAAAACAAATTAGTAAAACTTATTTAACCAAACCAAGGTTACAAAGAATTTAATTCAGCCATATTTGTTGCTATATAGGTGATAGAAAATAAACTCAATCCATTATTAGAACAAAATACATGTAGGTGATAAAAATATGAATTCAATGCGAAGTTCATGGTAAAAATATCGTGTTTGACTTCATTGCACATTGAACAAAAATAGAGATGCGAATTAATAAAAATGGAATAAAATAATGATGAATGAATTAATAAATACCAACATGATAATACTATCAAAAAGATGTACGCGCCTGGTGTAATAAAACCTGTCTATGTAAGTCATGATTTACTTTGTGATGTCCCCCAGGCGATAACTTTTTGCTGCGTTTTCTAACATGGATTTTCGGAATGGTTAAAACAAATTCAGATTCGTGAGAACTATTGTCTTTATTATTTATCTGAGAGGTTAAATCTCTTGGAGAATCGTTACTGTCCGCATCAAGGTCTTCCGAAGCCGAACTATAAGCACTGTCACTTCCGCTTCCGTCAGCGTCTGTCATCCACGGCAAAGAATTGAGCACCACTCTAGGACAAACTTTTTGTGGTGATTGTCTGGTATAAGTTTGTTCACTTTTTGTAGATATATTGTCGCCATCCAACGACCGCATCATCCCAACTTTGGACCTACGGCGTTTAGCAGAAGCTGTCTTGCGAAAGCGCGTATTTAAAATCACATTAGGCGATTGACTGTTGCCCGAAGTTTGACGTATTTCCGCTGTGGATCCTCTTGAACTGCCTTCTGGGATTGGTGTTGGTATGTTTACATTCGGGAAACCTTTTAAACTTCCACAATAACTTTTTCTATGTTTTACAGGATGGGTTGCAAATGATTGTAGTCTGGCCGGAAGACTGAAGTTTGACCGTCCTGATACGGAAGTTGGGGATTTTATCCTGACATCACTGCGAGTAGCATTTCGTGTATGGATTTCTCTGAACAATTCATTTGTTTTGGAATTATTTATTTCCTTCATCTTTTCACTATAGGCAAGCATTGACTTCTCTAGTTGTTTTTTCTGTGAGTCTAACATATGGATACTTTTTCTCTGGATGTTGCTAATTATATTTTTGTTCATGTCTAGTTCTCTCTCGGCAAGTTTGTTATTTACACGTGATGCCGCGTTCAGTTCTGACGGAATCCGGGTCTTTTCATTCTTTGCCGTCGGGTAACTGGTGTGTTTAGTCCAGTGGTTCGACATTTTGTCTGGAGACCTTCTCACCATTGTGTTGTGAATGTTCTGTAAATAAAGTTTAATCCTTGTTTATTTCAAATTATTCTATGATATATGTCCAACATAGGCATATTGTCTTGCTTAACTATAAAATTTAAACACGTGTTTAAATCATATGACTACTATCTTTGTTAAAGTATATTTGCATTTTCATTTAAATCAATTTTGACGATATGATTCAAGAATAAGAACATATGTATTTAATGAATGATAATGTGAAACATTATATCAACAGAACATTTCATTGACTTCAATTAAAAAAATAATTATAAAAAAATTCAACGAACCTTATTCTTATAATTCCCTCAACAGTTGTCAAGTTATTTTTCTTTTGACTTTAATATCACGAGGTCTTTATCACGAAGTCGATTTTTTGAATGATTTTACTTTTTAAACCCAAGTTTATATATACTGTAGTATATGACGTAAATGGACCGATTTAAGTAGGATTATCAACTAAATTGTTTTCAATGTGCAACACTTGTTTACACATTCTTAATGCCAAAAGGTCAATTAACAAAAAAATAGCCCTTTCATTCACCGACCACAAACGAGTACATAAATTATCCAAAGTACGAGACCAATTGAGGCAGTTTCTTACGACCATGAAACGTTTGGTTGTAACCAATACAGAAGTCTGTAATTATAGACAAAAATTCGATAATTTGTTTTAAAAAATCAGTCAATGTTATTTATAAAGCAGTAAGTTAAATATAATAGATAATTGTAGATAAAGATTAATGGAGAAATACTGTACTTTAGAACTATAGGTGCGACTAGGTAAACGAAATTATGACATCTCTATGTATTATTTGTTTATTTTGGGAGCAAGGATACGAGTTATATAAATAACTATGCGTTAAACATAAACTATGATAGCGTGGATTTTATTACAAAAATTGAAATATCTTGATCACTGGATTCACAGGGGATAGGCATACGAAAAACAGACTTTGAAACGATTTATTCATTTTTAGCCCGCCCAGTTAGCTCAGTGATTAGAGCGTGGGTTTACTGATTGTGAGGTTGTGAGTTCGAACCCCGGGTCCTCGACAAGTTTGGCTAAAGATATTACATCCTTTGTTAAATTTTCCTCCTCCTTTGAATTATGTTGCATATCTTGGTAGTAGGCTGCAGACAGAATGCAGTTAGAATTGGTTAAGGCGGGAAGCTGTTAAGGATAACTGCCCGTCACAATATAACTGAAATAAAGTAATAATATAAAAATATTAAGTAATAAAATTGCTTTTTTGTCTCATACAAAGTGCGTGATTTATCGGCAGAATTGGGCTAGATAATTTGGAAAACATTAGTTATAAATGGAAATGCGTCACTTGCTGTACATTTCAACGTCCATGCTTCTTATCACAAATTGTCTGGTGGGACTAGAGTCATTATGCTAGATGATGGGGAAATATACGTGGAACTTTACCAAGGCTTATTTGAGACGTCTGGAACCATAACTTATCAACGAAATTCTTTATTACACCCTCGTATTATACATATATAACACTCCTAACCACAGACATTTGCTAATACTAGTATGTAATTAATTAAAGGAGTGCTTGGACTTAATTTGTTTTACATTCATTATTGTACATACATATATGGTAAAATAAATGTGAGATATAGCGCCACCGTTCATACTTAAATAGTAAAACATACGATACTTGAATAGTAAAACATACGATACTTTGATAGTAAAACAGAAAGTAAACTACATACATGAACACGTACATCTATATTACTGCGTGTTTATTTTTTTACTATTGGCGACAAGGTTTGCTGGGTTAAAAACTTGGTCTTAATCTCAAATTCGTTACTTTGGTGTATAGGGCCTGTTCAAATCATTTCAAAATTAATTTTACTGGTGAAACAAATTTAATTAATGTCAATATCATACGTTTCTGTCCATTTTAACGACGTACATAATAGTTGTGACATGCTAAAGTCTTATCAGAGATCCAAACGTAATGTATACAGGGAAATATCGATTTTTGGATCAATTAAGATAACAGATTTTATCTGTTACGCGTGACTGACTTTATTACTTTATGACCCCTAATAAAGTCAGCATAATGCAAGCAAGGAGGGTAACAATAGGTAGACTGTATATAAACCCCCGAATTGTAGTTGTTTCCCTTGAAAATTGATCAGATACTCGATAAGGCCATGTCCGCCAAAGTTGGACATGAAATGAAACAACCAAATATTTCAGAATTTATTTTTGTAGATTTTAAGCTTTGAATTAAAAAAAAAAATAACTGATTGGTCGGCTCCGAATCAAGTCTTGGGATTAATGATAAGTTTGTGATTTAGTCATTCAATGAACTATCTAATAATCAAGAACGGATGTACATTACTATACGTGTACATTTTAATTTTAAAATCATAGCATTTCATATCATTTTTAGGAACTTGATTATTACTGCTTAACGTTAGTGGTGATTTGAAAATTCACTGATTATTCAACTTTTTGTTTTATGGTGGTAAATTACTTTCTATTACAAACATTGTCGAACCATTGGTAACAATGCATTAGACAAAAGTCATAACCCGAACATGCTGACAAAAAATCTCCCCGTTCCACTTTGTGGATAAATATTTAATAATGTCCTTGATAAGTTTAAACAATAGCAGGATTACAACAACAATCACGAGCGTGCTAATTAAAAGACATTTAATCCATCAATGAAGGTTCTTGTCCATAATTCAGGACAGAATTAATTCTTTGAAGTTCCAATTGAGGAAAGTGCACGTCTTTGGTTTTGAACTTTTCTAATGAAAATATTTGTTGAGCCTTTTTATTTAAGTGCTAACAGATTAAATATCTTATAGTAATACTGGTCTCACGCAAGTAGCATTTACGTCATTGATACTTAGTCTTATACAAACATCATGATTTTATGTCATGCCACGAGGTGGCGTTTATTCTAATGCCATGTCTGTTTTTAAGTCCAAGCTTTGATAAGGTCATTTTATTTTTTAACGAAATCAAACTTGTCAGGCTGACTCTCACAGACCGGTCATTGACATTGTTCGCATTTACTTCCATTCATTCATTTCTTCTAATTTATAATTAAAACATAGATAGCAAGACTGGAGCTTTTTCTATGGCGTAAAAGGCATTGTACTGGCCCCTTCCAAAGAAGAAAAGATACATAATAAATGTGTGTGAAAAATGTTAAAAGTTAAAACATCGACTAATACCGATAGGATGCATGATGAACTAGGACGATATGTATTAGTTATCGTTCACATTTTGAATTTTATGGGATAAGTCACAAGCGACGCGGAGCGGAGCGGGAGCGGAGCACAGTGATATGTCGCATAAAATTCAAAATATGAACGATAACTGATTTACAGTTTGTCTTAATTTCTGCACATACAGAAAAATAAGTGACGTATTTTCTCCATATCGATCAGGTCTTAGGCACATTTTATGCGATATATTTTTCAAATTTCAAATGAAATGCGGACATTTCATTGGACGAGAAATTAGGACAAACTGTAAATAATGAAAGTATGAAGATAAATAATAATTCTCAAATACTGGCTTAATATTTTGAAATCAAATAACTCTATCATTTAAATGTCTATACAATTTTATTAAAAGACGCAAAATTAATAATGGATTGTCTTAAAGTGGACTAAACTGGGCATATCGCGTCAAATCATTTGTCATGGTTACATATGGATAATACAATACCCTATACATGTTAATATTTTATTCATTGCACAAAGAGTATTAGATGTATTCAAGCAAAACTGGAACACTAACCCGAATAAATAAATCATATTATAGTAATAATGTTTATTTGAACACGACTTTGTTTAGAAACATAATCTTCAATATAACACTCGCACCAAAACTGTCAGATATCCTTTCTAAAATATCGCCTGTGTTTAAATACAAATGTTATCTTAATAAAGAAACAGACAGGTGTAATGACCAAGAAAGAAAAAAGAATTTGTGAATAACACAATATTGGAATGGTAAAAATCAATGTCACTTGTTTGCCCTATCTATAACAATTTAAGATTAAAATTCTTCAAACATATATTTCCTGTAAATGGCCTATTATTATTTTTTAAGAAATACGACTTCTAGCTCTTCTAAAGATATATTTATTATTACGAAATACTTATCTTCAGCTTTCATAGAAAGAATAAAGAGGTCGCTTATATATTATTAAATTACATATTAGTTTTACTTCATTTTCTTGTTCTTCAACATAAATACATGTATATGAATTACCCAATGTGTAATTATGAAACTACTGTAAAACTTCGTTATTTTGAGCATCGATATTACGAGCACTTGGCTTATCTCGAGGAATTCTTGAAGTCCCGGTGTCATTTTTTTGGAATAAAATTCCTTGTTTTTGACAATTTTCGAATACGAAGAAAATCGACAGGACTGATCTTTGGGGGTCTATTACAAAAGAATGTAGTTCCATGCAGAACTCTGATTTCAATTGCAACCAAAAGAAAAAAACTTTAAAAACTTTTTGTCTAAAACCACATGGTCTAACACTTTTACACTTGGCATGGAACACCATCCAGAAACCCTCTAACAGAGTTGTTAAAATAATGTCCCCGGTGTCGTTATTAGCCCCGTCCAAGGGGCCACATGTTTTATAAAGATTTATATAGGAAACTATTTTCTTGTCTGACAGCACAAGGTTTAGAGTTTAGATATTTGGCATGGAGACTAGTTATACTAGTACTTACGTGAAAAATAAATGTAGATATTTAGTAAATAAATACGTATAACTTGACATATTCAAATATATATCATAAAAGAAACGACAAAATGAAAATTTACCATTGACGTAAGAGCGATTGATGGCAAATATATTAGTATAGGAAAATGTCATATTGAAAAAAACTCTAATTCCATTTAATTGCCAAGAGTGACAGCGGTGAATTCTTTTACCATGTACACATTAGATAGAAGCAGTTTCAATCCTCATCTACAGTTAACCCCCTTTCAACGATTAAAATCATGTATCCGCCCTAAAATGACGTTGAAAAAATGAAATTGTAATCTTCCGTTAAACGGTTGATTTTATATCAGATAGACGAAAATATTCAGATAAAAGCACGTGGTATATCTAGCATTGTTTCCTTCAATATTATTAAAGTATTTGTCGGCTACAATTTTACCAGATGACTGTTTTTATACACAAAAATGTACTGTGCTGAATATAATGGAGGTTTTATATACGTGGCCGTCTTCACACTTGTAAGAGATGTGAAAATTGGGCAATGTGAAAATTGTGTATTGTAGAAATTGGGTAATGTTTAAATTGAACAAACCAAGCACATTTGTAGCATGCTGAAGACATAATGGATACTTACAGAAATAGTCCTATGGTTTGTTACGATATCCGTATTATACGGACGGACGGACGGACGGACGGACGGATAGACAGACGAACATGATACATAATCTGCTATCTAATTCAATTTCGTACTACTTGTCTAACTTCACTTCCAGTTCTATATTGCCGTAGACGTGTACATTACAAGTATAAGACGGTGGATTCCTGCATGGATGAACATAGAATGAATAGTTCGTAAATCTTTCAATACATGAATATTTACTTTTTAACGTATTGAAGATTTCAATACTAGTATACAAATGTACATAACAGTTATATGAAGCGACATTGTATATTAGATCATACCATACGTGCCGTACTTGAGTGAACATGTCGCTGCTAATATATTAAAGGAAATGTTTATTTTACTAATTACATTATTATTCAGTTGCTATGGAGGAATATTTTCTTCAACTTGTTCTTCAGTTAAGGATTGTATCACTTGTGTATCGAAGGACTCCTGGGTACCACTGATAGGCACAAACTGTCGCTGGTGTTCTCTAAGTCGACAATGCCATGCATACGGGTCCTTATATAATCCGTGCCCTCTTGGTGCCAGCGTTAGCACCACATCGGAATGTTATGACAAACAGTATGGTGTGTACAGCCCGGAAGATGCTTATATAAATGCTCTTTTGTCGGCTGTAGCTTACTCGGATCATCCCCAGAAATGTTTGGATAAACTTTTGCCAAGAGGTGGGTTTCAGCTCATTAAAGCGATCGGAATGGAATGTGATAATTTTCTGTTTGATTACAGTGAATGTTATGCCATAATTGCTGTTTCAGACCATTCCAAAGTTATTGTTGTCGCTTACCGAGGTAGTAGCAGTGTACAACAATTATTAGATCAAATGTTAACCACCAGTTTATTTCCTAAACAAGCGTTTAAATCTGGTGGACATGTTCAGAAGTACTTTAACGACGCATTTCAGAAACTGTATCCATGTGCAATAGATTATTTGAAGGATTTGACCACAGTAAGACCAGACTATGATGTTGTTATTACTGGGCACTCGCTAGGGGCAGCAATGGCGTCCCTGATGGCGGTCTCTTTAATTTATGACAAGATAGTTCCTACAAATAAAATGTCTCTCTATACGTTTGGCATGCCCAGAGTCGGCGACAAGCGGTATGCAATAGCGCATGACCTTCTTGTGAATAATAGTTGGCGGATTGTCCATTACAACGACGTTGTGGCTAGACTACCACCCCGTGTCAACGTCTTTCTTGACAACCAGCCCTACCATCATAAGACTGAGATATACTATCCGGCAGCTGAAATGTTACCAAACTCTACTTACAAGCAGTGTGTCAGCAGTGAAGACCCCACGTGTGTCAACAGTAACACTGTTGATACTGACAGTATCTTTTACCATACTAATTACTTCAACTTAAGTTTAGGTTGGGAGTGTTTGAATATCGGTGCAAGACGGAGGAGGTCTGTGGATGGCCGTGAACTATCTGCGATGTGGGGCCAGTTCTCAAATGAAACTTGCAAACTAGCAGATATAAGTGGAAGCAAGAAAAATACACATCACAACTTTTTGTTACTGATTATATTTGTAGTAATTGGTAATCTTGTGTACGACTAAGCATTCCTTTGAAATTGTAAGTGACATGTAATGTTTAACTGCGTTTTTAGAGAAAGCGCCCTACATTTCAACAACCTTTGTATAATATTATCTCTATTGTTGTGCTAATATTGAAACTGCAATATGTTAACCGTTGGTTTAAGCCTATACTTATTTAAATATAAAATAAAAACGAATCTTGTTAAACCATTTTGTTGTTTTAGAAGTATATCGGGCTGGCTTTCTACACTGCAGATCTCAGTGAACCACATGACTTGTAAACCTAAATGTCTACCCTGTATATTTTTAAGCTTTGAAAACAGCTTCCGATGACTGAATAAAATTGTCATTCATAAGTTAAATGTTTTTGTATGTAATTAACCGACAGCCATCTAAGGTATATTCATATTATGTAAAAAGAGCATTACTTAACGCATCGATTGTATCGTGGTATAACTGTCGCAGGGCGACTTTATTATATTATTATTTATCATACTTTATATATTTGGCCACTTGTACATCATCTATCATTAACATCATCGTCATTAACTTTGTTCCAGTCCGGAATGGTACGGTCATATATGTTTTTTTATATACGACCATACCATAGTTCACTGCACTCACGCACTTGCCGTTTTGCTTTCGTCGCGTGAAGACGCACGAAATATTTATTAAATGTTCAATGCATAGCGTGTTATTCCTTCTTTCAGGTAAATATTTGCATTGTGTTCTTTATGCCATTTGCTGTTGACTATCATGTTTTGTATCATTTTATAGTTTATGTTTTGTACTTGTGGTCAAGCACTTGCCGTTTTGCTTTCGTCGCGTGAAGACGCACGAAATATTTATTAAATGTTCAATGCATAGCGTGTTATTCCTTCTTTCAGGACCAATAAACCAGACCACATATTTAACCTACGACATTGGCGCCCAACGTGGTTTTGTGGAGAAATGGTTTCATTGAATTGTATGTGTATGCGTGTTTATCACCAGTAAGCGAACGTTATCGTTTATAACCTTGGGCTGTGACGTCACGTGGAATTCCTCAGCACGTGGGTGTTTCCCGAGGAATGTATAGATGACAGTGAAGAGTATGGTATCCGTGGGGTGAAATTTTTCATTATTATTAGTTTTGGGTGTATAAATTGTCGACAAACTTTAGTGTGCACACATTGTGTTGTGTTCTTTTGTGTAAGAGCTCTATAAACTGATAAATATTCATCGTTGGATTTATACGCGTCAATTAACTGTGTATCAACGTTGGAGCCGGAGTTTACATCAGTTGACACTTCAAAGAGCGATTAACTTTAGTTTGTGTTGATGTTTTTGTAGTATCAATTATTTTGAAATTGTATGATTTGTAGTATTTTTATGTTCACATTTTATGAATATTATTTTTTACTATTACAGGAATAATTGTTATTGTTTAGTGTGAAAATGATGAAGTAATGGTCACAGCACTGGAGTAATGGAATGATTAACAGCTTTGCTTGCACGTAACATCATCATCACTAACAGTATTGTCATCGGTAAGACTAACACATTTGCCATTAATATTAACAGACCTGTATAATATTGATACATCCCCATCCATTATTGTATTATATATTTATTGTATTAGTATATTTGAAAAAAAAAAAAAAAAAAAAAAAAAAAGCATAAATCCATAGTGGATTTACTAGGTCATTCTGACATTTCATAATAGTATATCTGAGTTGAAGTACTGTAGTATAGTGGTTGTAGTCTCACATATAGTAGTTATCAGCAGTGGTGCCATTAGGGTATGCGGGGTGCAGGGATGCGAGCTGGCATTTTGATGTAATCAATTAACACTCGGGTCTACTTGGTAACTGATGCATAGTGAAATCACAATTTAGTATTATTGGCACCATTATTTGTACAGCTTATTTTCAGCGTATTTTGTGTGGACAAAGACAGTTTTGAATTACACGTTAGATGAATTCCATGGAAAGGAAAGGTAATTAATTTATTGTGTGACTAAACCATTATCACAATCAGTCCTGATTTATTTGTTATTTTGCAGGTATTATATTACAGATGCCCCTATTTAACCTAGATTATAAATCATAATCCAATTGTTAAGTCGTAATCAGTGTGTAATTGTCAAATCCTTTTTTTGATACTCAGTACCTTGCTCTTATAGTGTCTGGTTGATTTATTGCATTGTTGGATTATTCTTTGTATTTGTATTTTATGTTCACCTATTTTAATTATAGGCATTTTTGATCAATAACACTAACGTGGTTACTCAGTTGACTCCTTGTTTATTATTAATTGGACAATTTGTAATTTGTCATATTTTTATTGGGGGACTTTTAATTGATTGTCAGGGATGGCCTCAGAACAACCGGTAGATCATTATACTGATGAGGAATTAGAACGTTACGCGGAACTTATTCAGCGGTCTGGCAGATTCCATTTGTACCGGGTGGAGTCAGAGACTCCAGCCCCCCCTAACCTCACCTACAATACTCCTGAAAAGGAATACTATGAGGCCCATAGGTTAAACAGTACTGGTAGCTATATTCCAGGAACTCCTCTGGACCATCATAGAGGGGTTAGGAACAGTAACCCACGTTCTTCTGCCAGACAGTGTTATGAGGATCCTCCCTCCGTTCCTCCCCCCCCTACTCCGCTGCCCCCGATGAGGCAGTCATCCTTGGCCTACACTGACTGTGGTTTTGGACGATCTTATGGCTACCAGCCTATGAGGTTACCAAAGCTACCTACCTTTTCAGGGGAGGATAAGGATGATAGTGCCTTTGATCTGTGGCAGTATGAGGTTAAGTGTCTGTTGAGGAATGGAGTATATCCTGAACATGTAATATTTGAGGCTGTTCGTGGGAGTCTCAAGGGTAAGGCGAGGGTGGTATTACTACATTTAGGAGAAAATGCCTCAGTCCAGAGTGTGGTACAGGAGTTAGAATGCATTTATGGTAATGTAGCTAACTGTGAGGCCTTAAAGCAGAAATTTTATTGTGCTAAACAGGAGTCATCTGAGTCAATCGCTGACTACAGTTTGCGGCTGGAGCAGCTTCTGACAAGGTCTAACCTGAAGTTTGATCAGGCGACTAAGAATGAGATGCTCTGCAGTAGACTGTGGTCAGGATTGAGGGATAAGGAGCTAAGAAATGTATCCCGTTATAAATATGAAACAATCCATGATTATGGGGTGCTGAGGAGGGAGTTGAGACAGATGGAACAGGACATGAAGGCAGCCCCTACCAGCCCTGTTGTAGCTGTTTCGACTAACTCCGAAGCCATGAGCAAAACTTTCAAGGCCAACAAAAAGGTTGAGCCTGCTGCCCAGCTGATGTCGTCTGTCGAGAGCAAGATGTTGCAAGAGATGCAACAGCTGACTCAGCAGATGGGTCAGCTGGTAGCCAAAGTTGGCTCATTAGAAAAGGATGTGCAAACTTTGAAGAGCGGCCAAGAGAAACCACGACAGGTTACTCCCGGGTCCACACAGTTTAAGAAAGCTTTAAACTAGATGTGACCTCTTGTGATGGGCAAACAAGTGGTCATACTCAGTTTAAAAGCCCAAAAATTGCCCCTTTGATTGGTAAGGCAACTGAAGTAACTTTGGAATTAGATCAGATTAAGTGTAAGGGTCTTTTGGATTCTGGAAGTATGGTGTCCTCAATTAGCGAGGCTTTTTATTTATCATTAAATCCTAGGCCTGAATTGTTTGAGTTGTCTGATTTTAGTATTAACATATCTTGTGCCAATGGCTCTTCAGTCCCTTATATTGGATATGTTGTCATGGACATTAAGATTCCTGGGGTTGAGTTAGATCCTGTTTCTGTACCATTGTTGGTGACTCCTGATACTAAGTATTCCTGTAAAGTGCCAGTTATTGTTGGTACTAATGTACTTAACTTTTTAAAATCAAACTCAAATAGTGGACACTTCCCTGAAGAGTGGTGTAATGTATTGTCTTGTCTTCCTTCAGTTAACTGTTTATCAGTTAAAAGTTTCAATGATACAAATGTCCAGATTCCTCCTTTTTCTACGAAGGTTGTGACTGGAAAAGTTAGAAACGTTGGAAGTATGTCCACTGCAGTTACTGAAAGTTTGGAAAATTCTTCTTCTCTGGCAGTATACCCGAGTTTGGTACATGTAAACTCAAATCGTTCGTTCTGCCGAGTCAATGTCAAAATGTGTAATATGTCTGCTCAGCCAGTTATTATAAAACCTAATGCCCTTGTTTGTCGCCTTCAGGATGTTAATGTTGTTAGAAGTATAGACCCGTTCGAAGGTTTGGCAACCCGGCCCTCCACTGGTGAGAAGTCCCTTGCAGATCTTGGTATTTCAGTTCCTGCTGATGTATTAACAGCAGATGAGGGTGCCAAGGCCAAGGAGTTTTTTTCCAGTTGGAGACATATTTTCTCTGCCAGTCCGACAGATCTTGGTTGCACTGATATTGTTGAACATCGTATCAACTTGACAGATCCTACACCATTTAAGGATCATTATCGGCGTATACCACCTGGCATGTATGAAGAAGTCCGAGAGCATCTGAAGGACATGTTAGAGGCTGGTGCTATTAGACCTTCAAGTAGTCCGTTTTCTTCAAATGTGGTTCTTGTTAGGAAGAAAGATGGTTCATTAAGATTTTGCATTGATTATCGCAAACTTAACAGCCGTACTGTCAAGGATTCCTATGATTTACCTCGTATTGAGGAATCCATAGATAGCTTAATTGGGGCAAAGTACTTTTCTAAACTTGATTTAAGGTCGGGGTACTGGCAAGTTGCCATGAAGGAGGAAGATAAGCCCAAAACTGCTTTTTCTGTTGGTCCTTTAGGTTTTTTCGAGTGCAATCGCATGGGCTTTGGACTTACCAATGCACCTGCTACCTTCCAAAGATTGATGGAGCGTGCTATGGGTGACTTGAACCTTAGGGAATGTCTGATCTACTTGGATGATATAATTGTGTATTCTAAGTCCAAGGATGAGCATTTTGAGAGGCTCAGCTCTGTTTTTCAGCGGTTAGAGCAGGCTGGTCTGAAGTTAAAAGGTTCTAAATGTGAATTTTTCAAAACGAGCGTAAAGTACTTAGGTCATGTGGTTGGAGAAAAGGGGGTAGAAACGGATCCTGAAAAGATTGCTGTGTTGAAAAAATGGCCGGTTCCCAAATCAATTAAGGAGTTGAGGTCCTTCTTGGGATTTGCTGGCTATTACAGGCGGTTTGTAAAGGGCTTTTCTCAGTTGGCTAAGCCATTGAATGACCTACTGATAGGCCATCCCACGACCAAAGCCAGCAAATCGAAGAAGAACAAAACTCCTTGGATTTGGGGGGCGGCCCAGCAACATGCATTTGTATCGCTTATTGGCCGCCTTGTAACCCCACCTGTTTTAGCTTATGCTGATTTCAAGCGGCCATTTTTATTAAATGTAGATGCTAGTGGCGTAGGTTTGGGGGCTGTCTTGTATCAGCTCGATGATGGCAAGGAACGCGTGATAGCTTATGCAAGCCGAGGGTTAAGACCTACAGAAAGGAATTACCCGGCTCATAAGCTTGAGTTCCTTGCTTTGAAGTGGGCTGTTACAGACAAGTTTAAGGATTACCTGTACGGAAATTCTTTTCAAGTCCGTACGGATAATAACCCCCTAACCTACGTCCTGTCCACAGCTAAGTTGGACGCTACATCTCACAGATGGTTAGCTGAATTAGCCAATTTCAATTTTGAAATCGTGTACAGGAGTGGTAGGTCCAATGTTGATGCGGATGCACTCTCCCGCTTGCCCATGACTTCCGCAGTAATTTTTCCGGATGTGGTTAAGGCTATATGCATAGGCACTTTGGCTTCTCCACAGGAATTACCTGCTATAGAATGTATGTCACACTCACAGGCTGTGCTGGATATTGCTGACAGGGATGAACCTGTGGTCTCTGAATTCAGTTGTGTCGATTGGGTAGTGGAACAGAGTAGGGATCCTGTCCTGGTCCGAGTGGTTGAGTTGGTCCGAAGGGGTCACAGGCCAACGAAAAGGCTTTGTGCCCTAGAGGATAGTGAGGTTAGGAAATTTCTCAAAGAATGGAAAAATCTTTTCTTTAAAGAAGGAGTGTTGTTTAGGAAGGGTGTTCTGTCTGGTAATCCTGTAGATCAGCTTATCTTACCAGATGTTTATCGAGACATTGCATTCTCTGGTCTACATGATGAAGCTGGTCATCAGGGTAGAGACAGAACATCCAGTTTGTTAAAATCCAGGTTCTTTTGGCCTGGTATTGACGGTTATGTTGACAGTAGAGTGAGGAATTGTTCTAGGTGTTTGTGTAGGAAATCTAAGTGTTTTGTTTCAGCACCATTAGTTCCAATAATTTCTACTTACCCGTTGGAGCTTGTCTGTATGGATTTCTTGTCGTTGGAAATGTCCTCTGGCGGATTTGAAAATATTTTGGTCATAACTGACCATTTTACTCGTTTCGCTCAGGCTATCCCAACCAGAAATCAAACAGCCCGCACCACGGCAAAGGTTTTGTTTGAAAACTTCATTGTTCACTATGGATTTCCGGTTCGTCTACACAGTGACCAGGGCAGGAATTTTGAGGGAGCGGTGATATCGGAGTTGTGTAGGATTGCCAATGTTGGCAAATCACGCACAACTCCATATCATCCTCAGGGTAATGGTATGGCCGAAAGGTTCAATCAAACATTGTTAAACATGTTGGGGACTTTGGAGGAGGAACAAAAAAGTAATTGGAAAAATTACATTCCCACTCTCGTCCATGCATATAACTCGACCAGACACGAAAGTACAGGTCTGACCCCTCACTATTTAATGTTTGGTAGACATCCGAGATTGTGCATAGACGCATTTCTGGGTATTAAGCCTGATAAAAAAACCAATGAAAAACATTCTGAATATGTTGATAACTTGAAAAAACGACTTGACTTCGCATATCGAGCGGCCAGCCGGGAATCGAAACGTCAGTCCGAACGTCATAAACGTCGTTATGACCTTAGAGTCAGAAATGTCAAACTTGTCCCTGGTGACAAGGTATTAGTTCGCAATGTTGGCCTGAAAGGTAAAAACAAGTTGGCGGACCGGTGGAACAGGGACATCCATGTTGTTGTATCTCAGCCAGATTTGAGCGTTCCTGTGTTTCAAGTAAAGAAAGAACAAGGGAGGTGTGGTGTAAAAACCCTCCATAGAAATTTGTTATTGTCTATTACAGGTTTGCCGGTAGATAGGAGGCAGTTAAGGGGAATTGCTGAGGACGCGGATCAGCCGGTTCAGACTGACAAAGGGACATCTGCAGAGATAGTACCCAGTGGTCAGTCTCTACCTGACTGTGCGCCTCCTCAGCCTTCCTGTGCCTCTTCGGTGCCGGCAACCACAAATAGATATGTAATCCCCCAAAGGAGACAGTCAAGTCTGAATCCTACTGCTATTGAGTTTGCACCCAGGACTCAAAGAGTTAAACGTAAACCAGAATGGTTAAATACCAATGACTGGGTTACAAGTTAGTATATTCCTCATGTTGACTAAGTAAATCAGTGGATACTGTGACGTTGGTGTAGTAATTAGCGCTTGCATTTATATTATTTATTATAGCTTTTGCTCAGCATAGCTATTATACACTTGGGTTTGTTAGTGCAATTCCTTAATAGATTTTGCATTAGTAATTTATCACTTCACATTCTGATTTTCAAAGCTGATATCTGAATGGTATTATATATATACAATTGTATTAGTGTGAAATTTATGTTGGATGATTTGTAGCTAATGCTCAGCATAGCTATTTTATACTTAATTTATAAGTTATCTCAATTGTAAATTTTGCGTTTATCAGATGTTCAAAACTGATATCTGAATAGGATTTTATTATGCTATTGTATCTAGTACTTTGATTCAGTTTCTGTGGATATTGTGTTCTGATGGAACTACAATATACAGGTTGAATAAGTATTAGTATTGTTTTTATAGTGTTGTAATATTAAGATGTGAGTAATTGTATTACATGATGGTCTGCTAGCGCGCATCTTTGTAATTGTGTCCTTCTGGCATTGCTGTTGATTAAGTAGTTGTATTTATAGAAATATGCTGTAGCATTGTAGTTAGTTCTTGAAATGTCGGGACGGCATTTTTCGGTGAGGGGGAGAATGTCGCAGGGCGACTTTATTATATTATTATTTATCATACTTTATATATTTGGCCACTTGTACATCATCTATCATTAACATCATCGTCATTAACTTTGTTCCAGTCCGGAATGGTACGGTCATATATGTTTTTTTATATACGACCATACCATAGTTCACTGCACTCACGCACTTGCCGTTTTGCTTTCGTCGCGTGAAGACGCACGAAATATTTATTAAATGTTCAATGCATAGCGTGTTATTCCTTCTTTCAGGTAAATATTTGCATTGTGTTCTTTATGCCATTTGCTGTTGACTATCATGTTTTGTATCATTTTATAGTTTATGTTTTGTACTTGTGGTCAAGCACTTGCCGTTTTGCTTTCGTCGCGTGAAGACGCACGAAATATTTATTAAATGTTCAATGCATAGCGTGTTATTCCTTCTTTCAGGACCAATAAACCAGACCACATATGTAACCTACGACATAACTATGACAGTTTTCTCCTTACTTGCATTCATACTGTACAAAATATGCGCGATGACGATTAAAGATTACACTATATTTGGTGTAAGATTGCTTTACATTAAATTATTGACATACGACATCATTCGGATATCTGTACAACAATTACATGCACTATATGCGGCTGAAAAGACTTCATGTAGAACGTTCAAATGTTTATTAGTCACTAAATTGAATACATAAGAATAACTTTTGAACAAAATATTGATCGTTTGTTTGGCTGATACTTTGTTTGGTCGTTCATTTTTAAATTAGTTACATAAAAGGGGTCTCTGCGGTCGAGTGATTAAAAGCATGGTCTCTGACTTCAAGCTTTACCTGTGAGGTATTTGTCCAGCTGGCTTATAGAAGGTCGGTGGTTTCTACCTAGGTGTACGTCTGCATGCTGGAATCGACAACCCAAATTACACTGACTGTTGGCGCGAATGGTGTATCGTCTGGTCTTGGTTCGTCTGATTTTTTAACCGGATCAGCAGCCCCTTTCATAGCTTAGATGGCAGTTTGTCAACTTTAAAAAAATGTGACCCCTTGTTTGTAAGTTTAGGGATCTGTAGTGAGCTGTTAAAGGTTAATATCTGACATGTATGTCATTAATAATACATTCAAGTTTTAAAACTGCTTTTTTATCTAAGATAATTGTATGAAACGGTCCCTGCTTAATATGATCAGCGTCTGTATGATATGGAAATTTGATATTTTCAAATGTAGTCTGCTGTTAAGCTTTTGCCAATAATGTAAGATTTGCTCTGTTTATTATGAAATATTTCAGTAATTTAGATAATGCTGTTGAGTTTATTTTCAACATGAATATTGTCATACTAGAGTTCATTCAACCAAATCTTTACCTATTTAGCATTTACATACCCTTCTGTATACGTCTACAAATTGTTCGAAACATGTGCTTTTGTTGTCTTCTTTTCACGATTTCAATTTTTACGCAGTTTTGTTTTCATTTGAGTGATTGGACGTCGTAACCTCAAATACCGAATATGTAACAAAAACATCCCGCCAAAAAATTGTGCTTTTGATAAATATTCGTTAAAATTCTTGTGATTTTCATGTAAATTATGACATCTTTTGTTCAACTTATTATACGAAAGAAATTGTTGCACGTCTATATACATGTTACATGATGTAGTTGTTAAATTTATACCGTATGAAGCTTTTATTCTTATTGTAAATTAATCTTGTGTAAAAGTTTAGACGTTCTGAGAGATAACGAACGACACCTCTGGATACAGATATGAGTTTAATAAGAATGTAGTTTGTAGGACATGAATTAAGCATTTAAAGTTAGAAATACGAGAACTGACCACGATCGAGCAACCATGGATAAAGCGTTCAGGCCCATTCTCGTGCCATAGACAGTAACGTAGTCCTTTAATGTTTGTATAATAGTATATGTTTAACAATTTTATCTTTTAATTGGTAGTGAATTTTGAACAGCGTGTAGTATATAATTACACTTAACTGATACATGTATGTTTCCAAAGGACATAATATGTTGGGTAATGCAATAGCTTGGTCCCCTATCGTAAACAAACCCAAACATATACTCCTGTAATTGTATTATTATTAACCATATGGCGGAATACTTATATTTACAACCTAGATTTGATCATATACACAGATCTTCAATACATACATTGCTTAGCTATATATTATAACAGTTGTTGTTGAATCTGATGGATATAGACTGTTTAGATGCGTTCATGTATGGCACGTAGCTACTAACACTAAATGCATACATGCCCGTGTTGCAGAACAAACTACATGGTAGTCGTTGATCAAGTACTTATAACCATAAATGGCCTTTATTCACTGGATGGCCTTTATTCACTGGATGGCCTTTATTCACTGGATGGCCTTTATTCGAAGGTGGCCGCTATCACAAGTTTGGCAGAAATTGAAAGCAAGCTGTGTATGATTACATAGTTTATGTTTTATTGTAAGTTGTTAAAGATACTGGTTGTCTTATTTCCTTCATAAGATCGTCAATTAAGTATCTTAAAGTTATTGCAAAGCATTAATGTTTACCAGATTAACAATCGATTTGTCATAATGCAACTGTTTAATTTACAATAAGTCGTGTCACAATGTCTTTATGTCCTAAGCGATATTATAAATATTATGCTTAATTCTAAATTAATTTGATCTGATAATTCTATCTTAATGGACTATTACATTAATGACCTTTGTAGCTTGATTTAAACTACATGAACTTTTCAGTAAATTTATTTGGTGCTTAATTACTAACGTAATTATAATCCGATCTATATAATGACCATGGACTGAATATTGGATTGATCAGGTCAATGGCACCTATCTAATGACTACTATACAGAAAGTAAGACATTAAATGAGAATCTAGAACATTCGTGATCCTACAAAACTGCTCACACCACAGTTTATATACCGGATAACAAGGTTTGCTCTGCCAAATTTAGAAGTCATGAAAATGAGTGTTCTCGACGCTAAGCTTTATTGCCAAGAACTGGATCGATGTTGTCAGTGCCTTGGTTCACATTATGCAACAGACAAAAGCTTGTTGCGTTGATATACAAAAGTCTTGAGCGAACTAAAATTATTGTTAAATAATTTACAACATTTTCACGCATTGAAACTGCAATACTATTCATTTACTTACTAGTTCTATCTATCCTTGAACTTTTAATATTATATATATTTGTTTCTTTCTTTCTTCTTGTTTGTTCAAAGATCATTTTTGATCGTAACACATATCATGCACCTGTACTAAGAATGTATTCTGAATAAACTTGAAAATTGTATTTAATTGTATTTGTCCTCTGCATCAGGCATTGGTTTACGTTGCTGAAGGTTTGAAGCACTTAGTATGGCACGAGGAAACTTATCATTGGATGTGACCATAGCATTGCGACGAATAGTAAATTAAGCTTAATGTTATTTATTTTGATCACCATAAAAATGCAACAAACAATGGTAAGCAACAATATGGCAGTTGTTAGTCTAAATTGTACTTTGTAACACTGGTGTTTCAATGTAAAGCCATGTTTTGCTTTTTTTCGTATGTCTGATATATACGTACATCGTATATAACTATTTAGGCAGTGTTGTAATGTATTTCTTTTAGGCCAGCGGCGATTCATTTTGAATCCGTTTTAACCTTCAACGGTAAGGTACAAATAAACTTTTGATATTCCCCTGTAGTACACATATTGAACCCTAACGGGAATACTAATGCGTGATATCATGCGACCCCATTCAAAGACACATGCGTTTAGTTATTGGTGACCACATTGGAACATTAATCAAATCATGATGCTAACAATTGTTTCGTGTTTTTTTATACAGGCCATATCGTCCTTGGACCTATTTAATGACATTTATGAAAACTGACAAGTATTAGTGATTATTTGCAATAAGCTGATTAAACTGACGATTAATTTGAAGTATCGCAGTAATCCAGAGCTATGATAACATGCTCTTGGATTTTGATTAATAAATTATTAATTTTATTTATCCATTTTCTACACATGCGCACATGTGTGCACACGTATTTGCAATGAGATTATACTAAATCATATAAATATTACGCTTGTTGCTAGCGTGTTGCTCGGGTGCAAATCTCCAATTAGTATTTGTGTGACCAGCGTTATTTGCCCCTACTAGTTATTCTGTGTAATGTTGCGCTTGTTGTCAGATTGATTGACGGGAAATGTATAAATAATCTGACATGAGCTTTATTGAGGCTGGTGACTTGCATTCAATATGACAACCCCCTTTTTACAGTATAAGTTGGTATGAATATCGTTTTAGAGATAGATTTGTTTATATCTAGTTTCACACCCCTTTTCAACAGTCAGAGTCATATGAGGCGGACAGTTGCCAACTTTCTCACATAAAGAGACGTTGTCGGTAGCGGGGCTCGAACACACGACTCTCTATCAGTGAGAAGTTACAGTGATTTGAAGTCAGCGACCTTAACCACTCGACCACGGAGGCGGGTCTAAAGAGATAGAAACGGTTCATGCGTATCTGAACGAGGTTGACATTTTATTATACCCAACTAAATAGTATGTATACAACCAAGTCCACGTGACTAACCTTTCACACACGCCTGGTATAGTCAACAGTTGATTATCATTTTGTATAGTAACTCTAAACTTGTATTTTGATCTAATTGAAAACCAAAACTGAGATAATGTACTGCAACAAGGAACGGAAACCTGTTTAACAATTCCATGGCGGATGTAGAAAAACGTAATTCCGTGGACCGCATCAAATTCCATGCGCGCCGAGTGAGTAACAGCTATCGTTAAGTTTCCAAAACTGGAACCTCATCCTCGATGTATCTTTTACAATATATACATGTTCTAAATTATCGAGGGATTATTTTAATTCCTTCTTTGGCGGTCAATTATGTTATTGTATATTACAAATGTGGTCGTATTTTTGTTTTATACTCAACGTAGCTTGTAAACAGTGTTGACTTTTTTTTGTAAAAAAATACTGTGAAATAATAAGTTGATAAGTTCAGCACAGTAGAAGGCAAACATGTTGACTATTTTCTTAATCATTGAATTCAAAAAGCATTATTAGTGACATACGATTACGTCAGTAAAAGTGAATCGTATGTTACTTTAATATTTATACATGTATTATAAAACTATTGTTCTGTTTGTTTATCTTTGTTTGTATCTTTGTAAATATGTATTTGTCTCTATCCAATGAACTATAAAAGTCTACAGGATTCATATGCCAGTAATATACATGTAGTTATAATGTACGTGTAACTTGATTGAAATCAGTCTTCAGTGTCCGTTGTTTACAAGTACTTGGAAGATAATAAGTGGGAAAGTGCGATTTATGATTGATATGGCCATAATAAGGTATGCTTATGATTGCTTTTGGCTATCAACCATCGTAAAAACTGGACAATTACTTAAAATCATAGAAATGTATTAACTTCCCCCTTTCAAACAACAGGAAAATATGTATTTGATTGTTATGATTAGAAATTTAATGTTAACTGCCATTAATGACGGTTTGTATTTCATTGAAACATGCTTAGTTTACTATGTACTGGCAAATATAAGTACACTCAAATTACATGTATTAAAATACTCCACAACACTATGGCAGATACAATGTCATGTTTTAATTGAAATCAATCAAGTATTAAACATTTTTAGACATTCATTGCCCGCTGTTATGACACTTTCATGTCATCTTTCCAACTTGCCGCCATTTCACCGAATGTCTTCTGTTCACCGTGTTTGTCGTCCTCAACCCCGCTGTTGTAAAATTTAAAATCAAATTACAATTCTTTCCACTAGGACTGTGCTTGTAAATGCTCGAATAAACTACATTTAATAAACTAATGCTTATTTCTATATTCATTCGGCTATTAATTAATGTATTAATATAAAATGTTTCATTGATTGTTTCGCTTTATTTGGAAAGGTCGTTGTTGCAGTCTCTGTTGTTCAACAAGTTAAAATCCTGATAAACAAAATACTATAGCAAAAAGCTACTGAAGTGTATGAAATGATTATGAAATACATGTGTAAATACCTTTTGATATTTGGCGAAGTAGCCGAATTCTGTAACAATACCATGAGTTTCTCCAAGGAAGCGATCACTTTACTCAGGTCACCTGGAATATACATCCGTTGATAACAGGTATAAAAACAAACACTCCTTCATATACAGCACGAATTACAAAGTGAAGTATTCTTTCACCCGGTGATATTATCATATAAGTGAAACACTAAACCAAAGTATATGCTGTCGTTTGAAAATCAAAGCTCTGAAGGTTCTGATGTTGTTCGGAACTACAAATCAGTCAAAAGTTGATTTCTATGTAGGGTGAGTGTTGGAAAACGAACGATAGTTCGCTCATGAGTTTAATGCAGACACAAGTACTACGAACGCTTTTCTACACCCGCTATGCAGTTGTTACAGTTGTTCCCGTTCCATGTGCTTTCAGTACTTTGATTTATGTTTCCCATCTGATCACCAAAAATAGTTCAGCAATTAGCATAATATTATATATAGTTTACATTTCCTGCCTCTTTGAATACTCAACTTATGCAGAATGTAATTTATCATACATGAAGACATGCTCGAAGGAAAAGGTTAAACGTTATAAGCATTAAATTAATCGATTGAAACTTCCAGATGAATCACTTTTTTAAATATCTGGCTGACTCACAGTTATCATATCGCCTCGTCCATGAATTCTATGATGACTTCTATACGTTTACAATAGATGCTAGGAACCAGACTAAATTAGCATACACAGCACGAGAATTATGACGTCATCCTTCCTTGAAATGTGTGTACTGATAGTAATTATTGTAGTATAAGAGGGAGAGGATTGTTTAGATTTCTTACGACTGATTTGCATTGCTCTTTTACGATATTGCATAGCCATATAATTTTGACTTAAATGCATGTAATATTTGAATTTGTATTTAGCCATTGAATTGAAATATCGGAACTATATTATTAGGCGGAAGCTAGGTTAATGGAAGCTGTTCGGTATGCAGGAAAAGTAAAAACTGAGCGATTTTTGAAATACGGTATTAACTTTATTGTTCGCACCGAACAACAAAAAATGATAGGAAATTCGAGTCATTGATTCTTCGAACTAATGGCAGAAAATGTGCTAAATGAATTTATTACAATTTATCAGATTCAATCAAGCAGTCTCATGTATAGAAAATATTTATGTTCGAACTTAATGAATATACCAGAGTCGCTCGTATTTGAATTGTTTGCTGTTTCCGATTTCTCTTCGTTTCCTAAAAAAGCACAATGATATGTATTAGTATTATGATAGTATTCAGATAATGGCTGTATTTCATTTTCAGATGTTGCCAGTAAAGGCAGTAAAAAGAAGTCACAAACCATGTGACAGAATGCCTACTTTAGGCTTTCTCTTGATACGTTTTTGCTGTCATATTTTCCCCAATTCAAATCAACTTCACTATTTTGATGGCATTTTAGCAACTGAATGATGTAACCTCATTAACAAAAAATATATAATATGTCCCGTCAACAAAAACTGAACAAATAAGGAACGACAACTCTGGATAGAAAGAGAAAGATAGTTAGGGGAGGGTATTGTTTATAGGAATGAGGGAATTGTTTTTTTTTTTTTTTTTTTTGTAGGAATCCTTTTCTTATCTGCATAGATATAGAGGGCTTATCAGTTACTTGACCAGTCAATTTAGAATTGAAATTTCTTGGGTAACAAACCTGGCCAACTACCGTCCCAATCAACATTGTTGTTAGTGGGTCCACTAGGCTGTTCATGTGTATTATTTTGCCCTTCCACACCCTTGGTCTCCGGGTTAGTGCTGCCTGGATATGACAGATACATACATATACAACCAGTAAATAAGATTTAAATACAATCATAATGAAATATGATTAATGCAGTAAAATGTATCATTTAAAGCTTTAACGGACGTATTCAGGATTATATCTCGAACTTCATACTAACTATTACTATGGTAACTGGATCAACTTATAACCAGGCGACACTTTATTGAACCAGTCGTTAAACATGTACATTTTGTATTATTATACAACCACAAACAGAATAAGTCCTTATTATATGCACCCATTTATCGAACATTATCTAAAAAAACGTAAGATATAAAGTTGGAACATACTCGGCCATTTCTCTGACCAGCTACCCGACCAGTCTCTGTTTGATGAGGGTTTTCCTGGAATCAAGATGTCAGGGATATAATCATGTAAAGAAGATCTATATTATGCATGTGTACACCTAATAAAACAACTTGTAGAAAAGTGTCTACAAAAGCAGCAATATCATAGATAATCACCAGTAATACAAATGTTCTTTTAAGAAACTGGAACCGATCCTACATATAAGGCTCAGACTACTGGTTGGTTCTTTAGCATGCCCGTCTCCATATTTAAATTTTGATTACATGAAAACGGTATTACATACATGACCATTCTGACGGTTGTGATTACATGAAAACGGTATTACATACATGACCATTCTGACGGTTGTGATTACATGAAAACGGTATTACATACATGACCATTCTGACGGTTGTAAATTCTTTTATTCAGTACATATAATTCATCATCGTCAGATAGCCACGGTTGCTGACTCCACTCCGGTAAAATCATTATATTATTAAGGACATTTCTACTCGATAACAAACCTGGCCATTCTCCTTTCCAGTTACTTGAACTCGGCATCGCCATGTTATTGTGATGTGCATTGTTCGTGATAGTCAAGTCACCATGTTTAATCTGATTATCACGATTACTTGAACCAGTAGGTGCATTTATACCATCATTCGTGTATGTTATGTGACCATCACTAATCATACCCGGATATCCGTTGTATTGTGGTATAGGAGTCGTGAAGCGGGCGCCATCTTGGACTCTAACCGGCTCTTGCCGTCCTATTCCGACCATGCCTGGATAGCCATTGTAAAATGTCTGGGTAATTGCCGTTTCTGAAGTATTTTTTAATTCTGGAGACATAAATTGTTGTCCAGATTTTGGGACTTGTTCCGTCTTCAGTGTCTGTACCGGTGTCTGTGACCCTATTCCCAGCATTCCCGGTTTTCCACTGAAAGCGATTCCCGGAAATGATACAGACGAGTTAATGCGTAACTGGTCCAAGTTAATATCGTGCAGTATCTCATAGGGTCGCATGCTCAACACAGGGAGGCCAAAAGGCATCTGACCAGTTCGTTCTGGTTTTGAATTGTTGGTTTCCGTGGTGTTTGTACCATTACGAAGTTCTTCCGTCTGCTTGGTGTTGTTTTGTTCGACAATAATAGCTGATGTCTGAGCTGCAGGTTCGCTTACAAATCCAGGTATGAATGCATTTTCATGTGAACCAAATACTTGCTCTGAAAAAAGTGCACAGAACAGAAAAACTTAAGCTAAATGTATAAAACGTGTCGTATCGTCAAATGCACATTCAAGTTTTGTACATTCTCATTATCAATATTTAAGTTATCAGTATATGATGTTTGCATTCTTATGATTAATTGTTCTGCTGAATCTTAGTCTGGTTCCCGATTTTGCTGATTATCAACGTAGTGGTAGGGGAAGGAACTCCAGACTATGCTAATCTTCGATGATTGCTGAACATCATCCCAATCGTCGAAATTTGGGCAAAGCCATCCAATCTGTTAGTAATAATTCCGAAAGACTTTATGCAAGCCTTTGTCGAAATTGTTTTATCAAATGAGTTAGATTTATATACATATAATTCCCTTATCTATAGTTATCGTTTAGGATAACATACCTGCATAAGCGAAAGCGTATTTATTTGGATCAAAAGGCGCCGTGTCTTTTCCGTTTCCTTCTGTGTACTGTTTGTTATTGCCTGAAATAGCTTTCGACACTCTCAATTAAATCGTTCATAGACATACTGAATGTAGTTTTTATACAGGTGGATTATGAAGAGCTACGATAAATTTTGACGATATTTTATCCTCTAACGAAATGCAATGTTCAGCCGGATAGGTGGATTATGAAGAGCTACGATAAATTTTGACGATATTTTATCCTCTAACGAAATGCAATGTTCAGCCGGAATAAAAAAATAGTTCCTGTTCTATGTCGCAGCACAGCAAATACAGACAACTGACGGGGGCCAGTTTACCGGAAGAAGTGAGCATTCAAACTGGTACCCGTTTCATGTTGCAGTGCACCAAAAGTCTCTGTACAGTCAGAGTTCAACAGAAACCAAATTAGGGGGTTACACTTAAAAACTAAAATAATGTATTACAAAAACGAAACAAAATTTATCACTGTCATCCTTCTGAACCCATTAACAAACATACTGACTGCGTAATAAATATTACTTGAAATCTGAAAGATTAAATGCATTTCCAAACCGATATATAAATCAAAGCTCTGAAGGTTCTGCTTTTGTTCGGAACTACAAAGCAGTCAAAAGTTGAACTTTTTTGTAGGGTGAATTTTTGAATCCGAACGATAGTTCACACATGAATTTTGATGCAGACTTAAGTACTACTAACGCTTTTCTACACCCACTATGCAGTTGTTAAAGTTGTTCCCGTTCCATGTGCTTTCAGTACTTTATTTAATTTATTATCCCATCTGATCACCAAAAGTAGTTCAGCAATTAGCATAATATTATATAGTAGACATTACCTGCCTCTTTGTATACTCAACTTACGCAGAATGTAATATCTCATACATGAATACATGCTCGAAGAAAAGGTTACACGTAATAAGCATTTAATTAATCGATTACAATTTCCCGATGAATCACTTTTTTAAATATCTGGTTGGCACCCAGTTATCATCGCATCGTCCATGAATTCAATGATGACTTCTATACGTTTACAATAGAAGCTAGGAACCAGACTAAATTAGCATATAAAGCGTGAGGATTATGACGTCATCCTTCATTGAAATGTGTGTACTGATAGTAAATATTGTAGTAATCCAAGGGATAGGATTGTTTAGATTTTTTACGACTGTCTAGTATTGCTCGTTTACGATATTGCATAGCCATCTGATTTTGACTTATATGCACGTAATATTTATTTTTTTATTTATGCCATTGAATTGAAAAAATGGAACTATGTTCGTAGGCGGAAGGTTAATGGAAGCTGTTCGGTATGCAGATTTTATGAAAACTGAGCGATTTTTGAAATACGGTAATAACTTTATTGTTCGTACCGAACAACAAAAACGTTCAAAGCCGGTTATAGCTACCAAGTTTTGCGATATTAAAGCCTGCTTGTGTTTAATGGAAACATATCATATTCAAACACTTCTATGGTTATTTTCTAAATGAACAAACTTTAAATGAGATGGACTCGTAACACACATCCTCGGATTTATGTCATTATCCTGAATCGATGTAGTTAGCGTTGTATTGATAATGGAATCGAAGTCTAGTAAGAAATTGCAAGCTTGTTTTGCACGTGCATTGGGCTGAACCTTTAAATAAAAGTAAACGATCTTAATTTTAAGTCGAGGCTTTATTATAATGTATTTCATTGATAATATCGTATTTGACGATTCTCTTTCTCCTTTATTTCACCTTCAAATATAAAACCCATCGGATCCATTGGATTGTAGAATCCATTTCCGGTAAGTAAACTTCTTAGAGTTGTCTCCCTTCCTTGATCCTTAGAGAAACGCTGCACGTGTCCTGGTGGGAATAAAAAATATACGAAACTAATATGTCTTGTTACGAACAAATACACAAGACAGTTAAGAAAATATCCAAGACAAGGCACGTTACGCCGGGAACGTTTACGAAAAACACAGTTTACCAAAGGAATACATCAGTATATACAGTACAACCTCTCCAGCGGCGACCCTCTCTAGAACAACAGCATGGTTTTCCCCACTGCACCATTTAAGCTATTATTTGATTTGGAGAGTATGCTCTGTATATATACCGATTAACTAACAATATAATCTTTATAATGTTTCCCAGTCTTATGTCAAAAATCTATGTTCTTATCGTTTATGCCATCATAATTACAATATACAACCATAGGTTGAAAAATTCTAAATCAAGTTAACAAGAACATAATTTATACACAATATAAGAAATACCTTGAATTGTATGGAAGCAAATAAGTCCATGTATTACAAGAAAAAATAATACATTTTGTTTAAATCCACTAAAAATATTCATTTTATTAAAATTACATTAAGGAACAATATATCACTATATACTAGCGTTAACTAATAGAGTAATGTGGAAATATTAGTTGTCAATGCTAATCATGGACAGGTGGCCACAATGTCACGTGTCATCAGTTAATGTTCATTTTCCCAAAACTTGATAATTGTTGATAATTCTCCTTTTCTTTTTAAGATAATTTGAAATTCCAGAGATTAAGGCCGGAGATAATCGGCCGTACGGTACACCACTATTATGCCAAGAGTTGGCAATGAATGTTATAATAAGATTAATCCGAAATACAACATACACTCTAAGTCACTTGTTTGTTATTTGTTACGATCATGCCATTCTCACGATCGATCGATTATTTGGTTTAATCAAGACGTTCATTATTTAAAACACAATATTTACTATAAATTTTAAGGTGGACAAATAGATACGAATAGTCGAAAATTGCACTAAAACACGCTATGTTAGAACTAATTTATCACATACCGGCGTTACTAAGATCTCTGCCGGTCAATGAAAACATGTTACCCATACTTCCGGTCAGTCCGCCTCCTGAAATTAAAAAAACAAAACAATAAAGTAGAAAAACCTAGTACTTTGGACCGCATCAAAATTCATGCGCGTCGAGCGAGTGACGATTATTGAAAGCTGAACTATCATTCAGTTTCCAAAAATGGCCACCATGACATTCATTAGACATTTAAAGGTTTTATTATGTTTATTTATATGACGGGAATGTATAAGCTATTTGTTGTATTATTTTGTATTATCATGTGGTAAAAGTATGTCTGTGATAGTAAATACCTTGCATGAATCCCTGTGGATCTATTAAACTGTTACTGCCAGAAAATGTCTTCGCCCCGCCTAAAACATGAAAATACACTTGATATATACTAAGTGTAAGGGACACTATTAATCCAAATAAATTTAAGTTACAGTTGAGTAGTCTAATCTTTAGAATTGTATAGTCTACTGTCTTAGTAGCTTTTCAAAGTTTGAATTTGAATTAAATTTTAATACTTGTTATAAAACCTAATGATTGATCTATAAATTGTAGAAAAAACACTTATTGGAAATTTATTATAGTTACATGTACTAGTGTTGAGTGTTAATGAACAATCTATCAAGGACCGGGAACCAAGTTTATGTGTTAGTTACATACCTCTCATTGCACCAAGAGGATCAAGTGGCGTTGTCGAGGAACCGGAACTTGGTCCTGAAACCAACAGTGAACCAGTGGTTCATTCTTTTGTTTCTTCTGTTCAATCCAACTCAACATCAAGACATATCGTTTTTTGTAATATATTTTATTGAGACGAATGCGGCCACTGGGATCTTTTTCATTAACATAGCTGACACCGCCTTTTTACAAGACTTAAAAATCTTATCAATGCTATACACTTATAATATATTTACATTGAACTGCTAATAAAAGATCCATAAACAACCAATATAGTTAAATAATTCTACATGTACTTCAAGTATGGTATATTCAGATTTATAAGTTTACTTTTTTCTTAACTAAGAAAGGCCAATAAAACAGGACCCTTGCAAAAATATCTTTCATATATTCATCAACTAACGTTACTAGATTTTTCTCTTATGGTTATGTCAATCTGTATTTCATATTTGATATTTATACATGCATAATGTTTCAAGTACATGTATAATTTGTATAGTGTACGTATATATCTAAACAATTAGTATTTCAATGAGCACCTGATGAACCTGATGAAACACGTGTGTTGGAACTGGTACCCGTCATTGAACTTCCGGGCATCATCGGGTTCATTCCAGTACTGCTTCCCGGCATCATTGGATTCATACCGGAACCACCGCCTGGCATCATTGGGTTTATCGATCCTCCTGAAAAATAAGTGTGACGTTTAAATTCTAATACAAATACAGTGTTTATTTCAACTATTTAGCAGTATTTTATGGAAGCGATAATTGAAATCATGGCCCCTACCTCATCAACATAATAATTTGTATCCTTTACAATTCTTTCAAGTTATTTAAATTAATTCCATATCAACCGTATTTAAATTTTACTTACCTCCCATCATAGCATTGGGATTGAACATGCCACCAGTTGACGATGAACTACTTCCGGTGCCACTTCCGGTACCACTTCCAGTACCGCTTCCGGAACTCATCTTGTTTGGATCAAATGTAGATCCCGACGTTAAGCTTGTACCAGTGCTACCACTTCCCGACGTCATTCCTGTACCCATTCCAGTGTTACCCCCGCTCATAACGGTATTCCCGCCGTTATTTATAGCATTTGAACCAGCCAACATACCGGAAGCGCCTGTCATTACAGAACTCGCGTCAGCCTTGCTTAAATTTTTGTTTCCTCCAGCTCCTGAAGATGGACAACATTTAATTAAGGTAGAAGTCATACGTTCATTTATTGACAGAAGAATCCTTGTTGTCTCTTTTACAATACTTTTGTACCCGGCTCCGTGGTCGAGTGGTTAAGGTAGCTGACTTCAAATCATTGATGGGATGGGAGCCTGTACTGGTTCGTCCCAAGAACGATAGTTAGATGAACTGTCTGCCTCATATGTCAGACCTTGACTGTTGAAAAGGTATGTAAAACTCAAACAAACAAACTTACAATATTTTGTATTGAATTACATCGCCAATGCAATATCGTGCATAAACTGTTTCGAATCTAATTCTAGTAATTCGCAATTTTCCCTCAACTTCATTCAAGAGTTAAAGTTAAATGCTCGTTTTCCATGGTATCTTGCTTAAGCTTCCGAAAATGATATCACAATATTCACGACGTAATACATACATTAGTAATTCCGATTAGAAACAATGTTTTACTTACCGCCAAACATATTGAGACTCATACCCTGAGATCCAAGCTGAGCATTCATCTTTCCAGGGTTAAAGTTTCCTGGACCAGTATTTCCTAGAAGGTTAGAATAGCATTGTTAAAAGTGAGAGGCACGTTTCCTTATCCCAGAAATGAGCGCCACATATGTGTTTCGTTTCTAGTCCCAAAGACCAAATGTCCCATATCAATAAACTTAGCATTTACAATGATCGGTTTCATGAACAAAAGTTTCAACATAAAATGAATGAGTATCTTTCATAAGATAATGGGTAGGAAATCAAGCATGCACCATCATATTGTACAATAAAATCTCTCCAGAGCGATCCTCTCTTAAGCTACAACATCCCTTCAACAACAGTATGATTTTTCCCATTGCAAGATTTAACTATTACTATAACCTTTCTAGAGCAACAACCTCTCAACAACAACATAATTTTGCTACTCCAAAGGGTGTTGTTTTGGATGGGTTGCATTGTACAATGCAGTTAATGCCAGCTACAAATCAAATCTAAATAATCATTGAATTACCTGTAGATGATTGTGGACCCATTACCAAATTCATATCCTTGCCTGAATAAAAAATAGCTATTGAATGTCATCACAGAAAAGCCGAATATACGTATTTTGAATATAAAAAGACTAATCGTCCATCCTTTTGACATTCAGATGTTATTGCCACAGTATACAGGTATACTTAAATCATATTTCACGTATTAAATAACCTACTTTATTATAGAAAGTCATGCCCCAAGATAGAATAAAAGTTTGTCGTATGATTCATCCATTTGCAAACTATAGTATTTGAGTAATTATCGCATGTATGCTTATGTTATTGTATCATTTTGTATTTCATGTTTTAAAGAAGAAACAACTACGATATAAACGAACAATTGCCAACAACTGTGTCGTTTAATAATTTACCCATCATTGGATTCAAAGGATTAAATCCGGACGTTGCCATGGCGTTTGTAGCGATAGGATCAAAACCTGAACCCCCAGAAGTGGTGCTGCTGCCATTGGTTGTCCCACCAGTGCCTGCAGGTGCCATGTTTGAAGGTCCATTAGTCATACTTCCGCTCCCCATCGGCATCATACCACTTCCGCTGCTTGGTGAACCACTTGACTGTGTTCCACTTGAACCAGACGAAGAACTTCCGGTTGAAGGACTTGCAATACCAAATGAAGTCGCAGCAGACGAAGGGCTTCCTAATGAGCTGGAAGGACTACCAGAAGAAGAGCTTGGGCTCCCAAATGCAGACGCTGGGTTGGATGACGTAATTCCGCTTCCTGTCGTTGGACTCCCTCCACTTCCGCTTCCGGTTGCTACTCCAAATGCCCCACCACCGCTCGGCAACTTCTGAGTAGCGTTCAATCCCATCCCGTTAGCAAACGATGGTGTTGCACCTCCACTTCCTCCCATACCAGAATTTGCTGCGTTAGGGTCATATTTGGCCCCTGTGTTTATGACATTATTAGGATCATAGTTTGGTTGCCCGCCACTAGATGTACCACTTGACGAACTTCCACCTGTCATTGAAGTACCACCTGAATGGTTACAATATACAACCATTAATACATGGATGTGATCCATCGTTATATAGCCAATTGATGCTGAATCTAGAAATCTTTGATAATAGAATTATTTAAAAAAAGGAACCAAATACATTGTATTGAAATTGATCTCTCCTCTTATATGTATTTTACACCTTGTACAATGTGTGGGTATTTTGATTCTCCGACAAGTATTCGGGATGTTGTTCTATTTTTTCCAAACAGTGGAACTACATAAAACGTATGTTCACATTTTGAACTACAGTTCCAACTTACCGCTGCTTGTGCCAGTGTAACCGGTTCCTCCTGTGCCAAACCCGGTTGAACCCGTCATTGCATTTGGATTAAACATCGACATTCCTGCAATGAATCCCTCTATTATGCCTTATGGATTTAACTATTTAATTACAAATGTATTTAACAATTTTCAACATTTACATAGAATACAATCGGTAGAAATCACACGCATACATTTTATGGATAATGTTTGTTTAATCTACTGTACAGTTTTACATTACATGTACTTGTGCAAACTAGAAGAAACTGCGTTAGTAGTTTGTAATTGTAATTTTCCAATCATTTGTAATAAATTTACCGCTAGTTCCACTTCCGCTGGTGGAACCACTTCCGGTGCTGGTACCACTCATTCCATTACCCGCCATGTTAAACATACTGGATCCACTGCTTCCACTTCCTGTTCCGAAAGCATTAGGATTAAAACCGGAACCAATCTGAGAATTGAACGCATTTGGGTCGAAATTACCGAACAAACCATCTCGTTTCAGCCGACCCTGGCGTGATTCATCCTTTGTTTTTTCGAGTTGATTTGTCAAGTGCCATCTATTTTTATGGATTTTGTTTCCATGATAACTAGTGGTTTCTGATTCTATTTTCGGATGAATGACATCTGAAGAAAAAATAGTACAATTTAAGGACTACCAGAATGTAACTTCATCTAATCTAGGACTTCGGGCTAAAAGATGGGCCTGTTTAACGAGAAAGCATGAAATACTCGAAGTTCTGATAAAGTCGCGAAAAGTTACGAAATAAAAGTGTAATGTATAGTCATACCAAGATATCTATCTATATAAGGTCAGTAGAAAGTGACAAAGGAACCAGTTCAATTAAATGGAGAGTCACTTTGTTAAGTTTGACATAATTGTACTTGTAATTTTAAGTTATACGTTATCCACATTCTACGTTGCCAAAACAACGAAAAAGAAACATCTTGCGTAGCGCCATAATTATTTTTTAATTATTAAAAAGTGTACTATCAGACGTTAATGATGAATGTATGCTTATATGTATACCTGTTCGTCGTATACTTATCCTTGGTTTGGATAAATATGCAATAAACTAAGACCGGTATTGGTGCCAATACTATTTAGGAAAACAAGGACATTATCCAGAAAATCTGTTTCAATGTGTCTAGTGACTTACTTGCAGGGAGGGGGGGGGGGGGCTCCATGGTCGAGTGGTTATAGTCTTGAACTACATGTAGTTATCATAAGTCCTTCACCAATGTGGGTTTAATTCCCGTCTGAGATCAGTCTGCTAGTGTTCTCACGCGAGGACCTGTCCATTTAGCTTAAAGTGGGTCTGTGGTTCTATCCGTGTTTACACTTGGATTCTTCCTTCATCATTAAAGCTGAAAATGACGACAAATAGCCCTGGCTGTTGATCAGCGACGTTAACCCCAAGTGAAAAAAGACTTACTTGTATGTTGTAAGATGTTCGCCACGTGATACTGTCCAGCTACTGTATCTATTATCAACATACACGAGACAATACATAAAATCATGTTTGTACATGTACTGTAGTTAAATGTGTGTAATGTTTCTGTCCTGGAAAGTTTTTATCAAACCAGAAAGGTCACGTTCGTCTCGAGTCAAATTTCTCTGATTATGTCCTTTCTTGAATGAGGTAATCTGGTCATGTCTTTCTGTAAGAACATACAACACGGGATGTATGTGTCGTTCGTTTATAAATGGTTCGCTCGTCACCACCTCTACTATAAAATGTAGATACACTGTGCATATTGTGTTTAGCAATAAGCGCCTTATTCAAAAACACACATGAAAGAACAACTTTAAAGTCCCATAAACATATAAATTTATTGGTCGTAATAGTTTCTGTTTGTTCTATAACAAAGGAATCTTGTGTATTTTCCTCCCGCGAATACTTTATAGGAAGAAAAAATGTTTCCTAAACCAATACCGTATTTTTTTCAATAATTATCATTGAACTTGATAAATACTATTTATAGAACAGCTGTGTTTTACCGCAGTCAAGTTATGCGTACGTCGAAAAGTGACGTCACGCGCTCTACTGCGGCATATTTCAAGTTTACAAAAGCAAAAATCACAGTAAAATGAGTGTTTTTAGAAGAAAAAGTGCTCGTTTCGTCGGTAATAATTATCTTGGGATAATATCAGCAATTGTTTGTTTTTTGCATATATTTTTCTATAGCAAAAAGCTCATGGGACTTTAATAGAAAAAAGAAACAAATACTGTATACGTCTTAATTTCTGCGGGTGCAAAATTTGGCGTTTTTAAGATGTTCATGAATTGGCGGGTTCTATATTTGCCGGTTTCATATCCAACAAATATTTTCAACGGAAATATTAATTCACCGTGTATTGAATGGATATGTAAACCATACCCCAACACTTGTAATTTACATACGTGTACATTTTAAAGCATTATAAGACACTGTACGATTATACAATTTGTAAAGAATCAATGAATCGCACCAACGGCAAAAGTGTTATGATATCAATTGTCTTCTTTATTTCAACTGACAATTAGTAGTGTGATTACAAACTAAATACTAAAACAAAATGGCGTGTTTTTATAATTTAAGAATTTTGGAATTATTTTTTCTTCTACTTACATTTTCAGAATCAAGTTTTGGTAAGACATAAACGTATATTTTCCAAGTTCTGAATTCATTGAATTTTAACAAAAGTATTTGTCTACACTTCTATTTCTTATATATTTAGTAGCTCAAACACACTTTTACACAAATATTTCAGTTATATACATCGACCTGTTCACTTAACCATCATTCATGGACTACATTCTAACCAGTATAAACCTACCCTTCCACACACAGCTGGCAACTTCTCCACATATCGAGGAAAATCGACAGTTTAGACCAATATCGAATGGTTTAACCTTCCGTGACAGGGGATCGGACCTGGACCGGAATGGTTCAAGTTCAGCGCATAAACTACTACAAATGTATATCATTGTCATGACTTTATTATTACTTACTTCATAAGATTCGGGTTGAAAACCAGTTAAATAAATAATAATAAATAAATTAATTGTAGGATTAGATTGTGCTTCGTGTTATGTAATAATTTTGTTTATTATTTTAGCTCAATTCACATGTACCACTGAAACATGGCCGAGCGATGCATCAGGAACTTTTTCAGGGTACAATACTGTCGATAGCATAACAAGTAAGTAGATTAACACATCGGTATTCAAATCTGCTTGGGGACCAAAAGGAAACAAGCCTTAATGTTGAAATTGTTACATTATAAATATAGAGGAAATATCGAAACCCAGAAGGGGCCCTAACATGGTCACGTGATTCTGGTCTCTGAATAAATATCACTAACCACTCAGTGCAAGACAAATCTCACACGGAATATTAGTGGGTCTACTCATATATACGTCTGGGATTTTTCTCCATCATTATAGCTGGAATGGTTGCCTTATAACGCTAACTGTTGGTACAACTTAAAACCCCAGTGAAAAGAAACCGGTACGCAAATAAGTGGGCATCATGATCACATTAATTTAATTGGAGTCCTTTACTGAGGTTTTGTTGTAATCGTTTCTTAAAGAGTAACTAACAACAATGATTGTATACATAAAAGTCATACTAAACCATGTTATCTTCAAAACACATAGTTGTTGATTATCTGTCTTAACGATACGTCGTGAGGACCAAAGCTGATACAGTATTTCTTGTAATGTTTTCATCGTATAACTGACAGAATTGTCGACATCATTCCATTGTACTTTCATCTTTAGCAGTCAGTAACTGATACATCCCGCTCAAACGAAAACATAATTATGTTGCCGATAGGGAACTTTGAATTTCATTATGAAGATAACATGTATTTCCATCATTATTTGTTTAATTATTTGTATTGAATAAGTTAGAAACTGATGCATAGTTTATTTCATAATGCTGATGTTCGGAAGGTAAGAATTTTGAAGGTGAGATGTAACATTGATTCATAAGTGGTCGACGGTGTTGCTATTTTAGACTAAAGGTAGCTTTATTAAAATTCTGGGTTATGAAATTTGTCTACAGACAGTGGTTACCTAATGGAAGCAGCTGAGTATCATGTTCCAGACGATTGTGAATGCGGGGTGTTGTCCAAATGGATATTTGTACCACAGGCTGCAGGGGACATACAGTTTCAAGTATGGTACCATCTCAATGCTACCACTTATTACTTAAAGGGCGAGAACTATTTTACAGTCACTTGTAAGTTATTTAGTCAATTCATCTTTATAGATATGTTTTGTTAATGTAAATGTCATGAGTAAACTTAAAATTTAAAGTCATGTGTCCACAGCATAAAATAATTACATGTATATCTGTATAATATCTATTGAAGAAGAGTGCTTGGTGAATCGTCTTAATTGGCTTTTTGTGGTAATTGTTGCCCTTTTAAAAAAAAAGTACATACGTACTTTTGTCATATTATTGTGAATCCCTTGTACTCATACATATTTGTGTCACGAGCCCTGTCAGATAAAATCTGACATCTGGTGGGATTGCTGTCATCGTCAATGATAATCACCATACATGCCACGTCTCCGATCATTTGGACTTGACATTTGTTCCCGAACACTAGTAAACTCTAAAATTTCCTCTAATCACCTTGTTTTATATTTCATTTGCCAATTATTTTGCTCTCGATTTTGATCACGTGTTCGAAACTGACAGTAAACTGAATAAATATCATGTGTAAAACTGTCAACTACTCTTTGTTTAACCATTTCTTAAATACTACTTCATAGGTTGTATGAACTTAATTGGTACGCAGTTCGCGATAAGCGAATCGCTATCTATATTAGATCCAGTCTACAGTCCGCGATTCTACCTTATTTTTTAGGATGCTCAAAAATGTATAGTAAATAATTATACTGAAAACAACTACTGTCAAACTAAGATATACTTCGTATGCGAGATCACACCCGACAAGAAAAAATCAGAACGCATGTTTCACTGCGTTCTGGAAACGTCGTCCACGATTCACGAATTTCGTTTCAACATTATACAACGTTTATCATACTTTTTTTCAGCGGCGATGATTGGAAAACAAATCGAGTTCTTTATACCAGAAAGGGACAGAATAACAATCAGAAATGGATATCTCCTTGCATGGTGTGCTAATATATTGTTTCTTTTAATTATCTGACACAAAATTATTCCTCTCATATCTTATGCATACTTTGACTGGAAACACATCCTGAACCAAATTTCACATGTCGCCTGGGTTTCTTCTCCACTGTAAAACTGGAAAAGTCGCCAGATAAATTGAAATAACCCTAGCTGTTTGGTGTGACCCTCGTGAAAAAATACATGATTTATTTCAAACATTAAATCGCCATTTTACATCTAGAATATAATTGCATGCATATTATATTACAATGCATTATTGGAGTTTACAATAGCTTGAAATATTTGGTAAGCTGGTTTAAGTTTTTAATTACTGCGTAAACAAATATAAATCAACAACTGATACGGTTTGTCTCTTTCGATTAAAAAATCTATTTAGAAAAAATAAGTTAAGTGAAGAAGCATCTGAAATACTTCGTCCATGTACACCATTATTGTACTGTTAGTTTATATCCATACAGGTACAGCACTGGTTCCGGTATCATTGGTTACAAGGATGGTGTCGAAGGGTATTCGGATGAAGCGAGACAAAAGCCCGTATCTGACCTTGACCCTGCCCATGAACCGCCGTTGGACTGGCGGTCAGCTGATTCCACGGCATTTGCGAACAAAATTTACGCTATCGGAGCTGTAACGAACAGCAGTATGAATGTTTTAGCCCTTGTTTTAATGAAAATCAGGCTAGGTTGCCAAATTTGGTAAATTCAGTTCACTGGAAGTGAAAAATGAAAATTAGCATGAATTTAGATATGGTATATAAACATTCCAGCTTGTGTCCTTGGGAAATTTCAAATACGGAAAATTAGTACTAATTTAAAACAGATATAATTCGCGAGCGTTATGAAATATATCTGTACCTTAGTCTTACACAGGATTGCTTAAATCTTGATATGATTCCTTATTTTATTTAGACACTGCACCTGAATTCACTAATTTACCCAGAGAAGTATGGATATACAAGGATGATATTGCAGGAGCGTATATTTACCAGATCTCAGCAGATGACATTGATTCAGGAGATGTAGCATCATTATTTGTCTATGATACTGCTGAAGATGCAACCTCGTTTTTCTATTACGACAGAACGACAAGTAAGTTAATTTATCTAGCCAAATTAATAACGAGATGGAAGGTCTCTGACTAGCTTAGTTTTTCTCGGGTTTGACTTTAACAGTGATGAAAGACCACTAGAGAACATCTTGTTATAACCACCACCAATCTGCTGTTATCTAGCTGGACAGCTTTCTCACATGTTCATTTATCTGGTCCCGAGTAAGATTCGAACTTACGGCATTGATGAGCTAGTGAGCTAGTTACTGCTGATCAGACTATAACAACTTAACCACAGAGGCCCTCTAAAATCAGATTAACCAAAATGTGATCAGTTTGAACCGGAACCCGTCCCGGAAATTTATCCTTACCAAGTCTCTCTTTGCAGGTGTCACTGAACGTATTTAGCATTTCAATGAAAGCAGCTCATCTCTTTTTGATCAACCATCTTCGTTATTCTCAATGTTTTGATTCATCACAAAAAATACAAGAAATAAAATTAATTACCTGCAAAAAAGTAGACGGAAAATTCTGCAACGACCTCTTTTTCTATTAAGTCCTGAATTTCTCTATTGACATTACCTTTAAAATTACCTTTCAAAAGTTTAAATCTTACTTATACGACGAAGACTGATAATCATGAAACTGAGAAACAACTGAGTTAAATGACACTGACAGGTCACGTTTGAAGTTGATAAGTAGCACATTACACCGCAACTCGAGGGTCAATTTACTTGTCTATGATCGGACAGTTTTAATTCAAATTTATTACTTTTTTGTAGAAGCTGTATTCACCGCCGTCTCGAATCCACACCCCGGAACTTACACAATGACGTTTGAAGTACAAGACCAATGTTTGAACACCAATACAGGTGTCCTAACTATAAAGGTGTTAAACTGGGTAAGTCAATACAGGTGTCTTAATTATAGAGGTTCTAAATTTGGCAAGCCTTTGAGATATTAAAAAAACAAGGTCAAAGTTACAAACAATGTTCTATATTTAGAGCTCTATTTCAATTTAGATTTTCACTAAATCTAAATTAAGACATACAGACTGGATGGAGTGATAATTTGAAGTAAATAATATTTTATTTACATGTATTTGTAACGTAATTCTAGGCTCCAAGTTTGACTAATTTACCTTCGTTTGCCACACTGCCGGAGGTCACAAGTAACGAAGAGGCATTATTTACGATCCAATTCTCCGACAGAGACAACTCGACACTTGACGAAGTGGCTTCGTTAAACATCGTACCGAACTCGGCAACTACCGGCGTTGCTGACCCTGTGGAAATAAAGTTCACGGGACTTGATAGTAAGTTAATCGTAATCCATTGACAATTTAATAAAAAAAAAACTTATTAAAACAAAATGTTCTAACTAACTAAAGACCGTCCGACCGATCTGATGTTACAAACGAAAATGGTAAATACACTTTTTAACCAACTTCAGTATTCAAAATAGAACAATACAACGTGCTCGGTTAATTCAGCTTTTAGATCATTCCTTCTGTTTGTATCCCGGTTATTTCAGAGTCAAACAGAACCTTAATATCAAAGTTGGGAGCCAGTTACACTTATAATGATCAGCAACAATATATAATGGATATCACACTGACGGATGGTACAAACCAGACAGACAAGGGTTACTTCCTGTTGTATATCACCAAGAACGATCCACCGAAGTTTACAAATTTAAACAGTAAGACTTCTAATAATCACCCAACTCTTTCCACGGCCTATAATCACGTGGTACATTGCTTTATATAATGACTGATACCACATGGTCTAGAACATTGGAGGCGACCACGAGTTCAAATTAATTCAAAGGTTAGTCGGATTTTTCGACGACAGTTCAACTGTTTCGAGTTTTTTATGTACAACAATTTTCCGAATCCATCGGTACCAAAATAAGCATTGCATTAGTATGTTACTGCCGTTGTTTGTCCATAGAGAAATTTGAAAAAAGAAAGTCTGTCCACTTCAAATTTCTCAGCAGGGTATATGTACAAACTATGGCAGTAACGATGCTAATTCTGGTACCGATGGATTCGGAAGATTGTTGGCTGGAACATGGACGCTATGAAAAACTCGAAACATTTAAGCTTTCGACGAAAAATACGACTAACCTTTGAATTAATTCGTGGGTGCTGTAGAAAAAATATACCACGTGATTATAGACCTTGCTTTCTGCACACAATTGTATAAAAATGGTGAAAACTAACCAATGGCTTGAGGTTAGGGGTAAACGTTTGGTTAATTTTGGTTAAAGTGATTGTATAACATTTTGGGTAAGATAATTTCTTGTTAAATTTAGTCCTTTAGTGTCTGATATTGGTTATTAAGTCATCTGGATCCTCTGTGATGTCTGCTTGCTAATCTGAATTGTCGAGGTATATAGGGTTTGGAACAATTCTGGTTAACAACTGGTTAATCTTTTACCTAACTTCAAGTTTAAACCAGTAGTTAAGTTTTATCAATTTTATGTTATCTGGCGTAGATGTATATAACGTTATGACTCGATAAGGGAGGCACTTTTCATAACAAAGTATTATCACTTTCAACTCGTCAATTGATGTTAACACAACGTCTGGACCTTTTCCGGAAACAGCGTAGCGCCAGAACTTGAGATTTCATGTTAACGTAAAAATGATATTCAAGTATTATATTTTCTTGTATAAATTCAAATGATGCAAATCGATCACTCCGACGTATTGTACACCCATATAATATTACAGTGCATGATGTTTTCTTTCAGACGGCGCACAGGCCAATGCTTCATATTTAACAACAGCTGAAGGAGATCATGTGTTTACTGTATCAGCGACAGATGCAGATAATGATGAATTACAATTTACTATAACATGTGACCCTGCTGGTTGTCCATTAGAAATAACGAACGCTGGATGGGGTAATTTCTCAATTAATCAGTTACTGACATGTCCTCCTTTATTATAATCACACCTTGTGTTGCTTATTGTTGTGTCCATTTTAGGGTTTCGCTCCAAGCTGGAAAATTTGCTGAATGACTCTGGCTGTTAAACCCCGTAGAAAAAAGCGTCCATTTTTTACGTATCCTTATTCGTATACATGTATGGTATCTTTCCGACTGGCACAATGACACATGCATTTTTCGTAAAAAATGATACTCGTACCTGTTGTTTTGGATTTTGGACATTTTCAATGCACAGTAGGCGAGGGAACTGTGTGATTCAATGTTCTGACAAAAATGATTGCAAACAGTTCTCAGAAACAAATTTTTGTACATTTAGTGGCATGTTGTACATATACAAAGGCACATTTTTAAAGAACTTCAGATAGTTTGTTACCCGAAGTCGAACCCCCGTAATTGTTGTTGTTGTTGTGTAATACTCGAGAGAAAACATACTATAAAGTCTTCTATTTTAAGAACCAAGAACGTGGATCTATCTAAGATTGATTTTAAATCAGTTGTGGATGATGAAGTCGAAAATGATTCATTGATATGTTATCGCTTGCTTTCAGGTCATTGGTTGTTTTACAACCGCGCGTTTGAGAGAATGAATGTGGAGGTTTGGGCTTATCAATAATTTATTTTTGTTCTATTTCAGCTGGCGTTATTTCGGCCACACGAGACTTTGTACGGAATTATGACACAGGCTGGGATATAGAAATAACTGTTACAGATGGGTATACAACGGTAGGACCGAAGACACTTACAGTATTGGTTCAAGGTAAGTGATTATAGACCTGTATCGAAGGGTCTTCGTCGTAGGATAATGATCTATTTTTGAAATTTAGTTTATCGTGAGCTGTAGATGTACGATAGTGACAATTTATAGTCAGTGTTAACAAGTAACTAATGTTAATAGGTAGCTGTGCTACTATATTGTGTGCGATGCCATGACGCAGGTATTGAAAGCATTGTTAAATGATATATCTTATTACATGTATATAATATGCTTTGACTTTGTATTGATAATTGTGTTGGTAGATAATATTATCTTGACAAATATTCCCCTTGACTAACAAGATATCTCCAGTAAGAACATATTCATTACATTGTATTTTTTCCCATTATTTTGTTATGCTTGGAAAACTAGAATATCAAACTTAAATAAACATAATATTCATAGTACTGAGTAATCAAGGATTATCTTTCAGATATAAATGACAAGCCCCGTTTTGTGAACTTACCTCTAAGTCATGGTATTGGTGTACACGAAAACACTCCATTAGGTACAACTATATATACGATATCGTATATTGATATAGATGCCAACGACAATCATTCGATACTTGTGACGTATAATCCAACGTGGGCTGCGAACTACTTTGAAATGAACATTTCATGTAAGTAGGATATATATTAGACGTCGTAGGCCTGTTACACAAACTTCTAACTTAGTATTTATTTCTACTTAATTATTATCATTGGGGTTTAAAATCGCGCGAATAGACATTGTCCACTCTTTCGGCTTTATAGATGCAGGAGGACATCAGGCGTACACCTGATAGAACTACCGACCTTCTGTACAGATGCCTCTACATGCAGCTTCCTCATATGTCAAGTTGTCTGGTCCTTATAGCGATGAGGGACTTGTTTTACAAATCAAATACCTTAATCACTCGGTCATTGGGGACCATCAGAATGATGCTTTACAAGTTCAGTGTATACTTATTTGTGTCGTGGTGGTGGAGATTGGAGAAGCTTGTAGCTTTAAAAAATATAACAGAAAACGAGATATTGTGCTATGGCTTTTATTGTAGAAAGCCGCAACATCATGCTATAAAATACATTTATTACATCTTATTTAGTACATCTTATTTATTTTAAACTGTATGATTATAACTAGACGACTTGTTTATTCATACTCATTAATCATATTAACATTGGTGTTGGAATTGGATGACAACTTTCTGATCCAACTAGTCGTCTTGTCCATAATCCCACAGTTTAATGTCACAAATAATTAAATCATTATTATGTTTTCCAGCCGGTGTGCTGACCACAGCTCACAATATTCTGGATTATGAACAACTAGGAGCGTATACAATCACTCTATCAGTGCGTGTAAGTGACGACAAGGACTGGTCAGACGAAACATTGATCATTTATATCCGGAACATAAACGAGGCTCCTTCCTTTCACCAGACCAAGTACACACTGGAACCAGCGGATAATGGAGCGGTATGTTCATTTGAAACACCTCTATAATTTTCCATTAACATATTAAGACAAACAATCAATATTCTTGAATGGAATAATTATAGGTTACCAATGTTCATGATAAGTTGGTTATGATTTCTGTGAATCAAATGAAGCAATGCCTTCATGTACATGTATATATCAGACCTCCCTTTTTTGAAAACAAACATTATATGTGAAAATCATAGACGCTCTTTCATAACTTTGTATTAAATGACCATAATTAATGTGTTCATCTACTAGAGATCGGATAATAGTATAACAGTTCAGTAACCCTGTTAGGATATTCCGTCTAAGTACTGGTATTTTCGTTGAATTGTGAGTATCAGAAGCAATCTAAATCGTTTGTCTAAGTTGTCACGCTGCTCAGGTACTGGTTTGCAACCCAGCACCATTGGTTTAGTGTACTAACCAACGAACACATCCAAAATATAGACAATTTATTTTCTATTAAAAATCCTAATGTATAGTAAAAGTTGGTACATTTGTATTCATTAGATGGTATATATTCTGTCAGAGATAATTGTTTCAGAAGCCAGATATTCTCATTTAGTTGAACCCATTTCATTGTATTGAGAAAATGTAAAATTTCTAAACAAACAGATAGGAGGAAGTGCAGGTGACTGGCGACCCATAGTTATAGACCAGGACAGTGATGTTGTAGCCTTAGGAGAGGTTCATTACTACACGTGGGATTGTGGGACTAAAACCCGTCATTTCCGAATGGACCGGACAGATGGTTCGGTGACTTACGCTACAACGTTTGATTATGATAAAGTCAATTTTACAACGCCCTATGATTGTATCGTTACAGTAAAAGACAAAGCGGGCTTATCAGCAACAACCACACTACAAATTAGCATTACGGTATGTATCATGCAAACTGTTTTGTACAGAATTTGCGTTCCTCTCAATACCTTCAATGTGTCTTTGTGAAACATATCATGTACAAATATATCAAGGATGTTCCATTACATATCATTTGAACTACATGTATACTAAGCATTTTGAAACTTTTGAGGTACAAAGAGAAATAAGACCAGTTATGTAAGTCGATAATTATTTTCATTTATATCGTTCAGTTCATATGAGTAACAGTAGGCATTTTAGAAGTATAAAATGTTGTAACAGTTCAATTAACATATTTTCATCAACTAAAACGTGTTATACACACAGGATCTGAATGACAACGCACCAGTATTTGCAAAAACTACAGATAACTACATTTTCCAAACACCTATGTTAGATCCGGGTAGATTTGTGGGTCAGGTGACAGCAACCGATGCTGACAGAGATGAAGCGAACTCTGCCATTTATTATAGTTGGCATACATACCCGGCTGCTCTGGGCAAAGATTTTCTGCTAATAAATGATTTTGGTATGTGTTTTGATTAAAATGCCTTAAAGTAAGTTGGTGTGGGATTGCTGCATATAGGGCGAGAAAACCTGACACTAAGCCCGTATGCATAATAATTCATTGAAGTGAACATCAAGTTTAAACATGTAATAAGACAGATGGTTCTTTAATTTTCTATTCAAGCATTAATCATTATTTGGTGACTCTGATAGTTAATTTGTTCGGCTGTTTTCGTTAGTACTAACTGAACATACTGAACTTCTAACACCTTTTTAAAAAGAAACAACCAATTTACCGCGTACAATCCAATGAACTCTGTAAGTACGTTTAACGGCTTTGTAAAGAGAAAATAAAATGCATACGTACGGAAATACATCTACATGTTCATGTATACTATAATTCAAGTATTGCATCCCATCAGTGAGACTTCCATCTATGCCCGTGTTACGTACTACTTGCAGGAAATATTTACGTGAATGAAACATGGACAAGGTCGTTGTTTGATTACGGGGTTTCG